>OY288212.1:12477879-13731693 GCA_958449745.1 Ochropleura leucogaster
GTTTCAGTTCAGTCTTAAATAATTTATAAACACTTGCGAAACAAATTGATGTATTTTGTAATGTTCAGCGAAATTATTTAGAAAGAGGAAAGGTAACGAAAGTTTTTGAATATGTGTTAATTTCTTGTTTGTTTCTTCTACCACAATAGAGCCACTGAAACGCTTCTCTATCATAGCGCTACTGCAGCATTTCTCTAAACCTTTATGTAGAAAGCACCTTAAATCGGAACATTGGTATACCATACACTTCTGCAAACATAAATTCAACTTTTGCTATGATCCTTACGATAAATACCTACTCACTATCTACACGTGTTTCGCTACAATATTGACTGCGCAGATTGCGCAGTTTACTGTTCGGATTAATATTCGAGTTTTTCGGTAATCGCTGCTCATTTCCTGACCATTCCCTTTCGATTTGCTAGAGCCTCACATCCTGTCGGGAATGGGACGAAGTACGTACCTACTAAATTTGCCTTTCGACGTTACCTTGCTTACTGCGTTTATTAAAGAGACTCTCAATATTTTCATTTCCTCTTACCTAATGAAAATTATATCTGACTAGGCGCGCCCCGCGGTTTCACTTGCGTGCTGATAGAATGTAGGTACAATATATCTTTATGAGCCTACGTGTTATTTTGATATGTAAATGTAAGCAATATTATTGTGAATTTTCATCAAAATCCATTCAGTAGTTTTTGCTTGAAAAAGCAACATACATACTTACATACATCCTCACAAACTTTCGCTTTTATAAGATAAGGTAAAAAATAATAAGGTTCGTTTCCATAGAACAAACATAGAGCAATGTGGACGATCTATATGGGGATAACCTATGCCCATTCCATCAAAGATTACTGCCGTTACGGTGTTCCAATACAAATAATATCACGCCTACAATTCCCAAGGGTTAAGCAGAGTTGTACCTACAGTACGTCCATTTCCTGAAAGTTAAATTTTAAGTGTCATGTAAAAGGGGCGAGCTTATTGCCATCAACCGAACTCCGTGACTGCTACTGAGAAATTCCTCGTGTAAAAACCCAATAACACTTAGCATTCACACTTGCGACACCAACGAGTTACCTGCCAATCAAAGACTGCTTTAATTTTGTTACATAATCAAATCGTAGTAATATTATTACATATATTAGCTGGCAGCTGGTGCCCGCTCCAGACTATAATCTACCTTTGTACCAAATTTCATCAAGATCCGTTGAGCTGTTTTGACGTGAAAGAGTAACAAACATCCATACATCCATCCACCCATCCTCACAAACATTCCCATTTAAAATATTATAGTAGGATTTCTAGTTGGAATTTGTTTTCGTCAACAAAGTACATAATTCCTCTACGTGGGTCCTCTGGGAAATCTCCAACGTAATAGCTACAATAACAGTTACCTCTCAGCCTATTAAAAAGTTGCAACTCTTGGGTTTAGAAAAGCTTTTAATCATACATGGACTACACGAGATGAAAATGTCAACAATCTAATTTACGGTTAAAATATATTTTTTCTCAAAATAATTACAAATTCACTTTCAGAGAAAAACTTAATTAAATGACTGCAAGTAAATTATGAAGCAGTAAGCGTAGCTTGAAATAAGAATACTGTGGCATGTTATGATTTATACATGTTTAACTAAAACTTAGAATTATGTTAATGTTTTTTTCATAATTTATCGTGTGACAACGTCTAAAAATTACTAAAAACAAAGTAATGTACTTCTCCGCAATGCAATCAATAATAATAATCCATAAATTTTAAAAAAATAGATGACAACTAAAACTAATGTGAAATGGAAACAAACATAAATATATTGTATTAACTGTTTTTTGAATATTATGTAAATACAATAGTTTAAAAATGTTATTTATGCATGAAATAAAAGGCTTTTAATGTTTTTTATTTAATAAATAGATAATACATTTAACGTAACAATTCAATAAGATATTAAAAATACCAATTTACCAAACATTCACAAATTAGTATCTTTGTACTTTGAACATTCATATCGATGGTTCGGCCATATTGCCTCTCGCCCCAAGAGCAGTGACAATCGTAATCCATTAAGTTTGAGTATCTGTGATGATTATCGTCATCATTGGCCTAGCCTTTTCCCAACTACGATGGGATCGGCTTCCAATCCTACCGTAGTTAGCTGAATACCAGTATTTTACATGGAGCGACTGCCTAGCCTATCTGACCTCCACAACCCAGTTAATAACTGGGTAATAAGATACTCCTTGGTAGGAGCCACTGACAACCTGGAACATCAGTCTAAGATCTACAAATGACAGCCGAGACCAACGCCTTAACGAGCTTTCCGAGGCGCAAAGAAACTCGGTATGTAATGGGTGGTCACCCATCCACGGACCAGCCTAGACAAGCGCGGTTTAACCTCAATGTGGACCCTTTTTTTTTGGGGTGGGAAATCATCAAATGATTTCCCCCGCTCTGGGTGCTGGAGCGGGGGGAGTGTCAGACTTTTACTGACTATAACCCAACCATGTTCCTTCATTGCCTTTTATGTTCCGGGGCCGCGGTATCTCTTTCGAAAAACCCGCAACCCCGGCAGGCGGAGGCTCTGGCAAGCTGACATCTCTTTGAGGCGCGCGTGAAACACTAACGCACCGTCGACACGGCCTGTCGTCAATAGACGGACGGACGGTAAACTACCCATTGCTCACAGGCCCGCATCTACGGTGGCCGGGAGTCGTCTCGCGGCGCCCGGCGCTAGACGACCCCTGCGACAGTCTTTATTTAGCCACGAGCTCGTCTCAACTGTGATGATGATTGTATATCATGAAAAATCTACTCAATCGTAAAACTCGTGTCAAACCGAATTTATTCAAGCATAGATTTAAATCACCAAAGTAATTCGTTTCAGATAATAGCTATACCTATCCACAAAAAAATCTTTTCACAAAATGGCCGCCGTTTCCCGCCTTTTGTTGGAAACTGAATGATAAATATCTTAAAACGAAGGTGGGAAGGGAATAAATCGGGTAAAACTTGTATTCTTGATATATGATCACGAATTTTTCACGATCCCTCGTGTAATCTTCAACAGCTTGTTTTTTCTTCTTTTCTGAATTTCCGGGTAGAGCTTTGGGTAATCCGGTTTAATTTATGACTGGCCACTTATTTGGCTTTTAAATTAAGAGATTGAAGATTGGGTCGAGAGCTAGCTTTGCCAACCAACTCCCACGAATATTCATCAATGTATTGACTTATTCTATAAATAACCCTAATTCAATTTAAAGTTGAAACAATCGGAAGTCATCTAGAAAAATGGCAGATCGTACGTTGATTTAAGATTTGAAAAGTAAATTAATTTAGGAATTATTATTTTTCAGCACTTTCACAAGTTATTATCTCTTGTGACTAGAACTGTAGCAGCATCTTTCTTGTTTTTATGATATTCAAAAGTGCCTGTAATGGTCTAATTGAAATAAATGTTATGTGTTAAAGGTTCTAAATTGAGATTTTGTATTTCAAATAAGTAAACTACAACTAAGTGGGATTACTCATCGTCTATTCATTAATTTTATAAAATAATCCCTATAATACATACAATTTAAATCAATTTGTAGTGTTGCCATTCCGTTTAAAAACAATGAAATAAAGGAATTATAAGCACAGAAAAGATAAAAGTATTACGTCTCTTCGTAACCAATTAACAAAACGTCTAAACTCGACGTTTACTCCGCCATCAAACGTACAGACGCCCACAAAAATCAGCAACGACCATGAAACATTCCATCCATTCGCCTTTTATGATCCTGAAATCCATTTCGGCAGGCACCATTAAAACATTTACCGCGAACGTAAGATGATGCTGTGAATAATTCATGTGCTCACTGTAGTGACATCATCTCGTCTGTGGTCTGACTGTTGTAGTTTGTTCCGCTTATAGTTTTATGTAAATGAACTTAAATAATTGGTTTATATGGTTGATTTTGGAGGAGATTAGTCTTCCGTTGTTTAGAAAGCTTAGACTGCTTTTAGCCCATTTTTTGTAAATTAACTTTACGTACTACGTATAAAAAATAGTGAATTCTTTTTTGCTAGCCTTTCAATCGTCCCGCAACTGGGCAAAGGCCTTTTTCTCCTCCCTAACCTATCAACTCTGTGCCATATCTGGCTATTTTATTACCCCGACTATAAGACCAGATCGACACACCATCTTTGTCGCGGTCTACCTTGACGGTAACTTCCACTATCAGGCATCCAATGATGAATGATGATCTATCCAAGAGTGATGATCTCGGCCCAGCTCTCCGGGTGTATTCGTGCTATGTGGCCAGCTCACTCCAACTTTATCTTGGTTGTGTTTTTTCGATCTGTACGCATAACACCTATTATGCTGCACTCCAATGCCCGCTGGAAAATCTTGACTTTGGGAATTGATTGAAGTGTCCAACAGGACAGGCAGGATGCTGTGGATGGAGTGTCAATAGAAGACTTAATTTCAGGTGTTCCTTTAGAATCTTGAAGATCTGCCAAGCATTTTGGAAACGTTTTTCGACTCCCTTGACCGTTATCACAGATAAAACATTTTGTTGCTGTTAAACATTTTGCCTAAACTAAACTACCTACCCTACTAACTACTAAGCGAATGAAGTTAGCCCAATCACACAGTAATCATCTTTCTCACAACAAAACATGTTTACAACAACAATTTTTATTTCTCCTCTGTGTAAGAAATTTCTATTTTCCCGTCATATTTCACTCCAAGGTCAGGATGAACCGATAACCTAATCCCTGAGCTTAATCCCATCTGCCAATTTGTTAGCAACGTTGATATTTGATAAAAAAAGGTTATTATATTGGTTGCTTATTTTTAGAAGTAAGTGTTTTGGTGTCTTAAATTGACAAAAACAAGGAGATTCCTTGAGTAAAAATATTTCACTGTTAAGTTAAAGAATAGTACTAGAAATAATTAGAAAATATAAATCAATAGTGTATTATGATTATTTCTCAAATGCGCGACAAAATTTTGTATAATCTACAGAAATATGTTTTTCATATAAAATATACTGACTGCCTTATCTGTATCTGAATCTATTGTGCCTATTATTAAGAGTTAGTAGCTAGTTAGTATTGGTTTATGTATTTATTTGGTACACCAACAGCAATACATACTAAAACTTAATAGGATCTATGCAAAATTTTAAATTGCTGGTATGACCGCTGCATATCAGTTTAATAACCAATTTTCAAATAAAATAACACAAAATAAAATCCCTATAAAAAAAGGTATCGAAATAAAATCAACTTGGAAATGAGATTATTTGGTAGCGAGATTAACAATATAATAATATTGCCCAGGACAGATAAATTTATTTGACCTACATAGGCATTTGATGCATTAATAAAGAGGTGTTCTATAGACATTTCAAGTGAAATAGTGCTCCCAAGAGGAGGCGCGGTGGCGGCATACGTGTGTCCAGGAGTATGAAGGTGGACCAGGCGAACAGAGCTTGTAAGGATCTCAACAGGTAGCGTTCTGTATGTACATATGTACACACGACGGCAGGGCAAACTATTCTAAACTATTTTAGCCTGATATCTCGACTAAGGATCGCACACCGTAGTAGAGAGATCAGGTTAAAATGGTTTTGTGTAGGTTAATGTGCCGTCGTATGTACCTACCTCCATAAAGGAAAAATGTGTGTACTTGTGGATGTAGTCGTAATTTGTGCAGCTGAAAATCAACGTCAGGTGGCGCCTTTGTGTTGCCATATAAGGTCCTTTTCTCATTAATTATTTTATTAAGTTTAATTTTCAAGGATTTTTTGTTTTCCTTTATAATTCTGAGTATACACAATTTTCTTTCTATTTAAGTGAAAAAGGATTTTTTTCAGATGGGAACCGATCAAATGACTGCGATCGGCCTGGGGGGAGTGGAAAAGAGTATCAGAATTATACTGACTAAAACTCATACATGTTCCCTCTTTTGTCCTTTGTGTTCCGGGGCAGCGGTATCTCTTTCGAACCAACCCGGGGCCCTGGCAGGCAGGTAGAAAAACTAAATCATCAATGTACTGTTTTTCTTTATCTATTTATAACGTTCGTTCATTTTTCTTGCAATTCAATCGCTATGATTGAGCTTTTGCAGCCAATTTCATCAGAACAAGCCCTCTTAATCATTTCCGATCATTAATTTCATGTTCGCTAGACAGAAAAAGAGATTTCACAGCTTCATAAAACCAATAAAAAAATAACTCGAAGCACTTTTATTACATTATCAGCCATCGTCGCTCCGTTCGTTACAGTTAAGCACTAGGCCAAACGAGGTAGGAAAAATATACGAAATGGAAATGTCTGAAATATCCCTGTTTAGGGTTCCGTACCATACACTATGTTGTCTGTCTGTCACATAAACAAACAGCCAGATTCGGAACAACTAACTGTAGGCCATGAAAATATTATATATTTGATTTTTTTTTTTTATTTATATATTTGTTCCTTGCGGGATCGAACCCGCGACACGCATTACAGCAGTCGATTGCCCAGCCACTGCGCCAACCGTGTCGTCTTGTTTATGACTAACATAAGATCGAAAAAATAACTTGATATAAACTACGAGTTGGCTTAGTACGACTGAAACCTGTGACCAACGTACCAATACATTGGCACCAATACATTGGCATTTTACAATCAGCAACTACTAAATTGAGGGAATCAGATATCAATTATTCCCAAAATGCTGATATTAAAACTAATTTTGGTAGATCTAAATGTGAATCTCCTGGAGGCAATGCCGAAAAATTCTACATACGAGCTCCTTCAGTAAACAAGATCATATATTTATAATGATAATCTTGTTTCCTTTGATGGTCTTATATGTACAAAAATAACCCATTTTCCGCTCTTGTGCATAATATTATGTAAATAAAGTTACGCTACATAACAAACGAGGCGGAAAAGTAGCAGCGTCCATCTGAACTAGCTACAGTATAATACTGCGGTTTGCCTGTATCTCATCTAGGTCAGAATAAGGTCAGTCTGTGGAAATAAATGCTATGTAACACTTAACGCTACAGGTTATAATTTTATTATAGTTTTAGCAGTGGTTATTTTAATTTTACCAACCCATCCCTGTCGAAACTATTTTAATTCGTCAGTTTTTTTAAGATACCTTTGCTCCGCACTAGGAATTTCTCCTGTATCGTGAGTGCGTTTACAAACATTTAAACTCACATACACAAACAGCCAGACCCGAAACAACTACCAGTAGGTCATACAAATATTTGTTCCATGCGGGGATCGAACCCGCGACACGCGACGCAGCAGTCGATCGCTCAGCCACTGCGCCAACCGTGCCGTCGACGTTTTCTCGCGATGTCTCTGGGTGATGTAGATCTCACGTCTTATATAGGCTTGTGATGGATCCATTAATGCCTAACACACGTACACGCGCAAACGAACGGCGTTTACCGCCTCTACGCGCGGCATGTAACCGTTTTTTTTAATCTGTAGGCTTTCCTACCCTCGTGGCTAATATTTGAAACTTTATATAGTTACGAGCTTTTGCCCGCGGTTTTGCTCGCTTTAAATTCGGGGTAACACAAGTCCCCTTTCCTGATTTGCAGGTAGGTACATATTATGCTACCTGTAGTTTTTGCCCTTGCGCCTTATTTATTGTAATGGCAAAGCTAAGCTTTCCCTTTCCTTCCCTCTTTCTCCCTCATTACCAAATTCATCAAAATCAGCTTAGCCATTAAGGTGTGAAGACGTAACAAACAAACAAACTCACTTTCGCTTTTATAATATTAGTAAGGATTTAGTGTTGGCTTTCTCTCCTTTCCAGACTTACTCTACCTTATTATTGGTTAATAACTCTCTGGACTCGCAACGGGTCCAAGCAACCCAGGAGGGGTTGCTTAAAGGGGTTGCACTGGTAAGTTAAAATGCAACGTTGTCTAAGACGAACGACAGTGTTTTTTTATTGTATTAGCAGATTTATCCTAAATCTGCTAATACAATAAAAAAACACTGTGATATCTAATCTGTGTACCCAAGCGTGGTGATTAAGGCAATTTTCTCTCAGAGCATTCTTCGCGGGGCCTTTGTTCCGTTGTCGACATCTCAGCTGATATAATAATAAGCTAACGTTATGGAAGCTATGAAAGAGAAACAATTTAAATATCTCGACTTGGCACACCAGATTGTCGATATGTAGAATGTAAACTCGGCTATCATTGTTAAGGATTTATTTACTAACACGAATTATATTAGAGATATTTATGTTTGTTTGTAAGATCTTTGGGCCTAAGATGCCTGAAATAAATGTTTTATTTGTTTATTGATTGTACCGATTATCGTAACGATCAATAGCTTGATTATTAAGAGCCTAGACGAACGTCAGTCGAAGCTGTCCTTATGCGTTTGGATCAAGGGCCTAATTCAGAAGGCAGTACTCCTTGATACGGCCCGCATTTTGATGAGGTTCTTGTCTATGGAGCCCTAACCACCGGTAGATTGGACTTTGCTCCCGATGCCGGCGGAAACCTATCTTACACTTTAAAATTACCGAAAATCACACAGGTCTGTGTGAGAGAGATAGATTCTGTTCATCGCAGTTCTAACTTTTTTTTTAATGTAAGATAATAAGTGAATAAGGTAAAAGCTAACGTTGTAAACATCGTACAACACAAAATAGAAGAACACACAAACACACGTAAAACAATTTCATCTATTGACAATAACAAGGAAAAACATCCACTTATTTACTCGGTAAAATTTGAAATTGTGGAGAAATGATACACATGTAGTGAGCAGGAGGACCCTCGTCAGGGCTCCTTAGTGACATTACATTACAGGAATGTCAAGGGAGACGGTAAAAATATAATATATCTTGTTTAACGTTTATATTAACCATATTACATAAGTATGTTTCACGTGGATTGAGTCACGAACACAATATTGCATACTGAGATCTGAATTAATAATAGTTATTCTTGTATTGGAATGCTCGGTGACCATACGCAACTGTCAAACACAACACAATTTACATAGTATTACAAATGGAAACACAGTTAACTTTTTAAAAAGATTTTATTGACCATCGGCCAATCAAATTACAATTTTATAAATGTTTGAAAATAACGACGATCGCTAGCTATTCGGGGAGAGCTTCCGCACGCCGTGACCGCCGACAAAAAAGGGGCGAGTATCGCCAGTGCCCTTCCTTATATAGGCCGTCGTGGTGTTGCCACTCTTGCTTGAAATTTCTTTCTAATACGGCTTCTCCTGACGGGGCTGCGTGCTCGAAGCCCTCAGCAGGAACTCGATGATGGTCCAGCAACACCCTGCGCGTCCAACGGCTGCTCGGCGTCTTCATCATCGGTCTCTGTGGAGATACACAGATTCTAAGCGACATACTCATTTACATTGCTTATCAACAGTTGATCTGAGTTTGTATAGGGCATAGAAGCGTCAGATTATGTACCAAGTAGCCAAACAGGCGTTACACACAAACGTTATATACAAATGTTTCACACACATAGGCTTTACACAGGTCTGTTCCCACGCAACCGAATACCCCACACATACTCTAGTACGCACACAGGATTTACATCAGCCTAGTGGGTCACCCCAGATACCTATTAAGGGCTGGATTTACACAGGTCTGTTGCCGGTTGCGCCACCGACTCACCCCAGAAACCACCCGTGAATTGGATTTACACAGGTCTGTTGCCGGTCATCTCCGACTCACCCCAGAAACCAACAGTGTCATGGTCACCCCAACACCATGGCGCACAGGATTTACATGGGTCTGTTCCACTGAACACTACACACAAAACAATGTAGCCAAACTCAATTACCACAGGCTTGTTTAGTACATAAGCTAATTCAACAGTAGAGAACATGACTAGTAGGTATATAAGCTTACAAGCAATCGTACATAAAGTACCTTCAAAAAATGCAGCACAAGTTTCAGGTGTCCATTCACCCTTCCATAACACCATATATGCAGCAGCTGCCTGACTAATCTTTCCATAAGATCCGGCTAACAATTGGACCTCATATCTGTCATTAGGGAGGAGCTTAGTCACTTTATAAGGGCCTCTCATACCGCTATCCAACTTTCCAGTTCTTTGGGAGCTCTTAATCACATAAACTAAATCGTTAACTTGAAACCTTTTAGGCGCTTTCCTATTTTTATTTATGTAAGAGTCTTGTTTCTCTTTATTTTCGCGAATAAGTTCTTCAGCGCGCTGCCGTCTTAATTCACGAAGTGCATCACGGTTTGCATTCGAACCTTCGCACGTTATATCCTTGATCAAAGAGTTTATTAAAGGTGTAGTGGAATCAGTGCCGATAAGAAGATTTAATGGTGAATATTGGGTAGTTCTATGTTTGGTGACGTTTAAAACCAATTGTAGTTTCCATAATGTTTTAGACCAATCTTTTTCATTGTAATTTACTTCAATACGTATCATGTTTAGAACTGTACGACAGTAACGTTCCACCTGACCGTTCTCCTGATGCATTTCAGGGGTAATGAAATGCGCTTCAATTCCATAGTTAGAAATCCAATTAGTAAACTCACGGTTATCGAACATACGACTTTTATCGCACACTAATCTTTTAAAAGTGCCAAACAGGGAAATTAATTGGGTCATTATGCGTTTCAGTTCGGTACAGTCTTGTCTTGGTAAGGCGTAAAGTAAACAGTACTTAGTATACGCGTCAACTATGATAAGTACATATTTATGACCACCACTTTCTCTCAATGGTCCCAGGACGTCCGCGTGTATTGTATTAAATGGAACTGGTTCCTTGTGCCAAGAGGATATTGGTTGCAAAGGTGCGCGAGGGACTTGTTTATGTGAAATGCACACTACGCAGTGGGTGACGTATTTCCTGACAAATTGCCTTAGACCGGGAAACCAAAACTGTCGCAGGATCAGATCAGTAGTTTTGTCTACACCGATATGTCCGTGCTCGTCATGAAAAACGCGTAATAAACTTAATCGAAATGCCTTTGGTACATAACATAAGAATCGCGCTTGCTCACCCGTGACGTCATACTTATAGTACAAGAGCTCATTATATTTCACATAACGCGTATTATCTAACTCTCCGTTATTTAATTTTTCAAGTATTATTAACGTCTCTTCGTCACCTGCCTGTGCCACTTGAGCCCAATTTTGTGGTTTTTGAACGACATTAATAATATTGACTGGATTCCTACTCAAATAGTCTACGTGTGACATAAGTACACCTTTACGGTATTCTAACGAAAAATCAAAATCTTGCATGTACATCCACCATCTTGCAACTCTGGGTTGGAGATCCTTTTTACGTTGTGTCATTTTTAATGCATTGCAATCTGTGATTGTCTTAAAAGATTTACCAATTAAATATTGTCTAAAGTGTTGTAATGATTTTACTACAGCAAGGGTCTCCAGCTCATAGCTGTGGTATTTGGATTCCGCACCAGCTGTCAACTTGCTAAAATAAGCAACTACCCGTCTACGGCCGTCATTGTGTACTTGCATAAGTATTCCGCCATAACCAATAGAACTAGCATCGGTGTGTAGCTCAGTTGTCAATTCAGGATTGAATATTGCTAAAATTGGTTCATTGGTTAAATAAGAGATAATGTTTTGACGTGCATTTTCATGTTCATCGCTCCAATGAAAGGTTACTCCTTTTCTAGTTAGCGCCGCGATTTGCGCCGTTTTAATCGCGTATTTAGGAATGTACCTTCGAAAATACCCTGCGAGGCCAAGAAATTGACGAACTTGTTTGATATTACTTGGTCGTCTTGATTTAACTAATGCATCAATTTTATAATTGCTCGGTCTAACCTGACCATCTCTGACAATCCTACCCAAGTATTCTATTTCATTAGTAAGAAAAGTACATTTCTTTAGATTTATTGAAAAACCTGCTTCAGTTAGCGTTTTTATGACCGAATCTAATAAATCGAGGTTTTCATCAATTTCTTCCGTCAAAATAAGTACATCGTCGATATATACCATGACTTTTCCAGCATCAATAAAGGATTTAAGGGTTTTGGAGATAGTTTTCTGATAAAAAATTGGCGCGTTTGCTAAACCGTAAGGTACCTTGCAATATTCATACTGGCCCTCTGGCGTAACGAATGCTGTCTTATGAATGGACTCTTCAGCTACCTTCAGCTGGTGGAAACCTGAAACCATATCTAGGGAGCTGAACCAGCGAGCATTTCCTAATCTGTCTATATAGTCGTTGATTAAGGGGAGTGGATGTCTAGTTTTGACAGTTATTCGATTCAGTGCACGGTAGTCCACGACCATTCTATCAGAACCATCCTTCTTTTTAACCAGTAAGATCGGGCTAGCGTATTCTGAATCGGATTCGCGAATTATTCCCTTATCGAGCAAATCCTTTACTATAACTCGAACTTTTATTTTTTCGTCATGCGACAACTTATAGGGTCTATAGTACACGGGCACATCAGTTGTTAACTTTATATACATCTCACTATCTTTCACTGTTGTGGTCGCGGTACCACTCAAAAAGAATTTAGAATACTTTGTGAGAGTGTCTAGTAACCGTCCCCTATCAATTCCAGATACAGACGTATTTACTTGATCGGACAAAGAAATCGTATTTACGTGCATAACATCCTTCACGGTTACGTCACTGTGAACTATGCGTTGACAGTCACCGGTCCGCACATAAGTAATGCCTTTTCTATTTAGTACGTCTGTACCGATAATAACAGGTACATTTAAATTATTGCAACCTACAATATAAAAATCAATTTCTACGGTTATATCATTAAACTCAACGGGTAATGTTACAAATGATTCCGATCTAATTTCCGTACCGCCTAAGCCACATAATAACTGAGAAGTAGGCTTTAATTGACACGGGAAATGTTTTATAATATTTTTTGCCATTAAAGAAATACATGAACCACTATCAATTAGTACGTCTAGCGGGATTCCCATTATAACAGCAGTTGTCACATCACGATTTTTATAACTACTCGCAATTTCGCGACAAAAGTTGACACCACTTTTATTTCGAAAATTTGCGCGTTCTTTAGCAAAACACGTACTCTCCGAATGACCTACTTTTTTGCAAAATGTGCACTTTAACGCATCGCCACGAGATGTCGCCGGTATCGCGATTGCTTTTTCGTCATTATCACTCGGGGTTGTATTTGATCGTTTATTACAGTTATCGCTCTTATGACCAAATTTATTACACCGAAAACATTTTATTGATTTTAAATCTCTAGAATCATATTGACGTTTAAACGGTCTGCGATTTAAGCTATTACTGTTGAATGATTTATCGCATCGATTACCGCTAGGAAACACTTTCTTATTATAGCTGTTAGAAGGTTTAACAAAGCTCGATAAAAACTCCACTATTGAATCAGGCGATAGTTTAGCGTTGGAAGCGATAGCGCGAATTTGTGGATCTGAAATTCCACGAATAATAATAGCAGTAAGCAGCTCGTTACCTAGTCCTTTAACTATACGTAACCTTAAAAGCGATTTACGAGCATACTCAGCGTATGTGGAGTATTTATCGGACTCTGTCCGCATCACATCATAAAGAATATTCGCGACATCGACAGAACGTGGGCATAATGATTTTAATTCCGATTTGAAATTGGACCACGTGCGTATAGTGCTTGTCCATTGGCTAAGCCACGTGCGAGCTTCACCCTTTAGACAATGTCCGATGCGAGCAAGGCATTCTCTGTCGTCCCAATAGTTTGATATACGGGCACTTTCTACTTCATCACACCACGTGTCGAAGTCATGAACACTCGGATCAAAATCAGAGACAAAATATCGGTTGGATCTGACCTGAGCACAGCTGATAGCGGTCAAAAGGCGCTCTGCAGCGTTCGTCACCACGTCTTCGTGCTGCGTTGGTCCCACGTTGCTAGTGAGTGGAGTCTGCGGCGGCGTCCCCATAGGCGCGGACACGAGCTCACGCGGCGATGTGGGCGCCCCAAGCACCGATGCCGATGGTGTCGTGTTGAGCAGCTCGGCGCCGCAGCTAGGGCCAGCGCTGATCGTTGCAATGGCTTGCGTCTCCACAGACGCACGGGGCTGGTCCTCCAATGCGCGCAGCCTCCTCAGGATCTCCTCCATCGGATTAGGCGATGGAGTTTGCTCACGGCGTTTTCGTTTGCCGCGTTGGTCGTTGGAAGGCATCGCAAAGATAGACTCCACCCGAATATTATTAAAAGTATGCACTAGACCACGTGCTGGAAAACTAAATTCCCTTTATAAAACCAGGTGTAAGTTTTCAGCGGCTTTTCAGCCTCGAATCCCACTTCTGATATTACAAATGGAAACACAGTTAACTTTTTAAAAAGATTTTATTGACCATCGGCCAATCAAATTACAATTTTATAAATGTTTGAAAATAACGACGATCGCTAGCTATTCGGGGAGAGCTTCCGCACGCCGTGACCGCCGACAAAAAAGGGGCGAGTATCGCCAGTGCCCTTCCTTATATAGGCCGTCGTGGTGTTGCCACTCTTGCTTGAAATTTCTTTCTAATAATAGTATAATTTTACAAAATGCAACTACCCATTTATATAAGAAAATTACATTTCTTATTCAAATAATTTATAACTTGACAAATCTTCCAAACTTACCTACTGGTAATCTCCTATCTCTTTTTGGCAAAATTATTTTAAAAACTCTGAAACATCCTTTGCCGGTTCACTTTCGATTCTAACGGATCCCAAATCATAGAATCATCAAGTGGAAGCGTGCTGGGCCCATAACCTGTTAAAATCTTCTTATTTTATGGGCGCGCAGTGGAAGCGTGCTGGGCCCAGAATAATCCAAAGCGTAGATCTTTATGGAGAAGCATTCTTATTCTTGAGCACTCTTTTAAATCATTTAATATTTTTACAAAAATATGGTAATTCATGTTGAGATTATACATGTGAGAATGATGTAGAAAAAAAATATTTATCTTATCTTCGATCAAATACATACGAAATTTTACGGATAACTAAAAGGTTTCTTTCAGGTGTGATTTAGAACAATAAATAAGCGCAATGACGGGAAATATAAGTGCTTTTCGGATTCGTAAAGGGTACATAATATAAATACTTTTTTTTCTTTTAAAAACTTTGTTCCACACTAGGAATTTCTCCTGTATCGTGGGTGCGCTTACAAACAATTAAACTCACATATAATTGTGTATGTGAGTTTAAATGTACAGCCAGATCCGGAACAATTATCTGCAGGCCATTCAAATACCTATTTGTTCCGTGTGGGGATCGAACCTGCTACACGCAGCGCAGCAGTCCATTGCTCAGCCACAGCGCCAACCGTGTCGTCCTTATTCCTTTGGAGTTGAACTCTGTTGTTTTATGAATTTAAATTAAAAGATTTATAGTTAAACAAGCGCCTAATAATAACTTACGATTCCAGCAAAACGAAAACAAGGTTTTAACTGAAAGCAGCATGAAGCTTGTAAATATTCATTTTTACATTACGTTTTGCATCTGAAAACAAAGTCTTGTTTCATTTCAAGCACTCCTTTGTTTAGTCAAAACATCGGATGAATAAAATTAGCTTGAAAGCTGACGCAGCACCTTTATCCTGTTTTTTTTTTTATTTTAATACGTTTTCTGTTTTATCTGTGAAAAGGTTTCATGGGTTTTTTTTAAGTGCTGGCAACTAACTATCAATTTGCATTGACTTATGAAATTGATGATCAATTGGAGATACAATTTTTACTTGAAAAATCTCTATTATAGTGTCGTCGATCAAAATTACTGATTTCCATCCTACTAAATAAATGCGAATGTTTGTGATGATGTATGGATGTTTGTTACTCTTCAAAGTCAAAACGGCTGAACGGATCTTAATGAAATTGATGGCACAAGCGTTGATTTCAGTCTGGAATAACACATATGATTCTTTTTTTTCGTAGTTGCGGGTTGTTCGAAAGAGATACCGCGTGGCCCCGGAGCATAAAGTGCGAAAGAAGGAACATGGATGGGATTTAGTCAGTACAAGCCTGACAGTCCCTACCATTATATGATGATTTTCCGTCCGTAAAAACTTTTACTATCATTATACACAACAACAATATTCATGTTTCATTTCTAACATTAAGTTGATGGATTTTTATGTAAATTCCTTTTGGCAAAGCCACATCCGATAGCGTGACAGAGTAATCAAAAATCTACTATGTTTGTGAAGGAAACGAGTGCTATAAAACTTGTAATTATATTCATTAAAATGTTTTTTACTTGTACTACAGTGGCAATCGGCCGAAAAGGCTTTTGCAAGTAAAATATGACTGTTATGTAACAAAATACATGAAAGAATCTTCGGTGATACGATCGCCACTGTAGTAGGTACAAGTAAAAATTATTATCCTTACTAATCCTTACTTATATATATATATATAATATTATAAAAGCGAAAGTGAGTTTGTTTGTTTGTTTCTTTGTTACCTCTTCACGCTTTAACCCTTAATTTGGCAACCAAAAAAAAGTAAGAAATACATAAATTTAATTATTGGAGGCCTTTGGGGGTGTGTTATAGAGCCCCAAAAAAATGTTGAAATAAATCTTGAGTTGCCCACTGTTGGGAAAACTCATGTCCGTCACAGCGGACATTACCAATAACTTAACGATGAACGCGTAGATTTGCATGTCCGCTGTGGTGGACAGTGCCAAATTATAGAAAAATAAAAAACGTTAATATTATTATGTTTATTTTATTAAAATAAGAAAATACAAAACAAAAAACGCAGAAATTGACCTGAAAATGTTATTTATTTGGTATGGAAATTTAGAAAACAACTTCTCGGGGTTTTGCCTGTTACAAAGCATAATCTAGTATTGCATTTTATGCAATATACGACGGTCTTCTTTTGGCAGTATCTGCAACGACCTTCTTCCATCGTTGAGGGGAAATGGGCGGGCGACGTGTGGTTTGCTTATTTTTGCTGTCTCAGTTTTACTTCTTTTGGCACATCTGTTTGCCTTCAACAATATTTCATAAATATCATAGCTGAATGCTTTTAGAGGTATTTTACCTTTCGCGTTACTTGAATGCTTACGGCGGTAGAGTAACCAAGCGTTATTCACACATATATCCAACATTTGAGAGAATATAGCTAAATACCATCTCCTACTTTTAAAAGGTGTTTTATATAGTGAGATGAGCATGTCAGCAAGATCAACACCTCCCATACGTTTATTATACCTATTGGCGTACAATCTGTGGACATTGGATGTCGATCTTGCATTTTGCGTCCTTGCAATATTTGCGGATTTTTTCTACAGGCTCACTTGCCACAAAAGAACTAATTTATGTGACGGCCTTATTGTCATTCCAACGAACTATTAGCTAAGCGATTTTGGTTACAAACGGCTTGTACAAAATGTCCTCTAGGCTTCTTTTTCATAGCCTTATCAGTAAGCAGAATAGTACTGTAGATGGCTGTTTCCTGGACCTTGTGTTTCGTGATGCAAGTGGAGAAGAAAAAGCTATAGGTGCCATAGGCGTTGATGGCAGTGAGGGAATAGCAGATAGGAATGGAAAATTCTCATAATTGAACTCTCCAATTTCGCGCACAATAGAATCTGATATAACATCACTATTATCAATGTTCAGTTCTTCGTCTTCAGATGTACTGATTGTTAGGTTTGCAAGGGAAGATGTAATTGATGGTGCAGAAGAAGAAACTGGGGAAGAAGCATTAGCACGCGAGTCATCATGCATTTCTGTTTCAGATTCAGAATTTTCACTAGCATCGGAAGGTGCATGCTCATTTGGAACTAAAGTTTTGTTTATTTTTCTTTGTCAACAGCCTAACCGTGCTAGTAAAATTATCGTTTACTAGCACGGTTAGGCTGTTGACAAAGAAAAATAAACAAAACTCAGGACCTTACCAAAAATAAAAAATTAAGCTTTTTGGCATTGTCCGCCACAGCGGACATAGTAATAAGGTACTACATCTCTATGCAATTAGCAATGTTCGCTGTGACGGACAAAGCACTTTAGCAACAAAAAACAGCATGAAAATGTAAAAGAACGTATTGATTTGTAGGTTATAATTATTTATAGAATGTTTTTGTAATAGTTGAGTCGAGATTTCATGACATTCATAGGCAAAAAGGAGGAAAAAGGAATATAAATACCTTGAGCAAAACAGGTGGTCGTCTTTGCGCTGACATTTTGTGTCACGAATGACATAATTCAGTGAAGCCACACTCAAAATATATTTTCTACTATTAGTTTATGAATTTAAGAAATATTTAGTCGATTTGTAATCGATGAGAATTGGCTAAAAAACTAGTAGAATTTAATTTTTGTTGACGTCCGTCACACCGGACTTTATCAAATTAAGGGTGGCTAAACCGATTGGTAAACTGATTGAGTTGGGAACCAGGAGACGGACATAGGCAAATTTTTATTTTAAAAAAGTGGGATGTGATGGAGAAAGAGGGCAGAAACGGGAAAACTTAGCGTTGCTATTACAAATCAATAAGGCGCAAGGGGAACTGTGTTACCCCAAATTTAACGCGGGCGAAGCCGCGGGCGAAAGTTAGTAAGTTATAAATACCACATATTTATAAGTTTTACTACTAAAACTTATACGTAAGGATCATAAAGTATGAAACTTAATGAAAGATGGCAGACCGATTAAGAAGCGCACAGCAACAGCATTCATTTATTTTCAGACAACTATGCCAACGCACACGCTATGTAAATGGGCCTTACAACTAACGCACGGCACACGTCACTCGTTCGTCTGTCCCAGCCTTAACTGCCACAAAGAAAACATCCATTAAAGGTATGTTCCTAAGTATCAAACTTGATTGAAGAAAATCCTAGCTATCTTTTCATTTTTCATAAGAAAGCTTCCCCGGATAAAATTGAAAGTTTTGATTACATTTTAAAGGTCAAGTTTCTGACCTTCGTTTAGTAAATATCGTAGTCCATTTTTACAGAGTAGTCAGGATTCAGAGACTTCTTATTATAACTGTAGACTATGAAGATCTTGAATATCCAATCAGTTGTCAGTTGTATTTGTCTGCTTAAGAATTTGAGAACTCAGAGACAAAATCTTGATGAAAAAATTCAAAAACAGTTTGGGAATTGAACTCAAGGCCTCATTCTCAGTGCACTTGCGACCATTGGACCAACGAGGCAGTGCTTGACATATTCGTTTTGCATTCATTATCAACGTGCAAACATCTGGTCATAAACACCCACCGCCCCTAATATTAACTGGTAAGTAACTAAACCCATAAAATCAGATCAAATTAGCTAGACGATTGGCGCACTGGCTGAACGATCAACTGTTCGATCCCCGCACGGAACAAATATTTGTATGACCTACAGATAGTTGTTTCGGGTGTGGCTGTTTGTGTATGTGAATTTAAATGTTTGTTAACGCCCCCACGATACAGGACAAATTCCTAGCGTTTAAAAAAATACCCAAAAGAAACAAGCGTAAAGGCAAAAACACGCACAAATTAAAATCGGTTCATTACTGAAACCCTTAGTTGTTTCAGCAAATCACCCTTTTATACATACCCGTGGTACTGTAACGAAATAATTTCGGGAGGGTCGTTAAGCCCGAGTAAGGGTATACTTTGTACCCCAGTAAAGGGTCATTTTGTACACCAGTTAGGGGTCACTTTGTACCCTAGTGCGAATATTACTGTTACCCATTATAGTTTGGTGTAACATGCTATTGCTTTTGATGTGCGTCTATAGGAAGTTTCAAGAGAGTGAGTGCCTATTAACAGTTTAGTTAGTGGCTGTCTACCTGGTTAGTGGTTAATGGCTTGCCAGCGACAATTCAATGTCCATTTACGCGTTAGTGAGTAGTATAATGAAGTTGTCCTGTACAAATGAAGTTGTGGTCTTTGAAAATTTGTTATTAACCGTCGTTTAGGTAGCTGTTATTAGTTTCGGAATGGAGTATTGTCTCACTTGAGTGCTTAATTTTGTTATTAAAAAATGTACTTGAGTAATTTAAAAAAACAAGCCGTTGCATTTCTAGAGTATACTAAATACAGGGTTCGTCTTTTGTTCCTACTCACGCATCTTGTTTGTTTGTTTATTTCTATGTATGCTTACGCATACATAGAAATATTTTTTAGGGTTCCGTACCTAAAAAGGACAAACGGAACACTTATTGGATCACACTCACTTTGTTGTCCGTCTGTCGGTCCGTCTATCAAGACTCTTTATATTATACTGTACACTGTAGTGCTCCTTGTGTTGTGAAAAAAATAAGTCTCTAACTCCACGCAATCAAAAGATACGGCCGTTTATGTCGCGAGTTTGTACGGAACTCTCGGCGTGCGAGCCCAACTCGCACTTGGCCGGTTTTTCTTGAACAGAATCTAATCAACTTCTGCCACTGGACCCTGTAATTAACAATCTCACTCAGCTAATCTTTTAAAGATTTATCTCTATAAAAACCCTTAACGACGTAACTTGATTAAGCTGTTGCCAAGCCAGCGAAAATCCACTTCAATTCAGCTCTAGCCGAACTCATTTGTGAAACGGCGATGTCACTGCGAGACCCAAATTCATTTACTGGGATGAATCTGCCAGTCACCCGGCCTACAAAACGTTTTGCCTAATCTTTTGGAAGATAAATCGAGGGAATTTTTAAAAAATATTTTTCCGTGTTCCATAATTTATGTTAAAAAGTTTTTTTAAACATTAACAGAAAGAGATTTTTTAAACATTCACCTAGGTCTTGAAGTCATTCAGCCAATAAATTAAAAACATTTTTGTCTCTCAAATCCACATAAAACCTTAAAGATTCCGTCCTACTTTGTACTGGTTCTGGCATGACCGACGTACCTTATCTAACTTAATGTTCAAAAGCTTTTTGGCCCTTCAGTTATAAAAACAAAGATATTTACACGACCCTCTCGCTCTGAATTGTTATGGACTCAAACTTCTCTTATCTTCCCCCTTTGTTTTCCCTCTCTAGTAATCACAAAAGAAATATTGAGAACACTAAAACTTCTCTGAAAGGGCATTTCATTCCACCCTTTTTGAAGGGTGAAGCAAACGAATGCATGAATTTATAGCCTTTACTGAATGGCCAGGAACATAAATAGCACGCGTTCTCTTCAATCGATATCGTTCAAACAACGGACGCTACTAAAAGGTCATAAAAAAGGAAAATACCCTCGCAATATTTGCATAAAGCTGATATGATGAGAGCTTTGGCCGTTGGAACGGTCACAACTTGTCTTGAGTAATTAGCAAAAAGCCGCGGTTCCAATATTGCCAAAGTTGACATTCCATTAAATACCTTAGGGCAGCCTAATGAGCGCTCTACAGGCGATACTTTGGTAAACGAAGCGGGATTTACGAGCGACGCCAACGATCGACTATGAAATGGCGAATGTTTGGCGAGAGGTCGCCAAATGGTTGCCGAATAGCAACCTAATTGAACTCGGGCGAGGGCATAATTGATGGGTCGACTTCTAGGTTACGTAACTTGTTTTGACAAGACAACTTTGAGTTAACTTTGGTCCCCAGTTTATGTCTTTTTGATGACTGACCGAGTTATGGAAACAGTCCTTTTACTGATTACGTTACTTTGCAGTATTCAAACTTTATGTATTTTTTTTTTGCAGTATTGCCATGAGTTACCATATTACTCTGTAAAAACTGGGTTGTGAAGGTCAGACAGACAGTAGCTCTATGTAGTACACTCCATGGCCTGTGTTTATGTACATTTATATTTTATTCTATTTATTCTAGTGTCACGTCAGATGATTGGGTTGTTTTATTTTAGTTTTTTTTTTAATCTTAATACTGTATAATTATTTTTTGTATTCATTAAAGTAAGTATTTAAAATATTTATGTTTTACTCACGGGTAATCCTTACTGATATGATAAAAGTGAAAGTGAGCTTGTTTGTTACGTCTTCAGGCTTTAACGGCCAAACTGATTTTGATGAATTTTGGTATAGAGATAGTTGGGACCCTGGAGACGGACATAGGCTGAGGAAAAAATGTTGGTAATGCGGGAGAAAGAGAAAAGCAAAGGGGAAACTTAGCATTGCTATTACAATCAATAAGGCGCAAGGGCAAAAACTACAGGTAGCAGGTACCTGCAAATAACGAAAGGGGAACTGTGTTGCTCCGAATTTAACGCAAACGAAGCCGCGGGCAAAAGCTAGTGTTTTTACAAATGTTTGTGATGCTTTGCATGTTCAATGAATATTTGATTGTTTTGTTATTTTGTGTGCTAGTCGTTATTTGCGACTAATAAATATTTTTTCTTTCTTTCTAGTATTGCTGCATTACGTTGGACTGGAAGCCGACCCAATACAGTTGGGAGAAGGCTAGGCAGATGATGAATATTTTGTTCTAAATACACAAATACCTATGATGCCTGTGTACGATATTCTCTATTACATTCTTGTCATTCAATACATACGGTATTCATCTCACGTAGTACCGTGTGCTTTTGATGCGATGCATCACATCAATATATTATGGGTTCTCACACCGAACATATCAACTCCATGCTGAGATGAAGACCTTTTTGGCCACGAGGACATTCTCATTTTCTAATGGTTTTTAAAAGAAAAGAAAAAAAAAACATTTATTAGTCGCAAATTACGACGAGCTACAAAATAACAAAAAAATAAACATTCAACATGCAAAATATCACAAACATTTACAAATACATGTATGGGACAAAATAAAAATAGCTTGCACGTCGTGACTACGACAGGTAGGTCACCACTCAGCATGATGCTGTGCCATGGGAGCCCACAGCACAGCACTGGTTTTCAGTAGGCAACCCGTGAGTTAAACGTACGGAAGTCAAAAAGCATACGTAAATGTTTTAAATACTTAAATTAAAAAAAAAATTGTTTCATTTCTCTTTTAATGTTTTGTTTTACTATTTTGTCCTGTGATTGAGGAGTTTTATGTAAGCGACATGTGACATTATGTACATCTACAGTGTTTACTATGGTTTGGCTTCTATTAGTACACTCTAGAGGTTTTATACCTAACCAAACCCGAGTGAAGGCTGGTTGGCTATGACATTCGAATTCTCCGGTCGTTTGAATAAAAAAAAGAAAAAAGTGTGTGACATTTGTATTGATACAAATAAAAATTAAATATAATATTGAAAGTATTTTATGCCCTTTCAATCATACTACTCTACTTCCTAGAGGTAGATTATCTGGAATAACACATAGGATACTTTTTTTTCGATCATCACGCGGGCGAAGCCGCGGGCGCCGGCTAGTCACGTATAATTGTACACCTTCTACAGTACATACCACACGTACCAAAGTTAAAGAACATTGAGAAAAGGCTTTCCAAAGCTTACCCGCTTTCTAAACTTTAATTGGAGTCACGTTCGAGTTTCAGTCTTCAAAGTAAAGGCAAGACCTGAAGGGCTACTATGACATCGGTTCTCGACATCGGTTATAGTAGGGTAGCTGACCAGCCAATTAGTTTCTGTTTAAACTTATATTTGTGCACACGGTAAATGACTTATGGAGGTATACTGAGTTACCTCCATGCTTCAGAATACACGTTAAGCTATTGATACCGGCTGTCATTTGTGCATCTTTGACAGTCGTTACAGGTTGTCAGTGGCCCGTATAAGTCTGAAAACCAGTATTGTATTACCCAAAGAGAATAGAATACACTTTATTGCACACCAAAAATTAAAAAAAAAACAAACTGGTTAATAAAAAAGTGCTAAATCTATGGTTACAATGGTGGTCTTATCGCTAATAGCGATATCTTCCAGACAACCTTTGGATGGACTTTACAAATATAAAAATACAACGGGGGGTAGTCAATGGTGTACCTACTGCTAATACTACACAAATAATTAAACTAAAGTTACTTATTAAAGAGTATTGTATTTCTTTTTTATTTAATGTTGCCTCACACTTAGAATTTCGCCGGTATCGTGGGTGCGTTTACAAACATTTAAACTCACATACACAAAACAGCCAGACCCAAACACACAACTATTTGTATGTAATACAAATATTTGTTTCGTGCGAAAATCGAACCCGCGACACGCAGCGCAGCAGTCAATCGCTCAGCCTCTGCGCCAAACGTGCTGTATTACTATATCGTTTCATGTAAAATTCTTAAATTATGGATCTGGTTACTCTTAAATCCGACCTAAACGCAATTGGACAATGGCTAAGCAGATGATGACATAAGTGTAAGCATAATTAGGCTGTAATGTACCCACTGAGCCAATAAAAAGGGTGTAAAAGTACTTTTAATGAAGTGCGGATTGTTCGTGTTTCGGGTTGTTCAAAAGAGGTACCGCGGCATAAAAGGTAGTAGAAGGAACATGGGTTTAAGTCAGTACAAGTCTTATACTCCCCCCAAAAAAATGAAGTCGAAAGGCACTTATTCGCCAGGTCATTACAATATAATTTTTTTGCTCTAGACCATACCCAGGATCCGTTTTAGTTACATACTAAGCATTATATTAAGTCCCAACTTTTTTTGGATATACATATACTAGCTGTACCCAGCCCAGCCCCAGGTCCCCTTCTCACTTAGGGGTTTGAAAGATAAATAGTAGCCGATTTCAAAAGAATGAAAGAGGTGTATGGGAACGAACATTGTGACACGAGAATTTTATGTATTAGATTTTTTTTTATAGCTAGGTCGTAAGTATTATTCAATGCATCAAATCAATGTTTTGAGTGCGTAACATTAAAAGCGAATTGTTTTGTTGTGAGAAATCATCTCACACCAAAAGAAAACGCTTTCCAGCAATTATTTTTACGTAGAGTTACTTAGTTTTAATGTGTAGAGTACATTGTTGACTACTTTGTGGGGTTCTACCGTGTTCATACGTATATACCATACAAAAATTAACAGATACAAAAAGGAACAAATAATACAAAGGACGACATACCTTCAAACGCATTTATTGTGCTCACAACAAATTGTAAAAGAAGTTAATAATACTCGTCCCCGGTTCAATTTCGGGATCGACTGTTGGACAGTTCGACATTTCTCGATTACAATGTCATTTCAATTCGAAAACAAGTTCCCTTTTATCTTGCTTCGTAAATAACTGAGAAGGGTAAACCCCTTTCGAATTTGAAATTAAGATATTTCTTGGAAACTGTGTATAGAGATTTCAGTACAGTCGCTCCGAAAATAAGTTTTAGATTGACTTCAAAAGATTTAATCAGTTTTTTTTTTGTCATGAAAATCTTAGTGATTTCACCTTTTGATTGCCAAAGCATTAACGCACGTTCGTGCCCTCTACGCGTAGTCACTCATTTTAACTATAAAATTGGCATCCAAGACACGCGCTTATTTGACACACACATATATATATATATATGTGACAATGGCGTTTAAAATGTTAAAATTACTGTAGGACATTAGGTGCCTATTTTTTTTGCATTTTAACCCAGTATTTAGTACATCGTTATGAACATAATTTAAAAAAATAGGCCGATTGTGAGTCGAACTCGCTCACCAAGGGTTCCGTACAAACTTGCGACTTTAGTCGCCGCCCATATATTTTGACTGCGTAGACTTAGAGCTTTGAGTTTTTTACAGCTTCATGAAATCGCAGATTTCAGTAGACGGTTTAAATTCCGAATAGATACCTCCACGTATTCCTAAGATAAAGGGTCTTGACAGACAGACAGACGGACTACGAAGACATCTTAAAATATTTCCGATTTTCCTTTTAAGGTACGGACCCCTAAAAGCCAAAGTAATCCATTCGGGGTCTATGGTTGCCGGTTTCGTCACCAAATCTTTTCATCACAGAGGGTTTTAGAAAGTTATTTAAGAAAATACCAAGTACGTCTAACCTGAAGATATTCTTTTCTGAGCTGTGCGACGGGCTATGAATAAACCATCGGATGATTTCGTGAGGGATTTTATCCAGAGAATGGACCACGGCTTCCTTTTGTACGATATTACCAATCATGATTAAAATATAGGTAAGCACAAAACAATTGACGACACGGTTGGCGCAGTGGTTGAGCGATCGCCTGTTGCGTTGTGTGGCGCGGTTCGATCCCCGCACGGAACAAATATTTGTATGACCTGCAGATAGTTGTTTCGGGTATGGGCGTTTGTGTATGTGTGTATAAATGTTTGTAAACGCACCTACGATACAGGAGAAATTCCTAGTGTGGGGAAAAGTAAAAAAAAAAATAGACTAACTTCTGAATTTCTGAAGCTTTCATTTTGTAATTTAGTTTGTTTCTAAGTAGGCATAATTTGTAATGCTGTAATTATTAGAAACATGGACAAAGGCTTAAAATGGCTGCTTTCGCAGAATCATAAAAGGGGATTTATACGAATTTAGTGTCTAAAATCTAATCTAAAATCGTAATTAAGCAATAATTCGTAAAATAGTTAAGTGAGAATCTCAACAACAATATAAGAAGTAAGTATTTCATTTGTTAAGAGCGACCGATAGACACACACCTATATCTATATATATTTTTAATGTCCATTCAAATGCCTGGAGAGCTACCCATTTTTGTTTTTTTTTCATTATTTTACACTAGCTGGCACCCGCAATATGTATGTATGTGTTATTTTAGATAATCTACCTCTGTGCCAAATTTCATCAAGATCCGTTCAGCCGTTTTGACGTGAAATAGTAACAAACATCCATACGTTCATCCATCCTCACAAACATTCGCATTTATAATATTAATAAAGTAGGATAAAGGAGGAAGTATATTTGTGGAGCGCCAACTACTTTTCAACTACATATGTAATAGTCTCGAAGTAATATGGCTGTGACATACGAATAGACAGACGTAAAGGACATAGCGAATCTATATAAGGGTTCCATTTTTGGCATTTGGAAACAGATCCCTATAAAAGTTTAATCCGCAAACCGTAAAATATACGATAATCATCATTCATCCGAAAGAGCGCATCAATCTGCTAATAAAAGTGCCTTTTAAGAGGAAAAATAATATCCTAAGGCCACTAATTACAGCTATCTGTTATAATTACTCTATAAACGAGCTGGCAAGGGGATTCTGAGTGGATTAGGGGCTCAATCAATCCATCAATACTTGTATAAGTTTCTGGCAGTTCGCAAGTATTGGTATGATCAGGACTTCAGGAGCTGGTGTGCAGCACTTTGATCGATTGGCAATTGTTTTTATATTGTCTACGTATGGAGTTTTGTTGGTTAATTAAAATAGAAAATAATGCAATATGGGAATGGTAAACCTACAAAAAATTATTAAGCATAACTACACTAAACAAGAAACAAAGCTGTTTATGTGTTCTTTTTGTATGTATTCATCGTATACAAACACCTTTAACTAAAAAAATAAAACTGTAAATAGTGGCAGTATTACCTAGACTAAAATACCCAATATCTTAACCAGTTTTGTGTTGGTCAAAGTTCAAGTGCCCAATTGATGCTTGTACATAAATATTACAAATCAAGAGTGTATAAAGCCGTTTAAAAAATATAAATATAATTGTAACGACATAGCCAAAACTCAAAACGATCTGCAGCGACTTTTATATCGCAAGTTGAGAACTAAAAATCCTGCATCACGGAATGGAAATTGTGTACTATATGTATAAGCATAGGTACATAACAGAACCTGATAATAACTGTCTGGCAGTAGCCCACCAAGCACAATACTCGCCTGGTCGGAAGATCCTGTCTTTTCAACGAGAATCCCCTGTTCCTCATACTTCTACAATTACACTGATTTGTTTGGAACATCAAAATGTGCCCGAAGACGGCGCCACATTCGCGTATTAGAGTCACCAATCTCTTTTGTTACACGCGTCACTTTTTTTTTTAATTACTAGCTCTGCTTAGTTTAACTGAAAACATGTAAAAACAATTATAACAAAAAGTTAAATAAATGAAGCAATAAAATGCCTTTAAAACTTTAACTTTAAATCGATTCAATTTAAACTAGGAGCTAACATTAAATGGTTTTGAAACAAAGTTCTAGATAAAAAGCTGTAACAGAGTGGGTGTTCCACCTTCTCTGTTGCCTCAACCTCTTTCTTTTTGGATCAACATTGATTTTAAATTTTTAAATTTTCATTTTCGATTTTCATTCTGACATTTCATGTTCAACAATCATTTTTTGGCTTATTACATTTTGATCACGGCTAGCAGACACAAGTGCTGAATATTGTTATAAAAAAAATCTATACCTATCTCTTAAAATCAGTTTGTACTTCCTTAACCACTACTAAAGTTTACAGTGTTGTTTTATTATTATTGTTACATTTACCCCTGTTAAAGGGTATGTTTTAAATTATTTCAGATTGTATTAGTTTTCTACTCCTCCAGGTCTTGATGACCATTATAGTGTTTTATTTCCATTGTTAAAGGGTCTTTGCGAATATTAAAGAAATTTCGAAACCTGTGGTGGCTATTCTTTGTTCGCCTGTCTCAACTTTCATCTATAACTGCAGCCACGGTCGGAGGGCAAGATCGAGTGTCACAAAGCTTATATTTTCGAAGAAATTTACACTAAGTACGTGTGGTGGATTACAGGGCATTCGTTCTCATAGAGAACAAGCATGGCTTCCAGGTGTGGGAACATAACAATTATTTTTATTCCGTAATAACTGGCGCCCGCAGCTTCGCCTGCGTGATATTGAAAAAAAATATATATCCTATGTATTATTCCCATATAGAGCATATATAGAGCACCTCGAAAAATTATGAAACTAATTAGATGTAAAAACTGCTAAAATTTATAAAAAAATAGTAACTTAGTCTGTCTGGCTTTTACCTTAAATAGCTGAACGAATTCGAAGGCACACCAATATACCATAACTCTGTGTTGGGACATAGATACCTACTGTTTGACCTATTAGTATCTACATGCCTACGGGATAATTGCCTGCGAACACACTGTATTTGCACCACATTACACAGGCAATTTTTTTCGAGAAGACACGAGAAAATCGAATGATGCAGCTATAGTTTTCATCAAAGTCAAGGCCGAGACTCCTTTGAGAATGTTTCGCTATTCCTATAGTTACAGATATGACCATAACCATCTACGACCACTTGAAAATTTTACCCTGTATCTATACTATATATATATTTTAAATATATAATATTATAAAGCTGAAGAGTTTGTTTGTTTGAACGCGCTAATCTCAGGGACTACTGGTTGGAATTGTAAAATTCTTTTAGTGTTGGATAGTCCATTTCTTGAGGAAGGCTATAGGCTATATAACATCACGCTACGACCAACAGGTGCTGAGCAGCATGGGTGAAACCGCGTGGAACAGCTAGTACTTTATATACAGGGTGAAATTTTCAAGTGGTCGCATGTCATGTGGCGCATTCCATTTATAAGTTAACGCGGTAAACACCTCCTACTTAATAACTTAAGAGCCTATTCCACATAGTTGAGCATGACTACCTACTAAATAGTTATATGGCCGGTGACATGAGCCCTAGATTACCGCTTTGTAAACAAGCCCAACCACGCTTTGTTGTAGGGTTACACATTTTGTACCTTCACTCTACCTTTACGATGACAAAGGTCGTTTGCAACAATAAAATACTCCATTCTGCTTAGATGATCTAGATGGTGGAGCCGGTGGTCCCGGGTTTATGGGGAACTTCTCATTAGCAGCCATGGAGTCTAGATTTATACATGGTTGATGGATAAAAGTAGCCTCCCTATGTCATGAGGCTATTTTTTTACGCTGATAAGGATTTTATTTATACCTCCGGGTGGAGCGAGGGGTGGGGCAGATTATTGCTGACTAAAACCCACCCATGTTCCTTCTTTTTGTACGTTTTATTCACGGGTCGACCACTGAAACCCAGCGCTGTGCTCCCATAGCACAGCATCATGCTGAGTGGCGACCTACTGGTCGCAGTCACGACGTCAAATATTTTTTTATCATACCTATGTACCTACATATTTAATTATTTAAATATCTTTGTTTAGTTAATATGTTCGTTTTTTTTTTTTGTTACTTTGTGGGCTCGTCGTAATTGCGACTAATTTTTATTTTCTTTTTTTTTTTTTATTATTGATAGGCTCGCGTTTGACCACTATCTCACCTGATGGTAAGTGATGATGTGGTCGACGATGAAGCACGCTTACCTAGAAATAACCTATTCACTCTTGACTTGAAGACCCCCAGGTTTCTTTTGCCCTTCATGTTCCGGGGCCACGGTATCTCTTTCGAACAACCCGCAATCCCGGCAGGCAGTGGCTCTGGCTTGTCTACTTTGCTTTGCGGGTTCGAACACGAACCCGCCGTTGACACAGCAACAGGCATAACTTAACTTCAGCGAAATGTGAGGGTAGTTTTGTGTACATTTCTCTTTAACCTTCGGGGATTACAAGGGTGGTAGTCATATTAAATATTGATCATTTTCTCGCACATTTCTAGTAATAAAACGGTATAACTATGATAAAATTCGTGACATTGATAAAAAAATGTCCAGCATTTTAATTAATGGCAACCCTAGTTAACCCTTCTAATTCCCCGAAGTTTGCTGTCGATAATGAATTTTAAGGTAACATTGTATTTTTGGAATTGAAATCAATGGTTTTGTTGGCGTTCAACAACGCACAAGAAAAAAAACCAAATGTTAATTCAAAAAATTGTTTCCAATTTTATATTATTTCTAGTTAAACGAAAATCAATTTTAAGTTATTGTTAATAAAAGCATATTTCAGAAAAATTCTACTTCATTGATATTTTTCATGTAGGTGATTTCACTAAATTTTAATCATCAATATCAATTAGATATAATATATGTATATTTCGATAAAGATATTTTTTTTTCGATCAACACGCGGATTAATGTTAGCGTTAGACCAAAGTAACTATGCCACGCGGACGAAGTCGCGGGCGAAAGCTAGTAATGTAATATTAGTCGAATAGATAATAATACACTAGAGCGCGCGGAATGATTGCGATGAACGATAATATTAATTAGCATACAATAATTGGCCGGTGGAGTGGTAGCGCATTAGTGCAAAAGATAGTTAAAAAACGGATGTAGGTGCAATTTGATTATCCTTACTAATATTATAACAGTGAAAGTGCGTTTGTTTGTTACGTCTTTACGCCTAAATGACTAAAGCGATTTTGATGAACTTCGGTACCGATATAGTTGATACCCAGACGGACATAGGTTTTTTTACAGTGGGAAGAAAAAGGAAAACTTAGCTTTGCTATTACAATAAGGCGCAAGGGCTAAAACTACAGGTAGCTGGTACCTACCTGCAAATCAGGAAAGGAGAACTGCGTTACCCCGAATTTAACGCGAGTGAAGCCTCGGGCAAAAGCTTTTATTATAATTATTAGTTGAAATCACGCCTACGATTTCCGAAGGGTTAGGCAGAGATATAATATGAATAGTACATAGTTCTTTTTATAACGTTACCTAGTTCGTTATACATTAAAAAAAAATACTTTTTCCAAGTACCAAAAAATCTCATCCCCTAATAAAGAATACAAAACATCCACACAATGAATTCCCTCTTCTGTCCGACAAAATTGAAGACAATCGCGTCAATATTCAATACAAGGAAAATAAGAGACATAACAGTAGGTACAGGGTGTACGCATTTCCCAAATACAAGGGTTGGGGATATTAAACACGCCGGGAAATACCCCCTAACACCTTTTGAAGCCCCCTAAGGCTTCCACGAAGTTGTAAATGTTACCCCATCGACGACTGTTATAGGAAAATCTTACTCAAAATGTATGGGTTTGTCCGTTATTACGCACCTGGTTTTCTGTGTGTTTTGGTACATAAGGTTGTTTTTCCTTTCAATATTCAGTTCTGAGTATGAATATGGATAGCTATAGAGTAATAGAGAGTAGGACAAGAATATTATAAAAGTGAAAGTGAGTTTGTTTGTTACGTCTTCACGCCTAAATGGCCAAACCAATTTTGTAGATATTTAATGGGTTTTGTTTAATACTAGAAATGTTGTGTACGCAAAGAGATCTTGTATGTACCATTGAATTATTTATTTTTAATTAGAATGACAGGATTTATCTAATACCTAAACATTATGCATAAGTAAGCAAAACAGGTCAATCGTTATATTACATAGTTTTTTTGATTAATAGAAACGTTGCCCCATACTAGGAATTTCTCTTGTATCGTGGATTCGTTTAGTTACAGTATATGATAGTTAGTTACAGATAAAACTAAAACAACATGTTTAGAAAAAAACTATGCATGGACTTTGTGAAGAATGATATGGCTAGATTAGAGGTGACTGCTGAGATGGTGAGCAACAGAGGAGTATGGAAGACAAAGATATGTTGCGCCGACTACAAATGAATTGGGAAAAGGCATGGAGAATTATGATGATGAAAGATGGGATCTTACGGATGGGATTTGACGGCTGAGCGGTTGACTGCTGCGCTGCGTGACGCGGGTTCGATTTCCGCACGGAACAAATATTTGTATGGCCTACGAGTAGTTGTTTCGGGACTGGCTGTTTGTGTGTGTGAATTAAAAAGTTTGTACACGGCAACGTTTTAAAAAAAAAGAAAGAAGAAAGATCTGACAGTAACATGTGCATCCAATACCTTCACGTATCTATGTTATCGGTTCAGTAATTACAGGATAATTTGGAAACCATCCAGTGGGTACAATTTACATTGACCGGCGTGTATCGGATCGCACTGGAGCGCATTGAACAATGTGTCACATGAGACGTATTGTAAACTTTATGGAATTTACATCGCCATTTACGTTGATACATTCCGTTTTTAAGCTGTGTAAATTCCATGATAAAACTATGATATATTGATATTGACGGCACGGTTTGCAGTGGCTGAGCGATCGACAGATCGACGCTGCGTGTCGCGGGTTCGATTCCCGCACGGAACAAAAATTTGTATGACCTACAGGTTTGTAGTTGTTTCCGGTCTGGCTGTTTGTGTATGTGAGTTTATGTTTGTAAACGCACCCACGATACAGGAGAAATTCCTGGTGTGGGGCAAATACATATTATAAAAAAAAAACTCATTAGTAATAAGTGCATGCTTGATAATCTATACTAATATTATAAAGCTGAAGAGTTTGTTTGTTTGTTTGTTTGTTTGTTTGAACGCGCTAATCTCAGAGACTACTGGTTGGATTTGGAAAATTCTTTTAGTGTTGGGTAGTCCATTTCTTGAGGAAGGCTATAGGCTATATAACATCACGCTACGACCAACAGGTGCTGAGCAGCGTGGGCGAAACCGTGAAGAACAGCTAGTTGGAAATAAGTGCATGCTTGATAATAATGTAATATTAGTCGAATAGATAATAATTCACTAGAGCGTGCGTAATGGTTACGGTTTATACAGCACTTATCTTTCATTGACATTAAAAATATGCTCCATTTTTATTATTTACATTTTGCTATCTAAGATACAGAAATCAGAGTCACGTCATAATTATTTTTCAGTAGCAATAATGAACGACATCTCAATGCTTCTCAAATCATAGTGCAGCACTGTATTGCAGCAATACATCGATAATAACATCCCGTTCGTTGACAGATTTATCGATAGCTCGACACTCAATACGGTTGATCGGTGGTCGTGAGAGATAGCGATGAGCGAAACGAGCGGAGATGAAAGGCACGGCTTATCGACACCATGCCATGTCACAATGCAGCCTCTTTTATGTAACCTACTTAATATGTATGAAGGCTTTTGTATTTGTATGTTTATAGGGTGTTCGTTAGTGACTTAGGTAATTTACACCGTAATGAACGCACATTACGGTGTAAATTACCTAAGAGGTACTTAAATATTACCGAAACTTACACCACGTATTTACGTGTTTTTTTTTTTTTTTTTTTTTTTTAGTTTATTTCTCAAACAATTTTTGTGTATTTTAAACAATAGTACTCGCCAAACTTGACGTTTGATGGCGAGATGCGCTCTTTTCTTATAAATAAATACACGTAAACATTATACTACATAATTATCTCTAGCACAAACAAATAAATACTAAATGTGAAATTTTAAAAATTAAAAGAAATAAATTAAAAGTTGTTAGAATTTGCTTCTCAACAAGGAAACGTGCTGAGGCTGCAGTCGCCGGTGTGGGCCGGTGTGGGTGTTTATTCTGTATTATTTTAGTGCTTCGTTAGTCCGGTGGCTGAACATGAGGTATTGGGTTCGACTCCCAGGTAGGACAGTGTCAGAGGGGCTTGCCAGAGCTTCCGCCTGCCGGGGTTGCGGGTTGTTCGAAAGAGATACCGCGGCCCCGGAACGTAAAGGGCAATAGAAGGAACATGGGTAGGTTTTAGTCAGTAAAAGTCTGACATAACTTCCCTCGTTCCGCCCAGAGCGTTTAAACTGTTTATTGAAATGTATATCAAATCATTTGCACAGCTCCATGTAAGTACGTGTTTTAATGCATTGACATAAGTACTTATATAAACAGTGCTTCAATTTCTGGTGTCGCATTGATAAATACGCTCCGATGCGCCCTGACATACGCCGGCTGATGTAAATCGTATTTGATTTTCATTACATTACTTAAACAAATAAATGAGCTTGAATGTATTACTCAAATGTTCTAGGAAAATACGCCATCGTAGCACAATGCGTGCTACGCATGTTTTTTTATAATATGAAGAAACGTTGTTCCACACAAGGAATTTCTCCTATATTGTGGGTGCGTTTACAAACACTTAAACTCACATACACAAACAGCCAGACCCGTACAACCATTTGTAGGTCATACAAATATTTGTTCCGTGCGGGGATCGAACCCGCGACACGTAGCGCAGCAGTCGATAGCTCAAACACTGTGCCAACCGTGTCGTCAAATATATTTTAGGACATCATGGTTTTTTGTCGTATATAATTTTGTATGTGATTTTTGGTAATCATTCGGTATTGCTACTTTAATTTCAAAACTATGTAAGCTTTGTTCACAAAAAAAAATCAGAGCTATTCATGCACGAAAACAGAAGACAACTGAGTGCACTAGCAGAACTACACATTATGTAGGTAGTAAGTGAGATACGCTAAGCGAGCGCTCTAGCTCCAAACCTAATTAACATTTTCACTGAAAGTACTAAATAGCCCCTCGTAGAATTAGGGTGCTTCACTGAACAATGGTGTCGTGAACATATAGGTAGGCTACGTATTGGGTACCCTTTTTTGCGATGACTTAAATCCACCTTTAAGTATTTGTTTCTTTTGCCCTTTACGTTCCGGGGCAATTTCGGGGTATTTATTTCGTACAACCCACAACCCCGGCAGGCGGTTGCCCTAGCAAGCCCCTCTGATTGGAGCCCCTTGGAGTAATAACTCGATGAACAACTTTGATTTAACTAAAGGATTCTCTTTTTTACCTTATTTATTTTGCGGTTAGTGTCTTAAGGCAAAAATGAGTTATTAGGTACATTTTGTTTAATTAACATCCGTTTCTCGCGTCGAAATTAAAAACATAATGCTTTTAATTCAAGGGATGCTGATTACTAAATATCATTCCCCTATAATCAACTATCATCAACTGAAATTCTTTAGCAAATTTCCGCAGATTCCTATCAAGACTAGCTTATTTAAGTTGACCACAAAGGTACGTATGTTAAGATACATCAATCTTCCATAACAATGTTGCTATGGATAATAAATCACCCGACAAAACTGGTTAGGAGTTTAGGAGCCGTGTCGGTTTCCGTGTTCCAAAGCCCCGAGGGAGTCGCAAAGCTTGTCAAAGACAGACGGGACTCCAGTTTGGCTCACGCCTCCAGGCGATTTGGTACAAAAGCTACTTCGTGGTCAGGAGGACAATATTTGGTATTGTATTTAGTAATAGGGTAATTTATTTACATTTTTTTTGCGTATGGAAAATTTCTATATTCATTTATTCTGGTTGCTTACCAACCTTGTTAGGTTGGTAAGCAACCAGAATAAATGAATATAATCATTCTTCCTCTACGACAGCGGAGTTGGACTGTTTTTTTTTTTCTTTCGTATATTATGGGAAATCATCAAATAACTTCAGAGAGTGTCAAACTTTTACTGATTGATTCCCATCCATGTTCCTTCTTTAGCCCTTTGTGTTAAGGAGCCGCAGTATTTCTTTTCAACAACCCGTAACCCCGGCAGGCGGCAAGCAGTGGCCATAGGGGCCATTCTCCTTTGCTGACAACTTTTTGAGGCGCGCGTGGAATACGAACGCCCCGCTGACACGGCATTTTATTTCGACTTTTTTTTGTAATCTATTTAATTCACGAATAAAAATCATTATATAATGTATAATAAATAACTAAGCCGTTAATTCCATAACCCTAGGGTACTTAATATTTCAAATGTCGTTAGTACCTACTTTGTTATTTTTATGCTGTAAGTAGTGTAAAACTTGTTTTAGTATATATAATTATAATGAACAAGTATATTAATTGCTTTCTTTAAATTTTGGTTATTTATACCTTTTCCACTTTTTCCTATCCTTGCTTTGATTTTTTGCCCAGTTGCTCCCCACCGCCTACACAATGTCATCTTCCTATAGCTGCTTTAGTCTGCCGGAGTTTTTTTATGCCTGGTAGTCCTTCCCATTCGGAGGTCTCTATTGTCAGTCTTGCGTCCGTCCTCTGCGAGTTTCTATTAAAAATAAAGCGAGGCCTAAATGTTGGTGGATAACAACTAACAAACCTTCGCTCGCTTGATGACATTGTGTTGTTCTCCACATCTGCATTAGAACTTGAAGAATTTCTCCAAGATCTGAGCATAGCATGTCTTGAAGTTGGACTTTTAATGAACAGATCAAAAGCACAGGTCATGACCCTGGTAGGCATGTGCTGCAATAGTCAATGAGTACTTATACCTAGTTGGGTCGAATAGGGTTAGGTCTTTTAAAAACAGGCTAGACAAGGAAGTCGAAAAAGTATCCAAAATGCTTAGAAGAAATTCTGGGCCCTAAAAGAACTCAGGAAAGAAAGTCTTCCAATGACTCTCAAACGAAACTCGTCCATATAATGTGGAACCTGCTGACCTGCCTGTCCTCCTAACCTACGGTGCGCAAAATTGGTCACTTGCTGAACAATAACAGTCCTAACTCAAGATTTTTCAGCGGACAATGGTGCGCACGATAATGTGTGTTGGGACAATTGAACTCTACACCCGCAACTTAGTACGCGTTTTCCAGTAAGGGGGCTATTTTTCTGTTCGCATTCCTTACTTGACATCTCCAGTATTTTTATTCCTTTGAATAAATGAATGGTATGACATACTTAGAAACATAGCACTAGATGGCGCCATTGTAATCATCTGACTGAAGTTCAACATATGCCAATAGATGACAATGATTTAAATGAAACATTCGTATTTGGATATCTGCATTTTGAGACGCATTTTAACAAACAATATTTTTAATAATTTACATGACTAAATAAATAAAAGAAGTAAGAAATAATACTAATATTTCAATAAAAAAAGAAATTTCAAGAAAATTCCTTGGTAAAAACCATAAACAAAATTAATTTGTATTATTTTTTGCCAAAGTGATTGGCAACTATTAAAGTTTGCTTTGTCTATAGTCTCATCACATGACCCTTTTATTTTGTTCCCGTGATCAAATTGTGGAAATTCAAAAATAATTACGCGCAATGGCCAAAGTGGAAATTGACGTTGATGACATGCATGAAAATTCACTTGATAACAGGTAATAAGCTGTTGAATTTGGTGTTATTTGTATAGTGCATTATATAATGAGGATTTAAGGCACCGAAGGTCATTGCTTTAGAGTTTTGCAACTTGGCAGTCGACGCAGTTCTCTCGATTTAGATTTTATTTTCAAGTGTTGTATTTTAATTTATCGCATTTGTTTGCAGTGCAGATAGTGAATATTTGGGCATGGTAGATGAAGGATCGTTTGGTATGTAATATCTGTGTATTTTTTCTCTTTTTATTTTGTATTATAGCCACTTCTTGTTTACTGTAGCACAGAATTAGCCCTAATTCGCTGTAACGAGTTTCAATTTAATTATCTGTGTGCATTAAGTAGTGTCATGGGTGTTATTAAATTAGGTTTAAATTTAATTATGATTATATTTCAGGAAGTAACGAAGGAAGATCGATTGTTCCTCAGCCTTACTTGGATACTAACGAGAATTCTACTTCATACAACTTCAAAGACATTTGTAAGTTGAACTATTTTAAAATGCATGTTATCCCACACTCAATGTATAATAGCTGCCTAGGAAACAACTTACGAATATACCTTAAAATCCCAAACAATTTATAAAAGGCAACAATGCTTCTTTTTAAAATAAAAACAACTTGTTTTGTTACAATCTGTTGATCTCGTGGAGAGCTAACTTGCAGTAACCATTCCTAGCTTCACAGCTACATATCAGGAAAACTTATTCAAAATGGATGTTTATACTCTAGTAAAATAATATAATCTATGATAATAACTGACAAAAGACAACAACTTATAGCTGCTTAAGACTAAAATGTTATTACTTTATTATCACTATGTGTAAATGATCTTCACTATCTGTCTTCTGTTGTGCTTGCAATAATATTGCTATAATAATGATATGTATAGAAAACAATTAAGTATACTTACTTGTGACAAAGTGACTTTCAGTATACTTGTAAGTGACTATAAATGAACAACACAAAAATCTAGGCAGATTAGGCTAAAAATTGAAATAAGTATAGATAACTATTATGATGTAGGCATCCACTAAGAAAAGGGATTTGAGAAGCTCTTTCTAGATTAGGTTTTCTAAGCTAAGCTAAATTCTGTCCCAAGATGATGCTGGTGCATTTGGGCTAGTTTCATAATATGAATGCTAAAGCAGATTTGAATAACATTTGGCAAGGGATACCTGGGAACAAAACACAAGATATAATGTTCTGTGAAAATCAGTGCAAAGTTAATCAATGCATTTTGGTACAGACAGACTAATGAGGTTTTAATTTAAGCACTCTGTTTTTTTCAGCTCAGCTCAGTGGAGTGAAGTACAAATTAATCAGTATGACAGGGGAGGAAACTAGTGGTATTAACATCACTCATTCACCTTCTCCTGGTAAGTCCTAATTTGTGAATGACTGTTTTTTTAATATTCATGACAAAATAATCAAGTGATACTGAAAGGATTCCATAATGCCTTAAGGCCCTTTGGTGATAACGGGCATGATATCAAATCCCAACTAGCTGCTACTGAGAAATTCCTGAGGGACAAACTTATTGCAATTTGCCATCTTGGAAATCAAACTCAGGTATTCATGCAACTACCAAATAGAAAGACAGGAAGGATTATCAAAGCATTATCCATCTTTATCACATTATTGTTGTTGGTTTTACTTAACTTTATCATTAGCCAGTGGGATCTAAGCATAAGTCCTAGCCTAGATTTAGGTGTTATACTGTCTTGAACCGATCATCAGTCAGTAAAATAAATAAATTTGGTTGCATATTCTGTTTTATTAATCAAACAACAATAGGGGCAGTGGGATTGCTGCCACTGTCTGAATTCAAATGATTTTATTGTACCTACCTGATCCAAAGTTTGGGTAGGTTTTTATAAGTATACCTAGCAGCTCTGTCTCATACAAATTCAAATAAACCAACTTCTAAAAATGGGAATGTGGCTTATTTTTTTATTATTGTACAATTGACAGTTTAAAAGTGCTTGTAACTGGCCTACTTGAAATAAATCGTTTGATTTGTTTGTTACGTCTTCACGCCTAAATGGCTAAACCGATTTTGATACAGAGATTGTTGGGACCCTGGAGACGGCCAAAGGCTAATATATTTTTTTTAAAGTGATATATGAGGGAAGAAAAGGCAAAACTTTGCTATTACAATTAATAAGGGCAATGGCAAAAACTACAGGTAGCAGGTACCTGTAAATCAGGAAAGGGAACTGTGTTACCCCGAATTAAATCCGCGGGCAAAAGCTAGTAATAAATATTAGAGAAAAAAATATAAAACAAAAACTCAGGACACTAAAAAAACAAAACAATTTGAGTTATATACTATACATTCATGTTTCACACTAGTTAAATAGGTCGTCTGGAAGCGAAACTCAGAGAAAACATTGATAGGGAAGGTACAGGCTTTATTTTTTTGCGGATGAGAAAACATCAAACAACTTTCCCGGCTCTGGGTGGAGGGAGTGTCAAACTCGTACTGATTAAAACCCACCCATATTCCTTCTATTGCCCTTTATGTTGTGGGGTCGCGGTATCTCATTTGAACAACCCGCAACCCCGGCAGGAGGTATAACAGGCTTGATGTTGCTTTTAAGTATTTATGATAGTTTTAATATTTGCAGATGCGGAATATTATGTGATCAGCAATCCTGTGGAAGTGTTTGGTACTACAACTACGCCCAAGAAGAATGCTCGCAGAGATCCTATGGCAGCAAAAGCAGTCACTGCAAAAAAGGTTAGTTCAAGTGGTAGTTTTAGGTTTTTTCAATGAGCTCTACACACTAAAACTAAACCATGTTGGCGACTTTCATTACATTTACTTGACATGTCACACACACAATTTCAATAGCCCTTTTATTCTTGGCAAAGATCTCTTCTAAGTTCTTCCATTGCTTTCTTTCCTTGCCTTAATCTTACAAGGTTTTGATGAACTATAAACATAAAAAAGGTTTAATAAAATGAAATTTTAATAAAATGTTTCTTTCCAAATAACTATCATACATAAAATATCATTATCATGCAAGAGAAGACCTCCCTGTTAAAATTGAACTCAAATTGTCACCTACAATAATGTCATAATCAGTTGACAAGCATCTCAATCAATGAAATGTAATTTTCCAGCGCGATGACAAAAGACGAGCGACCCACAACGAGGTAGAAAGACGTCGCCGAGATAAAATCAACAGTTGGATCTCCAAGTTAGCCAATCTTGTGCCCAATTCTGGACTACCCGACTCTGCGAGCAAAGGAGGAATATTAGCTAAGGCCTGCGATCATATTACTGATTTGACGGAGAAAAATAAGAGGTTGGTGAAAATTAATTTTTTAAACTGTCATTGGTTACATATTCTTGATTATTATCCCATTTCAAATGTCAATAGTATTGGTTAAGATTCTTCAACTATCTATGTATATATGCTCTTATATTTATCGTCTTAACGAAGTAAAATTTGTTAGTAATTTTGGATGTAGGGCTTAATCTTCAAAACTACTGATCCGATTCCGAAAATTCTTTTACACACAAGAGAGACATTATCTCCAAGTGCTTTAAGCTACATTTAAAACTTTTCCGCGTGTTGTTCGAACATAACGGAAGCAAAGCCGCAAGCTAGTTTATTAAATTTTATAATACCTGATGGTGGCTGGGACAGACTTTAGGGTGGGATGCAGGGAACAGGTTCTGGTGGCGAATCATAGGACGAACAACAAATAGCCTGAATTGATTGACGATTAGGAAATCGGTCACGTTACCTTTGTATTATAATGTTACCCACATCCTCATGCCAGTGTTCTTTTTCAATTTATTAACGTACACAAAGGGACAAACGGAGATTTTATTTTTATATGTAGATTTCCATCATAATTTATTATGTAGCAAGTAGATTCAAGTATTGATCTCCTTGCCCATCTTATCGTCAATGTTGTGCGATAGTATAGATAGATAAGAAAGACATCGCAATATTTGCAATTTCCTGAATTGGAAACATTGATACTGTTTGACGTTATAGATAAAGAGATATAAACAATCACTAGAACTAAATATAGATGAGATTATCCCGTATTATTTATAACTATAACAGAAAGCGGTAAAACTAAATATTATTCAGTGCTTTGCTGGTTTGGTATTTGGTTCCAGACTGGTCTTACCCAGTCCCTATAACCTTTTATAATAACAAGGTCATCATAAAATAGCTAGCGAAATTCCAGAGAAGTTTGGATACTTATCTCTATGTTCACACAAATAACTAAAAATAAGCTATAGTTGATCCCCAAAAAATTGTTTATCTTTCTTTTCTTTATTAAAAAATGAATTAAATTAAAAAAAATGTATTGTGTCAAATAATTAGTTTAAAATAGTTGTGTTCGGAATCTGAGACAAATTATGGGTGTAATAGAAGACTCCGCTCCTCCCTATTTTGTATAGCGTGATAATTAACACAATAATAATTTAAAAAAATATATCCAACATAACACCCACAACAGGTAGTTTACCCACATTTCGCCAGTAATGTTAAGTCCCATGTAATAGGATGCGATCGTATTGACATCAGCCAGGTACGCATCCAGACTTCGTAGTTGCTACTGAGATATTTCTGATGGCCAATGACGCCTTACCAGACCTGGGAATCGACCCCAGCACCTCATGCTGAGTAGGCGCGCTTGAGACCACAAGTAATATCGTATATTAATATCGTTAGGACGTTTATAGAGGTTTGAAAGCGAATTTGATTTGACACGGATTTATAGCACGGCCAACGAGAAGCGATACCAAATGTAAACAAAACCCATGCTAAAACCCCATCTAAAATGGCCGCCCGAATGTTGGCGAACCCGTCTTAACGTTGTCATGTTTTTGCCGGGAGAACGAGACATTACGACAAAGGCACAAGATGGAAAGAGCTAAATATTAGATTGTCAACGCCACAGTTGTTCTTTAGGTTAATGACCTTTCGTATCGCTTCTCGTTGGCCGTACTATAAATAGACGGTGAAGAACATCGTGAGGAAACCGGAATTTCCTAAAATCAAGACATGTACCATTCCACTCCTGCTCATAGAGAGGAGGCCTATATCCCCGAATTACAACATACACATTAAACAAACATACAATAGCTCAAATACATTTCTTTTTTTCAGATTAGAGAAACTAGAAGTTGAGAACGAAAAATTCGTGCTAGAAATATTAAGACTCAATCAAGAACTAAGCGAAGTGCGCAAAGAGAACAGTTCAATGCGCAACCAGCTCGCCGACAACTGCATAGTTATATCCCACAGGCCAAAGGGTCAGAAATCTTAGTTCAAGTTTAAAGTGAAAGTGTAGAACTTGATGACTGACTAATCCAAGGTGCTGAAAGCTGTGTTTGTGAAGTGACAACTGAATGATTAAACTAAGATCACATTGGTATCAATACTGTCGTTATGACAAACCGACTTTTTTTTTTATTGCTGGTAACACTTTGCCACATGAGATTTGACAGCCATTTTTGGCCAACATAATTAAGTTATCAAACTGGAAAATATGCAATATTATGTACTATTTTACTCTAGGTTAGTTGAAAATCAAAATTGGTTAAGAACTACACTACAGTAGAGGAAAACTGATGAATTACGTCACACAAGACAGTCTTAATGTGAAAATGAATTGAATGCATGTTCATAATTTAGTTTATTGTAGAGTAACTAATTAATTGTAGGTATTCTAGTTAAACCAAATGATGTGTACTCTCAAGCCAGCTGGCGCAGTATTGTGTCCGTGTGAATAATTAATGTTTATTTTGTCCTATTATTTTAATTCATGTGCATTATGACTTTCATAATGATTTGTTGTTATTATTTTCGTTTTATGAATATAATTAGTTTGTTTTTAATTCTGATGCTTCTGAGAGTTGAATAGATGTCTATGTTGCCAAATTTTATCACATGGGAGTTATTTGTTTATTTATACATTATGTACAAGAGATAGTGAACCTATGGTACCTGATGTTTGTACAATCATTGTCAAATAACAACAATAAAATGACGGTAGCTAGGGGGTTGTTGCACATTTTTAAAATTATCACATACTAAATTGTATTGCAAAACACAAAAATATCCATGTCATTGATCCATCATCGTAGTCGCCCTTGTCCACTGTTATTTATTTGCACAATGCTTTTTTTCTTTCTTTCTACCCTGTCAATCGTCACACTATCGTTTAAGTACTCCTTTTTCCTTAATGTCCTCAGACAATCAAAATATTGTACAATTATTTTATTTCCCTTGTTATTTTCTAAAGGTTTGCTATCTCTACATGTCTCACGGCTTATGTTAATACAATAATTACAAAATGTAGTCGGAACACATTAATATAGCAATTTAAATTAGTGTGTCTGTGATCATGGCACTAAACTTTAGACGCCTAAAGATTTAGCTATAAGAAATTGAATCCAAAAGAGTATGATTTAAAATTGTATACAGAAATTATGTTGGTTAATGTTATAATGCCATGGAAGGTGTTCGGCGGATTGAATTACAACTGCAAAATTATAGAGATGCCTAGTCACCACAAAATCTATAAATGACGCCTAAAGAGAGCTTTTAAAAAAACAACAGTAATTTTGATTAAAATCCATAATGAGGCCTATAAAATCAAATCAAAGGCAGCTAAAACCAAGTAATAATATTTAAATAATTAAGTACAATATTTTTGTCAAGGTAGCGACAATATCCTATATTTTAAATCAGGTTTATAAAGAATGAGAGTATAAAAAAATAATTAAGAAATTTTATATAATTATTTAAAAAAGGATTGTTTTCTTTTTCATGCTCAAGTACAGGCTGTTTTTTCCATAGCTCTATGAATATTTGACAGGCTTAATTTTATAGACCTCTTTGACGGTTGTTTAGGTCCAAACTCCAGCATTAGTTGAAGTTAGTTTTGTTTATTTGTGGTTGCCAATAATTTTGCACTTGGAATGCAGTCGGTCTTTATATGCTATGTTGACGTTTTCGAGATTGACACACGAAATTATGGAAATACTATAATTTCTAGCACTAGTTAAACCTGAACAAAAAGTCTATTTAGTGCTGGGTCCCATTTGCACTGAATGACGATGCTAAATAAATAAATAAACAGTCACATGTTATTTAATTTATTCCCTTCTTTCGTGCTAATGGGTCCAATCCTGTATGAATGTTCTAAAAATAACTATGTATGTTGTTCTAGTTATACATTTTTATATGATACTAGTTATAGAAACTTACAGAGTGTGTAAGTGAATAGTTCTAAATTAGGGTATGCTAGCTTTAAGAGTTGATTTGTTCTTTATTTAACAATTGGCTTACAATTGACTGCATTTAAATCCTCTTACAAATGAATCACATACAAAAACTTGACTGGTCAAAAGTTGCAGGATAAATCAGTTGGTGTTTTGTATTTTTTTTTATGTAGCACTGTCCTACTTGAATATAATCAGGTGTTGTTGAGATTTTGTGTTTTATTTTAGTAGAACCTTCGAAATGTTCCTGAAACGATTTATGTAATACTTCAAATTAACAAATATAAACTTTACCAATTCGAAAGAAGTATTGTTGATAGAAACACAACCCTCCTTTAACCGCTTGTATTAACCTTTTGACCGCCAATGGCATGTATAGATGCCATGCGCAAGCGTGCCCTGTGCGCCACCGACATCTATAGATGCCAAGAAACAGATCATAGAAAAATACAAAATAAACATATTAAATCATTACTTTAACGTGTTTTATTGATACATTTGATTTCATTGAATTTGTGGCTTGGCGTGGAGGGCACGGCGAAGCGTTATTACTCTGGCGGTCAAAAGGTTAATGCCGCTTGAATTACAGTCACAATTAAAAACGCATTGTGTCTCGCGTAGATTACGATCAAGGGGATACAAGGGGAGCTTGGCCGCAGCCGGGTATGAAAACAACGTTCAATTAGAGTTATCAGACTTGATTTATTCTTAATTCTTGTTTAAAACTTGAGACTTCTAGAGAAAAACTCGATATGTAATTGTTACTCAAATACTAATCATTGAGTAACATTTCCATCTTGAGTTTTTAATTACTTCTTTCAGTTTCCAAGAAAGGTAACTGTTGTTTAAGCGTAGCATCACTGCCTTTAGCATAAATAACTTTAACTATATTTGTGACTCCTACTTTAGAAACTTCTATTTCGTCGTTTCTGACTTCTACTTCCTCGTTTTTAGCTTCTATTTCTTCTTTTCTAACTTCTTCTTCTTGTTTTTTAACTTCTATATTATTTTTTTCCTCTGTAATATCGATGTCCATATTTTCTTTCTTGACCGATTTCTTTTTTGTCTTAACTTTATTTTTTATTTCATTCCTACAGGATTTATTTCGTATGTGTATAATTAAATCGCATTTTTTTATACACTTCAAACCACAGTAGTCGCATTCGAATAATCTTTCATCTGAAAATACATAATAATGTAAGTTGTAAATTAATCAAGCTTTACTAATCGTCCAACTTTATAGAGGCTCTGAAGTTAGCTGTGACTGGTGTTCTGGGCATTATACAGTCAATACAATGACGACGAGGTGCCGAGGACGCTCTGCGCCTTTACGTTAAATGTTCCGAACTGCCATACATTTTGAACCATAGTACCTGCACAGTCCGTCACTCGCAGCTTCCGAACCGCCATTAAGTTGAAGATTACAGGCCTACCATTCGAATGATGTGGCAACTGATCTGACATCAGCTCAAATTTTGAGAATTCCAGAACAATAAATACATAAAAAATGGTAGAAATTTTGTATATGCTTAGATGCACTAATACTTACTAAGATGAATACGGATATGTCGTAATAAAACATCTCGACGGGCGAACAATCTCGGGCAAAACGTACACGAAAATGGTGTTTCACCAGTGTGGTTCCTGTGAAAATAGAAAAGATTCAGCTGTCTTGGAGTTTCTCTCAGGGTTTTTTTTTTGTAGATAATTGGAAGACAAAAACTTTTTTTGACGTTTTATAACCTTTTTAGTCGGCATGGTATTAATATCGATTTCTCAAATTGACATTAAAACATTGAAAGGTGTGTACCAAAATTCGGTTCTGACTAGGAATTATTCCGCAATGTGGGTTTAAAAATTATAAAATGACTGGACCTTCAGTCCCATTTTAAATTGAAACGAATTTTACCTCACGTGAATGTTCAAATCTGATTGTCTGTAGAATCCTTTGTCGCAATACTCGCACTTCACGCTGTAGTCTTTATTATGCTTTCTCATGTGCAATACTAGGTTATGTTTTCGACGCAAAATGGCGCCGCAAATGGTACATACAACTTCCTGAAAAAATATATAAACATTTAATACGTTATAAAAGAAAGAGAGTTGACATTTTGGCAAGTAGATGTGACACCTCTTTTTTTCCGGATGAGAAATCATCAAATAACTTCTCCCGCTCTGGGCGGAGCGGAAGGGAGTGTCAGACATGTACTGACTAAAACCTATTCATGTTCCTTCGTTTGCCAGTTGTTTTCCGCGGCCACGGTATCTCTTTCGAAACCCGCAACTCCGGCAGGCAATTGCCCTGGCAGGCCCCTCTGCTAACATCTCACCCTATTGGACCCCTGCGTTATGACTGCTCGCCGTAACCAAAATTCGGTCAGTAATTAAATATTTTAAACCTATTCGATAACAACTAACCTTTCCGGTTAATTTTCTCTTCATTTTCGTATGACTGGTGATGTGTTTATCTAAAATATATTGCGTCGTGAATTCTTGTAGACAATATTCGCATTTAAAATTTTCCTTCATCATTCCCTTTAACTGCGAAAAAAAAAATTGTTAAAACATAATTTGTTACAAAAAGTTATTCCGATACCGGGAATCGAACCCGAGCCTCCTGGGTGAGAGCCAGGTATCCTAGCCACTAGACCATATCGGATGTTGTTTGTAACGCCGAAATAGGGTATAATAAGCTTTGCTTCAAAAGGTTTAATTTTGAAATGATTATTATTCTAAAACATTATTTTCATTTAAATAACTACTTTACACTTATATTGTTTTCGCTGTGACATCGTTCGGGTGACATTTCGTTCTTATGTGTTATTTGATAAGTTAGTGTTGTTTTATTTTGTTGTGGTTTTATTGGAATGTACAAGTACACAAACAAAAAACTATTTTGGACAGTCAGGCAAGACATTTTGTTGTTAGCCATCGAGACTACTTTGAGAGATGAATCCTTACTAATATTATAAAAGCGAAAGTGAGTTTGTTTATTTGTTTGTTACCTCTTCACGCTTTAATGGCTAAACCGATTTTGATGAATTTTGGTACAGAGATAGTTGGGAACCAGGAGACGGACATAGGCTAATTTTTATTTTAAAAAAGTGGGATATGAGGGAGAACGAGGGAAGAAAAGGGAAAAATTTGCGTTGTTATAATAAATCAATCAGGCGCAAAAGCAAAAACTGCAGGTCTGCTTGGTGTGTTATACCGAATTTAACGCGAGCGAAGCCGCGGGCGAAAGCTAGTACAAAATAATGGATCATTTTTACCACTAAGTTGTAGAACAAATTGCTGAAGTTTTTGATATTTGCTGCAATACTAAATTGTCTAAAATAAAAAGAGACATCATGTCTGACTGGGACCGTTATATCCATATCGACAACGTCATGGAGTCATCGTTAGTTATATCCATAACAGTGTCAGATCTAGAAAGACTAATCTAGTAACGATTCACATAGTTTTGACTCTGTTTAGAATTTTAATAAAACTTTGAATGCCGTTTTCTTTCTTTTCAAAAATAAAGAAATGTTTAGTTTGAGTAATATTTTTTATCTAAAGTATTAGGAGTACTTTCCCTTCAGGTGGCATTACAAAATTCCACCCTGTATAGATGGTTACTCCACAAAAATCGAATTCTATTCTAAAGTAAATTGTGCACAAATATTTTTAGTACTGCCCTAGCAATTGGCAGGCAAGTCCGGGCTCTGTGTGCACTATTAATTGAAGATTAACATTTCAATTTTCGACTTACCTTACAAATTTTCTCATGCTTATGAAGATCTGAAGTATACTTGCATGTCTTACCACAATTATTACATAAATGGTTCTTTGGGTTGCTTTTTCTATCGTAAGCCGGTTTTACGATTTTGATATTATGAGTTGTGGAATAATGTATGCTTAGTGCTCTTCCAGTTTTGAACTTTTTTTTACACAATTTACAGTAAGATTTTTCAATATCAAATTTGTCATGCCATGTATCTGCTGCAGATATATCTATTTTAATGTAGTTCTGGTTCTTGTTACATTTTGGTTTTACGATTTTTAAATTATGAGTTTTCGAGAAATGTACGCTTAATGCCCTGCCAGTGTTGTACTTTATATCACATAATTTACAGTATGAATTTTCTAAATCCAATTTGTCATCAAAAGATGTGTCCGTGGTGTGTAATAATGATTGCGTTTTCGGATTTACGGTTTTGACGAGATGAGTTTTCGAGACGTGCAAGCTTAATTCTCGGAGAGTCTCGTATTTTACTTTACACAAATTACAATATAAATTTTTGATATCAAAATTTTCATTTGGCGGCATGCTCGAAATGTCTATTATTTCTTCGTTCTCAGATTCTATTCCAACTGTATCATAATTATTGTAATTCCCGTTTCTCGCTTTTACAATTTTAATTTTATGATATTTCGAGAAATGTATGCTTAATGCCTTCGTAGTACTGTATTTGTTGTCACACAATTTGCAGTACGAACTTCCTATGTCAAATTTGTCATTAGGGGCTGAATCTGGAATGTATTCTTTAATTTCATTCTTTGGTTCCGATAAATCTGTATCATAATTATCACCAGTTTGGTCCTTAATAGATACATCGATGTCAATATTTTCCGACTTGTTTTCTTCATTATCAATTTCAGCACCATTTACAACAATAGGTTTTTTCCATTCTTCTGATGCGAATTCCCCATTAACTCTTTTAATGTCTTCTATGTCAAATTCTTTTGTGTCGTTTTGGAAGAATTGTTCAAATATTTCTACATCTTGATATGGATCTATGCACTGTTCTATTCTACTTCTAGTATCGGGTGTATCAAGCTTCTCACCAAATAATATGTTAGTTATTGTAGGTGTAGATGCTGCTGATGTGGCACGGAATACTAAAAATGAAGAAAATATTACTATAATTAAATGTAGATAGAGGTTTTATTCGTTGCAGCATTTAATTTAAACAACTTTAAATATGGAAGCACATCTTTACACAGTACCACATAAACTACTCAACGGATTTTAATGCAATTTCCAGCAATAGATAGAGTGATTCAAGGGGAAGGTTTATATATATAATATTAGTATATACATTACACCCGTGCGAAGCAGAAGCATTTCGTCGGTAAAATATTAAGATTTATTTATTACCTGTTGGTGAAGCAACTAAATCTTCTAAAGAAAATTCTTGACTATCAGTATTCTTCAAAGCATCTTTTAAATTTTTGTCAATTGTGCAAGGTTTGTCGTTTAACAAGGATTCTATGTTGATAATACTATTACTGATATCGTTGTGAGACTGAACGGATTTTACACCCTTTGGTAAATCAAAGTCTGGTGTGTCCGTCTTGTCTCTTTCAAATACATCAGACAATGATGGTAAATCTAAATTCCTTTCTGATTTGTCACCTTCATTCATTTCATTAACACCAAAATCACATATTTCCTGTATGTTTCTACCTATTTTGAAAGTATTACTTCCTGGGTTCTCTATGTCATCAAAATCATTTAAACTCAAATCAAGCTCTTTTTCGGTTTGAGCGTTTTCGAAATTTTTTCTCCCAGATTTTGCTGAATCATCAAAACTATTTAAACTCAAATCTAATAATTCTTTGAGACTTTGGTTACTTTTGTTGGTAATGCCTGTTGGTTTCTCAATACTTCCTATACTATCTAAACTAAAATCACATAGTTCTTTTAGGCTTTGGACAGCTTTCTGCGTTTTGTTTTCTGTTTTCTCTTCTCCAATAAAACTATCTAAACTAAAATCACAGATTTCTTTTAGATGTTTATCCTCTTGGAAATCAGATTTTCCAAAAGCATCAATGTTACATGTGGCAATAATGTTGTCAGTGTCAATGTTATTTATTAATTCTTTTAGAGTTTTATTACTTTTTAGAATATTACTTTTTACATTTACCATACTATCTATTTCATCCAGGCCAAAATTGCTCAATTCTTTTACATTTTGACTACTCTCAAGGTTGTTGATATCTTTTTTATGAATATTACCAATTTCTCCAATACCAAAATCACATAATTTCAGGTTTTCATCACTATTGTCAGTTTTACTGCATGATGTGTCCATGCCATCTATTTCATTCATCTCAAGATTACTTATAAATTCTTTTAGATTAGGTTTATTTTTTAGACTATCAGCTTCTGGTTTTTCTATACCATCTATTTCGTCTATACCAAATGGACTCAATTCTTTCAAATTGTTGATTTCTGTTTTCTCTTCGGCTCCAACAAAAATACTAAGTTCTTTAATATTTTCGTCAGATTTAAAAGCATTTGTGAAGTCTTTGAGGATTTTTGTTTGTTTCTCAGTGTTTATTGTGTTGAAGGTAACTTGATCATCTTTTTGTTTAGGGGTATAATAGTGATCATTATTTCCGGAACGTGGTGTTGAGAATGGGCTGAAACTGAACATGATACTTTAATAGTGAAGTCTTTTATTTCGAATGTTTAAAAGTTTTTAAACTTAATACTAATTCATTAATCATAGTATACTATATCTCTAAGCTGGGTGCCCCTTGCGGCATTCACCGCCGTCCACTGTTATCCGTTGCTAATCTTAGCTGAAGTGGACCTATGTTCGATTTCAATTCATCCTTTTCCCTCCATTTTAGTTAATCAAAATGTGTTAAGATCTTTGTAAGTTTTGTTTTGCGCCTGATGTCTACATTTTTTACTCCATTTTTTAGCTTTAGGCCTGAGTAGATTTCTTTCCATGGGCTCTCAGATATTTTGCCCCTTTGATTTTTGAAGATGATGTATTAGCATAGATAAAATATATAGCTTACTGTTTGGCCAGACAGAAAATGTTTAAATATGTTATTATTGAACAATCAGAAGATATATCAAAATCTCATACCCACACTGATGAAAGACTGCATTGCTATAAGAGGTGTTGAAGTGATGGTTGAATAGCTTTTAACTAATTATTTTCATTTTTATATTGTGAGGAATATGAATTATATGAAAGTAAAATGAATAAATGGTAGTGACCTATGCTGCTGACAGAGGTGAATAAAAAAAAAATAGGATAGCAAGAAGATGATGAAGTTTCACATTTTCTTACCTTAAATCCAATCTAAAGTCTGTATCAATAGACATATCATCCTGTAGCCAATGGGAATCAAGAGAGTCATCTAGTAGATCAGCCTCTTCTTCAATAACCTCTTTTATGATCCTTGCTTCTGTATCAGGCATCTCTTCGCCTTGGAGAATATCCGTCATAAAGTTACGGATACTTGTGCATGTTGATTCTGAAAAATGTTAGGGGTCTTATATTAGGATTAACTGTGGTGTGCCATATTACTAAGTTAGTCTGACTGATGGAAGAAGAAAACGCGCCAATCCTAAATAGAATGGGACAAGGGCAGGAAGATGATGATCACCGACACTGGTATAGATCATTCTCCTGCCCATATTCCAATTGCAAATTAGGTTGATGCAGCATGTCTATCTTTTCCATAGCTCGCTATTACTCGTCATCTCAGCATTTACCTCCTTTCTATCCCTATCATCCTTCACACAATCCATAGACAGAAAAAACCGATATAATCCATATCATCATGCATCAATAAGGGTTATTTTACATTACCATTGTCATCATCTCTACATTTTTGAGTCGCTGGTGTACTACTCCCACTTGCCATTGGGAGACTGGAATATAATGAAGGAATTGTTATTTGAAGATTCCAGAAACTTGTAGGCTAAATTAAAATTTGGAGAAAGAAAAAACACAGCAGACCTTGGATATATATATCTTATGCAACACAATTCCAAGTTCTAAAAGAACAATAAAGAAGAACCAAATAGCCTGATATTTGTGTCTACTGCCCTGACTCCTGGATAACAAATAAGCTATAAACCATCATATTTACCGGAATGTTAAAGTATCATCATTGTTCTTCAGGAATGTACAGAAATCCATTGGATCCCCTATATCTTTTAAAGCTAAGTAATTTCTGAATCGTTTGTCTGATGTACGACAATTCTTTTTAAACTTGCAGGCTTGCTTCATGTTTAAAAAGCAGTCTTTACATAACTGGAATGTGAAGCTGTCATTTCTCTTCACCTGAAACCAAAACCTTGTTCTTAAATTTTAAGTATAACAATTAAATACAAATGTAAAGTTAAAATAAGTTATTCTTATTATTATATGCATGTGAATAAATACAATGTATTATTCACCAATCTTCATGAACAATTGAAAGGAAGTTGTTTGTCTTGGTATGGACATATAATGAGGAAGGACAAAGCGCATGTGACTAAAAGAATGATGGATCTGAATGTTGACGGATGGAGAGAGAGAGAGAGGCCAAAGAAAAGATGAATGGGTTTTATTACTGTTAAATTTCCCAAAATAAATAAATAGAAATGCTTTTTAACTACCCATACCGAACTTCAACGACTAAAATATACGGAGATACAAAAATAATGAATGTAACCCATTATAGACAAGTTAGTCAAAGAAGTACTAGACAAGCAAGCTTATTTGTTTTACCTAAAACCCGGACAAACTATGGCTAAAAAATGCTTACATTTGAAGTAGAACAGCTATATAATAAAATACCCTCACACATAAAAAACCTTTCATCATTCAAAACACAGCTTAGCTTGAACTTAATGGCAAACCAGAAATAACCCAAGAAATGAATGCGTTGACTGGTGAAGTTTTAGTAAGTAGTAATTAGTTTTTAATGGATGTTGTTAAACCCAATTTAGTACTTATGTAATAATTATTGTTCTCAAGTAAGTGACATGTTATGTTTTTATTGAGAATAAAGATCTTTAAACCTATGTATGGAATGACATGAAGGGGAAGGGAATAAATAATGCCATGACATGACAGGTGAAAGGGAAGAAGAAAACGTGTTGCCCCAATCCCAAATAGGAAAGGTAGGAAACTACTGATGATGATTCACGGTTAAGCATGTATTATGGCTCCGTCCTCTAATCCAAACAAGTTAAGCCCATTAAAAAATATATAGAAATGACATGATAGGAAATTTTACCATCTACTAATTTCATTATTGATGTTAACATCATTGAAGCTGTAGAAACTGATATAATGGCGAAAAACATTTTTTTGTGCCTTTGACCTTAACTTACGCCACAGACAAGACAGCGCCAAAATATAGCTTACTAGCTTTTACTTGCGGCTTCACTCGCGTTAAATTCGGGGTAACACAGTTCCCCTTTCCTGATTTACAGGTGTATGTAATAGCAATGCTAAGTTTTCCCTTTTCTTCCCTCCTTCTCCCACATATCTCAATCTTTTTTTTTAATAGCCTATATCCGTCTCCAGGGTCCCTACTATCTCTGTACCAAAATTCATCAAAATCAATTTAGCCATTTAGGCATGAAGACGTAACAAACAAACAAACTCACTTTCGCTTTAATAATATTAGTAAGGAGACAACTCTCGTTCCGATTTAAAACCCCTAATATGACTAACCTGTAAACCGGTGGAATATACAAATAGCCTTCTGTTTTTCTCAGTATATTGCAGCAACTCCATCGGTTCATTATATTTTATGAGACAACCTCTGCAAAACCCTTCCATGATAATAATTTGTTATTTATATTATTGTTTTAATTTATTGCTTCTTAGTTTAGTTAGTTTTTCGTCACAAAACAGCATTTTTTTCCATTCACAAAAACAATCGTTTCTGTATAATTATTTGACTTATGTTTGACAATTATTTTGATTTGACAGCAGCGACCTTGTAAACCGTTTTTTACCGCGAAAGTTATCTTTCGACATTAATATCATGTTTAATTAGTGAAGATCCAAAGAAGAACACTAAAAACAGCTGCAGAGAATTTATCATCATGCCCAATAGGCTTTGTCCTTGAAAAAAAAACGGTAGCATCGTTTCTTTAAAACTTACACAAAGAGAAATTCATCCTCAAAATGCTTGAGATTCCAATAAATCAAAATAAAATTTACGGAACGCAATCAGGATCACTAGAGTTACCATGTCAATCCGACGAAACAATAAATGTTTTTTTTTTATTTTTATCTATTGATAGACTAACCATTATTAAAATACAAACTAAAACCCTAACACAACTCAACAACGCCTGCACAAATTTTTCATTTTTTTTTAAATATTCGTTGACGTCCAAGAATGGTTTTTAGGGCGAGGAATAACTTCATCGCTTCATTTCAGGATTGATACAGTTAAACGCAAGCTTGTTTAGTATAAAATAATTATTTTTATTGGTTAAAGATTTTATACTTCATGTGAGCGAATAGTGCCCGATTAAGTTAGCGCGGGGCCTGTAGCAAATTCTTTCAAGGGGCCCTTGGTTTGCTTTTGGGTATTAAATAAAAACAAAACTGTTACAAATATGCTGTTTCTTAATTGAATATGGGCAAATTTAGAGATAAGACTTTCAAGGTCGACTTCTTTAAGCAAATCATGCTCTCTAATCAAAAGTGTAAGATGATTAAGACGTTTTTGGCCTATTGTGTTCCTTAATTCATTTTTTTATGTTTATAAAAAACGTTCTCCACTGCAGTTAATGATCTGGTATAAGTAAATGCCCAAGGCAATTTCTAAGTTTGGGAAACACGATTCTTAAGAATACTTACTTTTTTTTTATAAAATGTATTAGCTTTAAAAATATAAGCTTTTGCTCGCAGTTTAGCTCGCATTAAATTTGGTAGTTTTTGTCTTTGCGCCTTATTTATTGTAATAGCAAAGCTAAGTTTTTTCTCCTTCCCTTTTCCTTCCTCTTTCTCCCTCATTTCTCACTATAAATAGTTATTTGTTATACAAGAGTGCAAAGTTGCTTTTTTACCGCGTGTTCAATTTTGATGACCGAGCAAGCGAAGGATTCTAAAATTGAATCACGAGCGCAGCGAGTGATTCAAAATTAGAATCCTGAGCGTTAGCGAGGGAATCAAAAGAGCACGAGGTGAAAAATCTTTGCGCTCGAGTGCAACACGTAACTTTTCATTCCACCTCACCGAGGAAATGACTAAATGCAAAAAAAAGACGTTTACAATCACAAGACAATCAGAAGGTATTAATTACTACATTATGACAGGTAAGTATTGCAGAATAATCTTTAAATTATAACAAAACTAGCTTTTGCCCGCGGTTTCGCTCGCGTTAAATTCGGGGTAACACAGTTCTCCTTGTGCCTTATCGATTTGTAATAGCAACGCTACGTTTTCCCTTTTCTTCCCTCTTTCTCCCTCATATCCTACTTTTTTGAAATAAAAATTAGCCTATGTCCGTCTCCTGGTTCCCAACTATCTCTGTACCAAAATTCATCAAAATCGGTGTAGCCATTAAAGCGTGAAGAGGTAACAAACAAACAAACAAACGAACAAACTCACTTTTGCTTTTATAATATTACTAGCTTTCGCCCGCGGCTTCGCCCGCGTTAAATTTGGGGTAACACAGTTCCCCTTGCGCCTTATTGATTTGTAATAGCAACGCTAAGTTTTCCCTTTTCTTCCCTATTTCTCCCTCACATCCCACTTTTTTCAAAAAAATATTAGCCTATGTCCGTCTCCTGGTTCCCAACTATCTCTGTACCAAAATTCATCAAAATCGGTTTAGCCATTAAATCGTGAAGAGGTAACAAACAAACAAATAAACAAACAAACAAACTCACTTAGAATCCCTCGCTAACGCTCAGGATTCTAATTTTGAATCACTCGCTGCGCTCGTGATTCAATTTTAGAATCCTTCGCTTGCTCGGTCATCAAAAGAGCACGAGGTGAAAAATCTTTGCGCTCGAGTGCAACACGTAACTTTTCATTCCACCTCACCGAGGAAATGACTAAATGCAAAAAAAAGACGTTTACAATCACAAGACAATCAGAAGGTATTAATTACTACATTATGACAGGTAAGTATTGCAGAATAATCTTTAAATTATAACAAAACTAGCTTTTGCCCGCGGTTTCGCTCGCGTTAAATTCGGGGTAACACAGTTCTCCTTGTGCCTTATCGATTTGTAATAGCAACGCTACGTTTTCCCTTTTCTTCCCTCTTTCTCCCTCATATCCTACTTTTTTGAAATAAAAATTAGCCTATGTCCGTCTCCTGGTTCCCAACTATCTCTGTACCAAAATTCATCAAAATCGGTGTAGCCATTAAAGCGTGAAGAGGTAACAAACAAACAAACAAACGAACAAACTCACTTTTGCTTTTATAATATTACTAGCTTTCGCCCGCGGCTTCGCCCGCGTTAAATTTGGGGTAACACAGTTCCCCTTGCGCCTTATTGATTTGTAATAGCAACGCTAAGTTTTCCCTTTTCTTCCCTATTTCTCCCTCACATCCCACTTTTTTCAAAAAAATATTAGCCTATGTCCGTCTCCTGTTTCCCAACTATCTCTGTACCAAAATTCATCAAAATCGGTTTAGCCATTAAATCGTGAAGAGGTAACTAACAAACAAACAAACTCAAAAAAAAAATCAAAAAGTAATTGCCTATGTCCGTCTCCAGGATCCCAACCAAGGAATTAAAAAAAAAAGAGAAAAGAGAGATAAACTTCATAATGCGTCGTCCGATTGCTTCGAGAGTTCGACGTTTGTTTGGTACGCTTTGACGCCTAAATCGCTGAATCCATTTTGATGAATTTTAGTACGAATTAGATAGAATCTTGGAGATGATGAATTTTGTACGAAACTTATTACATTGTCCGATGAATTTTGTACGAAACTTTTTACTTTGAATAAATTAATAAAGTTGGTAAGGACTGCATGCAAAAAAAATATACAGGCGAATGGCACGCGTGTCCTAAAAATATTTATCATAAAATTATTATTGTAGTCTTTCAGAATTTCAATAAATACTGCATTAAATATATTTTTCATCCCACCATCTCGGAAAGAGTATTTTTAATCTTCAATATCTGAGTGGAAAAGCCGTTTTTATTCTCTAGAGGATAAAGTAAATTGAATTTAGAACATCGTGTGCACTAAGTTTGTGAATTAAAAAAAGAACATTAAACCGATTTACTGCTACCTCTATGGTGCCGAATATATCATACAACTTTTTTTTCATCCCACCATCTCGGAAAGAGTATTTTTAATCTTCAATATCTGAGTGGAAAAGCCGTTTTTATTCTCTAGAGGATAAAGTAAATTGAATTTAGAACATCGTGTGCACTTAAGTTTGTGAATTAAAAAAAACATTAAACCGATTTACTGCTACCTCTATGGTGCCGAATATATCATACAACTTTTTCTTAATTTGTTAAAAACTCAGACTCGGAACCTTCTTGGTGTTTTTTCAATTTGCTTTGTACGCGGTTCTTTACGCGGCATTTTTTCACGTCATTGTTAAACCTTATATTAAAAACAAGAAACTTGAAAACAAGTAAAAAATATTATCCTTACTATTTCCTTACCAATATTATAAAAGCGAAAGTGAGTTTGTTTGTTTGTTACCTCTTCACGATTTAATGGCTAAACCGATTTTGATGAATTTTGGTACAGACATAGTTGGGAAACAGGAGACGGACATAGGCTAATATTATATTTTTTTGAAAAAAGTGGGATGTGAGGGAGAAATAGGGAAGAAAAGGGAAAACTTAGCGTTGCTATTACAAATCAATAAGGCGCAAGGGGAACTGTGTTACCCCAAATTTAACGCGGGCGAAGCCGCGGGCGAAAGCTAGTCCTTACTAATATTATAAAAGCGAAAGTGAGTTTGTTTGTTTGTTTATTTGTTTGTTTGTTACCTCTTCACGCTTTAATGGCTAAACCGATTGTGATGAATTTTGGTACAGAGATAGTTGAGAACCAGGAGACGGACATAGGCTAATTTTTATTTTAAAAAAGTGGGATGTGAGGGAGAAAGAGGGAAGAAAAGGGAAAACTTAGCGTTGCTATTACAAATCAATAAGGCGCAAGGAGAACTGTGTTACCCCAAATTTAACGCGGGCGAAGCCGCCGGCGAAAGCTAGTAATATTATAAAAGCAAAAGTGAGTTTGTTCGTTTGTTTGTTTGTTTGTTACCTCTTCACGCTTTAATGGCTACACCGATTTTGATGAATTTTGGTACAGAGATAGTTGGGAACCCGGAGATGGACATAGGCTAATTTTTATTTAAAAAAAGTGGGATATGAGGGAGAAAGAGGGAAGAAAAGGGAAAACGTAGCGTTGCTATTAAAAATCGATAAGGCACAAGGAGAACTGTGTTACCCCGAATTTAACGCGAGCGAAGCCGCGGGCAAAAGCTAGTTTTGTTATAATTTAAAGATTATTCTGTAATACTTACCTGTCATAATGTAGTAATTAATACCTTCTGATTGTCTTGTGATTGTAAACGTCTTTTTTTTGCATTTAGTCATTTCCTCGCTGAGGTGGAATGAAAAGTTACGTGTTGCACTCGAGCGCAAAGATTTTTCACCTCGTGCTCTTTTGATTCCCTCGCTAACGCTCAGGATTCTAATTTTGAATCACTCGCTGCGCTCGTGATTCAATTTTAGAATCCTTCGCTTGCTCGGTCATCAAAATTGAACACGCGGTTAAAAAGCAACTTTGCACTCTTGTATAACAAATAACTATTAATTTGTTAAAAACTCAGACTCGGAACCTTCTTGGTGTTTTTTCAATTTGCTTTGTACGCGGTTCTCTACGCGGCATTTTTTCACGTCATTGTTAAACCTTATATTAAAAACAAGAAACTTGAAAACAAGTGAAAAAACTAATATGAGTAATTCTAGCGACGAGGAAGTTTGTTTGACGCCAACAGAATTAACTGAAACTGTTAATAGTGCGTAAATGAGCTTTCTCCCTCAACAATCACGCGAGAAGTATTTAAAACAGTACGATATGTTCAACACGTGGCGACTAGCAAAAGGAGCCAAAACTTTCTCAGAAAACGTTTTGCTGGCATATAGCAACATTTCTTGAACTTCCAGAACCCCTGTTTTACACGGGTCATTGTTTCCGACGAACTTCAGCCACACTTTTGAGTTGATCTCCTGTCCCTTAAGCGCCACGGAGGCTGGAAGTCCAATGCAGTTGTAGAGGGATACATAGAGGATTCCATCCAAAATAAGTCTAAAATATGTGAAGGCATCGTAGGAGCCATTACACTGAAAGAGCCTCAATCGGATCCTTGGACTGGCCCTTCTACATCAAAAATAAGCCGTTATGAAACCTAACCATCTCCCTCTCTCTCCAACATTCACGCCAAGGGAATCCGATGAATCGGTACAACTATTAAGTATGACAGATAGTTTATCGAAAAACAGAACACAAGTGACTAACACCAATTTAGAGATATGAAGAACAGGGTCTCAGGAATCTTGCCGTTAGTTCTTCCGTGGCTGGATAGATGGCGCTGTAGGTCACTTGCATCTTTGTGTCGCTACACCAATATTACAGTACCAAACAAAAATATTACACTCAATTTAAATAACTGTAGCAACATTACTTTAAAATTTTCTTAATTATACCTTACTATTATTTTGTTATAATTTAAAGATTATTCTGTAATACTTACCTGTCATAATGTAGGAATTAATACCTAAACTGAAATAAAAGTGTACCTATCTTGTGACTGTAAACGTTTTTTTTTTTGCATTTAGTCATTTCCTCGCTGAGGTGGAATGAAAAGTTACGTGTTGCACTCGAGTGCAAAGATTTTTCACCTCGTGCTCTTTTGATTCCCTCGCTAACGCTTAGGATTCTAATTTTGAATCACTCGCTGCGCTCGTGATTCAATTTTAGGATCCTTCGCTTGCTCGGTCATCAAAATTGAACACGCGGTTAAAAAGCAACTTTGCACTCTTGTATAACAAATAACTATTTCAAAAGTGGTCACCAAATTCTACCAAAAAAGAAAGACAGTATTGACCTACCTAAATCATAAATAAAATGCAGAATGAATGGATGGACAGTGACATAGGCTACTGTTTGTCACGTTCTAACCCCCTACTTCCATATAATTGGTGGTGGAAGTTTTTATTGAGCCTTCCGCAATTTTCAAGGTAGAAAGCTGAAAATTGGTATGCGGACTATTTGTCACTACCAAATATCGAGCATTTTTTTTTGGAAATCTGCCTCCAGTCCCTTAAAAGAGGGTCTTTTGTATGGGAATTTTTAAGGTAGGAAACTGAAAATCGGTTCACACTCTTTCCCACCAACGAAAAATACCTGCAAATCAGGAAAAGGGAACCGTAGTACCCCGAATTTAACACGAGCGAAGCCGCGGGCAAAAGCTAGTTTTATAAAAAATCACCAAACCACAATAGATTGGATCGTGACTGGATTTATTAATGTATAACTATAAGGGTAGAAATGTGGTATAAGTTGATGCTAGTCTAAATATATCAATAATAATTAAACATTAGATCATTAAGTTTTAGATTTTTAGGTGCAACTGAAAATCTAGCTTAGCATAGGCTAAGCGCTTCGCTTTCAATGCAAGATATTAATTACGGTCAGACAAGCGTTGGAGCGCGGGGCCCGTAGCATTTGCTGGCTTTTTTGTGGCTAATTCGGCACGGCACGGTGAGCGAAATGACATTCCTACATGGCCTTCATGTTTGGATCCGTGTCCTTGTGGTTATTAAGGATGAATTTTTATTCATGTTGCTGTTTTATATTTTTGTAACTAAAATGGCAACTTTGTAGGTCCCGTCATTTCTAAAACTAGGGGGGGTGATGCCTGTCACTACTGTCACTAGTGCCACTTTAGCTTTTCTTGTTGGTTGCCAGGCCCAGAAATAAACATTTGACTGTAAATAAATATATATTTTTTTATAATGGAGAATAACTCTGATACTCATGTAACTATCAGGAAGCCAGCGAGAGTTCACGAAGAAATTGAAGAGGAGGAAGCAGCTGAACTGGCCACTGAGCCTCAAGAAACGACAAACGTGGATCCGGTGAGTAAGCGTTGTATTTACATTCTTTGTTACCTTCATCTAAGGTGAGACCTTGTTGCAATTCGTTTCTATTAATATCTATGATGAATTAATTTTCGAGCCTTACTCAGTTCATGTTGAATAGGTATTGCGGAAACTTTAGTGGTTTCCAAACTTGTCTAAATTTTAAACAACATTTATTTCATTTATTGATGAAACAGTAAAAACATATTAGGAATTATTGTAAAAAAATATACATATAAAACTACTAAATGGCAAAGGTAAGCGAAACTCAATATCAGTTTAATTGAATTGTAGATGATGCTGTTAATGGTTATTACCTTGGAATTTTATTGGTTTCCAATCATTAATCCATAGTTTATATAATATATTAAGTTAGATAGTTATTAAGTTTTTCCATTGTGTTCTTATTTTTGTTTCTTAGTGGCATAGCAATGAGGATAATAAACAAGTAAAACAAACAAAGAAATTAGATGCAACAATGGAGTTTCTACTGCTATTAGCAACAAGTATGCAGTGTGCATTATAGCTAGTCTGTGCGCTTTCCCTTCTGGGAAAGGGCTTCCCTCGAATTTTTCCATAGTCTTGTTGCTGCTCTTCTTCTTACCAATTCCTTAAAAAGGCATCCAAGTTGCCTGGCCATCTTCTTCCTGGTCTGCAGTATGTATAATTTTCAATTAATCTTATGTTAATTTCTTGATCATTTCAGAAAACTCTACCCTGGGGCCCCTGGTTCTCCCACTATGCCTGGAAATCTGGCAACAAAATGTTAAATGCAGTTGATTATGCTGGAGAGTCACTCGCTGGTTTTTTTGGCATAACCACACCCAAGTACCAAATAGAAATTGACGAATATGAAAGAGTGAAGGAAGAAAAGAGGAAACTGGAAGAGGATGCTGCTGGTTGGGTACCGAAGAATGCTGGTGGAGATATACCTTTAGTTTTAAACGAGCCTGGGAAAGACGTGGAGAAACCAGCTGATGTGTAATGGCAATTATAGCTATAAAATGGAATTGATTTCTTTACAATTTTTTGTGTGACTAGTCTACTAATTCTGATTGAAATGATCAGTATTTTTTATGTAACAGTGACCTAACTATTATAAACGTTATGTATGTTTTATTTGTTGTCATATTTCTGGGTACATACTTAACATTTTTTTTTTTCTCCTGTAGTGGCATTCACGTCTCTTGTGTGTGAGACGTATTGGCCAATTACAATGTTGTATGAGAGTGACACGTAGGGCAAATGTTCGGTGTTTAATTTGAGGGTGATAGGACATACTTAACATGTTCATAGACAGTCATAGACAGTATTATCTCACAGCTTGCAGCTACTATTACTACTGAGACACTACTTTTTTTCAATATATGTCTCCCAAGTCACAGGTGGAAACCTGGTTTGGGAGCCAGGGGACATATCCATTATCAATGTCTGTACAATAAATATAAGATGTCTATAAAAATGTTCACTGTACTGAAATAAAGAATTTTATTATTATTTATTTATTTCATATATTGCCCACGGGCATATTTATATTTTTTTTTTAGTGACAGTACAAAAGTCGGAATTAAAATTGTGGTGACAGTACATCATGCCATTCTTTATGATGGTATAAAAAATTGGTTGTCGTCTGGTGTACTGATTTTATGCAAGTAAAAACTGATACGTCGACAGGCGTACTGTCGTATCACTTTTAGCTACCTAGATGCCTGTGGATGTTACTGTCCATGAATGTGTTAAGAATGACTATTTTATTTATAGAATTTTACTGTAATGTACAGACGCCTGCACATCAAGCTACTACAATCTGTCAGATTTCTTTGATAGATTTTAGACTTTATTTCTGAATTATTAGGTTTAAGGTTCATTGGGAAAAATTGAAAGTTTCGGGTAGCTTGACCTGCAGGCGTCTGTACAAGATGTGTGAGATGTACATCTTATTCAAAATATTGAATTGGCTGACATTGTATGGTATGAAGATTGAGTTTATGGTCTGAATTCTGGATCAATAAGCAATTTCATAATTTACACACTGTAACAAAAAATGCATTAAGCCTTAATTAAATATATATATATTTTAGTATAGGTACTCAGTAATGGAAGGGAAAATGGAAACTTTATTTTATTAGAATATCTAAAATTTTCTAAGCATTTTTAACATAGTGTTAATGTCAAAATTTATTATGTGCTAATCTTATTTATAATATAGTATCATAGAGGAAAGAACTGAATTGTTAAGAGCTTTATTTTGTTACTTACATGTAAGTGTGTAAGAACTAAGAATGTGTAATTTAATTAATAAGATACTTATTTTATTTTGTTCAACAATTCGGGATGATTGATTGGAATATTAATGATTTTGATGGCTCAAAGTCGTTCTCGAAGTTAATTTGTAGTTGCTTTAAAAAATGAAGAATGAGACTAAAATGTTGGTTGAAATAATGTATATTTTATTTATGTAGTAATAAATATACTATTTATTGATAGAGCTACATTTTTGTTTTTACGAGTATTTGTTGAGTCTGGAATACGGATTCTAACTAGATAACACTTTCCTGTTTAAAACGCAAGTATCGTTGCTAGTGCAGAACAAATTTGTGAACAGCGACATCTATTGTGCAGTAGCAAAAACTTAATAATTTACTTTGTTCTCACATTCGTTGGAGCACCTGATGATAGATGGCGGCGCTAGCGCCCTTGCGCAAGGAATTTTAGGTTTCTAGGAACAACAAAAATGTATTTACAATTCACTCTTTTGTAATATTTTTTGTTTTAACTATCATCATAATGCCATTCAAGACTAATGTTGCCTTAAAATTAAACGCTATGTTTTAGGCTAGTGCATTGATTACTAAAGTTAGCAACATATTACTTAGGTACTTGCAAATATTAAGGTCGTTTTTTTAATTGACATCTAATTCTAATTTTAAATAAATTTAGGGAGCTTAGATGTCTTATATTCTTCGGAACAAGGTCCACTATCGCTTGAGGTCCTCTCACATTATAAATTACACCCCTCTGAAAATGTGAAAGGACCAATGTGGCTTCAATATCTGCGGCTGATTTTGGACCTTAGGTCATGCAGATAGAGCTTAATATTGCATGGCAAGTGACCATATGTTATTGTTTGTCGGTGTTTAGCATGTGATATGTCGAAATGTAAACGGTTCGAGCGGTGTCCGCAGATCAATATGCGTGTTGCGCGGCCCGTGAGGGTGTTCGCCCCGTGCGATTGGCCAGCGTATGGGGGGCGGGGCGACCGTGTGTGAGGCGGCGCGCGTTCTCGCACGCGACGCGCCGTTTTGGCGCCAAATTGGGCAATAGGCATTCCATTTTCAAGTTTTGCGAATGAGTATTAGGCCGTAAGCCACTAAGATAAGCTAAGGCCGTAGACTAGGGTAATACTTTTTGAATTTTATCGTCTATGGTACGACCCGTACGACTTGGAATATTAGAGGTTTGGGAGCTATTAGAACTTTATGTTTTGTAGGACAAGCTTCAAGTTTACTTTGTTATTGCGTTGTCATTTTAATATTAAATGTTGATAGCTATTTTACAAAGCCACTTTACACAGCTACATTACATTAGAAAGTTAGATAGATGCTGGTACCTGGTAGATATAAAAATTAAACTAAGAAAAAACTAATACCAATTTGTCTATAACCTTGTTGCAATTCAAAAAAGTCAAACGAAATCTTAAACAAAATACTTTTTTCCTAGTTCAAATAGAACGGTAGGCTAAAAGTATTCTATGAGTGCACAGGCTTAGGTAGGTACTATATTTAAAGTCTGTTGCCTCAAATAAGAAAAACCAAGTTCCATTAAATATTTTGTGGTCTCTGTTCTATTTAGAATTATCGTTTATTTTTTGCCATAAAGTTCTGCAATCGTTGTGAGGACTAGGAATTATGTACTGAGTTTCAGCAAGTATAGCCACCTATATCTTTCTATAGAAAAATAAAAAGCTCGTCAGCAATGTTGTGGCCACCGACAATACTGAAACATAAATTATGAGTTATCCGCCCATTTATTACAAAATTTACGACGAACGCATGTAATTATTAACTAATTCAATAATTCGTTAACAGTGCAGGTCATTCCAGACAATATGGCAAGGGACAATAAACACGCACCAAGGTTGCCAGTTTAAAAAATATTGCGAATTAAAAAAGGCGCGTGGATCGCGGTCGAACTGGTTTTCAAAAGTAAATGAACTTGAAATTCTGGTTTTTGGTTCGCGTTTTCTATTGTGATAGAATTTTGCGTAGATTTGCCAAACATAATGATTTTCTATGGAGTGAACTAGTTTGCTAGTGCATGGCTTTGAAAAGGTGTTAGTTTTGTAAAATGTATTTCTATGGTTGTCGGGGAATTAGTGTAGAATGCCGTACGTCAGCTGTTTTTGAGCACGCGAATTTAATTAAAGTATTTTTTTTTAAGTAAAACTGGTTATTCCGCGCATGTGGATATTGTTAGAGACTTGTTTTAAGTATCTAAGGATTTAACAACAACAGCTATCGGAGGATTTAAAATTCAACTACTTAATGTTTTAATAGCGAAAGTTTGTGAAGATATCTACCTATCATATCAAGCTCACAATAATAAAGATTAAGTAAGTAGTTAGGTAGGTACAGACGCCTGCACATCAAGCTACTACAATCTATCAGATTTCTTTGATAGATTTTCGACTTTATTTCTAAAGTACCTACCTACCTATTAGGTTCAAGGTTCATTGGGAAAAATTGACAGTTTCGGGTAGCTTGACATATCAGAATACATATCAGAATAACACAGGCTAAAAATCATAGAGATATACTTAGTTATTGTATATTCTATCACCACGTGAGTGAAACCGCGTGGCGCAGCTAGTTGATTTTAAAAATGCATTAAGAGAAAATTCTTGAAAATGTTTTCCGATCTTTCAAAGGTTGTATGTGCAATAAAATCTATGACTTTCTGTAAACTTATAGGAATAACCCAAGATATCGATAAACGAGCTGTGTTTTTAATTATGACAGATCAGAACTTCTACGATCCAACTTTTAAGAAACGATGAGCTGATGTGTGATAGCAACAGAAAATTTCAACAGCATCTACACCCGTAGGAACCTATTTTTTGTCCTTACTAATATTATAAAACTACAGCGAGTTTGTTATTATGTCTACACGCCTAAATGGCCAAACCGATTTTGATGAATTTTGTTACCTTCCTACAGAGATAGTTGGGACTCTGGATACGGACAAAAACTAAAAAAAGAGAACAACGGGGGAGAAAGAGGGAAGAAAAGGGGAGAGAAAGATATTTTTTTTCGATCATCACGCGGGTTAAAGTTAGCGTTAGCCCAAAGTAATTATGCCACGTGGAGGAAGTCGCGGGCGGAAGCTAGTAATACTTATTATGAATGCGAATGTTTGTGAGGATGTGTGTATTGATGTTTGTTAACCTTTCACGTCAAAGCGGCTCAACGGATCCTGATGAAATTTGGCATACAGGTAGATTAAGTAGGTACCTACCTATATTCTGGAATAACACAAAAGATACTTTTTTTCGATATAACGCGGGCGAAGCCACGGGCGCCTGAAAGTATTCATACTCTGATTTGAAGCTTGTAAATATAGTATTTAGACTATTAAAATGCGATCACAGTTCCTACTGTTTTAATTCCGGCAAATCAGGTCTGGATATGCGAGCAGCTGTGATAATTTAGCCGCGAGCCTTATCATCTATAGTATAGATGATAAGGCTCGCTCGCTATATTAGTATAGATTAGTATATATAGTATAGATTCTATACTATATATACTAATCTATACTAATATTATAAAGCTGAAGAGTTTGTTTGTTTGAACGCACTAATCTCAGGGACTACTGGTTGGAATTGGAAAATTCTTTTAGTGTTGGATAGCCCATTTCTTGAGGAAGGCTATAGGCTATATAACATCACGCTACGACTAACAGGAGCTGAGCAGCGTGGGTGAAACCGCGTGGAACAGCTAGTACTTACCTAAGTAGATAAATCCTGCCCACTCATATTTTCTTGTGCTTCACTGCATGTCCATCGGATGCATCTTGTTACATTGTTTTTGATACATAATTGATATTATTCTTTCGGTTTTCATATTACAACCTACTTTAGTTTAGTTTAGTTTACTTTAGTGATGTTGTACCTACCTATTTCATACAATATAACTAAAGTAGGCGTAGTCATTAATATCAGCTTTTAATATTTTTTAGTTTGTAGATAATAATAGCTCAACTGTACTCTTCTCATTTAATTTTATTTTGCAAGTTCCTATAAAAATAACAAATTCACGATACATTTAATAATATTTATTTATTCAATTCACGCAGGTAGAATGCAACGCTAATTCTATCGATATTCAAATTTTTGCGCAAGCGGTCTTTTTACCCCACACAGCAGATGTTCTACTTTTAACTTTGCATGCATTCGCAGTGTTGTTTATTAAAAAAATCTTTTGTGGCCATTTACAAAATAAAGCTTGCAACACAATACCTCATGCAAATTAGGAACGAACCTGATACGGTACGCCGTAAATGCATCTGATTTATTTGCGAATCTGAACTGTATTATTGTGAAACAAGCTTCAGAATTAAATTGCATAATTTGGCCTTTTCATTGCAATACACGAAAGAGGAATACACAACTTTGATGTTCTAGAAATAAAGTATAAAATATCTTGGCAGAGTGTCGATAAGGAAAGAAATTTGCATATACGAAGCACACCTTTCGCGTTGATCCTTTTTATGCAATTTGACTGACAGATTTTTATTGAATAGTGGATATTATTACTTTGTATATATTAGTTTTATATACCTACTTCCGATTTAATATTTATATACCGTTCTGTTCAATTTCAGCTTATTTATTTTAAAATATCATAATTTTTTTAGTAGAAGTTTCCTCTTTAGGTATGTATTTAATAAAAAACAAATAAGGTGTCCTACCAAGAATCTAAGTAAAACTGGGTTTCGTTAGCTTAGATTTTCTTCACATGTCGTTTTTTAGATTTTCATTGTCACACATTAAAAACTTTTCTAACTTTTCCTGGCAGTCCTAGTTAGATTTTCATTGATTTACCATATAAAGGACCAATTTTCTTTGTTGTTTTTTTTATAGGTTCTAATTTAATTTTTTAAGTTTCCAGTGCGGTCCTAAAGGTAAACATCGAAATACGGTTTAAAAAAAAGGAATGTAGCTGTAACTCGAAATTCAAAACATTAAAAATTAAGGTAAAAAACTTTCCTCTTTCCGAATTACAGCCAGTTCTAACATCTTAAAATATTAGTAGGACCTTCGCTTGGAGTAAGTTGGTCGGTCGTCTGTGGGCCCTGTGCTCATCTAAGATGCACATCTGTAGCACCGCTAGTTACACACGAGGGGAACATTTCCGGTGCATAAATAATAACAATAAATTGTTAACTATTAGAAAGGGGTGTGTTTTGTATGCAAAATAGTTGAAGTTCGTTGTTGCTGTCGGGTTTTTGCAACGTAGGTACGTGTGCACACCGGTTGGGTTTGTAGAGTGTGTGGAATTTGATAGGATAAAAATAGTTATTTCTTTTTAAGGATTTCTGTTCTTTTTAGTGGGTCTTAAAATATAGGTCACACAAAAATATCAGCTCATCTTTGTATTTCATCTCCGTTTGCAGATGCCAATTTTGGCATGGGTATAGTTTAAGATAGTAGGTATGTGCCACACCGGTATGCCTTTTAGGCCGGAAAAAGGTAAGATGATTTTTGGCTACTTACCCAGGTATAAGTTGGTACAAAGTAATCATTTACATAACACACCAACAATCTACCAAACTAGTCATCAAGTTTCAAATAAATAGTTTCCTTAAAATATTGCAGTTATTTTTGGCAACACCTTGTATGAGATTAAAAAACAAACCGACGCATTGCCGAATATCAAAAATAGATAAACTGATATCGTTCAATTCAATACAAAACCAGTTCTGACCGATGCACACGTAAAAAATTCGCAAACCAGTTTCGCAAACCCTAAACTGCGAGGGGACACTTAAAAACTTTTAATATAAACACAATGACCGACGAACGAATAACGGGTGGGCAGTGTCCATACAATGGGCATACTAGCCGATTAATTCGCTACACAATGACCAGGGGCTAGGCCGAGAGGTCATATTTAGGTAGAAGGGTTAAGGGTCAGTAAGGGTTATTGGTAAATAGGAGCGTATGCCTGAATGCCAGGGGAGTGACGCGGCGGCGGCCAAGTTTTGGAAAACATGTCGCCGTTGACGGGTTTGAAATTTATGTGTTTTCGTGTTTGGTTTGCAGTGCAGATTTTTGCATTTATAATTTTTTTATATTTCGGCATAAAGTTGGATAATTATTGGAGTAACTGGTAGGGTAATTGTGTAATACTAACCATGAGTAGGTACATTGCAGACATGATTTGTTTTAATTCAGTTATTGAACTTACTTAGAGACATAAACAGCTGATAACGATTTAGGTACTTAGTAGGTGCCCACAGGTACAGTACATAGTACATTCGCACAACTTTTATGGTTCAACTCTGAAATTGCGGAAATATCATCATCTCATAATTTTTTTCAAGGTTCAGATGAATATGAATGCTTACATATTACCAAAACAACAATCGTTTAAACTCGATCTATTTTATCTTAATTATTAAATCACGTAAAAAGTCAATGAGACCAGCATACTTGAATATAATGACATCAGATGGAATCAGGAGCGATACTTATCGTTCTAAATAAAGCACTCTTCTGTCAAATTGAAAATATGTGACGCATGCGTGCCAAGTGTGAAATTGTTGATGATATCTCTTAGAACTTTTTGTCTGATAGTTTTTGTGTTTGGTACAATAGACCGTGGTGTAGCTTTTAAAGGGTTAGTGGAACACTTTCTAATAAAGACGGTTTGAAATTTATTAGAGAATGCATTTTATTTTTGGTTACTTGATGTTATGTGACTTTATTTATTCAAATGTACCTACCTATATTTATTAAAGTATTGGGTTTACTTATGCCCTACTTCTTGCATAGGAAGGAGATTCATTGTTTGAGTTAAGGATTAAAATTGCAATATTCGTTTGACCGTAAATCACTTTCGTTGAGGAAACATATTTGTTTTGTTTTATTACTTATTTATTTGAAAACAAGTCATTAACTGGCTATATTTACGTTAATCTTCATACAAAAAATACCGATGTGACAAAAAACTGTCAGTTCTCAAACGCAAATTCAACTTTAACACCGATATAACGAACCGTCACGAACCGCATACGCAGGGTTAACTCTTTGTACGTTAAAAAAAATCAATGCACTACCGACGTGTCTAACCCTTTCGCGGCACACAAAAAGACCAATTTTATATGCGTACCCGGTGTCTCATTTCAATAAAGTGTAATAAAAAAAAAAGATAAAACTTTTTTACCCACGATTCTTTGGGGTCACATTTTTTATAAGGGTTGAATCCTTAATTTGCAACAAGGTGCATCGAGAGATTTAAATGAGTTCTATAGTGAAAATATCGATGGGGTGCAGTTTGGTTCTCGGTTATTTTTTCCCATAAGCGATATGACAAAAGATGTTATGGTGTCTGACGTTGATGTGTCGAACGTTAATAATATTGACCTGTAAGTACCTTTTTTCTCATGATCTATTTAGAAACGGTTTACAAAGTGCTCTGATGGATATTATTTAAGAATTATGTTGCATTGCACAGGTTGTTTTTAGTTATTGCAAATAAAACAGTCTGGTTTTTTGATAGTTTCTCACTTAAATAGATTGACTAGCTTGTTCGGTGATATTTTTTTTATAGTGTATCGCTACATAGTTTTTAGTCTATGGTATCGATGTCATGTTCTATCTTCTCTTCTCTTCTCATCGTGCGGGGTCGGCGAGATTTCTTGGACAGGAGGAGTGAGCCACGAAGGCATTAGATATTATTTTCAACATTTATACACACTGGCGCTGCTGCTGCGGCTGCAGAAAACCTCGTCATATTTTAGAGCTGTCTGGGGTTGAAACTCTGGGACCGTAGGGTCCTTGTGCTCGCAGCCTTTTGCTGCCTTTGGTTGACACTTCCCCTGACCCCAGGGCTGGCTTTTACTTTGGCCAGAGGCTTAGCGTTGCCATACGACGTGGCAACGCAGCTAGTCTCTTGGGGACATTGCCAACTGTCAGCGTTGAGGACGAATTTTTTGAAGCAATTTTTTAATTTATTTATAAGTTAGGTAGTTAATTCTTTTAATGTTTATTATTGTTGGGAATAAAGTATAATATTTTAAACATAACGGGAGAAATGTGGGTGTAGCTATTAGGTACATTTTTGCCTAACCCTTCTGGGATGTTATTCTGTATAATTATAATGTTACTTCAATAATATACTTATACTTCTTTTCAAAGACCTTTTTGTTACGTCGGGCTCCTACAGTACGCAGTCATTCGTTTTCATGACGTTCCATGTTACTCGACGAAGATGTTTCCGAATACAACTCGAAAGCATAGACCAATTTTCTTAGGTCTGCCTTCTTATGTGTCTTAATCAACGAATTAGCCTGCAATCATGCCTACACCCACGATAATTATACGTTCCACATAGCACTTAATTATTGATACATACAACAACGTACATTACGATACTATTTACCACGATCCTCGTTCGTCGCTGGTACAGGATTAAGTATTCAATGTGTCTTAAATTATTAACGCGTCCATTACTGCTTGCTATCAATCAATACGGCTTCCAATTTTGAAAAGAGACGTTATTTAGGCTCATAAGTATCGTTTACCAAGCTCAAGTATATTATGAAGCATGGTTCTTCTGTAGTGTTTCGTGATCATCCTGTTGAAAACGTGGAAATTCTTGAAAACAAAAGAAAAGCGGGGTCCATCTGAACACCTGCAATCATTGCATGAAAGCCTGCCTGAGAATAAGCCGCCCCTTAAAGCGTGGCTGACTTAAAAGCGACAGGGATTATGTTAAGAGGTTAGACAGTGGCGTCCTCCCGTATGGTAATGGCGAAATACTGGGATTTATTATCCACCAAGTGTGGATTATGGGAGTGGCCAAGGATTTTTTGTCGTGGCGGGCAATTGAAGTCTGGTTTCTTGCAATACTTACTTGCCAAGCCTTGCTTAATTGCTTTTGCCTTGCTTGTTACAGCACCATGCTAATTTCATGTAAATCTACCTATGTTATGTTTTTATATTTTTTTCTTATTTTAATATTTTGTTTTACTGTTTTGTCTTGTTCGAGTCAAATGAATACTTTTCTTTGCCTTTTTCTATAAATGGCTAGTGCTCGGTTTAAGAACTATGGACTTTATGGTTCCGAAACCTGATCGCGACGGTACCTATTCAATGGTCGGTATTCAATACAATAATTATCTTTATTTCATGGGTTAGATTCGTGGTTGGATGAGTTTTAGTCCGTACAAGTCTGACACTAGAGAGCGGGGGAAGTTATTTGATGAATTCCCATCCGCAAAAAAAAGTATTTCATCTTCTTTCTCTCTTGCATATAAAGTTGTAATTTTTATATTGTTTTTAAATGCTATATCAGCGCTATATTGAGACATCAGATCAAAAAAGTCGCCACAAACAAGGGTTCTATACCTACCTACTTAAATACATTTTCCATTTCTCTTTCTAACACCCACCTATAAAATTTTGTGACTAGAACTACTTGCGACATAGCGAACCATCTTGAAATAATATCTCATCATAATCCTAGATACAAACATTACGAACCTGCCTCTGCCGACTATCGTAGCGGGCAATTTTAGCGTTCTGTCCTGTACAGGATTTCCCTTTGCGACGTGTGCTTTCATACAGGAAAACGTTACCCCACACACCCGCTGGAACACCCTCCACCCTGCTTAGTTGACGAATAAAGTGAGGGTTAGGTTATAAGCGAAAAGCGGAGACTTCAACGGACAAAGGAATAAATAAATATCTTGGGACAACTCACACACGGCTATCTGATCCCAAGCTAAGCAGAGCTTGTGTTATGGTAACCAGACAACTGATATACATACTTATATAATTTATAAATACATACATATTATAGATAAATCACACCCAGACACAGAACAAACAATCATGCTCATCACACAAAGTTTGTCCTGGGTGGGAATTGAACCCACGACCTCCGGCTCAGCAGTCAGGGCCACTAACCACTAGACCAACAGGCCCGTCAGCAAAGGAATATAGGTATTGTTTTTTAACGTTTCTTGGTGCTGTCGCATTTTTGTTATAAAATCCTCATTGGAATGTAATATACATATCATAGTTAACAATTGACAGCACGGTTGGCGCAGTGGCTGAGCGATCGACTATTGCACCGCGTGTTGCGGGTTTGATTCCCGCACGGAACAAATATTTGTATGGCCTACAGATAGTTGTTTCGGGTCTGGCTGTTTTTGTATGTGAGTTTAAATGTTCTTAAACGCACCCACAATACAAGAGGAATTCCTAGAATGGGGCAAAGTTGAAAAAATAAAAAATAGGAAGTAATCCGGAAATCTATTGCAGCAATATATTATATGGTTAATTAACATTGTTTCAGTCACAATGTAGGTAGTAGTCAATTACATTTGCTTTGCAATTTTCTAAAATACTGCGTTTTCGACTGTAGCCTTATTTGAAGTCACGGCTTGCATTGACTGAGCAGAAAGTGATTTTGTTATTTCAGTTCCATTTAGACGAAAACTACTACTGATGGTCACTGGACTAAGACGGACCAAATTCACTCATCGCTGGACTCCACGACACGCTTCACAGTGCCAAGAATAGACACAGATGGTGAAACATCGTCAAGCAGAAGATTGCTTCACGTCGAGAGAATCAAAACAAATGAGGAACATGACGTGAGGAGGAGGCTGCTCGCTGAAAACAAATTGTCCGTCAATCTCCTTTCCCCCGACACCTTCTTACTTTTTTTTCGGGTGGTAAATCATCAAATGACTTCCCCCGCTCTTTGCGGAGCGGGGGGCATGTCAGACTTGTACTGACTAAAACCCACCCATGTTCCTTTACGTTCCGGGGCCGCGGTATCTCTTTCGAACAACCCGCAACCCCAGACCACTTCTTACTCGCACCACACACCTAAACATGCGTTACAGGCCCACCCTGCTTAGGCGACCAAACAGGGTGGGTATGTACCACCATCGCATGATATATAGTGCCCCTTAAACTTAAACGGATTACCTTTGATATATTAGGTGGATTCGCAATTCAATCTCGGATAGTCGATCTCTCGGTATATGTGATTGCTTTTTGAAAGACATTCGTTGTAATTACGTGTCGACGCTCATCATGATTCGAATTGAGATGTTTAAGGTTATTTGATGGTTGTATGGTGTTAAGGCTAATAAAATGAGTTTTGAAATCACCAATTATAAGGGACGGATTTAAATACTAAAAAAGGGTGGAACGCACATCTACGCATAAAAAACGGTTACCATTAGGTATATATAATGATATTCAGTACATTCCGTATCCCACCACGTAAAAATTTGTAGGCCATTTAGGCAGATTATTATTTTCGATGTTCGATGAGTTATTTTTTATCAATATTTTTTGATGGACAGTCTTCTTCACACTTTTTTTGAAAATCGAAAACTACCAGGTAAAATAGTGGTGGACTAAGATATGGCAATAAATTGAAGAGATTTTTGCCAGCACACTTATCTTTAAATTGTTATAACTTTGTTCTATCAACGAACTTGGCTATAGTCACCAAGAGATTTACAATAAAATACAGATTACAGCCCATTAACTTGATATTGTTTTCTATTTCTAAACACAAAACCTTTGTACAATTCAAACAATCTCCAATATTCTACGTACTTTTAAATTAAAAATCGTGGCAGGTGAGGGTGGCCACCGCGTGGTTTCTTCCCCCTGTACCTCAGGTACCTTAGGTTGGTTGCTGTGAAACAAACCACAATGGAGGGGTACGCATCACACATCCTTTCATCACTTGCCAAGGAGCGAAGGGCATGTAGGTACGGAGTTAGGAATGTGATGGGTTGTGGATGTGGCATATTAGTAGTTTTCGTAATAAAACTTCATATAATTTTTGTTGCTTAGTTTAATAAATTATTTATACAAACTAGTTTCACAACTGCAATCTACGATACGTAGCTGCAATGCATGATAATCTTAATAGTCGAAGTTCGTAGCGGTCTACGAATGAGCAAGTGCAAAAAATTGATGTCAGTCAACTGTAATGACATCGAAACGACTCAGTACATGAATTGCCGCCAACAGTATCAATATGCTTTCTATTCTGTAATATCTATTCAGGGGTATAGAAAAGCAAACAATTAAGTTTAATGTATTTATTTATTTATTTATCCACACACAAAATACATGACAGGACATTACATTAAGACAGAAGAGCACAAATGTACAACTTATTTCATAAGAGACTCTTCCAGCAGACTTGCGAGAGGAAAGTTAGATAAGATAATTATGTAGACACAGTGTGTGGAAAAGATAAAACAGAAAATTTTAAATTATCAATCATATAATAAACTTACATACAAATAATACACATATAAAAATAAATACTGAGATAGGAATATATACCTAAAATATATGCATTTAAGTCGGACAGCGATTTTATGCCCCTTCAAAAACTTCGTAGCGTATCTACAATCTAATAAAAATACTAGCTGTTCCACGCAGTTTCACCCACTCTGCTCAGCACCTGTTGGTCGTAGCGTGATGTTATATAGCCTATAGCCTTCCTCAAGAAATGGACTATCCAACACTAAAAGAATTTTCCAATTCCAACCAGTAGTCCCTGAGATTAGCGCGTTCAAACAAACAAACAAACTCTTCAGCTTTATAATATTAGTATAGATATAGATTAAGATTTTCCAAACAGATGATTTTAAAATTACTATTCACGAAAATACAAGGCAGTCTCCTCCAAAGCACTAACATATCGGCGAGTTCGTCGTTCCCGATAGGGCGTGTACACACGGGGGAGCGGGGCGCGCGTGGACAGGCATTCGAAATGAAGAGTGCTCCACAACTACGTCTGTCTGCCCTCTGAAGTTGTATTGTATGGAGAGTGATTCTTCATGGGTTTTGTTCAAACTAAATTTTCTTTATGCTTAGGTATGGACCTGAGTCGTCGCGCAGTGGGTGCCAGATCAGGGAGGCCTAGAAACCGCTTGCGTGACGACTTATAGGTTTGTGAGAGATTGACCGAAGAATACAGAGAAAACATTAGAAGGTTATGGGCGAGAACTTTGTCCAGCGGGATGACAACATAGGGATACTAAAATGTATAAATGCTTAAGCAACATTAAAGCTCTGCACCATATAGGCATCATCTGATATAACTTTTACTTGGCGATTATGATCCGAGGTGATGCTGTGCTTATAAGTGCTAGCGGCTAAAGTTGAGGTAATCCGGTGCGGTGCTCATGTGATCTTAAGCTTCATTCATTTGATTCTCGATCAAATAGCATTGTAGTCGGTCTAGACGTTGTTCGACTTTGTGCAAATGCTTTTCCCAGAAAAGTAACATAATAACTAAACTCTCGTGGTGTATTCGGTACAAACAAACGAAACAATCTTTCCTCTTTATAACATTAGTACCTACCTATGGGTAACGATTTTCCTACATATCGATCGAAAGAAAGAAAAATAATTTATTTGACTGACACAAAAATTTGCTGACTTACCAAAAACATTTTTCACGCAAACCTATCTTTTAACTTTTAACACAAAAGACAAACCCTCTCCACACTTGCCAACATCCGCAAGGGTAGTTCACCACTCATATCTTGGGCCGCAACTCCCGCCTGCTAATGGCGACCAACGTTTATATTGAAATACTCCATCGAATTGCTGAGGAATCCCAAGTCGAGGCCGATGCACTCCATGTTCTTCTTTAATGGGAACGAGAGGTTTATGGAGGGATTGTGACAATCAAGTGCATTCCTGTGAGTAGGTTTTATGTTGTGGAGGAAAGAAATTAGAGTCAAAGGGGATTTTTGAAGGGTGCGGAAGAATGTTCGTGTGTTACTGGCTTATGTAAGGACCTAAGAGTAACAATGTCCCAGTTACAGGTTTTCCGGGGTTACGGGTTGTTCGAAAGAGATACCGCAGTCCCGGAAAATAAAGTGCAATAGAAGGAACATGGGTGGGTTTTAGTCAGAACAAGTCTGACACTTCCCCCGCTCGGCCCGTAGCGGGGGATGTTATTTGATAATTTCTCATCCGTAACAGAGTCGTATTTTCGCCAGTATGTAAGTAAAAAAAAAATATAGCGTATAAGATTAGTTTTTGTCTGTGTACCTGTCTGTCAAGACCCTTTATCTCGGGAACGGAGTGCAGGTATCTAGTTAAAACCATTTGCTAAATTCTTTGGTCCCTTAGCGCAAAAAAATAACCGTCTAAGTCTACGCAGTCTAATGATATGCCTGTTAATGTCGCAGGTTTGTACAGAACCCATGGTGCACGAGTCCGATTCGCACTTAGCTAGTTTTTTAAAAGTGATTAAAACGTGTTTTCTTAAGGATTTCGTATACGGTATTTAGAATGATTTGATTGGAAACCAAATCGTACTGGTCTGGACTAAAAAGCAAAAATAACTACACAAAAAAACAACAAACATTGATATGTGCCATGCCGAAGCGCCCACAAAAAAAGCCGGTCCGTCCATCTTTTTATTTTCATAAAAAAAAAACACAATATTCTCATAAGCAATACTGAACAACAAACCGTGAAGCTATTTACATTTCAGGTAGCGAACAGACAATTCGCGGCCGGTTGTCATGGTTACTTCCAAGATGGCGCCCGTCTGCTGCGGTTTCAAACTTCGCCTCTAGTTCCAAATTGTTCCAGGAGTATTTTAGAGCGGCGTACGTATGTACGAACGTGCATAATTACATTATATACGCCCGGCTATATACCACGGTCCCACTAATTACTGGTACGGTTAGCAACGGAGTTTGGGTCGTACATAGATTAGTGCGGAATTTGTCAAGGAGATTTTGGTGGGTTAAAAAGTTATCGGATACGTGGTTGTCGCAAGTGTACTGCGGGTTGTGATACGATGTTGTCGATACCTACATAGGACGTTCGATACCTATATAGGATGGTTGATACCTATACCTATAGGATGGTCGATACTTACATAGGATGGTCGATACTTACATAGGATGAAAAGTAATATTTGTTAATTATAAGATGAGATGAAGATGAGGAGCTTTTGGGTCCAAATCACGTACCAATGCGACTTTTTCAATTCATATACTTCCTAAAGTTTATCTAAGACATCAGAGACATCGGTGAATGAAATAATCGTGATGAAACCTGGACTTATATCCTTACTAATATTATAAAAGCGAAAGTGAGTTTGTTTGTTACGTCTTCACGCCTACATGGCTGAACCGATTTTGTTGAAATTTGGTACAGAGATAGTTGGGACCCTAGAGAAAGACATAGGCTATATTTTTTTTAAGTGAGAAATGAAGGAGAAAGAGGGAAGAAAAGGGAAAACTTGGCTTTGCTATTACAATCAATAAGGCGCAAGGGCAAAAACTACAAGTAGCAGGTACCTGCAAATCACGAAAGGGAACTGTGTTACCCTGAATTAAACGCGAGAAAATCCGCGGGCAAAAGCTAGTATGTATATAAGTCTGACATCGCCAACCCGTCTTGAGCAAGCGTGGTGCTCGTGTCTTTTCGGTAAGAGAAGAGGGTTTTGCCCAGCAGAAGATAGTTATAAGCTGGTATTATTATTATAAAAAAGCAGGTAAAAAGGCTATATATAATAGCCTTTTTATACGCTACGATCCCAAGATACCTACTCCTTTGTATTCTAATAATTCATCGGAAAAACATTGCTGAGGGAAATTAGTTAAAATTTAATTCCTTCAAATGATTCACCTTTAAACTGACGTCAGTAATAAATAAATAAATATCTTGGGACAACTCACACACGACTATCTGATCCCAAGCTAAGCAGAGCTTGTGTTATGGTAACCAGACCACTGATATGCATACTTATATAATTTATAAATACATACATATTATAGATAAATCACACCCAGACACAGAACAAACAATCATGCTCATCACACAAAGTTTGTCCTGGGTGGGAATCGAACCCACGACCTCCGGCACAGCAGTCAGGGCCACTAACCACTAGACCAACAGGCCCGTCGTAATTTACCTTTATTATTTTCTAGCATCGCCCCGCGGTTTCACCCTCGTAGACCTAGATAAAAAATTGCAAATGTGTTAATCTAGCTAGAGTATTTTCTATATACACCCCAACTCACCCAAATCACAGATTTATCTGTAATTTTTATTAAGCAAAAAAACCGGGCCTTAATATCAGCCTTCCCTCCCCTACTTTTTTGCCGCCAGTACTCCTGAAGGATTAGTTAAGAAGGATTTAATAAGAGTTCCTTAGATAAGTGTAGCGAGCGCTCTTCTATCTAATGCTCATCAACTTAAACACCTCTCAAGGAGATGCTGCTCAGGTCACCTGAACGGAGAGATTTTAGTGATATGACGTCATACATGTTGGTAGGGGCTTCTTAGATATATGGAGTGATATCTTTATACATTGTTGGTTGTTTCTTTTGTAACTTGAATGATATTGAGAGGGGAAATGACATTGTAGGAATAAATAAATTCAAACTCAAAGCATTTATTTCATTTAGACCATTATAGGCACTTTTAGATGTTATAAAAACAAAAATGATGCTGCTACAGTCCCAGTCATAAGACATAATAACTTGTGAAAGTACTGTAGTTGCCCATTCCAAAGCGTAGATCTCTATGGAGAAGAATGTGCAAAAATCTTTATGGACACTCTTTTAAATCATAGTCATTTTACAAAATCATGGATATATCATTCATATTTAGATTATATGTTAGACCAACGTAGTAAACATTTGTAAAACTAAATGTATAACACTAACTATCGCTTGCATCAGCATTACACATAAATATGTAAAACAACATCAAATACAGTGAAATATTTGATGTTGTTTTTACATTTGACGGGCCTGTTGGTCTAGTGGTTAGTGGCCCTGACTGCTGAGCCGGAGGTCGTGGGTTCAAGTCCCACCCAGGACAAACTTTGTGTGATGAGCATGATTGTTTGTTCTGTGTCTGGGTGTGATTTATCTATAATATGTACCTATGTATTTATAAATTATATAAGTATGTATATCAGTTGTCTGGTTACCATAACACAAGCTCTGCTTAGCTTGGGATCAGATAGCCGTGTGTGAGTTGTCCCAAGATATTTATTTATTATATGTTAGATCAACGTAGTCAACATTTGTAAAACTAAATGTTTAACACTAACTAACACGCTTGCATCAGCATTACACATAAATATGTAAAAACAACATGAAATACAGTGAAATATTTGATGTTGTTTTTACATTTATAATGACATCGAAGGGAAATAACAAACACATCGTACTAAGCGGACGTCGTACAAAGCATTTTTGTAGAAAACAAACAATCTTCTTTGTTAGTATTAATGTATTTATTTCAATAGATGGAAAAAAATCGGGATAATCACTAACAAACTATGCTTGAGTAACTACACCTTTTGCTATCAATTAAAGAAAGAAAGAAAATACATTTATTTGGAAGATACCACAAGTGTACACAGTATAAAACAATAAAAGAGAAAAACAATACCCACTGGGACTGGGATCATTTTTCTGCCCTTATCCCATTCTATTTGGAATCGGCGCAACATGTTTTCTTCTTCCATTCTCCCCTATCATACGTCATGAAATCATTTACTCCTTTCTCCTTCATATCATTCCTTACGCAATCCATCCATCTTTTCTCTGGCCTTCCTCTCTTCATCCATCACTCTTTTAGTCACATGTGCTTCCACCCACCCACCTACCGACCGCGTCAAACATCATTGGGTATCCCATGACTGGATTTCTCAGTAGCAGCTCTGATAAGATATCTTTTTTGAAGACTTTTTGTTGGTCTAGGGTTGTCCCTAGTGGGGCAAAGTGTTATTGGATTCCTCCATCAGAAATTTCTCAGTCTGCAGTCAGCAGCGAAACAACCCTAGCCCAACAAAAAGCCTTCAAAAAAGATATCTCTGTAGAAAACCAAACACATTCAGAAGAAAGTGAAATATAGTGCTGGCTGGTCTTTGTTTTAGTGCCTCGTCTTCAATCTTTTATTATGAATAGCCGAGTCGTAAAAGTGACTTAAGAGCTTAGGTCATGAATTCTGCACAGGATTTTTATATGTTTTATGGCATACAAGCTCCGCTGTAGGTGTAGGTGTCTATATGACAAATTCTTGGGTGTTATTTATTTTTCTTTGTACAGTATAGTAAAAACGATTTAGAATTTACATACATTAGAACAAAGACATTCAAATATTGATGAATGGTAGACGGGACGAGACGAAGAAAATAGTCCAATACTTGTTACTATTTGGTAACAAATCGTTCTGTCTAGTGTCAACCACGCTCTTGTCTGGTAGCATTCGTTTGTCAAAATGGAAAATGTAGATATCAATAAATGTACCAATATCCGTTCTATAGGTTTTTTAAATCTCTGTGCATTAGAATCACACAATCTGTGCATATTATAAATGCGACTTTGTATGTGTATATTTGTTACTCTTTCATACTGAAATTAGGTAAGTAGATAGTTAATACATATACTATATACTTTTTATCTCACACAATCGATGATCGATGGATGATGTGAATGATGATTATGGCAAATACTCAAGAAAAAAGAGGTGTCTCTAATAACGTTCTAATCATCTTTTCTATGGTCACCCTCTAAAAACGACCTATAAATTTAAAGGAAGTTTTGTATAATATTATTTTTTCTATTTTTACAGCCCTAATCATGTTTGCGTTCGGTACACGAATAGTTTTTGCCTCGTGTCAAGTATATGGGATAGTCTATTTCTTCCTAAGTCTAGCGATAACAGCGGCGCTACTCAAATAGCTCTTTCAGTGCAGATCTCAGCAGGCTCTTCCGAGAAATGTGAGGCTACATGATTGTAATATAGCCCTCTACAAGGCGTTTCTAGGAAGTCTGCAATACAGAAACTGTTATGAAAATGCTTTTTTTATAATATAACTAGCTTCCACCCCGACTTCATCCGCGTGGCATAGTTACTTTGGGCTAACGCTAACTTTAACCTGCGTGATGATCGAAAATAAAAACTTTTTAGTAAAAAAATAAAACCGACTTCTAAAAAAAACTAAAAACTGGAAAATAACTTTATTTCCGGAAGTCGGTGGCTTTTGTTGGTTTCGTTGACTTTATTGGCCACCGACTTCCGGAAATAAAGTTATTTTCCAGTTTTTAGTTTTTTTTAGAAGTCGGTTTTATTTTTTTACTAAAAAGTTTTTATTTCAACATTTTTAGTTATAGTATTATGTTATAATACGCAAACACGGTTAAAAAGTTTTTCTTTTTAGCTTTACTCCCGTCTTAGAAACAATTTTTAGTTCCACATCAAGCTATATATTAAATACTAAGTATCTATATTATGCTTTAGTATTAAACCAATTCAGAAATCATATGCATCATCCTCTAGGGGATACAGCTGATACTTGATCTGATGTTTATGTTTCTTAATGACTAGGTGAGGGGTGGGGAGGGGATACGGTCACCCTGCTCCCACTCGCCTGCCTACCCTGGCGAAACCCATACCTATACATGTGATTGCAGCAATCACGGCAGATTTGCTGTCATTTATTAAAGAGTGCCGTTGTATATCACTGAAGATCTATCACCAAATTACTGCGATGACCTTCCAAACCATAGTAGTACCTACATACCATTTTTTGATCATTTGTCTTCGACAACTTCTAAAATATAATCGACGAATGAGTATATCATCAACGTACACGAAGTCAATCTAATACGTATTATTAAAGATAACTCAAAGACTACTTGTCGGATCTTGATATTTTTTTTATGGGACCAAACGACAACCACCAGCTTTCGAATAAAAAAAGAATCATCAAAATCGGTTCACTCAGACCTGAGTTATGAGGTAACAAACACAAAAAAAAAAAAAAAAAAATACAGACGAATTGAGAACCTCCTCCTTTTTTTGAAGTCGGTTAAAAATATATCTTTCTCTCCCCTTGTCTTCCCTCTTTCTCCCCCTTATCCAACTTTTTTCGCCTATGCCAGGGTCCCAACAACCTCTGTACAAAAAAATCATCAAAATCGGTTTGGCCATTTAGGCGTGAAATCGTAACAAACAAACAAACTCACTTGTTGTATTAGTAAGGATGTATGCTACAGCGCAAGTTACAACACACTTTTGTATCTTTTTGTTGGAGGATCTAATTTTTTATACCACATTCGTACCTGGTGTCATTAAAGTGTGTGAATGAAATGTCGCTAGACATTCTGTATAGCTTTGTCCCTTTCCCATACTGGAATGATATTAAAACAATCCTGCATTAAGACATAATGGTACCACCTGATGTTAACGTCATTAAGCAGCCGAACAATAGCTGAAACAAAATATTTTAGAAATAATAATCAAAAGATTTCACAGTAAATGATCGAATCATAGCCACAAAAAAACAACTCAATCAATTTTCGACCTACCTACACATCACTTTAAGGATGTGACTGAAAACCTTCACAGATACACGTTCCTGGATATACACCTACCTGTCTTTCTCCATAGGTTACACAAAAAAGATACTTATGTACTACATAATATTCAACAAAATCCGTTACACACGTTATGTAAGCAGCAGGCCGAAGCAATATCCGTTCGGTATCGTCGCCCGTCAGTTTGTTTATGTGAAAACACGTGGAGTTGGAGATTCAGCGCTGAATAGCTACAGATAAGTATCACTATGTAAGTAGTTATATGATAGGATGGAAATGTTTCCAAAAACTTTTTTGCACAAACGTAAACGGAGCCTTTTTGAAACCATCAAACATGCATTCTGCATCTACAACAAGCTAAGTACGAGTAACTCTGCAATAAAATGCCTTTTTTTGGGGTGAAAATTCACTTTATTTCTAATATATATAAAATTCTCGTGTCACAGTTTTCGTTCCCATACTCCTCCGAAACGGCTGGATCGATTTAAACGAAATTTTGTGTACATATCGGGTAGGTCTGAGAATCGGCCAACATCTATTTTTCATACCCCTAAGTGAGTGGGTACAGCTAGTATTTATATATAACGGTAGAAATCAATGTAACGCACTTGAAACATTGTGCTGTGGTTGCATTCAAAATAGTACGAGAGTCGGGGTGGTATTTAAAGTAAAGTTTTTTTTTGATAGCCCATCAATTTTCCCACTGCTGGACCGAGGCCTCCCCTTTTTTCTTCCAAACCTATTTTCCATATTCTCCCCGCATATAAGACCAAATCTCTTTTTTAACTTCCAGTTTCTTTGTTACCTGAAGTTTACTAGGTAAAGGGTCTGAGAATAAAAAAAAACACATTACGGGGAAGAGCCTTGTGGCTTCGGCAAGTGTGCTTTTACTCCCATTAAACATGCTTGAAATTACCAAAAGGGTTAGGCATGGGTCTACATGTTCCAAACCCTTGATTCATCAGTTATGTTTAAGTCCTAATTGTATCCAAGTCCTTTTTTACAGTCACAAGGAAATGGTACTGCCAGTTGTGAGTTAATTGGGTCATGAAGCTTTTGTGTAAGGTGTGGTGATGAGAGTTTCATTAGAATCTAGGCGTGAGAAACCAAAACTGACTTAACATTTCCCTGTGTTTTTTTTTAAGAGAACCGACTCTTATTCTTTGTAAAGAAAAATTTTGTTGTAAGAAAGTAAAATTTCCGAAGAATACGCTTTTCACCGACATTCATAAACTCCCTAAGATGAGAATCTTGAGATCTTCAATTCGATGCACATATATAAAATACCGTCGACTTACTTAGGTACTTATTTGTTAATTAATGAGGCTTTCAGCAAACTGCCTATATACCTCCAATAATCCACACACATAACCCTGCCTACATAAACCACCATACTCCAAACTAATTTGTTACATATAATTCGATCCTTAACAAGACGATATCGTAAACTTACCGTATATACCTGCACGCACACATACACACTGTATATATTCATTTAAGCCTTCCTAAAGTAGCTTCACACTGTAGCAGAAACGCACACACACATGCTAAAGCCGCAAGGCACGTAACATAAGGAGCTTTGAAATTAATTTAGCTCGGAACTAGCTGGCAAATGGATAGACGTGTGAGCTCGGGGGGTTGTTACCTCCCTGAGGGGGTGAAAAGGGGGGTGTGTCGGGAAAATTCGGCGTTTAGGTGAGCCTTTGTGGTGAGACCGGTTGTGCTTAGCAGTAATTGTGTTCCGTTGTATATGGCGCGGGGAGTTTGATTATAATTGATATTGTTATGTGAACTCGCCAATTATGTGTGTTAGATGCTTCTATTGTTTGGTTTGGTCTTCGGAGTAATGGGACCGATAGGCTTGTGGGTCTGGGTTTATTGGGTAGTAAGGTTGCGCTGAAAAATATATTAGAAGACCTTTTATACAGGATTTTTTTCTTGATTGACTACATACACTCCTTTTTAATTGGTAAAAAAGACTATCTTTACCAAAATTATAATGAATTCTATAGTAATACTTTTAATATGGTTTTCCGATCCGTCACCTATTTCAAAATCCGATTCTTTCTTTATCAAACTTAACAATTAACTAAACATTGCACACTAACTGCTAATTTCGGGACGCATTAACGTAAGAATGGAAACACAGAAACTAAATTAGGAGAGTCGTTCTATTTGGTTACGTCAAATTCAGGCAACTGAAACTATGTTTCATATTCATACACAACACATCCTACTAATATTATAAATGCGAATGTTTGTGAGGATGGATGTATGGATGTTTGTTACTATTTCACGTTAAAACGGCTGAACGGATCTTGATGAAATTTGGCACAGAGGTCGATTATGGTCTGGAATATCACAGGATACTTTTTTTTTCGATAGCACGCGGGCGAAGTCGTGGGCGCCAGTTAGTACAAAATGTAGCCAGTCTGTGGAATTCACTGTCGGCTTCTTTGTTCCACCATCATTATAATCTGGATCTCTTCAGAGTTCGAGTGAATCGGTTTCTTCTGAGCAAGCGTGATCCCGTTTTGGGCTGCCCATGGCTTCAAGTCAGGCGACTTGCGGCCAAACGTAAGCCCATATATACAGCTGTGTCCAGCAGTTTCGCTCGCTCAGGTCCTCTTCTGAAGAGGTCTACCCTTTTTACTTAGGGGTTTGAAAAATAGATTACGACCGATTCTAAGCTCTACTAAATATGCATACTTATAAAATTTATAAAAATCAGTAAATCTAAAACTGTGATACGACTTTTATTATATTTATAAGAAGATCAAAAGATATTCCAAAAAAGATAATTGTGAATTTGATAGTCCTGCCAAACGGATTCTTGGCAGTTGCATTCGAACCTTAAGGCTAAACGGATAAAAAAAGTGATTTTAAATGTCAATGTCACTTTGATAGTGACACAAAATCGAATACAATTCTGAATCGACTGTAAAAAAAAACTCTGTGTTTCGTTGTTCATCAGGCTAATCTTACTTTTGGTTGTTGAGGGTTTTTGATAGGTACCCCTACTCGGGAACACAAAGGGCAAAATAAGGAACATGGATGGGTTTCAGCCAGTAAAAATGTAATCAATTTTCCCCCGTACCGCCCAGAGCGGGGGAAGTTATTTGATGATTTACAATCCGAAAAAAAAGATAGGTTTATAAAGTATCCAGTTTTTAGGAACTGATCATCTAAGCTTAGGAAGTGCCAACATCGTAGAGACCTTTATACCCGCAACTATACATACTGATCCTGTATCCACCAACATCTAAACTGTCTCTAATGAAATCCACGTCAATATCCTCGCGTCAAAGGCCACACAATATCCGTGCGTGTCTCCCAAGCACACACACACACACATACACACACACACGCATTCACTGACGTGGATGTTAACATACATGTATGGAACGCCGTCACTCCGGGCGATTGCCGGATAACCAGCTTATTAATATCCGGGGACGTCTCCTGTATATGGCTTTGATTTATATTTTATATATCTATACGTACATAGTTATTGTAGGGAATTGTTTGATAGGCATTTTTGACAGGGTATGTGCTTACACTGTGGGAAAATTGTAGTTTTTGTCTTGTTATGCAAAAAGAAATCTAAATGTTTGTGTGAAGAAATAGAAACAATACGAGGAAAATCTATTTAGTGTTGTAAATTTTTTGATAGGCATTAATGTGTATCTTTCTTTTAAGTCTATATAAAGATATAAATAATAAAATAAATATCTTAAATATCTTGGGACAACTCACACACGGCTATCTGATCCCAAGCTAAGCAGAGCTTGTGTTATGGTAACCAGACAACTGATATACATACTTATATAATTTATAAATACATACATATTATAGATAAATCACACCCAGACACAGAACAAACAATCATGCTCATCACACAAAGTTTGTCCTGGGTGGGAATCGAACCCACGACCTCCGGCTCAGCAGTCAGGGCCACTAACCACTAGACCAACAGGCCCGTCAAATTACATTTTAATATACATTTATGTAGTCTCTAAATGTATGAAATGTTCACGAATGACTTTCAGTTGTCCTTACTGCAAATAACTACTAAATTTAATAATTTAGTTATTATATTTAGTTTTTTTTTTTAACATTCATGTCACCAGATTGTCAAGTTTTATTTTCTGAATTTAGATTTTTTATCTATAGCTCCATAAACACATTTCATTCTATTGTATACACGTCCTTCACCACGCCACAATATTAAAAAAAAACAAAACATGACGTCACAAAACGGTCGACAGTTGACCCACACTCAATGCGCATTCAAATATAGAACAAATAAAACGTTCCATTTACATATCCGTCAAGCCACGGTTAGCTGACAACTACGGCCCTTTCAAATATCACGATCAAAGAAATAAAACTGAGATTAATTCGCGCCCTGTGAAAACAATGAAGGATCTCGGGTTAACAAAGGGTTAGGACAAAGGCCACGAATGGAGTTTAGTCTATAACTCTGCATGTGACTTCTAAACTTATTGTTTTAACGTTTGACAAACGAAAACAATGCGAGAGAAATTAATTCGATGCATAGTTGTTTATTTTTTTAATTTTGAATTTGGAACGCGGCCATTTAATCCGTAATTATTGTGCTTCCAAAAAGTATGCATTGCCTATTATTTTTATACCTGGCTGGTTAACTCAAACTAAAAAAGTTTGTCAAATTTTAATACAATTCTGCTGTTTTAAAATTGTTTGAAGAAAGTGAGAATACAAGACAAGAAATGAGGGCGTGACAAACTAATATTCATAAAAAATGCTTTTGTAACCAAGAAAGAAAAATTAATCATTTCACAAAAGTAACCGACTCCAATCAATCAAAATTCCAATAAAGAACTGTACATGAGTAAAAAATAAATACTAAGTAGACAACATTAAAAAAAATGGCGGCAATTTCTTTCTTTTTTCTCTGCCGCTGAATTGCAGACTACGGCATGGCTTCAAAAAGTCTATCAGAGCGGAATATTCAGTTCGTCAAATGGTAATCAGAGGGAGGCATTATACGTTATGGTTCAAATATCACAAGCGTAGACTATACGAGATTTTATTTTTACGAGAAAATAAAAACATAGATAACTTTGATTGAAGATAATACCTACTTTAATATTTTTATCTGTTGAAAAAAATGTGTATACTTGATGGAAAAAGAAAGTGTATTACATGTCATGAAAAACACATTTTCTCATCAAGGGAAAAAACTTTCAGTTCCCAGGCACGTAAGCCTACTCGAAATTATTTTATTTGTCTGCAAGCTCTTAGAGTCTTTACGTTGTTAGCGTTAAGGTTGATTTTGGTTTGTATGGTTGTCGACAAAGAGTTAAAGGTTTAATACACGTGACTGTGAGAACGCTAGTTGTTACGGTCGTAACAAGGCGAGCGCATCAAAGGACGTTTTTCAAAGAGAACGTGATTCTCGACCGATGCTCTAACAAGTCCGCCCCCGGGTGACTCGGGGGAAACTCGACAATATATTTTTAAGAATTACAATTTTATTTGAAGAATTGTTCGGGCAATGTGTTTATGTAATGCATGTTCTGTTTCTTTGGGTTTTATTTAAAATGCTAATATAAGAATGCGCTGAGGTTTTGTTTGAACATAAAGCAGTTGAATTAAATAGCTGAATTTGTATGTTTTGATAGTAAATATGTTTTGATTATAACCTACTTTTGTTTTCAATCTTTATGTATAAGATTTACATATATAGGCAACTTTACAAATAAATTGTTAAACTCTATATTTTAACAACAGTCCGCTTAATAAATTTTAGCTCCACAAAACCCTCATTACGTACTCATTGAAAACAAAACACAACCCTAATCAGTTCCAAATTCAAAACATCACAGCTTCCAAGCTCCCTCGTTCCCTTCACCCCCTGACGCCCCCTTAGCAATCCCAATAGTTTCGATAGTTCCCCGGCTAGGATTAAACCGGGAGCGGATAACATGGGGCATATGTCTTCGACGTCACCTCGGCGATACTTCACCCCGGTACAAAGGTGGGGACTGATTGAAAATCTGAGCTATATGTGGACTATGTGGTAGGTGCTGTATTAGGCTTAATGCTCTGAATTGTACGTACTGGGGGGATTGGTTCGTGTTTTATTTAACGTGTAGGTATTCAGGTACTTTTGTTGATTATTTAAAGGTATTTCTCGCCCATTCTTCTCCATAGAAATCTACGCTTTGGAAGGGACAACTTTACTTACACAAGTTATTTTGTCTTGTGACTGGGTCTGTAGCAGCATCTTTTTTGTTTTCATGACATTGAAAAGTGCCTGTAATGGTCTTATTGAAATAAATGCTTTGAATTTGAATTTTTGGGTAAGACGTTATCAAGTTCACGTCACGTTAAAAGTTAAAATACTTACACAGCTTCGTTAGTGATAGGGTTAGGAGAGGCCAAACTCTCATCATCATCATTGTGATCATCATAAATTACATTCTTTGTCACTTTTAATTTTTCAACAAAATATGAATCTCTCATAATAACAGTTGGAATGCAATATCTTCTAAATCCCATTTATAACTATCATTAAAATTCGCCCAGACTTCTACCAATGTCCTTTATAAAGACGACCTCTTATAAGTACGCATACTTTTATAGTATACGTACTTTAGCTATGTAAGTATACATACTTTTGCATATGTATCATTTGTGGCGAAGGTAAGAAACGCTAGAATTTGTCTTTCTCTTTGTGACAAGGATTTATAGTGGCCGTGCGCGGTCGATCTTCCCCGACAGTCTGGGCACCGCTCATACATTATGCTGATGTTATAATTAAATATGTTTTTGGATCTTTTTTTAAGTAGACAGAGAGATCATATTTAATATACTTTTTGATAAACAAATGTACCGCATAATATTTACTCGCTAGGATCGCGTCTTTACTCAGCAAATGTTAAACTTAGACGAACTTAGTAACTATCATCTGGCTAGCCTTTTCCCAACTATGCTGGGATTGGCTTCAATCCGGACGCAGCTGCATACCAGTATTTTACATGGAGCGACTGAAAAAGGTTATGAAGAGTAAGAAATAAAACAATAGTTTCAAAATAAGTTTTTAATATTTATTATAACAATTCACAAATAAGTTACAATAAAATTGTCAAATTTCTAAAACAAACATCAGTTTAACAAACAGCAACATTAACTAAACTAGTGAGGGATAACTTAATTTTACGCAACATAAAATAAAGGGTACGACTCACGACCCATAGATATAAGCTATAGACAAACATACGACTCGTAACTAGTAAATGAACCGACCGAACGTTATGGGGACCGTAGAACCAAATATATGGCATGAGGGAAGTAGTTCCTGTATAAGATTTATGTTTTGTTTGTTTTGTGTTCGTGTAAACTTGAGTTGATTTTCTAGTGAAATTGGTATGGCGTATTTGATAGAATTTGTGGGAATATTTCTATTTAAATGCACAAGTAATGAATATTAACTAGTGAACTTGTATAATAGACAATTATTTTATATTATTTAAAGTGAGTTTGGACTATAATAAAGTGAAAAATGTAATGAATCGACTTCGGAAACCATTAGATAAGTGGTAAGTGAGTAACTTTCATGATGAGTTTTCAAATCATTCCCGAGTTGCTATTTTCAGGTATAATGTAAGTCCTTATTTTCGTTCCCATCTCGCAACAGGCTTTTCACGAAAAAGGTAAGCTTCTAATAGAATTACTCCGTAGAAAGTAGGTACGACTTCTAAATAATATTCAGTACATTCGAAACACGTGTAAAGAAAGTAGAATGTTACACGAGGTGAACCCAAATCGGCTAAGTACTTGAATACCTACCTAATTTATGTTCGCAGTTAATCTCAAAACATTTTGTATTAAAAACTTATTAGACCTTAGTACGTTATAATAAAGTGTTCTCTTTTGACAAAAACCCGTGCGTACAGCATTTTATTTAAAGAGACCCAATTTAAAGGCTTTGAAGCGTAGGGAGGCTTCTATATCACATATAGGGTAAAACACCCACTCAAACACACACATATTATTATACGTATGTACATAGAGAGCATATAGCCTGGGGGCCCGTCAAACGCCCTGAAAGTCACGTATGCCTGGTGGCCTCGCAATGTTATTATCCAACACTTACGCACGAACATACACTCACGCATCTATACATATCTGTGTGCGCTAGATGTGCGTAGGTAGGCGAAGGCGAGCCCGGGCATCGCGGCCCACACGACCCCGACCGAAGGGACAAAGCGAAACGGGTTTGTCCCAAGGGAAATTCAATATTCGGGACTAAACCTTAACTCCCCCTTAAGACACCCCGTCTACCACCCCCGGAATGCTTATATGGCCACGACGTGTATCGATTTTCTTGCCAAATGGAAGATTGGTGTCGAACCGTTCTCAGCGGACGAATGAATGATGTATTGGAGCGGCGAGTGAATATTTCAAGTGTGTGTGCGCCACCTTCGAGGTTTTGTGTTTAGCCACCGTATCGGCTCTGATGGAAATCTCCTTCGGAAATTGACGTGAATTTTTTATTTCGGTAATGCATTGCGGGGTGAGAGCGGGGGTGTTCGGTTACCGCGTATTTCTTTGAGCTCGACGCCAATTATCTCTGAAATGCTCTTTGAGGTGACTGATTGGATCGCAACCGTTGCTTTTAGGCCTCCGTTGCTCACTGTTATGAATATTGAGATTTCTGTGTGGAATATCGTTATGGCGTGGATCATGAAAGGTCGTTTATTATTTTAATGGATTGAATGGCATTAAATGAAGTAATCCACTCTCCTCTATTTTCTTAATGTAACTGGGATAAAAGTTACTATATTTATAAGAGTGGTGTCTTGTTTACTTTCCTTATGGATGTGTGGAATACATATTTACAATATAAACTGGAGTCCCTGCATGACGTACTAACTTATTCACAAGCGAATCCTTTAAGGGGAAATCTCGACTTTTATGTACGTAACATGCCATAAAGCGTTGCCATAAACTTTTCTCGTAAAATACGTTACAACCAAATTATAAATATTTACTCTATTTGTTTATTACCCGCGACAACATCAAATGGCTATGAAATTAATCTTAGTGAATAGGCAAAATGGAATTCAAGAATTAATTCAGATTAAGAGTGACTGGTATTATTGGTGGTATATTGTCAGTATTTTCTTAAATATTTTACAAATAATAAAATAATGTACTAGTTTTCAGGGCGATTAGTTTTTTAAATCATATTCTAAATGTGACGGATATGGCTTTAAGTTCTTTTACCTTTAATAAAGACCTTAATGTATCTTAATGTCTATAAATAACACAGAAAAGATCATAAAGGTAAACTTATCGTAACAAAGAAAATCCTTTCAATCTCAATAGAGTACGCAAATCAGATTTCTTTTATAAATAAACGTTAAGTTCAGTAAACGACAGTGTTTTTTTCAGGCTTCACAAGTTCACACTGTTTTATTTAATTCACATGCTTTTCACACTGTCTTTGACCTTTTAAGCTTTTATTTGAGTAGGTATAATTAATCAAATTATTCCAAACCACTACCTTTATTTTATAAATAGATACAAAGGTAGTTAACAATTTAAAACTGGTATTTGTTCTGCAAACTTGTAAATGATACTTTAATAATACACTGAAATTGTATAATTCGTTAATATATAGAATATTCGTTTTCTAAAAAGGTAAAAAAAAACTACCACAAAACGTAGACAATATCAATTTATGACACACAATCACAACTTTTGACTAAACAATTATCACGAAATTCTATCCGTTCATTACAAACAGCAAACAAAAAACAAACGAAAAACAAATTGAGCGCAAACAATTTAAAGCACACAACCTGTGTGTTCTACATTAAGCACACACACACGCTCATACGTAGAGGACATTAGTATTAGTGGGTTTCGGCCTTTCAAAGGCCCCTTAGATCGAGGGGGCATGTTTGGGGTAAGATTGAGCGTGGGTGAGATGCGGGGGAGGGGGCGAATTCCAAGATGGCTGCGGACCGTGCCGGCCATAAGGGTAAAATAGGAGCCTTTATATATTTATATGTAGTTTTATACTTGTATTGGTCAGGCGGCCTCCTGGATTTGTTATCGATTTCTGCTTACTTCTGTGGCGGGTTCGTGAGCCGTTCGTGGAGGGAATTGCAACTGTGTAAATCTGTGGTGTTTGATATTCTTTGTGAGATTGCATGGAGATTATTGCTTTGTAGGTTTGAGTTATTAGATTAGTATAGCAGCCTCTATTATTAAACTATTATTATTATCGTGTTGCTTTCCATTGTGCCTCTCTTCCGTACATCTATAGTTTGTTGTTTGAATTTTTTATCACAATACTTACAGCAAGTTCTTTAAGTGAGATAAAGTCGGTTTACCCTTATTATTGAATTTTAAATTACTTGCTGGTCATCCTTAACGATGACTGTTACTAACTGTTCTCATGTAGTGATTTGGTTAATGACAGACTAACTTTGAACGGAGAGCGTTGTTCAGGGTTGGTTAGAGAGACCTTTCAGGTTTATTGTTATTGTTTTACTCTACGTATCTGTTAGTATACATCCATTTTCTTTTTATGCGAGTTGCAGACCAAGAGCTAAGCTTAGTTAGTTTAACTTAGCTCACATAGCCGACATAGTTTATCATACTGTACTTGTTACATAGTTTGCAGTCTGTACAAAAATATGAAAAACTGCGTCAGCTATGCGAGCTGAGCTACACTAACTTAGGTTAGGCCTTAGGTCTACAACCTGCTTAAATCGTTATTATTACGTAGATAATAGTTTGGATAATAATTTGTGTTTACTATTGAACCTAAACTAAATAAGTAAGTAGTACTGAATATAACTGTCACACGTAGTGCTTTTTGTCCCAAATAAATAAAATAAAACCTTATCTTTATTTAAAATTAAAGTAAATAAGTCCGTCGGAATTCTTTTGTTTGCAACCAATCGACCGTAATAATTAATTAACGAATAAATATACATAAACGTTTTCAGCTAAGTGCAGACTAATAAATATGTTTTCAAGCCAATAGAATAAGGAAACAAAATGAACAAAATTTAAGAATCGGATTTGTGGTTAGCCATTCCAAAGTAAATAAAATGCCTATAAAAACTTGGAGATCTCATTATCAAGTAGCGGAAAGTTTTTTTTTTCTTTATGCACGCCAAGTTACGAGAAACTTAGGGAATATTTATTTCTGTGAACTTTTAAGATAACATTTGCTTGTATTTATTGAGTGATGGAGGTTTTTGCGTGTGTTGAAGGGTTAATATTTATTATAGTTGTGTTAAACTTGTGGTATTAGTAATAAAATTCATTATTTTCATCTTTCTGTTATTAGATTCGTATATTTTTTTAACGAGTAGATACATTGTAGATTTACAGCAACAATATTGCTATTGTTTTGGTAGATTTACTTATTCTAGGATCTATATTTCTATAGTCACGTCCTATTTGATCAATATTTCATGTATAATTTACACATAACATCATGCTTGTAGTATCGAAGAGTTAAGCAGAGGTTTACATAATAGTATACCCACGTAAGTACTTTCAAGCTTAACCTACGCAGCGGCCATTTTGAAATTTTCTACATCAATTTTCTTCACAAACCTTTCCTAAAGTGAGTCTCAAAGCAGAAGTTCCCTAATCCATAAACAAGTAAGTAGCACGACATCCACTTCAAACCTCTCAATGTCCATTACGAGCAGACGTATACATAATTCAATATGCCAGCCATCTAGCTACATACAACAAAAAGTACCTAACTTAAGCCGGGTCCGTCCAAGGAAGGGTTCCACGAGGTGTCATAAATTACAGCCCTGTTTATCGGGCCGGAGGGGAGGGGGGCACCCTCCCGTGGTTTTACAGTTTATCGTCCCTCTGTATGGGCCCTCCGTAAGGCGAAGGGTAGTGAATTACAGAACTGTTACTCAGCGGAATGTACCCCCTGAAAGTTTGAGAAAAAAAGGGACCCTTAAGACTGTCCATTGTGTGGGGTGTTTTGAATGTACTGTCGGAGGTTTTGAGTTTTTTAGCATTTACTATTATTCTAAAAAACAAGCAGTAATTTCCAGTAAAACAATGCTATCAGATGTCTGTTGATCATCACACAGACAATAAAGAAAAAAAAAAACGAATAAATCATTTTCTACTTCTGAATTGATGGTCGTGGAACTCGTTCATAAACCCATTTCTACTTCTTACAAAAATAACTAAAAGAAAAACAGACTAACACACATAATTTCAGTAAAAGCAAACAGACATGTCATTTCCTTTATTCATAATGAAACAAAATATCTAAATAATTGATCGGAGAAGTTGCAAAAGTATCAAGTCTGTTCGGTCGGAGTCTCGCTGCCTTCCATACGCGCGGTCAAGCGGATTTCGAAGCACAGAATCACAACGAAATAGAAGAGACAAAGAAAAATACTTTTTTTTTACAATTTTAGGCGATCTGAAAACTAAAAAGAAGGTTTGAAAGTATGGTAAACACTGACACTTCGTCAGTGTTTATATTAAGGTTGAAAATAATGTTAGTAAATGTTAAATAATGCAGTGCGTAATGAGGTAATGATTTCAAAAGATTTAAATTTAGAGTTGTTTAATAAAATATCAAATGTCTAATTAGTAGATGCATACAATGGCAGGGTACGAAGACAATTGATGAACTCTTTTTTTAAATAAAACCCTCACACTTTTTCTCCTGTACCGTGAGTAGTGAGTACGCTTACAAACGTTTAAACATACACAAACAGACCGGAACAAATACCTGCAGATCACAGAAATTATTTTTTCGTGTTGGAATCGAACCTGCGACTCGCAGCGCATGTCAGCAGCCAATCGCTTAGCCACTGCGCTGAGCTGTGTTATATAAGAAGCTCTTGTAAATATCACAAGTCTAGTTTTTAACAAACTTCGTTTTTGATGTAAAGTCAGGAACAATGATAGATTAGTCAGCACGGTTGGCGCAGCGGTTGAGCCATCGACTGCTGCGCTGCGTGTCGCGGGTTCGATCCTCGCAAGGAACAAATATTTTTATGACCTACAGGTAGTTGTTTTGGGTCTGGCTGTTTGTGTATGTGAGTTTAAATGTTTGTAAACGCATCCACGATACAGGAGAAATTCCTAGTGTGGGAAAACCTTTTTTTTAAAGTAATGTACGATTTCCTCGCACTATTCATTACGTTTTACGATTCCACAAACAGTGTTTTTTAAAAGTCATACGTGACTCACTGTACTTAATATGTATGTATGTATATCGATTTCTCCGTGATTATTGGATTGCTACGTGATCTTTTTTATTTGTTAGAAAAAGCTTGCGAGATGGTTATTTTTTTGTTACAAGAAGGAATGATAAAAAATGTATTGCAACAAAAAAAACCAAGTATGTGTTGAGTTCCTATTGCTGTTATGATACCAGCTGGAAAATAAATTAAACAGTAAAATCGTTGGCAATTATTATTTTGCAAAGACAATCAATCTTAAAATCAATAAAATGATCACGGGCGTGCTTAAGCTTTACCCAAAAATTTAGATGAATTAAACAAAAAGATATCCAAAACAGTACTTCAACAAGAACAAAGTTTAGATGTCAAACATTGGAACCGCGCCATGTGTCACACAAACGACTCACGCAAAGCAATATGCATAAGTAACATGAGAACACGATACAAGACAAACATATTGTGGCAAAAAGCACATAATACCAGTGCCATAACAATTTTGGGAGGTCTAAATTACTCTGTGGCAGTTGACAATGTAGGGAGGCGTGCGGTCTGAGGGCGCGGGGAGGGGGCACGGGCGGGGGGGTAGTGACACAGGCTACCGGTCACCACCGCTCGTATTGATTTGTTGTATCGCTCGTCCTGCAACACCCATCCCTTTCTTGCACACCTACATCACAATGGTTCTCTCTCTGGCCTACACGTGTCCCTCCCGCGCACACGTGGGCACATACGCCGCGTATGTGAATTTATGTGTGTGTGTGTGGATTACTATGTGTTTCGAGTATGTGTGCGTTGGGGTCCGAATATTATGTACCTACGCATTTTCGACGGAGTTTTCCTTATACTGTGTTACGGACACAGTGTTTTTCATTTTGTGTGAGAAATATTCTTTTAGACGTGCGTTTAATAAAAAGTTTTGTTAGATCATAAGTTTGTTTCACTTAAGTATAATTTCTGATTAGTCTCTTTTGGTTTTATGATACTTGCCGCGAAATGTTTTTTTTTTTATAATCAACTTAATTTAATTTTTATTTCTCATAATCGTTAGTTATGTAGACGGCTTGCGGAAAGATTTAGTTTGCTTTAGGGAACACAACAAGAGCAACGTTATTTCAATCTTGTGCTGTTTAGTATTATATTTAGTTTATTTTATGTAAATTAGTTTTAATTAAGACGAAAAAAGTATTTATAAAAATATATTAAAACTTTGAAAATGCAAGGTGAATATTATATTTTTACGGTGGCAACTTCGTTCCGCACAAAGCTTTGGCACACAAGAAAAACGAGACTAGAAAGTTCCAAATTCAAATTCAATAAAGTCTCTCACATAGGTACTACGGGTTTAACGAAAGGGCATGACGACGTGACTTTGTATAGAGGTCCATACATGTGTGTTTCAGATTTACAGAGGTCACAGGCAACGGTACGAGCGCGCGGTATAAACGTAACGTCAGTATGAATTATTTTAAAACTCCCTTTAAACTGACATGGTCAGAATCCTAACCCTATTACTACTTTGTTTTTTCGAATCATGACTCAGATTTTGTCCGGCCAGTACGTAACGTTTATTAACACTTAAAACGGGATATTTAATATGTTTTATTAGGTATTTGTCTTGAGTTCCCGATATAAAGACACTGTTTTTCGTTAATGATATTGTAAATATTTGTTGCATATAGGATTAATAAGTATTATGAATTGATTTAAAAAGAGCGATAAGTAATGAAATTTAACCAAAATGCTATTGGATAATTGCATTGACGATTTTAAAATCGTTTGTATTAATGCTATGTTCAAACGCGCGCTCGTATTATGGCTTCTGGTCACACTTATGTACTTCATTACAAGTAAGAGCAGAAAAAAGGGCAAAAATGAAAGAGAGTTCGTGTAGAACCTTGTGATGTATGAGCGTTCTTATATTCAACAGAGAAGTTTAACTTCGTCTAAAAGTTCGTAGACTATTTATATTTTTTATTTACAAAGAAGTTTTATTTTTTTGTTAGAAAGAACTAAGGTGTTGCTTGTTACTTTTAAGGTTACATTTTCAGCTTTACAGTTAAGTTTATGCACTAACAGTACAAGTTTGTGGCCTTGTGGCGTTATTGAATTTAAGATTCCTCGAATCGAATTATGAACAGTTTTTGTTACTACAGTTTAACGTGAAGTTTTTGGTTATTTTTACTCTTATAATACGTTCAGATTCTTCTCAATTTAGCACCGATATTTTCGTTTTTCAGGTTCTGTACCGTAAAAAAAAAATAAAACCCTTATTTCTTGTCATTGTTGTCCGTCTATCTGTCAAGACCAATTATGTCGGCAACACGTGAAGATATCGAGTTAAAATTAAAATTATATACTCAAACCTGTGGTCCCTTGGAGTTGTGGAAAAATCATATCTCTAAGTCTACGGATTAAAAAGATATAGCCTTTTATGGCGCAAGTTTGTACGGAACTCTCAGTGCGCGAGCTTGACTCGCTCTTGCCCATTTTTTTTTCTGTTAAAATCAAAGATACGATAAAGTTTTATTTCACGTTTTTCATTTTCGGGCTGAGCACCGCATCTGGCATTGTCTAAATCTAAAGGCTAGACTTAAGTAAAATAAAACAATAATGTTCCACGTAGAAGTCAGACAAGAAAAGGCATTTTACTTTGTCCCTGTGTTTTACCTAGGTGTTCTTTTTCACAACAAAACCTTTTTTCTAAATTATTTTTTCACATAAGTAGACGTTGATTATAATAATACTAAAGTTTATCTATTTCGTTTTGATTTTACAGAAAAAAACAAGACTGAGTATTTAGAATCGATAAAAAGATGAATAGTGTGTTTTATTAATTCTACCTATTTGTGAAGTAAGAGTCTATCTGCAATCATTTTTGTTCTTACAAAATGAACTTCAATTTTATTTCAAACTAAGAACACAACCAAATAATGTTGCCATACCAATTTCTATTCTGCCTATACACTAAACATCAGCGTGGCATGGGGCGTATGTGCTAATTACAAGAACACAGGACCCGCATACTAACTAGCCAACAAATGTCTCACGAATACCAAGTAGGTGGCTTACTTAATTGCTTACAACTATGTACTGGAAGCATATAGATAGATGATGTATATATCTATGTATTTCTTCCTCTATCGTGAGGTTTGTGAATGGCATAATAACTCTGACACCAGGTCTGATGTGAGTTTTTTATGTTATTTATGGTTGGACTTGGCTTGACATGCCGCGGCCGGCGAGAATAATCTCTCCATGTTTTCCTTCACTGAAGCAAGTGATAATTATACAATACGCGCTTAATAATGTGGAATAAATGAGATTTCTTTTTTTCAAGTTAGTGGTGGTACTTGCTTTTGCCCGCGACTTGTTTTGTATGGAAGACTCATTTAATTATTGAATTGCGTTTGGCAAGTCAAACGTGGCTTTGCATCAGTAAAATATTTCTTGTAATTATAAGAGTAGTTTTGGAGATAATTTGCAAATAGAGTGAAAAGAGTCTAAAAAAATCATGAAACATAATTAACTAAATACAACCTTTATATTTAAAAAAAAAGCTAAGAAGACGAATTGGGCTAATTGTTTGATACTTCTAAAACATAGTTCTACTGTATAAAAATTTGTTAAAAAAGTTTCAGTTTTTTTCAAAAGTTTTATTGAAGGACTTAAATAACATGTTTTACAGTATGTAATTACGGAAATTATTCATCGACTTCAAGAGCTTTTTCGATCTCAGTAAAAAATAATAGTTTAAATTTTTATTTATAAACAGAGAGTATTTTCTAAAGCCCGCATTGTAACGATAAAACATCAAAATAATCGTGACATTAGGGTTCCTTCGTGTCACGCCTAAGAAATTGTTTCGAACCCCACATTTTTACATAACTAGTGCAAAAGTAAACAAAGTAATGCAGCGAGGGAAAGTTTCCTCGTTTTTCATCCCCCAGGACCCTCGCGGAGGGACGTAGCTCAAATTTCCGACAAAATAATAGCGTTTGAATTTAATTTCAATCTCACTTTCTATCGTGTGGGTTGAAAAATAACCACTTAGATTCACATGTAGTGTGAAAGTAGTTTTATTTGAAAATTTTAACAAAAATCGTTCATAAATCGATAGAAATAAAGACTATACTCCCACTTTCAATACTCTGTCTGCATTACTTCTACTTAACGATCTTGAAGAAACGCCGTCGCTTGAACTTGTAACCTTTTCACCTTTGAAAAGACACACGTGCGTTTAAAATTATAAATTAAACGTAAAATTTTCAATAAAACTTCACCCTCGGTCTTGAAAACCGGTCTGGGACACCCAAGCTGCGAAAATATTACAAGTTTTGTATATAATGTAGCGAACACGAGGGTCATTCGGCCAATCAGCCCCTTTTTGAATGACCGACGGCGACCCGAACGCGCGTCGGTCAACTTTGAATAATGAAATTCTAAAAAGGAACAGGCCCGCCAATAAACAAACCGTATATCATTCGTTATTCAAATATATTTTGGTGAATGGTTGACCCAAGCCCACGCGACCATTTGATGGTTAAATATTTTCAGTGGGCAACACTGACCGCCGAGTATAATTTATGACTTGTGAATTTGAAACAAATATGTAACCTTTTTGAAGCTGATTTATTTCTCTAAAATACAGATTTGAATATTTATTACGATGTTAACACTAATAAAAATTGACGCAAACAGTATATTAACTTTTAAAAATGCAACAGTGTGCAAATTAAATGGGATCGCCCTAATTGTAACGATCTACTTTATTAATAAAATGACTTGTAATTAGGCGGGGGAGAAAAAGGCGGTAAAATTGTATTACTTTGGCAGTTGCCTTTTAACACGACCAAAGCAGTGTTTTTCCTCCCCCTCGTTTATAATTGTATTAATTGTTGAGACTGATGCCTTTTTAATTTATTTCCTTTGCGTCTTAAGACATTATCTTCATGTTTTAGAGATTAAATGTACTAGATGATTGCGCGATTATGGTTTGAATATTTCATTAAAAATAAAGATGTTTTTGAGTTGGTTTGATAAACATTTGTCATATGCAATCATTTATCAATGTTCTTTTCCACGTCCTCTTAAGAGTCACGAAAAATCCAAGTTCGTAGGATAAGATTAATATTAAAAATAAGTTTTTAATCAATTATGCTGTGGAGAAGACAAGACTCGAGTGAGTTCCCACAGGATACCGGACTTAAGACTTCACTAAGAAAGCACAGAATAAATACAGTGCATAGTTTCAATTTTTTTTATTTTTTTTATTACAATCGACCAGAGAAGTTTCATACATATTTACACACCTACATCTAAACTGAGAATTTTGTTTAGTTTTCCTTGTTTCCGAATGCTCGGTGATCATACGAGTACAACTATCTAACAACACAATGTATATACAGGGACATTTTATAACCTATTTTGATCTAAATAAATAGATTTTCTGAGTAGTTTTAGTTTAGTTTTAATATAGGTGTGCGATATCATCATTTGCCCACGTTCCATTCTACTTGGGGTCGGCGCAACACGTTTTCTTCTTGCATTATACTCTGTCAGATATCACGGCATCAGTTACTCCTTTCTCATTCAAATCATTTCTTATACAATCCATTCATCTTTTCGTTGGCCTTGCTTTCTCTCTCCAACCGTCAATATATAAAATACTAGCTTTTGCCCGCGGCTTCGCTCGCGTTAAATTCGGGGTAACACAGTTCCCCTTGCCCTTATTGATTTGTAATAGCAACGCTTAGTTTTCCCTTTTCTTCCTTCTTTCTCCCACACATCCCACTTTTTTTAAAAAAAAATTAACCTATGTCCGTCTCCTGGTTCCCAACTATATCTGCACCAAAATTCATCAAGATCGGTTTAGCCATTAAAACGTGAAAAGGTAACAAACAAACAAACTCACTTTCGCTTTTATAATATTAGTAAGGATATCTATCACTCTTTTAGTCGCATGCGTTTTGTGAAAATTTCATTCATAAAATAATTAATTATTTGCTGTGTCTTTATTATAACTAAATATTATTTTAGTGTAATTGGAAATAACGAATAATTTAAAATATTTATACGTCGAAAATTGTTATAATTTTAGAATTTGATGATAGCATTTTTTTATATATTTTTTCACGGTATAATAGAACATGTGTTATTATTTATATTTAAAATTATCAAAACTTAATTCACGAATAATATATCCAAGCTCTTTGAGAATAAAAATATTTTTGTCAAAATAATTTAAATTAAGAGCGTAAATTGCAAATCCAAAATAAACTTATTTCTGATTCAGCAGATATCCAAAACATTTTCCTATATGTATATCCGTAATGAAAACAATAAATAAGGCATGCTCGTCATGTTTCGCAAGCCATTGGTCCTAGCAATAAAATTATATACGCCTACAAAATAAAGCGTCCCCGCGTCCCCTAGCTACGACATTCTGCATGCAAAATTTAATTTTACAATCCAAGCCGCTTCAATATAGGTAATATTAGAAATTTATGTTCCGTGTTTGGCTGTCCCTTTGTCATAAATTTATTCTGTCTGGGTAGTTAGTAGTTGTATTATCTATACTATATATAATATTATAAAGCTGAATAGTTTGTTTGTTTGTTTTAACGCGCTAATCTCAGGGACTACTGGTTGGAATTGGAAAATTCTTTTAGTGTTGGATAGTCCATTTCTTGAGGAAGGCTATAGGCTATATAACATCACGCTACGACCAACAGGTGCTGAGCAGCGTGGGTGAAACCGCGAGGAACAGCTAGTGTATTAATAATATTTAATGGATAATTTGATCTTCAGAACAGTGCAGTTGCAATGAAGAGCAGTGCATAGATTTGAAGAGACATCGGATGGCCCAATGTTGAAGAAAAAGACATCACATAACATTACGCTTGTGATCCTTGAAGGGTAAGGCAGAGGTGTACCTAACAGTACACCCACATTTTGTAAGTTATGTTAAAGTCCTTTGTAATAACCGGCTATTATCATCAATCGACTTGGAATCGAACCGGGAGCCTCATGTTCAGTACTTAAGACGATTATTTATGGCACAATTTGATATTCTAATATTAGTTTTTATGTATAATGTGGAATTTCTCAAAACGAGGTTCTAAGGTTACAGAATAAGATGACAATAATTTAGGTAAAGATACCATAAACAAGGAGACTTTCTAAACTATAGATAGGTTTATACTTAGGCACATTACAGATTCGTCTAGAAATTGTGTGGGCACACAATTATAATTATATTAATTTCTTGTTATTTTCTTATCAACAATTATAATTTCGTAGGTTAAATATTGGTAGATTTAATAATACTATAAAAGGTAACACCGAGTGAGTCATTATCTAATTCGAGTGTAAAGAAAAAATCGATTGAAAAACAAGCGCTTTTTTCTCCAAGCCAGGAGCGCTCAACTTAAACCTCTCAAGATAAATACAAAGAATTTAAAATTCGAAAATCGATTGGCGATGAGTGCGTTGGCTTGGAGAGAAGCCAAGAGAGCCCAATCTCTAACCTCTCTAAAATAAACACCACAGAAATCATCAAAAAGAAAAGAAAATCGAAAACAAACATCACATCGTGCACTCTAAAAATAATAACATATTATGTCCCTTCAAAGTGCTCGTCTTGAAGCGTACCTCCTTGCCCTCCCTCCCTCTCTAACCGTACAATAACTTCACCCTCACATGGTCATAACGAGGCCCGATAAGGGTCTCGTAGACCCGAGGTAAATCACCCTGTATCTGGGGTGACACCCCGCCTCGGGTTATGTACCGACTGCTATGTACGTTGGACATTAGATTTTGAAATGGCTGAATATTTTTTGTGAGATGAAGTCGGATTTTGGTTACTGAAGAGCTTTTGATAATAATTCTGCCAAAAGGTTTAGAGCTATGTTGGTCGAAGTAATTTTAGTTTCATGTAGTTTATAGATTTATACACAAATGATGGATCAACTTTTTGATTTATGGCAAAATTTAGCGGTAACAGTTGCCCAGAATAGATGGAAACAGTTGCATAGTGGGCAACTTTCTAGATGACTATCCCGAGATCACATCGGATCGGAGTTATTCGAGGCATAAGATCTTTCGATCAGGTCTTACTAAAAAAATCCTATATATTTAAAATACAACCATTAAAATATGTCGGTACATCGTTTCCACAAACAAAACAAAAACACCACTTCCGACAAACAGCATCCACCTCACATAATATCCCCAAAAAACACACACATTAAAGATTAATGTCTAAACAAAAATCAGGCCCGACGTGCCCCTTCAGGAAAATAAAAATATCTTAGAGGAAGGCTTTCCCTCGAGGAAACTGGTGAGTCTAATGTTTTCTTTTTATTCCATCACGGAGGATGACGGCGTAATCCATCAGGGGTGAAGGTAGCGGGGGGTGATGATCGATTTTCTATACGAGAGGGACCCCCGTAAAACTATGGTTATTGGATATTTCGGCCGAAAATCATCTTGGGACGCACTTGTTTGGTTTATGCGCTGGGCTTTGCGGAACAAGGGATGCTGTGGAGAGGGTGCGAGATTTAATTTAGATTTTTCCTTACACAAGTAAGTAGTAGTTTTAATTCTGGTTTTTAAATGAAAATTCACTTATTTCAACTCGAGATAAGGTGTGATGCTTGTCGGTTTGTTAATAAAAAGAAAAAAAAATGATCATAAATGTTTTTCATTTTAAACTGTGCCTATTTTCTTCCAAAACAATTTGAACGACTTTAATTTGCTTGCGAGCAACCTGCCTAACAGCCAAGCTGGGCAAATTGCAAACAAGCTAAATTGCAGGGCAAACGTGGTCAGTAATCGCACAAAACAATGAGATCTGGAAGAAGAAAGGGAAAGCTTTTGCCCAGCAGTGGGATACAAAAAATTGCGAATTAAAAAAAAATATGTACAGTCATCTTCATACCTTTCCCTGAGCATTTGCGTTCGCTCCAAAATAGGGGTGGATTTATGTTAACAGGAAGTGCCCCGGCGAAATGGCGTCCTAAGCCTTCAGATACGGTTTATGTACCGTACGGCACAATACGTGTTGTGCTCGTATACGTTATTAATTCCACGAGAAATCAGTTTGCGAAGCGTTTCAGTTTGTAGGTTACTAGCTTCCGCGCGCAACTTCGTCCGCGTGGCATACTTACATTGGGGTAACACTAACATTAACCCTCGGATGATCGAAAAAAAAATTCCTTTCTCTCTTGTATGCTAAAAAAGTGAGAAAAGGGAGGAGAAAGAGGGAAGAAAAGGTTCTTCCCTCTGTCTCCCCATTTTCTCACTTTCCTGTCACTGTCCGTTTTTAGGGTGCCAATCATCTCTTTACCATCCAAATTCATCCAAATCGGTTTGACCATTTAGGCGTGAAGAGGAAGACGACTTTTTAATGAATAGAATAAAATAGAATATTTAATAAAATTTAATAAATAGAATAGAATGCATATTTTGAAAGTATAAATGGCACTTTAAATACATTTTTGTTAAGTTTTTTCTCTCTGTCTGTCTGTTTGTTGAGGCTTATCTCGAGCAATCTTGAAGGAACTTTGACTGACATAGCTTATGTTGAAAGGGTCCTTAGGTATTTATTTTAGAAAAACAATTAGGATTCCGTAAAAAAAAACTATTCAATTGTTGACAAAATTTGATTCAAACAGAAAAGTATTTTTTTTATAGTATTTTTTTTGCAGCAGCCTTTAGTAAATAAATAAAATAAATGATTAAATAAGATTATCCAATGACATTATGAAAGAATAACAAACGAACAATCAAACTGTCCGTATTTCCCCATAGTATGTATTTCTTTCTTTTATTGTTAGTAGACATTAATACTTATTAGCTCAGCGTTACAATAAATTATACCTCAAGAGTTTCATAAAGGAACCTTTGCTTAAACAACCTTCAAGTTCCTTCCACATTCCCTGTAAACAAGGACCAAGGGAATATTCGCTTGTGTGCCTACTAATTACACCATAAACCCTTGGCATGTGAATTGTTCTCTTAGGGACAATTATGGACTGGGAAGCTTTATTTTATAGGAAACAGGCCTACTTCTTGATAGATAATCTAAAGTAACTTGTGAGTCAATCTTTGATAGTGCAGATTCATATTTGAGCTAGAGAAAAAGGAAGAAAGACGGTCTAAGTCATAAGAATACCAGGTTGCTGGTTGTTCGACAAAGATACCGCGGCCACCGGAACATAAAGGACAGAAGAAGGAACATGGGTGGGTTTTAATCAGTACAAATCTGAAGCACCTCCCCACTCTTACGTCATACAAAGAGGTGTTCTACTGTAAACCGGCCAGGTTAACCAGTTGCAGCCCATTGAGATCTTTCGCGCAGGCTCAACTGAGTTAACCGGTTCCAAAGGAGAGGAGCGTTAAAAGCTCATTGTAGATGGCGCGACTATAGCTAGGTACATAGGCGGACTTAATGCCACAAGGCATTCTCTACCAGTCAACTTTTGGGTAACAGTACTTGCTATGACTTTTAATTGGTAGACGGATCTAAATAGTGGTTACGAACTTTTCTTTTAAAAATAAATTTACGAGTACTTTCAGCTTTTTTAATTCCAAAGGGTAGCGCGTTCCAGTGTTGAAATTATGTATGATTTGGACATTAAACCGGTGCGGTGTAAAGGAATTTGGAGAAGTAGATTTTTGATCTACTTACTAAAACGTAGACTATAGATAGCTAACCATAACATCCACGATAACTTTATCAACAACACATTCTTCCATAAAACTCGAACAGCTATCCACACACGTCAAACACATACAAGTAAAATATAATGGCTTTGTCTGAGTTTTATGACATCACGGATCCGTTGAAAGCTCACGGCTATTCGGGGATAAGGTGGTCGTTAGAGGGATGTGCTAAAAACTGATATGCCGAAGGCTATAGGGACTATAAAAGACGGTTGAGAGCCGTTATGGGGTCGCGCAGGCTGTTTGGCCGATGTTTATCGTAAATTTCCTTTCGCTGTGTATGGGAAATTGATTTTGTAAGAGTGGTTTTCTTAAGTCATTCTAGTTTTAACACAGTCGGTGATTTCAAAACTGTAATAAGGCTAAGCAACAACCGACATTCTGGTGGTAAAAGAAACTTATGCTCACACAGATTCTTGAATCGAAATCGTCGAATGAAACGTCGTGTAAATATTACAACTTTTCTAATCTCACACTTACATTATAAAAGCAAAAATTGACATGTTTCTCCTACTCGTTTTAATGACTAACAGATTTGGATGAAACTAAACTAAACTGAAAGGCTATTTATTCTAGTCTACGCAGGTAAAACTAGGCGCGGCTAGTATAATAATCCCAGCCAATTCATGTCCCAGTACTAGAGAAAGGCCTTTCATACAGAAAAATCATACAAAAAACAGTTGGTGGAGAAAAGTCATTGAATAATTTTGATTGCATGGAACACAAGAGGTACTCTACCCATTACATAATCAAAACGATAAACACAAAACCCGAAGACACTCAAAAATGCCTTTAATTTTGTCATTTTAGATTTAGATCTTTTACAGTCACACCATTGAGCGCAAAAGTTAGTAAATGCTAGCTCTATTGGAACTATGGAATATCTCTAACGTATCCACTAACTCTGCGCCTGCGCAAGGTTATAAATCAGTTTGAAGCGCGCGTCGGCGTCGATGTGTAGAACAACTGTCAAGGATTTGAGTTACGAAGTCGATGTTTTTCAATTCATATGTACTTTCTCATGACTATATTTCTATCGATGAACCTGGACTTAATCCTTACTTATATAATATTATAAAAGCGAAAGTGAGTTTGTTTGTTTGTATGTTTGTTACGTCTTCACGCTTACAGGACTAAACCGATTTTGATGAATTTTGGTACAGAGATAGTTGGGACCCTGGAGACGGACATACGCGAACTTTATTAAAAAAAAGTGAGGATGAGGGAGAAAGAGGGAAACAAGGGAAAACTTAGCATTGCTATTACAATAAATCAGGCGCTAGGGCAAAAAATACAAGTAGCAGGTACCTGCAAATCAAGAAAGAGGAACTGTGTTACCCCGAATTAAAAGCGAGCGAAGCAAAAGCGAGTAATTAATAGATATAAGTCTAAATTTGCCAACCCGTCTTGAGTAGGCGTGTTGATTGTATTTGTACCTTCTATTTATGGGCAGTGATTTTTGTCCGACAGTGGGACAGTTGTGGGCTGGTATTAATCGATGGGTATATGAAAGATAGGTAGAAAAAGAACGTCGAGGACAATACAGATACATGGAAGAATAAGACATGTTGGGCTAACTCCAAATAAATAAAGAAACAGAGCGATGAATCTTAAGAAACCATTTTTTATTTAATTTTGACCGCACGGTTGGCGCAGTGGCTGAACGATCGACTGCTGCGTTGCGTGTATTTAATTTATTTACATAAATATATTATTATATATTTGTATGACCTGCAGATAGTTGTTTCGAGTCTGGCTGTTTGTGTGTGTGTGAGTTTAAATGTCTATAAACGCACCCACGATACAGGAAAAATTCCTAGTGTGGGCCAAAGTTTAAAAAAAAAAGAATAGAGAATGGACATTATTACAGATGCAAAAAGGTTAAGTAGCCTGGATGTCTATCTAACCAATGTATGCTTTGAAAAAAAAATTGTCTGGATTTGTTCCTCTTTGATAGCAATGGGTTCGCCCCCTATTATATGAGACTTTAAACATAATTGGCGTAATGTCGATGTAATATTAGGTACACCTCTCCTTAACTCTTCGGGAATTTCAAGTATGTGTTAAAAATATTGAAGTCTTAACTATTAGTTATATTAATCTTACACTTGACACCTGACAACTGATCATTTTACACTTTACAATTAATTTCACAAATCACATCACTCACTATCACGAAAAACAACTTAACACAACAAACGTCAAAATCAAACTAATCTTGGTTTGAACGCAAAAGTTAATAAATGCCAGCTCTATTGAAACTGTGAATAAATCTAACCCCTTTGCTACCTCTGCGCGCGCGCATGGAAATTAGATCAGTAGGTAGCGCACATTTGAACAGGGGTTGTCAAAGTTGTGATGTTGTTGACTATTGAATTTATTATGAGATTTCGTATTATTTTTCATTTTAAATATTATCTTTAATATACATTTTATAATTTGTAGGTATTTTCTGCTTGGCAAGAAACATATTTTTAAATAATTATAGAAACATATTTTTTTGAAAGAATCGATAATGGATATGTTCCAATTTGTTTGTTTTATGAATCTGACTATGTACCGTAGCGTACACATATTTTTTCAAGAATTTTAAATTAACCTCTAGAGTCTCAGCGGCACAAAAACGTGCCAGTAAACAAGTAGCTGAGCCCCGCTGCTGGTACAAATTTGTGCCACCAAACCCCGGCCGATTTAAAACTGTATTTGTAGCAAAGATAAGTTTTAAAATCAGATTACGCTAACGATAAGAGTCCGCCCGGCGGTGCTTGACGGATAGTTGACGTAAATAATGGCGGTCCTTGAGAGGTTAATTTGTAAAAAAATCAAGACATTAAGTTATTAGTAATCGTTTAATCAAAGTAAAGGCTTTTTAAAAATAACCCGGATGACATTAAATAGCCGTTTCATATCTTTAACCGTTTCTTAACTAGACAAGACTACCTGCGGAACTTTGAGAAACATAATAAGAGATCGTATGTCGCGATTGTGCAACATTTTTTGCAGGCGCTCATTAATTTGGAGTTGTATGTACAGACAATAGTAACCCTTCCGGTGCGCGCCGCGGTCTCCCCGGCCATTGTGGCATTATCACTGCATTTGTGTTTCCGGACGCTTCTTTTTATTATGTAGATTAGGGGCTTTATCAGACCCGGATTTAGATAATACTGCATTTGCGTTTCTAAGCTTCGGATTCGCATACAAAATTCGCGCATTTAACTGTTACATTTTATTTTAGTTTGGTAAGAGAAAAAATTTAGATGCGGGTGGTTGTTTGAAAATTTAATATCCTGTCTTTCACCCTCATTGTAACGTCAAATAATATACACTAACTGCCAATCGACATGACCAATCATGCGTAACGTGAGATCAATGGAAAAACAGCAGTCAAATAAATCTAACGAGGACTCTTACATCTGCATGTCATTGGAATAAATCAAATCACCATTGAATGCATCCGTAAAATATTTTTGAACTATTTTGAATGTACCATGCGTTTGATAGTACTAAAAAAATCATCCCTCGTAAGTCAACCCGTTCACTGACACGTATTGAACGGATATAAAAAAGTTACACCCATATTTTGCACTTCCCGATATCGAATAATAGGGTCTATTTATGCATTCTCGATAAATGAAGAGTATTTTTTTACTTCTATTATAAATCAAAATGTATTATTTATCTTTAGAGAATCAGAATCTGCATCCTATTGTCATTCGGGATATGCGGTGTGTCAAGGGTGTAATGTTTTTATGGATTGTAGTAACGTTATTGATTTTTAAATAATAATAGCAAATATAATCTTAGTACAGAAATAAAGCTGCACACATAGAAACACTACTTAATATTACGACGTTTCGGGTCTAGCTGATTTTATCGCTTGCATAAATTGAAAGGAGAGCAGGCAGCCATTTTGAATATTTGAAGGACCGAGGGTGTATTCGACCGTAGGGCAGTAATTACTTGATTGGAGTCAAGAGGTGGCATGCCGAGATACCAGCCGGGCTGCATTGTTGTTACCGCGCCTTGGCGGGGTTCGAGTACTGCGCTCAAGTGTTTTATAAAATGTACGGCATGTCAGATTCACACCTACAGCGTTCGAGGGTTAACCGTCTACTAGAACATGCTTTTAAATATAAACGCATATTATTATGCAGAGCAGCTATATCTGTAATAGTAGAACATAATTTGCATAATATAGGATTGATTTTAACAAAAGGCTTTCAGTATAAATGTAACCCTGTCGAATATTTCAATGTAACGGCTTATCAATTAGTAGAATATCGGCAACATACAGCTTGCACCAATGCATATTATTAAATCTAAACGAATTCAAAGAGTAAAAAGTTCAAAAACATCTGACAGTGGCAAGGTGACGGGCACAGAAAAAAAATGTCACACTGAAAAATCGGGGCCTATAATCCGTTCTATTATGCATATAATTATTATTTCCGATACACTATCAAAGAAAATAACAGTCCTTTTTGCATATTGCGTTTTTGACGGAAGTGTGAATAAAAAATGTCACCCTCAGGTAGTAGAAGGGTGACCCGAAGTTTTTTTTGTGAACGTAATACGAGTAGAAATGTATTGGAGAATTTCTTATGATGATTATTATGCATGCATTCTCAGGAAGATTTAGCCGACACGTTGCCCGAGGCATGTGTGAAGGACTTCCTTAGGGTCTAGAGTTGTGGGGTAGCATTTAAGGGTTAACGGAAAAATTACACAAAGTGACCCCGGGTGTATTATAAAAAAACATATCGGCGCATATTTTATTGGCACTTATCCTCAAAATTGTATTGTATAAAAATGTGAATCAAGTTTTTTTTAAGCAATGGAATAATCCCAAAAATTATGCAACAACCTTTGCACTTATGATAAACTATATTTTTGAGTGTGAGAACCACTGCTTACAAACTTAAGGAGTATGCCCACTATTCCGTCTCACACCATAACCTTGCTAGCGTTTCATGTAAATAAATATTCTTTGTATGGAAAAGTTTGAGACTTTGCCTACGAGATAGTTCCGTGACTTAACTAACTGACACTTACGTCGCTAGTCATGCACCAACAGCACCGCAAAAGTATTCTCGCGGTATAGTTTGGAGAGTCTAATCATAGAATATAGGGTTAAAGCCATACATCCAGACCGTGTCGACGGCGCGTTCGTGTTTCACGCGCGCCTCAAAGAGAGTCAGCAAAGCAGAGGGGCTTGCCAGAGCCTCCGCCTGCCGGGGTTGCGGGTTGTTCGAAAGAGATACCGCGGCCTCGGAACGTAAAGGGCAACAGAAGGAACATGGGTGTGTTTTAGTCAGTACGAGTCTGACATGCCCCCCCGCTCCGCCCAGAGCGGGGGAAGTCATAGGATGATTTCCCACCCGAAAAAAAAAAAAGCCATACATCCATCCTCACAAACATTCGCAATAATAGTAATTATAAGTAAGAAAGATAGGATTTATATTAGTAGGAAGTAGATAGCTGGCCCCCGAGGCTTAGCCCGCGTGGTATCGAAAAAAAGTATCCTATTTGTTATTCTAGATTATAATCTGCCTCTGTGCTAAATTTCATCAAGACCATTTTAGGCGTTTTTACGTGAAATAGTAACAAACATCCATACATCCATCCATCCATCCTCACAAACATTCGCATTTATAATATTACTAGCTTTGCCTCGGCATGCGTTGCAATGCAATTTCCTACCGTTCTACCTACCCTACCTACCCTATCTTTCAAGTTGGATCAAACTGCACACGGTGTGCAAGTTTAATTTTAAATCGGTTAAGTAGTTTAAGAGTCCATCGCGGACAAACAACGTGACATGTGATTTATATATATTAAGGGCCGATTTTTCAATCCTCAGTTAAGTTGTCGAATAGCTATCTGGCCAGTAAAATTATCTGGCTGTTTATCAGGCGAATAAATATATTACATTTTTCAATCGTGTATTAACTGCAGAATAGTTATCTGAGGCTTATGCTCGCAAACTTCACACTATTGATGTGCAAGCGAGACGCACTGATATGGTATTCAACGTGTTGAAAAAGAACGAAACATGTATTTGAGATTTGACGTTTATTGCAATACAGCAGATGCTTGACACGTGCATAACACAATGCATCAAAAACGTTTGCTTCGTTGAAGGTTTTGATAATGTAGATTTTATTACTGCAAAGATTCTTAATAAATTGCAATAGACAAAACTGATTAACTTATGTGTTTCGTGATTTATTTTATCCTCCATGAAAGCAAGTTAGCTACAGTATTTTTCAAATTTGTTTTCAAATTAAATCTTCTCCAAAATTCGTTGTCTTGCCATGTTTTCAAACAGGCGCTTTCGTAAATCTATTTTTTTTTCTCTCGAGATAGTTTAAATAATTTAAGATTTCGTCTTTTTTCAATTGCTTCGTCATTACCTACTTGTTTGAAACTCGTCCATAATAATTACAAATCATTACATTACTTACCTACCCCTATCGTAATAATACCAAAACCCACAAAACGAAAGTAACGGTCAAAAACAAACTAAAATATCACACATAACGGAGAGATAAAACCCTATCCGGCCCTTAAAGTAGCAGGTAACTATATTCCTCCGTTAGGGACATTATTGGACAGTTAACTACTAACTGACCATTGAAAAATTAAAAATCTTGCTATCCATCGAATAAAGACTATCTAGTTGTTTATCTGAGGATTGAAAAATCGGCCCTAAGAAGATAGTACATATGATAGGATAATAACCAATTTCCTACAGTACCGAATGCTGATTTTGGTTAGTCTTTGCACATTGTACCTTAACAAACAAGAAAGAGAAAGTTAAGATGCCCGATCTAATCATCATCATACACCAAGAACACAAAAATCAAGTGATACACGAACACACAACCGAAATTCCATTCACTTTTTTTTCTAACCCTAAAAAACGCACCCACCTTGTATTCAGGGTACCCTTTTGTGCTACTGTTTGTTTGTCATATTTTTTATGGGTTTTAGTCCAGGTAATCCTATGTCCTCTCACATCGAATGGGTTGTGACGTATAAAAGGATTATTTTTTAATAGATAATTAATGATGTCAGTGTTACGGGTTGGTTGGCAATAGCTGTTTGTCCGTATTTGCTTTTGCATGAGTTTTTATGATGATCGTTAAAGTTGTTAAAGTTTGGATGGTAATTAAGTTTGATATATTATTCTGCATTTAAATAAAGATAGCCCTGCTAAATGATAGAAAAAAAGGCCAAGACCGAGTTAGACTCGCGAACCGAGGTTTCCGTAAAAACTTGCGTTATAAACAACCATATCTTTTGACTAATTTGACAATTAATTGCATTTTGATATTCTGGCGATTTTGAGAATATTTGTCGCAGTAGGTTGCCTTTTGCTGTTGCAAAAGCTAACGCACTTCGTTTATGTGAAAACGTTGCGTTCTTTGAGTTCCTTGCCATGGAAAAGTAAAGTGTTTTATTTTTAGATCATGAAAACGAGCTTAATCGCGATCATGTAATAAAATTTGTGAAATCCACCTTTAGAAGGTTAATTTTTGGCAGCAAAAAGCACAGTGAAATTAAAACCATTTACTTACCTCAGTGGTACCTCAGTGAGACACCTTCAGTGGTCTCACTGAGGTAAGTAAATGGTTTTAATTTCACTCGAGATACAGGGTCTTAACAGACAGACAGACAGATAGATAAACGTACAACAAATTGATCTAATAACAATGAGGGTTTCGTTTTTTAACCTTTTGAGCTACGGAACCCTAAAAACACAAGACACTAGATACGTTAACTTAATACTATTTTAATTGATTTTTAAAGTCAGATACAAGGACCAAGGAAAAACTTAATCTTACCTACTACCTTGTTCGTATAAGTTCCTGAAAATTCGTTCTAGAATTTTCAGTGAAACAAATGAATCATTTAGTAGCGTATACAGGTCAACAATTCAGCACTACGTCTGCAGGCCACTGAAAAATGTAGAATCAATACCTACGTACATTGTAAAGGCAGTTGCATTGTAACTTCATCTATTTCAAACTACGGATAGCTGCAATCAAAGAAAGGAAGTAAAATTTTGTCGTTTTCAATTTGAATTTAATCAATAAAATACTAGTTTTTATTCCAGCTGAATTTGCTACTTATAATAACAACAAAATATTTATTATAAGCCACAAATATGATAAGCTAGGATAGAAATAAAAAAGACAAATTTTAAAGTTAGGCAAACATGGATTATGGCGTCCACAAAATTTTTTTTTTTTCTTTAAATATCTTATCTATAATTTTTTTATGTTATAAAAATTACGCACGACGCATAAAATCTATGCACTTATGGTGTAAGATCAAATTAGCTTAGTAGTATAAAACGCCCAGAAAGAACAAGCGAAACAAATAAATAAATATAAATAAATAAAAATAAATATCTTGGGACAACTCACACACGGCTATCTGATCCCAAGCTAAGCAGAGCTTGTGTTATGGTAACCAGACAACTGATATACATACTTATATAATTAATAAATACATACATATTATAGATAAATCACACCCAGACACAGAACAAACAATCATGCTCATCACACAAAGTTTGTCCTGGGTGGGAATCGAACCCACGACCTCAGGCTCAGCAGTCAGGGCCACTAACCACTAGACCAACAGACCCGTCAAATTTAGAGGAGACAGAAATGGTAGCTTTCATCTACTCCTAAGTCAGACTACATCAAGATACTTGGTACGGTCCTGTATATTCTGAAGGAAAAGTGGCCTGGAAACAGCTCATCATTGACTAGGTCAAACCATGCCAAGACGACAAGAAAAGATCTTTATTCGTCATAGCAAAAAATCGTTCCAATCGAAGTCGCGAGAAAAACAAAAGACAGCTGTTCGCGAAAGTTCATCGACCTACGGCAACGTGGCCGTAACTTTCATTCTTAAAGCGTACCAAGTTAGTAACCTACTTTTCATTAATAAGGCAAGCTAAAAAATGCAAGAAGAAAGTATCAAAGATTGAGCGAGCGAACTTCGCTAACAGCGAACGTGAGGAACAAGGGGATACGCTGCACGAGATTGTAAGGACTTGCAGATATAAATTTTTACCGTCACCAGGAAGTATAAACTTGACATATGTGGGATTTTTTTTGTGTATGTTGTAAATATAATTAACAATGAGTGGTCTACAGTAGTTTAACTAGTTAATTTTCAATTTTTTTTTAATGTTAAGGGCCGATTTTTCAATCCTCAGATAAACAACTAGATAGTCTTTATTCGATGGATAGCAAGATTTTTAATTTTTCAATGGTCAGTTAGTAGTTAACTGTCCAATAATGTCCCTAACGGAGGAATATAGTTACCTGCTACTTTAAGGGCCGGATAGGGTTTTATCTCTCCGTTATGTGTGAAGTTTTAGTTTGTTTTTGACCGTTACTTTCGTTTTGTGCGTTTTGGTATTATTACGATATGGGTAGGTAAGTAATGTAATGATTTGTAATTATTATGGACGAGTTTCAAACAAGTAGGTAATGATGAAGCAATTGAAAAAGATGAAATCTTAAATTATTTAAACTATCTCGAGAGAAAAAAAAATAGATTTGCGAAAGCGCCTGTTTGAAAACATGGCAAGACAACGAATTTTGGAGAAGATTTAATTTGAAAGCAAATTTGAAAAATACTGTAGCTAAGTTGCTTTCATGAAGGATAAAATAAATCACGAAACACATAAGTTAATCAGTTTTGTCTATTGCAATTTATTAAGAATCTTTGCAATAATAAAATCTACAATAACAAAACCTTCAACGAAGCAAACGTTTTTGCTGCATTGTGTTAAGCACGTGTCAAACATCTGCTGTATTGCAATAAACGACAAATCTCAAATACATGTTTCGTTCTTTTTCAACACGCTGAATACTATATCAGTGCGTCTCGCTTGCACATCAATAGTGTGAAGTTTGCGAGCATAAACCTCAGATAACTATTCTGCAGTTAATACACGATTGAAAAATGTAATATATTTATTCGCCTGATAAATAGCCAGATAATTTTACTGGCCAGATAGCTATTCGACGACTTAACTGAGGATTGAAAAATTAGGTAAAGTTTTTTTTTATCGACCTGATTTGCTCACAGCCCAAAATGTCCTACTGCTACGCAAAGGCCTCTATGCTTCTAGGTGCTCTTTATCTGCATCGCCTCAAGCCAATTTACTTAATGTATGATGAATTTGTATCCATCCATTTATAAATAATCTGAACTATGCACCGATTTTTTAAACACAAACTTCAGAAACACATTCATATGAAAAACGACTTTTTTCACACTTCATTGCGCACACTAAAACAAACTATTAAAAAAGTACAACCAAAAAAAGAAAGAAAAAAAAAAAAGAAAAGCGCCGTCCACCATAAAGCCAACGTCAATTTTTCCCGGAGTTTTCCCGCCAGACGTCGAGACGCTGAAAAAAAAAATAATTAAAACGAGCCGGCGGCGAAAGTGAAAGCACGCCGTCTGCCACGTAATTAGTACAATGGAGGTTCCTGACTTTGAACTCAACGATATCATTTTTGTTCATCTTTAAATTATCGCCCTTTCAGTAAAATGTTTGCCCTATTTTTTTGTTTGTAAGTTTTATGCTTGAGTTTAGAAAGATGAATGTTTTTGTGGAAATAGTTGAGATTTATTTCGTGTGTTAATTATAACTATGAACCAAAGAGGCCATGACTAAATAACAGTCACACGGGTCGACTTTTGAGGTTAAGCCGCATTTGCCATGGTCGGTATGTGGATGGGTGGTCCTCCGTGACTTTTTTTGTGCATGGGAAATCATCAAATAACTTCCCCCGTTCTGGGTGGAATGGGGGGGTATCAGACTTGTACTGACTAAAATCCAATCATGTTCCTTTTATTGCCCTTGCCTCGGAACGCAGATTAAGCAGTTGGTCCCGGAAATCATTGGAAAATCTTTAACAGTCGTTACACGTAGTGAGCCCGAAAGTCTGACAACCAGTCTTATCAAGGGGTACCTTATTACCCAGTACGACTGCCTAGCTGACCTCGGAATCCTCGGAATCCTAAAAATCAAATAGTTCGTATTTCCACCTAAATTACACCTATTATACCCTGTTACATATACATAGTGAGAAGCATATATTTTTGAGGTCAAATAATAATAATGTATTTTAGGTGTAGGTATCCTTGGTGGTTGGATCAAGGGCCTGATTCAGAAGGCCTCCTCTATACGGCCATTGTGAGGAGATTCCTGTCTCTGGAGCCCTAACCACCGGTAACTTGGACCCTGCTCCCGTTACCAGCGAAAACCTATTTTTATATTTATTTTCTAAACAATATTTTAAAATGTAATTTTAAGATGAGAGAAGGATACATAAAGGATGTATTTTTAACTTTTTTCCAGACATCTTAAATATTTAAACCAACATAGTCATTCTATTTGTATGTATTTGTATACCTATTCAATATTTAAATTCTTAAGAACACTACATATTCCGAATACACTTTTTCCATTAGCTCTGAGCATTACGATTCAATTGTAAACGTTACTTAGCCACACGAGAAACATAAAAGCGCCATTCAATACACAAGATAGGGAGAAAATGGAATGGTCTAGACTGCAGTGGCTAACGTTACCTAACGATTGTACGAACATCTTTTTGTATAGTATACACGGGGACACATCAAGCTACATATATCCAGCATAATATGGCATCGATTTTTAAAGATATCGCGCGCAATAAGAGATCCGCATGATTTGGTTATGGATAGCTGGATTGGTCTCCCTTTTTTTGTGGATGGGAAATCATCAAATATCTTCCCCCGCTTGGCGGTCGGGGGGAGTGTCAGACTTGTACTGACTAAAACCCACCCATATTCCTTCTATTGCCCATTATGTTCCGGGGCCGCGATATCTCTTCCTTTTCGGTTTGGTCGCCTTACCTGTACACCTAGGTTAGAAGAGATGTCAGTAAAGCACCTCTGCTTTGCTCCTTTGGGGCCTAATGGTGATGATGTTTTCATAGCTCCAAGGGATCACAACTTTGAGTAAATAGTAAATTTAGTTTTAATTTAAATTCGATACCTCGTCAGACAGATAGACAACAAAGTGATCCTATAGGGTTGAGGTGCGGATCCCTAAAAACAGTTTTCAATTAGTCTTACCAAAGGATGCCATTTTACCTGGTATCAACTGAGTTGCAGAGGTCAGAAAGGCAGACTTTTAGAATGGCAAAAAGAGGCAAACCCTCATGGTAAAATAAATCAGCCATGTGGAAGCCGCTTAAAACCAGAGTGTTTAGCTGCTTCCGTTTAGACTGGAAGCAAATCCTAACAAAGTTGGAAAAAGGCTAGGCAAATGATAATGTAATAAAGCAACCAGCTACCCTACCAAGACGTGTTAAAGCAGAACTTATTCCGCTGAGGGAAAGAGACAGAGCTATACAGGGTGTCTAGCACCATCTCTTTCACTCAATGGAATAAGTTCTGCTTTAAGATGTCATATAGTAGGCCTACTGGACTCAAAGTATTGTGTTGTTGCTTCAGCTCCTACCGTGACTGATTTATGGAAATAAAAAAATGATTTTAGTTGAAATAATTGGTGACTTAAATTGCAATTTAGAAGCGAATGTGAAGATTTTCAGCTACAAAGTTTGCTTGTGTTCAAATGCACAAAAAAAAACAAAGTACTGACTAAAGAAAAGTTATTTATTGCTCGTTGGTGGAGATCATAGAGCTAATCAGTTTTTTTAAATATAATTTACCTAGTTAAAGTTAAGTGTTGCTACATGTACTTCAATATTGCTACCGAAAATATAAAGACGAAAACGTTTTTAAAATAACCAAGTTTAATCTGACAAGTATTAAAAATGTTACTTTATATTCATAAATCATATCCCAAAGGACCAAAAATGACGGACAATGAAACTTTTGAAGGTGTTTATGTCATATGTCATTGACCGGTAATTGTGAGGTCTCGATATTTCAAAGCTGTTGCAAGTTACCAAGTGATCGCAGGATTACTGGAGAACAATATAGTAAATGATTTATTTTATAGAAATACCGTAATTAGATTAGTTTCCTAATTAGAGATTCCAAAGTGTGATTCAAATTTAAAAAATATTGAATGACTAAGCGTATCATTTTTTTTTTTCGTGAGAAATCATCTAATGACTTCCCCCGCTCTGGGCGGAGCTGGAGCGGGGGGCATATCAGACTTGTACTGACTAAAACCCACCAATGTTCCTTCTGTTGCCCTTTACGTTCCGGGGCCGCGGTATCTCTTTTGAACAACCCACAACCCCGGCAGGCGGAGGCTCTGGCCCCTCTGCTTTGCTGACATCTCTTTGAGGCGCGCGTGAAACAGGAACGCGCCGTCGGTCGACACGGCCTGTCGTTAATCGACAGACGGGTGGTGAGCTACCCATTGCTCACCGTCCACAGGCCCGCATCTACTAGTGCATTTCGGCTTAGCTATGGGTACTCTTACGACTATTATTGACAGTTATAACATTGATGTTTGACGACACGGTTGGCTGAGCGATCGACTGCTGCGCTGCGTGTCACGGGTTCGATCACCGCACGAAACAAATATTTTTATGGAAGTTGTTTCGGGTCTGGCTGTTTGTGTATGTGAGTTTAAATGTTTGTAACCGCACCCACGATACAGAAGAAATTCTTAGTGTAGGGCAAAGTTTAAAAAAAATGTTGTAAAATTACTATAAGTTAGTAGTAGTAGAATAGAATAGAACAGAAACGTATCTGTTATATAAAATAAAACTTGTAAATTGTAGATATAACAATTCTGGACCTGAACTTGTGGCCGAATCGTAGTTCGGACTCCCTGATTGTATTTGAACCACTTATTTCTGTTTCCTCAAACCAAACACAAACAAATTACTTTCGCATTTATAATATTATACGTGTTGAAAAATTACTTTCGCATTTATAATATTATACGTGTTGAAAAGCCACGTATAATATTATAAATGCGAAAGTAATTTGTTTGTTACATATTTACACATATAAACCGATAATCGTGAAACTTTGAGTGCATGTTGTCAGGTAAACAGACACGGACATAAAACTGTTGATACCGAAAAATTTTTTTTTTATTATAAAACTATAATAACGTTATTATTATATTAGACGCGAAGTGACTTCGAATCATGATTTAATTGTTTTACCAGCAGAATAAAACTCGAATTGATTGTCGCAAAACCACAAACCGGTAAGTCCAAAAGAAATATTAATGCGAATCAGAATGAATGCCTGGAGCCTTACCTCTGCCTCTAATTTGACGATGAAGCCCTAAGAATAACCATACGTTCAAAGCCAATTTTTCCTCTCCATATTGAAAACTTGAAAATTAATTCCTCCATCTAATTTCCTCCACGTGAAATATGAGGCCATGTTATACCTCGACGCACACAAGCGTGCGTGACGCAAATTTCGTTACGTAGCCATAGGGTTCCCGAAACTACCCCCCCGCCGCCCCGTGGCATCAATCTTCACCCCCGCGCCACCTACGATCGTATAATACAATAATATATGTCTAACTTTCGGACCGGCCCTGTAGGTAGCTCCGTCCCTGTCTCACTCAAAAGATAAATGGTTGATAGAGAGGGATGGCTATAGGTGTGGGGGCGTCCTAAAGGGTGTAGGGAGTATGTAGGGGGTGCTATTGAAATTGAAGCGGGGTTTAGGCGCGGATGACGCCTGGCTGGAGAATGGATGGAAATTTCCTCAATTTAGCGTTTTCGCCAACAAAGGACGTTGTTTAATTTTTGGTTTTTGTCAGACATTGAGGTGTGTTGATTGTTGTGTGGGCCAGGTGGATTCATAACAATGGGGAAATATAACTTTGTGGCGAAAATAGATTTTTTCTTTTTGTGGAGGTTTATTGTTTGTTACTAATTTTAATTTTGCTCTGATAGAGTTATTTTTGTATTGTTTAAACTACTATTTTTGGCCGTAACAGTTTAAAAACATTCAAATATTTATTAGTGATAGACGGGTCCAAACGAAGAATATCGTAATCCAATTCTTGTTATTACTTCGTAACAAAAATCGTTCTCTCTAGTTCCATACATGTCCGCTTGTCAGGTAGTATATTCATGGGTCAATATCGAAAATTTTCGGGATCAAAATTTTTGGACGAAAATATTCCCAATGTCCGCTCTATAATTATTTCATATCCCTTTGTCGAAATCCTTAGGTTCTGTAGTAATTAAAGATAACAAAGGAATTTCAAATCACGATTAATTTAAACTTAAAATCTAACTACCATTTAATTTGTACAAGAAAACGAGTTAGTACTTTCAATTAAAAATATATTTTAATGTGATTTTCACGTGTTCGTTGTTATAAATATAATATAAACTTATAATAAAAATATTTGCAAAAATAAATATGGTAAAATAATCATAAATATTTCGTAACCTTACCTTTAAACGTTTGACATTCAAGTTTACCAATATAAAGGGGTACACAAAACAAGGCGTCTACGTCCCTACGTAATCCGAACGCAATTAATTAAGACGCACAAAGTTTTACAACGCCGATTTATATTCGCGTCGGGTGCCACAGTGCCACCTATTTGTGTGTACCTTTATCTTTGTTTAGAACTAGCGGGGCTCCACAATTATCAAAGGCTTACTTCGTGTGAGTGGGGTTTAGTATTGAAGTGCTTACTATTTGCTTGTATAATTAAGTTTTATTCATTATGTAAATAGAGTTAAATATAATGATAATTACAAACACGCTTGTTTTTCTTAGGCTGGAAAGCTAAACTATTAATATAAAAAGAAAAAAAAAAGTCATTTATCCACATATACAATTGTTTTCTTCTGTACCTTATTTACAAAGACAGTTGTTTTCTTTTCTAGTCAATGAAACTTATTTTAGCTATAGCCTCCTGCAAAGCTCTATCATTTTATGTAAGTTAATAACAACTTTTATAAAGTAAACTTTGGGGCGAAGTTGTGCCCGGGTTTTTGTACAATTTTCAAGGTCACAAACGATGTCAAACGGTTACCTGACTATTTTTTTGGTTTACAATAAGTTTTTAATTTATGATGATAATTTAGGTACCTAAGTGAAATAAAAAAAAATATGATGACAATTTACGTGTCATAATAAAAAGGCTTCACTTGTAGTTTAAAACATAGAGTGATTCTTAGAAAACTTGGTATTTTTTTTTCTTAATCGGTAGCTTTTTTGAACTTCCCACAATCCTATGGCAGTTAATCCTTATCCTTTTCTTACTTATCCTTACTTATAATATTATAAAAGCGAAAGTGAGTTTGTTTGTTTGTTTGTTACCTCTTCACGCTTTAATGGCTACACCGATTTTGATGAATTTTGGTACAGAGATAGTTGGGAACCAGGAGACGGACATAGGCTAATATTTTTTTGAAAATCCTTACTATATAAATATATATATAATATTATAAAAGCGAAAGTGAGTTTGTTTGTTACCTCTTCACGCTTTAATGGCTACACCGATTTTGATGAATTTTGGTACAGAGATAGTTGGGAACCAGGAGGCGGACATAGGCTAATATTTTTTTGAAAAAAGTGGGATATGAGGGAGAAAAAGGGAAAACTTAGCGTTGCTATTACAAATCAATAAGGCGCAAGGGGAACTGTGTTACCCCAAATTTAACGCGGGCGAAGCTGCGGGCGAAAGCTAGTGTTAAAATATAGATGAGCCTAACTGCATCTAACAAGCCCGCTCTCTGCTGCCGCATACTGTTGAAGACTCATCGTGAAGTAGGTTTCTTTTGGCTTAGAGCTACCAATTTGTCATTCCGTTGTTGTTATTGTACTTATTACAACATTGGTTTCTAAAATATACAGAACACCGTTTAAAATGATATAAAATAATGCTTGATTTTCACTTAATCGAACTTTCCATTCAAAAATATTGCTCAATTTCAACGGTAGCACAACATATCCAAACCCACCGCCGCGCCGTACACATTCAACCCCTTATCGGCAACGATCGCCCGAAGTACCCACAGTTACCTCCATTTAACTGTTCACTACACCTATCAAGTATACATCTTATAAGGTATATAGGGAGTCTTATCTCTCGCGTCAGGCCCATACTTAAGCTCGAGGGGTAACTTGAAATAGGAATAGTCGCATTAGGCCCAAAATTACAGGCGACCGTCACTGCCTAACGTGGTAAAATTGCCCAGCCACCTGGGGGGTTTAACCCTCTAACACCCTCTAAGTTTAGCGTCGACTTGGGACTTTAAAGACAGGATGCCTCACTTGAAATCCAACCCAAACTACTGTCACATACGGTCTAGATTCAAATGGGTTTAATGTTCAAGATCTTGGACTTTGGAACAGCAAGTAAACGTTAGCGTTTGACCCCACTTCGCATTTGGGTCCACGCGGCCCTCGGCGGGGGAGGGTTGTTTTAGTCATCAATAATGTTAGAGGTAAGTTTCAGTGGATACGTGTGCTATTTGTTATGTGGACTGTTTTGTACGGGATTTATTTAAATTTTGTATAAATAGGCCTTATAAAAACTTTCAGAAATATATTCATTGTGATGAATGTGTGTTTAAATTAAAGATACATTGTTAAAAAATGTATAATAATAGTTATGAAAATATTCAGCTATTTACAAAGTTTGGGTTGTAAATAATGAGATAAATCCCAGCCCTAGTTTAGTAGTGAAAGTGATCTGGTTAAAAATATGTGCCTACATTTGGCATAGCGGGTCATAAGAAATAAAAATGATCACCTAATAAATAAATAATACAAATAACCAACAGCAAACTAAAAAACACATAAAAAGTCTGAACGCTTATATCTTTATTCAACTCTCAAACAATATTGAACGTCTTATCCTCACTAAGGCGTCACGAGACGACCACGTAACGACGATCCCACGGGGCGCGGCTTATCAATCACCGCTGATGGAAAACCGCTAGACCGTGGGGAGTGTAGTCTTCGAGGACTTAGATTTAGAGAGCGGCACCCATCGAGAGCTTTTTGGTAACTGAGAAAGTAAAGAAAGAAAGGAAAATGTTTATTAGACTGGCATACGACAAGACAATCAAATAAAATAGAGACAGAAAGGGATAAAGAGGAATGTGTGTTGGTGGCATTTTTTATGATCAACAAAGAACTATTTTGGCCACAGCTAAAATATTAAAAATGAACTCAAAAGTGACTCTCTTTGTCGGTCCAATCGTGCGATGAAATTTGGCACACGGGTAGACTAAGGCCTAGGTATAAGACATAGGATACTCTTATCCCAGTAGCACTTACTCGTAAAATATCCGTAAGATGAAATTTAACTGAAGAAAAAACCTTGCTACGTTACGATACAGAGAGTTGCTACGAAGGTGCTACGCCGTAGCTTCGTAGACACTGTTGTTGTCATTTGAAGTTTTGTATTGAACACCAAATTGCTGAACTAATACTCACTTTTTTTTAACGAATGGGATATCATCAAATAATTTTCTTTTTTTGGGGGAGTGTCAGACGTATACTGACTAAAACCCACCCATACTTTTTTGCACTTTATGTTCCGGTGCCGCGGTTTCTTTTTCGAACAACCCGTAACTCTGGCAGTTCACTTTAAGTTTAACCTTAATTACTAGAATAGAATAGAATTTGGTTCTCTGCAGACAGTTTATCGATATAAGCCACTATTTAAATCAAAATCCGAAAAGATTATGTTAACAGTAGCGCAGTGACATCTACCTTCGTAAACTGAAATTAAGATTCGATTTCCAATAAAGTTTCTATTCGGCAACAGATGTCACTATACTCCACTAATGATCCTATTAGAATCATGTTTGTATTCTTATTCTATAAATTATAATCTCATTGGAAAACTAAACAAAGAACTACACAAATATCAAGAAATAGGAACTAGACTTGTTATTGAAAAATCTGATAAGTCAAAGAGCCATGATTTAGCAACGATCACCACACTGCTTGCTGAGTGTGTCCCTATTTGCAATTTTAAGGGAGGCATACCTCAGGTCTAGATTAACAAAAAAAAAGTAAGATTTACTCAACATTACAAGGAAACTTAGCTATCTGAAGAAAAAGTAGTTTATACACTGAACACTTTCTTGTAATATTTTCAGCAAACTCTTTCATTTGATGCGGATCCGCCATCTTTGGGAATCCGCCATATTGAATTTTGAATGACATCACTTATTTTACCAATTCAAAATTATAGCGCAACGGAAAGTGGATCTAATTTAAATGCCAAGACTTTTCACTTGATTGCAGGTGAATTTAATAAAAATATGTTACCAAAGCATTAAATCGACAAATGAAAGAAAAGATTACCGTTTCAAACTCCAAAGGGTTAACATTACATCCAATCACAGTGTACTTTATTACCTCAACGTCTAGGTACCACTCAATTTGAGCTTAAATACACAGTACCGACATTCCGAGCGAATTTACTGTCGGGGCGATGTTCCCGCTGTTCCCCGGTTACCCCGCAGGTGAATACCAACTGTCAGCGTTTCAAGATGGACGGGGTTAAAGGGGAGAAGGGGGTGGTATGGGGTAAGAAGTACCTATTTGTCTTGTAGGAGACATGTGATCGTTTGCCGCGAATGTTTGTTTATTTGCCTTTCGTATAGTGTAGTGGGTTTGATGTTGTATCGTATGGCTGTTTGGCTAATGCTGTTCGTTGGGTAAGGATGGGGTTTAATCAAGAATATTACAGATAAATAGACATGAAAATATAAAATAAAAACTACAAGAACAAAATGGAAATCTGTTTTGTTGGTTTATTGGTCGCAAATAAGGTCTTGAAAGTGTTATTAAGTTTTTCCATTAGTAGGCCCCTGTTACTTGGGGCTGGTTTGAAATGTGTGTCAACAACCAACTCTGGAACGGCCTAAAAAATAACCCTGGCCGGTTATTTTTCCTTTTGAGGAACGGAACTCTCCAAACTAAAACAATCTTGTTTTTTTTCAGTAACTTTCAAAAATAGAACAATGGCTTTTAAAGTAAATACTACACAACATATCTGCAGCACATGCCAACAAAACATATTCACATTAACCCTCCAAAGCCGACGTGCCAAAACTACAGCCATGCATTCAACCTGTCGCCGTTGTACCCAACTTACGTACTTGCCATGTAACCTGGCTATGGCATAACTCACCTGTTTCAGCGATAACTGCCCAACTTTTACTGCTGCATAAACCACGACCCAGTAATTAGAGGGTTATGATTAAGAGCTGCAATTCGTAGTTTAACTGTTTAGTTTTGATATGCTGTTGTAATTTTAGTTTTTACTAGCTGGCGCCCGCGGCGTTACCCGCGTGATATCAAAAAAATGTATTCTATATATTTTTCCAGATCCAAAAATCTAAGTACCTCTGTGCCAAATTTCATCAAGATCCGTTTAGCCGTCTTGACGTGAAAGAGTAACAAACATCCATACATGCTCAAAAACTTTTATTTTTGAGGATGTATGGATGGATAGCCTTTATGATATTAAGATTTGATTATGTGGTTTTGTTGCCTCCTTTTTTTCTTCCCTCTAGCTCCTTCATTCCTCTCATTTTAAAATAAATAATAGCCTTCGTACGTCTCCAGGATCTCAACTATATCTGTACCAAAATTCATCAAAATCGGTTTAGCCATTTAGGCGTGAAGACGTAACAAACAAACAAACTCACTTCCGCTTTTATAATATTAGTAAGGAGGACATTTTTACCTTTACCTTAAGTATCCCTATTTCCCCGTATTGCTCAATGCATGCACCATGTTTGGAGTGTGTGTGGTGTGTGTTTAGTCCACACACACTCCAAACATGGTGCATGTCACAAATGGTCATATCACAAAGATCAGTTCCAGCAACCATTTTTGCGTAGCCTTTTAGAATACCTATTTTCCCGAGCCAGTAAAAATATAAACCAAAGTACTTCAATAGCCAGAATGTTCCATCAGTGTAAGAAACGGTGCGTTCAGAAAGATACGACATTCCATTATCTGCTCACGTCACCATTACAAGACGAATAGTGCCAAAATATGATTGATAAAGACTATGTAGGTTCTAGATATTCAATAATCTAAGCTTTTACCTTTGTTGTTGTCTGTTTGTCTAAGAGACTGGTAATACGACATAATGTAAAAGAACTAGGTAACATATCGAAAATATGTCGAAAGGTAACATATCTATAAATATTTTTGTTTGTGTTTGAGCTGCGATATGTCTGTTTCTAGTCTAGGTTTCTTGACTAGCTTTCACCCCCGGTTTCGCTCTCAATAAATAGGTACATTTTCAAACTTAACATTATAAAGGTGAAAGTTTATATGTGTGTGTTGTATGTTTGTTAAACGGCTTAAGGGATTTAGGTGAAATTTGGTATTAGAAAGCTTATATTCTAGGTTAAGATATAAGTAATCTGTTTTTTTATCCCGGTATACCCGGCCGAATATGCGGGTTGCAGCTAGTGTATAACATAAATAAATTAAATTCAAATTTAGTTGAGTAGATAGTTTGCTTGAAATAAGAAGAAACATTTAATAACACTAATTGGTAGGATATGCAGGATCTCACACTACTTACTGAAATCACACATACAAATTTCAATTCTAAAAATTACTTATTAGAATTGAATTTCGGTAAACGTTCGTATACCAAACTCATCATATAAGAAAACTGAATTTCCTACTCAAAAAAAAAATAACTGACTCAACCCTTTTCCATGATTTGATTTTTCCTCAGTCAATATTTAGCCATTTTAAAATGTAAAAGATCGATAGCTGGGTTTGCCGTCTATGTATGGGCGAACAGACTTACCGGGTATAAGCCGGATCAGCCCAGGTAAATACGCCCGGGTACCCGGTACTGGGACGGATATCCCGTAAAGATACGGTATTAAGCAGGTATGGGTGATTTTAGAGTTAAATTTTGTAGTTCTATATAATCACTAGTTCGCGCCCGCGATTTCGCCCGTGTGGTATCGAAAAAAAAATGTATCCTATGTCTTATTCCAGATTATAATTTACCTTTGTGCCAAATTTCATCAAGATCCTTTCAGCCGTTTTGACGTGAAAGAGTAACAGACACACACCCATCCATCCATCTTCACAAACATTCACGTAGACGTATAAAATTAGTAGGATGTTTTGTCAGTTTTTAAAATGGATAGATTTTGTAAGAAAGAAGGAGCTCGACACTATAACACTGACACCATAATACTGACACCATAACATAGACACCATAATACTGACACCATAACATAGACACCATAATACTGACACCATAACACTGACATCATGATACTGACACCATAACATAGACTCCATAATACTGACACTATAACATAAACACCATAATACTAACACTATAACACTGACACCATAATACTGACACCATAACATAGACACCAAAACACTGACACCATAACACTGACACCATAACACTGACACCATAAAACTGTCACCATAATACTGACACCATAATACTGACACCAAAACACTGACACCAAAACACTGACACCATAACACTGACACCATAACACAGACACCATAACACTGACACCATGACACTGACACCATAACACTGACACCATCACATTGACATCATAATACTGACACCATAACACTGACACCATATTACCGACACCATAATACTGATACTATAATACTGATACGATAATACTGACACCATAACACTGACACCATAACACTGACACCATAACACAGACACCATAACACAGACACCATAACACAGACACCTTAATACTGACACTATAACCACCACTTTGCTGTTCTCCCTCAGCGAAACTCATTAGCATGTAGTCACTTAGATTTAAAGTTTTTTGCCCTGGCTGGAGGCTTACTCAGAAGGCATCCACAAGAATGCCCAGCTAAGCAGACGCCAACATCATAGTTTGAACAGCGAAATGTCATTCTTAAAAACGGCAATAAAATAACAAATACGTATGAAGGAACTGTAAGTTCAAAAACACGTAAATTTTGTCTACAATGTCGCTTAACTCACATGTTTGTCAACATTTCACTCGGTTTACTGACGAATAAAACCCGAAATCGAACTGTCCTTTGTAATATATTTCTCTGTTCAATACTCCTAAATATAACTCTTACATAAGAAGAAAAGAAATAATGTGTCATACTTTGGGAGAAGTGTTTTTGTTGCTTTCCTTTTTATGGTCCTGTCCCTCAAAACGGAAAAAGCGGAACCCTTGAAAAAGCGGATCACTTTGTTGCCCATCTCTTTGTCTATCAAGACCCTTTATCTCGGAAACGCTTAAAAGTATCGAGCTGTAACTATATACCCAACTCGGTTATCGCTTTATGCTGTGAATATCAACCCTCTAAGTCTTCGCAGTCAAAAGATATGGCAGTTTATGTTACAGGTTTGTACGGAACCCTCGGTGTGGGAGACTGACTCACTCTTGACCGGTCTTTTATTAGCTAGATTCTCTATTATCTATCTATCTGTAAATGTTCTGTTAATAACAACTAGTCTTACTAAGGGGGATTCATATTACCTTGTACTAGCTGGACTGTCGAGGTCATAATTATAGACAGTCGCTTCATCAAAAAATACTAAATACTGGTATTCAGCTGCATTCGGTTAGACTGGAAACCGACTCCAATACAGGTGCGAAAAAGACAGATAATGATAATTATGTTCGGTTCCACAGTTATTCGACATACGGTCTCTTCGGTTTGATATCAAATTTAATATAAACATTACATTATACACACCATGTATTTATTTAAATGTTGTATGTACACACACATACCTATTTAAAATATAGTTTCCAATTAGACAACTCTGCCTTATCCACTAATCTTTCCAACAACAAACTTCGATCCTTTATTCGTCTTAATTAAATTTCCCCACATCCTACACATCAAAGAGGCAGTTTTTGCCCAATCTCCCCTATAATTAGACCGCGGGCGAACCCCGAAGTTCCTTCATCAAGATACGCCTCGCGTTAGTTTAGTCTTAGTTTAATGTATGCACATTATCTAAGCAAGTTCGGTACGCTTCTATTTCTCTCCTACCTCCCCCCCTTCGTTACGTGTGCTCAATTTAGTTGGGGCTTTACATTACGTTGTATATACATATGTTATGTTTATGTACTTTGGTTTACGTGTATATATGCATAGGTGTGTATTAAATTGAACTGTATTTTTATATCCATATTGTTGAAAATATATTATATTATCTAGATTTCCTGCACTTGTAATGTTTTTTGTAAAATCACTGAAGTTTCGCTGCTTCGTTGACGAAGCACAGTTGGTTGTTAATTTTGAATTATAATGTATTTTTGATTTAAATATTTAGTTATATATGGAGTAAGTGTATTTTGTATTCATAATACAAATACATTTGTTTAAAATTTAAACACGGTGTTTAAATTTTATTTAATGTCTTTTTGCTAGATCTTACTTAATATGCGACTGGGGATCATCTCCGTCACCAATGTCCGAGCTATTTTTCCGTACCGGTTTGACTTATAGATATTTATAGGCTTGTAATTACACATTAATTCTTCTACTTCTCTACTTGACGACTCATATTTTATCTGTATAAACGGCTGTGCCATTTGCCTTATTCATCCACTAAAAAAACTAAATAACCTTACAAAAAAATCTTCAAACTTCAGGCAACACTTTCAATACATAATACTCTCGCAGTCGTCTGTAATCGGTTCGTTCGTCATTCACATACTCGTTCGTAACTCACTGCTAAAGTTCGGAGAGCAATTGGAATTCACTTTGTGGGCAATTGTTGAACACCACAAGTATTATTATAGGTACCGCTTGAGATTTCAACTGTCGCACGCTTGTGTTAAGTATGTTCTAGTAAATGGGGGATTTGTTTTTATTTATTTTATTAGTTGCAGTTATTTCAGTGCTTGTAAATAGGTAAGAGACACAGATAATAAATTTTATTGAAACCATTTTTAACTCAGGTTGAAAAATAATATGTTAAACAAAAAAAATGTGTGTGTCAGCTCCGACGCACGACTGGAGTTTACGAGTATCTAACCATACGCAAAAAGAGTTTATTCAACTGAAAAATGATTAATATCATATGAAAGGGTAAATTCACAAATTAATGAAAAACATAATATAGTATATAGGTATAGTCGCTTATACAGCATACCATATGTACGTCTTAATACACTCACAGCCAAATTAGAAAGTTGCGCACTAAAGGTGCGCACCAAAAACGTGACACGATTTTCGTTACTTGTTAGTAGGTTTTACCCCTCGGATTTTTCTCATACCGGGCGCCTTATATATGAAAATCGATTCTTAAGGAGTAAGTCCAAAAAGTTTCCATAAGGTTGCTTATTTTCAACATTACAAAAAAAACTCCATTTGCCAATTCTAAAGCGTTGATTTCTATGGATGAGAACACAATAATCACAATAATGAAAGAAAGATGATAGTATAAATTTTGTTTCAAACCGTCTTTATATTGCAAATCTTATAAAAATGTGTGTGGAGTGTTTTATGACGAAATAGTAACATGTTGGGCGCCATTATTCTTTGTTGGAGGCAACACCTATTACTTTTGCTTTGCTATCGGTTATACGGATGGGAAATCATCAAATAACTTCCCCCGCTCCGCAGACTTTTACTGACTAAAACCCACCCATGTTCCTTCTTTTGACCTTTATGTTCTGGGGCCGCGGTACACTGCAGGCCCCTCTGATCGGTTATACCTTATTTTTTATCTGGTACTCTTGCGTTATCCTCATGAATTTTCAGATTAATATTAAAAGATTTTGCTTTAATTGCAAAAAAATGGCGTTTATCCTCCCATACGTGTATCAGTGAATTTTATTGTACGAACAATGAATCAGAATATGTTTAATATGAATCCTATTTACCAATTTCCCCGCAAAAATACCGTCCAATATTCACAACATACCTTGATCATCTGAACATGTCAGTCAGATGTCAGAAATTGCTCATAAGATCTAAACTATCGGCAACGATGTGAGGCCTCCCGTAATTTTGATGTTCCTTTGATGTAGGCAAAGAGGGGGAGACTGTTTGTCGCAAATTAATACGTAAATTGTAGATTGAAGGATGCGAACAAAGGATTGGTTATGTGTAGAATCTATACTAATATTATAAAGCTGTAGAGTTTGTTTGTTTGTTTGAACGCGCTAATCTCAGGAAGTACTGGTTCGAATTGAAAAATTCTTTTAGTGTTGGATAGTCCATTTCTTGAGGAAGGCTATAGGCTATATAACATCACGCTACGATCAACAGGTGCTGAGCAGCGTGGGTGAAACCGCGTGGAACAGCTAGTAACATATAGGTAGGCACCTGCTTGCTTAGAGGGAAGATTTGTTACTGATGTGAATGATGAATTCGATATTGATTGTATTGTCAAATGTATAGAACACTATACCCTACACACCATAGAACACATTTTCACTCTAAAAATCTCTTTTCTTTATCGTGTGGTATTACGACACGGTTGGCACAGTTGCTGCGAGATCGACTGCTGCGCTGCGTGTGGCGGGTTCGATCCCCGCATGGAACAAATGTTTTCTTCGGGTACTTGATAGTGGTTTCGGGTCTGGCTGTTTGTGTATGTGAGATAAAATGTTTGTAAACGCACCTACGACACATGAGAAAGTGTGGGGCAACGTTTTAAAAAAACATTGAGTGACTTGGCTAAATTTGCAGTCGAGTAAAATTTCTCGGGTTGCCTCCCGATGTTGTGTCGATGTTTAATTTACAATACGCACTACTAAAATAGCATGTAGGTATAAGAGAAGTAATCTAATATCAGTTAGTCCTGGCTCCATGTAAAATTCTATTGCCATTTTGAGATATTCTCTATGCGTGTACAAAAAATAATCATATGTCTCAAAGTTTTGGTCTTACTGAGACGAAAATATATATATATTGCCTATCGTTTAAATTAAGAAATGATGAGCTTACATGTTCGTAACTTTAGAATACATAGGTAATTAAAATTCAAAAAAATATGCAAATCAAAGAAAGTTTTGTAAACTTTAAAAAAAAATACTTTTTTTTTAAACTATCTATAATTTTAAGTACTAGAATGTTTGTTACATAAGTACATAGAATGTCGCTAGTCCGTGACCGGACTCATTATATAATATTAGCTTTACGGGCCAGGCCTATACACCTCACGAATAGACTTTTTCAACGTAATGCTCTAGGTTCATTAATTTCATCAAATCAAGCGAAACGTAACGATCAAACGTTCAAATTCGAAACACATTAAGCAACAAACTAGCTTAATATACTACACTGCGTGTTTATAATACAACAAAGCAATAAATTATTACATAAGCCGAACTGCGGCGTACCTAAGTACATAGTATGTATATGTTCGAAGTACATACACAGCTTGCAGACAAGTCCACGACTGAATACATTATGTAAGGGTAACAAAGCCTTGTATGTACCTATTGCCCACCAAATTCTAACTCTTGATGTGGTCTAAGCCATAAGAATTTGGTTAAAATCACTTATTAGTCTCATAGTCTCAAAGATAGATAGATCTCTACTCGTATTTCTCTAGAGGGGGAGTTAATCACCATAGACAAATAACCACTCTATATAGGTTTGTTAACCACTCTATATATGTTTATTTTCGTATATAAGTTTCAGATATGTTTATCTCTTTTTTTAGCTCTTTTCTTATAGGATGTTCACTGCAGGTAGCTGCAGTGAACATCCTATAAGAAAAAGAGCTGCTAAATAGCGAGTAGAAGTTGATTTTACTAATATTTGGAGAGAAAAAATTGTCATTGCCAGCTTTAGGTCGGCCTAAATCACTTGGGCAAACTGAAAACCCAGATGATGTAAATACATAAAAGTATTTACATCGAACCGAATTTATGATTGTGCATTTAGAATTTCTTAGAGCATGAATTTTGTAAAAAAAAAACTTTAAAAACTCTTTGGTCTGACATCAAGTGTCAACCCGCTGAATGGCCTCCATATACATAGAACCTACTGTGAAATACCAAAAATAAGTACGGTAGGCAAATAAACTGAAGCATCTAGCTGAATCTCGCTACCGCTCATAACATATACTACTTCCGCGCGGGTGGGTAAGCAACAAAGGCGGAATTTCGCCAGAGCCATCCACCCACAAACAAACAGCCAGCCGTTTCGCATTCCGTCCAGTGAGGCTCGTGTGACGTGCCGAATTCTACCCTGTGGTGTTGGCGAAGTCGGCGCATGTAAATACGTACGTGTAGTATGAATAGGAAGTTTTGAGATAGCATGTGTTATGGATAGGCGTTTTGTGTTAAGCAGTTTGGGTTTTTTTTTGTGGATGGGAAATCATCTAGTAACTCTGAGCGGAGCGGGGGAGAGTGTCAGACTTTACTGACTAAAACCCACCCATGTTCCATCTTTTGCCTTTTATGTTCTTTTTCGAACAACCCGCAACTCAACCTGGTAGGCGTTGGCCCTGGCAGGCCGCACTGCAGCAGTTTGGGGCTAGGATTTTGTTAAGAGCGAATTTCACCAATAAAATTAAACGTCTCGTCAAGAGCTGTCAGTGCCAATGGTAATCGAATATTAACACTGCCAGATTTTGAACGCCGTTAAGATGTGCTGATCGCATACAGTTGCATTGGTGAAATATAATTATGTGATATAAACGTTAAGTTTAATTGAAGTTAAGTTTAATTAAATCAATTCTTAGATTCGATGACTGCATTTTTTCAACATAACCTTTTATTGTAAGCGAATTGGAGCGATTTGACTAAAGATAAATCTGAAATAAAAAAAAAGATAACGAGAAGTTACTGCTGTGCATTGATTTAGTTCGAATTTAGCTGTTAAACTTTATTTTATTGATCATCACATGTGGTAGTTTAATTGACAGTCTGCTGAAAACTCCTTGATCCGCATTTGACAAGAGTCAAAAGACTTGAAGAGCTGTGGTCTTATCCTCGAGATAAATGTTACGAGAAGTAGAAAAAAACTAAATACAAAAATCACAGAGATAAGTGTCTCACAAAATCACTTGCAGGCACATAGAAAGCTGGTTGAAAATCGTATGTTATACTATATAGCGCCAACATAGTAGATGCTCGAGGGTTATTTACTCAACGTATTTGCCCCGGGCGGGGCGCGGACCGACGGGTTACAAACGTTTGCATTACCAACTGGATATCAAATAGTGATGCCAGGCTATCGATAGAATAACGATCTGGATTGAAAAATGACGGTAGATTAGTTGATCTATGCATTGGGTTAGATATCTGATGATGTCATGGTCTTTTTTCCACATTTTTAGGGCTTCGTGCCTCAAAAGGTAAAAAAAATAACCCTTATAGGATCACTTTGTTGTCCGTCTGTCTTTCTTTATGTCTAAGTCAAAGGTTTTTATTTGTAAAACATAGGTGTAAAAGGTGTAAATATCCTTGTTTTGCCGTAAGCGGCGTACAAATATTTAACAAAATAAAAATTTAATTACAAAGATACCCTTTATCTCGGGAATGCGTGGAGCTTTTGAGTTGAAATTTAAAAATATATACCCAAGTATGGGTACGGGTTGGGGCTTGAAAACATTAACCCCCTATGTCTACGTAGTCAAAAGATATAGCCGTTTATGTCGCGAGTTTGTACGGAACCCGTAGTATGCGCGTCCGATTCGCACTTGTTTTGAAATCTGTTTGCAACTCAGAAATGTCAACAAGAGGTGAGTGATAGTCCGAAATGCGGAAAACAAGTAGAGGAGTCGTCAGTTCTCTAACGAAAAAGACCGAATGGTATTTACGTAGTTGGCTAGACAGATGATTATGATAAACTTTTTTTTCGAACAATGACTTATACAATAGATGCTAGCTCTGCTGGCAAGAAAAAGAGACCTATAGTGTAATTGGATTTCAAAATGGTTGCTGACAAATCCATACTTAACTATCCGGAAGTTATGGAATATATTTTTTTTCGATATGTCATCTCGCAGTTCAACCTAAGTGGTTGTCGTCTGCTTAACCAGGCGATTCCTGTGGATTCCTTGAAATTATGGTGTCCAGGCAGGGCCAAAACTTACAAACTAAGCGACTACATACTAAGGGCACACCCTGTGGTGTACGAACCTCTTGTTAGGGCGTCGCTGGGACAGCAAAGGGACAGGCTGGATCTGAGTAATATTATTTGGGGACTGGTTTGAACTTACTTGTTCAGCAACGCGGGCTGACTCTAGCATGAAACGGGTGAGGTATGGCATAAAATACTGCGTCCATTTAAATAACCCAACATTTTGTCGATGTAAGTTCTTAAACTGACATGGTCACATATTATTTGAAACAGAATATTTACCTTGCTCACTGTTTATTAAGAGTCTTTGCACCGAAATATCGGAAACTCATCATATATAGTAGGTAAACATGTTAAATATCTCGTAAACAATTTTGTCGATATTTGAAATCAGAGCTCTTCCCTATTGTCAGCATAGCCCGTGGTGCTTGCGGGGCGAAACCGAATTTCCGAAACGTCTAATAAGTTGGATGTTAAGCTGACAGCACCATGTACTATGTACATGACAACACCAGTAGAGCAAGATCTTCCATCCCCCCTCGCGCCATATATTTCAGTAAGAGCTAAGGGGTATGTTTGAGGGTATCATAGGTCATGTTATAATGGACCGTTTCAGCGTGTGAGTCTCATTTGCCGACGCTAGTTACTACGTAGTTGAAGACTCAAAATTAGGAAATGTTTAGTTAGACGTTGCAAAGGGTAAGGTTTGTACACATTGCATTTTGGGAAATAATTGCTCGCTCGTATTTAAAGCAGTAATTTAAGATACAAATTGCAAATGGAGGAATCTTGAAATCTGAAATCTTCTCCTGTAAGTCTTATTACGAAATATTTCGGATGACTGTGAAAAAATGTGTGTCTGTAAAGAATTTTATATGAGCAGATACCTAATGTGAAAGCATTGTTATTAAGAGTAACGTTAGCAATAACGTTTGGCTTCTTAGAATTTATTTTAGAAACGTCTGTAAAAAACCGGCCAAGTGCGAGTCGGTCTCGCGCACCGAGGGATCCGTACAAACTTGCGACATAAACATCCATATATTATGACTGTGTAGATTAAGAGAGTTGAGAGTTTTTTCACAGCACAAAAGAACTACAGACTTGATTATACGGTTTTAATTTTATTTCGATATCTCCACGCGTTTCTGAGATAAAGGGTCTTGACAGCTTTAATGGGCTATATCTTTGTCATTTTTATTCTAATCCTTACTAATATGATAAAAGCGAAAGTGAGTTTGTTTGTTACCTCTTCACGCTTTAATGGCTAAACCGATTTTGATGAATTTTACAGAGATAGTTAGGAACCAGGAGACGGACATAGGCTAACTTTAAAAAAAAAATAGTGGGATGTGAGGGAGAAAGAGGGAAAAAAGGGAAAACTTCGTGTTGCTATTACAAATCAATAAGGCGCAAGAGGAACTGTGTTACCCCAAATTTAACGCGAGCGAAGCCGCGGGCAAAAGCTAGTTTACTAATAAAAAAACGTGTCCCTTATTTTTAAATAATCTAGAAGACGAACATTTGTTTTTGGAAACTAGCCTATTATCGAACATCTTGCGGGCAAAGCCGTGGGTATAGCTGGTTTGAACTAAAACTAATCAACATCGATTTTTCAAACGGAGGATTTTTCAATTGACTAAGAAAATAAATTTAAACACTTGGTAACTAATGTAATGTAAAAATTAATGACGTTTTTTTGCAAAGAAGTATAATCTGGAGTACTTTATTACATCTAGAACTTAAGCGGACTGATCAAAAAGTATACATATCGCTGCTTTTAACTTTGCGGATGGGGAATCATCAAATAACTTCCCCCGCTCTAGGCGGAGCAGGGCGGAGTGTCAGGCTTGTATAGACTAAAACCCACCCATATTCGTTTTGTTGCTCCATATGTTCCAGGGTATCTGTATCTGTTTCGAAAAAAAATCCACGACATACTGCTGCTTGTCATTACAATAAGCTACCTCCAATAAGAATAATCAAACCGTGCATTTTCATGTGATGTTTGTGTCTTCCATTTAGAATTATGTCAAGAGTAAAAACTAAGAGAGTTTAATTAATGGTTGGCTGAATACCAGAAAATGAAAAACAGTTGACGGCGTTGACTGTTCTCATTTGATCATACAGTGACGTAGAAGCGATTGGGACCTACTAACTAACGAACTAATGATTTTAAGAGAGTACCTTGGAGATTCTGGCTAGTGCTTCTCCATAGGAAACAACGTGCACCTGTTTCTCGATAATTTATAAGTGCACATAGGCAAGGTGAAATTCAAATATTTAGATTTTTTGATTGATCAAATCGTTAGGATGAAAAGAGTAATAATGCCATTAGCTACATGAAAATACTAAATAACCTAATTAATACTAAATAAAAACACTTACCGAATATGATACGCTTCTTAAACAGAAATATTCTCAAACTTCTCTCCATTCAAGTCTCGATCTTATTTATCATAAAAAACGGCGTTCAACAAGTGTTGCGAACAAGAATCGAGTGTCGAACGTTAATGAGTTCTCCCCCACCTCCCCCGCGGATTAACGAACTAATTAGGGGAAAAACGGGAGAAAAACTCGGCCAGTCGCCCAGACGATCTACTTCCATTTGAGGTAGGTCCGGGACGATTTTTACGTCAGTTTTCAAGTCGTCTTTTGAGAATTGTTCGGTTAGTGAGAATTGGCGGCTGGGGATTTTTTTGCTAGAGAAAAGTTTTTGGGTAACTGACATGCGTGTATGACCAGGAGTATGAGTACGTAGACGACGATAAACTAGTATGGATCGTTGCAACAGTTATATGGTATGCAGTTTGTAATTACCCTCATGGTAAAAAAGTGAGAGTGAATAAATGTATGAAAAGGTCTTTGGTAGAGCTGGAATGTTTTGTTGTAAGTGTTACTTGAACAGGAATATTATACGAAACTATCATTTGACTTCAAATAAAAGAGTAATTAAATTAACATAGAGCCGTAGAATTAAAAATTCTAGACAGCGATGACCCCCGTCTATCAACACTGTACTATTTATCTAAATTATATTTTTTTTTTGTATTTCGTTAAAACTTATAGGTAAAGGAACTATAAAATGCATCTTATAACATAACATTACCGCTTTCAACTCCAACATAAAACCGAAACTTCTTCAGTGACCAAGACGCGACATCGCGACTACTCGTGCTCTCGCGAACATTGCCGCGTTGAGCAATCATAATGAATATTTTATTTTATCATAGCGCTCCCCGCACCCCGTGCCCCGCGCCGGCGCCCCGCCTCCCAGCCATGAACTTGACACCGAGCGAAAAATTAGTTCACAAGGCGAAAGTGAACTTTGTACAGAGTTTGCACTTTTTGAGCGAACCTAGACTGAGATAAAAGAAGTTCGAGACTTGCCGAGTTCTGCGACGCTTCCACCGCCGCTTCAACGCGTCATCGCGACACCTGCCCCCCCGCCACCTAAGACAACGACACGATACCTTTAACGTCATCGAACATAGTTTTAAACACATAATTCTCTCTCTCTCGCTAATTATCCTCTCAAAGCTCAAAGTTATCAAATAAGCCTTATCCAGGAACCCCTTTTTTTAAACAGTTCAAAAAGCAGCCGAGAGCAGGCTACTTGTGAATTAACATACTTTACTCAAAGCTACCAAACTAACCGCGTATGAGAAAAAAAAAATCTAACGTATTTCACGCATTCACTCAGTGTATGAGGCTAATTAAAAAAGTACAGAGGTTGGTTCCGCGAGTGGTGTAGTTCCGCTACTCTCCGGTAGGTGGAGCTTTTCGCTTTGACGAGTCTTGGGGGCTTTTTGTGGGCTTATGGCATGTTTGTGAGGTTTCATTTTTTAATGAGGTCGTGTATTCGGGGCTCGGTAGGGGATTGCGGTTGCCCGGCGGGGTGCTTTGTGCCGCCGATAAGCTGAGAGGAGAACATGCGCTACGCAAAGGGAGCTCACAAGTGTGTGCGTTTTTGAAAGAGTTACATTAAGGCTTGCTGTTCACTTATTCATGGCGAACCGCAGATGGAAAGGTTATTAGGACGGGACGCTTGTAGCGGTAATAGATACTAGATTCTTGATGGTAAAGATTTTTAGCGTTAGCGCTGGACAACAGTTTATTATTATTTACATATAAATGTATGCGAATATTACCAGGTTGGCCATAGGTCAAAAATAATTATCCTTACATCAAATGAAAAAGCTAACTTAAATGCAGATATTTATGTTAAAACTTCAACACGTCCCTTTAATTTAAAATAGGTACTAACAACTAACCATTTATTTAGTCAAATAAACAACGAAAACAGCAGTGGGACAAGCACTGCTTACAGACTTATTAAGCTAAAAGGAAAACGAGGCAACACCCGACAAGGTTGAAAAAGCCGTGGATGAATCTAATATAAGTTCTACCTTGATGACTGACAAGAAAGTCATCAAGGAGGTTGTCACTAATAAAGTTGATACTGAACAGATTTTTACTTTTTTTTTTACATACTTTTAATTCTTCTTACTTTTTTATTAGTGTCTTGTATATCTTGCGTTCAGTAAAAATGTCTATTTTATTTTATATATTTATATCAGCCTCCTCCTTTTAAATCGGTTTAATCTTTTTTATTGCTAAAATCGAAGAACTTTTTTTCTTTATGCAGTAGAAACTATTTTTTGTACACAATCAGAGCTTTTTTAAACAATACGAACAATTTACAGTTTAATGTATAGGGGCAGCTAGTGTCTATTATAGATACACATAGGGGATACATATACGAGCTAGAGTGTAGTATAGGTATTAACCTGAGTTATAAATAAACAGTTCCTTACCTTACGAATTTAGGAGGACAAAGCAATAATAGATGAATTGCATATATGTATTTCTATATTACAAGACGGTTAGGTAGATCAGTAAGTATATTATTTAAAAAATACAAATTGATTTAAAATAATATCAGTATGTACAAGAGCCTCGAGCAATACCTGAGGAGTCTCTCGGTAGACAGCTGGATTAAGAGAACAAAAAACAGTAAGCGGTACTCCTGGACACGGCTCGTATCGTTAGGAGGTTACTCTCACCGGAGCTTGACTGCTGGTAGCTTTGACCCTGTTCCCGATTCCGGTGGTCGGTTTTTTGTAATGATTTTATTAAGAAATAGAAAATGATATGCATTTAAATGAATAAACGGGTAATATGTACAAGTATCAAAACGAGAAAATAAATTACAAGGCGTCAAAAAATTGGTCCACGTAGCTGTCAATTGAAAAAGTGCGCTGAAGGCTTGTTTACAGTTTCCAAACCAACTTAGGAAGGCCGCGCGAGACGACTCCCAGCCGCCGTAACTGCGGGCCTGTGGACGGTGAGCAATGGGTAGCTCACCGTCCGTCCGTCTATATTGACGACAAGCCTCGTCGATGACGCGTTAGTGTTCCACACGCGCCTCAAAGAGATGACAGCATGGTTGCAGGTTGATTGAAAGAGATACCGCGGCCCCGGAACATGGGTGGGTTTTAGTCAGTACAAGTCTGATCATCCATAACGGGGAAAGTTATTTGATGATTACCCATCTGCAAAAAAAGGTTTGTTTACAGTTTTTTGCTCAGTATGAGCAAAAACGTGTTATGATGATTAATCTGAAAGTCGTGTGTACGTATTGTACTATTTTTGTAGCTGATACGTAATAATAAGATCATTTATTAACATTGAAATGGAGTATGCATATGCACATGACTAAAGTTGAGAACAAGCATTGGCAAGGCACTTTGATGCAAGTACGTACATACATAAAAACACTTTGACATTAGATACAAACAATTATTGTTTATAAGAGAAGAAACTTCTTACTTACCTACTCTATGGTATACGACCGGATGTATGAATGTGGCCGAAGGCAAAATAACAACTATATAAATATCGCAGAAGGTGGACGTGGACGAACCGACCGAAAAGCTTCAACCTATCGTCACTTGTCCTGCGTTGGTCCTGCGCCTGATCTGTCTCCGATCGTGTCGAATTGCCTGTTTGCGTACACATTATTATTAATAATTCACTTTACATATTATTTATATTCATTTTTAAATATTTTTCGCAGTAAAATTATATAACAAAAAAAACTGTCGCCCATCGGTGAGTCCAAACTATCGACGCTTAGGGCTCAAGGTAATGGAACCTCACGGAACCTAACCTAACAATGTGACCCGTGTCCAGGAGTACCTGTCTGTATTTTCTTTCTGTATCAAGCCCTTGATCCAATCGTTTAAGGAGAGCCTGGAAAGATATATATCAAGCCATTGGATGTAATGACAATCGGCCATGCCCATATTTGGCCGCATGTCCGCCATATTCGTAGTTATATTTAAGTCTTGAGTAATAGACGGCGAGCTTGTTGCCATCAATCGGGCTCGAATCCAGTCTTCATAGCTACTTTTGAGAAATTCCTAATAAACAAAACAACAATAATGCTCGACCCGAGATTCAAATTCGAGACGTTCATGTTCAGCAGTAGGTTAGTTAGGGGATTAAATTTTGTGGGGAAATTCGTATTTTTAAGGAAAAGCCATCAAGAGCATTCCGATTGTCTGTCAATCATAAATTCTAAGCTAGTTTATAAATGGTTACGTTTGCTTTAATTTGGACTTTTAAACCTATCATACGATGTTGTGACAAAAGTCAGCTAAATCTTACTTAATATACTTAATTTTACTAACTATACATACAAGGTGGAAGAAAAGACACCGACGGTAACCACGTATTTATTATATCATTATGACCCCAAATATTTCATCGGTGTTTCATACATCTTGACTTTGTATGCACATAGACTTAGCATTTTTTTTTTAATAATTAACTATCAGTTTCCCACCCGCCTTTGAACATGCATATTTTTATTAGTCTTATAAGAATAACATTATACTATAGGAAAACTCAAATCTAGCAAGGTAAAAATACTAAAACACAGCTACATAACAATCTTTCTCAATCTTCATTATTTTAGTTTTAAAATATCTTAGAAGAAACTAACTAGTATCTTGGAACTGATTCATTTTAATTTGTTTTTACGATATCAAGTTAACAGACCACCCAAGCTCAACAATCATGTGATTGATAGTATAGATATAAATAGATATTATAGTTTACATAAAAAAGAAAAAAAATTGATATTATAATTTAAATGTATTTTGTTTTGTTTTAGAACTTTTTGTGTACGCAAAGAGATCTAATTCCTACTGTTTTAATAATTGGAAGATTAGAATGACGCGCACTAGCTAACAAATCTCCGCGAAGTGGATGTGTTTATCTACTAAAATTATTTTCCATAGTTTAGTAGTGTTAGCTGAAGCTACTGAAAGCTTGCTAATTTGTCTTTGGCACCTGACCACCTAACCAGCACCGCCATAATCAATTCCTAAAGAGGTTTCCAAGTAGATTCTTTTATTCAGAAGGATTGATAAATATTTCCAATTCCATTGTACAAAATTCTATCACGATTTCATTCTCGACGCAAGCATTTTTGATTGATTAAAATGGTAATTTTGGTATTTTGTCTATCTTGTTGGTGAATCCGGTATTTTGCGAGTCTAGTTATAAGCTTCAGACCCATCATTTCACTCTTAACTTTTCCATCTAGTTTATTTTCTTAGTTTAATAAGAATCTAAATTTGAGATCAGCGCCACCTATGCGCGAGTAGCAAGTTCTATAATTCACCAACAGATGGCTTGATCGAGTTTGTTTCGTCTGCTAGGTATCCCTAACGGAATAAAGAAAACAATTTTTAAACTTGCCAATTTTTGAACGAATGAAGCCATCAAATAACGCCTTGAGTTAAACGTGATCAAAAACTCTTTTTTGGTATCCTGCTTTATAAAATAGTTTTACTCTTTAGGGTTCACCGCTGTAGAATTATCTATGAAACAATAAAGAGGTTTAATCAAGAAGCTTCAAACGATGCCAAAAAAAAACAAAGAAGAAATTCCAAACACGAAAATCTGATGAAATAATCTGTCAAATACAAAATTCCTGATTAATTTACACATATATATTTTTGGTTATTAAAAAAGGGAAGATGACAAATCCAGGGTGTGGGTGTGCTTATTAGATGTAAAGTTTTGGCCAGGTGGTTATTTGAGTGGTGAAATGGTTCGGTGGAGGTATTGCCTCGTGCTGGCCACGCTGTTGCTTCTGCCGGCAAAAACCGGCTCAAAATTAGAGGATGATGAAGATGAAGAGTAAGTGTCAACCCGAGTATTTAAGTTTTACTAGCAATACCTTGAGAAACATATTTCGGTTCATCTTCATGTCATATCTGTCATGACACCTTGACATAAACAGTTGCTTTAAGTGACTTCAAGTTATAATATTTTTTATTCGGATGTACACAATATGTGAAGTATGATATTGGCACACGGTTGGCGCAGTGGCTGAGCTATCGACTGCTGCGCTGCGTGTTGCGGGTTCGATCCCCGCACGGAACAAATATTTGTATGGCCTACTGATAGTTGTTCCGGGTCTGGTTGTTTGTGTATGTGGGTTTAAGTGATTGTAAACACACATACAGGAGAAAATTCTAGCAGGGCAAAGATTTCTTTAAAAAAAATGGCAAAATTGTGAAATCTCTCGTCCACAAAGGCCATTAATGAACAGTTGAAGATCCAGTTACGTGTAAAGAAATTCTGTAATTAAAATTTGTGCTGCTAGATGAAGTCCGTCAACGTTAGCGTGCAGCCGAATTTGGATTATAATTTTATTTGTAATTTTTTTCTTGAATTTGACTAAGTGGTTTTTGGCCGTCAGCATCGTAAACTATGATGTTGTTTTAATCTTTTCTTCTCTTCCAAGCGGCGCCATCGATGTATCAAGTAATAGTATCAAATCTCGACTTTCAAGTAATAGATACAACGTTCAAATTTCAAGTAGAAGGGGCGAGGAAAACGAAGAGGAGGACGATGATGACGAGGAGGAGGAAGACGATGAACCTGGACCTGCAGCGGATAAAGGAGAGAGAGTGACAGTAGTGCGACGACCGCCGCCGATCGTGCAGCCGACGGCAAAACGGGCAATCACAGTCACTCGTACAATAAAAAGAAGGCCCCTCGAATGCTATGTGTGCGCTTATAAAGCTGAGACGCCACTAAGAGCGTGCTTGGATCCCACTAAATACAGGTATTGATACATCTTATTCCCAAAAGCAAAGGGCATCGTTCAAATTTCGAACATTTTGTTTCCAAAACTTAAAGTTAAAAATACTGATTTCTAATTGGAAATAACACCTTCAACTTGTACTATCACAAGAAACTTCTACAATTAATTTGCAATTTAATTTGAGTTTGAAACTATCAAAACCATGTTTTCCCATATTTATGATATTTATTTTCGCTGCTTTTATAATTTTATAGACTTAGAAGAAAATTATAATTTTTAAAACAGCCGAAAAGTAAACATTGTTATTTATTTTTGGCTGGCTGATTTAATTTTTGGGTACAAAAGAATGATGTCCTTTTAGTAAATTTACCGTACGTCACTGAATTTGAATCCTCTGTGAGACAGTTAGCACATATTTTTGTCTATGGCTATTATCTTTTTTAATACCAACTTGTGGAGCTAGGACCAGGTATAGAAAAAAGGCTGTGAAGGCCGAGCCTTTAAAAGTAAATTTATATATCCACCCACTGTGGTATGTACTGGTGATATAGTGCCTTGTTGGTTTTCTGATGAGGTTTTGGGTTTGATTCCCTTCCAGGCAAAATCTTTTCGAGTATTCCGATCAGGAATTTCTCAGTTATAGTCTAGATATTTACAATTGATGGCATTAGGCTTGCCTATCCGCATTGTCTTATCAACTAGTGAAAAGTATGTGCCATAAGGTACAGTCAACAGAGGAGATAAATAACCAGACTCGTCAGACACAGTTGACATTTTCTTAAAATCACATGAATGTTTTCGAAGAAAGTTTATTTGATAGAAAACAAACACTACATTTTGTTCGTTTCTTAGAAAAAATCAAATACACTGACGAGTCTGGTTACCTTGACTATCTAAAGGCATGATATTACTTATGTGTATACTTTGTGCATCGATTTATACTTTAGTTTACAAATAAATGTAATAAGTAGTTAAGTTCTTAGTTGTGTATTATTTTAAATACATACTCCAACAAAATGAAAATTTCTCATGGCAGAGCTCCCTCCAATCCACAAGTTACCCATAGACACCCGAGTCATTACCTCGTCGCATTAAAAAGGTACAGTACCTGGGCGTTAATATAGCACATCGAGTTGTAGAAAGGGACGCCAATACAACAAATTTAAAGGATATAAAATTACGTTTTTTGATCAACCTTTGTACAATTATTTCATCCATTACAACATCATCTTCTTACCCTTCTTCAAAGTAACTTGGGTTTGACGTATTTTATTTTCCCATATCAGCCTTCACATTGTCATTATCATTTACTCCTTTTTCTTTAATATCATTCCATACACAGTATTCAATATATATTATATTGTTGCAAATAAATATATCTGAACCTAAATCAATCTTTTCATTGCTCTTCCTCTTTCTCTCCATACCATTAGTCACACGCGATTCAAACCTCCTCATCACAAATCCATGCCAAGGTAGATGATTCCTTTTCAACTTATTTGTAACTGGCCCAGCTTCCAAACTTCCTCTAGTATAGTAATTTCTTTGTCTATTCTTGACTCTCAACATTTGATTTAGAATCTTAGTGCTATAAGTAAGTAGGTATTAGGTTGGTCTTATTTGTTTGTTGTCGTCATTATTGTAATTGGTAAAACCTTTCTTTCCATCATTAGGGATATCTCTTTCTAACACTCGATGTGCTGTATTAACGACCTTGTACTGTATATTAGCCGGGAGAGTGCTCCTGTTGCTGTCCTTACCAGTTAATTTATCGTTGTTGTCATTTCCAGAGTACACACGATCACATGTCACAGTGCGGAGGACAAATGCTTTACGTCGGTGATATCAAAGGGCAGCACTTATGAGGCTGTGGTGCGGGGGTGCCGCTCTGGCTGCGTTGGGTCACCGGAGACTACGTGTTGTGAGGTTGGTATATTGTAACCTAGAAATATCTATATATTTCATTTTTTTTTATTTTATAAAAAAAATATTTCGTTCCAATACGCTGTTAAGGTGTTTTCCTATCAAATTTTGCAAATTGAGATTTTTTTTAAATTTTTCGGTGTAATAATTTTAGATTATTTGTGTACTAAGTAATTATCTTGTCCATATCGACGTCAGACATAATCAAAAGAGTTTTGCGTCTTGTCAATAATATGATTATATTCTCACAAAACCGAGAGCTGAGTCCCCGCGCGTGGATTATGCGATTACGCTGTGCCTAAAATTTTGCACCTCTGAGAAACTTCCTTCGTACGCCATCTTGAAGAATACATGCTGAACCAATCCAAAGTAAATTAGGATAAAGCCAGGAGTTCTTCTGCTCTGATGATTATGAGTACAATCTTCTGTTTTCAGTTGAATCGCTGTAACAACCAGGCTTTCGCGATGCCCGTGATAGCACCCCGTTCGCTAACCGCGGTGAAGACCTCAAGCAAGTCTTCAAAGTCCATTCCACCCACGATACTTTTCTTCGTCACCGTTTTGCTGGTACTCCAGACCGTGGTCAAAGTAGCTTTCGTTTAAACTACGCCCTACCATGAGGCACCCTATACAATGCTTTCAAAATTATTTTACCTCTGACTCACATCGTAGTATTGCTGCCGCTTGACAAGTCTGTTGAAATCGCAGTAGTCTTTATTCTCTGAATAATAAGGTCGATTCTGTGAGAGGTATAATAACTGTGTTAGGAATGTATTCTTTTAATACTGCGAAATTTGTAATATCGGACAAAAGCGACAGGAACTGTTAATTGTGAATGGTTTGTCTTGTTTTCACTAATGTCCTGGGTAGGAAATTCCCTTTCTGTTTAGTTTCCTCATGGTAGGGCCTAGTTTATTTTCAGTTTATTGTGTAAGATTAACTTTCCATCATAAAAGTCAGGACTGAAATCATGTAGTTGAGAAATTGACAAAAGTACAAGGATTGTATTGCGTGAGGTGATGGTGAAAATTTGTGGTGATTTTAATATTATGCTGTTTTGTAAAGTGAATATATTTTTGAAATTTTGTTGTACATTTTGTGTTATTTTCACAATTAAAGTTCCTACTAATGTAATAAAAGCGAAAGTTTGTGAGGATGTATGTAAGTATGTTTGTTGCTCTTTTACGCAAAAACTACTGAATAGATTTTGATGAGACTTCACAAAAATATAGCTTACATATCTGAATAACACATAAACTAAAATTCATAAAGATATATTGTATATTCCATCACCATGCGACTAAAACCGCAGGGCGCAGCTGGTTAATTACATAATTTTAAGAAATAGGTCTACATTACCTTGATTTTTGGAGTTAATTATAACTTCACCAAAGTGGACTAATTAACATTCAAAGAAACACACTGTGGCTTATACGAGCCAATTCTGAGAGCCACATAATTGTACAAAAGTTCTCCAAATTCCTCAAAGGAGCTTCTCAAAGGCCGCCCTTGTGAGAAGCCTTATGATTGAAAGGCGCAAGGGAAGGGTCACTCGACCTCTGCGGTCAAGCCGCCTTTCCGCCCAATTGAGCCGCTTCCGGCCGCTAGGGGGCGCGTGTGAGAATGGAATGACTTATTGACGACTATATGTTACGATAAATAATATTTATTTGAAGAATAATGTTTTGGTGGTAAATTAGCTTTTTAGTTTAAAAGAAATTCTTGATTTTATGGCAGTTCATTTGCTTTTGCACACAGGTGTTGATATGGTAAATAGAAGTACAAATAAATACAATAAAAGGAACTTCTTGCTTTCTTTCTTCTTCTTCAAAACGACAGTTGTTATAACAAGCGTCTGGCATATTAAAATCAGCCAGAAACATATATTTTTACTAGCTGTTCCACGCGGTTTCACCCACGCTGCTCAGCACCTGTTGGTCGTAGCGTGATGTTATGTAGCCTATAGCCTTCCTCATGAAATGGACTATCCAACACTAAAAGAATTTTCCAATTCCAACCAGTAGTCCCTGAGATTAGCGCGTTCAAACAATCAAACAAACAAACTCTTCAGCTTTATAATATTAGTTAGTATAGATTTGTGGATTAAAGCATTCTACCTGTTCTCATAATTCTGACCAGTATTTCAGCCAAAAACACTAGCTGCTAGTTGAAGGCCTCTCAGCAAACTTCAGTCTTATTAATGTCGTAAGACAATCATAATCAATCCTTATTTTTGCGGATGGGAAATCATCAAATAACTTCCCCCGCTCTGGGCGGAGCGGATGGGAGTATCAGACTTGTACTGACTAAAACCCACCCATGTTCCTTCTATTGCCCTTTACGTTCCGTGGCCGCGGTATCTCTTTCGAACGACCCGCAACCCCGGTAGGCGGTGACCCTGATAGGCCCCTAACCTAACGCGCCGTTCGACACGGCCTGTCGTCGATACACGAACGGACGGTGAGTTACCCATTGCTCACCGTCGGCAGGCACGCTTCTACGGTGGCCGGGAGTCCAACGCCTGAGGAGCCTCTCAATTTATGAATACTATACTAACTGCAATCCGCGGTTTCATTAACGAAGACTGGGTTGTTATACATATAAACATTCCTCTTGAATCGCTCTATTGCTGAAAACCGCATTTAATTTCGTCGAGTAGTTTAAAAGATCATAGTGCACAGCCAGCGAAAGTGACTTCATTTTAAACTATGTAAAGACTAGCTTTTGCCCGCGGCTTTGCTCGCGTTAAATTCGGGGTGACACAGTTCCCTTTGCGTCTTATTGATTTGTAATAGCAACGCTAAATTTTCCTTTTTCTTCTCTATTTCTCCATCACATCCCACTTTAAAAAAAATAGCCTATGTCCGTCTCCTGGTTCTCAACTATCTTTGTACCAAAATTCATCAAAATCAGTTTAGCCATTAAAGCGTGAAGAGGTAACTTCCTCTTGAATCACTCTATTTCTGAAAACCGCATTAAATTTCGTCGAGTAGTTTAAAAGATCATAGTGCACAGCCAGCGAAAGTGACTTCATTTTAAACTATGTAAAGACTAGCTTTTGCCCGCGGCTTCGCTCGCGTTAAATTCGGGGTAACACTGTTCCACTTGCGTCTTATTGATTTGTAATAGCAACGCTAAATTTTCCCTTTTCTTCTGTCTTTCTCCCTCACATCCCACTTTAAAAAAAATAGCCTATGTCCGTCAAAATCAGTTTAGTCATTATAGCGTGAAGAAGTAAAAAACAACTCACTTTCGCATTTATAATATTAGTATGGATTCATAATTATCGTCTTCAATTGATATCGACTTGAAGATATAATACACAACACTAAAATGGTAGCAGTTTTAAATTCCTTTTATCCATTCTATCTTTTCAACTTCCGCATCACTTACTGAGGTATCGGACCCAAACATATTTTGACTACCTATCATAATCTCAACCCCTAAGGCACTCACCACGTGTGAAAACCCATAGGAAATTCCAATAAACCCGACGATTTCCCCTCGAAATACCCTCAATTTGGGGTGTCCAGCGTGTTAAGAAGCCAGCTCACTTGTTCTCGACATATGGGGCAAATCACTTGAAATCGAGATGAATAAAACAACAAATCATGCAGTTGGTGAGGACTTTAGAGGTAAAGTCATACGGGTTAGTTTCGTTTCTATTGGGGTTGAAAGAAAAGTTGGTCAAGTTAAATTTTTAGGGTGAGAAAACTCGATATCCGGGCCGGACTTGTGGGTGATTTTTATTGGTTATAAACAGGGGAACGCATGTTAGCCGTGATTTGGGTCGAATAAAATTCGGCCAAACAATGCGTGAGGGTGACCGTGTTTGATTTGAAAGTTAAGAAGCTTGTATCTTTTAGTTTTTGAACATTGTTTCTTTTTGGGGTGTTTAACTTTCAGATGTATTGAGTGGCAAGTTGTTTGAATTTGAAGTGTATTATTCTGTTGCTAAGGTTTAGTACTGTAAAGCAGCAAATAAACCTTATTATTAAACTAATGAGCGCGTATTCAACATGCTGGGTTTTCTATGTATGTTTAAGATATGCATGCTTATTTGCATACGTAACTTCATAGTGCATATAAAGTTGTGTAAACACACGAGCGCGCGGTGTGAACATGATGTAAATACCTACGACAATTTTAGGATCGAAAAAAACAACTGGTTGCAACTTGGTTCTTCTAAGATCACGTGGTTCTTAAAATAAGTAATAACCATATCAGTAGCAGGCAACGCAGATTCGCACCTGGTAGCCATGACAATGGTTTGGAGGCAATGATCGATGGAGTCATTTGGCACGCACCATCGGTCAACACTGAGATTTGCACAACACTACACTAGTGAGGGGCGTGGGTGGAGTTATCGATAGCAACTGTATGTAAATCATAGACAGGAGCAATGTTCAGCGTCGTTGGTCCGTATTAAATAATTATGACTCAAGATATGATCAAGGATTTATTAGATAGATTAGTTGTAAAATATATAATTCATAATAATACCTTTACTTTTTTATTTTTGAATAACTAGCTGGGTAACATGTCACAGTCTGTTAAGTTTTTGATAAGTAGTAAGATTTGACAACAGCAAAAGGTCGAAAGAAGCCACTGGTTTTCTTGGTCTTTTCGTTAAACTGAAGAAAGTTTGTTCTTGACGAAAATGATAATTTAAGTAAATATTTATCAGCTGATTTAAAATGTTATTTTCTGTCATATTTAATTTTAAAAAATAACTGTATTTTAGGCTTCCAACGCGATTACTTTGCGTTTACTTGTACAATTCGATTTTTAGATGCTTCGAAATCAATGCATTTCACAGGTTGTTATTGCCATGTATGATGGAATTATATTCTTATTATTATAAAAGTAGGTCAATTGATTATTGGTGTGAACTACCCTTTTCCATATATCGATATCGATAGCCAACAAAGTAACAATCCTCTCCGTCACTACCTACCAAATAGTGACAACCTTTAATACGCATTATTGACCGAATGATCAATGATCTACGCTGATTTGGATCAATAAAATTATGCAAGATCATCGTGTCATTCATTCCCGTATTGACCGTTTTACTTTGTTGTTGAAAATATTGCGTATTATGTACGTAATCTTCGTGTCCATGACATTTGCGGCTGTGTTTGGGTTATGCTTCGTCACTGTTGCAACCGTTATTTTTGTTAAATATCGATGGAAAAGACGAGATTTGCTATGTTTTAGTTGGTCTGATTTTTGAAACTGTACTTTTGATTGCTGTCATAAGCTAGAGTTTTATAAGTTGCTTTTTTTTGGGGTGGGAAATCATCGAATAACTTCCCCCGCTCTGGGCGGAGCGGGGGGGCATGTCAGACTTTTACTGACTAAAACCCACATATGTTCCTGCTATTGCCCTTTACGTTCCGGGGCCGCGGTATCTCTTTCGAACAACCCGCCACCCCGGCAGGCGGAGGCTCTGGCAAGCCCCTTTAAATAAATAAATATAAATATCTTGGGACAACTCACACACGGCTATCTGATCCCAAGCTAAGCAGAGCTTGTGTTATGGTAACCAGACAACTGATATAATACTTATAATAATTTATAAATACATACATATTATAGATAAACCATACCCAGACACAGAACAAACAATCGTGCTCATCACACAAAGTTTGTCCTGGGTGGGAATCGAACCCACGACCTTCGGCTCAGCAGTCAGGGCCACTAACCACTAGACCAAGAGGCCCGTCAAAATCTTTGCTTTGCTGACATCTCTTTGAGGCGCGCATGTAACACAAACGCGCCGTCGACACGGATTTATAAGTTGCTTGAGTTTCTATAGTGCAATAGTATTTATGCTGGAGTTTTAAATTAACTTTGTTTTTTTTTTAAGCCAGCTGTACCACGTGGTTTCACCCACGTAGACTGAGATGTTACAGTAAACCTTCTTTCTGAATCACTTCATCTATTGCTTAAAACTGCATTTAAAAAAGTCCATTGAGTAGTTTAAATGGGAGCGAACAGACCGCGGATGACACTTCATTTTAAACATAAGTTGTTGAAGTATTGTACTCCATAGAGTCGATTTTTAGAAAATTCATCTTTAAAGAGTAAAATTCATCCAAGCCTTTGAATTTGAACTTTTATGCGAAACTAAAAAAATTGCTTGTTAATATAATACATAATAATAATGAATATAGAGATTTAGACAGCTATTTCGGACAGGAAAACCAGTCGAATATGCGGTTTGTAAAGAAATAAAGACATAATCTGGAAATATATCAGTAGTAGGTAAGCCAAGTCCTTTTGGTATCCAGAAAAATTAAATAAACCTACATCCTTAATTTAGCCGTTCCAGACAGCATCAGAGTCCAGACCTAATAAAACACAATAACGGACGGAGCGATAGCAAGGCGTTTCGTTTTACAGACAAGTAAGCAACGCAAAGAGTACAATCCAATCGGACGCGCATATTCAACGCACGGTAACTGCATTTTAAACTCTTAACTAGCTGCACCCTGCGGCTTCACCCTCGTAGACTGGAATAGTATAAGAGGAGTTTACAAGATTTCAAAGAACAGACAGCGGAAGCGACTTCATATTTTTTCGGGTTCCCTACGTCAAAAAAAAACGTAAACCTTATTAGATCACTTTGTTGTTCGACTGTCTGTCAATACCCTTTATCTCGGCAACGCGTGGAGTTATCGAGTTAAAAAAAAACTAGTAAGTAATAAAATTAGTCTATGTCTTTTTTTAAATTAATCTTTGGTATCCCACTGCTGAGAAAAGGTCTCCCTCGGAAAAGGCTTACTTACATGAATTTTTATTTTTAATAAAAAAATTACACTAGGAATATCTCTTGTATCGTGAGTGCATTTACTAATATTTATAGTCACATACACAAACAACTAGACCTGGAAAAAGTACCTGTACACCATAACCGCAAGTAACTATACCAGCTTCCACCCGCGACTTCGTGGCGTAGTTACTTTGGGCTAACGCTAACTTTATCCCGCGTGATGATCGAAAAAAAAAATTTTTCTCTCCACTTTTCTTCCCTCTTTCTACCCTTTATCTCTTTTTTTTAAAAAAGCTTTGCCTATGTCCGTCTCCAGGGTACCAACTATCTCTGTACCAAAATTCATCAAAATCGGTTTGGCCATTTAGGCGTGAAGACCTATCAAACAAACTTACATTCGCATTTATAATATTAGTAAGGATTTGTTACTTTTGCGGCAATCGAACTCGAGATATGCCACTGCGCCAACCATCAAGAGTTTAGGCTACTATCACAGAAGTAATCAACTTCTACCAAAACACGATGCAATTTTTGTTCATCTTCAATACTGGGTGCTGAAACACAACAGTAACAGTGAGTAATCGAAATACTGTCGGGTTTGTTGGCCGCCCCACAGCCGCAGTGACCGGCGGTCGGTCGAACGGACAAACACTGGATATTTGCGTACGCGCCGTTTTTTGTTGGCACTCGGCCAGATGACCGCGACTGCACTGCATCTGTATACAGGATGCTATAGGAAAGTAATTGGTTCCTGCACAAGTTATATTTAATCACGTTGTCTACATTTTCGAGATAAAAAATTACAAATAGACTATAGACATTTTTCAGCGATGTTCAATTTTTTTTTTGCAGGATAATTTTCTACTCAACGGCAAAAAAACAATTGAAGGCTGGTACTCAAGTACTGATCGTAGTCCTGGATATATGTAGAGGCTCTGTTTTAGCCAATTTTAAAAATAGAACTAGTCGACAAATCTGCGGATACCGGAATGTTCTAGAATGAAAAAATAAGAACAGCTGTACTAAAAATAATAATGCTTTGCTGTTCTAGTTAATCGACTTAACATTACTCAGAACATGGAAATCGATGGATAAGATCGAAGAAAATTATGTTAAAAATTACCTACTTAATTTGTTTCTCCATAAAATTCAGCAACAAAGTGCACCCACTGTTTGTTGCACAAAGTGCATTAACATCGTCCGAAATATGTATGTATTTTTGTTCCAACGATAAATAGCCGGAATTCGGTTGCGCGCCGTTCGCTAAATATTTGCTGATAATTTCCCTGTTGATGCATTTATGATCAGCAGTTATTTCTGGAAATGCACAAACAGTTTTTTTTTGTTAAATTTCGGGGATTATTTTGTGCTTTGTTAGTTTCAAATCACCCTATAATAATTACAGTGCTATATAGAGTGGAACGTACTTAAACTAAAACCACGTATTTATTTCATACTTCTAATTCTTTTTTTTCTGTTTTTTTTTTCTCCAAAGAATCTGAGTCTTAGGTGAAAATTATGTAAGTAATTTATTATTCAATTCAATAAATCAAAATAATGTTAGTTATAATGAAATAGTTATAAATTGACGGCACGGTTGGCGCAGTGGTTGAGCGATCGACTGATGATCTGGGTGCCGCGGGGTCGATTCTCGAACGGAGCAAATATTTGTATGTCCTACAGGTAGTTGTTCCGGTAGTGTTTGTGCATGTGAGTTTAAATGGTTGTAAACGCTCCTACAATATAGGAGAAATTCCTAGTGCGAGGCAACGTTTAAATGTGTTGTCAAAAATGTTTATTTAAATCCAAACTAATACTATAAAAGCGAAAGTGAGTTTGTTTATTTGTTTGTTACGTCTTCACGCCTAAATGATCAAAGCGATTTTGATGAATTTTGCTACAGAGATGGTCGGGACCCTGAAGACTGACATAAGCATTTAAAAAAAAAAAGTGTGATAAGGAGAAAGAGGGTAGAAAAGGGGAGAGAAAGATTTTTTTAGTGTTTATTGTTAGCGTTAGCCCAAAGTGACTATCCCACGCGGACGAAGTCGCGGGCGGAACCTACTAACTTAATAAAAACCTTTGTTTTTAGGAAAAATCTTAGTAAAACATATTCTTGTGTTAGGAAGTTCGGCTCTTCCACTAATTACTCTTAACGCTATTGAAAAGACATACCGTATAAAAAAGACATGCATTAATTTAAAGCCACAAAGTCACATCTAATACCTTCTTCACATACGGGCAATGTCCAACTCACCTAACAAAGTGTGACCCGCTAGGATTTGGTAAGTGGTAGATAATAAATTCACTTATCTTGAACTCGCTCACACGAACAAGTTTTTCGACTTAAGATCTTAGTTACTGCTAGTTTGAACAAGGGTAGGCTAGTATGGATTTCGCTGAAAAGAGAAAATTATTTTCCCTTTTTTAATCAAAAGGCAACTTAAGAACAACACAACATGCCTGTAAATCCACGCTCGTCTCAAAGAGATGACAGCAAAGCAGAGCGGCCTGCCAGAGCGGGTTGTTCGAAAGACACACCGCGGCCCCGAAACATAAAGAGCAATAGAAGGAACACGGGTCGGTTTTCGTCCGCCAAGAGCGGGGGAAGTTAATTACAATAATAATAGAAACAGAAAATAAAATATGCAATACAAGTAAAACTAACACGGAACGGTGAACAGTGGACACTCTTGCATACTTTGTTTCATAAAGCACCAGACATACTAGCATGGCTTTATTCCATTCATCCGCAAACACATCACATTCAAGGTGGGCAGTCAGGAGGGCGTTGAGCATCTTAAGAATACGACAAACAGGCGCTTCAGCTCTGGTGACAGTTTTGGAAAACGGTTAAGGGATAAGATTGTGTCGGGGGTTCTGACAGTGTCAGATGTATTTGTCGGGTACCAAGTTATTTGATGATATTCCATCCGCAAAAAAAACCTCTATATCTCGATGGGATAGGCAGAGGTGTACCTAACATAGTTTACCCACGTTTGTATAAAAAGTAAGGGCTCCTATTACGAAGGGGTAACCTTATTGCCTTTAACCGGGCATAAATCTAGACCCCGTGGATACTACTGTAACTTTTTATAGTAAAACAAACTATGGCCGATTTGCGAATCGTACCCAGATTCTCGTGCTCAGCTGTCACTCTTTCGACCACTAGACTAACAAAACAATCAACAAGAAGACTTATAATGATTAGGTACATACATTCATAAATTCACGCATTTCTCCAATCGGAGTAGCCAGATATTATAGAACGCCACTTCAAACGAACGATCCCAATAAGATTTGTGAAGTATGTACTTCTTAACTTGGGCTGTGGAGGTCAGATATGCAGTAATTCAATAAAAATACTGGATGTCAGCTCCATCCGGTTAGACTGGAAATCGACTCCCACAGATATATAGTTTGAAAATGTTAGACAAAAAAAGGCAGATAGGTGATGAAGTGGGGGCCACGATAAGGCAAACGTAGTGTGAGACGGCGCCCGGCTAGATGGAGCCACGATCTACGCAGACTGGATGCATGTAGCCGAAGATCTTGCCAAGTGACGCGTCTTGGGAGAGGCCAGCAATGGACTGACCTAACTTGATAATGAAAAAGGCTATGTTAGACTAGACAGACAGTACAATTTAGAGGATAATAAAATATATTTTGCCAAACAATACGCGACACAGGTCTATATCTAAAAGTAAAATCTATTTTTTTTTTTACAAAAATTCGCTTAATATTTATATCTATTGTAAACGAATCCAAGCAAATGCAACAATAGATTTAAGATACGTAGTGTATATTTTTCGTGTCCTCGAAAAACTATTTTTAATATATCATTTTGTACATAAAAAAACCGGTCAAGTGCGAGTCGGACTCGCATACCGAGAGTTGCGTTCAAACTGGCGACATAAATTTTGACTGCGTAGATTTACACATATGATTTTCCATCTACAGCTTCAAGAGACCACAGACTTGAGTTTATGGTTTTAATTTCAATTCCGTATCTTCCCGCGTTTCCAAGGTCTTGACAAATACAAAGACGGAAACCAAAGTGATCCAATAAGGGTTCGGATTTTTCCTTTTGAGGTACGGAAACCTAAAAACAATATATAGCTACTTTAACGAAATAAAAAAATTACAAGAAAATAAGATAGAATCTCTCTCCTCACTATCCCACTGAAGCGGGCAGTGCTAGGCCGCGAACGTCCCCCGGATCCCGTATACGGGTCTGATTGAAAAGTTCTTTAAACCACAAACTTCACAACTACTCTAGAAACAGTGACTTCACAAGTCCACGTACTACTTCCAAGCTTTGTTTGAAATTCACGTCGTGTGGGGAGTTCGTCCCTACTTGGAGTGGATAGTGGAACGATTTCCCAGATTTGGATAGATAGAGATAAAAGTTCATTGAAAGTGGGGATGTTGGGTTAAGCGCTTTTAGTTGATGATAATTTAGTAATGAATAATGTAGTAATGTAATTTAGTAAAATTATTTATTTATTCCTGATCATTTTATTTACAACTAGCTGGCGTAAAAGTTTTCTATGTGTTATTCCAGACCATAATCTACCTCTGTGCCAAATTTCATCAAGATCCGGTCATCCGTTTTGACTTGAAAGAGTAACAAACATCCATCCATCCATATATATTCTCACAGAAAATCGCATTTATAATATTATAATAATAAGTAGGATAGGATATATTAAATAAATAAGTAGGATTTGTAGAATTAGTAGGATAAGATTAAAATATCAGTAGGATTTTAATAAAGAGCTTGTGGCTGATCGATGTTTAGCTAGGTTGGTCCGTGGATGTTTGACAACCCATTGTGTACCGAGTTTCCTCTGAGCCTCGGACAGCACTGTTGGTCCCACCTTTCATTTCTAGTTTTTTGCCAGACATTGCAAGTAATCAGAGGGCTGAAATTCAAATAACCCGTAATTTCAAAGGGTATCATATATCCAGAAGAATTTTAGATCCCTAGCTCCATGTAAAATATTGGTATTCAGCTGCAAACGGGTAGACTGTAAACCCAATTGGGACACAGTTGGTGATGACTTGAAAATTTGTTAAAAGACGAATACCATATCAAATCTTCATTGTTATGCTTACACCCGCGATACAGATGATGTCAACAATATATTGGATTGTTTTAAAATGCCACCAAAACTTGAATGTCAATTCCGTTTAAAGTCGTTGTAGAAACCGAGACTTTTCTTCTACATAACCAAAACGCTTCCTGTAGTATTTATAATTTGTACGAAAACCAACTAAATCCCAACAAATCAAAAACCGATAACGTCAAACTTGCCAACCTATGCGTCTCAATCCAAAAATGTTAATATCAATACCAACATTACAATACTAACTTAATAAACTTCAGTGGCCGGTGGGCAGACAGGTAAACAATCTAATAATATTAATGTACCTTAGCGACTAATATATTATACAGTGTAATTCTAAACGCGAAGTCAGGACAAAACTATATACTAATTGTTGGTTGTGCAACCCAGCACAATGTTGCATGAATGAATTATCATTCTGAATTAAGAGGATTGTCGAGTTTGGTATATGTTAGTTGTGGTTATTTTATGGAGATTTTTATGAACGAAGCCAGGGACAAGATGTTAGTAAGGATCACCATCTTATCAGCTGCATAGCTTAGAATAGTCTGATCATCTCCCTTTCAATCATCTCTAACGTGAATTATAGGATGAGATTGATAACGTGATTAATTTTGAAACCAATTTCCTGAACAATATCGTCCAAATAGTTGGATTACTTCTCAGTTTAATAAAAACGTGGCATATAATAAGTCTCTTTTCAAAGTTTCTCTTGTATAATAATAATATAGCTTATCACATACCTAGATCTAAATTAAGACATCTCAATTAAGGAAATTTTTCAGGAGACCTAAAAATTTTTTTAAAGAATGAATAGGATGTTATGAACATTATTTTTAATTTATATCATAAAAAGGTTGTTTAATGTCCTAGTATGTATGTGAATTGTGTTATTTTATTTAAAAAACCGTCCAAGAGCAAGGCAGACTGGTGCATAGCGAACCCGCTATGCACCATGCGCATGAAGTTTGTAAGGAACCCCTTACAAACTTGCGACATAAACGGCCGTTTCTTTTGACTGCGTAAATTTAGAGGATTGAGTATATGGTTTTAATTTCAATTCGATACCTTCACGCTCTCTGGAGATGAAGGTTCTTGACAGACAGACAGACACAAGGGCTACAAAATGATGCAATAAGGGTTCCGTTTTTTTTATTTTGAGGTAAAAAACCCTAAAAATACGTTTTTTGAGTTATCTCAGCTTAGAACTAGGGTGTGCGATATTAGGATGACTGTTACAATTATCGACTCAAACCATTGCAGTTTTTGTAACTCCATTTTGGTGGTAATATTAATTTATTGTTGCGATTATCATAATTATCGATTACAATTCCGAGAAATCGAACACACCCATCGACATAATTTTCTGCAACATTACTATTCCGTCGACACTGCAATCATCATTCGTAATGTATTTAATGCTGGAATTCAGACAATGCAAGAGCCGAGGCTAGCCCTATTATAAATTCGTGTGATCAATGTTTATTGTTCTCTATTGCCTTACAGAATTACAAGGTGGTCAGTGCAAGATCATTTGCGTACAATTTGGGATAATTTGACCACCTGGAAATGTGTGTCAACAGCTATTTAGTGTTGAATGATGTGGGGTTTCGTGAATTGGGTGTTAAGTTGACTGGTTTATTGGCCTGTGTACTGCGTGAGTGTGTGAACTGTTTCAGTAAACAATCTGATTACAATCTTAGAATCCTTTACCAAAAAACGTTGATAGGGAACCTACGTACTTAGTTTGTAAATATGTAGATATTGCTATATAGTTTCGAGAATGAATTTCGCTGTCGATGTGCGAGTGTGATTCGCTCTTGTTTTTTTTTCGAAAGGGAAATCATCAAATAACTTCCCCCGCTTTAGGCGGAGCGGGAGGGAGTGTCAGTCTTGTAGTGGCTAAAACCCACCCATGTTAGTATTATTGCCCTTTATGATCCGGGGCCGTTTTATCTCTTTCGAACAAGCCGCAACCCCGGCAGGCCATGGCCCTGGCTGGGTCCTCTGCTTTGCGGCGGACATCACTTTGAGGCGCGCGTGGAACGCTAAAGCGCCGTCGACACGGCCTGTCGTCACTAGACAGATGGACGGTGAGCTACCCATTGCTCACCGTACACAGGGCCGAATCTACGGTGACCGGGGGTCGGATTAAGGGTAGCTCCCTCAAACGCCCGGCCACCTCCTTCGCTAGCATGACTGCTTCGCAGAAGGAGCCGCTTCCCTTTTTCTCTATGTAAGGTTATATATTACTTAATAAGGTTCATTATCAAGTGAACACAATTTACCAAACTAACATAACCTCTCCGCAAGCCAGGTCATCGGGACACCCCACGCGACCAGCGCTCAGTCAGGGCAAGCGCGCATATTAAAACATTATTCAAGCAATCATTATCATAATAAATGTTAATAAAGTCAGTGAACATGCACATTAGTCGACAGTAAATCATTTGTGGGCTTGCTATTGGTTTTTAGCGGCCTGTATCAATTATGGCGCGGACTATGGCGAGTGTTCCTGGCTTGGGAAGATGCTCTACTTGGGAATTTGTAATTGTGAAAATGGTCTGATATTTGGAAATTAGTGCTTATGAAAAATAAGATGGTCTTGGTGTTGTTCTCTACTCTGTATTTTTTTTTTATACATAAACTGCTTGCATGTTTAACTACATTCTACAACTAGCTTATTTTTTATCGGTAACCCATTAAGTTTTATGGTATCAGCATGACAATTAAATTGAATCCTATATTTTCTCTAGGTCCACCTAACTGTTATGTATCTGTTTGCCTCTTCAAACAGTTCTTTAATTTGAATTTAAACTAGTTAACGTAAAATGGCTCAGCTTTTGCCGTATATCAATAATGGTTGGCTGGGAACTGAAACTTTATTCTTTGACTTGTTTTTTTTTACAAAGTAGAGCAACATACCTGTCAATCCATTGTATCTCGGGCGTACATAATCGCAGACCTTACGACTCGCGCCCACGTGATCGTCCTGCGGGACGAACTTCGAGCCGAACGTTTAAGGTGGGAACGTACCAACTATCCGACTAACTGTAGGTGTGCAATACCTTTGCCTGTGTCGAGGTCATGACTTGACGCAGCGTTGGTCAACTGTCTAAATTTCAATTTAAATCATTGCAGTGCCTTGTTTGACGTATTTTGTGTTGACTAGGTGTCTGAAAAACACTTAATCCTTACTAATATTATAAAAGCGAAAGTGAGTTTGTTTGTTTGTTACGTCATCAATCCTAAATGGACCTACCGATTTTGATAAATTTTGGTACAGAGATAGTTGGGACTCTGGAGACGTACATAAGCTTTTTTTTAAAGTGAGTGTTAGAAATAAGAAGAAAAGGGGAGAGAAAGATATTTTTTTTAATCATAAAAAATTAAAATTACCTTTCACTCCACGTAAAATACTGGTCGTCAGCTGCATCCGGTAAGACTGACCTCAACATAATTGGGTAAAGGTTAGATAATCATGTTTTTTTTTTAAAAAAAACGTTAACTAGAAATTTCTCCCGTATCGTGGGTGTGTTTACAAACATTTATAGTAAGATACACATACAGCCAGACCCGAAACAACTATCTGCAGGTCATACAAATATTCCCCCGTGCGGGGATCGAAACCGCGACACACAGCGCAGCAGTCGATCGCTCAACCACTGCGCCAACCGTGTCATCAATGTCCGTGTCGTTGTCGTCGTGATGATGACATTTAGCCTTGTAGCACTTTGACTATGATATTTAAAAAAAAATGAGAGAAACGACAACTACACCTAGTTGTCGTTTCTCTCAGAGAAGATTCTTGTAGGAATCTTTTCTCATTTAAAATCAATAATTTTAATCAGATATATAATTAAACAGTATCATAATCCAGCAAGGGTTGAGTGTTGTTCGAAAGAGATACCGTAGCCCCAGAACATAAAGAGCAAAAGAAGGAACATGGATGAGTTTTAGTCAGTAAAAGTCTGACACTCACTTTTTTAGAAGGGAAATCACCAAAGTAGCGGGGGGAAGTGTCAGACTTTTACTGACTAAAACCCATCCATGTTCCTTCTTTTGCTCTTGCCCTATGTATTAATTAGCTGACTGACTACGCTTGCGGTATATTACGTGTGTGTAGTCATGGACTAACATTCGAGTTATTGTAAAAGCTATGAATATTCAACAACTGTTTATACGTTTTAAAGGACTTATGATTTGCTATTGACGTCGTTCAAATTTTGGGCATGCTATTAAATTAAAGTGGGTATTAGTGTGATATAAGGGCTTGTTCACGAACCTACTTATTATGGAAAGGACACGGTCGCATTTGTGAGAACAGCAGGCCTACTATGACGTCTTAAAGCAGAACTTATTCCACTGAGAGAAAGAGATGGTGACACCCTGTATAACTCTGTTTCTCTCTCTCAGCGGAATAAGTTCTGCTTTAAGACGTCATGGTAGGGTAGCTGAACTTAAGTTATTTAGCCGATATTGCTTTGTCGTTGACAGTTACCTAAGTACGTTTTACGTTGGTCATTTGGAAATAGCGTATTGTTTATTATGATTTAAACAATGAGATGCGCGAAAAGAATAATTAAATAAAAAATAACCGGTCAAGAGCGAGTCAGTCTCGCGTACCGAGGGTTTTGTACAAAGTTGTGATATAAGCGGCCGACTTTTGACCGCTTAAAAGGTTGAGTTTCACAGCACAAAGAGACCACAGATTTAAGTACCTATATGATTTTAAGCCGATAGCTCCTGATGAAGGATCTTGACAGACAACATACCGATAACGAAGAGATCCAATAAGGATTCCTTTTTTCCTTTTGAGGTACGGAACCCTAAAAACAGTAGTTATATTGTTTTTGTTATTGTCCGGATAATAGGTACATACACAGGTACAATTATGTAAGATGTGTCACAAGTGCTGCAAAAGAAAAGGGTCTTAAAATATTACCTTAAACTGCAAAAATAACATAGTATTCTTTCTAGTAAGCTTCAACCTAGATAGTATGTATCTTAAGCAGTACTACTTAACTTGAAATCATTACAAAAACAACACAATACTGCAAAAAGTATTAAAACACATTAAAACAGCAATAACTGTGGCTTGTCCACCATATTCAACCATTTTTTTAAGTCGATCTGTTAACCAGAAAGCTATATTGACCCTAATTATGTCGTAAGGCTAATCAAATAAATCATTCCAGACATAAATCTAGACACTAATATTGAAGGCACAGATTTGAGCTCAACTTACTGTCGAAATTATATTTCGTTGTTCGAATGAGCTAGAATGACCCAAGAACACAAAAGGCAAAAGAAGGAACATGGATAGGTTTTAATCAAATCAAATCAAATCAAAATCTTTATTTCAGACCAAGCGATCCATATAGTGTTAGTATCATATAGTCAGTAAAAGTCTGACTATCCCGTTCCGCTCAGAGCGGGAGAAGTTATCTGATGACTCCGCATTCAAATAATAATAATCTTTATTGGCATAAACAAATTACAAATATATTAATGAATTCCCTAGCTCCTGCACTAGTGTACACTGTATTACAGGAGTTTTCAAAGAAAAAGGTAAACAGTACAATTTGTTTGACCAACTAGACCTCCTTCAAAAGTGCTGTCTCCAAATTGCAACACATTCCGTGTCAAAACATATAGAAATCACGGATTTAGAGAGCGGGTTCCCATAGTAACCCCATGGCATGGTGCAAGCCCAGTGATTCGGGCCGCAGAAGGCCGCAGTCGTTATCGGTCAACGCGCGACCTTTGAGAAGATGCCTCGCTTGCACAATCACTACCTTTAAGTTTGTAAGGACGGTAAGGTTTTAGGAAACAGGGTTTTTTTGTGAAATGGTGAATAGTGGTTCAGGTATCGTTTTATTTATTAGCTAAAACTATGGGTACAGGTATAAGATAACATAGCTGAAGGATTCCGCAACATTTTACTTAACGGCACGGCATGCAATGTGGTCTATTATAACGGACGGGCCTGTTGGTCTAGTAGTTAGTGGCCCTGACTGCTGAGCCGGAGGTCGTGGGTTCGATTCCCACCCAGGACAAACTTTGTGTGATGATCATGATTGTTTGTTCTGTGTCTGGGTGTGGTTTATCTATAATATGAATGTATTTATAAATTATATAAGTATGTATATCAGTTGTCTGGTTACCATAACACAAGCTCTGCTTAGCTTGGGATCAGATAGCCGTGTGTGAGTTGTCCCAAGATATTTATATTTATTTATTTATAACACAGGGTCTAATCTAAGTGGCAAATCGCTAGTAATAATGGTAGTTTTTTATGTACCGAGAAATCCATGAAAAGGTTATTTCTACATCAAATATTATAATTTGCATTAATTTAGATAGTTGAATCAAAACCTCATGTGTCGTCTTAGTCTTAACTTGCTTCAAGACATAGTTTATTTGTTTATGTGAATTGTTGTACTTACCGGTATAATAATATTTCTTAAGCGTAGTATCATCAATATTGGCTGCAAACATTGTATCCTTGTTCCGTCTTGCATAATGTCGTCCGGCTTCGGCTGGGAGGATGGTGGCATTTGTGCGTCCATGCTGGCCACTTGACCTATCCTCCAAACAATAACGCTATGAAACTTGCCATTCTCACTTCTACTGGAATATTTCCATAAGTATTATAAGACAGTTTTATTTTCGGCGTCTCCTTTGTGACCTAATTGGATCACTAGTATTAATGGTGAGGTAGTGAGGTGGTATTCCATTACCTACTAAAAAAAAACAGAATTATTTTAAATTTACTCCATTGTGAGAAAGAGATGGCTAGACACACTTATCTAGCCATCTCTTTCTCATGGCACCAATGTCGTAGACATAACTAACATCAATAAGTGCGTAAATAGTAGTAAAGGCAAGTGTAGCAGGTGGTGTTTTGCAGTTGTTTAGGGATGCGTACCTCAAAAGGAAAAAACGGAACCATTTTTGGATCACTTTGTTGTTCGTTTGTGTGTCTGTCTGTCAGTCAAGACCCCTGCATCTTGGGAACGCGTAGAGGTATCGAATAAAAAAAAAAACCATACAACTCTTTGAGCCCTTTGTGCTGTAAAAAAAATAAACCTTCTTAGTCTCCGCAGTCAAAAGATATGGCTGTTTATGTCACGTCCAGGGCAATACGACAGTTTATATTTTTCATGTGTCTCCATAAATATTTGTCCACCAAAATCCTACCATCTCGCATAATGCAATCCCATCCGGCTGGGAGGCTGGGACGGTGACATTTGTACGCTCGGCCGCTTGACCTATAGACCATCCGAACAATATCGATGTATCTCCACTACCTGACTTGTTTAGCACAAGATTACAATCCTAGGCTAGCTGCATAGACCTGAAAACTTGTGAAGCATGCCCAGAATGCGGTTTTGGTGTCAATGTATTTATTATAGGGACCATTGTGTACTGATACTTTGACCATATAAATAACGTTTAGGCCACGATTTTGACTTGGAGATTTCAAGTCTTTTTTGGACTGTGGGTATATGGTATTTGAACCGATTCTCAAGTTCAAGAATGTGAACACAATTTGCAATATTATCTGTATTCAGTACGGATATAAGTCATCTCAAAATATTGTCATTCGATCAGGGTCATGCTTCTTGTATTTAGTTAATTGGAAATTGATCCTACTATTATTATAATCCTACTAATACTAATATTATAAATGTGAATGTTTGTGAGGATAGATTGATGGATGTTTGTTACTCTTTCACGTCATAGCGGATCTTGATGAGATTTGTCACAGAGATAGATTATAGTCTGGTATAACACATAGGATACTTTTACATTCGATCATCGCACAGGCAAAGCTGCGGGGGCCAGCTAGTACATCTATATTTTTACAGTGAGCCTTCTGACTTACCATCATCAGCATTCATAGTCTAACTTTAACTTCCCCTGGCTCAATAGTTAAAGTTAGACCCCTGTTTAGTATTATTATAATTAAAAACCATTGAAGAAGCTCAACAGTTTTCTATACTCCCAACATTTCTAGATCACCATACTTAATTTACCTCGCTTAAATTGTACGAAAGCTTGTTAGCTCTCTGTAATGCCAGTGAGCAGTGCTCATATATCGAGAGTATTCGTGCTAAGGATGTTACATTCCCAATCATTGGAATTGTGCCCCTTACCATATTGAGACGTTACCTGAAGGTAAGCATCTGTAATTTATGAGAGATTTGATGCCAGATTTAGACTTGGGTTTTGAGTAAATGTAAGTGTTGTTGCTTTGTCTGATAGCGTCTTTATTCATCAGCAAATTGTTTTTGTTCTCTTAATATTACATATAGAAAATTATAGTTATCTTCTTCAGTGGTTATGGTAACCTTTTGGTCGTCTGCCAGTGTTTTCTCTACTACATTGGTCTTGGATGAAGCTAAATAGCAGTTTTTACATAGAGCTTCCGCCTATGTGGCTTCCATAACCAAGTTGGCAAGTAATAAATCCGTTGTAACACGACGCCTTGATAAGTCTCGTTAGAGTTTCGGAAACATATTCCAAAGTTTAAAAAAAAGAAAAGTAGTGTTGCAACAAGTTTTCGTCGATGATTCAACCAGTGAGGCGTGACCACAAACGGTGCTCACTATTTATGTACTACCAGATCAAAAAGTACATCTACAAGAGTCTGTGAGTGTCCGCTGACATTTAGAACTAGCCAAAGATTTATCATTGTTACCGCGTCTAATAGCACAAATTGTCGATCTGGATCCAATCCGATTCATTTTAAAACTCCTCTCACGAAACTATTGACCTTTGTACGTTCTCATAGTTATGAATAATATTGTAGTTACAAGGGAATCTGCAAATATGGCTGTATGGAGGACAATAGATTTAGTGCCATTAAAATTCAATAAGCAGTAGTTTACCAATAAATCTTCATAGAAGGCTATCGGAATAGGAACTATCTGATCCAGAATATAGGCGGTCATGGGCTGGTTGGCCATTGTATCGGGCTGGGCCAAAAGCTATTCAAATAGATGCCCATAGAGGGTCGTCGGCAATTTGTGTCCGACGAAGTGTTTTGACACCTTCATACATAAACATTTCACTGTTTAAAAATGGTGGGCGGTTGCACCATTTTGTTAAATGTTAATCTGTTGTTAAAATAATACACCCAAAACTTCGTTTAGGTTACGATTTGTAGTTAAGTTTACTGATGACAAAATATTATTTTTTAAATGTCTAAGTTAGTCAGCGCAGAAACTTAATTCTAACTGAAAGCTAACTCAGAAAGCTAGTTAATCCTATGAACCACTGAAAGAGGAAGTATTTTACAACATCTAAACTGTCACAAACACGTCACTTTTTATTACTTCAAGCTAAACAAAAAATACAAACCTTTATCATATAAAAAGAAGATAGTGCTTTAACCAAAGTTAACCCGCTGATGCAACGATCCCCACAATGACATAATATATTTTCAGCCCGCTATTGTGTGCAAGGTGAATGCTTATTATTCCGCGTGCTGCGGTCACCAGCCGATTATTATTCCCCTATTATCGTAATATAATAATATTATTGCGGGGCCCAAGATGGGACGGAATAAGGAAACGGATTGAAGAATTGCTTTGTGATTTATTGACATAAGCGGTTTGCACGCGGCTTCCACTTTTCTGTTTTCTAGAATTGTGTTGGTGTGACGGAATTGCAGAAAATAATTTATTTTTACTAAATTGCTCAATTTTGTTGTAATGGGTACAAAAGGAAGAATAGAAATATGGTGGTAAAATTTTTAGTATGAATGTGGATGGCTAAATGAGTGGAGGAAAATCAAAGAACGATGCATAAACTGTGTGAAGAATGCTAAAAGCTGCGTGTGGTGGGTTCGATCCCCGCACGGAACAAATATTTGTAAGTCCAACAGATAGTTGTTGCGGGTCTGGCTGTTTGAGAATGTGAGTTTAAACGTTTGTAAACGCACTCACGATACAGGAGAAATTCGTAGTGTGGGGCAAATCATTAAAAACAAAATGATTGATACACGAAGCATAATGGTCCCAATGCGCGGACTTCGGTTTCCTCTCGAGATGAGGTCCTCTCCGTAGGATATACTTACCTTCATATATACTATTGATAAGTGTTTATAGTACTAAGGTTACGATAGAGTGGATGTCGTAAAATATAAATGCGTTTCCCACTTTCCCTTTGTGAGTTTCCATGCGTTTTATTGACTTGTTAGATTTTCTTATTTTACATATAGACAGAGACACTACTAACATTTTGTTACGTTGATACTTTTTGTTTGTAAAAAAAAAGTATCAACATCAGATATCAGTATCCGATGGGAAATCATCAAATAACTTCCACCGCTCTGGGTGGAGGAAGGGAGTGTCTCAGACATGTATTAACCTAAACCAACTCATGTTGCTTCTTTTGCTCTTTATGTTCCGGGGCCGCAGTATCTCTTTCGAACACCCCGCAACCCCGGTAAGTACTGTCGATACTTTATAGGAAGCTTCTGGAAAGAAATTGCATTAACCAATAGCTCTCCAATAACGGTACACAATCAAATACATTACCGTCATCCAGTTCCGTTATACCAATAGTAATGAACAAGAGACACAACATACGACATAATTATTCCGTGGACTAACGCAAATCTGGGGGCAGAGTTCAAACGAGATCTATAACTCATTCACACAACTCTAAGCGGAATATTATCGACCACAGCCTACCGAAACTACCAAGAAATTGTCCTACAAACCTGCAGTAAGACGATTCTACTATATGGTATCAAAGTTACAGTGTAAAGTCATTTCGTTTAAGGTCACAAGAGAACACACGTCCCAATGACTGGATAGGTCACCCGTGTGAGGGTCTTAGGTCAACCCGGGACTCAGGTCAATGTTATGTTACATTGTCATGTAGATTTGTGACAATAGTATGACAAGTATTTTTGTCAACAATATGAGGAAGAAGGGGAGTTGTTTTTAAACAGGTTTGTTTGTTAAGTTGGTTGGTTGGATAAATTACGGGGGTAAAATGGGCAGTATTAATAATAAGGAGTTGAAATTCAATTCGGTCTGACCTTAATGTCACTTTTCATGTTACGAAATTTCACACATCCTATCCTAGTAATATTATAAATGCGAAAGTTTGTGAGTATGTTTGATCCTCTTTCACGAAAAAACTACAACGGATCTTGATGAAAATTGGCACAGAGGTAGATTATAGTCTGGAATAACACATAGGATACTGTTTTTATCATAACGCGGGTGAGGCCGCGGGCGCTAGCTAGAAATTTATAAACGTCCTATTGTTTAAAACAATTATTTAGCGGCAATTCAGTGATCTCTGTGGTTGGTCTTCGTTTGTAATTAGTTTCATAATTTTTTAAAAAAACGTTGGGACCCTGGAGACAGACATAGGCTATTATTTTTAAAGGGAGAAAAGGGGGAGAAAGAGGGAAGAAAAGGGGGGAGAAAGATATTTTTTTTTCGATCATCACATTCATCACGCGGGTTAAAGTTAGCGTTAGCCCAAAGTAACTATGCCATGCCGACGAAGTCGCGGGCGTAAGCTAGTACTCTATAATGAGCTACATGCATTGAATGAGCACTTATAAATACCAACAGGCCTTAATTTATGTTGATAAACTTAAAAGGACTACTAGCAGATACCGATACTCCTGACAGAATGTTATTTACAACATGTTTTCAATGTTTATGTAAAATATACAGTTTATCAGTAATTTATACAGTTGCGGTGTTGGATCACGGATTGCCTACTTAATTATAAATATAATAAAAACGTAAATAGTCGTGATCTAGGAAAAGGAACAAAGAATAAAGTAATGTTTTGTGACTAAGATATAAGCGAAAGCGGATTTTGCGAAACACTCATTTGTTTGTTTTCCTTTGTGTGAAGGGCTTTGTCGCTGTGCGATTACGTGGCGATATACAATTAACTGTAATACTAAAGCTAACAATCAATAATTTAAAAACAAAAGCTGCTTATTTACGACACCGTTAGCGCAGTGGCTGGGCGAGCGACTGCTTCGCTGCGTGTCGAGGTTCATGCACGCCTCAAACTATTTTTAAAATATATCGATATCATGAAAATGTGGTCTATTGTTTATCCGATGAAAAAAAAGGAGGAGGTTCTCAATTTGACATTTTTTTTTTAATTTATACTTGCATACTTTGTTTATCCCTCAATAACGGTTACCATGGTTACTCCCAATTCTTATGCATTGCGTCGCACAACCGCGGTCTATTGTCACGTTAACCAAGATGTGGGTTGACATCGCGAAAGCTGGTTGTCTGTCAACATCGCGACGTGGCTCCAACAACTTAATGATGTCATCTTCTGTAGGACATTGTCATCCTGTCTAGCTCTTTGAAGAATACTTTATTGTTTAGGTTTAGTTTCCACTTGCCCACTTAGGTGGTTATATGGTAGTAAAAAAAAAGTGACAAAGTTTTTTTTTTTAATAAAACCTTTTCCCCACACTAGGAATTTCTCCTGTTCGTGGGTGCGTTTACAAACATTTAAACTCACACCTACAAAGAGCCAGTCCCGAAACAACTATCTGTAGGCCATACAAATACTTATTCCGTGCGGGAATCGAAATCGCGACAAGCAGCGCAGCAGTCGATCGCTCAGCCACTGCGCTAACCGTGTCGTCAAACAACAGTTTATCATAGCAGCTATGAAGATTTTCAAACATACAGGAAGTCTGGTTTGAAGGATCGACTCTGGCGTCCTCACAGGTGATAGCAAAGAAACTTTTATTCCCGGTGAAAATACCAGTAATTTGCACTTTTGTGTTAAAAGACTAGTACCCATGCGAATGGGTACCTAAATCTAGGAGAAAACCCAGTTTCTTCCCACCTCATCGTGATTACTAGCTCACAAAATGATTTAAACACCGTTATCAATAATGATTCTGGGCGTCAATTAAGAAAAGGCTAGCTGATGATGACCAGTACAGACCTCATTAATCCTCAGGTGCCAACTTCCTTGTTGGTCGCCAAATTCTTTGTCATTATAAAAGTGGCATCCTTAAATCAGAAACCACTGCCTACCGGGGTTGTTTGAAAGAGATACCGACCCGAAACACAAAGAGTAAAACAAGGAAAATGGACGAATTTCAGTCAGAAAAAGTTTGATATTACCCCCCGCTCCGCCCAGAGTAGCAAAAGTTACTGATTGATTTAACATCCGAAATCCGGTTAAAAACTTTTAGGTCCTACAAAATTTTCCATAGTTCTCCATAAACGACAAGGATGTATCTATTCGGAAGTGACATGTTTACCCGCACGGACAGAGAGCCTGAGAACAGATGCTATCGGCGTCTCACTCGCGCACACGTCGCGATCAAGATAACACGTGTCATGCGCGAGAGCACGGTTCTTGTCAATTTTTACTAGGACTACTTTAATGTATGAGGATAATGTGGTACAGGAGACGTAACTCTTTTATTTGAGGAGTTTTTCAAGTAATTTATGTTTACATAAGTACTTAAAATGTTAGAAGGTATAGTACCTTCTAATTAGTCATCATATTTTTTCGGGTTTTTGATACTTAAATTTGCTGCGTCTCTAATAAGCTGTAATATCAGCTTTTGTCAACTTCAGAAATAAAAAAAAAGAATAATAGTTACTGTATTAAGTTTAAAACAATGAAATAAACCATAAAGGCTTGAATATTTTCTAAATAGCATTAAATTATAAAATCCAAAAAGGCTTAAGAAAGACATACGCCTAAAGCAGAGGGCCTGACAGGGCCTCCGTCTGCCGGGGTTGCGGGATATTCGAAAGAGATACCGCGGCCCCGGAACGTAAAAGGCATGGGTGGGTTTGAGTCAGTATAAGTCTGACACCGCTCCCCCCCGCTCCCGAAGATATTTGATGATTTCCCTCCCAAAAAAAAGAAAAACACGCTCGGTCAATCAAACACTAATATAATTTTAATTACTGCTATACCGAAAAAAAAACTTCCACAAAAATACCTTATTCAGAAAACCTACCATTTCAATCCTTCATTTACTGTCGAAAGTGGTTAGTAAATGAAGGTAATTGCTCTGAAAACCGTCTGTATTGTAATCGTGGTGGTACGTGCGATGCGTTATCTGCTGGTTCCCATGGTCGTGTTTATAAATGACCGTCCGTAGGTCACTGATGCTGCGGTTGATGGTCATCGCAGTCTCAAGCGGGACAGCGACACTGAGAAATGGATACGTTACCAATTTTGATTTCCGGTTGGTAAGGGATTTTGTGAAAATTGATGGTGTGTTTTGTTGGTGTGTGCAAATTGTTTTTTTTTTGGTTGAACTTACATTTGTATAGGAGTGTTTGTGTGTTTTGGTTTTAATTAAGTACACTGTTCAAAAGAGAGTTAATCAATGATGCACTATTGAAAAATAAAAAAAAATAGATTCATTTTCGATTCTTCAATCATCACAGATTTGTCATTATTAAATAACACTTGCTTTACATACTAATGAATCATTGTGTCTGTTTTTAGACAGTGAACGTCTTAATTAATGATTTTCAATAGCCCAATATTGTTTCCGTAACTTAAGACAGCCATTAAAAAACAATAACCAAAAAAATCTAAAACAAGATCAAGACATCATCAGATTCTTTCGACCGCAAAAAATATTCCAAAACATATCATCATGGACAACAAATCCGTATTATCCATGCAGGCGTGCGTACAATCTGCAGTCAGTAGTTACCTGACCACTGTCTGTGAAAACGATAGCATTTAAACACTCGTTACTGTTGCCAACTGTACTTCAATGCCTGTACATATGTAGCCAAGCTAGAGCTCGTCTTGAAGGTACATACGAGTGCATTACTTTTGTATTAAAATTTTGTGCCATGCAGGATTTTTCATTAGCAAAAATTTGATCACATAAACTTTAATCCCTTATTTCTCTTTCATTTCTCTAAAGTCGGGTTATGACTTTAAAAAAATCATTCTTATGAAATAGGTTTGTTTAAAGAACCTGATGAAATGACAGTAGGTAGTCATAGTGTAGCTATAAAAGTTATGAAAAAAAAAACAGTTTTTTTTCACACTATTGTGAAGCAATGTTTTTTTGCTTGAATTTGTAATTTTTTGGGTTTTTTTTCGTTGTATGTTACCTTCTTTTTAATCAGCTGTCCGTTTTCGTTTTTTTTTTATTATAACCGTTATTTATATATTTTTTGGATTTACGAGTTGTTACATGTATTTATACGTTATGTTTATCTTTATTTCGACCGTTTAAACTAGGGCCATCTTAAACTCTAACTTATACATTCATATCTCCTACTTAGCATCCACTTAGTAGTCAATGGTTATTGAATTACACCATAGAGTGATAAATTAAACGATTAAATCTATCATAGGGCCTATTTATAAATCGCTGCCTACTGCCTACTCCCCATGAGTCACAATTTCAAAATTTGCAAATCAACTCAAAATGTTTGCAACAGTACGACAAGATTCGTTTTGCTGTTCTAAAACACCATGTCATAGGAATATGCATCTTAAACCTGAAAGAATACAGTTGAGTTTTGTTTTTAGTTGCTTCCTAGGTGGTAATTATTGGGCCATACTTATGATTGAACAGAACAATGAGTGCGTGGGAGTAGTTTAGTAATATTAGTAAAAATGTCAGATGATAATGAAATGATTTTGTAAAAAATTACAGTTTTGGATCTCGGCTAAATGTTAGGCTGTAATGACCTTTTATTTTGGACGTAGTATTGCTCAATTTAAATAATTAATATGGGAGCTTATGTTCTCCTTATAAGTCTTAAGCTTTCATCATATTATGTGATGATACTATTCGTAACTAAAAGTTTAATTTCTTCATAATTGACGGTATCTACAAATTTAACCTAAATTTTAAATTCCAAGAGCAATAGTGACGGTAGCGCCTGCAGCTTGGACTTGGCTTCCAGCTACTCGTCTGATAATGACGAAACCAACACCAGAAGATCCAGCCTATCCTTACTAATATAATAACAGCGAAAGTGAGTTTGTTTGTTTGTAAAGACAATGGCCATCGAAAAGAAAAAAATACCTTCTCCCCCCTTTTTTCCCTCCTTCTACCCCTTTTCTCACTTTAAAAAAAATGCCTATGTCCTTCTCCAGAGTCCCAACTTTTTATCTGTAGCAAAGTTCATTGAAATCGGTGTGGTCATTTAGGCGTGAAGACGTAACAAACTCACTTTAGCTTTTACAATATTAGTAAGATTAAATCTTTAAATCATTACACAACAACTACTAATAAACTCCACAAATTCAAACAAAATTTCAGCTAATATTCTTAACAAGTTAGTCTAAACACTTTCCCTGGTGTAATTTATATGCAGTAAGTCGTACTAGCCGGTACATATAAATTATACCGGGACCAATTTGTGCAGGGTAATTATTGTGGACAAATGAGCGCTGAGACACACTGTCTCCTAGCTTTTGGTATACCGTACTGTTATAAGTTTCAGTTTGTTTTTTATTCATTATCATTTTTTATTTGTATATACTAATATTATAAAAACGAAAGTGAGTTTGTTTGTTACGTCTTCTAGCTTAAATTGCTTATCTGATTTCGAAGAATTTTGGTACAGAGATAGTTGGGACCCTGGAGACGGTCATTGGCAATTTTTTTTTTAAAGTAAGAAATGAGGGAGAAAGAGGGAAGAAAAGAGAAAACTTAGCTTTGCTGTTACAAAAAAATAAGGTGCAAGGGCAAAAACTACAAGTTGCAGGTGCCTGCAAATCAGGAAAGGGGAACTGTGTTACCCCGAATTAAACGCGAGCGAAGCCGCGTGCAAAACTTTGCTGGAATAAATCGCAAAAAAAATTAATCAAAATATTTTATTTTGCAAATCTACGTGGGCACTTATAAAACGTCGAGAAAAGCTGCATGGTTTGGGTTGGTTGTTTTCTCTACCCACAAAAACTCCATGGTTACTCTTTTAAAATCATTTAGTTTTACAATGTTGTTGTTACAGTTTTAGTACTTAAGTATGAGAGGACAGCGTAGGCCCGAAATTAAGTCATTGCTAATTTTACATAACGTAAAATAAGATAAAAAAGTTAATTAGATGTTAATGTTAATCTAAAATGCCCACATTTACTCACTAACAAAAATTCAGTAAAAAACTAAATAAGAAAACTATTATTAAATAAGCTGTCTATTTGTATGTTATAAGTAATCTGTTTAAATAAATGTTATAATGTGATGAATATTGTGTTGTTATAACTATGCGTATGTAACCTTGTAATACAGAAATTCTGAAAACATAGCTCTTACTCTTAGTTTTTTAAACAAAATTCAGAACAGTAGTTTCAAACATCTATAATTTTATTTTGTTTTCCGTAAAATATAAACGGCCTGTTTTTTTCATTTTCATTTCGTTCCATTCAGCGTACCAATTTAATTATGCTGTTCAAAATACAATAATATACATAGTTAAAACGGGCTACAAAACAATCTAGGCATCATTTACAATATTGCTCAAACAAATATATATATCAAATGAAAAATCCCCTATTTCATCAGTCGAGTATACCAGTCCTCGAACACCGCCATGGGCGTAAAGCCCCACAATGTCGACCACCACGCGTAGTGTTCGCACAAACACTGCGCCCACGCACGCATCCATTAACCAGTGATTAACTTGTAGTGTGGGTAACACAATCGCTTTTTGTTTTCAAATAGTGGCACTTTAATTTTCATAGAGCGGAAGTGATTCATTAATGTTTGTTTGTGGCGTGTCCGGTCCAGTCTGGTATGAAAACCTGCTTAAGACGCTGCCTACTCCGGGGTTGCGTGTCATACTGGGGTTGCGGGTTGTTCGAAAGAGATACCGCGGCCCCGGAACTTAAAGGGCAATAGAAACATGGGTGGGTTTTAGTCAGTACAAGTCTGACACTCCCGCCCGTTCCACCCAGAGCGGGAAGTTATTTGAAGATTTCCCACCTGCAAAAATAATGCCGTTTCATATTAACATTACAGAAAATCACGCGTGTAATTCCTGAAGGGTTAAGGTAAAACCGCTTAAATGTGTGTGTATTATATGGTACACCTATACCGTATAGTACATTCACATTTAAGCTCCATGTTATATTTAAGTTCCATGTAATAGTGCGAGCCTAATGCCGATGGGCCAGGCACAAATCTAGATGCCGTGTCTACTGAGGAGCTCATAATGTGAAAAATCAACAACAATGCTCGACCCAAAAATCGAACTCAAAACATTTGTTCCTGGCCAATATACTTCATAAACATCAATTTCGTGAGGTAACCCACTTCCATTTCGAAACCTTGGTAAGGGTTGCTTTACCAGGCACTTAAGGTAACCTTATCCATCTCGAAACCTCGGCAACGGTTGCTTAACCTGGACCGGTCATGTGACCTATCCATTTCCAAACCTTGGCAAGGGTTACTTTACCTGGATCGGTAATGTGACCCATCCATTTCCAAACCTTGGCGAGGGTTGCTTAACCTGGGCATTAAGGTTACCCATCTATTTCCAAATCTCGGCAAGGGTTGTTTAACCTGGGCATTAAGGTAACCCATCCATTCCCAAACCTTGGCAAAGCATCCATTTCTAAACCAAACGAAACGGTTCAGGTTAAGCAACCCTAGCCAAGGTGTTAATCTTTCACAATCTTAAAAAGATTTGAATCTAAATTGAATGGTTAAAGTTTTTTTTTTTTAGATTTTTTTAAATGAATACATGAAGCTTTTTTGAAATACTTATGTATAATCATGATGCAAAAGTTCTGATCAGATCTGCAAATCAACCGCATCCTTTTTCGTGTTTAAATCTTTTACAAACTTATTGTAAAACTTCTCGATGTCTTACAAAAAAAAAAAAAAACGTTTAGCTTTTATAACCTGAAAACGTGCCGCAGTACGCTTACCAAACCAAATTCAGCTTGCCAAATCCCTGTAGAAAGTTCTAGATGCTCAACTAACAAATTGGCATCGCGACGCGAGGGGTGGTAGGTCGAGCATGCGCGAGGCTGTGCGCGTGAGTGGACGCACGCTCGCGCCGCGCGCATTCGTCTTGTTTAAACCCATTTGACTAATTATTACTGTAAAATTGTTTGCAAAATTGTCTTGTTGGATTGGAGTTTTGACATATTAGTTAGGTTAAGAAATTTTGTGTTTTAGGTTGTAACTACAAAGATTTTGTTATGTTGTAGTGGAATACCTGTACTTTTTGGCTTTTTAGGGTTCCGTACCTCAAAGGAAAAACGGAACCTTTATTGGATCATGGATTTCGTCGTCTGTCTGTCTGTTAAGACTCTTAATCTCGGGATCGCATGCAGATTTCGAGTTGAAATTGAAATCATATACTCTAGTCTGTAGTACATTTGTGCTGTGAACTGAAAATCAACCCTCTAAGTCTACGCAGTCAAAAAATATGGCCATTTATGTCGCAAGATTGTACGGAACTCTTGGCCGGATTTTTCACTTCACAAAGCTCATTCCAATCTTCGCATAAAGTTCTGTCCCATTGAAAGAAACTTGTACTATAACTGTTAGGATGGTATTTTTGTTTTTGAACTTTATCACTGCAGGACATCATTTGCCTAGCCTTTTCCTAATAATGTTGGGTCTATTGTCTAATCTTACCGGATTCAGCTGAATACCAATATTTCACACGCCTATTTGACTTCCACAACCCACTTAGTACTGGGTGTTACGATACCCCCTGGTAAGATTGGCTGTCTGACTTTTAGACCATTGGACTACCTGTAAAGACTGTCAGAGGCCCGGTGAAATCCGTAAAGAATAACTGGGACTAAGAGCACAATGGAAACTCGAAACTCGCTGGTCACCCATCCACGGAACAAAATAGGCAAGCGGAGCTTAACTTGAAGATCAACCTTTAGCGGCTGCTTTTACTTACACAAACATGGACCCTGTTCAATTTATTAGCATTTGCGTTAGGCCGTTATTTTCCGATGATAATTTTAAAGGTGCAAAACCACCTTGAATTCACACAAACCGTATTTGCATTGACCCCGCGCGAACAAATCGAACCTTCCTGCAACCTTTGATTGAAAGATTACCCGCGTAGGCGCATACGAATATAATCGCTAACTACACACACATACACCCATATCCTTTCCACTTTCCCCTGACACTGATACCCTTTGATAATCTCTGTTCTAAGCGAAGATGAGTAATTTAATGGAGGCGTGTTTATTGAAAATTATCGTGTGTCTGACCGACGCTGGCGCCGAAGCACGCACCAACCGCCATCTTGGTAAAGATAAATCAATCAGGGTTATTATTCAATGTTTGAGCTATTCATTTGGCGCATGTGTTAGTTTTGGTGGTGAAATTATTGTGCATCGAATGTTTTGACTGACGACTTAAGTAGAATTATATAATAGAATATATTTAAAAAAAAAGTTCAACATAACTGTTTTACAGAAACTGCTAATTTTATGGTTACAAAGGCGGTCTTATCACTGATAGCGATATCTTCTAGACAACCTTTGGATAGAGTGTACGAATATAAAAATATATCGGGGGTCAGTCAATGGCGTACCTATTGCTAATACTACAGAAACAATTAAAAATAAAGTTATATATAATAATAAAAACATATAATATAATTATGTATTTATGTAATGTGTGTTGTTGAAGTAGTTCATTTTTCCATCGGTCTCTTTTAAGTTTGTAAAAGCACTGTGTTCGAAAGTACAATCAAAAATCTAATTCTTTATCGTTTAGGTTACAAAGGCATCTTATATACTCTCTCTTCACTTCTATTCTTTTATTTATGCCTTTTTACTAGTCTAAGGTAATCTTACAAAACCTTTTTGACTGAAATAAGGCTTTGAGCATATTTTCTAAGACCTGAATACTTCAGACACCTTTTTTTATCCTAAGATTGTGAACATGATGCCGATAAAATTAAAGATTTATAATTATCCTTGAGTATAGAGCTGGCAGGACGTATAAATAAACATGGGAAATACAATTCGCACATTAAAACACATCTAGATATACTTAGCCAAAGTCCGGCTCACTATCAGTGCTCCAATGATGGTTCGCACTTAGCCCCCGTCGACGCTCACGACTCCCATACTAGCCATAAATATGTACGGTACCTGTGATTACAAGTCTAATGCGAAATATTAATTTAAATGTACTTATAAGGCTGATTGTATGGGAGGCAACTATGGGGAAATGTAAGAGCAAGTTTTTGAATAAACAGAACGCAGAGAACATCTTTCAGAATTGTTTGTTGCAGAGGTTCGATTTTCAAAAGTATGAGATTGGTGCTATCACCAATCTCATACTTTTGAAAATCGAACCGCTGATCTTGTTGATATTCAAAGATATGAGAAACGCTTTAAAAGGATTAGGTACCACTTATATTACAACTAGATTTTGCCCGTGACTTCGTTTACGTTAAATTCGGGGTAACACAGTTCCCCTTTCCTGATTTACTGGCAACTGCTACTTGTAGTTTTTGCCCTTGCGCCTTATTTATTGTAATAGCAATGCTAAGTTTTCCCTTTCTCCCTCATATTTCAATCTTGTTAAAAAAATAGCCTATGTCCGTCTCCAGGGCCCCAACTATCTCTGTACCAAAATTCATCAAAATCGGTTTAGCCATTTAGGCGTGAAGAGGTAACAAACAAACAAAATCACTTTCGCTTTTATAATATTAGTAAGGAAGTGGATTATAACGGACAAACATTCTACTAAAATATTCTCTGGCTTTTACAGAAAAGATTTTGGATGATAAATGTCCTAGAATATCTTGTTTTTCAATACAATTTAGAAATTAGGTACTATCCGAAACAAAATCGGTGAACTACAGATTTTTACATAAACAAACCCTGTTTTATTCACTTTTAGAATTCCTTAGTTTGTAAAGACATTCTATTGTCTATTTTCTCTCAAGTGTGCAGACTTCCTTAGCCAGTAAGTGGTCATACATTTCAGGAGATCGTGTTTAAATCGCCAGCGCTGTGATCTGGGCACACCGTCGTCCGTCAAAGTCTGCTTCAGATACGTACGTGTTACTGAGCTTTATTTGAAAATATTATGCTTATAGTAAGACCTTGCCTTAAATATTGTCAAAGAAAGAAACACGAGCTTGACATGATGTTATGGGTTATGTCACCTGTACACTTGATAACCTCTTTTTTTTGGGTTGGGAAATCATCAAATAACTTCCCCGCTCTGGGCAGAGTGGGGGGGAGTGTCAGGCTTACACTGACTAAAACCCAACCCATATTCCTTCTATTGCCCTTTACGTTCCGGGGCCGTAGTATCTCTTTCGAACAACCCGCAATCTCCAGGCGGGGGCCCTGGCAGGCCTCTCTGCTTTGCTGATATCTCTTTGAGGCGCGCGGACGGACGATGAGCTACCCATTGCTCAAAGTCCACAGGCCCACATCTACGGTGGCCGGGTCACCACTTAAGGGCAAAAAATAGATTACAATCAAATACATGTAAAATTTAAAAAAAAAAAAACGGTCATCAGTTTCGGAAGAGTATGATAACGAAAGCTGTAAAATAGTATTTACGAGAAGAAGAAAGATATAAGAATTAGTAGGATTAGTAAGTTTCTTCGAATGTCAACATTTCAAAATTAAATTAAAATAAATAACCAGAAAACCAAACCAATTTGTTTCGAATTGAGACGGTCAGATTATATAGCAGAAGACTCAAAATGTTTTTGGCAAACAAACAAAACAAAATGATAAATTAAGCCTAGGTTCTATAGCACCGATGCTATCGTTCTCTAAATCCGTGAGAGTACGGGGTGCGAACACGTCTATGGGCACGCAGGAAGCGCAAGCGCAGATAATGAGTGTCGGTGTGTTCTCAGTGCGGGGCAATGAATTAATAGTGGCATTGCTATCTTCATTGCGGTCATACTACGTCGAATACACACATTAGCGGGGTTCGGTCACGATTGGAGGTGCATGGAGGGGCTGATGCTGTGTTTTGAACTTTTCGGTGTGATTAATTAATGTTTAAAGGGACTCGGTAGGTTTCATCACTGAAATGTTCACTGAGTTGTGGTTTCAGTTTATGTATAACCCTCAACCTAGAACATAAAATGGCAACACTATGTGGAACAAAACCATTTAAACCCACCCACGATACAGGAGAAATTCCTAGTGTAGGGCAACATCTTTAAAAAAGAAAACCGCAGGATCTAATGTCTTTACGTTGGCATGAAGTTCAGTTTCGTGACCTCCCATTATATTTATTTATAAACAAAGGTTCTGTGTAAAAAAAAACTTAAAAATAAAAATTATAGTTTTGAACTTACACAGTTGACAATTACAGGTATGAGATTTGTTGGTGTTTGGAAAATAACTAACCAATTGTTTGGAAAATTACAAATAAAAAAAAAACTCAAAACGCTGAAAATAATGGAAAACGCCGAAGATATCCCGTAAAAGAACAGTGTTTTAGTTAGAAATCGACAAAGTTTCAAACAGTGAAACTGACCAATATCTAGGAAGCAAAAATGTAATACCATTTAAAGACCCCCAAAAATGGCAAACGCCTGCCAATTTCATCAGTGATGAAGACACTTACAATGTTCTACAAACACTTAATTCACCTTGAAGGTATCATCCTCTCCATACCCGCCAATAATTGCAACAGACCCATCCTTGCTCGCATACAATCCACGATTGCCGATGAAATGCTCAACAGTGCAATTTTCGCGTTATAAATAAATTCGCTCAATTATAGGCGCTAAAGTGTAGAATACTAAGATGATCTTCAATTGTATCCGTGCCGCGTATATCTTTGTTCTCACACGATTATAATTGGATGCTCCATTCAATGTTTTGCGATTTAAAAGGTTGCAGTGTTTTTGCAATTTTGTTGTTTGGGATTTGGAAATCTTTATGCTGTTCGTGTTTTCGGCAATAATTGTTTCAGGTTGTATTGAAGGCAGGTCATTCTTTAGGAAAGGCCGTCCGTTAAAATTGATTGGTTCCCTTCTAGGATCACATCGTTGTCTGTCTATCTGTCAAGATCCTTTATGTCCGGAACACGTAAAGATATCCAGTTGAAATTAATATTATATACTCAAGTCTGTGTCAGTTGTTCTGTATGTGTTCAGTCAAAAGATTTTTATGTTAAGGGCCTTTATGTTACAAGTTTATACGGAACCCTGGTTTCGCGAGTCCGACTCGCACTTGGCCTTTTTTTACTTATTAGGACGCTTTACTTACTAACTTTACTTTTTGGTCTTCTGGTTCTATTTATGTATTTTTTCCAGAGATATTATAAAATTGGAATGATTATAAAACCACTAACCTAAAATTACTTTTTATATTCGTGTTTTATTTATGTATATCAGAACAAAACAAACTTAGTCTATTGTTGGGTCGATTGATTTATACCGAATGCCTTCTTATAAACATTACTACAATTGTAGGCATCGTCTAAATTAAGCTTGATAATCCAATCCATACTAACAAGCTTATACTCTTCACGCCTTGCAGCCGTAGCGAGCATAAATTCGTATGATCAGCGACAGGACCCGCACCACCGACCTATTTCATAAACTCACGAAGAAAACTTACTTAGGCCAACCTTCAAACAAGCTGAATTAAACTTTATAGTTTTAAAGTTAGAGTTGGGTGTTCCTTGGTGGTGATGTGACGGAAAGTCGTGTGTTTTCGGTTACCATGGCGACCGAAATGTCGGTGAGGTGCAATGCAATAGTTTAATCTGGCTGCGGGCACGACCACACGAACTCGCCGCCCGCGGAGGCCTTGCGAGATGAGTAGCACTGTGTGAAGTTAAACTTTTGGTTGAAACGTTGACGTAAAACTATTGGGTACTAAACTATGGTATGACCACCGTATTTTTTTTTAAACGTACCCCCTCTGGAATTTCCCCTGTATCGTGGGTGCGTTTACAAACATATAAACTCACATATACAAACTATCATGTAGTATGCTTATCAAGTCCCTGCGTCAGCGTTTCTTTCTATTCTTTCAAATCACACACATTTATCAAAATTTTACCATCTTCACTAAACTAAGTTCACACACAGTTTAGTCGGGCGCCAACGTGTCACCGAGTGTCGCAAGCGCAGCGGACGACTAAATATCAGGCGCATCACTAGTCTAATGACTCGTACAAATAGCTTCCACGAATCTACGTAATGTATAGCCGCCGGCGCATCATATTATGTTTTCAGTTTTCACATACATTTTATAAGTATTGTTGTGGGAAGCGGGTCTTAAGACTGTAAGAAAGTATGTTTGGATATCTCGTTTTGTGTATTTATTGTCGTTTAGGTTTAGATATTTTGTTTGAAAATCGAAAGACGCGTTGTTTCGGCCAATCAGAAACAAGCAACGTCTCCTTCTAATTTAAAAGGGTTTTGTATTTAGATAAAACTATGCAGATTTTTCACTCTCTTGTAAAGCTATTTTTGATTTACATGGTTTTTGACTTTTTTAAGTTAATCTTGTGGATTCAAATAAGCATGTTTTATGTGAAGATTCCATCGTCTTTAATTTTAACAAAATTAACGCCCTAGTTGATTTGGTAAATCCCACAGGTAAATCAGCAATGTGGTAAATCAGCAATGTGGTAATCAGCAATGTGGTAAATCAGCAATGTGTTAAATCAGCAATGTGGTAAATCAGCAATATGGTAATCAGCAATATGGTAAATCAGCAATGTGGTAATCAGCAATGTGGTAAATCAGCAATGTGATAAATCAACAATGTGTATTTCAACCACATAATTATGATTGAATCCTGAATGAAAAAATAAAACTATTCCACTTGGTTATGACCGCATATCTAGGTATAGCCAGTGCTTTCAAGTTAAAATACGATCCTGAATTTACATAATGCTATTTGAAAAGTAATCAAGCAAGATGCAACAAGTTTTGACCAAAATAAGGTACATAAGGGTTTCTTCTAAAGTTCATCTATCATTCAAAAGCGTTTTAATTAAAATTTCGATTCTTTTTTGTTAAGGTAGCCCGCTCGTAATAAAAAACATAGCCAGGCGAACACTGTCATTATAAATATTGTCTAGCCCAAGAACACACTCGTCTTCTTAACAGATCAAAACTAAACCCGAAGTCCAAAGACATCCTTACAAAATAATAGACATTACGATTTGAAAGTAAAAGGGACGTCCAACAAATATAGGTCACCATTCACACTAGTTTGTCCAGTTATACGAAAAATCCGCGATAATTGGTTGCGTGCGCGCACGACGCTGGTTGAGAATTGACGTTAATAAACACGTTTTCAACGTATTGATTTGTTAGCGCGGTTTATCGAGATCTAATTTGTAAAGCTTCTGAAAGGGTTAAGCTGTTTGTAAATGATTGGTTGGTTTGTATAAATTTCATATTAATTTTGGCTGATAAAGAAGGCTAAAATAGCAGAAAACAGGTACCGGTGCCAGAGGTGGAAGGAGGAAGCGCGGGTTCCTAAGAGATGGAATGATTAGAGAAAGGCCTTTGCCCAGGAGTGGGACAGAGCAGGTTAGAAAAAAAGACGCGTACTGCTGGGCTGACTGATTACCAGTATTTTACATGGAGCGACTGCCTATCTGACCGCCACAGCCCAGTTAGTACAGTGGTAAGACTGGTTTCAGACTTTCGGAATATGACCACCAACAGCTTAACGTGCTTTCCGAAGCACGAAGGATGTTTAGTATGTACTAATAGGTGTTCACCTATCCATAGATCAACCTAAATAAGCGCTGCTTAAACTAAAGATCGAGCTGAGTGGTTGCCATTTTAGGCTTGTTTTGATGAACAATTTGTAGGGTGCTGCTATTTGCGCTCACTCTTTTTCTTTACCTACATATACCCCATACCTCAGAGAGCATCACATTTTCGCTTTTAAAACTCAGTAAGAAAATTCAATTCATAAGAAAATTAACATTTTGTGCTTAGTAATCCTTGTAGCTTCATCGGGTTCGATTTTCGCATTGTATCTAAGAATGCTAGATTGACAATATATGATTTCTAAAATCAGAACTCCATCTTTGTTTACATACAAGAGAAGAACAATTCTCCAAGTGTTAACCATCATTTAAATTGCAATTTCACACAAACCAAAGATCACGAGACTTTTCCAATTGACAGTCGTGATCGACAACATACAACGCGAGGGCACATAACACCTACCTATCTATAAGAAAATGTCAATCCTTTGCAAGTTTCGCACGCCGCCAGCCGGGGTCGTCCGATTCGGCCGCGTCCGGCTGTTGGCATTCACGAATATTATTAGACATTGTTTTGGTGTTGTGGAGGTGAGAAGATAGGTAGATGTGACAACGTAGTGGTATGGTATTGGTTCTCTTTTGTTTCGCGCACTGTTATTAGTGATGCGGACTTGACGGCAGACGGTCTCAAAAATCCGAGAAGTTTGATCTACTTCCGGATGGCTGGTGAGAAAGGTTGGTGTACGACATAGTCCATCTAGAAAAACTAAGTGCGGAAACCCCGGGACCGATGAAGAAGAAGAAGCCAGAGTGATGGCTCGCTTGGTGTGCCTTATTAAAAATGAAATCATTCGATTTGTTGGTGAAGTTCTCTTTTGATGTATAGAAGAAGACCAAGCATGACTATTTGTAGCGGAAAAGTAAATGATTATGGAAGTGTGTGTGAAGTATTTTTGGGAGATAAAGGAGCTGCCCTTTTCTTATATTTACTTAAACCACCTTGAAAATAGCAGGAGCTCCAGGATAAACTTTTAAATAATACTAAAATTAATTTGTAGACATAACTTTTAGAAACATAGAGGAAGACAAAAGAAACGTTGGATGGATTGAAAAAGAATATGGCAAGAACAGATAGGAAATCATCACATAACTTCTCCCGCTCTGGGTGGAGCTGAAAGGAGAGGTTTACCCATGTGTTCCTTCTTTTGCCCTTTGTGTTCCGGTTCCACGGTAATTCTTCGAACAACCCGCAACCACGGATATAATTAGGATAAGGACAGCAGAAAGATGGATTTACCCACCCGTCCCTTGCAAGAGCCAGCCCGCGTTGCTGAGCCAGTAAGCTTAAATCAGTCCATAAATAATATCACTCAGATCCAGCCTGTCCCTTGCTGTCGTTCCTCAGCGACGCCCTAAGCCGAGGCTCGTACCCCACAGCGGGTGCCCTTAGCGTGTAGTCGCTTAGTTTGTAGGTTGAACTGCGAGAAACCAATTCTAAAAAAAAAAGATAGATTTATTGTATGCTGACCCATTTATACGTTTGAAGGATCGTTGTTTCCTTGAAATATTTCAAGTATAAGACTTGAAATATTTCAAGGAAACAACGATCTCGCATTTGCTTCTTTAATCTGTTTTACTTATAGGTTTGCTGGTATTTGACTAATGGCGGATGTGTGTGTAATCTTAGTGTGCGCGATGTGTCCGGTTCTTTTGCAAGACATATCACGAACTGGCCATAGGTTAGTTTGGCCATAACCTACTGTAAATTTAGTAGGAATGACGGCATGGTTGGCGCAGTGGCTGAGCAATTGACTGCCACGCTGCGTGTCGCGGGTTCGATTTCCACACGGAACAAATATTTGTATGCCCTACAGTACATACTGTCTCTAGCTGTTTGTGTATGTGAGTTTAAATGTTTGTAAACGCACCCACGATACAGGAGAAATTCCTAGTGCGGGGCAACGATTTTTTTAAACAATAAGATTACCAGCTAAAACAATAGGAAGTGACGAAGGACGGCGTTTTTGTGGGACTGTCTCTTGCGCAGAGTACTTTCACTATACGGGGTCTCTTGTAAAAAATGTTGATTATCACCCTCATTTGAATGAATGACTTTTGATTTTGATTAGTTTTTAATTTAATAAATAACAGCTTTGCAACGTGGCCAGCCTCTTGGGCACATTACCATCTAACAGCGTTGAGGATGAGAATTTTATGCCTCTTTACAGTTTGCTGTTGAATTTTTATGGTTTAATTATTTTAGCTTTTTTACTTTCGGTATTAAAGTTCCTATTTAGAAATTTTGCATCCGAAATTTAATACATTCTACTATATAACATTATAAACGCGAATGTTTGTGGGGTTGGATGTATGAATGTTTGTTACTGTTTCACGTCAAAACGACTAAACGGATCTGGATAAATTTGGTACAGAGGTAGACTATAGTCTGGAAAAACACATAGGATACTTTTTTACCATCACGCCGCCGAAGTCGCGGGCGCCAGCTAGTACTTAATATATTATCGCACCTGTTATCTCCTAAGGGTTACGCAGAGCCGAATAGTACACCCACATTTCGTCAATTATGTTCACATCCCATGTATTAAGAAGCGTGTGTATTGGCATCAACAGGGCAAAAATCTATATACCAGATAAAACTGTAACCTAACATTTAATCCACTACTACGCATTTTACCATTTAACCTCTAGAGCCTCAGCGGCACAAAAACGTGCCAGTAAACAAGTATTACCGTTGAGCCCCGCTGGCACAAATTTATGCCACCAAACCCCGACCGATTTAAAACTGTATTTGTAGTAAAGATAAGTCTTAACTTACGATAAGAGCCCGCCCGGCGGTGTTTGACGGATAGTTGACGTAAATAATGGCGGTACTTGAGAGATTAATTTTATTAGTCGATGCTATTGTAAGTTTTAGAAAGAGCCATCTTTTATCAACTAGACCCATGTAGCTCAGTGATCACCGTTCAGGAAAGCTCATGTAAGAACCTTAGCCACTGAGGACCTTAAGGTGAATAAAGATTCCAAGTTATTATATTAGTTACTAGCCTTTGCCCGCGGCTTCGCTCGCGTTAAATTCGGGGTAACAGAGTTTTCCTTGCGCCTGATTTGTAATAGCAACGCTAAGTTTTCCCTTTTCTTCTCTCTTTCTCCCTCAAATCCCACTTTTTATAAAAAAAATATTATCTGTGTCCGTCTCCTGGTTCCCAACTATGTACCAAAATTCATCAACATCGGTGTAGCTATTAAAGCGTGAAGAGGTAACAAACAAACTCACTTTCGCTTTTATAATATTAGTAAGGATTATACCAGTTCAAGGCATCAAAAATTATCTTTAAAAACATTTAGGTACCAGACAGTTCTGTGGTATCGCATTCAAAACGAATTCTATAACCTTTGCCCTTACCGACGACACGTCAAGGATACCTTCAGAGTGACGGATGTAATGGCAAGGTCCCATGTATGGCGTGGATGACAGGCGGATTTATATATTATATGTGCGTGTGCATTCTATTGTTTTTGACATTGACTTTCTATGAATTTAGTTGCGTGTACTTTGGGTGTCGGTGCTGATTTCATTCGATTGATTGTATTATTAATATGACTCTTAAAAATCACCTGTCTCTTTAAATATGTCCGTCTTACTTTGGTCATAAAAAAATACAAGTTTTTTTTTTAATATCGTTGCCCCGCACTATGATTTTTTCCTGTATCGTGGGTGCGTTTACAAACATTTAAACTCACATACACAAACAGCCAGACCCGGAACAACTATCTGTAGGTCATACAAATATTTGTTCCGTGCGGGAATCGAACCCGCGACACGCAGCGCGGCAGTCGATCGCTCAGCCACTGCGCCAAGCGGCAATATTAAACTCTTTCCATCCATATGAGCTTATCCTATATATTACGTATCATGTAAAATGATGTGTGTAACATGTATCACGTATACACATAAAATATTTTGTAATAATAGTTGTCATTTAAAAAATAAAAGTTTCCCATACTAGGAATTTCTCCTGTATCGTGGGTGCGTTTACAAAGAATTAAACTCACATACACAAACAGCCAGACTCGAAACAACTATTTGTACAACATACAAATTTAATATTTGTTCCGAGCGAAAATCGATCCCGCGACACGCAGCGCAGTAGTCAATTGTTCAGCCATTGCGTCAACCGTGCTGTCATAATTTTTTAAATGTATGTTTTTTTTTCTGAGGAGCTCGTGGCTAAATAATAGCAGCCGCTCGGGTCGATCTTAAGGTTAAGCTGCGCTTGCCTAGGTTGGTCTGTGGATGGGTGACCACCCGTTACATACTGAGTTTCCTCCGTGCCTCGGAAAGCACGTTAAGCCGTTGGTCCCGGCTGTCATTTGTAGATCTTTGACAGTCGTTACAAGTAGTCAGTGTTCCGAAAGTCTGACAACCAGTCTTACCAAGGGGTATCGTATTATCCAGTATTAACTGGGTTGTGGAGGTCAGATAGGCAGTCGCTCCATGTAAAATACTGATATTCAGCTGCATCCGGTTAGACTGGAAGCCGACCCCAATATAGTTGGGAAAAGGCTAGGCAGATGATGATGTTTTTTTTTCTCAGATTGATATTTTTTTTGTTTTAATTCCTGTATTATGCCTCTTATTGCATCAACTAAATGATAGCATAATAATATATCTATCTACTACATGTTTATACAAATAAATACATCTTTATCTTAATCTTACTGAAAGCTGCTGCGATTTCATTGCATATTTTGTAAGATGTTAAGTTTGAGCCAGGGCTTATCTTACAGTCCTCTTGCAAGGATGTCAGGAACGCGTCAGGGAGAAGATTGCCTTTGCCGGGCGGTGAAGGCGGCGTAGTGGCGATCCGGGACCAGATCAGGGTCACCTAAGATGTGTAGGTCAGGTCACGCATTTTTCACTATCTTATTATACTATTAACACTTTAACGTGATTTTTACCAGTGAAATATTCAACCGTCCGTTTCCGGGCCCAGTGCACTATTTTGTCACGAAATCCTTACCAATATTATAAAAGCGAAAGTGATTTAGTTTGTTTGTTACATCTTCACGTCTAAATGGCTAAACAGATTTTGATGAATTTTGGTACAGAGATAGTTGGGACCCTGGAGGCGGACATAGACTTTTTTTTGTTTAAAAAAGTGGAAAATGAGGGAGAAAAAGGGAAAACTTAGCCTAGCTATTACAATAAATAAGGCGCAAGGGCAAAAACTACCGGGGTTGCGGGTTTTTCGAAAGAGATACCGCGGCCCAGGAACGTAAAGGGTAACAGAAAGAACATGGGTGGGTTTTAGTCAGTACAAGTCTGATTCGCCCTGATCCGCCCAGAGCGGGGGAAGTCATTTGTTGATATCCCATCCGAAAAAAGGGCAAAAACTACAGGTAGCAGGTACCTGCAAATCAGGAAATTAGAACTGTTTTACCCCGACTTTAACACGAGCGAAGCCGTGGGCAAAAGCTGGTAGGTAATTCAATAAAAAAAATATCAAGGAAACAAAAGTGCGCATTCAGAGTTCATGTGGGATAACAGGACAAGGGAACTAGGAAGGGCTAAACAAAGGCGTATTATCTAAACAAGTCAATTAAACAGCGGAATGAGGAAAGCATCGTGTGATGATCGCCAACAATAACTGTCCACTCGGTAATGAGTGCTTTCTCAGCTTCTTGCGCGCGGCATTGTACGCTTTTCCTCGTGAAAAACTATACGGAGCGGCGGTTGCACTGTGAGTTTAATTAGAGTTTGTTGATCGGCGGTTTATGTTACATGGCTGGTTAGAGTAAAAATGGTTTAGGTCGTTGCCAGAGAGATCTGAATATTGGCATTTTAGTGTTTCATGCGGTCAGATGTGTGTTTAAGAGTAACATCACGGATACTATCTTCTAAGAAAAGTTACGTAATTGATTTCATAAGGGCACATTTTCTTCGCATTTGTAACTAAAGATAAATGTGCATTGTAAACGAATGTTTATGGCGTATGTAAATCAAATTTAAATTACCATAACATGATTAGCATATACCATTTGTGATTACGATGAAGTCACGGCATTAAACTCACATTCGGTATTTTGTTCCTTTTAGTATCGGTAAATCATTCAGTCAGTTTAAAATATTTTGCAAAGTGATATGGGCAGGTATTAATGTTAAAGGTAAGTTTCAATGACCAAATTACAGGATTAATGCTGCCATTTGAAAATAACACGCTATGATTAGTCAAACGAAGTACATAATAAAATAATAATTGGCTAGCTAGCTTTTGTGAATGCAGGGTTTAAGACCTTAACTGATTCATTATCATAAGGTTCCGTCTGCTATTCATTTTCATTTGTACTACTTCTTGCCGGTTCCTAAGGAAAACATCCAAGCATACAATATTTCATTAGCAAACATCTAATCAGAGTGCTCTTTTAACCGACGATTTACCAGACGGTGCAATCGTACCTTCTCATATCACCCAGTATATGAGTTCGCGCGTAATTGCGTTCGACGAGCGCTCTTTCAACCGAAAAAACAAGCATCTCTCTCATTGTTCCCGCCAATTTTCCCACATTTCGCCTTTTACAGTTACGCTTTGCCTTCCTGATTTACTCGCAAAAAGTGTATAAATTGAATTCCTCATGCATCAAGCGCGCCGGGATCGTTTCATACTTTTTTCTTGTCTCGGAAAAGATTGTCTTTGTTGTTAGATAATTCTTGGTGTGTGAGCTGCCCTTATTTTTAGCTGGGTGGTGTGGACTTGTACTTAGATGGGTGTTGTTGAGATATTCTGATTTTGTGTTGATAGTATACTTGTTTTGTTTGACCCCAATAAGAATGTTATTCGCATACATTGAGGAATTCGTTGACTGTTAAATTTCAGTTTCTGTAGTTGTTTTAAAAGGTCTATGAGACACAAAAAGGTACTTTCATTTTCAATGGATCATTGGAATATAAGTGTGAACTGGTAGGCAACTGAAAGATATCGTGTAAAGAGGTAGAAGATTAAACTAAAACCGTTTATCCGTTTAGCGTGCCAGTCGCACAGAACAAAAGCTCTGAACTCGGTTCCAACCGATCAAAGCACCAAACGAACGCATCCAAATACGGTCAAAACAAAACTTTCTCACTAATTCCACCGCGGATCGTGCTACGAAGATTCACATGCGAAACGACCACTGCATACACGTGAAACTATCAGTCAAACTACTAGTTAAACATCTGCATAAGTCACGTCTCACGATTCTCTACGAGTAACAGTTTAATAATGTCCGCGAAGTGACCCACCACGACCCCAGTGAAATACGGTTGAACGGACTTGGGGCCATATTTTCCCCCATGCATCGTACCAAAGTCGTGTCTTCCTTGGTGGAAATAAAACGCGAGGTCCATCTCTAGGGGCATCGGTGCCTCAGATGCGCTATTTTAGACAGCATGGCCAAACATTTTATGAAACGAACACAGCCATTCAAAATCCAATCTTGCTACATCTAGATAAGGTTGATATTAGATTGTGTGATATTAACATATAAGTGAAATTAAAGTAGGGTGTACGGATAATGTCATGGGAAGAGCTCAATGAACGTGCGGACAGCGCGTGGACTGCCGACCGGAGGAACTTCCCAACTTATTAACCTCATTAGACAAATGAATTTCGGTTTTAATGCTTTCGAAATAGAGTCGTTATGAAATGCAGATGGAAACTAGGTAAACTTGTAGGCTATACTGCTGTGATCTTCTGTCTTAATAAGTGTAAATCTGTTAGATGTCATTGGTTTAGTTTCGGTGAGTTTGTTTCCGTTAGTGCGCCGGTCATAAGGTTTACTATAGTAGATGTTTCTTAGTCATTTGTTTTATTTGTCGTTTGGTATTTTGTTAGTTTATTGGGTAATCATTAATATTGAATTACCGATCAATTACTTGTGGTAATCTTTGGGCTCTTGTTAGCGTGCGTAAGGAGATGGGTCGTAAGTTTAGCGGTTGATAAATTATGAGATAATTAAACGTACTTACGATTGAGAATAGAATTCGGTTCTATTATATGTATTAAGAGAGGTGAGAAGAGTAATAGAGAGGTAAGAAATTGATTAAAATGATTTTAAAACAATTACGGATAAACGGTAAAAAAATATATATCAATGGAAAGATCCATTGATAGTTATTACTTCATTAAGCAGTTAGTAATTTATAGGTATTTCAGCTTAGAACTTCACAGAGGAAACCTACTTGGTAGCAAAATAATAGTCTAATTATTTTTGGTTACGTGGAGTGAGAAGTTTCATCAACTCAAGAAATTCCTGGTAGAAAAACCCAATAACGGATAGTTGGAATATCCTTACTAGTCCTTACTTAATATCATAGAAGCGAAAGTGAGTTTGTTTATTTATTACGTCTTCACGCCTAAATGGCTAAACCGATTGTGATGAATTTTGATACAGAGATAGTTGGGACCCTGGATATGGACATAAGATAATTAAAAAAAATGAGAAAAGGGAGAGAAAGAGGGAAAAAAAGAGGAGAGAAAGATACTTTTTTTCGATCATCGCGCGGGTTAAAGTTAGCGTTAGCCCTAAGTAACTACGCCACGCGGACAAAGTCACGGGCAGAAGTAAGTAATAAAATAAAAATATGTATATAATTCCCAATAAAATTAAATTTAACTTAATTGGTTCTCCAACCGCCAAATGTCCACTTCAGTCTTTTGCTTATACTACACATTACATTTCACTTCACTTTGCTTGCTTGGGGATCACATGCAAAAAAATACATTAGTGCTCACTACCTTATGCCTACACTTATTAAGATAGAAGTTCACAGCAGTATATAATAGCCTACAAGTTTACCTAGTTTAGAATAGGACTTCACTTCACTTCACTTTTCACTACACTTTGCTTCCTTGCTGTTAACATGCAGAAAAATACATTAGCGAAACAAATACTTTTATAAAACTAACTTTCGCCTGCGGCTTCGCTCGCGTTAATTTGGGGTAACACAGTTCCCCTTTCCTGATTTGCAGGTACCTGCTACCTATAGTTTTTGCCCTTGTGCCTTATTTATTGTAATAGCAATGCTAAGTTTTTCCTCTTCTCCCCTCTTTCTCCCTCATTTCTAAATAAAAAAAAATAGCCTGTGTCCGTCTCCAAGGTCCCAACTATCTCTGTACCAAAATTCATCAAAGTCAGTTTAGCCATCAAGGCGTGAAGACGTACAAGCAAACAAACAGACTCACTTTCGCTTTTATAATATTAGTAAGGATGAAATAAACACAAATGAAGCAATATACAAAGCGGTATCAACAGCTCCACACACATACCCGTGGGATGACGTCTGCCCTTTCCTGTAGGAAGCGACGTGACTTACTGACCCATTGCCTCGCCGCGGCCACGTTCATTTGCTGCCTTTACATATATACTGTGTCTATTTGTATGTATGTGTGTTTGTGTGTGTGATGGTGCATTGGGATTCTGTGGGATTGAGGAGACATGGTTTGTATTGAAGTTTAAACGGTTTTGGACGTGACCCTGAACTATGTTGATGTTATGAAAACATAGATTGTTGGAAGGAATGAAACACTGAGGTGACAGTTGATAGATGGCTCAGCGATGTTGTATACATTGGTATTAGGGCTATATATACTAGGTGGTTTGTTAAACGTTGCCAGTACTTATGAAAATAAACAATTTTTATTTTTTTCAGTTACATGATTCTGATCGGTGGTTGCAGTATCAATATGTATAGAGGGCAAGGGGTATGGGTGGGTTTTAGTCAGTACATGTTTCACACTCCCCCGCTCCACCTAGAGCGGGGGAAGTTATATGAGGATTTCCAATCCTCAAAAAAGCTGGTAACAACACGTTTTAAATAAACCAGCTTATGCCTGCGCTTTCGTCCGCTTAGAGTTTAGTACCCCCGGCATGAAAAGTATCTTATGTGTTAAGCTAACTATGTGATAAATTTCACCCTAATCTGTTCAATAGTTTTTGCGTGAAAGAGCAGCTAACATCTTTTTTTACGTTTCTCCACACGAGGAATTTCTCCTGTATAGTGGGTGCGTTCAATTTCATTTAAACTCACATACACAAACTGCCAGCTTTACATCCAGATATCAATTTATTCATGCTTCGTCACAAAGTTTTGCATTAATAATATAAGCAGAAAAGCATGGTGAAATTAATTTAACGAAACAAATATTCAAAAGCCCTGTAAACGGCTATATTAAAACATTAACACCTACTTCTGTGCTTTCTCAATCAATTTAAATAGCGTTATTGTTGCACGAAAACTATTGTTCGTATTGCAAGCCCATCACGGGATTCCTGCATAAATCAATAGGATATGTACAGCGGAACGTTTAACATCTAACAATTATTTACCTTTGACCTTATTTTGACATTTGGTGATGTCGCAAACGGCCATGAATGAGCAGGGATGGGGGCTATCGCAGTTTCATCGACCTCACCTGTGAAATGTTGCATAAAAAGTTCATTTACACTAGTGTAATTGTTTTGGAATGGTTTATGTTAAGTTCTGACTGAATAATAGAATCAAAGCAAAATTATTTAATGACATAGAAAAGTTTAAACATTGCCCCACACTAGGAATATCTCCTGTATCGTGGGTACATTTAAAAACATTTGAACTCACATACACAAACAGTCAGACCCAAAACAACTATCTGCAGGTCATACAAATATTTATTTATAACCCGGAACACGCAGCGCAGAAGTCGATTGTCAAATTAAGTTATTGACGCGACGAATGCAAGTGATTTATTTTCGATTAACAGAGGTATTGAAAGAGCGAGTAAGACTCGCGCACCAAGGGTCTCGTACAAACTTGCAACATAAACAGCCTGTGTGGACTTATAGAGTTAAGTTTTTCATAGCAGAAAGGGACCTCAAGGTTAAGTATATAGTTGGAACGAAGTTCCTTATCGCGCGTTGTGAAAGGGGGCTAGACGGAAAAAATTCTTACGAAAAGTTGTCACGACACTTTTTGCTATAGTAAGCTATTGTAAGCTGTGCGGCGTCGCATGTTTCTCTGTCTGTCTCTCTCTCTCTCTCTCTCTTATAGAAGGCAAGCCAGATATTTTCATTTCTATAGGAACTTCGTTCCATCCGGGTGACCCTTGACACCTTTAATTTTAACTCGATACTTCTCCGCGCTACAGATAGACGGACAACAGTGATCCACTGAGGGCTCCGCTTTTTTCTTTTGAGGGACGGAACTCTAAATACTATTTATCGAAGCAAACAAGTTTGAAACAACTAATCTAGAACTTAAAACTTTTTTTAAAAGTTTCGCGAACTTTCGCTATTAGCGTTCCCAAAATAACTTTATTGCTACAGTCACCTAACTTTCGCTTAATCTTGAGCCAACAACAAATAAAATAAACACTACAGGTCACTATGGTCAGCTACCGTCACAAATCATCTTTTCTAACACCATTAGTCGACTGACCTTCGGACCAAAGTTCAGGTCAATCTGTTCATTCATTGTTAAAACATAAACAAAATCAAAGATGGCGTCCGTATCATCCATTTCGATTTGAATGACGCAAACTTTTTTATCTAACAATGGCATCGGCGTAAGTTTGAAACCTTTGTGCTTGGATTAGATACTTGTGGCGAGAATATGGCAATAATTCGGGTGTATTGTAATTGTTTGTGCCTTATTGTGCCGTGTCTGTCTGTCAGTCGGTTCACTTTCGATTTTGTGATCTACATTGGACGTGGATTGTTTATGTGGGAGTGAGTTAGTATGGAAAATAGTAACGTTGAATATTTCGTAGGATGACTTTTGTAAATAAGATGACAACATACATAACATCGAGCCTATAATCCTTAAAGGATCAGACAAATTCGTACTTAATAATATATCTCTATTTCGACAGTTATGTGTACAAATCCAGAACAGTGGCTGCAACTGTGAAGTGTCTATAAAAAACCTAATAACAGAACCCGAAATTTTGCATCCATTCAAGCAACGAGATAATGTGTTTATATGACAATAATAGAGATGTATGTAAGAAGATGAAATGAAGCGCTGAATTAAAATTGGGATAAGGGAAAGAGTTTTTCTTTTTCTCGGCAGGTATCAAATCAAATCAAATCATTTATTTCAATTAGACCATTACAGGCACTTTTGAATGTCATGAGAACAACAAAAAAAAAGGATGATGCTACAGTCCCAGTCACAAGACATAATAACTTGTATCTACTTATTAAACCGGGACTATTTAAACAATGTTTTTTTTTGTTTTAAGTAAACGTTGCACGGACACGATAACATTAAATATCGATCTTCAAAGATGTAACTAATTATAAATGCTTTCAGTTTGCACATCTATTCTGTTATCAAATCAATCACAGGTGATTGTTACTGTAGTGACTAATCAATTTATGTATTATTCTAATAATGTAATGTTTTCGCATAACGCCGTCCAAGCTGACTCGCTGTTTGTCAATGTAGGAGGGTGCGCGAAATGCTAAGCGTGATCGATGGGATGGACTCTTGCGCAAGCGCCGCGACGCGTGCTACGAGACAAATGTTAACTGGGGCATTGATTTTATATATCTACTCTGAAATACAGTGTTTTGTCTTAAGAGGTGTGTGTTACTTGATAAAAATGTATTCCATATTTCTTTTATCTAGTATATCTCTAACTATTTATTTATACATGGTGGTCAGCACCGTCAAGAAACCAAAAATAGGAAGAAGTAGGCCTGGAATGAGATTAGGTCTGGGGATCCAGTGCTACCAGCCTAAACGGATGCTGAGCCCGTTATTTCAAGTTCAATACTGAGGCTGGTAACATTATCAAATTGAGGTTCTCAGTTAAGTTTGTTTTTTTTTTCAAGTTCTGAATGATAGGTACCAGTTATTGCCATAGGCTTGTCGGAATGCGAGTATTAAAAGGCACACCTTTGCGACTACTCGTGCATTGCAAATTAATATAATGCAGTACGTAATTATCAATCTTCTCTTAACTAATTAGGGGTTGAATTTGAAAATACCAATCAAAATCGATGTTCATTTGTTTAGTTTAGGTATTATATCTACTTATACTAAACAATCATCTGACGGCACGGTTGGCGCAGTGGTTGAACAATTGACTGCTGCGCTGCGTGTGGCGGGTTCGATTTCCGCACGGAAGAAATATGTATATGGCCTACAAATAATAATTTCGGGTTTGTTTGTGTATGTGAGTTTAATTGTTTGTAAACGCACCCACGATACAGGAGAAATTCCTAGTGTCGGGCAACGTTCTTTTTTTTCAAATAAACAAAAAATCAATGTTTTGTAATTATAATTTAACTAGCGTTTGCCCACGGCTTAGCTCGCGTTAAATTCGGGGTAACACATTTACCCTTTCCTGATTTACAGGTTACCTGCTTTTTGTAGTTTTTGCCCTTGCGCCTTATTTATTGTGATAGCAATGCTAAGCTGTCCCTTTTCTTCCCCTTTCTTCCTCATATCTCAATCTTTTTTTTAAAAAGCCTATGTCCGTCTCCAGGGTCCCAAATATCTGTGTACCAAAATTCATCAAAATCAGTTCAGCCATTTAGGCGTGAAGACGTAACAAACAAATTCACTTTCGCTTTTATTTGGCTTTTATTAAGTAAGGATTTTATTAATACTAACACCAATGTTGTATTCAATAAACTGTCCGCTCTTATCTAGCTCTTTAATACACGAACCTACTCCAATCGAAGTCAATCCTCGTCTCCGCATCTCCTCATAATTTAGCATCAGTAACGTATAGTTTGGCAGGCCGGGGTGGCGACGGGCGGCGGTGGCGTGAGAGCGGCCCACTGACGGACGTCACGAATGCCGATCGTGTGCACACAGCCTAACTGTGCCTCACCTACATACGAGACGAGATATAATTATGTGGGACTGGGAAATAGTCGCTGATGATATAGGAAATATTTTGAGATCGTCTTAGTTCTTTCGTGGTGGAAGGGTGTCTTTGGATTCAACAGAAATTTATTAAGAAAATGATTTAATAAAATTTTATGAAAAACGTTTCGTTGCTATAAGCGAAGGCACCGTGTAAAAGATAATAATACTAGAAAAGGGATGATTATTAACCCAAGTAAGATAACTCAAGTATGGAAAAAGAAGATGTGCTAGGACGCCTTTAAGTACCTTAGGATAGGGACTGAATTAAGGCTGCAAAGACTAAAAACCGATCAACCTCCACGTATGCCCGAGATAAAGGGTCTTGAAATATAGACAGGCAGACAGACAACACAAGTGATCCAATAAGGGTTCAATTTTATCCTTTTGAGGTACCCAAATAATGAACAAACACATAATTTTGTTCATGGTAAATTTTTTGGTGGTTAAGGAAATAGCCTTAAAAGCTTAACGTGCTTTCGAAGACACTGAAATTTGGTACGGGTGGTCACCCATCCACAGACCAACCTTGGCAAGAGCAGCTTAACCTAATGATCGACCCGAGCGGCTGCTATTATTTAATTAACAAAAAAAGGTTATCATAAAGCAATATAGAGTTAAACCACTCATAAAAATTAACTTCCAAAAATTTTAAGACACTTCAGCAGAGCCAACCCTAAAAATAAGCCAATTTATTTATTAGCATACTTCAGCTCCAGTATCAAGCTTAAGATGCGAAGATAAACAAAGTAGGGCCAGTACATTGCGTGAGAAACTCGCCTCCTTCGACATCGACCTGCGACCGTTCGTAATCTAGCCAGCTACCGGCCGGTTAATTTATAGGTGCACTACGCTTCTCAATGTCGTTGGTATTGCCATCATTAGTTATTGCTATATGGATATTTTGTCACGAACTATTAATTAATACAAGTGGTATTTGTACGGAAATATTGTGAGCTCTTTTTAGACTTTACAATCCATGGGATTTGATTACGTAGTCGGCGAAAGCGTTTTTGGGTTTAGCCATCAGGAATTTCGCAGGAGTCACGAAGTCAAAATTTGTGTCCGATTCATCATCAGTCTAGCCTAGCAGCTGAATACTAGTATTTTACATGGCGCGACTGTTTATCTGACTTCCACTACCCAGTTAAAATTGGGTAATACGATATCTTACCTAGGGGTAAGACTAGTTGTCAGACTTTTGGAATACTGACTACCTGAAACTACTGTCAAAGATCTACAAACGAGTCCAACAGCTTTACGTGCTTGCTCTGAGGAATCGGTATGTAGCGGGTGGTCACCTGGTCACCCATTCAAAGACCACCTAGGCAAGCGCGGCTTAACCCAAAGACAGCTTCGGCTCGACCTGAACGGCAGCTATTACGTAGCCACGAGTTCGTTTGTGTCCGATTAATGGCTCCAAATTCGCTTCTATAACAGACTCGTACGAACTGACTAAAACCCACCCATGTTCCTTCTATTGCCGTTTAAGTTCCGGGGCAGCGGTATCTTTTTTTCGAACAACCCGCCACCCCGGCAGGCGGTAGCCCTGGCAGGCCTCTCTGCTTCAAATTACAGGCCTGCTGTACTGTTTATGGAAAAAACTAATGACATCAGACCGAAATCATACCATATAATGATTGGGTTATGTTTGGGGGGTCCTGAGGATCGAAAGAAACAGCATATTCCTAGCGATATGGATGGTCTCTAGAAAAAAACTAGATAAACGGAATGTTGCAGCAATTTTGGCATATCGAAGAATAACTGTTAAGAGAAAAATAAGAAAAGCTGATTTCTAACGAAGTTTCCATCTCGAAGTCAATTTTGAACAAAGACTCACCCACAAGGAACTGGGTTATCGTACTTCATTCTTTTTGTATAACTTACTTCAATGGCTGCTACTCTTACTAATATCAAATTCTTAATCAATTATGCACAGTCATTAATATTAAGTAACCTGTGACCGTTAATAACTGTTACCAATCGAGCAATTTATATATTTTGCTTTTCAATGTCGCAGTTATTGCTGTCATTAAATAGCTAATATTTGCTATTAATAAAAATGTAATGTTGAAGAAAGTTGCCTTTAAATTTTGCGATTACCTCTTAGAGGTTATTTTCCACGATCTTGGCGTTTTCGTTGTCAATAAAACGATTAGTCGTACGCGGTATGTTTTAGAAACATCACTATACTTATTTCATCTTCTAATTTTGGTACTGAACTTCAAGGAAAAGTAAACGCTTCGGAAACGACGACACGAACGTTCGATCATGACATCTAGAGAGTATTACCGGAGCGCATATATTTTCTAGTTTAACTGTACTTATTTAACTCTTATAAAGGCGAAGAAAATCAACCGTATCGTTCAAAATATTCTTTTTTTAATTAGTTCTTCTTTTGTATTTTCAATTCAGCCAGTGATAAATTAAGAAGCATGTCCACTAAGTTTGCGTGAGAGCTCCGACCGTCTAACACAAACAGCGCGACCGTTTTCAATCACTCCTTGAAATGTATTGGTTACCTAATTTATTGACTCAGGTTTATATGGAATTCTTATAATTAAATGCTGATTATATATATAAGGTACCGTTGATTTATTAGGAATGGATTTGCATTCCTTTAGTCCAATCTTGAAGCAAATGCAACTTGTCCATTTGCACTAACTGGGACAAAATTGCCTTCCATTATTTATTTAACTTTTTGTGCATGCCATTATTCCGTGCCCCGATAAATTTAATTGACCAAAGAGTTCGCGTGTCACCTCTCCCTCCAATTTGTTTCTAGAGACCAACTTCGTGAATCCCTGACATGTTACGAAAAATATTCCAAGTGACTGTCAGCTCTTAACTTCGGTGCCATCTTCGAACTGCAGCTATAAATTAAGTAGCATTCACGGATAGGACGGCGTGAGAGCGTCCGCTTGTCCGGCACGACTGGCACACACGACCGCTCTCGGTACATCCCGGACACGGAGCTTAGAAATATGGGATATGCCTAGAGAGCACGACGACTTAGTACTTGGGCACCAGACAGTAAATGTCCACTTCTAAACATGAGCCTTGCTATAGGATGCTACGTTATGGTTTCTAAGAAGTCGTGTGTTTTTGTAGACCGAACTCTGCTGAAGTGTAAATTTTTCCGGGATTGCGGGTTGTTCGAAATAAAAAAAAAAAAAAAAGAGCGACCCTGGAACACACAGGGCTAAAGACGGAACTTGGATGGGTCAGCAAAATGTTCACTCCCTAACGCTCCGCACAGAGCGGGAGAAGTTGTTTGATGATTTGCCATCAGAAAAAACGACGACCTATAACTTGACAAGCAAAGGTGGTGACAACCTTTGCTGACCATTTAAATTCTGCACATTTCCTGAGCCAATCACGATATGAAAATAATTGACAGATGTGTTGTATGACTTCATAGCCTCATGTTGTCTCCAGCTCCTTATCACAGTAAGGAAACAGCCGGCAAGAGTCATCTCATGTTTTTTTTTTCGTCTCAAATTTTTGTTTTGCTTAACAATATTCCCTTGACTTAACACCATCATCACAATTCCAATTCTCCCAAAACAAAGAATGATGACCTGTTCAGCCATGACTTAATATCAGTATAGGATGGGATCGTCGCGTCCGACCGTCTGGCACGTACGAGGTCTGCACTGCTCCCAGACATGGAGTATCGAAATAAGGGATATGTCACGAGGTAATTACTTGACACGCTTGTATTAGGTAGGTTCTTACTACATATTTGTGAACGGAGAGCTCTTAAAAAAGGGAATGATGTTTTTAATCCTTATGTACAATTTTTGCACTTCTATCCGCTCCACACTTTTTAGTACTAAACAGGCTTGCTTTGCTCAAACTTACCTGATTTGAAGCGATGATTGGTCTAGGATGGAGCACGCTTATTTTTTGCTGATGGGATATTATCAAAAATCTTGGGGAAGTTTCAGACTTTTACCGACTAAAACCCACCCATGTTCCTTCTATTACCCTTCATATTCCGGGACCGCGGTATTTCTTCCAAACAACCCACAACTCCGGGGGTAACCGATTAACTCGTACTTTGAAGAGATCCTTGAAATAAGCCTTTAAAATTTGTTTTAGTTTGTACTTTTATTGCATAAGAATAAAGCTCAACTAAATAGCTCGAGCCTATGCCAGGTCGATATTTGTTTTAATCAAATAAATAAGGTCAACCTTTTTGCTAAACCAATCCAAATAGTCTCATGTATCCAAATAGTCTCATATCAGTGACATCTTGCGCATCTCTTTTGTTTCTTACATCTACAATCTCAACCTTTTTGTTATGTCATTCTGGCATAGAACGATTTATCGGCGTGCTGTTTACCTCATCGTGGCTTTTGTGGCAATCATTAGTTGTTGCCGTTCTCTATCTGTTGGGAATTGGACTGCTAATTTGTATGATGTGTGTTTTAGATAGTTATCTACTGTCGCAATGAATAAGTATGTATTTGATGAGTTTGGTAATATTTGAGTTTTGTAAATATGTATATTTTTTCGGGGGGGCATGTCAGACTTGTACTGATTAAAACCCACCCATGTTTCTTCTATTGCCCTTTACGTTCCGAGGCCGCGGTATCTCTTTCGAACAACCCACAACCCCGGCAGGCGGAGGCTCTGGCAAGCCCCTCTGCTTTGCTGACTCTCTTTGAGGCGCGCGTGAAACACGAACGCCACATCGACGGCCTGTCGTCAATAGACGGACGGACGGTGAGCTACCCATTGCTCAGCCGTCCACAGGCAGTTTGGATCAGCTTCCAATCTTTTCGGATGCAACGGTATAAACTAGCCGTATATTACATGAAAACTGACCTTCAACACAGATGTAATATTTACTGATAAGTGGACTTTGGATACATAAAAGAGAAAATAGTCATCAAAAACTATACACATACTAACTATTATTTTTCGATATTGTCTGCTTTTTTTAATGGTATGCTTTTATTTTATTATCTTACTAGGTTCTGTCCGCGACTTCGTCCGTGTGGCTTACTTTGGGCTAACGCTAACTTCAACCCACGTGATGATCGAAAAAAATATATTTTACTTTCCCCTTTTCTCACGTTTTTTAGTCCTATGTCCGTCTACAGGGTCCCAACTATCTCCGTACCAAAATGTATCAAAATCGGTTTGGCCATTTAGGCGTGAAGACGTAACAAACAAACTAACTTTCGCTTTTTATAATATTAAGTAAGGATGTTATATGATGTTTATTTTATTGTGTTCTTTTATTTCTGTGTTATGGATTTTGTTTGCTGAAATAAACGATATATTTATTTATTTTAAAAAAAACCACCGTATAACCAAATACACCAACAACCGTTTAAACTAAATACAAAACACTAAACACACAATCAAAGCTATCTAATAACCGCGCGATTTACGCAAAGGGTTGTAAGGTAAGATGCAATCGCGCGACCGAACAACGCGCCATAAACGCGTACGCTGCGTTTTACGAGCGTTTTCGCTTTCGCGCCATTTGCAATAAATCAGAGACGCCACCGAGTGGGCGAAGTTGGTGCGCCCGGCGCGTCAATCCGAATCATGGCCATACGGTGGGATATTAGACGGGCGTTTTGTTTGAGGGTATTTTGTTGAGTCTTTATTTGTGCGCAGTTGATGGCAATACGCTGGTCCCATATTACATGGGAGTTAAAACTGGCAAAATCCAGATCTTATTTAATTATTTATGTACACACAGTAAATGAGTACAAAGTTACTGTTTATTTCTTAAGATTTTCTGCCAGTAGACCTGCGAAAGGAGGTATAAGAACGGAATGTAGATGATAGTGTGTGAGAGATTACGACAGGTAATGCTGTTTCACTCTCTTTTTGAATAGAGAAATGGAGGACTTTAAATCGCGTATGCTAGGCGGCAGAGAGTTCCACAACCTCAGAGCGTGTACAGAAGAGATCTTCTATCTTAACCATTTGGGATATAGCCGTGATGTTAGTATGTTATGTGATATTTTGCAGTCATGATGGCTTCCTTGTTCTAATCGCTGCTCTTTTCAGTAATATGAATTGTTATACTAACTTCTTTTTTGTAACTACTATACGCTGTTTCCAAACTGACACACTGTTGTGGGTTGAGGTAAATTGTATTCAATTATTTGTATCTAGAGTTATTGTTGCTGTTGTTGTTTCTGATATTAGGGAGAAAAATAAACACAAAGAGTAAATTACAACAAGTATCTTCATGACACTGTTCTTCATGAACTTGAGTGAAGTGATCCGTTCCGAAAAGATAATCAAATCAAATTCGACCATTACAGGCACTTTTGAATGTCACGAAAACAAAAAAAAAGATGCTGATACAGTCCCAGTCACAAGACATAATAACTTGTGAAAGAAAGTACTGTAGTTTCCCATTCCAAAGCGTAGATCACTATGGAGAAAAATGGGCGAGAAACTACACTACACACTCTTTTAAATCATATATTTACAAAACCGATATACATCAATAAGACACTTTTTTTTAAGTTCGTCCCTAATGTTTCTTAATCTAAAGAATATTTTTAATTACACCCATAGCTATTTTGGAAATCTATCTAGTTTACCTCAAAATCATAACAAGAACAGGCAAATTCATTATAGGCAACAGCTACATCCTACCCGCCCGTCTGCACACTCCTCGTAACGGGACAAATTTCACTCCGGCGCCGTCGCCTCTCGTACGATTCCCCATTTTACTGTCAATACTTGTAAACGTCTCAATTTAGCCTAGCTCAATCGGCCCTAGTCAATATGTTATGGGCTGGGCGCAGTTCACATGTAGGCTTTATTTAAAAACTATAAACTTTGTTGCCCATTTGAGTATGTATGGAATTTACTGTTTTCTTGGAGACCATTTTGCTTTCTTACGGTGTGTAGAATGTGTCGGTATATGTTTCGGTGATCTAACTACCATTGTAGGTGGTTAGTGCGAACACTTTTCTTTGCTTGGTTATTAATGTCTCAAGAGGGCCAAGACAAGAGGCAATGTTTTAAAGATATGTCGTATCTACGCTTTGTTTTTTGGGGTGAGAAATCATCAAATAACTTCCCCCAATCTGGGCGGAGCGGGGGGGAGTGTCAGTCTTTTACTGACTAAAACCCACCCATGTTTATGGGGGCCGCGGTATTTCTTTCGAACTACCCGCAACCCCGGGTCGTATCTACGCTTAAATCAAGCGAGAAAACACAAAACAATATTTTTTACACTTTACTTTTATCACCTCAAAAAGTCATTTCCCAGCATTTTTTTTAGCGTAAAACATACTTCATATCTTGTATTTGTATGGAAGTGTCTGTGTCAAAAGTTACAAGTATAGAGATTATGATTCGTCTTGTATACGGTAATAAACCACATTCTACCCTAACAGCCTACCTCCAAAGAAACAGCGAAAATTCTAACAATGAAAACCAAAAGTAACCAAATAAAACGGACAATAGTAGTAAATTAGTGTTCCTCAAGCCAATTTGCAGCGTAAAGGGTTCCGTACACACCATAACAGGTTATCAAAGAGTCGTATGTTTTCATTAGGATGTTATGCGTGCACCTCTAAGGCAGTTTCTGCAGGATTCTAACAAGATTGCAGAGTAATATTGTGGGGTAATTTTAAATTGTTTTGCATTTTGGTAAATTGTTTGTGACATATATCGTCGTTTGGGAACGGGTCGTTTTGGTTTTTGTTCCTGCTGGATATTTTTAGATGCTCGTTTACATCGTTAGACAATATCCAGTTGTTTTTTTAATTAATTTAATTACACAACTATTACTTATCTAACCAGTTTCTGGTATTTTGGTTATTGTTCGATCCCCTGGAGCTCTTTGTTGTCAGTCTTCATCAGCACTTTGTTCATCATTTTTTACTATTATTATTGTAGTAAAAAGTTATGAACCCTGCCTCTAAAACGCAACCTGTATTTTAAGAGACAATGATCGGCCAAATTAAATTGAAAATCCTTAATCCTTACTAATGTTATAAAAGCGAAAGTGAGTTTGTTTGTTACCTCTTCACGCTTTAATGGCCTGAACCGATTTGGATGAATTTTGGTTCAGAGATAGAAAGGAACCAAGAGACAGACAAATGCTATTTAAAAAAAAAGAGTGGGATATGAGGAAGGAGGAGGGAAGAAACGGGAAAACTTATAAGTAATAAGTAAGTAATAAGTAAGTAATAAGGCGCTACCGAATTTAACGGGAGCGAAGACGCGGGCAAAAGCTAGTAATATATATAAATACGTTATTGTAACGAATCCTAATTAATTTAACCTCTTTCTTATCACAGTAATTAGAGTAACAAAACCAATAACCACTACAACTTATGTTATCGTCCACTCCACACTTCAGTCACCAATTTCCCCGTAGTGTTGTACTTCCATAAAACAGTATCTTTTGATCGTTTATTAATTAAGATGGATGGCCGGACAAAGTAGCGCAGGATTAGTATGGAATGATCACAGTTATACGAAGTTATCATGTAATAAGTCCTCACTAGATGGTCGGTGTTATCACCTTTATTGAATTAGTTTTCTGTTGTTGACCGATGAGCTTTGACTGATAAAGTGCAACCTTTTTGTTTCGTTTATTCATTTGAACACATATAAATTACTTGCTTTTGCCCGCGGCTTCGCTCGCGTTCAATACGGGGTAATACAGTTCCCCTTTCCGGATTTGCAGGCTAATTTATTGTAATAGCAATGCTAAAGTTTTCCTTTTCTTCCCTTTTTCTCCTGCATTTCTCACAATTTAAAAAAAAAAGTTAGCCTATATCCGTCTCCAGGGTCCCAACTATCCCTGTACCAAAATTCAAAATCGGTTTAGCCATTAAGGCGTGAAGACGTGACAAACAAACAAATAAACAAACTCACTTTCGCTTTTATAACATTAGTAAGTAAGTAAGGATATTTTTAAATATTATTGAATAAAAACAGAAAAAAAAATAAAAATACAGGAAATAGTAGCCCACCGGTATCAAAGGGTCCAAGCTACCGGCGGCGGTCAGGCTCCAGAGAAAGGAACTTCGTAACAATACGAGCCGTGTCCAGGAATACCACTTTCTGTACCAAGCCTTTAATCCAGCTACCCAACGGGAACCTCGGCCTATGTGTTATGACAGGGGCAATTAAGCCATTGGCAGATATGACTATCGGCACAATGATCGCTGAGTTCACATCACACCTTTATTATTTTCCTTGCTAATTGTGCATTAATACTAAAATAGTCCTCCTGACCGTCTTCAGCTTCGGCGGCCAGTATCAGAGGAGATTAGCCATCTGCGCTAAAGATATAATAGTGCACAAGTGTGTGCGCCGGCACAGGTGCACTCTGTTCCCTCACTCTCATAGTCCGATGGGACGGCAAACCGACACGACTGGAAAGAGATTAGGCAGAGGACCTAAAATTTAACTTGCTTTCTTAGGAAAGCAAGTAAGGGGTATCTTACTCTGCCGGGGTTGCGGGTTGTTCGAAAGAGATACCGAGGCCCCGGAACGTAAAGGGCAATAGAAGGAACATGGGTGGGTTTTAGTCAGCACAAGCCTGACACTCCCGGGGGCTCCGTCCAGAGCGGGGGAAGTTATTTGGTGATTTCCCACTCCAAAAAAAGGGGTATCTTTCTTGCGATCTGACCGACTGAGGTATCTCTTTCGAACAACCCGCAACCCGCGACTGATACACCCTCATTTACATTCAATTACAATACAAATCAACACACACAACAACAACAATAATACCTAAACATTAAAACAATTGACCACAACATTCACACTCGCTCCTTCAATAAATCTATAAATCGGCCCACCCACTAATAACATGAGTACATGATAAAGAGACTTATACATCAAGGGGGAACAATTCGTACCTGGTGATGTATGAGCCGTTAACAGTAACTAAAGCCTAAGGGCTTGTAAGCTTGTGTGCAAGGTTTTATGCACGTTCGCCGTTTTGTATTAGTTGGGAGAAATTAAGAAAGTGGATAAGTATCTAGGCTCATCAGATATATAGTTGATTTATTCTTGAGACGGACAGATGTCTTCAGCTCAAAATTTTTAATTAATTTATTTAATCAGCTGTTTTTTTTTTCTGAACTTTCTAATCAATTTTATGAAAATTTCAACTGTTTTTGACGAGTATAGATACTTATAGCTTTTGCTGACTGTACATAGTATGTATACAGTTTAAGTCTAATGTAATAAGGCGCGAGCCTATTCCCATCAACAGGGCACTAATCCAAACTCCGTGGCTGCTGCTGAGATTTTTTTGAAAACATCCCATAACACTTTCCCGGGAATCGAACTAAGGACCTTTTGCTCAGCGACTCAGTCAGCGACCAATTTACCAACGAGGCAGTTAATACTAGAATACTAATTACTTATCTTTACTTCCTTACTAATATTATAGAAGCGAAAGTGAGTTTGTTATCTCTTCACGCTTTAATGGCTAAACCGATTTTGATGAATTTTGGTACAGAGATAGTTGGGAACCAGGAGACGATATGAGGGAGAAAGAGGGAAGAAACGGGAAACTTAACGTTGCTATTACAAATCAATAAGGCGCTACCGAATTTAACGCGAGCGAAGCCGCGGGCAAAAGCTAGTAATGTATAAACTAACCAAACTACGGATTACTAATATTGAGTAAACTAGGAAGGTCTATGGGACTACAGACTTTAGTATACAGTTTTAAGTTTAACTCGATACCTCTACACGTTCCCAAGATAGGAAGGAAAGGGTCTAGACAGACAGACGGACAACAAATTGAGCCTATTAGGGTTCTGTTTTCTTTTGGGGTACGGAACCCTAAAAAAAGAACACTGACAATGACGTGGGGATGACATGACCACCTTCTCAGCTCAAGTAATTTGATAATAAATGGATTTCAAAGTGTGACTTCTTCACTGCACGTGTAAGCGGGCACACCCGTTAGACTGGTGAATTTATTATTTAGACTTTGGTATTTTTTTTTTTTATATGTAATTGGTGTTTGCTAGCTGACAAGTGACAATGAATGAATCATTTCTTATTTTTTTATACATTTTTTTGTGATAATATAAATTGTATAAAATCTGGTTCTTCTAACCTGACAGACAGATGCGTTGCCAGCTAAAACACTAGGAAGTGGCGAAGGGCAGGGCGTTTTTGTGGGACTGTCTCTTGTAATGTGACGTTCAAAAAGTGCTGATTATCAGCCTAATTTGAATAAATGACTTTTGATTTGAAAAGAAGAAGAGGAACTCTTATTTTACTGCCCAATCCATTAAAACTAACCTCGTTGCGTGGCTGGATGTTATGATATATAGGCAGGACGACGGACAGTGTCGCACAACAATTGCTGCCAATAGGGTAATTGGCGACCGACCGCGCGCCAATGGTCGCACCATTATGGTCGTACACTGTAGGCCAAGTTTACATGGCTACTTGTATTTTTTGTTGTTTTTGGTACGGTCAATCAGTCTTATGTTGCTGTGATAACCTTTGAGGAAGGATAAACTATGTTAGATTGTGAAACTGGGGGTCTAAAATGGCCGCTTTTTTAAATAATAAAAAAATAATAACTTCCCACGCTCTGGGATTGTCAGAGTTGTACTGACTAAAACCCACCGATGTTCCTTCAATTGCCCTTTACGTTCCGGAGCCGCGGAATATCTTTCGAACAACCCGTAACCCCGGCAGCTAGGACATCCCTTAATTAACAAATTAACACTCGATTTGTAAGCTTTTCAATGACATTTTAAGCAAATATAAAAAGTTAATAATATCGATACCTCCCACGTAAGTTGTTGTAAGCCACAAAAATGCTATTTTGCTTTTTTGCTGAAAAATATCTTAATATGGCTCATTTTATCCATTCAAAGTAAAAAAACAACAAAAACACTATTTTTAAAGGATTTGTCAGACGTATAATGTTGTAAGTTTCAAACGCGAACGGATTACACCGTTATATATGCCTATACATTTGTGTACGCGGGGCGCGAGGCGGGTAGAACCACGCGCTCGCGCCGCGTATTGGTTACATACAACAGACTACGCCGGACTTTCAACCGGCCGCACGCACAGACAAAATATTAATGGTAAGTTTCTTTTTGAATTATTTTAGTCGATGAATTAGATTACTAACTCTTTACATGGTGGCACCAACCTAAACTATTGTATAGATTACTTACAACAATATACGCCGGTGAGCGTTCATCGAAAATGTTGTATGTAATACATACAATATTTTACGTCTTCGTTGAAGTTTAACATTTTGTTGTATCTAATAAATACATCGTTTTACTTCGGAAATCGTTCATTAAAATGTAGTTGTATAGTGAAATGCTATATTTTACGTTGGATTTACTTTTTTTTTTACTTAAAATTTACGTTGTAAGTCAAGTCTTTAGTTCAAAAGTCAATCTTTAAATGGTAAGTACGACTGCCTCAATAGCCAGATGCATACCTAGTGCATTTTATTAGCACGCCGAGGTCTCAGGTTCGATTGCCTAAATCTGCTGATCATTTATTATACAAAACATTATTATTGTTTCAGAGTCTCGTTTACCGATAAGCTTTAATGAGTCAGATATTATTGAGCTAGCAAACATAATTGATGCAGATAGTAACCTAGAAGTTGCTTCCGATTCTGATACGGCAAATCTCGAAACACCGCACCCTTCACCTTCTTGTGGTACCAACCACTTGGACTACGACTGTGATAATGCTTACTGCCATTATTATATACAAAAGGAAAACTTATCAACTTTTGCCCGTACGCTCACCAAGTTATCTGTCTAGCTGCTCAACGTATACAACAATAAACAAAGTCCGCTGTCAGAAATTTCGAATAATAGTCCTAGCACAAGCGATCGCCGTCATCAACCAAGGAAAGATAAATGTAATATAGTAAAAAAAACATTTTAATGAATGGATAGACACTAAGGGAAAGAATTTAATCGTCCTCGACAGCCGGTGGAACTTCGTCGAACACTTCCGACGTTTGGCTCCCAAGCTCGAGCGGACGGGGGCTGCTTTCAAGCGGCTCCTGCCCAACCTCAAGGGGCCAAACGCCTCCTGCCGTAGGCTCTATGCCGGAGTCGTGCGGTCCATGGCCCTTTACGGGGCCCCAGTATGGGCGCGTTCTTTAGGGCGGCGCGCCGCCCACTATCTGAACGCGCCCCAAAGGGTGGTGGCCATACGGCTTGTCCGGGGCTACCGCACGATCTCCGGCGAGGCAGCAAGCCTCCTTGCCGGACTGCCACCGTGGGATCTGGAGGCGATAGTCCTCGCGCGCCTGTTTGAGTGGCGCGCGGAGGCACTACACCGGGGGGAAAACCCACTGCCGCGGCAAGTTGCCGCTCGGCGGGCAGACCTCCGGTGCGATCTCATGGTGGCATGGAGAGAGCGACTGTCGCAACCCCGTGCAGGGCACGCTACAATAGTGGCGGTAAGTCCCCTCTTTGAGGAGTGGCTGGAGAGGCGTCATGGCGTCCTCACCTACCGCCTGACGCAGGTCCTCACCGGACACGGAAGTTTCGGGAGGTTCCTGCACATCATCGGGCGGGAGGAAGCGCCCGGGTGTCACCATTGTGACGATCGCCCGGAGGACACGGTGGAGCACACAGTGGCGATCTGCCCGGCTTGGGCGGAGCACCGCCGTGCCCTCGTAGAGGCGATCGGCGGCGGCGATCTCTCGCGTCCGGCCCTGGTTCAGGCCATGGTCCGGAGCGAGAGGGAATGGGAAGCGGTCACCACCTTCTGCGAAGCCGTAATGTTAGCGAAGGAGGTGGCCGGGCGTTTGAGGGAAAGAACATCTGCCCAACCCAGCCGCCGCGGGAGACGCCCATGGCGCCGGGCGCCGCGAGACGACTTCCGGCCACCGTAGATGCGGGCCTGTGGGCGGTGAGCAATGGGTAGTTCACCGTCCGTCCGTCGATTGACGACAGGCCGTGTCGACGGCGCGTTCGTGTTTCACGCGCGCCTCAAAGAGAGTCAGCAAAGCAGAGGGGCTTGCCAGAGCCTCTGCCTGCCGGGGTTGCGGGTTGTTCGAAAGAGATACCGCGGCCTCGGAACGTAAAGGGCAATAGAAGAAACATGGGTGGGTTTTAGTCAGTACAAGTCTGACATGCCCCCCCGCTCCACCCAGAGCGGGGGAAGTCATTGGATGATTTCCCACCCGGAAAAAAAAAAAAAAAAGGGAAAGAATTTACGTAATTTGGAAAAAGAGTACATGTCAAGAAATGTTAAAATAAAAACAATTGGTTAATTGTCAACCTAACAAACCTAAAATTAGCTTTTATGGGAGCCTTAAAACAATATAAAACAAATGAATATTATTTTTATGAGCTCAATATTAAAACCTGAGATGTTTAATCAAAAGCAATATACAAAAAAGAAAAACAAACGGCATATTTGGAAAAAGACTAATGTCTATTCTGAATCAGAAAATTCAGCGTCATTATTAACGCGAGCAACGAAACATAAATGCCTGAAAAAGTCGTGATACGTAACTGGAATAATTTTAGTATGACTCTGGTTCATTAAGTCGTCATATTTACCTTAGTTATGCGAAGACGGTTGGATAACAAGGGGCATAGCTCAGCCATACTATTCCTTTGGCGTCTACGGGTATTGGTATTAATTAAGGGCAATTGTCATAGCATTATTGTCTGCCAAATCTTACCGATACATAATTTTAAAAGGATCTTCTGCACATATACTTACTTCTTTATTTTATTCCATCTAACTACGTTCCCATTTACATTTTTAGACCAATGACGTCCAATCAAAAGTGTTTTATAGTTTAAAAATCTGTATGCTTCATTTCTATGACGTTAAATGGTTTGCCCACCTGTTTCGCCCATCTAACAAAGCTAAACCATTCAAAGGGTGTATAAATAAATTTTGGCAATTGTACCGGTCAGAATCGCAATTGTATCGTGTTTGCGTTTTATGTTTATATTGCTCATAAGCTTAATATACTAACTATTAACTATCAAACATTCATTTTTTGAAAAAGGTCTCACCCAGGCAGAAGGTGATAGCGTACATGTTCTAATAAAACGTTTGTCCAAAAATAAACTTATTTATACACACTTTGAATGGTTTAGCTTGGTTAGATGGGCGAAACAGGTGGGCAAACCATCCTTCGTTGCTGGCGTTAATAATGACGCTGAATTTTCTGATTCAGAATAGACTTTAGTCTTTTTCAAATATTCCGTCTATTTTTCTTTTTTCTATATTGCTTTTGATTAAGAATCTCAGGTTTTAATATTGATCTCATAAAAATAATATTTTTTTGTTTTAAGCTCCCATAAAAGCAAATTTTAGGTTTCTTAGGTTGACATTAACCAATTGTTTTTATTTTAACATTTCTTTTTCATTATTATAAACCAATAAGTATATGCCAAAAATGTTAAATGATTACCAAATTACTACTTTGATTTTAAGCTGATCTCATATGGTTAAGTAAGTTCATATTTATATTTTTATAGTGATGTTGATTTTTGCAATTCTATTAAAATTTGATTAGTTCTGTTGTTACGTTACCTATCCTATTCTATAACTTTGTATAATTTTTAAAAAGTCTTTTGTATGATTGTTATAATAATGAAACGTTCTTGATTATTCAGCAACAGAAGAAGTCATTTAATTAAGTTTTAAAAGCTCATTATTTTATTTTAAAAGATTTTCTATTCACTAATGTTGTTTCTAATAAAAAAAAATAACCTTAATAACATTTATTTTTTATTTATTAACCTAAAAAATTAATCACCTTCAAATTGGAAATTGAATTCTGTAACTAATATAAATATTATTACCACATACAACAGAGTAAGACTTATGTTTTTCAACGTATACAGTTGTAACTATCATATACCACAAGTGATGCTATCTGGGCGCCGCGGTATAATGTTGTTAGTATCAGATGCAACAACTGACATAACTTCTACTCCGGAGTAAAATGTTGTATGAACAATATCTCCGAAAATAGACATATTACTTAAAATATCTTTTAACGGATTTAAGAAGACTATTATTTTACATTTAAATACGAAATTTTAAAAAGATGCAACAATAAATGCAGATTTTGGTTCAATTTGAATCTTTGAAACGCTCTACTGTAAATTTGCAGTTTTGGAGATACAACAACTTACGTGGGAGGTATCGATATGGATTACTTTACCATTCGTAAAATGGTCATAAAGTGACAATTCACAATTATAACTGCGTATTCCTTTAATAATAATCTTACCCTATTTACGTAATTTATATTATCATTCTATTATGATTCTGCTAAAGCGGCCATTTTTAGACCCCTTAGTGTCTTGTAGGATGAATGTGCTGGACCAATAAGAATTAAGCTGTTAAGTAAGTGTTAAGTGTTAACATTTAGGTAAATAATGTAATAATTACCTATAATAAAATAACAACGAAAATACGAAACATAAAGCATTAGGTAAGTGACCTTACGCAGTCCATATTTCTGCACCGCAGTGTAACATGGACGCAGCACGCGGTGTTATCAGGATGTCCCGTCGGCGTATCGAGTGACGACAACCTGTAATCGTGTCATGCGCATCGCACTCATGCGCCGATACCGTACCGTACCGTGCCGAGCTGATGTTTGTGGCCTAACGTGTACCTTGTAACTTTTCATGCAATAGGTAAATATGACGTCACAGCTTCTATACCAACGTCATTATGTCAGCCGTTCATATATTTTATTCTTTTTGTGAAAACAAACTTTTATGATATTCGTTTTCAAAGCTGTTACTGAAAATTAAAAGACAATTGAAAAATACAACTTTTTGTAAAGTTGAAGTCATAATAACTTAGAGTATTACTTTGCTTATAGATGGGGTAAACGTAACAAAACTAATAGATCCAAACATTATCGCTTTCAGCGATAAGACCGTTCTTAGTGCCACCTTGTCTTCTTTTTGTATGTAAATATTATTTGTTAGGTGTAAGTACGTAATAAAGAATTTTTTATTCTAATGAATGGCAATAAGAATGGTATTTACCATCACTAATGAAACATCGCAGTAAGACAGTATGTCATCCAAGCTAGCCAAAATGGAAATATTTTTGTTAATGTTGAATGTTTGGAAAGTATTTTTTAATTTATTTAGAATCTCTTAAAAAGGATGTACACAGATCATAAAACGTAAATACGAACAGCTATAGTATCGCATACCTATTAGATTCTCTTTAAGGATTATTTATAGACAACGATTTTTTTACGATTTTTATGTTTTTTTTTTTTAAACTTTCTCGTCGATAGTTCTTATTTTTGGTAAAATGTCTAATGCGCGTTGCAATATGTATAGGTACCTCGGTATTTAAGAAACAAAAAAAAATTAAACCATAAATCAACGATACCGCCCAGCTGATTTAAATTGCAGTTTTTAGTGCATATTTCGCCCAGTTTTGTGCATATTTTGATAGTGCATATAAACCGACGTCTAAATATTACCAATCTTACTTATTTCACCAACCTTCAAAACATTAGCTCCATACGATCAGCATGGATATCGGTCAAGGCGTCCATCGATGGATAATGAGTTAATACCATCCCACGCCCCTTATTGTTCTAAGTCCGTTCGTCCGCCGCTCGCATCTACATTTTAATATGAATATATCATACATTTTCAAACTTACAGTTCTCAAACTCGTTGTCAAGGAAAATCGGGCTTTGTAACTAAGGAGATAAGGTTTGCGGGGGTGGCGGTGAACGGTAAATTTACGCAGTTGAAATGTACAAATGGGCTCATTGTCAGTCGAACGAATTTGCATGAAGTATGAAAGTTGAGGCGTTATAGAGACGTACCTAACAGATGATTTGTAAAATGTACCTTATGAATTAGTCATCTTTTCTAAGGTTTTCAATATGCACAGATTATGCATGGTTGTCGTAGAGATTATTAGTATAGTAAGTACAATACATAACTAATAACAAAAAAACATAAAGGTTGGTAGAGAATGTCTTATGAGAAGGCATTAAATCCACCTGTGTGCCATATATTGTATTATGTATTTTACATGTAAATAATTAATTATAAATAAATAAATAACGTGGGATGATTGTCTGATGTCCCATCTGTAATGGCGGCTTCATTTAAAATTCATTTCTTTTCTGAGACAAATTTCATGTATCATTTCGATTCGAAACACATACAAACAGAAAGAAAACATAGTCACTAAAATCTAATAAGAAAATTCCCACTTCTTCAAATCAAACTTAATTTTTTATTGTTAATTTTTCGGGTGTTATAGTTTGGTGGTCTAAATAACCTAAGAATTATTCTTAGATTTTCTGTTACAACTTGTATATATTAATTAGCTGTGCCCAATGGTTTCACCCGATGCTCTGCTTCATTTCTGGAGAGGGGTTTAAAAGATAGGTAGTAGCCGATTCTCAGATTTACTGAATATGCATAAAAAATTACAAGTTTTTTTTTCATTGAAATCTTGGAGGAGTATGGGAACGAACATTGTAACACGTGCATTTTAAATATTAGATTGGTATATTAATCGTTTCCTTGTCACCTACTAGTAGGCTATATCATATTAAAAAAAACCGGCGTGTACCAGTGCGAGTTGGACTCGCAAAGGGTTCCGTGCCATTTTTTTGCTTTATAGGGACATTTAACGGTTACACATTACAATAAAGTATGACAATTTATATTGTTAAAACTAAGTTAACGTGATCATAATCATATATCATCATATGATTATGATCACGTTAACTTAGTTTTAGATCATAATCATAATCGTATCATAACCGTAAAAGAAGAAATAAAGGAGAGTGCCACGAAATATAAAGACAGACTGCAACTGCACCCTATCATATTGACACACCACCTTATGGACGACATACGTCCAAGTACTAGGAGACTAAAGAAGAGAACTCCTCAAGATTTAATTTAAAACACTATTTAAGAGTTTAAGAGGGCATGTCACTGGACCTGTACCTCACACACCATTACATACGTATTGCTGAATGTTTCCGAGACAGATTGCAATAGCAAGAAACAGTAAAAAAAAAAAAAGTTAACGTGAAACCCACACCAATGTCCGCAACATAATAGTAAAAGAATAAAAAATAATTATATGCGTGCGTTCAGTTCTACAGAAAACAAAGCTGGCAAGTACAATTTATCCATAAAAACGGCAAAATAAATAGGTGTATTGTCCTTAAATATATATTTTACTAGCTTTCGCCCGCGTTAAATTTGGGGTAACACAGTTCCCCTTGCGCCTTATTGATTTGTATTAGCAACGCTAAGTTTTCCCTTTTCTTCCCTCTTTCTCCGTCACGTTCCATTTTTTTTTAAATAAAAATTGGCCTATGTCCGTCTCCGGGTTCCCAACTATCTATGTACCAAAAGTCATCACAATCGGTTTAGCCATTAAAGCGTGAAGAGGTAACAAACAAACAAACCAACAAATAAACTCACTTTCGCTTTTATAATATTAGTAAGGATTCTGTTTTTTTAGTTATAGCGGCAACACATCATCTATGAAAATTTTAACTGTCCAACTATTACTGTTCGTGAGATACAGTCTGGTGACAGAGAGTTTAATAGTAGGTTCCTATTTTAACCTTTGGATGCGGTACCCTGATACATAATTTCACAGCACCTGCTTTGTATTTCTATGGCCACCATTTCTGATACCTCTTTGGGTGACCACCATTTTGCGTAACACCCACGCCTTTTTTTGCGGATGGAAATTCATCAAATATGGTGAGTGGTCACTGGGGTGGGGAGGGGTATCACACTTTTACTGGCCAAAACTCATCCATATTCATTCTTTTGCCCTTTATGTTCCGGGGCCGCGGTTTATCTTTCGAAGAACCCGCAACCAGCTACACCTATTCTTTTTTTTTGCAGATGAGAATCACTCTGGGCGGAGCAGGGGGGGAATGTCAGACTTGTACTGACTAAAACCCACCCATGTTCTTTCTATTGCCTTTTATGTTTCGGGGCCGCGGTATATCTTTCAAACAACCCGCAACCAGATACACCTACTTTTTTTTTGCAGATGAGATATCATCAAATAACTTCCACCACTCTGGGCGGAGCGGGGGAATGTCAAACTTGTACTGACCAAAACTCATCCATGTTCCTTCTATTGCTCTTTATGTTTCGGGGCCGTGGTATATCTTTCGAACAACCCGCAATCAGGTACACCTACCTTTGTATGTAATTAAGACACAAACGTAACTGCAGTTACACTCCAACAAGAAAGCTGCAAATCTAACAAGACATATTTACAGACCCACCAATAAACTTCCAATTAGCTGCGTCTATCCGCAATAGTCTATTCATTATAACAAAGAAGCATTGATGTTGCTAATAAATAAGTTCTGCCGGTCCGTCCGCCCACAAGGGGTTTTGCAACGCATCTATTAAATTTTGATAGATCCGAGTATGACTCACAGATGCGCCTGCGCAGACTGATTTGATTATACAGGGTTATTTAAGTATTGTTCGTTCGGATTTGCATTTAAATAGGTTTAATTGTTAATCAATCTTGGTTGGTGAATGGTGAATATTTTGATAACTTACTTAATGTAGTATTGGTTTTAGCACCGAGGTCTATCTTTGGTGGCTGAGAGATGGGTATTTCAGTTTCATTCATTTGAAAATAACCTATACTAGAGAAAGGCTACGGTAAAATATTAAGATTTTTTATACATCACAGAAGATTTTGTATTTTTTTTTAAACAATGCCCAACGCAACAAATATATTGTGGGTGCGGTGCGTTCACTGTTATTTTTTTCTTTGATAAATTCTAAATCGATTTTGAAAGTTGTTCAACTGAATATTATCAAAAATATATACTTTTGTTTAGATATTTTTCCATAAAAAAAGTCACTAACTCTCAACATAATTACAATAATGATCATCAATTATACAAACAACTCAACGTTTAATACATCTGTCAACAACTTGATAAATCACGCAAAAAACACAAATATCTAACGGTACTCGATCAATTGAATAAAGAACATAAAAAGTGGACAACACATCTGCGTGCGTGCATTGCGTTCGATATTCAAAAAAGTCTTGTTTTTTTGACAACAATGGTAACTTGACTACCGCGATATCGTATGACAAAGATTTTTCTATTCAGCCTAGTATAAAAATATAGGTTGGTATTTAAATACAGACTGTATTGTCCGTTATCTTGTGGTACCTATAAAAATAACTTAAAAAAAAACTTTTGTAATCATCAAATTTTGTATTCAGAACTATTTTTACACCGGTTTTAATATCTGGAATTAGTCTTTGGTTAGTCTTGAAATAAGTTAGGTTTAACAACGACACTTGCATAAAATATTGATGAATGATTACAGTATTTTTGTAATTTAAATCGAGTCAATCTGCTTGTCTGTAGCCTTACAACAAACAGTATACGGTCCACGTTTTGTTATCCAAAAGAAACACCGACTAGCAAAACATATCCTACGAAAACAGTTTGAAAATAGACGTTCTTCAAATTGTACCAAATAACTTAAAAAAACAACAAAAAAAAAAACAAAATAGTATGCAATACTTTACTTACAATAATTTAGAGTAGACAATATTCAAATAAAAACTTCTTTTTGGCCATGACATTTTGCAGGACAGTCTTTTTTTTTGGGATTTTTTATGCGTCGTACCATTTAAAAAACACATATTTCCACACTATTTTCGTAGGAACTTAGGGACCTAAATTAACCAACTAATAACTTTGGAGTTAGTAGGTGCAATTAAGCACTAACTATCTTCTAGCAGCAACTGATCCTAATGTAGTATGCATTCAATTATCTATTTAATGATAGCAAAATTAAGTCGTCTAACTAATTGGCAACACCTAATGCTATCGTGTGGGTCTTCACAAGGTAAATTGATTAATTTCTTTAGTTACTTACTATATTAGGCAACTGAAGGATGATTCAGTGAAGGGATAGTGGAATAAGCATTCACTTTTGAACTAATAAAGATTGCAGGAGTGAATTTTGTGGAAAAAAAAAATGCAAACTACAGATAAACTAGGTTTTATCTGTAGTTTGCATTTTGGTCTTTAAACTGATGACTAACATCATATATTCGTTTATTGATTTATACACATATAATTTCACATATTTAAATATTTCTTAATACATAATTAAGTATTTTATATAAGAGGAAAGATTTGTTTGTTTGTTTCTATCGAATAGGCTCCAAAACTACTGGACCGATTTTAACCATTTTTCCACTAATAGGAAGCTACATTATTAGGGTAACATAACCTATACAACATCACGCTACTACCCACGGGAGCAAATAAAGGCGTTGGTGAAAGCACGCAAGATAACAAGTTAAACAAGTTAACCAAGTTAACAAGATAGTAAGTTTCTTGTAAAAAAACAAAAAAAAACCTAAAATAAAACTGGCATATTTTTCCCCGACCTTGAAATTAAGGCTCACACTCACACAACTTATTATTTTATCCAATCCACCAAGTATTTCCTATAAACAATTTCCTTAACTCTTCGCTTCCACGTACAAATGCGGGTCTAACGAGAATTGATCAGCGCTGAGGTAAATCTAAGTGACCTCTGGCTAACCGTAAATGTTATCAGCCTGCTGTCCTTACACTGCTGTGCATACAAATGTACGCGCCCGCATATATCGCGTGTGTAGAGAGAATGCGTTACCCGTTTACTATAAAATGTTGGTGCGTCATAAAATTTGTTAACTGAATGAAACAATGAAGTAAGAAAAAACTGATAATATGCCTAGCCTTTTTCCAAGTTTGTTGGGGTCGGCTTCCAGTCTACCCGGATGCAGCTGAATACCAGTATTTTACATGGAGTGACTACCTATCTGCCCGCCGCAAAACAGTGGTGAGACTGGTTGTTAGACTTTCGGGACACTGACTATCTGTAACGACAGTCAAAGATCTACAAATGACAGTCGGGACCAACAGCTAAACGTGCTTTTCGAGGCACGGAAGAAACTTGGTATGTAACGAGTGGTCACCCATCTACAAACCAACATAGGCAAGCGCGGTTTAACCTAAAGATCGACTAGAGCGGCTGCTATTATTTTACAACTTGCTCCTCAAGTAAGAAAAGGACTATACAAGAGAATTTCTTTAAAAAATAACGAATTCATTTGATTATTAATTTGAAAGTTGCAGTTTCATTGTTAATATAAATCTTGTCTGCTATTCTAATCCGAAATATAATAGACTTGATACATTAAAAGATTTTTTTGGTCTGAGTGTCGCCTTCACTTGTTGCTCAAAAGAAGTACAGTAATTTTTTCAATTCCAGATAGAAGGAAAATTTGTAGGGACGCCCATTCCAATGGTTAATGACAAGTAGATCTAAAATAATAAAAAAATATCTTTACCAAAACAGAAACCATTGAAAAGAATTAAAAACGACTCGACGACACGGTTGGCGCAGTCGCTGAGAGATCGACTGCTGCGTTGCGTGTCGCCAGTTCGATTCCCGCACGATACAAATATTTGTATGACCTGCAAAAAGTTGTTTCGGGTCTGGCTGTTTGTGTATGTGAGTTTAAATGTTTGTAAACGCACCCACGATACATGAGAAATTCCTAGTGTGGGGCAATGTTTGTATAACAAAAAAAATACTAAATATAGGCTGACTCTGTATGTGACCTTTAGAAAGTTGTGTCACATTCACTGCTGGCTTTTCTGTTCCCGGTTCATAATATGGATCTATTCAACGTTCGAGTGAATTGGTTTCATGTTTCTCCTAAGCAAGCGTGCTCCACTCTAGGCTGCATCATCGCGCGAGTTGTGGTCAAACACAAGCTTATCAGAAATTAAAAAAGTTGCAACGATATTTCTGGCGTGTTTTCCAGAAAGAGTTAAAATACGAAACCAAACCTCAGGACACATAAACTATTGAATGTATTGATTCCTTATCTAGTTTATTTTGTAAATTAATAAGAGATTGATTTACAGATCAACAATACAATCCAAAAATACTAATAATAAAAAATGCAAATGTAATACCGTGAGAACTCTGACCATGAATCAATTTGCAGTACTGTAACTATGCATATTATTTTCTACACTGTCCTCGTCTTAAAAAAATCACACGTAACTAACTGTGGGGCACAGTTTTTGTACGTCACCCCTCATTTTTTCACTTATTCAAATCGTATGTAACTTTACCCTCAAGTTTTTTAACACCAAACAATGGGTCCTTTTCTTGGGCCGAGTAATTTATTTTTTCTAACGGTCCAAGATGGCCTTGGGTCATAGGTGAGGATTAGGATAGTTCTCAGGGCCGTTTTTTAAAGTTTTTTTTTATCATTTTGCACATCTGCCAAATCTTTGATAAAAAGATTGTGAGGTTCGCGTGGGAAATTGATATTTGGAACATCTGTAGTTTTTTAGTTTGTGTATTGGTCTGTTACTAATTTCAGTGTGATTATTTGTATGTTTGGTATATTGCAACAGGGTGCTGAAATCTTCTGAAAGAGTGATTCTTTGCCAGAAGTTTCGATGTAATAAAGTAATGACTTTGACGCTTGACATTGTAATCAGTTTTGTAAATGCGACCCGCGGAAAATCCTAACGGCATTAGCGGGCAATCAGTGAACACGCGTCCGCGCCCCCCACCACCCGCGAGCGACTAAAACAAAAACGCATTGTCCCATGACGTCACCGCGATAACTCATTTACGACTACCCGCATGTCGGCGAAAGAGGACAATCGATAATGCTAAACGCGAACACGTGTGCCGCGGACTGTGAGCGATCCTATTGTTTTTGTTTTACAAACGCGGTGAACTTTAGAACGGTGCTTAGCGATTGATTTTGTTTTTTTTTGTATAGTGTTGGTAGGTACATATTAAACGTTGCGTTTTGCATTGCATCAACACAATCCATCCTTCCTTTGGTCTTCCTCTTGTACTATACTAATCCAGATTCAAACTCAGAACTAAAAAAGTGCAATAGTGGACGGCGAAGGAGATCTTACCATTCTACGATTAGGGTGAGTTTCAACACTAGTTTCCTAAACTAAGCTTCAGGCTGGGACGTTAAAGTACACCAAAACTTTAAGTTAAGGTATTCCTAAAGTTTTTTTCTATAAAACCTTTAAAGGCAGACAGCTGACAATGTAGCCAGAGGCTAGAACTTTACATCAACAAAAATGTTTGATTGGGTTCATCATAAAAAGTCTCTTCCTCTAACAACAATAGACCAGGCCAAGCGTTACACATGTCTACAGAATAGCCAAGAACTACCCCAAAGGATTAACCATACCTCTTAACAATGACTACTGCAGATTTTTTATCATTTTTTTTATGGCAACACCTGGTCGCTGATTTTTTTAGCCTTGTCATGTCCCGGAGATAAAGTCAGCGGATCGCAGATAAAAAATGGACCGAACGAAAGGAGTCGGTATATGGACGGGGCATTTTCAAAGGGTGCGATTTTTAAATTGAATTTGATAAGTATTTGAAAAGGTCCGAACAAAAATCGGTTTTGATTTGTGGGGTCAAAGATAAGATAGTCGTATTGTTATGAATTGACGCTGACTGTGGGGTTGGATTTGGAAATTGCGGATTATTATTAAAGCTTTTTAACAACTCAGTGAAGATTCAATGGGGACTGATTGACTGCAATTTCTTAACTGTTCATTACTTTTTTTTAGTTCATCTATCTATCACTGGTTTGTCATTCCACCACATATTCGCACCAGAAAGTTCTAGTAGCAAACACAACGATATTCCAAATTTGAAACTGTAAACCCAACCCTGAATGACTGTCACAAAACTTTAATCGTCGTGCGAATCCAAGCATTCATTAAAACATTTAAATATTCAATAGTTCGTTACATCAATGGCGTTGCTAACACTAGCCAAACAACTGACGGTGACCCCTCAACTTTATGAATAAAAAAATCTCACCCTCGGGGTTTTTTCAACCCTTTTATGCATATCCTGTGTCATGCGTGCAGTATTACTAGTCAAATTTAAATAATTTATGTCTTAGGTCCGTTGGATTTTGCATCTGCCCTCAGATAAAGTTGTGGAAGATTTATATGACGTGATCAGGATTATACGGGCGGTCTTAAAAGGCTCGATTGTCATTAGTAGTGTTGTAAAAATAAACATAAAGTATTTTTGCAATCATACAAATATAAGAGTGTCAATGGCAATCAACATGAGCACCATCTAGCAATAGCCAAGAAAATCGAATAAAAAAGTATCTCCAGATTGTTTGTTTTTGAGGATAGGAAATCATCAAACAACCTCCCCCTACATACAAGACCTTTGGGCAAGCTTATTATGCGTATTGCAATATTTTTAGGGTTCCGTACCTCATAAGGAAAAAAGGAACCCTCATTAAATCACTTCGTGGTCCGTCTTTCTTTCTGTCTGTCTGTCCAGAACCTTTATATCAAGAACGCGTGAAGGTGTCGAGTTGAAATTTAAACCATATACTATAGTCTGTGGTGTCTTGGACCTGTGGATAGAAAATCACATCTTAAAGTCTAGACCAGCGGTCGGCAACCTCTTGGCAAGCAAGGGCCGCAAGGTGACAAATTAAACTAAAGGCGGGCCGCAGTCATTTTACTCGCATTAACCCAAGAAGCCCAATATATCTGCTCATAATAATTGGTCATATTCCATAAAAAAAATTAAAATGCCATTGAAAATTGTTAATACATAGGGAATTTAATTCGTACACGTAATACTTTTTTTTTGTTTTTGGGGTGGGAAATCATCAAATAACTTCCGCCGCTCTGGGCGGAGCGGGGGGTGTGTCAGACTTGTACTGACTAAAACCGACCCATGTTCCTTCGGCCGCATGCGGCCCGCGGGCCGCGGGTTGCCGACCCCTGGTCTAGACAGTCAAAGATATGACCATTTCTGTCGCAAGTTTGTACGGAACCCTCGGTGTGCGAGTTCGACTCGAGCTGAAGAAGCTGGGTGAGGAGGTTGATATTATAAGCTTAATACTGTCTAAGTATGGTTATGACTTTTCTTAATCTTTTAACCTGAAAATTGTGGAAAACAGAACTGTTCGTTACTTTTATTGAAGTTAATCTGTGACTTAAAGCTTCAAAACAGCTTATGGCTGTATAAAGAGTCGAACAAGAAGTCGCAATGAAAATGTTTTCACACCTAAACACATAAAGCTTAGCATATAATAATGAACAATGAAAATATATATTTCTAACGGCTAGACAAGTCAATTGACACATTGAAAGTGAAAGGGATGCGCTCTATTGTTCGTCTGATTGTCGTTCGACTAAATATCGTGTCATTCTCAGTGCTGTGACGAAATAGAACGATATCGATAAAGTCGAGAACGCCCTGTGTGTTGGTGTGAGCAGATTTATGCGGTTTTCGATGAGCCAATGGTCGTTAATCGTTGATGGTGGTGTTAAAGCTTGATTAAATGATAGTGAAAGTTTTAGTGATCAAATATGAGACACACGGCTGTTTATTTTAAAAAGCGAAATTCCTACAGAACTTCTCTCTAGAATTTTTTCCTTTATTGTAGGTGCGTTTACAAGCATTTAAACTCACGTACACAAACAGCCAGACCTGGAACTAACTAAATGTCGGTCATACAAATAATTGTTGCGTGCGGGAATCGAACCCGCAACACCCAGCGCAGCAGCCAATCGCTTAACTACAGCCCCCCATTGCAAATTCTTTACTTAATTGTTTTATCATCAATGTTTAATTGGTAAAAGAAAGAATAACAGACATTACAATTTTTCAGGGGTAAAACAGGGCTAGAAAGCAGGCCAAACTAACGTTGTCATGTTTATGACCGTAGACTTTTAAATAGAATAAGGTACTTAGTAATTGAAAATTTTCAGACTCCAAAGACGTAAAATGTAGTAATAGTATTAATTTTTCATTTGACATATAATATGAAATACCTTAATATTAATTATTCTTTCTGAAACAGTTTTTGACATGTCCACTCTCGTTTTTTCCAAATCACTGGACATAGGCAAAATAAAACATCGGCTTTGCTTGTCAGTTAATAAAAATAGATCTTGGTATCAATAAAATGACAGCTCTCACAAAAAAAAAACAATTGCATAGCTAACTCCACAATCGTATTACGAAATGTAATTACAATGTTAAAGCCATAAATCTGCTTTAAAATAAAATTAACCGCTTGTCCCAAAGCCCAGTTAGCTAACGATAACAGGCCAGCTTTTTTTTCTATTGTTTTTACACAACCCCTTTTTTTTCTTTGACTCCCAGTCACCCCAACATGTTTTTCAGACACTTTTTATTAACATTGGCTGTATTTTTGTCATCTAGTTTATATTAAATTACCGTTTTTGTTACGTAATGAATATGCGGGAAGCCATTATTATAATTATGCATTTGTAAACTGACGAAAATGAGCTACCATTATCGCTGAGATTTTTTTGATAACGGCTGTACGGTTTTTTTGATGGGATAAAGTTTAATGTTTATTATTTTTATTTGTATTTGCATGGAAATAATAAGTGTCACTTAAAAAATAATACGTAAAAAAACTGATAGTGCTAGAGCCTAATTTCCCTACACTTAGAAATTAAGCTCTAGCACTAATTAATAATAATTGCAAAAATATCTAAAACGTTGTTGAAATTGCACGCACCATTGAAATTTCCACAAAGAAATATGAAAGCGATCGCCAACGTGTTTTTATTATAATTCCGAATTCAAAATTAACAAATCAATGGCAGTCATACGTGAAATCAACAATGACGATCGCGGATGTATCTACCCACAGATCTGAACATCAAAAAGCTTTGCGTGAGAAAACTTAAAAAACTGGCTCGCACATTAAAAAAAAAACGTGCACTTACAATTATCAAATACCCTCAAAGATGTCCCTTGCACAATGCGCACACCTTGAATCTGCTGAAGATATAGTCTCTTAAAAAATGTGCATATGTTTTTATAAACACTGCACTCTCAGGATGCGTAAAAAAACCATGGGGTGCATTCTAGTTTGGTAAGGACGTGGTTCCGCCAGTGTGGGTCAACATTTTTGGGTTTCGAAATATTAAACTTTGCAGCTGTAGTTTACAATGTTAGGTGTATTTTTCAATTCCTACTATGATAGGCTTTTGATAGATTTGATTTTGGAATTAATGTTGGGATTCAGAATGTCTTTTTCTAATTGTTCTTAAGATCGTACATCTTTTCGTCTTAATCTTCTTTATGGAAATGTTGAGCATCAATGACCGAGTCCTTTTGATTCAATGGTTTTTTATACAAATTTCTCTCGTAAAGATTCGTGTTTTGAGTGTTTTTAAGCGGAAGCAAACAGTATTGGGCTTCCGGTCGGCTTTTTATTAATTCTAAAGTGGCCCGTTAGAGTAATTAAATTAAAAGTTTTTAGTTGGATTCAGATAAAACTAATTTGTGGCAGAAAGATTTTAAATTAAAAATGATTGATGATTTTATATCCTGCCGATTGCGAGTTATTGAATAAATGTTTTTATTTTTTTAAAGGAATATAAACACATAACGCAAAATTTAAATACAGTGACTAAAATGATGTGTAATCTTAGCTCTGAAAAATAATATATTTATTTTTCTGCTTTACGCGATAATCAAAATGTATTTGATGACAATTGAATGATTGTGGATGAATTATTATTAGTTGTGTGAGCCTCAATGGCGTGACATGCCAGATTTATCCATAAAATAGAAACCTATGATCCTAAATGATTTTTAAAAGAAAGAAATTTTTGCTGTGTCTTTGATTAGACGTGTAAATGATTTTGCGTCATTTCTTAATTAATTATTAGGTATTCTCATTACGAAAATCTTGAAAGATTTTCGTAATGAGAATACCTAATAATTAACATAACATTCTTTTGACATTGACTGAAGTCAATGTCAAAAGAGTACCTACTGCCTAAACTAAAAATGAGTCCCAGAAGCGACCCAATTTTTTACGATCATGTTAATTTCTTTTAGTCCCACTATGATAAATCTTTCATATAAATATCCGTCCATAAACTTTCTTGTATGTCACCTCACATATTTACACTTACCGTTTCCTGCCCCTTGCTTTTTTAACAGCGTTCCCACAACCATCCTTGTTTTTTAACTGTTTTTTTTTTCATGTAGATTAAAATTAACGGTAAAGTTTTCTCCCCTAAGGATACTTTAATTTATTTCTTTGGCAACACAAAAGGAGATGCGGTTCTTCTTTGTTTGTGATTATCATGGTTATAAAAAAGTGCAGTAGATTTTGCAGTACCTATACGTGTCTTTTATTGATCCTTCCGAAGATAAATATAAATAGAGTTCTTTATTGATTAATATAACAACTACTTTTGATTTTCTATTGAATACGATTTTAACAAATTGTTAATGTAATTCTTAGAATATTCTGTAGTATCTAAGTACCATAAAACCTCAGGATTAATAAAAATAATAAATAATAGTAAATGATAAACATTATAGAACATAAAACTACAACATTTCTTAACATTTTTACAAAAGGCATTTTAATTTTTAGCAAAACGAAAATGTCCTCTACGATGATTTTTAATACATAAAAACTGTACATAATTAAAAGCAAATATATGCAACCGAAAAGTATAAATAACAATGCAATTATTTTTTGTGACAACCGTATTACGAGACGTTGTTTTTGCAAACAATGAAACAACATAAAAAGTATGAAAATCAAACCCCAAAGGGTTCTTCAAATTAAACCATCATTAGAAAGTTTCTAGAAAAAAAAAATGCTAACGTGAGAAAATTAAACCTGATTTTTAAATGCAAAAAAACTAGTAACACACAATGTCGCGACCGTTGCAAATCATTAGCATAGGTACATTTTTTTACATTCCACATTTAAATTTTATTTTTTTATTCGTTAACGGAGAGATTGGCAGCATATAATTATAGTAAAAAAAGGTTGCTACCGCCTATTCTCTGAGTCTTTTATCTGTGGGTCAGGTAAAGTACGTAAGTGTCGAATACAACAATGTGCCCCGGATTTCCTCTCTTTAATACGAGGACCAACCTTTGCCTCACGTGCAGATTTTGAATAAAAGTCCGTCGATTTTCCATGGGCGTGATTGATTTTGGAGATAGTCTTCAGTTTTTATCGATAAATTGATCCACCGGAACTATTGATGGCTATTTGTTCCGTCAGTCGTAGGTGCTTTAAATAAGATTTCTACTATTATATATCGCTTTTGTCCTCGTGATAATTCACGATAACTGATTAACATGATTTCACAGGTACAAAATCTCAATAAAGTCTAGACTAATATTACCTACGAAAGAAAATTCCCTTGCTATACTTGTGTATAAAAAATTAATTAAGTGATGTAATTAAATAAAAACGACAAAGCGCAATAAAGTCAACAAAAGCATTCATAAATTGCGGAGATTATGCAACGGCACGGCTTAGCGTCCTCTTCCTGGCTTTGGGGCCATAAATTTCATTTAGCTGCAAGGTGGTCTGACAAATTTGCGGTCGCTACGACTACTAACTGGTACTTTTACCTTATTAGACGCATAGATGAAAAAAAAGACCCAACTCTCGAACAAAAGTTGCAGTTAGTCCATAGCTTAGAATGGTATTGTTGTAGACTGTGGCGTGTTGATTATTGTGGTGGGTGTACACCATAAAAGTCTTTCTTTAACTAATCTGCCGGCCATGAAAAAAAGGACAGCGGGGGACAGTTTTGTGACAAAAAATGTTTGGGACATATTGACGTTTAGTTTGGACATCGATATTTTTTTTAGAGCTCCTGGGACGGTTGTAATTGCTGTGTAATTGTTTTCTAACAACAGATAAGTTGTTATGTTTTGACGGAACTGACAATGAAACAGTAAAGGAGGTTTTAATAAGATTTGTGGACTATTGACAGTTTTAAGTTTACTTTCTTTCAGTGTGGTATTGTCTTATTAATAGTGTTAACAGATTCTAATTTTTTCTAACAGTTTTTGTGGGACTTTTTTATGATCTGGTAACTAATACAGAAAGAGTAATTAATATCATTACTTTCCATTTTGCTTGTGTAAAATACCATTTTAAAATTTGGTTTTTAGAGGCACAAGATATTTTTAATGGCAATTTTAGTTGAGATTTTAGTTTATTGCAAATCCTAGCAATTTCATTGAGGTAAAGTGTTTTAGTAAGTGAAATCGTTTATATGTAGGTTTATAACTATTACTTACAGTTCGCAGCTATAAAGTTTGATCATGGGTATTATTCACGGGGAATACCATTGTTTTGCCATCTCATAGACACACCTACAATGATTCTCCGATTTGTTAATAGTGTTATATAATCTTTGAATGCATCTTAAGCCAGCTATAATCGTGACTTTGACCACAGGAAATAAAAACAGTACATAAATTGCATACAGATTATAAATAAGCAAAAATGAAAACGAAAATAAATAGAAATAATTAAAATTTAATAAGGGCAATGCTAATAATTTAGATTCAATTTTCGATTGGTGAAAAGCAGCTTGGTTTAAAACAAAAAGACGAACAAGTTTTTTTTCTTTTCTTAAAACTCTCTGTCCCTACAATGCCTCACAATAATTATTATTTATTTTATGTGTCTGTTATTTATATACTGTCCGCCCTAAAAAGCTTGAGTTTTCTAACTTCATGACATTGATAGCAGCAATTTTTCTCAAGATAACAAGAATTAACAATTGTTGATCAAATTGTTTCAATGAAGCACTTCACACGATTTATTCTTCAATGTACAGTCACGGGCAATGCATTAAATACACTTAACAAAGAATTTTTTATTTGAAGTCCAAACCTAAGTTCTAAACTGGTTTTCTCCTATTCTATTGATTAAAGTTTTAAATTTTCACGAACTTACGACGAACGATTTTATTTTGGAAGCTATTCTTTTAAAACTTAGTTCTATTCTCAATCTAGAATGGTTATTTCACGAAAAAAGCCTTTTCGATTTTTGCTGAGTATAGAAATAGTAATCATTTACTTGCTTAAATGTAGGTACAAATATGATCGTCAATTTCACGAGAGTTTGAGACATTTGTAAGACAAAATGTATCGGAACTCTCAAAAGTTATTTAATGCTTAATTATTTAGCGGGCAATACACAGAATATTCGTTCCATGCACTAAGTAGAGAACTACTGAAGATACTCAAAAGGTTCAAAAAAATAAAAGTAAAATAGCCCAAAATATATATAAATTAGGCACAATGAAAAGTCAACAAATTTCATTCTCGAGTTTGTACAAAGGAGTTTCATACACACGATAATAAACAAACAAATTGACCAACACAACTCCATGGTGCCTTTCCTACAACTATTAATAAAACAAATACTAAATTTTTCCGTCAATACGTTACGATACCGCTACGGTTTGCGGTCGGTTTCTCTTCGTGAGAACACCATCGTGCTCCATGGTTGCTTGGTTGATGGTAATCGGTGTCAAACGACGGTTGCTGATGCTGATTGTGCGGTTCGTCCGCTGATGAAGTCCGTGGCGTTGGATTGTTTAGTTGAGTTTTGTTGTGGGTTTGTGTGTCCGTAAGTTTAAATAAATAGTAGATGCGTATTTTTTTATTATGGAGGATATTCTCACTAGTTTTAAAGATATTTTTTTTGTTTGGTCTTTTTGCCTTCTTGGTCTTAAGTGGTCGGAAGATGGTGGTGCTAAGGATAGGGTTTTGGGTTGGATTTCCAGATCCGGTAAATTGATTTGAGGTCCTTACATTAGATTAATTTTAGTATCATTTTGGATGTTGAATTGGTACTGCAACAATTGTCTGTTACCAAATTACATATTAATATACAAATCGTGCTTTTCAATACAATGGTGTACTTCTGCCTGTAGACGGTGAGCAATGGGATAGCTCACCGTCCGTCCGTCAATTGACGACAGGCCGTATCGACGGCGCGTTCGTGTTTCACGCGCGCCTCAAAGAGATGTCAGAAAGCAGAGGGGATTGCCAGAGCCTCCGCCTGCCGGGGTTGCGAGTTGATCAAAAGAGATACCGCGGCCCCGGAACGTCAAGGGCAATAGAAGGAACATGGGTGGATTTTAGTCAGTAAAAGTCTGACATGCCCCCCCGCTCCGCCTAGAGCGGGGGAAGTTATTTGATAATTTCCCGAAAAAAATTGACCCGAAAAAAAATGGTGTACTTCTATCTTGCCTATACGGAAATAAACATAGTCGTGATGACATATGTTTTTCATTTCATCTCTCCGTCATACGTTCAATAATCATTCAAATTCTTAGTTTCAAAAATTAATTTAAAAAAATCACAGTATCAAGAAATCCATCCCACAATTCCAAGCAAACCCGCTACAACAGGCTAGCAACTAATAATATTAGTGGTTTTCATAGTATTAGCTATCCGTTAGAGTTTGTGTTGATTGTCTGCGCCTGCGCCGTTATGGCGAGGGATTGAGGTGAGAGTTGAGAATGCACTGGCCAATAAAAACGATAAACATAAATTTGAATGCATGAAATGAGAGCAGGGTGTCACTTTAGTCTGGGATACCAGTGCAAGGCAATCTGTCAAGCCCTTACATAAAGCTGAAATTAGAACTAAATGACGACGCCTATTTAGCGGGCTAGAGTCTCGTTCGTTACCGGAATTAACCAGACAAATCGCTCCACCAACTAAGAACGGCCATGCACCACCACCCACCGAATCAAGAAAGAGCTGTTAATCTGTCAATCCTTCCGGTGTTCGGGCCTGGTGAGATTTTATACTTATGTTAAACTAGCAGACCCGGAAGACGTTTTCTCGGGCCTGGAAGAACAAATTAAATTTGGTCAAATACCGCTAGCAGCACCATCAAGGGTCTAATTATATTTTCAAACCATCTAAAAGACCATTGAAGTAAACACACATTTTTTTTTACAAATCGGGCTAGTTGTTTAGGAGGAGTTAGGTAACTAACACACGTACAGAAGAATTATTACAGGGTGTAAGGGACACCGACGACTCTAGAAAATTCCATTTTTAGTAGCTGCCACGGAGATTGGGTTTGTTGGCAATAGACTCGCCCATGTTACGTGGTACTAAAACGTATGTGCCAAAATGCGGGGCTAGTTTTAGGGTCCACCTCTGTTTAACCCTTCGGAAATTACAAGGCGTGATGTTACATTACAAATGTAAAAAAAATATTGATTTCAGTTGTATTTTAATCTTTTTTTTTCGAAACATTCTTTAGTCCTCATTATTATTTCAGTCATGACATTAAGTAGGAGAAGTCTTTCGTTAATTGTGTGTGGTCCAAGGGTGACGTTGTCAGCTAATATTTGCTCGAGTGATAGATACCGCTGGAAACTACCGCAGGCCGCACCTTTTCATGAGCGGCGCGATTTTTTATCGCTCGAAACGTAGAACCTTTTTTGTAGATGTAAAATCATCTAATAACTTCTCACGCCTTTCCTGGCGGAGCGGGGGGGGGGGGAGTATCAGGCTTTTACTGACTACAACCCATTCATGTTTTTTTGCCCTTAATGTTCCGTTTCGAACAACCTGCAACACACACAGCGATCACAGTCTATTTTATCCAGTCGAGACAAAAACTTAATAGTTTTATCAACCGATGACATCATTCGATTTTCAATGAGCATATTAAGTGTTATTATTATCAGGTATGGTTAACAAAAGAGATAAGTTACCAAGCTTGTCTAATATTGTTGAATTATTTTTAAAAAAATATTAAATGATAAATGATGTTTATTTTGCAAGTAGGTTTTCACAAACACTTTCACGTAATTTTTTTTTTAAAACTAGGTGAGGCCAGTGTTTCGTACCCGACTACTCTGAGAAGAAACAGCTGAAACAAACTCAGAGGTCATAGTCTCTTTTAAAGTCCAGACAAAATAATCTTGGTCAACTTACATGAGGACTATGCAGATAGTGTCTGAAATGGTCTTTTTAAGAAAGCACCACACAGATTGAGTGGACCTGTCCAGTCAGTGCAAGCATTTGTCAGTTATCGTGTAGCTCAACTCATAACCCAAGGAGCTCAACGACACGACCAACAATACCAAAAAAAAAGCATATGACTGACATTAATATTAATAAATAGAAAAGATTCGTTTGCTTGTATTGAAAACGCTCCAAAACTACTAAACCGAATTTAGCGTTTTTTCTGCTAATAGGAAGCTTAATTATCAGGAAATAACATAGGCTATACAACATTACGCTACTACCCACGGTAGCGGGGCAGCAACTAAACACGCGGGTGAAACCGCGCAAAACAGCTAGTCCATAATAACTCGAGAAAGTTCCGTAGACGTAGTGAATTGACTGTACAAAATTTGTTGTACTGAAACTAATAGAGTGAACAAGGAAAATATATTTAAAAAATTACTAAAGTTTCCCCGAAAATACTAACCATCGGTCATTCTTATCACTATCCGTAAGATAACGGGACATGATATATTGTTATATTGCACGAAAAGATTTCAGGTCAGACACCAGTCCACGTAAAACCGGATAAGACGTATTGTTTAATAAATATCTAGTCGATGACTAAGATAGTTAATTGTGGCAATCAACTTTTCCTATGTATGCCCTGAGAATTGATATACTAAAATAAATAAATATCTTGGGACAAGTCACACACGGCTATCTGATCCCAAGCTAAGCAGAGCTTGTGTTATGGTAACCAGACAACTGATATACATACTTATATAATTTATAAATACATACATATTATAGATAAATCACACCCAGACACAGAACAAACAATCATGCTCATCACACAAAGTTTGTCCTGGGTGGGAATCGAACCCACGACCTCCGGCTTAGCAGTCAGGGCCACTAACCACTAGACCAACAGGCCCGTCATACTTACTTAAATGTTCACATAGGTAGTTATTATATTTAGTACCCTTTTGTAATATCTTCACTTTAACGAGCGAACCTTGACAAGGTTAATTTTTTGTATGCCTCTTTCGGATAGGGCAGTTATAAATACAGACATACTCTCCTCAATCGCACGCCACTTAACAGCAACGGCAACTTTAACTGACCGGCTGAAATCAATGTCTTATGACGCAACTGAACAACTTGTGGTACCATAACATAACAAAACACACATACATACAACCACACACATAACATAACCACATGCATACACACGCGCGGAAAATAGGCATTTACAGCAGCGCTTTAGTCGTGTGAGTCGTTACGCACACAATGACAAGTTCGCTCGACGCCCGCTTGCAGTTGTGCGACAATAGTCGGTAACTTAGGATTTTATAAAATTGAGTTGCTTTGTTGAGTGACTAGAATACACAAATACAGATTAAGATGGCATGGCATATCGTATCGTAGGTAAGTAGGTATATTAGGAACAATAGATTTAAGATAAAATAGTTTAAAAAATTGTCGAAGTTCATAATATTCACGATCTCGATTACGTAATTGCAAAATTGTGTTTTTAGTAGTTTTTGTTTTAGAAACTTTTTTTATGTGTAAAATTATGTAAAAGGATATTGTTTTATATAAAAGTAGACACACATTCAGAGGCGCGTGGTGGCGTACGAGACCAGCGCAAGAAGCAACGTAGGTACGCCAATCGGGTTGAACTGTCCCAAGGTCTTGGTAGCCGAAGGGTACTGCCTGCTACCGTCACCGCCTCCTAACGGGGGTTAGTTCGCCATAACTTGTGTTTAACAAAATTAAAGTAACATTCAAAATTTCGTGAATGTGCTACTAACTGTTGAAGAATTCACAAATGAGGAGCCTATCCTCGCATCATCAGGTTATATATACATTCACTGAAGTTACGCAGCTGTATACAAAATTTCAGCTCAATCAGGCATTGGGAAGTGATTCAAATCTTACTAGGTATAAATATTTTAACACACATACCTACTACGTGCATGGTAGGTACTAACCTATTCATATAGTACGCAAAAAGGTACTTACTTCAAAGTAATAATCAATAATTACTCATGTGATTGTGGTTTGCACGCCCGAGAATTCCATCAAAACAACGTAGGTTAGGTGCGTAGGTATGCAGGGTAGATAGGTAAGTAGGCATCTTAATAATAAAACCAATGTGTAATGAAAAATCTATAATTACCTAATGTAAAAGGTAAGTACCTTGCTTATTTTACCATTTTAAGTTTTCAAAAACATACAAAAACTCAGGAAGATGTAATATATTCATTATACTGGTGAATGGAAAGGTATGGTGATATATTATGTCCGAGGAAGTCAAATTTTTACCATACAAAAATACAAAGTTGTCCAAAAATACAAAGCTGACCAAAATTTGTGTGGCGATACAATAAAAAAACCGGCCAAGTGCGACTCGGACTTGCGCATCGAGGTTTCCTTTGAAATTTACCTTCGATTCCCGGATAATTGTACCAATTTTTTTTCCGAATCACAAAAAGTATTCATTTTGTGATGTAAGTAACTAACAGACGGACAATAAGTTCATGCGATTTATTGCGCTTTTCTTTTCCGTTTCGTTGTTTCTTTAGATTCTAGTTTACGTTTCGAATCTTTTTGTTTATTCTTTTGATTGATTGCTTCAAGAATATATTTAGGTTCCCTGATCTCCATTTGCCTGTCTAACCGAGAATCAAGAATTTCCGGCAGTAAGCAATCAAAATAAAAACTTTTCAGTTTTTCTTCTATTTTACACCAAAATTCTTTATCTTCTTCAATAAGTTCAACCTTCATGTTCACTTGAGTCCAAACTGCAAATATGCATGTTTTTCTTTGTGTGATGTGTAGTTGTCCTTGCGCTTGGAAGTACCAATCGTGATTTTTATTTAGATTGATATTACCTTCCTTGTCTTTTTTCCAGAAATTAATTTTCTTTTCAATTATGCCATCGTCAACACTCATGTCTCTGGCTGAGTAAGGACATTTAATTTCGACAATTTTGTCGTCTCCTACAATTCCATCCGGACTTGCTCCTAAAAAAGGTAAATTTCGGTCAATAAATAATCCACACATCCGTATGGGAGTTCCGAGGTGTAGCTCCAGTTGATCACGCGCAAGGTGTTCATGGCTTTGACCATGTTTAATGGACTTCACATGATCTAAATTTTTTTGAGTCACGATACTCTTGACCAAGGGCCCGCATTTTATATTCCCTCGTTTGCACACTTTTCCAAAAACAGATGCCGTGAGCCGCAGTTTTCGTTCCTGACGCCATTCCATTGAATCGGCCTGCAGAATAGTTCTTCTTTCTAATTCATGACGATCATTGTCGGCTAACGTTATAGTTTTCATGTGTTCAGTTTTAGCAAAGTCAAAATCGGCCTCACTTATGTCAGGCTTTTCACAACATTCGCCATAATATTTGTCATTCCCACTAACAGTAGGTTTTTTGCTTCTTTTACTAAAAGATTTATATATTCGACGTTTTGCCGACGCTAACCTTCTAAGATCTCTCTTGGCTTCGAGACGTTTTATATGTTTGTTGGGACTCTTGAGTAAAATTTTTTTACTTAGGTATGACAATGGTTGTCTCGAATTGAATGAGACCACGGATGCGGCACATCGTCCAGCATACGACTGCCTACCCGAATAATTTATTCTTTTTCCACCAATGAACTTCGCTACGATACTATTAAAAACTTCAGCAATGTTGCTATTTACATTGTGAATCAAGCTTGTAGCATTATTTACGAGTCTGGATGTGAATTTCAATATGGCTGAAAATATAAAGCCACCCTCTTTACTTTTCATCGTTGGAACTAGATTTTCTTCTGTCGATGACTCCACTTCGTTCAGTATTTTGCAATAATAAGATTTGCATGAGCTATGATTTCCAAACACGTGATGTGGCCCATTCAACAAATCCTGCTTTAGTTCCAAAACTTTATCAGAAAAAGTTTTGTCATTTTGCGCATTTATATGTTTTACAGCACCAGTAACTGAACGCCTCAAGCGGAGTATGTTTTCTTGAACGGCTTTTCGGTACCTTAATGGGTAGCTTGTGTTTCTGGTCAGCTCATCTAATTTAGTGCAGTAATTCCGCAATAAATGATTAGTGCATTCAATTTTCTCCACTAACACGTTGCCATAAGGTTTAGATTTTTCTATATTTTTATGTGTACTCGCATCTCCGTCAGCTATCAATCTCGAATAAATAAGTCCGTGAGTATCTTTCGAAGTTTTGAAACCTTCAACCAGAGCTGTTGATTCCATGCCACTTGAAGAACCCGTGTAATTTTTAAAACAGATGTGTTCTGGAATCGTAATTTTTCTATTGTCAGCTCTAGCACAAACCATGCAGTATTTATTTTTAACTGCCATATATAAAACTTTTTTTGTCCTATAACCAATTATTACTACAGCACCCGATAAAGCATTAAAATTCTTTCGATACGATCGTTTAGACCAGCAGCCGTCAGCAACCACAGTTATCATCGGTACTCCGTTCAAATCCACTTCCCCGTTGAGAATAGCTAGATCGTACTCTTCTTTAGCTGCTTCCTCCATGCTTTTTTCTTTGGCTAATTCCCATAGTTCGCAGACCTTGTTATGGCATTTGGCGTATAATTTATCGGACATACAAGGAATGTCAAGAGAAGCTGAAACTTGTTCCAAACCTGAAAACCCCGCTCCTATCGACATAAAACCGCTTACAGCATTATCGTTCAGGTTGAGGTCTGTGGAGTTATCTGGTTCTTTACAATTTATTAATTCTAATTTTTTTCCACACATTTGGCAAGTAAAATAGAATTTCGATAGAAAGCCTTTTTTTATTTCTTTGATAAGTTTTAAACAACTTAAGTTGCATCCCAGTGGAGATTTGTGATTTGCGATTTCTTGCAATTGTTTAAAGAAGTATGCAAAATCCACTACTCTATTTCCATGTATTATGATCTCGTCTTTACCTTCACTTTCTTCTTCTATCGAAATTGTTGGATATGATTCCGAATGTTTTGAAGAATCCTGAAAGAAAATAAGAATATCGTAAGTACTCCTAAAACTACGGGCAGGCAGAAACTTGTACCAAAGTCCAAGACAAATTTGAAAATGTTTCTAAGAAAAATCAACTTACATCGAGATTGTTGCATGGAATATCATTGCTAACTGAAGGTTCTTCACCAACGTTTTGGTAAGGTTCTTCAACAACGTATTGGCAAGGTTCTTCGTTGGTCAGCGTTTCCTAAAAACGTAATGTAATTGTTATAGTAAGTAAAGCAAGCTAAGCAGAGCTTGTGTTGTTGGGTAATAGACAACTGATAAACATACTTACATATTTCTAAATACATGTAAGTATGCATATTATTATCGTAATTATATTTATATTATTAACCAAGCTCATAAAATGCTGTGTACCGACTAAAAGGAATAAAATTGACAAAATACATAAATGATCGCAAAATACATATACATATATGTATGACTTAAGCCAGCAAACATTGACCTCGGTGGCTAAGACTTTTTCAAATTCACATGTACTTTCTAAGTTATGTTGGGCAACATTGACAATAGTGAAGGAAAACATTGTGAGAAAACCTGGACTTGTAAGTATTATTTAAACTTAAAATCACCAAACCGTCTAGTTTTCTGTATGAGAAAAGGCCTTTGCTCAGCTGTGGGACAGTTACAGGCTAATATTATTATTATATGTATATTATAAATTTAACTTACGCCGTTGGAAGAATTTTCAGCTTCATTTTCTTTATTTGCACCAGAAATAGATCTACAATAAAACATACATCTTGTAACAACCTAATTTTTCAATATAATAAAGCATATCTTGGAACTGGAAACATATATATCTTGAATCTGTACAGTAATATAGCTTATCTATCAGAATTCAGTAATACTTCATAATAAATAACTCAAATAAGCTTTAATCATAATGGTGGAAGTACTCATTTAATGCGTATCGAATGTTTGATGAAAGTTACATCCGCCATCTTGGATTTTAAAATGAATACCAGATTTGTAATCGCCACCCCCAAAAACCTACTACGCAACACACATATCGAATTTTTGATAAAAAGTTGCATCGGCCATCTTGGATTTTAAAATGAATGCCAGATTTGAAATCGCCACCCCCAAAAATCCATTACACGATACCCATATCGAATTTTTGAGAAAAAGTTGCATCGGCCATCTTGGATTTTAAAATGCATGCCAGATTTGAAATCGCCACCCCCAAAAACCCGCTACACGACACCCATATCGAATTATTGAGAAAAAGTTGCATCGGCCATCTTGGATTTTAAAATGCATGCCAGATTTGAAATCGCCGCCCCCAAAAACCCGCTACACGACACCCATATCGAATTATTGAGAAAAAGTTGCATCGGCCATCTTGGATTTTAAAATGCATGCCAGATTTGAAATCGCCGCCCCCAAAAACCCGCTACACGACACCCATATCGAATTATTGAGAAAAAGTTGCATCGGCCATCTTGGATTTTAAAATGCATGCCAGATTTGAAATCGCCACCCCCAAAAACCCGCTACACGACACCCATATCGAATTTTTGAGAAAAAGTTGCATCGGCCATCTTGGATTTTAAAATGCATGCCAGATTTGAAATCGCCACCCCCAAAAACCTATTAAACGACACCCATATCAATTTTTTGAGAAAAATAAAAGATATAGAATACATCCGCCATTATGGAAAAAGCAAAAGTAAATGGAAATAAAATCGTAAAATAAATACGTACTTTTTATGAAAATGGCTTTTTTTTCGGAAATGAGCGCCAACTTTCTTCTTAAAATATTTTTCCTTACGCTTTCCCATTTTTACTAAAAAAAATATTTAAAAGAAATGTTACTAAAAAATATATTATAAAAAACAGTAAAAAAAAACATACATTAAGCCGAACATTAAACCTCCTCCTTTTCGAAGTCGGTTAAAAAAATTTGTTATGCATAATACCAAAAAAACAAAAACTGTGACTTACACTTTTCAACTGCTTGCGGCAAGGGTATACGTACACAATAGATCGCGAATTATCGTTAGCGGCGCGTCGCTCCACGATGAGACGTGACCCCGCTCCGAGCTCTCGTGGACGACTGAATTTCGACCGGTGTAAGCCGGTGTTCCATGCGTATGATTCAAAACAGTGCATCAAATAACAAAAAAAAATATATAATAAAATAACCAAGTGACATTTCGAAAATGTAAAAACTATAAATTGTAGTATGATTATTAGAGATTAATATGAATTGAAGTTTGGTAAAAAATTCAACAGTTTAATATCATAATTCAACTAAACGCGAGCACGCTATTTTATGATTTTTGTTCAACTTTACATATTTTTTGTTTATAATCTATATAGTTTTTTTTATTTTTTCCAACTACAATCGCTAACGCATTCATTGTGGCGTTCATTACATATTTTTATAAGGTAATCATGGTAATAGTATTGAATAAATCACTTTAACGGCGACGACCGTTTTGACTTATTTTGCTCGGCGCAGTCTTAAATGTTCACATAGGTAGTTATTATATTTAGTACCCTTTTGTAATATCTTCACTTTAACGAGCGAACCTTGACAAGGTTAATTTTTTGTATGCCTCTTTCGGATAGGGCAGTTATAAATACAGACATACTCTCCTCAATCGCACGCCACTTAACAGCAACGGCAACTTTAACTGACCGGCTGAAATCAATGTCTTATGACGCAACTGAACAACTTGTGGTACCATAACATAACAAAACACACATACATACAACCACACACATAACATAACCACATGCATACACACTACACACATATCATACTCATACACTTTACTACACATGGATACTGATAATGGAAAACCAGTGTATTTTTATTAAATTTTTAGCTTTAATCTTAGTTTTAGTTTTTATATATTTTTTTTTTTTTTTACTATTTCCTTGAACTAAGTCTGAAAAAAAAACCGTATTTTAAATTATTGTTGTATGGAATTGGGCGATGATAGCTGTGCCGCAGTATTATATTATTCGTTTCTTTTTGTAAAACTGTTTAACCAAATTGTTCCAAAATAAACGTTTTTTTTAATGTTTTTTTTTTAACCAAGTTGCTTCCAGCCACCCGGCGGAGAACATCGCTCCATCGAGTCTGAGGGCCTACCTCAACAGCCATCGGGTTTTTGGCTTATACGGCCAGCAAACCACCACTTCAGCTTACTCAATTCATGACTTATATCAATAATTCTGTTTCTCCCACGAATCGCCTCGAAAAAAACATGAATTCCACTAATTACAAACACCGCTTCATCCAATCACTAAGTCATCACCCAAATCATCACCTCACGACACGTTTATAGCCCGGCTTTCCATCACCGCATTGCCCTCGCCCTCGTCGCGGTCACCATATCCTTAACTAAATAACAATGATATCGTTTTAATTACACAGTCCGATGTCACTGATAACGGGGTTTGCTTACAAAATCTTACACTGTTTTAGTTTTGAAAAGTCATCGTGAGATGTTCGTGGGTTGATTTGGATCGACGCATTTTTAACCGATTTCAATAAAAGGAGGAGGTCTCAACTCGATTGTTTTCGTTTTTTATGTCTATTGTGATCAAAATTATTTTTAATATCGAAAGGGACATACTGCCGAAAGGGTCCTGTATTTTGTCTATATTTCTTGGGTAATTTATGAATTAACTTCCATAAACATTTCTATTTTCTAACGTGGACGATATGCTAAGTCGCTTAGTAGCTATGAAAAAAATGCTCGATAAGAATTTGTGTGAGTAACCAGAATAACACAACTAAAATGGTTGAAATAAAAACACTTTTTGGAAGTCAGTGGCAAAAAAATATACCAAATCAAAGTTACTGACTTCCAGATGTAAAATTTTTCGTATTTTAGTTTTTTTTTGTTTTTCTAAATACTCATTCAGATTTTAATCTTGGTTCTTTTGTAAATGCCACGAGCTGATAAGCTTGCATTATATTTGTCACTCAAAACAGTACTGGCAGGTTACATCATTCTCTGTGGATCCCTGAGATTCACTGTTAATTAATTAAAATAAAGGCGAGAGTGTTTTTCCATCTGAGTATGAGGAGCGTATGCTATCAAATAGTAGTATACATGGATTATTATCGCTTAAAATATACCAACAATCATTCTAAAACACCCAATTCCAAAAGTTATTCAAGACAATATTTCGGACATTATCTGTGACCACAAAACCAGTTAAGGAGAACACATCAAAGGATGTACAGTCAGAGAGATAATTACAAACTTAAGCCCATTTCGGCCAGTGCAATCTTCGGTGGAAACCAAAATGAGTGTAAGAACTATTAGCCCAGGAGTCGGGTTGTCGTTTCACAAGTGCAGTTTCGCCACAAACGCTTCGTCTAGCTCAGTTTAGTTTTAATTTCAATTTGCTTTGCAGTGTCCAGACACGACCTGGAGTAAAGCGGAGTTATATGTATAGAATAGCTGGTGTCCGCGGCTTCGCCCGCGTGGTATCGAAAAAAAAGTATCCTATGTGTTATTCCAGACTATAATCTACCTCTGTGCCAAATTTTGTCAAGATTCGTTTAACCGCTTTGACATGAAAGAGTAAAAAACATCCATACATCCATTCATCCACCCTCACAAACATTCGCATTTATAATACTAGTAGGAAGTTATTTCTAGAGATTTATTTCGGGAGACTAGAAGTTTCGTTCCTAACAAACCATTTTATGTCCGTCCCCGATATAAGTTGCCAAGGAAGTGGAAGTCCCAGAGTCACGAAATGTACCTTTTAACTAGCCTTTGCCAGACGGAGGATTGATTTTAGGACTCCCCCTTTTTCGATTGTTAAATATAATGGGGTATCAACATCATTTTGGAAACCCAATAAAAACACGTTTTTATTGGGTTTCCAAAATTGTTGGGCAGTAAAATCCTGCCCTGGTACTGGCAGTAGTCTTCAAACTTTGATTTGCAGCGTCAGACGTATTCAATATATTATATTTCTTTCAATTTCTAAATTTGATTTTCGAATAACAAAATACATTTGTTAATTTACCCAACACTAAAAAAAAAATTGGAAACGGACTCCTTGATAATTTACCCAGCAACACACAGTGTGCCCTTACCCCAACAAGTTAATATCACAAGTTAGGATGGACGCAATTAGCTTGCGGTTAGACTTGCAACACTTGAATTATCCAACAGTCTGCTCTACCCCTTACTTGGTTACGTCATGCCGTATATTTTTATAATTACGTTTTTTTTTCTTGGTAATAAATGGTTGTAATTTTGTACCGGTGTTTGGGTTCTTTGTTTTGAAATTAAAACAAATACATACACAATTTGAACCATGGAACTAATAAGTACTATATTTACCATAGAGAAGAGTTATTTGGCTGATTCAAGCTGATGTATCAGTGTACGAATATTGATTACTTTAAAAACTAAAATATCTTAACATTAGTTGATGAAAGAACGTCGGTTTACGTCAGAAGCAGCGTGCAAAGGAGGTTAATATCTTGTATGTTTTTTCTTACTTACACGTAACATTTTGATTGGCCGTCTTTCCATTCCGCAGAGGACAGACTTTCTGACGTATATAAGTTTTTCTTCTTTTTCATGTAGTAACTCAATTTAATTAAAAAAAACACATACACACAAACATCAGCCAGTACGCCACCAAAAAGAAAAATATTTCCGTCCTTTTTGTGGAGCATTTATCAATCGCACTAAATACATAAATTTTCAGCCAATACTAAAAGGACCTAATGTTTATGTACCAGTAATGTATGTATTTGGCACATGGCGAGCCAGTCAGGTCGGTTCAAACATGTCCATTGTGCTTAGTACTCTAATATCTAGTTAATACTGCCTTTAATTAGCATGTACTCGACTTCGCTTAGGAATTTGCTTGCACGTTTTGTTACTTTGACAAATTGGGTTTGTGGGAGGTAGAAAATTGGTCCTTTTGGCTTTAAACACTGATGTTTTGTAGTCTTTCAATGTTGTTCTAATTTTATGTAAATTTATTTGGGCACAACCGCCATAGCATATCTTCTTTCTTGAAGGTTGCTCTATAGATACTGCGGCCCTGGAACATAAAGGGCAATAGAAGGAACATGGGTGGGGTTTAGTCCGAATCTCCTCCTCGCTCCACCCAGAGTGGAGGAAGTTATTTGATGATTTCACATGATCAAAAAAAGGCTTCTCTATTGAAGAAGAAGACTGGTGCTTCGCTACGATAGTCGTATATTATAATTAAATATTCATTAAAGCCTTTATTGAACTCTGTACAGGTTAGTTCATATATTTCCTCCAGCTAAAAAACTGCATACGTACTGTCTTAGTTTGCAGTCACAATCGAGAAAGAAAGATAACGTACCTACATGATCTAAGCGCTTATGAAGGGATATCTATAAGGGGTTGTACACTTAAGAACTTCTTGTTTGTAAATGTGATATTTTAAGCAAAAATATTAATTTTTGGAATAATAAAAATACAGTAACTCATTCTAACTAATATTAGAATGATTATTATTGTACCAGGAGACCAGAGGACAGGAAGACGTCGTCATAACAGATGGAAACTAATCGTCAGACGGTCTACAATCATTAATACGCATTGGTATACGTCCGAGTGAGCAGTAACATTGGGTACAACCTTCGACAGAACTTCCTCTTCATAACTTTCAAAATTACACCAGAATATCACACTTATTATTAGGTTGTTAAGGATTGTAGTTGTCTGATGCGATTAAGGGGATATTTGTGCAAAAATATAGTGCACAACTGTACAGACTATTGTTGATGTTGGACCATCATTAGCAGTATTGATATATCGACTGTGACGTCAGAGGATAAGTTAATTTTTGCGACAAATCTTGTTATTAGTTAGTTGTGAGATTCTCGGGGGAGTTAAATTACTATCACAGATATTGAATATAGTCTTTTATCCTAAAATAACATGTCAATTTTATTGAAATGCAAACGTGTGTGTTCAATTTCATGCTGATCAAAAAATTCAATCAATCGAATACACTGAGCTGATTGTATAAAAAGAAAATCATACGTTACACAATGTGTTATAACACTTACTAGTGGTTTAAGTTCAAGTCAAGTGCGAATTTACAACTATATTAGAAAAAAAAAATCCCTTACCAACACTACAATCGAAATAAAATCTAAATACCCGAAAACTGCTAAAATTCACGAACGCATCATTACACTCACATACAAAAGTGTTTTGTGCAAAAAGAAACAACCATGACGTAGGTGGTCTCGATTTTATAGCGTAAAATAATAAGGGCACCTATGTGTTCCATTCTATATAATAATGGGGGTACTATTTCTGTGGGCAGTATAATAATGGTTGGTCGTCCTCTGGGTGGTCGGATTATAATGCAAAGCCGTGGATTAAGCCACATCGACACGTGTGCTTTTCTATGCCTTCGAGTGGCTTTAGGCGACTGTGCGTGATTGTACCGCTTGATAAGTTAGTACTTTGTGTCTGTGATTAATGGTCTGAAAACAATTAAGGCTTTAATGTTTTTAAAAGTAAATATGAATTCCATGATGCTGTAAAAACATGTTAACAAAAAAAACAAATTGCAAAGTTGTCGACATTGGCTATAATTTTTGCTTTATTTGCTCAGCTGAAATTCTTTCAAAATAGATACGGAAGTACGAAAACTTTGACCGCATACGTCTAGAGCTAATGTTGCAATCTTTTGTGACCTTTATAAATATTATCATTTTTTTACGAAAACCTCGATAATTTTAATCTCAAAAAATTCAAAGGCAGCTTAACCGCCCACGAGTAATTTCGGCTAGCGTGAATCTCTAACATGATTATTTTTTGAACTTAACCTTTATTTAACTACAGATGATTTGATTTGTCGCCTTCCCTATCGCCATTGATTTAAGGTTCATAATTCAATAGTTTAGATTTAAGGAAGTGTAGGTAGTAACGTGGTATTTCATTGCAAAGTCCTTTTCAAAATGTGAAACGATCCGCGAAGAATTTGTTTGAAGCTAGCACCCGTGTTTGCTTTGCGGACATCGATTAAAAATTCCTCCGTATCTTGCCCAAATAATGGTATTAAATGTCTACCAGAATAATAGTGTTAAATTTCTTAAGATCTCGAAATATGATGGATCTGTCGGCGGACTTTTGTTACAGTATTTTTTTCTTTGATATTCGTACGTGAACCGCCAAGGAGATTAGTTTGCGTACTTATTGTAAACTGTACTTCATGTCGGTTTCTATGAGTGATAAATATCGAAAAAATGTGATGATGCCAACCATTGCACGAACGTGCACGGTAGCTGCTTTCGTTGACAGATAAATTGGTTTGATCGGGATTCGTTTATTCTGCACACAGTTTTACGTTTGAAACACGTCTGGTTTCAAAACTGCGATGTAGGTTTAGGATAAAAAAAAAACAATTTTGACAAACACTAACATGCCAAAGCGAGCATATCGGTTTTAGTAGTCAATTATACTGATCTAAAGGAATAAATTAATGGGAAACTGCTAGGATTCGAATATTTTTTTTATTTGTTTTATCTATCCGACTTGACCTGCATTCATTACCAACCAATTTCATTCACAATGTTCAATCCGAAATCGTCTATGGTCACCATAGATTAGTACCAAAGTATGGTCTAGTATTGTGTTATGAACTCTGTTTCATATATAACTAACAAATTTCAGTCACAAAATTCAAACCACCAAAGTTTACCAAGAGGGGGTCAACCACAATTCCTTGGTAATGGTCTGTGGTCATGAACGTGGTGTTGTGTTGTGTTATGACACATTATCGCGCATGCGTTGACAGGCCCGCGCAATTTGCAATTAGCCATGGAAATAACGCGCGCTCTGTGATACGGTCATCGTAGGGAGGTGCAGTGTCGAGGGAATGCACGCTTAAGTTGTGAAGTTGATTTTGTTATCGGGAATAAACTATCTTAAATTGATGACACATTAGGTACATGATTGCATTGATAGCCGTTACTGAATGTTTCAAACTGGACCATTTGGGTCGATCGAATTTAGATTCTTTACTATTTATTCCTACTTTAGTAGTTGGAATACAAAGTATGCCATGAACAGGTAATTCCGTTTAAGTCATGTCTACAGTGTCTACAGCGTCTAAGTCATGTTTACAATATTTTATTAAGGGCTTGTTATGGTGAATTATATTTTCTTTTCAGTTTTTTTACGTTGCTCTACACTAGGAATTTCTCCTGAATCGTGGGTGCGTTTACATTAAACATTTATACTCACATACACAGACAGCCAGACCCGAAACAACTATCTGCAGGCCATACAAATATTTGTTCCGTGCGGGAATCGATCGTTCAGCCACTGCGCCAACCATGCCGTCAACGTACTAAGACCAGAATATTACAACTGCATTGTAAGTCATCAGGTCTCGTGAGCTGAAAAATATTAATGCAACGTGATAACATCGATATAGATGAAGCGCATCCCTAAACTGACTAGAGGTGAGGTGTCTCGTGTTCACGAAATAGGTGATCATTATGTAATTCACAGGGCTTTGGTATCACGGACCGTTCTGAGAACCGAGGGTCATAGGAAGTGAAGAAACTGGGTCCTTATACGTATACTGTACGGAATGTGGGATGATCGAACGCTTTTTTGGTATTAAGAGACGAATTTTGGTTGAGATTTTTTTTTAAAGTAAGCTGAGTTCATAATGCAATAAACAATACACCATTTTTTCGTAGACTTTTAATTTACTTTTTTTAACAGCATTTAAAGCTAAAACTACTCTGAAAACTAAAATAAAACTGTTTCATTGCTACTAGAAAGGTTCTTCTTAATCGAATATGAGAATATTGATTGAGAATAATATACTATTGACAACTAAGTTATTATGTTGTAATGTGGTGAGAGTTTTTTTACAGAGCGGGGGTAGTGTCAGGCTTTTACTGACTAAAACCCACCAGCTTCATTTAATAGGAAGCTAGCCTATTGCCATCAAGTGGCCTACAACTCTAGACTCTGGCTGCTACTTGGAAATCAGTAAACAGAAATCCAATAACATTTTCCTCAGCCTAGAAAACGAACCCAAGATCTCATTCGCAGTCGAGCTTAAGACCGCTAAACCACCAAACACCAAAAAAAAAAACTTAAGAGTAGTCGAGGGACACCCGGAATGAACTAAGTGATTATTTATCATGTACAGAAAACCTGTATACACTCAACAAAAATAATCGTCGCGACACCACATTGTTCAATGCGAAATAGAAGGACGAAACGAAAATAACTGACTTGCTTTCTATGTGATAGAGAGAGAGAGACAGACAGCCAGAGAAACACGAACACGCTGCACGGCTTACCACTATAGCAAAAAGTGTCGTTACAACTTTTGGTCTTAAGCAAAAAGTGTCGTTACAACTGTTGGTCTTAATTTTTTCCGTCTAGCCCCCTTTCGTAACGCGCGATAAGGAACTTCGGTCTAAAACGTGTCGTTTTGACGGTTGGCGCAGTTGCTGAGCTATCGACTGCTGCGCTGCGTGTCGCGGGTTCGATCCCCACACGGAACAAATATTTGTATGACCTACAGGTAGTTGTTTCAGGTCTGGCTGTTTGTGTATATGAGTTTAAATGTTTGTAAACGCACCCACGATACAGGAGAAATTCCTAGTGTGGGGCAATGTACAAAAAAAAAATGATTTCCGAATGTTGTGTAAATGAACAAACAGCCAACCAAACTACAAGGTTCCACAAAATTAAGTCGCCGGCTATCGTCGACCGGTATTTTATCGTTCGACAAATTAATTACCGGTCTAGCACCACTGGTACTGGTATCGGTATCATTAGCACCATATTGGTGTCGTTCTCTTCATTTCAGGTGGCCTTTATCTTATCTAAAGAGGACGTGCGGGCGGTATATAGGCTCCTTCATTGTTGTTAACCGTTCTTTGGGGACACAGGCCATTTTAAACTGTAACATAGACAGGCAAAGTTTAAATTTGTTTGTAATATCAGATTTTTTTCTGTAAATTTTCTCATGAAGTCAACGGATAGATTCTCAAGTTTGCGTGAATGTATTAAGGTTGACTTTTGAATGTAATGCAGTTGTTTTTCCGGTAGTTTTACAACTCAAGCGGTGTCAAACGACAATGGGCAACTTGTTCCCTGATAGGTATGTAAATAAGTATGTAGATGGATGACTGGTCACCCAACAGTTTGTTTGGCGTGAAGATAAGGGAAATTGGTAGCGTTTACTGAAAGGTTACTGTCGGTCATGTTAGTGATAACGGCGAAATAACCTGTTGTCGTGTTAATTGAGTTAAATTCTGAAAGCGATAATAGAAAGTTTAACCAAAATATTTTATTGATTGCCAAGAAAGTCATGAACGAAAACATTAATAGGAAAAGAAGACACGTTCCACCCATTTACATATCTACTAATATACTTAAAATGTTATAATGAGAAAAGATTTGCTTGTTTGTTTGTATCGAATAGGCTCCAAAACTACTAGACCGATTAATATCAAGAAGTAACATATGCTATACAACATCGCGCTACTACCCACTACCCTCGGAAGCGGGACAGCAACGAGTAAAGACGCGGTCCACACTTAGTAACAACATAATTTCGAGAATTCTGCATTACTAATATTAATATAGGGCAAAATATCCAATTTCGCAAGCGCATCAGTAAAACCACAAAGATTCGTATCGTTACAACCACGTATATCTAATTACATTGCCAGTATTGTGCAGTTTTATACCCAAAAATAATATACACGAAACTAGACTCTAACTCAACTACAATAGTTATAATTCATAAATTCCCAACTGTCTCTAACAACCAAAAATCAAACGCTTCGATTGGGTATCGACGAATTACGTCATGAGTAACGTTGCGTTCGAAAAAATTTGGAACCATTGCGGAGTTTCTACGAGTTCTTTGACAATGAAGGCGTTTAAATGACGTAATGGTTATGAAAGAGGGCCTGAAACACGTGACTTGGGGTCCCAACCGGTACCATTCGCGACTGACCGTCGTGTGCCCCATGCGACCTTTCACCTTAGGGGACAGAACAGGAAAACGTATGGAGTAGCTAGGAAATAAAAAAAAAATTTAGGCCTTGGCCAGTTTGCAATGTCATAATGAAAATATGATTCATACTGAACTTGAATTCTCAGTTGTTTGCTGCTAGTCTTATTTAGTAATAAAACGTGTAGTCAGTAATAAACGTCTTATCATTGCGGAAAAGTTGTCAAAATAATCTGAAGGAAATGGCAATGTTTGCTAAGCAAATTGACAGTTGAGATTTGTCTTTTTTTAAAGCGTTAAAAATAGCATTTTTGTTAGTAGCTCTATTAATTACCATAGACTTTTTTTTCCTCACCTTAACCATTTTGATAAGTACTTTCGGTTTAGCGGGATACAACTGAATCAGTATTTTACATGGAACAAATGCCTATCTGATTATAAATGTCGTCCCATTTTATACCTTTAATAGGCACAAAATAAGTGCAGAAATTTCGACTTTACGAAATTGTCTATAATTATTATTTTGCTATTTTGATAGAAATATTATAGTGAGTTTTGGTATAAAGATAATTTCAAACATAACATCTGTAACTTGTATATAATTTCTGTGAAAATAAAAACTACTATTAAAAAGATACTCTTACTATTCTATTTATATAAGTATGCATTTCAAGGCAAATAAAAAATTGCACCAGAAATTATTTCATCAAAGTAACTATTACAGCGAAAGCGACTCCACACCTCCCACCTGACTATAAATCGAGCTCCGTATGAATAACTATTACAGATTATACCATTGATAAATGAATGTACGGCACTAGTCAATTGCAGGGCAAGGCGAAAAAACCATGAATAATAACTGATATAGTTTTATGGCACAAATCACGGTTCGTTGCTAATGGCTGACCAGAGGGTCCATTTTATTAGATTTTTTCGTCAGACGATTAACGAAACGAGCCTACAGCTTCCGTTGGACAATGTGCCACATAAATTATGTTGGACAAACATGATCGTTCCGCATATGATATGCATGGAAATATTATTCTATGGGCAGTTCTGATGGGTATTGATTTTTGGTGTGTCTGTTTGCTTTTGTGACTTTCGGGCTAGATCTTGTATGCCTATATGTGCAATTTCAATTTTAACATTGTTATTTCTCTTTTATTTTAATTATCATTTTTTTACGTTTTTAAATTACTTAATGTATGAATTTTGTTAAGGTGTTCATGATTTTTTGTTTTTGTTTTTAATGCGAAATAAACGCAATTTTCTTTATTTTCTTTCAATTGCATAACATACATTATATTATTATAGTGTTATGAATTTATTGTTATTATTGTAAAAGTAACCAATAGATTTGCAAAGGAGATCTGTTTAAAGATGCCTACTTGTTTCATTTAACTGTAGTTTTCAAAATTGTATCAACAATTATCGCTGGCAGGGTTGATCTTCAACTATCACGTGGATAATAATCTGTGTCAAAATCTATCTATGCATTATATTTGTTTTTGAGGTTCTGTATCTAAAAAACGGAACACTTATTGGACCACTTTGTTGTCCGTCTGTCAAGAACTTTTATCTCGGGAACGAGTTGAAACAATATACTCAATTCTGTAGTCCCCTTGTGATGTGAAAAAGTCAACCCTCAAAATTTACGCAGTCAAAAGATATGGCTGTTTATGTCCTAAGTAAGATCAAACCGTTCATGAGTGTGACTTGGTCTTTGCCGGTTTTTTTTATAATAAATATACCCACCCTTGACCTCAAACTTGTCTAAGAACAGATGAGTTCGACGATACGACATACTAATGACGATACTGGTCATTTTTTAACTACCACGGTCATTTTTAATTTATTTAGATTTAAATTGAATTTTGTTTTTTATTTACTCTGGACGCTCTTACTGTGCACGTCTTTCTACATCGTTCTCACATATTTGTATAATCTCAACACGAATGATGTAAATACTATTTTGTAAAAATATTAGAATTTAAAAGAGTGTCCATGGAGTTTCTTGCCCATTCTTCTCCATAGAGATCAACGCTTTGGAATGGGCAACTGCAGTACTTTCACAAGTTATTATGCCTTGTGACCGGGACTGTAGATTCATTTTGTTTCTTGACATTCAAAAGTGCCTGTAATGGTCTAATTGAAATAAATGATTTGATTTGATTTGATTTGATTTGATACGACTAGCTCACCTAAAAGAAGCCTGATAACTCCCAACATAAATAGATCCGGGCCATATGAATTCCGGAACACAAGCAAATATAAATTCCTCGATGAAATAATTCAATAGAACTTATAATGTGTCTCTTTGTAAATTGTTTATTAGAACAAAGATTTGTAATACTATATTACTTACAAAAGATGCATCAACAAATATCGCTCGGAGCTAAATGAAGTGGTCACGGTGCAGAACCTAAATTGCAATGGGCAATAGAAACCTCCTGCTTAAGTAGCTTATCCTCCATGTATTGTATTAATCAAAGGCCTACAGCATGTTGGAGCTTCATCTTTATTGTGAAACTAAAGGTTGCTTCGTAATAGGTCTGTTGTACGACTGTTCCTAGTCGAGAAATTATTTAAAAACCTCTCTAATAGAACTCAATGCTTCCATTCGACTGCTAAAAGAAGGAAATTTATTATTATGCATATTGTGGTGACTGCAAATGCTTCTGATTAGCATGAGGTTCTAGTTTCGATTGCTAGGTATGGAAAAGATTGTTTGAGTGTTTCAATCAGAATTTTCTCAGTAGCTAACCACGCAGTCCTGTTTTGTCCTCTTTTAATAGGCTCTGGCAATAGGCATTACCTATTTTAATGAAAGTTTAACATAAGTAGGTATAATCAAGTTCACCTTAACCCAACTGATTAGGTTTGTTTTACTACTGAGAGAATCTCCAAGATAAATAAAATATTTTGATATAAGAAGAAAATGGTAAAATAGCCTCAGCAACAATTCTCCCAGATTACGCAATAACATGACAAACTTGACATAAGTAGGGTATGCAATAAACGTTTGTTTACGAGCTTCATAATATTAATATAAGGATTCACGCTAAAGGACATCGTGAGGTTATAAAAGGCACAAACAATTGTGTAATCACACGGACGCATACAATACAGGAGATACAGAGCGTAAATACTAGTGAAGACAATCAAGAATTAAATCATCATAAAGCATAGCTTTACTGGCCTCTATAAATTACTGCGTTATCAAGAGGAGACAAACACGAGAATGACTAAATTAAATAAAACAGTGTGTTATCTGAGAACGTGTAATCAAAACGGACACAGGTCCTAGCGTGGGCAAATAAAAATTGTTAATAGTATACGTAACAGAGATACGAAAGATGAGAAAAAGAATACTTATCAAGATTTTTTCTCATCAAGAAACAATGTCGAAATTGTAGAAGATATGGCGATTTTCAATGTTATTGTAGTTGAAATAACTACGCAGATTGATATTAAAGAATCTGATAAAACTTTAGATGACTTTATTTAGGATTTAATCACAAAAACAAGTCACGGACTTAATAAAGAAAAATAAACTGCACTTTAAAGTGCATTCGATTATGATCTTCAGTATAAACTTTGTAGAACATTTTGATAGTGTTTATCATCTATGGATCGTTAATACGAATAAAAATTAGGTACATAAATTATTGACCATGCAGTTCAACACCGTAATGTTTCTATGTATCATATATGCAACGTCATTTCGTAGACTAGAATTCATCTTGCACTGGCAGAATTTTGAAGTGTCTATCCAATGACCTTTTCGATCAATCGTCGTTTCAACTAAAAAAACCTACTCTCAGAAAGTCGAAGATTTTTAAACTGCATCAGCATAAAAAAAACAACTTTAATTTTAACGTCACCATCTTACTCTTTATTAAAATAGGTCCTTCTAGTCAAAATCTGCGTTGAATATCACAAATGTCATCAAAAATCAATCTCCTCTATACAACCACAAATCACGTTTAATATTCTGACTTACATCATTCTGCGACACAATGTGAGGCGACTAATTCCTAAGCAAACTCCGCACAGAATATTTACATACCTGTTCGTTGATAACGTTGATGTGAACAATCGTCGCTTGTTCCCCACTAAGATAAAGGAATGATAAAGGCTCTCAATGTGGTCAAAGGAAACGCCGTTGTTTGTCTTTCTATGTTTGATTTTACTTTCCTGTCATTAGATTTTATAGCTCATTTATTTTCTGCTATCTACTGTGGCTGTTGGTCTAATCAAATGTGTGTCAGCCAATCTATGCATCTGTGTGTGTATGATTTTGCATGCAGTATTGTGGTGGAAAAATTGTTTTCTAGTTTTTGCAGTACTAAAAGGCGTAAAATTTATTAGTTGTTCTACTCTCATCAAAACCTACACTGACATTCTCGGAATATTTTCTACGAGATTAAACTTTTTTGAGCTCCCAATATTCAAGCGCCATGATTGAGGGATGATTGGATAGTAGGTAGGTGGAAGCTAAATAGCTTATAAATCTTCAAAAAATGCGTGAGAACATCATTTATTGAACAATCTATAAAATACAGCTACGTTAAAAGACTTAGAAAGTTTGACCACTATTGAAGCTTTGCTGTTTTAGCTGACTACGCGACAGCATATACGTTGGAAGAGTAGGGTATTTAAGAAATGGATGAGCAGAAAGATAATTTTCTTGATGATCAGAAGAACATAACAGGAAAGCTTATCTAAACGCGGAAGCGTTGGACATACAGTAAGCAGTTCTGAGCCAGAGAGCACCGGAGCAATGGTCGCTCAGATAATTTGAGGGGCAGCAAAGCGTTAAGATCGTTAACTTACCCCGCACATGACGTTTGTCATTTGGACGCAACTAATGTGCAGGCAGACGACTCAACCGAAACTGCACTGCGATTTCTGGTTTCATCTGTGAAGGCAACATTTGCAAGCGAAATGGGAAAGGGTATTCCAATTGCATTTGGGTAATACAATTTCGTTGTTGAGAATGATTCTATGAGATAAATCAGTACATCCATGACACCATTATGGTCATGCTGCTCAAATAATGATTTTATTATTGACTATTTAATTTTGTGTTCAACTACAGGGCAAAAGCCATACTTCCCTCCTTACTCTTATTCTTATCAGTAGCTGTTGGTCGCTTCTCCTTCATAGTCAGCCCGCGTTGCCATTTGCTGTTTGTGATCCATTATGTAGTTACTTCATCCCATAGGTCCTGCGATATGTGACAGATCTATTTGAGTCTGACAACCGTGCACTATAATTAAATGATGACAAATCAATAAATTCAATAAAATCACCTTTTGTTGTAACCTCAGGTTTTAATACTGCAGTGCTAGATGTAGGTATATCCTAGGCACTTCGAGCCAACCTGTGAACATGGTTGCAGACAATCCAAGCTGAAGTTGGGAAAGACTTCAGCCTAGGCCCAGTCTGTACTAATCTCCCATCATTATCAACATCAGCTTATAGTACTCTAGTGCAATGCTAGATATTGGTCCCTCTAGACATACGCCATTCACTTCGATTCTCGGCATACTTATATTATTCAGTAGCGCAGACAATCTAGGCTCAAGTCTCTCCCTTGTTAGTAGGTAATAAAATACCAGCATATATTATACGTCGTTTTATTATCAAAAACATACAAATTCGGTCATACGTCTTACTAGATTCATACCGAAAAGCATACCTTAGCTAAGTTACAAAAAGGTATTTGGGCTAAACACCGTAATGAATACAGGAAAACTATTAAGTGTCTCAGTTTCATTGTCCCTAAATGCTACTATTTTTACAATCGCTAAGCTCATTTTCGTCATAGCGACCGTAATGACTCGTAGTCATGGCCAAGCAACGGACTAAGAGACAATAGGCGAACTGTACCGTGATGTTTAGGGCTGTGTCTTTGAAAATGTTTAGAGAACTTGCCAATTGTTGATAACCAACCCCAACAATGCTTATTTCATATTGTTTTATTGAAACATGATGGTTTATTTAAAAAAAAAAAACGTTGCCCCACTCTAGGAATTCCTCCTGTATCGTGGGTGCGTTCACAAACAGCCAGACCCGAAACAACTATCTGAAATATCGAACTCGCGACACGCAGCGCAACAGTCAAATGTTCACCAATTCTCTAAGTCTGAAGCGGTCACCAAATAGACATCAGATTGCTCGTTGAAATACTATATTAACTGGTATTCTGTCTGTTTTTCTACCACAAAAACATAAGGACCACCTGAAAAACTATCTTCTGCATTAGCATCATGCAGATGTGACTTGACCAGATTATATCGGGACCTTAAAAGAAACCGTGATTTATGATTCTGTTTCGGATTGACAATGTCTTTTGGATATGTCTTTTTATACTAAGACGCTACCTCCCTTAGGTACCCCTTCCCTTTTATTCTGCCGTGTTGTGTTGTGTTTCCTGGAACACAGTCTCTGCACTATAAAATGTTGTTGCCATTATCAAAAGCCAGCAACGGCAGCCCTATATCCACATATGGGAGGACAAACGTAGGAACATGACCGGTGACCAAGCGCTCGATCACCACTCGCCGTGACGATGTTTAAGAAGCAGCGACTCTGCAACTATTTGGACAATATATGGGCATCTAAAATGTTATGTTTTTCGAATTTTTAAATCGAATTTTGTAGGCACTGTAAGAAGAAAGATAGATGAAAGAAAAGAAGGAGGATAAACTTAAACCGTCCCTCTTACTACGGGAGACGCTTCGGGCGTTGGGAGTCACAAGCCAACCCCCAGCCACCTTAGGCGCTGGCCTTCGGACGGTGGGCAATGAGTAGCTTACTGTCCGTCAGTCTAGTGATAACAGGCAGTGTCGACGGCTCGCTCGTGTTTCACGCACGCCTCTAAGATGTCAGTATGGGTCTTTGAGTTGGCTCGAAAAAAAACCGCGGCTTCGGAGCACAAAGCAAGAGCATGAATGGGTTTCAATCAGTACAAGTCGGACACTCCTTCGTTTATTAAAGTCATTTGATGAGTACTCATCCCAAAAAAAGCAAGGCAGTGCTTTTTTAAATAACATGCAAAATTTTAGCAAAGTGATCAATTTCTGGTCTTTTTGGGCATCTAACTGCGTCAAAACTTTTTAAAAGACAAGGTTTTGACGCAGTTGGATGACCAAATTAAGCTTAACATATATTGAAATTGATTTCAATATATGTTAAGCTTATAGGTTCAAAATCTTACTCTAACAAAAATGGGTTACTCTAAAGGCGCCATTTTAGCTCCTCGTTTTACGGAACGCGACACTAAATTGGAAGATCGTAAAACCGTACGGTATCAAAGATTAGTTTGCCCAGCGATGTGCAGAGGGCGCAACCGTCCACTCAAGTTCAGCAGTTACCTGTCGCATATTTGCGTGACAAGATCTAGTTTTATAACTCAGATTTGTTAAGTTAACGCTCCGTTGGTTGGGAATATGTGGCAATTTTTTTTTTGAGCTAAATTATTTTTCTACTTTCGTTACTTGCTGAAATTGACCACGGGGTTATTAGAATGTGTATCCTACAATGTCGATTGTAGAAACTTTCTCTTTCTAAAATGCAAAGACAGATCTTTATTTCAGTGTGACTAATCGGGGTTTGTACCTTCCCGAAACAGAAGAGAGAGTCTACATGTGGCTTTAATAATAGAGATCACCGCCGAGGCTGGCAAAGAAAGAGGTGGCGATATGACTTGGACCCGCAAAGCGATAGCTAATTTGAGATGACTTCAAAAAATATCTGGTAGCGTATGGGATAGGCCTTTTCCAGTAGTGGAACTTTAACGGCTACGAATATAGGTACTGAATAGCTGACGACACGGTTAGTACAGTGGCTAAGCTTTTGACTGCTGCGCCACGTGTCGCGGGTTCCATCCCCGCACGAAACAAATATTTGTATGACCTACAGATAGTTTTTCCGGGTCTGGCTGTGTGTGTATGTGAGTTTAAATGTTTGTAACGCGTGGCGTCACACGTATCTTTGTCATTTTTATTCTAATTTACAATTTAAAAAATACGTGTTCCTTATTTCTGAATAATCTAAGATGGACTTATTTTTATTTTTTTGGAAACTGCCCTATTATGGGAACTGTAACTTCTCATCTTCATGTGACACATTGGCTCATGTTCGATTTACAAGCCGACATCCTTACTAATATTATAAAAGCGAAAGTAAGTTTGTTTGTTTGTTACGTCTTCACGTATAGACATAGTTGGGACCCTGGAGACAGACATAGGCTATTTAAAAAAAAAAAAGATTGGGATATGAGGAAGAAAGAAGGAATAAAAGGAAAAACTTAGCATTGCTATTACAATAAATAAGGAGCAAGGCTAAAAACTACAGGTAGCAGGTACCTGTAAATCAGGAAAGGGGAACTATGTGTTACCCCGAATTTAACGCGAGCGAAGCCGCGGGCAAAAGTTAGTACGTAATAAATGCATCAACCCTTTCGTAAAAAAAACAACAAGTTTTTCTAGTATCGTCAGGTGGGCACTATTATATTTTTTTTTAACCTTTTATGTGGGTGGCACGTGGTACTGTTTTTATAAGTAAAGGCTTTAACAGGATATTAGGTAAAAACTCGGTCAATAGGTTAGCCTTATGAATGAGGTACCGTATGTTATATTTTGTTTTCTCTGGAACCTTTATTCGAGGTAATTGCCTATGTTTCTTGGTTTGTTCATTCTAAGGGTTCCATAACTCAAAAAAAAACGGAACCCTTATTGGATCACTCTGTTGAACGTCGGTCTGTCTATCTGTCTGTCAAGACGCTTTTTCTCGGAAACGCGAGGAGATATTGAGTTGAAACTAAAACCATATACTCAACTCTGTGGACCTTTGTGCTGTAAAAAATAAACCCTCTTAGTCTAAGCTGTCAAAAGATAATAGCTCTTTATGTCACAAGACCGAAATCCTCGCCAGTCGGACTCGCTCGCCAGTCACACTTGTCCCCGCTGCCCCCTGAAGCAAGTGTGAGAAGGAACACCGCTATGGTTTTAGTCAGTAGAGTCTGACAGACCCCTTCGTCCTTTTCAGGATGGGGGACACCTATGAAGATCTCCACAACGACAACAAAAAAAAGGTAGGTGTATAAAATGGGTCAATCTTGTATCTTTAAGACAGAGATAACTAAAAATAAACCTTTTTACTCGCAACTTGAATAGATTCGGAGTTGAGAGTCTAATAGTAGAGTTGAATAATAATATACTTTATTTTGTAAGCCACATAAATGCCATTATCAGAAGAAAATACTTTACTTAGAACACCCACATTTTGCGAGTTATATTTTGTAGATTTTTTCAATGATATTACAAAACACGGTTTTAAATAAGCCTTATCTATTGAAAAACATAATTGCATCTCGAACGCAGCGACTCTTGCGCATCTTAGTAACAATCGCACCGGCCAAGTTGGGGCGCTACTGCAACTACCACAAAAAGTGGTCTCCCATAAAGAATCAGGTTAAAAAAAAAAAACCTGTAAATTACCATATAACGAGTACATTCTATCTCGGTATCAAAGTCACTAAGAAAAAACTACAAAGGGTGAAAACTTTGCATATTTTTTGCGACATCTTATTCATCTAGAAATGTTTTTCTTCCCTATTTTTTGCTCACTTTTATTGGGATTTACTTACCGTGTAATTTACAGCTTAGTTTTAAAAAGAAAAAAAGAACAAACAAGTTTTATGAATGAAAACTTTTTTGATGAAGTTTTGTTTTGTTTGTAAAAAGTTCGTTAAAGATTTTTTGAGTTCAACTTTTTTTGTGTGATTTTTTGGTATTGGGAGCATGGGAGAGAGAGATAAATTCGAGTGTTGAGTAGTCTTTTGCATGTGAGTCCATTCGTATAATATTATGTTATAATTTTTTAGGTACCTATACCAAGTACTTACCATGATTCATAATCTTCGTAGCCTTTTGTATAACTAAGTTGGGTTCGTGTTTCAGTCTAACTGGATGTGACTTTCACAACCCAGTTCATACTGGGTAATACGATACGCGAAGTTAGGTAGCTTGACAGAACCGCTAGATTATTTGTCAGACTTGTAGGCCTCTGATAGACGGGACCAACAGCTTTACGTAGTGCTTTCTGAGGCGCGGAGGAAACTCGGTATGCAATGAATGGACACCCATCCACCGTCCAACATTGGCAAACGCAGCTTAACCTTGAACATCGACGTGCATCGCTGTTGTTATTTAGCCAGGAGCCAAGTACTTATAATAATGACTTCCCAATAAGCCATTAAAATATACCAAAAAGTTTGATTTGATTTGACTATTAATAACTTAACGTACTCGTGTTATAACAACAAGAAAGATGGCTAGCATTGTATTGAAGTTTGTGAAACTTTCAGCCCTGAAAAAGCTTTACGTAAAGTAATTGGTTGATCACACGAAATCTTACTGGGAGGCTCATTTTGTTCATTATTTTATATAGGATGTTCACAAATCTTGAAACGTAAATTATGGACGACACTTCTTCACTTACAGGAGACCACAGCATGTACAATAGGATTTTTATCCATGCTAAATATTATAGAAAAAAAAAAGTAAAAAAGCATTTTTGGTAGAATTTAAATTAAGAACCAACAAATCTTTCAGACATTTTCTGTACCTTACAAGAGGTGCACAGATATCAAAGTTGGTGGTTTCTATTACCTACTAAGTCTTAGTACAGCGTGTGATGATTTTAAGTTTCTGCTTACAAGTACCTTGATACTTTCTACTCCACTTGCATCAAAATCTTACCTTAATTATATTTAGCATAATAGTACAGTCACAGGCACAGATTTGTAAATACTTAGCAACTTTTTAAAGTGTATTTTCTAACTGTGTAACATCAGTTTATCCGTGATGATGTTGTGTACAACTGCGCTGAAATAATTAAATAAATAACTCAAAATTAATAGTAAACATAGCTACTCTTTTATATTTTTAAATGTTTTCACTAAGAAATATTTAAAAATCTAAACTATATGTAAATGAATCAATAAATGAACGAAATGACATAGTAAATATCCCATTTCAAATGTTCTAACTGTAGTGTTGTAATTTCATGTTATTTCAAACATAGTTAGTACTTTGAAACACATATGTTTTCGAAAAAAGTGTTGCCTGTGATTAAAGATTGCAACGTAAAGACGTTGCAATCTTTAATCACAGAGAAAATCGCCCTTTAATTTAGAAAAGCGTATATGAATTAATATTCGAGACTGTTCTAGTACCTAGTTCTATAGTTACCTTCTTCTTCAATAATTCGTTTCGTGTTAATGTCAGCCTTGTACTTTGCTAATGCCTCTGATACGAAGTAGCCCTGACTCACGCTCGTGTCGTGATGGGCGGGCGGGTAGGGCGGGTAGGGCGGGAATAGCCACAGGCCACGCTCGCCGGCGCTGTCGCCGCCCCGCCTCACGTGGACACCCCCCCTTTAACCCCCCTGATGTACGTGGGAAGACGTGTGCTCTGATAGTTTGTATTCGGAGTGGAAAGTTTTCAGGAGATGGCTGGGTTCGGAGATTTTTTTTTGTGTACAGAACTTCCCTGTAAATTATACCTTTAGTCACAGACCAATTGGTACATTTTGGATTTACAACTTTCAGTTCAGTTAGTGAAAAGCAAATCTCGAGACTGAAAGATTTGTCACATTATTTTCTTCTTTAAATTTCTAGGTAAACACACATTGCTGCAAGCTTGATTTTACAGGAAAATGAGGCTTGTTAATATAGCATAGTTTTATACTAAGCCCGGAACTATAACTGTATGAACATTGTATCTAAGTTAGTTTTATAAGGTCAAAGTTATTTTTGTTATCCTGCCCATTATGTAATCCTGAACTTTAATAGTGGCGTCATTTTCTGACCTTGTTTAGGTCGGCAGCAGTGTTGGTAAGGTTAGCTCTTACGACCAAATTGCTCTCACCCCCCGTACAAAAATACCACAGTATCGATCAGTGGGGCTACTGGGCTAGGCAAGTAGCCCCAGGGAGGGGCGGCGATGTCCGTGCCACGCCGCGTGACCTCTGGCCTCTGCCCATACTCGAGGAGGTTCGACGAAGAAAGGTGCGCCGTTTGAAAAAGATTTTTTGGTAAGATTGGAGGTAAGGTCAAGGAAGTTGGATAGTATTGTGAGATGCATATTTAAATATTGTTATCGTTTGTTGTATTTTGGTAGTTTTTATTTATTTTACAACTACCTGGCGCCCTCGGCTTACCCCGCGTGGTATAAAAAAAAGTATTATATGTGTTTTTCCAGACTATGATCTACCTCTGTGCCAAATGTCAAGATCCGTTCAGCCGTTTTGACATGAAAGAGTAACAAACATCCATCCATCCATCCTCACGAACATTAGCATTTATAATATTAGTAGGATTTAGTTAGGCACAGTACAGAAAATTTTAATGAAGGTTTATCTAATGCTTGTGATTATGGCAGCATCTACAATGTTATAAATACGAAATATGCTTCATATATTCTGACTACTGGCAAAAACACTCGCGATAAAATGTAACACATATCTGATTAAACTTTCGTCTGTTTATAAGCTTTGTTATGTTGGTAGCTATCTTGCACCCAATTAAAGTACGGCCAACGAGAAGCGATACCAAATGTTAACAAAACCCATGCTAAAACCCCATCTAAAATGGCCGCCCGAATGTTGGCGAACCCGTCTTAACGTTGTCATGTTTTTGTCGGGAGAACGAGACATTACGACAAAGGCACAAGATGGTAAGAGCTAAATATTAGATTGTCAACGCCACAGTTGTTCTTTAGGTTAATGACCTTTCGTATCGCTTCTCGTTGGCCGTACTATAGAAAAGTATTTAGGTATGATGTGACCATCTACATTTACCAATAGAATAGATACTGAATGACTGATAGCCAAATAGAACAAAGCATTCTAGTGACCAAACAATGATAGAGCTCTTGATGATGATGATGATGCAACTCATGCAGTCTTAACAAACGTGGCCAGTAAATACACATGATTTCCAAGTAATATTAGCATTGAAATAACAGAGATCTCAATCACTGTATGTCTTGAACCATGAAATGTTACTGCGAGTAACGGGTTGTATGAGCATTGAAGGTATGTACGAGTAAGTACCTCCACGACATGTTTATGATGAAGACTTGATTTTATTTTAGCACTAGCTTCCGCCCGCGACTACGTCCGCGGGGCAGTTGCTTTGGGTTAAAGCTAACTTTAACCCGCGTGATGACCGTCAAAAAATTATCTTTCTCTAACCTTTTCTTCCCCCTTACTCCCCCTTTTCTCCCTTTTTTAGCCTATGTCGGTCTCCAGGTTCCCAACTATCTCTGTACCATAAAATCAATGTAAATTCATCAAAATCGGTTTGGCCATATAGGCCTGAAGACGTAACAAACAAACTTTCTTTTATAATATTAGTAAGGATAAGGCTTTTACGTACGATTGCAGTTGAAATTGTTTTTAGAGTTTTAAACAAACATATATATTTTTTAGAAAATTTGTTTAGCATCCTGTTTCTGAGCAGAGATTGATATTCATACCTCAGATGAACTTGATAACTAGATCAATATATTTAATCTTCCACTATAAAAAAATAAGTCTGTATTTGTGCCTGATTAATAGCAACAGCTCGCTTTCATGGAACTTAAACATGTCTAGTAGGTTGCTGAGTTAATCCAGAATTGGAACATAGAATAACCTAGAAGGAAAGAAGACCATGAATCAGGTGTAAGTCCGAAATATTCCACCCTTATTCGCCGTGTGTACTGTAGCATCGTTTGCGGCGTGTCGCACGACACGTTCCGATAAATACAAAAGCAAATGGCTCAGAGAGTCACGAAGGTCGAAGGGAATGACATGCAACCACTACCCAAATTCACCATCCACCATTACTATGACTGAAAAAAGGGTGGAGTTGCATAAGGCTTAGGTTACTGTCAAGGAAATATGCAATCTGTATGGATCATTGTTTTTTTAAAAGTTTGAGTGAATCGGTTTCTTTTAGTGAGCTCCATTCGAGTCTGCATCTTTGCTTCAGGCGAGTTGCGGCCTAACGCAATCCATTGCGGCGTTGGCTTGTCTGCTATGTTGGTGTAAGTTTTGATGCACGATTGTGGTTACTATATTTCTTGCATTAGGTACCATCATTTGGAGCATAATAGTTTTCCTAGCCGACTGGTTACATTGGTGGAACTAGTGCGTTAAGGTTCCATCCTCTTTCTCTCTCATATCTTTTTTTTAAATAGTCTCCAGGGTCCCAATTATCTCTGTAACAAAATTCGTCAAAATCGGTTTAGCCATTTAGGCGTGAAGGCGTAAAAAACAAAATCACTTTCGCTTTTATACGATTAGTAAGGATATCAACTTATGATCTTTTTTAAAAGGCTAATATAATATATTTATAAGAATAAATGTCTTAAACCTAGAAGTGAATGTAGTTAGTATAGAATTCACATCGCTGGAAATGAAACAAACACCAGTAACATTAATTATTGACAAGCTACTGAAGCTACCTCAATTCAACAAAAGCGTTATTGCCAAATAAATTAATATTCTGTACTAGGAAGATTGTATCTTTCATCAAAACATAAATTCCAAGGATGACCGTGCAAGATTGGGAAAGATAAAAAAGGACAAAAGATGCACGAAGATATAATTTGTTACTACTACCCGAATGCCCATAATTTATGGGCGAACGGTTTGGTCTTTATGGGCAAAACGCAAACATTTGCATTAAACAGACAAATTTGGTGATTGTATCTTAAAATATCAGAATGTTAGGTTTGATATAAATTGTTTGCATTCAACTTTTCTTGTCAAAACAAGGCCTGGAAAATAGTTGATGAATTTCAATTTGTCGTCCATTTATCAAATCAAATCAAATCAAATCATTTATTTCAATTAGACCATTACAGGCACTTTTGAATGTCAAGAAACAAAATGAATCTACAGTCCCGGTCACAAGGCATAATAACTTGTGAAAGTACTGCAGTTGCCCATTCCAAAGCGTTGATCTCTATGGAGAAGAATGGGCAAGAAACTCCATGGACACTCTTTTAAATTCTAATATTTTTACAAAATAGTATTTACATCATTCGAAGAATTCGAAAAATTTTGCTGTGTCACTATTAGGTCACCTCCTACCCATTACTAAATTACTAAATAATCTAGTGTTTAAAAAAAAACTCTTCACCTGTCTGTCTGTCAAGACCTATATCTCGGATACCAGTGGAGGTATTAAGTTGATATTAAAACAAAAAAAAAAACAAGGCAATGGTCTCTTGGAGCTGTAAAAATTAAGTCTACGCAATTAGAAGTTACGGCTGTTTATGTCACAAGTATGTACGGAACCATCGAGTATGAGTCGCACTTGTTTTCAAAAAATATCTAGTAGATACTTTATAGTGTCCAACCGAAGGTTCGGTTTCGGTCAGTTTCAGCTCTTGTCTCGGTTTCTGCTTAAAAAGGCCGAAAGTACGACCGAAACCGAATATGCATTCGGGAGTTTTCGGGCTGTGCTTTGTCATGTTCGGCGCGTTGAATGAATGAATCAGAGCCAATGTCGTGATTCGGTTGCTTTTTTGCTGTTCGTTTTGTTTTGTTTAGGTGGCGAGTTTTTGAGAGATTTATTTTGAATTTGGTAAGTTTTATCTGGTTTCATGTAATTATAACATCGAAAGAAAGCGGATTGTAAACATAAAATAATATTCAAAATGACTCATAAAAGTGGTCCTTGATCTCGGTTTCGGCCAAAATAGAGGCCGTTGCCGAAATTCGTTTTCGGTTTCGGTCTTAAAACTAGTTTTCTCGGACACTAATATTTTACAACACGCAAAGAAAGATTCTATTGCAATCCCTACTTGTACAAGGTCTGGCACGAACAGTTTTTTTGTCGCTAAACGCCAAGCCATCTGGCAAGGGGTATTTGACAAAAAACAGTTGCCTGACCCTTTCTTACCTTGACTGGCCCACGTTTTTTATTTGTGGACCCCTCACAATATGTTGAATTAGCGTATTAGTAGTTTTCTAAAGACCCGATGAAATTTTTGATTGAACCCAACGGATTGTATGGAGTGGTGTAACGGTTTCATGCAGTGTTGCCCCTTTTTTGTCTAGAATTATTAAAAATTTAATAACGTACAGAATTACAGTTTTTTTCCTTTTATTGTAGAAACACGGGTCACCTGCTACAGTGTGTTGAAATATTGCATGTCTTGAAGAATTATACGGTCGGTCAATCAATGGCATAATTTGGGAATATTCCGTTATTTAAAATCAAATATTTATGCAGCCGAGTGTACCCCAAACACAGAATGGACTTATCAATTTACTTTATGTGCAATCATTTCAACCAGGTTTAGGTTAATAGGACAACATTGTCATGGAGTACAAAAATAATTATCTCCTAACAATAGAAAAATGTTTTTGAACATAGTTTAGTTAGAGCTTAAAAAAGCTGCCAAAGCTGCTACTGATTGGAAAATTCAACAAGACCGTTTAAACTTCGTAATTCGAACACAAAACGCACGCGTCAGACATCCACAACACGAATCAAGATTATTAATATATTTTGAAAGCCATGGTTCCCAATTTGAGGGTGTACGCAATCTGTCTTTAATCAAAGCGACAGCCTGCAGAAATCGTAATTCTCAAGTTCAAAAGCTTGCCGCCTGGGCCAATCGAAGTACTTGAAAATTAAAAAAAAAATCCCGGCTGGCTACTGAACGATTGAGGGAATGAGTGAATGAATGTAATATCGGTATGCGGATCTCTTTATTTATTGTATTAAATAATTTGTACAATAGTACATGCGGTCTTTTGTTCCAAATGCGGGGGTTGCAAGGAATGCGCTGAATTTGCTTCACTTTGACGAGAGGGGACGTTGCGTGTCGATCTGAGTTTTTAATTTGTTGATAAAATACTTGGTTTTACAAATTGGTGATGACAGGTAATAAAATAAAGTTTTATACTTTTTTGTAAGTGGACTGCAGACAATGGTTAATTAATTGCCTGATTAAAATGTTAGGTTTGCATGAATCAGCAATGTTAGGTGTTCGAATAATTATTACAGGAATTGCATTTAGTTTGCTTCTTTCATTCTTAACAATCACTTTACTAAAACCAAAGTTTACCAAACTTAAATCGTTTCAGCTTGACAAATTTCAGTTAGTAATAATGCTACGCAACCGACACAGAATATGCCAACATCAACGGCAAAGTAAGACATCAAGCACCAGTAGCACACATATACAAAACTAGCTGTTCCACGCGGTTTCACCCACGCTGCTCAGCACTTTTTGGTCGTAGCGTGATGTTATATAACCTATAGCCTTCCCCAACAAATGGACTATCCAACACTAAAAGAATTTTTCAATTCCAACCAGCAGTCCCTGAGATTAGCGCGTTCAAACAAACAAACACTTCAGCTTTATAATATTATATAGTAATAGTAATATAGTAATAGTATAGATGTCTTTGCCAAGCCGAAACTGAGGTCAGCTTTCTTTTTAACCTACTTCAAAAAAAGGAGGTTCTCAATTCGACTTTATTTAAAAAATATATAAATACTAGCTTCCCCCTTTCCTGATTTACAGGTACCTGCTATCTGTAGTTTTTGCACTTGCGACTTATGTATTGTAGTAGCAATGCATTGTTTTTCCTTTTCTTCCCTATTTCTCCCTCATATCTTATTTTTTTTTACATTAAAAAAAAAGTAACCTATATCCTCCAGGATCCCAATTATCTCTGTACCAAAATTCATCAAAATCGGTTTAGCCATTAAAGCGTGAAGAGATAACAAACAAACAAACAAACTCACTTTCGTTTTTATAATATTATATTAGTAAGGATGTATGTTTTTTATGCGATTTCTCCGTCGTTTGTGGGCCGATTTTCAGAATTATTTTTATAATTGAAAGGACATACTACTCCTGAAAGGGTCCCATATTAATTTGATAGGAATTTGTGTTAGATACCATCATACCACACCACAATACAAAAAAACTTTTTGCAAAAAAATCCGACTTCCAAAAAAAACGACATCCAAAAAAACCGACTTTCAAAAAAGTCGGAAAATAAACAGACTTAGGCGCGTCGCCCACACGACCAAGAGTCGAGGCGCAGTCGCGGCGCGGGCGCGTTAGGCGCGTCGACCACACGACAATTGTAAAGAAAATCTAACATCAGAGTCACGCCGCCATGAGATTTTCTTTACAAATGTCGTGTGGGCGACGCGCCTAACGCGCCCGCGCCGCGACTGCGCCTCGACTCTTGGTCGTGTGGGCGACGCGCCTTACGGAAGTCAGTGGCAAAAAAAACGATGAATCAAACAAATTCAGTTTTTTTTAAGTCTTTTTTTTTATTTACAAACTTGTTACGTAAACCACATTTCACAACTAACTACTAACAATACCCAACCTAATATACACAGCTTTAAGCACGATATTTGAATTAAACAAATTATAAATCATAGACAAGCAGCCTTGTGAATAGCCTTCGTGTTACTGTTAATCCTTTTGTGTATGTTATGAGTTCTGTTCTACAATCAAATGGGACATTAAAAAGAAAAATGGCTATTATAGTTGTGATAATGACTATACAGCATGTATTATAAAAATGTAGTAATTTTTAGAGACTATAGGCTATTGACCATCATATGCCAAGCCTTTTCCTAACTATGTTGAGGTCATCTTCCAGAATCTCTGAATAAAGAATTAAAAAAAGGTCGAACATAGAACCTCCTCCTTTTTTGAACTCGGGTAAATACCAGTATTTCATATGAAGCGCCTGCCGTTTCGACCCCCACAACCCAGTTACTACCGAATAATTTGTAACCCCTAGGTAAGACTGATCATCAGACTTCAGCCGCTACCTGTAACCGATCTCAAATATCTACAATAGGCTAGTTTCCAAAAAAAAAAAATATTAATAGGTGCGTCTTTTAGATTATTCAAAAATAAGGGACACATAACTAGTGACGACATGCGTAACTTTAATGGGCTATATCTTTGTAATTTTTGGTCTAATTTACAAATATTAATAATACGTACCCCTTATTTTTAAATAATCTAAAGGACGGACTAAATAAAATGTAATTATTTTGACCCTGGAAAATACCCTATTGACAGCCGGGCCCAATCCCCATCCACAGATCAACCCAGGCAATCGCAGCTTAACCTTACATTCCATCAGACTGAAAAACTTTTTACATCGCTCAATATCAAAATCGCAAAATAAACTGCTATCCTCTGCATTTGGATCCAATAAGTATTCAAATTAAATATGGGACAGCTGAATATTGTTCACAATTTCCAACGATGAAAGGCCATATAAAGTACTGGTATTCAACTGCATCCGGGTAGACTGAAAACCAACTCCAACATGGTTGAGTAAAGGCTAGGCACATTGTGATGACCTTCGATGAGAACCCCATGGAGAAAGTAGTTCAATTTGTTTGCCCACATCCTTAAAAAAATGATCATCCTTTTAAAGTTTTTTTTTTGACGGCACGGTTGGCGTAGTGGCTGAGCGATCGACTGCTACGCTGCGGGTTTGATTCCCGCACGGAACAAATATTTGTATGGCCTACAGGTAGTTGTTTCGGGTCTGGCTGTTTGTGTATGTGAATTTAAATGTTACAAACATTTAAATTCACGTGCACAAACAGCCAGTGTTACATTCAACGCACCCACGATACAGGCGAAATTCCTAGTGTGGGGCAACGTTTTTTTTTTTAAAAAAAGCTACATGCTGTATAGATGTGACAGTGTGAATAGTAGATCTGAAGATGTATGAGGCTTAAGTGGGGTGTAACAAAGATTGTTTGGCTGGTTAAGAAGTGACAGTATTGACCTGGTTGAGTAACGGAGTGTAGAGTTGGTTTCAGAACTTGTACCGATTTTCTTTTCAGTTCAATAAGTTGAGCTTTAAAAGATAATGATTTTGAAACATTGACAAAGGTGTTTGTTCAATTATTTCAGGAGGCAACAATATTCCTGGGAAAAACGAGGATTTCTGAAATTTATAGCCATTTTGCAGGACCATACGTTAAAAATCCGTCTAACCAAAAAATAAAAAAGGTAAAATTTATTTGTAAGATTGTATGTAGGAGTAATCTTTGTAACTACTGATCCGATTATAAAAATCTTTTAATAACGAAAAGCTTCATTATTCCTGAGTGTTATTAGATACATTTAAAAAGGTACTAGTAGGTAAATTTAACTAAATAACAGGAGTAACGCCGCAAGTGGAATCTAGTGTATCATACAATAAGATCAATTCTATTTCAATTTTATTTTGTAGTTGTAACCGAAAACACGGTAACATAAACTGCACATTGAAATTATTTACATGACTACAGGTTTCAGTTATAATATTACAGGTAAGGTACAAGAATGAGAAAGTCGGTACCTACCTCATCGTCATCATTTTCTTGCCCTTGTCCCATTCTATTTAGCGCAACACGTTTTCTTCTTCCATTCCCCCCTATCAGACGTCACGACATCATTTACTCTTTTTGCTTCATATCATTCCTTACACAATCCATCCATCTTTTGCTTAAGTCAGTACCTACTTATTAACATGAAAATACTTTTATGCACTGAAAAAAGACTGCAAAAAATAAACGTACACCGAAATATAGGCGTGGGCGTCGCGAGATCTGTTCGTCACGTTTTTCGCTACCGAAAACAATAATTTCTTGAATGTGTACATTTTTCGTCACTTTCATCTTGCCAGATAAGGTTACGGGTTGAACGCATGCGCGATAACTGCTTGATGGACGATCGCGTTAAACTGTTCTCACGGATCACTTTGGAAGTTTTAGACCTGGCAGAGAAAAGAAAGTCTTTAGGAAGAGGAAGCTTGTGAAGATTAGAAAACAACCTATTTTCTGTTCTTTTGAAGAGCAAGGGACCAGATTATTGCAATGAAGAATCATCACCCGCCCACCCTTTTCCCAACAATGTTGGGGTACATTTTATAGTACAACTAGATACAGTTGAAAACCAGTATTTTACATAAAGCGCCTGTCGTTCTGACCTCCACAACCCAGTTATTACTAGGTACCCCTTGGTAGGACTGGTTCCAAAGTTTTGGGCCACTGACTTCCTGTAACAACTGCCGGATATCAGCAAATGCAGCAACCAGGACAATGTGTTTAACGCGCTTTACGAGACACGGAGAACCTCAGTAAGAAATATCGGTGACTACCCAGATCACCCATTTACGAACCTAGCTAGGAAAACGAGGCTTAACCTAAAGATAGACCCTAGCGGGTGATAACACCCGCTAGGGTCTATCTTTAGGTTAAGCTTAATAATTATATTAAGCCTAAAGCTCCAGAACTCTAGAGATTCAACGACACGGCTGCCGCACTGGCTGAGCGATCGACTGCTGCGCTGCGTGTCGCGGGTTCTGTCCCCACACGGAATAAATATTTGTATGGTCTACAAGTCTGGTCCGGCTGTTTGTGTATGTGAGTTTAAATGTTTGTTAACTCACTCACGATACAGGAGAAATTCCTAGTGTGTGGCAAAGTTTATTAAAAAAATATATACATAAGTATTTAAGAATGATCTTCAATATTCCAAGCTGAATAGCGAGGAAATACGACCAGATGAGGCCTCGAAATCTCAAGCAATTGTCTTACTAAAAAGGACTCAATGCCTGCTCTACACATACCATGTCCCCAAGACGTATACTAACTGATAATGCGCCGCTCTCTGATGGAGATTGATCGCATCACCGCCACGATGTGTAAACACACCTTTAGGCACAGTCAGCGAAAGAAATAAATAACTAGACTCGTCAGGTACAGTCGAAATGTTCTTAGAAATCCATGTTTTTTTTTCGAAATAAAGTTAAATTTATTTGTTAGAAAACGAACAATTCATGAAATAAGTTGAATTTGAGTTGAATCCATCGGTTTGTACCGACTTCAAAAAAAGGAGGAGGTTCTCAATTCGACTGTATGTTTTTTTTTTTTTTTTTTTTTGTGTTTGTTACCTCATAACTCAGGTCTGAGTAAACCGATTTTGATGATTCTTTTTTTATTCGAAAGCTGGTGGTTGTCGTTTGGTCCCATAAAAAATATATCAAGATCCGACAAGTAGTTTTTGAGTTATCTTTAATAATGCGTATTAGATTGACTTCGTGTACGTTGATGATATACTCATTCGTCGATTATATTTTAGAAGTTGTCGAAGACAAATGATCAAAAAATGCTATGTCATCGCAGTTTTTTGAGGTGATTGTATTTTAATTTGGTGATAGATCTTCAGTGATATACAACGGCACTCTTTAATAAATGACAGCAAATCTGCCGTGATTGCTGCAATCACATGTATAAGTATGGGTTTCGCTAGGGTAGGCAGGCGAGTGGAAGCAGGGTGACCGTATCCCCTAGGGGATGATGCATATGATTTCTGAATTGGTTTGATACTAAAGCATACTATAGATACTTAGTATTTAATCTATAGCTTGATGTGGAACTAAAACTTGTAGCTAAGACGGGACTTAAGCTAAAAATAAAAACTTTTTAACCGTGTTTGCGTATTATATCATAATTACTATAACTAAAAATGCTGAAATAAAAACTTTTTAGTAAAAAAATAAAACCGACTTCTAAAAAAAACTGGAAAATAACTTTATTTCCGGAAGTCGGTGGCGAATAAAGTCAACGAAACCAACAAAAGCCAGCGACTTCCGGAAATAAAGTTATTTTCCAGTTTTTTTTAGAAGTCGGTTTTATTTTTTTATTAAGAAAAAAAAACAAGTATATGTAACGAACCTGGTTACTTATCTGTTTTGCTAACTGTACGAGTGATTGTGCGGGGGTGAGACGGCAACCGGACATGGTTACGTGATGCTGAGGCTTGTATATTATATAAGGACGTATGTATAGGGTTTGAGAAAAATAACTACATTAGGTATGGTGAAGAGCACACAGAGAACTGAAGGCTGGCCAGAGACAGAGAGACAGAGAGGCAGAGGCATACCCTACAGCTGAAGTAAAACTTGATTTCAAAGTGAAATCTAAATATTTCATATTAGGTAACACGTTATTTGATATATTTAGGCGGAAATAAATGGATATCCCAAAGTATGTATCATTCATTTGCAACGAGGCGTACAAAGATCAATTTCAGGAGGAATCAAGGAAAATTCAATGTTATTTTCATTTTGTGCATCTTTATCATAGCTTAGTGCGGTTCATTATTCTAGACTTTAGACTCAAAGGTCTGGAATAATGCGGTGTGGACGGCGCGTTAGTGTTCCACGCGCGCCTCAAAGCAGTAAGGCCTGCCAGGGACATCGCCTGCTGGGGTGTGGGTTGTTCGAAAGAGATACCGCTGCCCCGGAACATAAAAAGCAATAGAAGGAACATAGGTGGGTTTTAATCAGTACAAGTCTGATACTTCCTCCTTTCCACCTCCTCCTTCACCCAGAGCGGGGGACGAAATTCGATGATTTCACATCCGCAAAAAATTAAAAGGTCTGGAATTATGGTAATACCTAGGCAAATGTAGCAATCGCCCCATATTTTTGCATGGAACATCAATCCATTCTGTGTCTGGAGAAGGGCGTTGTTAACTGCGCTACAGTTTATACTTTGGCTAACATCGTTTTACATCTTGTACTGTGATCCTTATGTTATTGTCCCGATATAAACTAAAGCCAATTTATAAAATTTCTACAAAGCTGAGCTTTCAATATTTATTTATACCATAAACCACGTACCTATGTTTCGCAAATAAATTACTTTGACTTTCAAAATAAAAATAAACAAAAATAAAAATCTTTTATTACAGGCTACATTGGCCCACATTGTGTTAGTATTATCATTAAAACCTATATTAGTACTTACAAAAAAAAATGATAGTGTGGCCAACCTCAGCCCCTGGTAGATTTATCAAGGCCCATGTACTTTGACAAACCTACCCAGGGTAGGCCCATCCAGCCTTTTGGCAAACACCCTCAAAATGCTGTTGGTGCTTTCTTCCTCCCACTCTGCACAACACTGACGCCACCTTCTTACGCATAATTGCAAAATAGTTGTCAGTGTGCGCATCTGCGAACATACCGGACATATTCATATCCGGTTATATCATCTAATATATTTGTCTAGCTCTCATGCAGCTTTTTTTAAAACTTACGTCGAGACATTTTCCTCATTCGTAAACAATTGAATGTCCTTGCCCATTTATATCATTGTTTACTCAAAATTGATCTTCACAGCATCTTCCTGTGGTTACCTAATCCTACTACTTATTCAGTACAAAACAAATAGTATGTACAAGTACATACAAAGAAACCCACTTTCCACAATAAGTCAAGAAGGTGCGACATCACAGAATTCGGTTAGCTGTGAGCCCGGGCTGCACAATAAATATGTCGCGACGTGACCGGCGCGAGAGCACGTGAGCCCCATGTATGATGGATATTGTTGTTTATGTGTTTGTAATGCATGTTTCGAAATTAGCTGCTTTTTGCTGGCGGTTTTCGGGATTTTGATGAGAGAGTAAACTAACTAAATACATTTACAATTAAATAAATAAAAATGATTAAACTAACCAGAAACTATAAAATGACATCAAAAAACTTGTCCTCTACAAAGCTAAGCTAAGCTATCTAAGCTGGTAATATACCTAAAATTCTGGCCGCGTTTTTTTTTATGAATGGCTTCTCGCAGTTCAACCAAAGAGGTTGTCGTCTGCTTAACCGGTCCAATCCTGTGGGTGCCTTAAAAATTAAGATCTCCAGCCAGTGTGAAAACTTACAAACTAAGCGACTACACGCTAAGGGCACCCCCTGTGGAGTACTAGCCTCGGCTTAGGGCATCGCTAAGGGCCAGCAAGGGACAGGCTGGATCTGAATGAGTCTGGCCGCGTTAAAACGTTGCGACATTTAGCCTTTGGCCCCGGTAAAACCCAGCTCTTGGGTCAAATATGCGATTTAATTAATTTAGATTTTAAAACTCTTTCTTCTTTAGTTATCGACGATATGTCATATTAAAATACTTAGGCCCAGTAGATGGTTTTTAAATAAAAATATTATCATCATAAAATCGCAATGCTGAGTATGAAAAATTGAGGACAGCGAATAAATGAAAGTAAATAGTAGATAATGGCCCAAAATGTATTATTTTTTTAATGTAGAGGGAAAAAATCTTTTTGGTTCAAACTTAACAAGATCTAGATATACTAAAATTTGTAAAACAAACAATACAAGGTGTATTGCCAGAAAAAAGCTATATTTGACCAAATAATCACATCTTAACAACAGAACAAATATTGACCTCACCCATTCAACATCACACATTTATAATTAAATAATGAAATAATCGTAACTTAACGACCCGCTAATACAAAACCTAAACTTTAATTAATAAACCAAAAACGGCCAAACATCCGTTTAAAACCAAACTTAGGAACCGTCCACCAAAAAAACTTACCAAAATCTTTCCCACATGTGGTTAGTCCGACCACATTACGCTAACACTCCAAAAAACATGAAACCACTTCTATTTTTCAAGTCATATAGTTGAAATTCCTTTGTTTTTTTTTAATGGGTGGTAAAATTAACTTGGTTTGCGACTAGGTTTTTTCGATGGCCGGATAAATAGGTCGCAGGTTATTTGCCGTTGCAAGGTGCAAGCATTTCTAACGGAACATTTGGTGCTAAAATAAACGAAACGACAATATTTGACATAGTGGTGTAAGGAGATAAAGGAAGCTTTGTTTTTATGGCTAAAGCTGTGTTTGGTGGTGGGAACGTTGGTGCACCGTTAGATTGAGGATGTGAAGGCTCAGGTTGGGTTTGTAACATGGTGTTTAAAAAGCAGTTTGGAAAAACGATACAATGAAGGAAATGAGCTGATATATGTTCTTTATTTTGAAGATATTTTAAAGTCATCGCCGATAGAAAATTGGGTGAAGCTGCCGCAGAAATATGGAGATTAGCACCACTAACGAGAGTCCTGTTTTCAACAGTGGGGAAAGTCAAGCTTACGATAATGATGATGACTCATCTGAAATACATTTTTCAATCGATATGATATTAACTTAGCCAATCATTTTCCAATACTACCTTCATGGAGCTCTGCTCAGTCGTTTATAAGCTAAAAAAGATAGACAGATAATCCTTAGAGCAGCGTAGCTACAACATAGCCTGTTGCACGAAATTATGAGAATTTCAATTCAGGTTTTTCATTAATTGAGAACTAAAACCGTCGGTTTCCTACAATTTAACCGTTGTTATTAACCATATATCATAATTAAAAATAACCAAAAGAGTCATAATTATATCTTCAAATTATTAAAACTCTGACCCATCACATCGCAGTCCCATCTTGACGCCATAGACCAAGCACAGTGTTTAAAAATAGTATCGTATGTGGACAAAAAACACGAGCCGCTCATATGGACTGACTTTACGCAATATGGTGTTTGACCTGACCCTTATAACCGGCGGATATTTATTTTATCATCGTCTTGTCCTGTGGGATTTGGTGTTGAATTTGATGTATTTCTATGAGTAATGACGAGAAAACAGTAATGTTGTGACTGTATTAATAATAGACAAATCATACCTAATCAAATTAAATCCAACCACGTCAAAGTTACTTGCATTCGAAGCAAATTCTAAATAATCTGTTTTATAACATTACTATCATGTATTGTATTAAAAGCATTAAAAAGGTCATTAAAATGTTAAACAAAGAATTAAAAGACGTGACTGTACAGTGTGTGGCCTATCAAAAAACTTTTCCCGCAAGCAATGCCCTGGTTCCGTGTCATTTCTCCTGTCTGCCCGACATGCGAACATAATTACAACTATTGCAATATAATTTCATCGAAAAACAAAGGCGATGCACTCCTACGCTAGTTTTTTTTGCCCCCGCCGGGTCAGAGCGGCGCACTGGGTAACGGTGAGGCGCAAACGCAACGACTTCCAGATGCGTCGGTTAGCGGTATTTCACCGTGATTTTTTGTCCAGTGACGATGATGTTTGTGCCAGTGTGCGGTCGGTGAGAAACGTAAATATGGGGATTGTTCCTTAACTTATAAGCAATGGTTCTATTTGGATTAACGCAAACTGTTCCCAATGTAAAAATCACAAATTTTCATGTGCTGCTTTTCCTGTTACTTCCCCATTGCCAGAAATGATGGTACATTCTAAAGGCAACTCAGTTATCCAATCCTGGGATAACTCCATTTAAATCACCATAGACAAGCAAAGAAAAAGAATAACTTATAAAATGACATTACTGGCTAAAAAAATGCAGAACAGTCATTAAACAAAATATAATGTAATCTTTGTGTATAAATAATAGGTTAAGTAGCCGTTTGAAGTGCCAAATGTGGCCCCATACTGTACAATATTGGTACATCTACATGGACCATAAATTAGTTCGCAGTTAGTGACCCATCTGGTCAGAGCTAATAAAAAATGAAGTACTGGTCTCAAGTACAGACATAAACAAAATTGTTACAGAAAATCATATTTTTTACTGTGCGGTAATGTGGACGAAGGAAAACTAGTTTGCCAAGCTCATTCAGGTTGTGTTCATTGTGTTCTGTATTTTTTTCTTAACCTATGGCAATAAGGCGTGACTGTATGTGTGTTTTTCACTATGACAAATATACTTTATTTTCTGAAACGAAATACTTATAAAAGATACACCTTTCTATTATGGGAACTCGCAAATATTTAAACTAAATTGATAATAAAAACAAATGAAACGTGCTGACGTAATTTTGTTATCGTTCTGAAACATGGTCGTCCATTTTTATTTGAATAAAAGTTAATCTTAATTATTCAAATAGAACGTGATATTATGAAATTCCAACTCACTGTGACACTGTCTGCTACTTAAATTGATAACATATTCTACTATCTATTTCATAATGCACTACCATATGGATATAAGAAGTAAAATATTGGATTTGAATAAAAATGATAAGAGAGAAACAATAATGGCTGTTGTTTCAGTCCATTATAAAACCCGAAAATACATAACCTCTACATTTGACTAGTAGATCCCGAAGGGGTAATCAAAAGTGTACTAAATAATAGTACCTTATACTCCAGCATTTCGCCAATTTTGTTGTATTTTTTTAAAAAAAAACGTTGCCCCTCTCTAGGAATTTCTCCTGTTTCGTGCGTGCGTTTACAAACATTTAAACTCACATACACAAACAGCCAGACCCGGAACAACTATTTGTAGGCCATACAAATACTTGTTCCGTGCGGGAATCGAACCCGCGACACGCAGCGCAGCAGTCGATCGCTCAGCAACTGCGCCAACCGTGCCGTCAAATTAACGTAATTATTACATATATATATATATTATTTTATTATATATAACAAAAAAAAACTAAAAATATCAGAGACCATAGACAAAATTAACTTCAGTATCACCTTTTTTTCTAACAATAACTCGTACAGACATGTATCTGTGACTGTCCCAACGGTCACACAGCACGGTACGTAAATTCTCATACATGAAATACGATGTGGACATCAGTCCCACATGTGGCCCTCACGTGTGTCTCGGCGTCCCTCCTGTCTGTCGCATAGTTACTGTGTAGAAAGCAAAAGAAATGTGACTAGCGGTGACAGAGACGTCTAACGTATTCGATGCCTAGTAATGAGTTAAGCCACTGTTTTGGAGTGCTGTGTCGGTTGATAATGGTGATTGTTTTAAAATTGAATAATAATACATAATTATTATTTACTAGCTTGCGCTCGCGATTTCGACCGCGTGTTATCGAAAAAAAAGTATCCTATGTGTTATTCCAGACTATAATCTACCTCTGTGCCTTTCATCAAGATCCGTTCAGCCGTTTTGACGTGAAAGAGTAACAAACATACATCCGTCCTCACAAAATACGCATTTATGATATTGTATAGAAGGATTTCAGTCAGACGTAGTCTTTCCATTAGATAAAAAAAAACCGGCCAAGTGCGAGTCAGATTAGTGAACCGAGGGTTCCGTACAAAATTGCAATATGTAAATAATATATCTGCCATATCTTTTGATTGCGTAAACTTAGAAGATTGATTGACAACTCTAAAGGATCACAGACTTCAGTACCTATATGGGTTTAATTTCAACTCCATATCTTTACGCATTCCCGAGATAAAGAGTCTTAATAGACAGACTGACAACAAAGTGGTCCTATATAGGGGTTCCGTGTTTTTCTTTTAAGGAACGGATCCCTAAAAACAAACACATAATATGTGCACGTAGAAAAGTTTCAGCGATACCTTTACGTTACACACATTTCAAAATGGATTGATTGCAAAATGGATCCTTAAACGAATTATCGTGTCCAGGCAATATCTATTAATTCGGCTTCATCTAAAGCTCTTCATAAACTCTAAACTTAAATAAGTGTTAAATTTTCTAAAACTACAAGTTCTTTTTTAACCGACTTTCAAAAAATCCTGCATTCTGTAATAATTTGCATAATTTTGGTACATTTCAGTATTTACTATTATATGTGTATTATACTTTGAAATTTTCTGGTTTTTTCTTTTCTACACACCGTGTCGACATATCTCATCCAACTTTCCTCTCAGGTCTGCTGGAAGAAATGATCTAATGATTGATGATGAGTAGTACCTTTGTGCTCTTCTGTCTTATCCTGTCAAATATTCTGTGTGTCCATAAACAAATAAATAAAAAATGAGGTAATGTTTTCGCCACAAAGTCGGTCAATGTATAGACTGTACCCGCAGCAGACACATAACAGTCCAATATTTATACAATAAAAAAAACGTTTGATAATCGTAAAACAAAAACGCTATGTCCATCGCATGACAAAAGCTCGGGGCGTGATGCCACGTTCTAAAAGCTACAGCTGAAACGTTTTGTGACAGGTTTTATATCATAAATCAGTGAGAGAGTGGGCTTACGTGAGAACCGAAATACTAGAGATGACCCAACTTCTCGCGAAGTCAAAACATGAGGTATCCGAAAAGATCCGTAAAAAAATTTTAGATTATGAATTTGGATGGTTGAGATTGAGTTATGATGAATGGTGATTTAAGTTCGTTTGTCGTTTTGCACCTTTAAATATAATTTCTGGAGTTCAAACAATAGATATAGTAAAGTAGCTTTCGCCCGCGGCTTCGCCCGCGTTAAATTCGGGGTAACACAGTTCCCCTTTTCTGGTTTGCAGGTAAATGCTAGCTGTAGTTTTTGCCCTTGCGCCTCATTGATTGTAATAGCAAAGCTAAGTTTTCCCTTTTATTTCCCTCGTTTCTCTCATTTCCCACTTTTAAAAAAAATTGTCTATGTCCGTCTCCAGGGTCCCAACTATCTCTGTACCAAAATTCATCAAAATCGTTTTAGCCATTAGGGCGTGAAGACGTAATAAACAAACAAACAAACTCACTTTTGCTTTTATAATATTAGTAAGGAAAGGACAAGCTTTAGTTTCCCCCGCGGTAGTATAGTATAGGCTTATGTTACTTCCTGATAATAATAGCTATTAATGATTAAATGGTTTAAATGGGTCCAGCAGTTTTGGAGCCTATTCGATAAACAAAAAATATTTCCTTTTTATAATATTGGCATGGAAACTTAAACTCTTTGCCTTAACTTAAATTTGATTTTTAACACTGTTTTTATTCAGTTATGGTAAAAATAGTTTCCATGAATTTATTTTTGTCTATCTTCATGTTAAAAACCAAGTCACTGGACTTAAATAACAAACTTTTCGCCACCATATCAGCATTCAAAATCAAAACAAACCCTCGACACACATCAGTAAACCGTTTCACCCGAATTAGTATTTTTTGTCCCCAAAAATTCTGGTGACACCAAAAAAACTTTACCGTTATGGACACCACGAGTTTTGCATAAATCATCTCAAGTAGAAGGTTGTGGTTTAAAATTATTATCCCCTTTTCACTGGGACTCGAAGTGAGATGTTTTAAACGAGTCAAAGTTTACATTAAGTCCATTGCCGACTCAGTGAAGCTTAGTGAAGATTTTTTTAAGTTCTTCTTAGTTTAGTTTGTAGTTTGTTCTTGTGTCTTTTAACACATTTACTTTGTCAGGTTTCAAATAGTTTGCTTGCCGTTTCCTTTGCTGTTTTCTTCTTTCAGGGTTCCGTACCGCAAAAGGAATTGCGGAACCATTATTGGATCACTTTGTTGTCCGTCGGTCTGTCTGTAAAGAGCCTTTATTTCGGAAATGCATGGAGGTATCGAGTTGAATTTAGACCATATACCCATGTTTATGGTAACTTAGAGCTGTGAAAAATCACCCTCTAAGTCCATGTACCTAATCAAAAGATGGCCGCTTTTTTCATAGTGAAAGAAATAACTAGTAATCTCTAGTTTTAGTATTTCTTTTTAGTCATTGAAATGTTCTTGTTTTTTTTTAAGCTGGCTGGCAAAACAGCTTCAATATTCTTCAATACAGTTGACCATTTCTAAAATTAAAAACTCAAAACACGAAGCAACTTTTTTACAAACCACTAAAGACGAAACATGGCTAGTAGGTAAAAGTTTTTTTACTGGATGTCCTTAAAATCATTAGTGTGCACAACATGTGTTGCAGATCCTATCAGGACCAAGCAACGGTGATTAAAAATAATGTTTATAGACACCGATCGCCTTGTCGAACCAGCAAAAAAGTTTGGGACAAATTTTGAAATGACCGCATCTTTGGTTTTTGGAGGTAGTTATGTAATGACCGGTGCTCTTTATGTTGTAGTTATCTTAGCAAATCTTTGTAATAAGACAAAGGGTCTAGGGGATTTTTTGCTGAGCTACTCATACAAATCACATTCAGGACTCTGCGAGTTTGAATAGTGGTAACTGTATTAGACATATCACTGACCCGTACCATAGTCATGGTCGTACTCATGGTTGGCGCAGTGGCTAAGCGTTTAACCCCTGCGCTGCGTGTCGCAGGTACGATCCCCGCACGGAATAAATATTTGTAAGACCTACAGTTCGTTACGGGTCTGGCTGTTTGTGTATGTGAGTTAAATGTTTGTAAACGCACCCACGATACAGGCGTAATTCCCAGTGTGGGGCAAAGTTTTATAATAAAAAAAATCAGAAAACAGCTGTTGATTACTCATTCTCACGTATCTGTACCTGACTTTCTACGCTGACCGCCAACTTGCTTGGTTTTTAGGAATCGTAGAAAGTCGTCTCTTAAAAGTAGTAGCCTTTGGTCGTTTCTAGACACATTCCTGTAGTTACTTAGTGAAATTGTACATTATACAGTTTATGCGACAAGCTTTCATTATTCATGATTTAACTTCTGTAAAAGTTATAGCTTTTTAATGTGGCCTGAGGCCACATCATGCAGGATATACAAACAAAATTAAATGTTTATTTTAATTCATCAATCTTGCCATCAACTCTTTGGAATCTGTGACGTAACGTAAAAAAGATGGCCGGACAATAAGATCCTGGGTCCATAACACTAAGGAGGTCTATCAAAAGGAGATTAGATCGATAACGGCCAACAATGCCTGTGGGAGTTTAAAAATAGAACCTCTATGAAAAAAAAAACTAAGAAACATGAAACGAGGAATTATTCGCATCGTTTCCCTTGAGTTCTTATAAAACCGTTTTTTCGTTGCAAAAAAGCATAAATGAGGGTGGATTTTTGAAAAAAGTGGACAAAGGCCGAAGGACAAAGAGGTTTTATACACGGTTTTTTTGTTCCCGTATAGTTTTTCTATTCACATGCCCACATGTAAGTCTACCTGTGATTGTGTTGATATTTTACACTTATTATGGAAACTTCGTCATCTATCATATTCATTAGTTTATCTGACATAGCCTATCCCAAATTCATTTAAAGGATGAATGAGGAAAAAATGATGAATTAATTTAAATGATGATTAAAATTAATATTATTTGTTCATTTTTGTTTGCTACTGGCATTAAACGCATCTTTACTGTGTTATAATCTGCATCAATAAAAAAGTACAGTCAATTGCGGTTGTTCTATTTTCTAAGATGTAAAATCTTACAAACATTTGAGTTTCCTGGTTGTAAATGTATAGGTTGAGATCGAAGAAAGTTGCTAATCAAAATAACAAAGGATACAACCAAGCAGCTTACGTAACAACATCATAAAGCACACGCAGAAAAGAAAGTTCCTCACACAACTGCAAGCCAATAAAAAGTACAGTCACACACACAATTGTCACCTATTTTCTTAAAACTCGTGTCGCAAGCGACCGAGTGTTGAACACAATAATTTGAGTTCGGAACAGGGTGGAGCGGCGACAGATTGCGCACGTCCGCTAATGACAGGCCGCCGATGCGCGTGTGTCCAGCCCGCGCTCATTCAATGCAAATCCACTCGAAACGCGCGCTCGAATCGTTAGACACGACAAATACACGAACGAAACGTGTCGTACATTGTGTAACCAAACATAGGCAAATAGGCTCGCACTCAAACAGTGTTTGAATTGATTGAGTCAATTTAATATTATATTTATGGCTTCGATGTGACCTGTCATGTTTTGTTTCGATTCTATCTCGATATTACACCATAGTTAAATGGAAACTGCTATTGTTTTTCTTGGTAAGGCAATGACCTAATTTTTCGACACACGAAAATATTTTTGTAAACGGAATGATGTGTAATTTATAGCTTCCGTGTACATAAAAGTTCACAATTTTATTGTTCGCAGCAACCAAGATAGTGAATTTCGTAAGACATTTTACACCGTTTCGCATCTCCGAAGATAAACCTCCTTAAAAGGACATAAAACAGGCAGCGCATTGCACATTTAAGGGTGTGTTTGTTATGAAGACATTATGCTGATTATCTGGGCACAGAAATCTGGGAATGTGAGGTTTTTAAGTTAAAAGTTCCTCCCACAGTGGAGCACGTCTGTTCTATAAGTGCTGGGGTCTTCATTCTCATACACAATGACCTCTCGCGATGACAGGCCGCCTGCCCACGCGCACGCTTATTCTAATCACACCTATCTCAACGCTTACACAGCTCGTCCATTCATACATATTTGGACTGATTTTTTTTCTTCATTTAATTTTAAACGTTCATGAGTGGGCAGACGTTTTGTTTTGTTTTACAACTATGATAACTGATTAATGAATTATTAAAGTAATCTACCGATAAATCGTTTCGCGTAACTATGATGATGGATTTAAGCCTGACCAATGACGTGTCATCAAAGATTAAAAGATAAAATGTAGGTAGTAAGTTCATATTTCTGATTAGAAAGTGGTTTATCTGCAATGTCAACTGATAAAATATTGATATCATTTATGTTTTGGTAAATTATTTGTGGGTGTGGCACAATTATCTAGACACAACTGGGAATCCCCTGGATTTTAAGTTTATCTTAAAATCTGCCCGTGTCGGGGTTTCATTGACCTCAATAAAAATTATCACAAGTACCTTGAAGCGGTCAATACCTATTGCAAGAACCTTTTGAAATGGCATCGCTATTCTTAAATCTTTAAATAATTTTCCTAACTCCGGGAGGAGCGGGAGTATCTGACTTTTACAGACTGAAATCCCATCCATGTTCTTGGCCTTTGTATTCTGGGTACGCGGTATCTCTTTGGAACAACTTGAAACCGCGGCAGGCAATTTCTTTGTTGATATTTCTGAGGCGCGCGTGGAACACAAACGCACCGTCGACACGGCTGCTTGTCAACTTTGCAAATGAATAAAAAGTATAAAAGTTGGGTACTTACATAGGATCCTGAAAGAACATTACACAATAATATAATCTAAATAATCCCCTAATCTAAAGCAACAAGTGTCTGTTCTAGTTTTTAATTTACTTTTAACAATATTATTTGAACATTATTAAACTGGACCACAGCAATGAGAGAAAGGCTGTTCAAATTCAAATTCGTCATACTGACCAGTATGCTAATATCGTCACAACAAAATGTCACTCCAAACTGTTGTCGATGACTGTACATATTTGTGGGCACACCCTTTCCTTGACGCGCTGGTTACAAAACATTGGGTCATCGTTCATAGGAAATCATTCATGTTTTATGTTTTTTTTTTATTTATTTTGAAAACAGTTTTGTATATGAATGTACCTTTTTTATTTCATTGAGAACTTTTTTAGATTGCTTCGAAGGATCTATTGAAAATTATGATAATTTTGTAGGTGCCATCTAAAAAGTTCAGTTTTGTATAAATTTTTGATAGCCATTTCCGATGATTAAAGTGGTAGTAATAATACCTGTCACTGTCCCACTGCTGGGCAAAGGCTTCTTCTCAAACAGAGAAGGGACGAGCATAGATCACTCTGCTTGCGGCTCCACTTGCGGCGATCTACGTGCTCCTCAAAGAGATGTCAGCAAAGTAGAGGGGCCTGCCAGAACCACCGACTGCCAGGGTTGCGGGTTGTTTGAAAGAGATATCGCGGCCTCGAAACACGAGGGGCAAAAAAGAAACATGGGTAAGTTTGAAAAACTGACACTCCGCCTAGAGCTAGGGAATTTTTGTGATGATTTCCCATCCGCAAGAAAAAGCGGTACTGTGGTCCAACCTACTTTCAGCCTACCCTGATTTACTCATCAATAACCTAGTTTTCATGACGTTATCTACCTACATACAGACAATAAGAGCGCACACGCAAGAGAAACATTTTTTTTTGCTACACAACCTACACCGTACTTAACGGTGTTAACTTTAATTATATTTCGCTTATAACACATTATAAGCACCCATTACATCAAATATAATTGATTAATTCGTATTGTTACTATATTTTTCTCCATTCAAAAATCCATTAATTACTTTAGATAAGATATTTTTGGATGATTCTTGTTGGGAGGGAATAGGGTTCAGTTTTGTGTGTTTGGTCAGTGAGTTAGATTTTGAACTCATCAATATGATGTGCAATGGTTAAATCGTGGGTGCTGTAGACGATGGTACTGTCATCAGCAAATTAACTAAGCAGTTAATTACGAAACATCTGCAGAAGTTGTCGATTCGTTATGCTGGTACTCGCTGATATTCGTCATAGATTAATTGTTTTTTTTTCTATATTCAAGGTAACTGAAAGTGACTATAGCGTAGACATATTGATATTATTTGTCATGCCTATTTTTTGTTTCATACTATTTGTTGGTAATACAAATATGGTCTCAAGAAATAAAAAAGTGCTTTTGAAATATTTTCTTCTTAGTGTCGATAGCCAGTAAATACTTTTTGTGGGCTGATAAATTTCATTTTCTTTTATTGGACATTTCTGTGGCGTTGGTAGTGATAGTTTTACTGAAGTCACTTTGATGGCATGTTTTGGGGCACAACGGGCAGTATAAGAGTTGGAACATTGTATGCAATATAGCTCTAAATCCGCGCGCAGAATGAATCTTGAGTTTGATGGCTACAAAAGTTGTAAAAACGATTCTACCTAACAATGTTTTACTCTTTTGCAAATTAAGCTGCCAAAATATCCTCCCTTTCAAAATCACTTCTGTTCACCACAGTACAGTATAGTACTATCTAACCAACCAACTTACTATCCTACGCAACCAGTGGGCCGCGCACCAACAAAGCTATCCACCGCTCATCACTGGCTGTCATTAATTACGAGCCGTTTACCTCTCATTATAAATAGACAAAACCAATTATCTTTCACGACCAGTATTGTAACCAACTTATGATTTATTTCGACTTTTTGTTTTGTGCCCGACTGTACTAAATGAGTGTAATTGAAAGTGAACTTTTTAAAAGGTTTTACTTTTGTCTGTGATTGTACCGTAAGTATTATGAAGATGTGAGCAGATATAGACCAAAGAAAAAGGGTGTGTTGCAATTTCGAACCTTTTTTATCTCATGCAGACAACTTAGAGGATTGGCTATTATAGTTTACATTACTTCAGGAAAGTTTTCTTAAAACTGGCTTAGTTTTCTGAAATTGCTTAAAAAAAAAACCTTCAAAGTGGAAAATAACTTTATTTCTTATTGACATCGTGCCTCATTTTTTTGTAATTACTTGATTACTTTTAATAATTATATTTTTCATATTTTTAAATGTTTTTTTTTTCTTATGTTTTTACTAAGGTCTTTTTTTTAATAATATGTGATAAAATAAATAAACAAAGATATTAATGATGCTTGCTCAGTGAAGTGGACAAAAACATAGACAAACCGCTCCAAGTTTGTCTATATTTTAGTCTACTAAATGTCTTAAGTATTAAATAATTTTGCATGCCGTAAGGCAAAATGCATCGGGACTCTCATGAAACTGTTTAGCACATACCTACATGATTTATTTTTCTAATCCTAGTTTGAAGTTAACTTCGATTGCAATAACAATATTGACATCGTTGTGGCCAGCTTTTTTCCTCAACTATCATGTTCGGTTTTTGAGCCAAAAAATCAACAGAAAACGCGTTCTCGAAAAAAAAAAGAAATCCTTACTTTTGAACATTGATAAACGACTCAACAAAAATCTTCGGAACAGTGTAACTATAAAGATGACTTAATACTGTAACCCCAGTTGTCCACCATCTTGAAACCTGGTTTAAAGCAAGATGTTCCTTGATTGAGTGTTTACAAGTTTCACCAATATTTTCTAATACATCCCATCTGCTCCAAAACCGCACAGCAGGTGAACATTAACTTGACCAGGACGCCAGAACCTAAAAATACTTAATCCACATGTACAAGCGACCGCAATGCGCAGGTTTACATTCGTAAACGAAAGCACGGCATATGGCTAATGATTTAATAAGGACTAGGTTGGTATACTTAGGGTATACTTAGAAATTACGTGTTCTTATATTTATGCTATGTTGAAGAATAAGAAAAATACCTATTTTCTTTAACATATCATAAAATCCCGCGTGTAATCGAATAAAGATGCTCCTACACCAGAAGCATTCGCATGTAATGTAACAATCCAAGTTTCGATTTTGTATAAAAATCATCTCAAACGTTACATTACAAGTAATTCCTCCAGGTATGAGAGCACCTTAAGGGTTAGAGGTGTACCTCACTGTCCGTCCGTCTATTGATGACAGGCCGTGCAGCGCGTTCGTATTCCACGCGCACCTCAGAGATGTCAGCAAAGCAGAGGGGCCTGCCTGGACCACCGCCTGCCGGGATTGCGGGTTTTTCGAAAGAGATACCGCGATCCCAGAACATAAAGGACAATAGAAGGAACATGGGTCGGTTTTAGTCAGTACAAGTCTGTCACTCCCCCGCTCCACCCAAAGTGGGGGAAGTTATTTGATGATTTCTCATATAGGTAGTGAAGAGCAGGAATAGATAAAAAAAAACAGAAAAGTGCGAATCGGACTCGCAGATCTAGGGTTCCGCACAATCTTGCGACATAAATGGCTATATCTTCTGACTGTGCAGACTTAAAGGTATGATTTGAAGCTTCAAGAGACCACAGAATTACGTATTTGGATTGAATTTCAATGCGATAACTCCACGCGTTCCCGAGATAAAAGCTCTTGACAGACAGACAGATGAACAGCGTGGCAAAGTGTTTCTATAAGCGTTCCGTTTTTATCCTTTTTGAGGCAAGAAACCCTAAATAAGAGAACACAGTGAAGTTTCCCGATTGAATTCAATTTTAAAACTTCTTCGACTCAAATCATCATCATTATTTCTTGGCAAAAACTGAAAAGTTTGATAAAACCCATACTCAAATGGAACGGTCGTGTGCCGACCGGCTGTCAAGGATACGGTGTGTAGTAATCACTCTATTGACAATGCAGAACGTATACTTGCCCTGTCCGAGGATAATTTTGCCTTGAGCTGAACAAAAATGGTGTGGAGTGCTGTTAGGATTTGAGTTTTTTTGTTTCGTTACCTAATAGTTTGTTAGAGCAGAAGCTCCGTGATCTTCGACATTTTTATTAATTATATATTTGATTAGTTACATTAGACTGAAGGATTGGGACCCCCTAATCTGGAGATACAAAGTAGATTTCACGCTTATGGAAGTGCATTTACGGAACTTAATCTTACTGCTTTTTTGGAATCTCATAACATGGATTAAGAAAGTTTACAGCTTCGATAACCTAGAGAAACCAAACTAGGGCTTGCGTTTCCGGGGTTGCGGGTTGTCCGAAAGAAATACAGCGGCTTCGCGCGTTTTAGTCAGTACATATCACTCTCTTCCGCTCTGGGCGGAGCGGGGGAAGTTTTTTTTTTTTAAACTTTGCCCCACACTAGGAATTTCTCCTGTATAGTGGGTGCGTTTACAAACATTTAAGCTTACATACATAAACAGCCAGACCCGAAACAACTATATGTAGGTCATACAAATATTTGTTCCGTGCGGGGATCAAACCCGCAACACGTAGCGCAGCAGTCAAACGCTTAGCCACTGCGCCAACCGTGTCGTCGAGTTATTTGATGATTTCTCATACCCAAAAAAAGTTGAAGTTGTTTAATTTAAAAACTTAATTAAATGAATCACTGTACTGTAGGCCTACTATGACGTCTTAAAGCAAAACTTATTCCACTGAGGGAAAGAGATGGTGATAGATACCCTGTATAGCTCTGTCTCTTTCCCTCAGTGGATTAGTTCTGCTTTAAGACGTCATAGTAGGTTAGCTGGTCCTTCAAGTCACAGCTTATTTAGCCAATAGAATCCAGAGTTTTTCAAAAATCTGTGGATGCAATATTTTTGGAAGTCTCCATGTATCTTTAATCTCGCGACCGCATGACAACATTTGGTTGAACCGCGAAAGTGGAATTGTTGCCATCATTGTTTGACACACACGAACTTGCTCACATATCATTATTGAATCCATTTTATTTCTTTATTTTTTCACTCAATAACACAGTGGCCAAGTAAAGTTATTGTACAACATAAAGACGTTTTGTCCATTGTTGAAATAAAAGGCGTATTGAAGTTTTTACGAGGCATTTTAAGCGGATATTAATAAAGCATTTAAATTGAAAAGAGTAACAGATAATAAATACAATGAGAATAAAATAATTATGTTATAAGTAAAGAAAAGATCAATGATGATAATGATTAGTCCTCAGGTCATTTTAAAGGGATATGAATAAGGTCTTTATTTTTGCATAATGCCCTTTATTCCTTTGGTAACACTGTTTATAACGTACGATATATTTTTACAGTAAGTAGCTTAATAATACCAACTAATAAGACTGATAACAAAGCTTTAGTTTCTTTATTCTGTACCATCGACAAGAACCAATAGATACTCAATACTACAACGGTTACGAAACTCTATGAAAAGGGATTCCAAATTCAAAATTTAAATTTAAAACGTACATGACCTCCAACCCACATGGCGGCCCACACCAGCCCGTCATTGCGATTCGGCCCGCGTAGCCATTGTTTTACTTTTATTTATATTAACTCGACGAAACTCCTTGCAATCCTTGATAATCGGTGATATCCTTTAATCTTCTCTTAACACCAAAGATTAAATAAATAGTAAATTATTTAAAAAGGTCACTTGCTAAGCCTAAAGAAACTTATTTTTTGTTGATGTTAGGTGTTTTCGAGTTCTGCTCACGAAAAAGTGACAGACACGCGCCATGCCCTCATAGTATATTACTGTATGTGAAATCCCCAATTTCGACAGCCCAAAACTCAGTAATGCCATCGCCCCGTCAAATGTATCAAGAGCCGTCGAGTTTTGACAGCGAATTGATTTAAATAAAGAATGACGGGTCAGTTTAAAATGGTGTCCGTAATTTTGTGGTCACTTGCAATTTTATGACACTTTCTCTTGTTTGTAAAACTTATTGCAATTGACACTTCTGGCAGTCGATCAAGTGTTTCAAACGAAGTTCCAAATTCAAACGAATGTCGATGTCATCATTTCGTTCGTCCAGAAAAAAAAAGATTGACACTTCTCTTTTTTTTTCTATATTTTTTCAGCAGCCCATTTGTTACCAGTGATGTGGCAATTGTCCTTTAAGTAACTCAATATAGCGCAACGTACTTTTGTCAAAATATTTACTTTACTTAACAAAAGGTGCTCTTAACGCTAATAATGCTGTTCCAGCCATTCAAATCCGAATCGGCATGTAATTGTCATTTTAATTTCGTCTGTTCTGTGTATGGGGCTTATTTTGAATGATAATAAGATATTCGAGAATCGATTGTTGTATCGATGCAGATCTTGAGATAACATGGTATCGAGTTGCGATGGTGTGTGTGAATCGATAGCCAGCTGTGAATGGAAGTGCGAAGTTTTAAATGGATACCTACGTAGGTATGTAGATAATTGTAATGGTCGCTATCGTTTCTTTTGTGCTGGAGAAATCTTAAATCTTTTTTAATCGGAGCTTGATTCAAAACGACAATATTTGACGACATGATTGGCGCAGTGACTGAGCGATCGATTGCTGCGCTACGTGTCGCGGGTTCGATCCCCGCACGGAACAAATATTTGTTTGGCCTATAGATAGCTGTTCTGGGTCTGGTTGTTTGTGTATGTGAGTTAAATTGTTTGTTTAAACGCATCCACTTTCGACATCGAAAAAATTAAAATAAATAATTATTAGAAAAACCTCTTTGTAAGTAGATGCGTGATTTTGCTATAAGTCTCGCCTCAATAAAACCAATTTAACAGGTCTACTTAAACAATTCATTAGATGTTCAAATTTTAACTGACGCACGGTCCATTCCAACAATAATAACTTGTAGTCATCAAGCTTTTGTTTCGAACAAAGGAAAAAATTAAAAATAAGCAAAAAAAAACATTACATAACCAACCACAAAATTCTGTTTTTAAAAAAATGCCTAACGAAGTTAACCAACCCATGCAATACACCATTCAAGTATAAACTTTATCTTCTTCACAATAAAGTCTATCTAAAAATATATTAAAGTACACATACGGACAAAAACAGTGACCCTATTGAACGGCCAGCTATTCAAGACTTTGTATGTAAATTCTAGGCTGTATAATTCGTTTCCTTGACCCTCGTCATCAAGAATGAATTAGGAAGCGAACTTGACCATGGGTCAGAGGTGTAGGTTATATGTGATTGACATTTACTGGCTGGTTTTAACGACTACTGTATGTTTTTTGTTTGACAGTTCGAAGCTTTGTTTTGTCGTTTTATTATTGTGTGTGATGAGTAAAATGCTCGGAATATTGTGTTAAAATCTTATGAATAAATTTCTCGTGTGTTTGTTACCAAACTCCTCCGAAACGTCTGGACCGATTTGTATGACATTTTGTGTGCATATCGGGTAGGTCTGAGAATTAGCCAACATCTATTTTTCATATCCTAAGTGAGAAGGGCGCACCAGCTGCTCAGTTCGAGCAGCCGGTAAAACCGCTAGGCACAGCTAGTATCAGTATAAGTTTTCAAACTGACATGGCCGAAAACATTATTTACAACATTTGTAACGGGACATTTCCTATGTTTACAATTTATTATGAGTTTCCGATATTTCGGCTCAGTTTCACATACCGTGCGCACAATAGAATATATAAGTATATTTTTTTCCATGATCACGGATCATCATCATCATTTTCCTGCCCTTGCCCCATTCTATTTGGGGTAGCCGCAACACGATTTCTTCTTACATTCTCCCCTATCAGACGTCAAGGCATCATTTACACCTTTCTCCTTCATATAATTCCTTACACAATCCATCCATCTTTTCTTTGGCCTTCCTCTAACTCTCCATGACCACGGATAAACTTAAGTTATTGCGGATGCATGTTTATATGAGACCAAAGCGCTAGCTATAAGATCTCCAGAACACTATACTTCTTGGTAAGACTTCCAGGTTTCCAACAAACCGTAATGGCTGTCAAAGATCCAGGCATGACAGCCGTGAGAACTAAATGTGCGTGGACAGTGGCACTATGCCAACAGAATTATAATGACTCATAGAACAATCTCCCAATAGTCCCAATACACCTGCCGAATCGATGCAAATGTCCGCTCACCCCTGACGACCGTGGACTATTAGCCGGTCAATATACCGTGCCAGTTTGTGCCATACGCCGCAATCTTCATATTTTTAGGGTGCCACTAGCCATGGCAATAACTTAAGTAAGTATAGATTGGACTAAAGTCGGTATGCTTTCGTTGCCAAGGAGATTTGTCCCACTACGTAACATCGAAAATTTGTGTTGATGTTTTATATCTTGACTTTTGAACAACTATTTAGTGTACAATCAAAATACTATGCCTATCCGTAATATTCCAATACTTTTTTTTACCGGGTTTGTTGAATTCAATATTGAAATGCAATCTAAAGAAAAATTGAAAAACAAACAACAATGACCTTTCACCTGTACTGACTTCAACTCAAAAATTCAAAAAGCATTCTTAAAAAAAATGTTTGAATTTAAAAAAAGGAATTCTAAAGGCAGTATTACACTAGTAAGTGACCTATTAGAGGGCGGTAGGCAGCGGTCAATACATCGTGCCTGTCGCTACCACCCACCAATGAGGGTACGCTGATTCCGTGATTAGATTAAAAAAAGAATGATTTCAAATTTTGAATTATAAATGGTTTGATGGCCATTAATGTTAAGTGTTTTGTTTTATTTTGTTATTTTTTTTTTGTTGACTAAAAATCAAGTTAAAAGCAAAATTATTTTTTAATGTTCAGCGCATCGAATTTTAAGGTTGACAAATTATTTAGTAGCCACTATATGGAGTCCTGAAAGAGCACTGGCACTTCGAGGTCTGCCAGGCTCGATAAGCTGGACAAAACCAAGTGGTCCCAATTAGCTCTGGATCGAATCCAGGGAGAGGAAGTCATGGGGAAAGGCTTTTGCCCAACGGTGGGATGACACAGGCTTTGGTTAGGTACTAGTATATTAATAAATGTATTAAAGTGGATTCAGTTTCAACAATTCATAAGAAAAATAAATTTCTACCATGACAATATTTTCATGGTGACCTTAGAATCTATTCAGAGCTATTTTTTATTCACGCATAAAAATTGATGAGCGTCATAGGTCTACCTTAATAGCCTCCAGGCATTGTTCTACATAACAATATTCTTCAAGGTGAAAGCTTTTATATATAGACTTGGAAAAAATCTTACTACAAAACAGGGGGAGTACTAAGTAGATTGTCGTTCCACTGTATTTGCCGGGCAACATTTTTCTGCAAACACAAAATACACCATTGACTTATCATACCCTGACCAGAGAAATTCTAATCAGTCAAAAACCACTCACAAATCTACAACTTCAGAAAACTCAAGTACCTTGTCCCAATATCAATGATCCCCAATAAAACCTCAATAGTCCGGACTCTGACTTCAAAAGTTTAAAACACCGTATATTCGAAAAAAAAAAACATTAAAAAGTAAAGGGTAGTGATGTTATCGGTTCGAGGCTATCGCCCACACAATGTGGCACGGGCCCACCGATTGTTGGCGACCCCTGCTATTGTCTAACGGGGCTTTTGTTTTTACGAGTAGCCTGCCTGATAAGCAAAATATATTATATTAAAAAAAAGGTTTTTGATACTTACCTTCCTAGAGTATTTTGTGCAAATGTAATTACAACAATTAGAGAGTTTTTTTGAGATAAGTATGCTTTGATCCACGCAAGAAAAAAACCCTTAAATTAATTCAAGACAATTTTAAGATGAAAACACATACACAGTTCTAACTAAACTCATTCATCCATCAAGTCTCTAATTCCTAAAGAGTTAGCCAGACTTATACTTAATAGTACACCCACATTCTGCCAGTTATCTTTAAGTCCCATGTTATAGAGTGCGAGCCAATTGCCATAAACTGGGCACAGGTCCAGACTTCGTGGCTGGTACTGAGAATTTCTTGATAGAAAAAAAAACACTCAAGGGAATTGAACAGTGACATGTTTTGCAGTCGCGCAGACCAACGAGATAGTCACTAGTTCAACGAGGTAGTTACTAGACCAACTAAGTAGCCACTAAGTAGTCATTAGAACAATGCGGCAGTCATTAGACTAACAAGGTAGTCAATAGTATTTCGAGGTAATCACTAGACCAACGAGGTAGTCACTAGACTACCGGAGTAGTCATTAGACCAACGAGGTAGCCATTAGACTAACGAGGTAATCACTAGTACAACGAGGTTATCACTAGACCGACGAGGTAGTCACTAGATCGACGAGATAGTCACTAGTTTAACGAGAAAGTCAATAGTATAACGGAGTAGTCACTAGACCAACGAGGTAGTCACTAGACTGACGGAGTAGTCATTAGACTATCTAGGTAATCACTAGTACAACGAGGTTATCACTAGACCGACGAGGTAGTCGCTAGACCGACGAGGTAGTCACTAAACCAACGAGGTAAGAACTAGACCAACGAGGTAGTCACTAGACCAACGAGGTAGTCACTAGATCAACAAGGTAGTCATTAGACCAATGAGGTAGCCATAGGACTAACAAGGTAATCATTAGACTAACAAGGTAGTCACTAAAGAAACGTGGTAGTTATTGTATGGTCGTTGTAGTTATTAAACTTACGGGGTAGTTGCCAGACCAAAGAAACCGGGAATTGAGCTCAGGACCCCATGTACAACAGTCGGGCTTCCGCACAAAACCAACGAAGCAGTCAACTATTTAAATAAAATGCAACCTACACCTTCATATTGTATCGATGAAATACACTGGGCACTTTAGTTTACCTCATAAATTATATCATCTTAAAAGCTTCTACATACTAATTCAATTATTATTGATAACAGCCCGACCTAACTTAGATCTTGTTTGACATGAAACAGTCCATTAACTAATGCTCTATTGAAACTTGCAACCTATCAAAATAAGTCGTTCTAGCCAGTAGCCTTATTCCTATCAGGTTCCTCAAAGTTCAGATAGGTATTTGAATATCAAATTCCTAGATTCAATAGTAAGTCATCGGCGATGTAAGATGGAGCTGCTATAGACAATACTGATGGTATTAATACTCGCATAAATTATTTAGAAGTATACGTAGGTATGTTTGTTAGAACTTAAGTGTAGGTATGAGATTAGTGTATGGGTTTGTCTGTTTGCTGTTATTAGAAGACAGATGCATGTTGGATCTGTGAAATCTTTCGCTGCCCAGAACTCAGTGTATGAATCCAAAATGTATGGTTTAATTTGGACTGAGCAGCGAAAGGGTTAAGAGGGTTGAAAACTTAACAGTGTACTTTTAATTCTATTGTGTGTAATAAAATACAGTTCTTTTGTACACAAATCAATATTCCACGATTTTTTAAGTAAACAAAAAAAAATTGGGTTTTTATAAGGAACTGATGAAATCAGTAAAACAAAAGTAGTACACGCAACACACGAGAGAACGTGAGTTTGTTATATATTATTATATTCATATTATTCCTGTTAACAGGAATCTTTGCCAGGATATCATAAAAAACTATAATATCCCTTTAGAAAAGCTGATAAAACTGTTAATAAAAATAAGGCCGCTTATAAATACTTACTTCCGTTCTTACTTCCTTCAAGTTAACCTTCAAGATAATGATTAACTGAAATATTAAAAATAATGGTCACATTATCGAAAAAAATAACCATGATTCTTGAAAACTGTTACGATTTTCTATCACGAAAATTCAGTCGTCGAAAAGACCTTGAATGTTATTTTAATTACGATTCATAAAATAAAATTAAATGCATGAAAGCTATCGACAAAGATATCCGTAGTAAAAGCCTATTTGTTTATAGTTGTATTATGAATTGTATTATGTAATTTTGATTTGTAATGTATAATTGTAATTATGGGTGTACTACCTGAAATAAATGAATTATATTTTATTTTTATTTATTTTATTATTTATTAGTTAGTTAGTTTCAGAAAACACAGCTGGGTAGGGTAGACGTCATTCGTACAACTAGGTCGCTTTGAATTTTGCTGTTGTGATCATTTTTGATGCTTCAACATCGCAACTACATATTTATTGAAATATTTCAATATTTGTAACCTTTTATGACAGACAAAGAGGCTTTAATTATTCCTAGTGTTATTTACATTTCATACAAAATCCATTGATATAGCTGGCTCCTTATGAACAATCTCAAGATATTGAGTGTTGCAACTATCTGATGAGTAACACTGTGAGAATATTCCTCAGCTTGAGGCGTGGGTGTGAGTACGTTTGCTTTGCATAACTTACATCATAGCTTGGTAAGTTAGATTATTAGGCTAGTAATTCTTTTTTAATTTGCCCCACATTTTATTCCTTAACTGTACCTTATGGATGGCGTTAACAACGATATTACATACGCAAATAAACATAGATATTGGCCCGTGCAAAAAATGTGAGTTCCATCGTTATGAGCTTCTTTATTTTAAGGTTGTAATGGAATTAATATCAATAACTACGACATTTTTAAACGATGTGTTGTGATTTAATTAAACCACGGTTGTAGTTTTTAAAACCATTGTTGTCAAGCCCTTGAACGGTACTCAAATAAATCAAGAAGCATTACTTTAGAGCATTTTGCTCAATCATGGCTGCAGATCGTGTCAGAAGTGGTCGAAAATATCTACGGATTGAGTTCCGAACGAAAGGAATCGGTAACGCGGCAGAGACGGAGATGGAGTCCTACATAAGAAACTAGGCTAAAATAGGTCTAGAGAGAGGAAACTGCAACTGCAGTGGACACTGCAGCCCTATAATAATAAAGGCATTTTCGTAAACAAGATCTTTTTCCAACCCTAATTAACTATCAAACAATCGACTTTTTCAAACCCTAATTACCCAACAAACAAAACGGATTAAGACCACGTTTGTTTGTATAACTACAGTCATCAATTAAACGCTAATAACGATATAGTTAACCTCTACCAAAGAGGTTAGCAATTACCAGTCTGTCACCAGGTATTGCGATAGAACCTTGAACTAAATAGGTATCTATATGTCAAATTATATCGTGTGAGACGAGTACGGATTATGACTGTCTGCAATTAATATAATCATCTCTTTTCAGTGTATTACTAAGTACTGTGAAATCCATATTAGGCACTTTACTGGCAGGTATTTTTTTGCGAATGGGAAATCATCTAATAACATCCCCCGCTCTGGGCGGAGTTAGGGGAAGTATCAGACTTTTACTGACTAAATCCCATTCATGTTCCTTATTTTGCCTTATATGTTCCGGGGCCACAGTATCTCTTATAAACAACCCGCAATCCTGGCAGGTACTTGCAGGTGTGTATTCTTGTTAAATCAACAGCGAGTGGTAGTAACCAGCTCTGTGTCAAAGTTTTACCAGTAGATGCAACATGTGGAACTTAATGGACTAGACTCTTTTTCACCAACCAGCGCTTAAGCAACTGTGCTATTGCCCCTATATTATGTTTAATTACCATGTCTACTTTTTTACGATTTCAAATAATTGTATAAATGATGTCTCTAATAAAGTGATTATAGTACAAGATAATGCAGGAGATGGAATTACCTAGGGTCATCCCATCTCTTGTTGATCGTAAATTTATTATCATTCTAATTATCAGTTCGAAACCTATAATTTCATAAATACCACATAAAATACCGCTGATTTTAATCATAAATAAATTGAATTATTTTAGTTTCAACTTTATGATTAATCATAAAGTTGAAACTAAAATAATTCAATTTATACCTATAAAATACTATATACAAACTCTATTTCTGTACAAAATTACATGTCATAATCTAATTAAATAACCCGCCCCTGACCATTCCCGGCGCAAAAGTGCCCATAACACTTGCCGCATTTCCGCGTTGGATGGCAATGGACAACCTTTGCGCCAGAAACCGGCTGGAGCGGGAGTCACCACTGACAATGTTTAGCCTGTGCCCTAAGTCCTGAATAAAGTCCTTAGCGTCTTTATTATTTAAAAAAGAAATAAAAAAAAAAAATATTTGACGTTATAAAATATACTTAATATTTATACCTATTGGCTTTAAAGGTACGGGTGACATTTGATTGCAGATAACCTATGACTTTCAGAATTGCCAGGTACTTATTGAAATAAGAAATACCATTTATATCTAAATACTACGTTTCTATGAAAAGGGGAACAGGCGTATGGTTCTTGGAAACAGGTACGCATTTGTCGGAAAATCTGGAAAAACTTTCGTTTCGAGAATTATCGGGAAAACTTTGAAGTGACTTTTGGTATTCCTCTTCAAACATCATCTGCCTAGCCGTTTTCCCAACTATGTTTGGGTTGACTTCCAGTCTTACCGGATGCAGCTGAATACCAGGATTTTACATAGAGCGACTGCCTCCATAACCCAGTTAGTACTGGATAATACGATACCTCTTGGTAAGACTGGTTGTAAGACTTTCGGGACACTGACTACCTCTTAAGACTGTCAAAGATCTACAGATGCCAGCCGGGACCAACAGCTTAACCTGCTTTCCGAGGCACGGAGGAAGCTCGGTATCTAACGGTTGGTTAGCCATCCACAGACCAACCTAGGCAAGCGCGGCTAAACCTGAAGATCGACCTGAGCAGCTGCTATTATTTAGCCACGAACTCCTTCTCTTCAAATAATCATTCAACAATGTATAGTTCTATTGACCATTTTCGGTCACGACGGTCAATCTTGGCGAAGATTAGTTTTTTTTTTTAATAAAAACTTTGCCCCAAACTAGGAAATTCTCTTGTATCGTGGGTGCGTTTACAAACATTCAAACTCACACACAAACAGCCAGACCCGCAACAACTATCTGTAGGCCATACAAATATTTGTTCCGTGCGGGAATGTATAGTTCTATTGACCATTTTCGGTCACGACGGTCAATCTTGGCGAAGATTAGCTATTTTTTTTTAATAAAAACGTTGCCCCAAACTAGGAATTTCTCCTGTATCGTGGGTGCGTTTACAAACATTCAAACACACACAAACAGCCAGACCCGCAACAACTATCTGTAGGCCATACAAATATTTGTTCCGTGCGGGCATCGAACCCGCGACACGCAGCGCAGCAGTCGATAGCTCAGCCACTGCGCCAACCGTGCCGTCTATTGGCGCGCGAGATTTTATAGTGCACAAATGTGTGCGCAGGCACAGGTACACTCTTTGTTCCCTCATTCTCATAGATCGATGAGAAATGACTGAATAGAGATCAGGTGCAGGACCAACGGATTAACGTGCTTTCCGTGGCACGACAGACCTAAAAAAATATGGCATTCCATTTCTGAGATTTAGTGTAAACTTTAAATAAACACAAAGCCACAATATCGTCACATCTCATGACATCTCACCGTTGCTAATATGAAACATTGTAGCTAATTACAATAGTGGTACAAAGGTCATCGAAGCAGCTGTCTGAATGAATGTGAAGCCTCCTCCAAATTTATTGTGCCTTCGTTTAATGCTAGCTACTGCGTTTGAACATAGTGCACCCAAGTCTAGGGAAGGCGTTAAGGTTTATCGATAGAGGGTTCTCTTAAGCAGGATACTTTACATAGATAACAATTTGAATTCTAGTTTGAGGTCGGTTTCCAGTCTACAGTACCAGTATTTTACATGGATCGACATTTGAGCTAATGTCCTCAAATCCATTAATTATTACTGACTGATTGATTTTCATAAACTAAATCTGATTATTCTGTACGAATTATAGAACGATTTACAGAAGCTTTTAATATAAATGACTGGTACTCACCTATTTGACTAAATCATGATGAATGATGTACTTTTCAGGGGAAGACTCAACTATCTGAGTAACAAGATTTAAAACAACTTCTACATGACTAAAAATAAAAACCAACCAAATATTGAATTATTTTTCAATCTGACAGAGCCAGTCAACACTAATAGGGTTGTTGAGGTGAGATATTATGCAGTCTCTCCATATGGAAAGAGGTTAGACTGGAAGCCAATCACAACGTGGGAACAGCTACGCAGATGACGATGTTGGGGTTTGGGAAAGGTGGGTTTGTATCTTAAAATTAATAAAATACCTATTATTACATTTGACTATCTTCAAACAAAACATCGATAATTTTATTCTCAGAATAAGCCACCAGAACATCACTACTGCAAAAACCCGTTGACTTATTTGGCTCGGCACTTGATTAGAAGTATCGTAGGCGCGATTCCCACCTCGGGCTACGCATTCATCCTAATTAGTGACTTACATCGTTCATAAACAACAGCGTAACACTGTACTAACTGTCTCTAAATCACAGAAAATATACCTATGTCTGTGTATTTTGTAGAGGTGAAGATTTTTTGTGCCTATCGTTCTTTTCGTGAGCAGTTTTGGGTTGAATACAAAGTCGACTTCCAGTCTACCCAGATGAATCTCCGTATTTTACATAGAACGACTGTCAATCTGACGTCCAATACCCAGTTAGTACTAGGTAATACCATACAGCATGGTAAAACTAGTCGTAAGACTTTAGGACCACCGCAACTGTAACAATTATCAAAGATCTACAAATGACAGCTGGGACCAACGACTTCACGTGTCCACACAGTATGTTTTGGGTGGTCACTTATCCACAGACCAATTTAGGCAGTCGCGGCTTAATTTTGCGATCGACCCGAGCGGCTGTAATTATTTATACACGCGTTTCTCAGATACACCATATTTTTTTCTTCCAAAAAAAATATTGCCCCACACTAAGAATTTCGCCTGTGTCGTGGGTGCGATTGCAAACATTTAAACTCACATACATACACAGCCACACCCAGAACAACTATCTGTAGGCCAAATAAATATGAAATATGTTTGTTCCGGGCGCGGAATGAACCCGTGACACGCAGCGCAGCAGTCAATCGTTCAGCCACTGCGCCAACCGTGTCGTCACTTTACCACAGATATTTATCTCTATATTTAATCTCATGTATTCTTCAAGTCTATTTGACCACTTTCCCCACCACTTAGACGACACTATGAAGAATACCTAAATAATAATAGTATAATAGTCAGTACAAGTCTGACACTCCCCCCGCTCCACCCAGAGCGGAAGGAAGTTATTTGATGATATACCACCCACAAAAAAAAAATTTTTTAGTAAACTGTTTTTAAGTTGACTTTGTGAGTCACATTTTATTTATGTCAGCATTTTAAGCTACATTAAAGACACATATTTTTCATGATGAATAAAGAACGTTCAAATCTAATAAGCTAAACTGTAACACAATGTAAGTTACTGCTAAGAACCTTAAGTGAAAGTTAACATAAAACTTGCTCTTGCAAAGATTTCACTGAGGGACAGAGCGCAAACGATAATCTTACCTCCTCCGTTTTTTACCCTCATTACTTCAAGAGATCTTCAAGCTCTACAGAGAAATAGACACTACTCAACGTTTGGACTTCACACCTTAGAGAGATCATCATAAAAGTTGCCATCTTACTAATAATAAAGATGCGTGAGTTTGTGAGTATGTACAGATATCTGGATGTATAGATTTGTGGATGTATATTTTCTCTTATTCTCCAAAAACTACCAAAAACAATTGGATAAAATTTGGCACACAGATAGTTTTTAAAGTCTTCTTTTTAATAGTAATCTGTGAAATTATTTTTCACTTTATTTTTCTTAAAATTAACTATTAGTATTAAGTTATTTTTGTTAATAATATTCCATAATTTAACTGTTTGTTGTTCATATTTGATTAAATAAAATAACCTGGATTAACAAATAGGACTATTTTTTACTGGTAGAACGATCTCATGGGACAGACAATAATTGAACTTCACACGGGCAACGCCGCAAGTATGAGCTAGTTTAAAAATAAATGCTTGCCCATAAATGCTAAATTTAGAGGTGAGCCCAATAAGTGGGTTGATGCTTGCCCAGGACAGAAATAGCTTGATGTTAGGGTGGGTCGTGGTTCACACTTTCAATTTGAGACGGTCATGGTTCCGAGGTAGCGTCATGACAAGCCAAACAAATAAATAATTTTAAATGTATCTTTGTGAATGAGGGGTTTTAATATTAGATTTACATGAATGAGCTTTTCTTTGTTTAATTTTAATGGGGGTGGACTTAAGGTGTACTAAAAGAAATTTAAATTCGGATCTGATGCAACATTTTTTTTAATTGTCATGTAAAAGACAATGATTAGTTCGTAGTTAAATGTTTTTTTTTATTCATTTTTGGGAAAGCCTCTTTACATCTAAAAGCTTTCGAAACCTTTCAAGCATGTCTTAATTGTTAATAAAATACAAAATACTTACACTACAACTTAATTACTTAAAACCCCTTTACTCGCATAAGAAAACTTAAACTAAAATTTTAAAAGAAATGGTGACATTAACTGTCCACCACATGTGTTGGCAAACCATGCCCTTGAGGGGCCCAATCCCAATCTATTTCAGTCCTGGGCCCCCAAAGAGGACACGGCTGCTATGAAATGATAATTTATGACAATCTTAGGATTATTATTTAGTGTATTTTTTCAGGGTAAAGTTATTTATTGAGTATTTTGTAAATGGTGGGTGTAAATATACAATATATTAGTTGATCAATTTGACAGCAGTTAATTAATAAAAATAACACAACGTAATAGGCAGCTGCATCAAGGGCTTGATACAGAAAGCGGTACTCCTGGATACGGCTCGTATTGTTAGGAGGTTCCTTTCTCTGGAGCCCTGACCGCTGATAGCTTGAACCCTGTTTCCGATACTGGACGGTAAGCTACTACTTTTTGTATTTTTAAATGTTTCTGTTTTTATTTTCTATGTTTTTATTAAGAAATATTTAAAAACTAGCTTCCGCCCGCGACTTCGTCCGCGTGGCATAGTTACTTTAGGCTAACGCTAACTTAAACCCGCGTTATAATCGACTTAAAATATCTTTCTCTCCCCATTTCTTCCCTCATTCTCCCCCTATTCTCACTTTTTTTAGCCTGCGTCCGTCTCCAGGGTCTCAACTCTCTCTGCACCAAAACTCATCAAAGTCGGTTTTGCCAGTTAGGCGTGAAGACGTAACAAACAAACTCACTTTCGCTTTTGTAATCGCTAGTTATGTTGAAACTCCATTTAATAAAGGGTTAGTCTATAGCACACCGAGCAGTAGATTCCGTGGTTGCTAATGAGAAATTCTCGATTGAAAAACCCTATAACAAATTTTCCACCCCGGGAATCGAACCCACAATCTCGTGCTTAGCCGACTGCTAATTCATTCATTTAATCATTGCTATTGCTACCAACTAGGCACGCTCAAATACTACCTATATTATTATACACACACTAGCTGGTCCACGCGTTTTCGCCCGCGTGATGTTCGAAAAAAAAAGTATCCTTAGTGTTATTCCAGACTATAATCTACCTCTATGCCAAATTTCATTCAGCCGTTTTGACATGAAAGAGAAACAAACATCCATGAAGTCATCCATCCGTCATCGTCACAAACAGTCGCATTTATAATATTAGTACGAAAGATTATAGTAGGATATAATTTTTAGATTAACGTATTGAAGTGCAGGTTTAAAGCATATAAACTATTTCGCTCTAGGTATGTAACATCGTTTCATACAAACAGGATTGTAATGCTTTATATTTTGTATGTTTTCTTTGTATTGTTAGTTCACCTCTTTGACACTTGTCGTAGCTATTTCGAGACTCACTTTAATTTCAAAGTTGTTAGAATTCTAAAGGTATTCCAATTTAGAACGAAACCTAGCTCGGATCAATGCTCTAGCATTTTATTTTAGTTTAGGATCGACTTACAAGAAGTTTCTTTTATCTTATTGAAACAAGAGTAGTATACAGGTGTAGGAATTTCACTCGCTTTAAACGTCTTTTTTCTCTAGTTAGGCTATGTAATATCAATATAAATAATGTATTTTTCAACACTTTGGTTTTTGTATGAGGTAGAGTAAGTTCTTGGAGCGTGTCGAACAATAAACAAATGAAAATCAATGAGGTGTTCAGTATTACAATGACAGTATTTTTTATTAAAGATATATTATTTCTTATTTCTCCTACTTTTTTGTAAACTAGATTAAGATGTTCTGTCTTAATCGGGTAGTTTGAGAAGTAACTAAAAAGAGGTCTAAGAACTAAATTACCATAATTTGGTTTTTGGTAGAAAATCACTTAAAACTATCCAGACCATTTGCCTAGACTGTCACTTATTCCGACCTTCTTTTTGCTTCAACTAGTTGACCGGAATACCAATCAGTGCAACGCCAAAGTCACAAGCACCATACAATATTTAAAAAAAAACCATGTCAACATACAAGAGAACTCGATACATCGGTATAACGTTACGTGTCTCAAATTGAGCAATTTTCTATATCCTGTCCCACATCTGTCTCGGAGGATGATAGAAAAAAGTATCCGTTGAAACGTACAATTATAGAATGTACCAGTTATGGTGCAAAAAAAATGGAAGCTGAGAACCTAGCTGGGGAAACAAAAATTTCAAACTCAAAGTATTTATTTCAATTAGACCATTACAGGCACTTTTGAATGTCATAAAAACAAAAAAATGCTGCTACAGTCCCAGTCACAAGACATAATAACTGCTGATAGTGGCGGGTGTGTCGGGTCATTTAGCTCCTTCCAAAGAGGTCGAGCTGAATGGGGCTGATCCATACGTCTTGTTCGTGAACGGGCGCTGTCAGTTGGGACTGGTCATTTTTTAACTACCACGGTCATTTTTAATTTATTTAGATTTAAATTGAATTTTGCTTTTTATTTACTCTGGACGCTCTTACTGTGCACGACTTTCTACATCGTTCTCACATATTTGTATAATCTCAACACGAATGATGTAAATACTATTTTGTAAAAATATTAGAATTTAAAAGAGTGTCCATGGAGTTTCTTGCCCATTCTTCTCCATAGAGATCGACGCTTTGGAATGGGCAACTGCAGTACTTTCACAAGTTATTATGCCTTGTGACCGGGACTGTAGATTCATTTTGTTTCTTGACATTCAAAAGTGCCTGTAATGGTCTAATTGAAATAAATGATTTGATTTGATTTGACTTGTGAAAGTACCTTCCTGCCCCTTGTTCTATGTTATTTGGAGTCAGCGCAACACGTTTTTATTCTTCATTTCTTCCTTGTCAAACGTCACGCTATCATTTACTGCCTTTTCCCTTCACTTTGCTTAGGGAAAAATATTATAATGTGTTGTAAAAGTATGTGTTTGTTCCGTAATAAACTGCAAATTTACACTATATTTTAAATTATTAACATTTTCGTAATTACATCTCATATCATTTCAATTCTAAAGTCATATTCCATTAATATTCTCTATTTAATTGAATTGAGCATGAGAACGTCATTGCAAAAAAAATACCTCTACAATATCAAGGTATAAATAAAACGTAAGATTTAATTTAGGTTATTAAAAATCCCATGAAAAACGCAAGGTACATTTACGCTTAATACTGTAACAGCCAATATTCTGGCAGAAATTTGTAATTTTAACATTGTTTAGGTTAAGTTTGTAACTGTTATTTTTTTTCCTCTCACAACAGACTGTTTGAAGATCATAAGTTCACCGATCTGTAAACCACTACTTAACAAGAGCCTTGTATACTTTCGAGCAATATCATGTACGTAAACACTCACCAAGAATATATTTTTTTCTTTCACAAATTCTTTTCTATTTCGAAATGTGATGTATTTGGTAATAGTAAGTTACCCTTATCAATATAGTAGAAAGAGATCGCTGTTAATGAATAGATAAAATTGCTCATGATGTTTTAGGTAATTACACAATTAATAGCCACCAATATCACGTCAGTTCACAGAATATACCACAAAATCACTCATGTAATCCCTAAATAAGAACAGAGACGCAAACTAATAGCACAATCACATTTTACTGCTTGTCACACAAAATTTTGTATCATTTCATAGACTGTTACCAACCAAATGCATGACATTCACATTGAACTTTCAAATCCATGTCAGGAACACAGGAATCTAAACCACATTTTATGAATGGCTAAAAACATAGGCTTTTGTTAAAACTTGGAAGTCAAGGCCACAAGTTATGACATTGTTACGTTTGCATTGAAAATGTTACGAATACACAACTACCTTTGATTTCAATAGAAAATGGTTTTAACAACCAGGGTGGTTATAAAACGGTGAATCAGCGAATGGAAATATTTAACAATTAAAAACTTGGAACTTACGTTTAACACACACGTATCTTTTTATTCTATATAAAATTAACTGATATCTAAAATATTAGTATTGAATTACCTATTATAAGTAGATTTTTAAAGTTATTATTATTTGATGTTAGAATACTTTTTATGAATATTATGGGTATTCCACAAGAAAATTATTAGGAAACAGAGAGAAAATGATCAATAACAGGTAATTCCACCAAATGTTCACTATGCTAATTTTATCGATATAACTCGTTTTATCATAAACTGAAAACCACATAATCTGAATATTTTTACAAAAAACACATTTCAAAACACAATATTTTACTGAAAATTAACAATATACATATCTAAGTTAAATTTAAACTTTAAACAACATTATCAACCTACAACCAAACCAAAAAATTTCCACGAAACGCGACAAGGTTTTCCACGCCGCCTAGCGTCGAGTAGCGACGTGAAAACTCACCCCACACACCTAAACCGAACGCGTGTACACCACCATCCCTTTCCACACACCCACACACCCCTACATATGAACGAGATAGACATACATCGGTCATTATATCCAGATTTCCACTCGAGAAAACGTACAACCCTTTAGTTGTCTCTATTATCGCCGTTGATATGTGACAATTAGACAAGGACAGGTATAGTGCAAAGGTTTTATGTCGCTGGACATTAGTGACCACGATTTTTTAAAGGTTTTTGTGCAGCCTATCACGGTGTGTTTGGTCAAGTGATTGGGGATCTTAGGCTGGGTTCAGAATGTTGTGTTATTAAGAACTTTCGTAAAAAAAGTAAAAAAAAAATATTCAGCCAAGATGATTGATTATTTAGCCAAGTTTGTTGTCTTCATTACGTTTACATTGTAAAACATATTATATGTAGAGGAATTATTTTAATTTTAATTTCATTAATCAATAATTAAAATCAAAACCAGGCCTCCCCACAGAGCAACAAAAATAACGAAATCAATAAACAATCAATCACCTAGAACAATTTGAAATTTCAATAATCGAACAGTCCCGCGAAGTTCGCGTCTGAGTCGAGAAACAATTATGAAAAAGTTCTTTTTCGACGCCCGTTCTCGCGCCAGTTAAGTCCCGACTGACACTCATAAAACTTATTAAAGTCAAGGACCGACCGAGATAAGTTCGTCGGCGTCTTAAGTAAAATAACGGCGGCGAGGGAAAAAAAATGTGCCGCGAAAACTTGCCAGCGAGAGTGAAGATCTAGCTTTACGTGTTGCGCTTTCTTGAATTTTTTCGGTAATGTAGTTTTATGTTCTGACTCCTTTATTTGGGTGAAGTTTACATACAAGGAATTGAATGTGGAGTGGTTTGAAGGATTCAAACTGATACTTGTTATGCTTAGGCAAGTTTTATGTTGCTGTCCAAAAAGTTTTCTTTCAAATTCCAAATCTATTTTACTCCAATCTTATCGTTTTCTACGCTTTTTACAGCCTGATTTTTACAATGACGCTACGAAGTTGGCGCGCTACGAGTCGCGTAGCAAACGTAGCGACTTGCTACGCCAACGTATAGATTACTCAATGGCGACAACGTAAAAAAACGTAGGCCGTGCGTCTACGGTACTATCACAAAAAAAGATTGTAGAATTGGAATAATTTATTTATGTTCCAGATAGCATAATTATATTATTTAATACTTTATGAAGAGAAGCTAACAAAGCGCTTTCATTGTACGGATCATAAAAGATACGTCTACTAAGTAAAACAAAAGAACTTTATAAATCCCTTTTATACGGATTTTTAATTTTTAAAACCGCCTTGAAAACGTAGACTGACCGCGCTCGGGTCCATTCAATTAAAAATTCCATCTCCTAATCGAGTCATGAAATATGCAAGCAAATATTATCCCTTTTCTTTTGTACGCGCTGCATCTTCGCCCCACCCGCGCACGCACACCGACGCACGGCACTTATGATTTATGCCCGTCTCGCTCCCACCCACGCGTCTGGTGGCAGAGCACGCGTGACACGGTCTCTGTCGATCAGCCGAGGCGGTGGCGACCGCGAGTAACCCCTGGCCACTTCGTGCGGACTCGCACGCGCCGTCGTCGGCCGGCCGAGCGAGACAGCGCGAGTTGTGGACATGCGGAGGCCGCGGAGCCCTCGCGCGAAGGGACACAGGACAGACGCTCTCGGACATCGGGCGAGAGCGGGCGGCCGGCCGCGCACCTGCCTCGCACCGTTTCGCACGCGCGACGTGCTCGATCGCGAGACGCTACTTCGATATAATCGTAAACACGAGACAACAGTTTTAATTCTCAAAATTATTTTATTTCTGTTTTAATTTTACCGTTAAATAAATTCGAGGAATAAAGCCGAATTTTTCATCGGAACAATATAAATTAATTTTAGTAAATCGGACAGTGACTGAAAATTTTGTTTGTTCGGACTGAAAAGTGAAGAAGTTTAAACAGATGCTATTTAATGAAGTGTGACCAAATGAATCGTTTACCGAATCGCAGGATCGCCACTAGGTGTGGATAGATTAGATAGGGCACTGAGACGTTCATTCAAGTGTTGATAAGGCCCTCTTTATGACCAGTCGATTTTGGCGAGCAAACATTCGACTGACGTGTGAACTGAATCACCACAACATGAAAAGGAAAAAGTAAGATATGAAAACGTTGAATTTTGATTCGTGAACGATGAAGAAATTAAGAAGATGACTAAAAGTTTCATTGATGTTTACCGTCGGACATTCAAGGGGGATTTGTGATAACACGACCCCGTTATCAAAAACGTTTTAGAAATAGGACGATAAGCCGCTGGACCGACGGCGGCACATGTGAAGTGAGCTAAAGAACTGTCGTAAGATAGCAAAAATAATAAGATAAAAAATTCGGAGGATAAAGAAGTTGTTGAAGATCTAAAAATAGGTGACCAAATCAAGATGAGAATCAAGATGCCAGCTGTACGCATCGCGCAAGGTAAGTCAACAGAACTTGAACTTCTAAATATTCTTACTGGATTTTATTTGATGGCCCGGTGTGTCGGTTCCTTAAGCCAGTTTATGGAAAACTTTTAGGATAGACCTTGCCTTTTTTGTTTTTTTTTTAGGAAGAACTGCAAATTATGCTAACATTAAAAAATAAAATTATCAACATCTAAACTATTAACGTATTTAAAAACGACTTATTTTCCATCAACATAAAATAAAAATTTTGCACAACCCAAAATGTAAATTTCGAAAAATATTTGTATGCCTTGTCCACGCTAAACTTCATCCACCGCTCCACAAAACATCATCTAAATAAACACACAGTCCACATGCACAATGTGGCCGTGCCGGCGAGACTCCATTCATCAAGGCAGCGAGCTACTTAATACCGGAGCTTGTGACAATATTGACACGACGTCCGTGGTCATCATATGTCCGAAAGGGAAACATGAAAAGAGTACTAAGTAGCCCCTTTAAAATATTCATACCAGTCTTCTCCGTGTTAGGGAAACTGGACAGTTTGATAGCAAACATTTTGAAGCAACAAAATGTATTGTAAAATTATTGTGAGAGCAGAATGATGGTGGTTAAAGTCATGTTGAAGAAACTAGTCAAATTATTATGTTGAAAATATTGTCAGAAGACTCCATTAGCCAAGCTGGTTGCAAAATTAAAATCCTCATCGTCGTTTCCAATATTCAAAGAAAAAATATGTTTTATGAAAATTAAATTTGCAATGCAAATAAGAGTCAATTATTTTATATCACCTGTTGTAACCTTAGTCCAAGTACTAAGGTCAGTAGTACTGTAACATTGTAAGAAGTTGCAGGCTATAATTAATTTATTAGCCGTAAAGTGGTCTTTGCTTTTATTATCTTCAAGATCATAAATGCTACAATCTATTTTGTAGACAAAATCACTATGTGGCTTTAAAATCATTAGCTTCTTAAAGGATGAGAATATTGAGATTAATAATGTAGTGTTGGCATAGTCAAATATTTTTATATGCCAATTAAGCATAGTAACATTAAACATTAGAAACTGTTTTCTGAATACACATGCCTTTTCCATTGTTTCTAGATTTGATTCCCACTATCCAACAGTTAGGTGTATTAATTAAAAATTATAAGCAAAAGTGTAAGCATCTTATGTTCTTTCCCATGCTTTACTTAACTCACAATAGGATGACCAGTGAGTTTGTAATTTTGGACCGCCAATTACTCTCATAGTGCGTTTTACTTCCAATTTAAAATCAGGTGACTGTATTTTTTCATTAGGTTGATCTGATTTTGTTTTAATTTGCAACGGAACGGCCTTACTATAGGATTAATTACTAATACCTATTTAATGTACTTTTTTTAATAGTCACACCTTATAATAGACTCATTTGAAACTAGCTTTATTTCTTTGTCAACCGAATAAGTGTTATAAATATGTTCTACTATAAGTCATCCATCTCTTAGATGTATTTACAGAATTGTTTTAAATTTCATTAATTTACCATTTATTTAGCATAACCGGCCTGTACGAACTCGTTCTTTTGTAATATATGAGCCTGCGTCGGCTGTCGACTCTCGCGCACGGATTCCTCTCAAAACTAGCGTTATCGCACACATGGGCAATTAGTCCAAGTTGACCGGAGGCGACGGGCGACTCTGATTGGTCGGTGGCAGAGTGACGTCACCATCGTCTGCGGCCGTCGCGCCCGATTGGTCGACACGCGTCATTTCGTCGATGACACGTTTGTTCTTATTTTGAAAGCAAGAAGTTCGAGGTACTTGGGTTTTGTTTGGAGTAACAATGGGACCCCCTTTACACGTACATGAAATTGGATGCCATTATGTGGTCGTTCATGTATGTATGTAGGTATGCCTGCAGAGGGCCAGTAATTACTAGAGGTGATATTTTAGCTTAACTCAGTTTCATAACCGCGCACACTTTAAAACTGTCACAACACCCGTCACAAAACAAAATTGTGTTCCCATTTGTTAAGGATACGGGTACGGCAAAATTAAAAATGTAAAAAGTCGTCAAGTTTTAACGCGATCCCAATTATGTCCAGAGGCAGAAAACCTTCTGGCTTTTAAAAACCCTCCTCAAAAGTATGAATTAGGGAATCGTAAAATTACTTTATCAGGTGCGAGGCCAGACGGACGGGGGATACCGCGAGCGTAACTTTTGAACAAACTTTTAAAAATCCAAGTTAACTTTCGTGCCGCGTCCGACCGGGATCTAAATAAAACATTAACAGAGGTACCGTTTTGTTTTTACTTCGCATTTGTCACTAATTGATATGGGTTTTCTGTCCTCAGTAGACTTTTTAATTGATATTGTTTTGTTTGAACGAAATCCCTACATCGTCATTAATATTGTTTTGCTATTCAAATGTTTGCAGAAAAACTTGATTTGCTCCAGAATTAATAAAAGGTTTAATGTTCTTTTTTGCTGTGTCATTTTTTATTGACCGCATGATGTTTTGTTTAATTGTTTCATTTATTTGCCATTGTGTTTGATACAAAACTGAACGGATGCGGCATAAAAGGGCCGCACGTCAATTTAAACATTGCCTATATCTTGTCCTTTGCCGCTTAGCGATTCAATATGTCTTCATTAAGCGAATATCGAAGGATCGCATTTACAAACGGAACTCTCAATCTTGATCCTTGGTCAGGAATTATTGGACCTCGGTTAATCCTTGTGTCTTCATACAAATATACGGTGGGAATATCAAATATAGGGCTGAGCTAATGCTCAATTATGAATATTGATGTTGATTGTGATGATAGGGTAATTAAAACAATAACAGCACTATCTTGATGGAACGGTCAAGTAACCCTTTCTCACGTTATAGACGCCAACCACGATGTTTACAAAGGATCATGATTAACGAGCAATAAATATCACAAAGCACGCTAATAGACCTGATCACCTGTTTCAATTGCACGCATTCAGTAATAATGCATCCACGCGAACCAAGTCGTGGGAAAGAATTCGCATCTCCTTGTACTTGATCCAATAAATTGAATTCGTCAAGACAACATATTTTAGCAATTGACAACGGACGTCCATTAGAGCAGTATAAGAGAAAGCTACTCAGATAATTTATTTCGCAACATATTTAAATTATGGGAATGAAGTTAATTTTCTTATTTAGAATAATGATTGTGCGGTCGGCCACCCGTTTTGAATTTCCAACTGGACCGGCTTGATTTTATGCTTTTTTTTTTGAGCGCGTCGAACGGCGTTTTGTGTTTGTGATTCTGAAGATAAAGACGTATGGATTTACATATGTTATGTCAGCGGAGGTCCTGGTAACATTTAAATTGGATTTATTAGTCCGGTCCCATTAAACAGTGCAGAACAACGTTGGAGGCATTCTCGATATGATACTGAACATTTTAGAATTGAATGAAAAAGGTTTCATAAATGCAGATGTGGGAACAGAAAAAAGGTTTAAGCTTAAACTTATATGTAAAATAAAATCCGGAGAGATTTAGATCAATGCTCTTGCAGTGAAACGTATGGTTAGTAATAGCGATTTGTCAAAAGTAATTAAAATGTTCTCAATAAATAATATAAAAAATGGTGATCAATGTAAACATTTAAAAAGAATAGTCTCTAAACAGTCAATGAAATGGCGCTTATTGATAGTTAACCCATCTGATAAGTAAAACAAAAACGAAACCGTTCTTCAAAAGAGAGGTTGTTTGAGACTTAAGATTTTTTTTGCGAAACAAACGGACAAAGCCAACAAGAAAAAAAAGAATACTGCTGTTTTTACAAACAATCCTTTCCCAGAGGACAGGATTAATACAACTAACAATACAAATCTAGTTACAAACAATAACAACAGTAGCCCAAACACAGTCTTTTTTGTTCAGAACTTAATCTATGACATTTAGATGAGTCAGAGAGATAATACCTTTACAGCACTTCAAGTAAACTTATCTTAAACAAATAATCTGTATTGTTATTTTTTTTGTGCTTAGAGTATCGATTAAGATCATTATATTGTAATTGTCAAAAGGATTGAATATTAAACTATCAGTTTATTGAAAATGCAGTTTCTCAGAAATCGATTTTAAATAAAGAGACGTTCATGAGAATTTTTTTTTAATCTTGACGTAACTCAATTCATTTCTTTCAATAATTAACAAACAAGATTACATAATTATACGTTCGAAGAATCTATTCATCAATCGGATCTTTTAAACCAAATCTCTTTTGACCAATGTCCGCCCATTAGGGTCTATTACGAGCTTAAAATAAATACACAGCTTAAACACAATAGAATAAAGAGTTCATAACAAGAATTAATTTATTGTGAGCAAACCACGATCAATAGCCAGGGAGTGGGTGGACAGTTTCTCAAGAGTCCATCTTTGTCAGGCTTTGATACCAATTTGTTATTGTCTGCCTTTCAACGTTAGACGATTCAAAGTTTGGTAGGTGTTAGCTTTATATAGATTAAAGACTTAACAAAGAACCTTAACTCGAGCCCCTTTAGCGTATTGATCAAAAACTGAATCATTAACACATGAAAAATGGTGAAACTAAACAAAAGATGCGAAGATTTTATCAAACGGACCCCAACAACAGGTTGACAATGGATCAAAATTCGATAGAGGCACCTGAATCTCCAATATTTTCCCATGGTCAAACTTCTATAAACACCTTGACAAAAAATCTATTCCTACCTTTGACAAACAATTGGTCAAAAGGATTTTTTTTGGCCAAAACAGGCTCAGTCCGCACCCACATGAGTTGGATCGCCGATAATATTAACAATACGGAATAGGGTTGGTATCCGAAGGCAAAATAACTATTGTGCATCATTATGTGACACCCTTTCATCAATTTTAATAGAAAAGGGCTTACAAGTGTCACTTTCTTACATTTTTTTTCTGATCTATGCTTCATTTTCTGTTCACAGTAGCATTATTGGTTGAAATATAAATATAAACGTCTTAAAAGCCATTGTACATACAATAATTCGTTAATTCTGATCAAACTATAATTAGTTTTCTGAAATAATGTTCTTTACTTGTTGACACAATTTTAATTCAAGGATTTTAGTAGTCATAAGTCCCACATCATTCATCATCGACATTGTACAAACTAATATCTGCTTCAGTATCTACATGTAATTTAACCAGATTCTATTTAGTTATGACTATGCAGGTACAAAATCCACCAAAACTTGATTGAAGGAAAGATTGCTACGTGTCAGATTCTACCTGATCCTCATCAATTCATCCCGAACTGTCGGCGAATGAATGATTTCTTCGTGACCATTGTCCAATATCTTTTGATTCGGCATTTTAAACTCTCCGATTATTTTTTTTTACCATATGGCTATACACGTCAGGTTGGACAAATGCGCCCTTTAATAGAGCATAGTTTTGTATTGTTGGGACTCATCCAGATTTCATCTTGTTTGTGGTTTAATTGGTTTTTTGTGTTATTTTTTCACCATGATGAATTTTGCTAAAACTGTTCTGTACTTTTGTGAAAATCTGTTCAATTAACAACACTCGATTTCTAACTAAATGTCTGCCTGTCTTACATAACTAGAAGTCAAATTAAACCTAAACGTTTTTAGTAAACTCTATGAAACTACAAAGTTCCATTTTCTATTAGAAATTATCTTACAGCATACATGCAACCAGTTATACCACTACGCAAAACGTTCGCTCAATACCCATTTGTCTTTTTAGCAATACAGAGATTGGCTTCGTCTAAATACAATCATCAAATACGAAATTACACTACTCAATCTAGTACCATAGACCAATAGAAATTTAGACAGACCAAAGGTTCCGTATTCAAATATGTTGCAATGTCTCAAAAGCTTATTGTTTGAGATTAAGTGGGTGTTAAAAATCATAAGACATACAGCTGAAGGAGTGAAAGATGATAGCTCGATGTACGTTCATGATTTATATTGTGTTGTAAGGCTTGTCGGGTATTGTTCTAGTCATCACGTGTGCAGTGTGGGCGTGCACTTAGATTTATTACAGATAGCCCTTTAACTAAATATTGTTAATGTTTGGCACGATTCGATAAGTAGATATTGTTAACGGTATTCAATTTCCAACAACTGTTTTATAGTTTCTTTAAAAAAGCAACCGAAAGTTAGTTAAAATTGGTCAGTAATTATGGTTGTCTAGCACAAATGCTGATAAATAATCTCTTAGTAATCACCACCGCCATCTGGCGTCGCACGTAGGTGTCGGCGCAATACTGCATTTCCGGTTACCCAAGCTGTACCGTCATAAGGTCGTATCTGCATTTGTATGCTGGGAGCTTTCCCATACCGGGCAGTTCGTGACCGCTCGCCTTGTTAACGCGATGACCCGACTTGAGATTATGCACTTACATCCGTTTGAATGATGACTGCTTAATTGAGGCCATGTGAAATGAGCAAGAAGGTTCGTGTATGTGTAAACAAAGAATATTTTTTGCACAAGAATTATAGTGTGGTAGCATTTATAAATGTTGGAACTTTTCTAGCTTCGGGTAAGAATTACTAGTTTTTGATGATTAAGCAGTAAGTGGAAACTGTAAAGCAGAGAAATACTTGCAAATCTGTTTTGATATTGCTGTTAAACACTTAGAAACCAATTTCCATATAACATAATCATAACTTAAAAAATTACCTACCAACACTTAGCAAAAACTATAAGGAAAAGTCCCTAACCCTACCCATACCACAGACATAGCAACTAACTGTAAACGCAGAGGCGAACAGGCAAACAGAACGATAAATTTGACGGCGGCGCGGCCGCAGATCGGCTTTCTTCCGATCGGTAGATAACCGACGACCGACGACCCGCGTGCGAGCGGCCAACATTGCCTATTGTCTGCAACGGAGACTGTATATACGTTAGAATTACCCTACACGTCAGTTTTGTATGAATACGTAAGTAAGTTAATTGTTTTAATTCGACCTTAAATTGAGACGTTATTTTTTAGTACGTACTGTTTGGGGTTTTGATTTAGTGGTTCTACATTTTCACGACAGATAAATTTTTAATACTTTTTTTTTAATTATCTTTATTAAATTATCGTGATTAAATTATTTATTCGTATTGAAAATATTATGAAAAAGATCAGCGATTTGACTAGTCAAATCGCTGATCTTTTTCATAATATTTTAGTACTAGTACTAAAAACAATGAATAGTTATGGTAATCACAAGCATGGAAATTATCAAAATCATATCATCTCAAAACGTCAAAAAAGAAATGAAGCCACGTCTACAACTAAACAACTCTGTGACAAGAACGAAGCGAACCATTAAATTCACGCCACGAATAATTGGTTTCATCAATGTACCTTACTCGTAGAATACACCAATTTAACTTGACACCTCCTCGCTCCCTCCTGACGTGCTAACTCACATGACAGAGGAGAAAACACACCGTGTGGTGGAGGTCAAAATGTATTGGAAGTATACGCGGTAAATTATGAGAATAAGTTCATTGAGTCTAGGCGACCTGAACTTTTTATGGTGGAAGAAATCTGTGTAACACACTCACACATGCGATAGTAATTTAAATTAAGACATTTATAGTCCCTAACCATACAAGTACTGGTAACGATATTCTTATACAACAAAGACTTGCGCGCAATAGCAAAAGATATCTATGAAAGTTACGGAAGCAAAAATACTAATTCTCTGTTTTTGCAGAAAACCGAAACAAAATAACACCGTTTATTTCAAACTTGCCAAGAATCCCTTTCTATCCCACGCTGTCTTTTTTTCAAGAACAAGGTGTCATCCAATCCTTTGGTAGATCCGTCATCAAAACACTTGACAATACTGTCCACAATGTGCGCTTTGACCAGAATCGGAGCATATTGTGGGAAAGTTTTTTTTTTAAATAAAAGTTTAATGGTCCTTCCGGATTGTGTTTGCAGGTTTGTTTTAATTGATGTTCTGACGATACAGACAGATCGTCAATAGCTTTTAAAACTTTTCGCATTATTATAATTTTTGAACTGGTCTGAAATATGGCATTTTCAAATTTTACGCTATCATTATCGGTGAGTGAGAATGTAATTTGTCTGAATCCTAACGATTTCTTTGTTTTCTTCAATGTTATCTGTGTTTGGTAGAGAAAGACGGAGAAAGGGTACAACAAAATATTGATCCAAAGCTGTTACGGATCTTCACTTGGATTTTAAAACCTTTGTATCATAATTATCTCTGGTATCAAAGCTGTTTACGGGATCAATACTTTACAAAATCTCCAGAAATCCTACTGTTCCTGCAACAATAGGCTCATATTCTTAAAGTTATAATAACAGAAACACAAAAAATATCACTCATAAAATTCGCAGGTCTATAATCAGAACAGTATTTCACAATAGCGGACCACAATCGCGATATTCGAAACGAAACCGCGGGCGCGTCGACGCCGTCGACATACACTCCCGCGCATCACGCGCCGCTATTGTCCATTCTATAATTACCAGGTCGGACGGAAGACGGACCGCAGACACCTGTTCCGTTTTCACACGGCCGGTAACAGGTAAGTTCATCCGAAAATTTCGGATCTCATCTTGGACAACGGCGGTGTAACTGTATACCGTTTTTGTTCATCTGACACGACTTTTTGTTTGATTTCGGTGAAAAAATTGATTTGGATTTTAATATGTTAGGGTAAGGATATTTAGTGCAGTTGGCGATACAGATATTTTGCAGAATTGCTGATTTAAACTTAACCTATCTTTTTGACGTTGCCTACAGTTCTTTCAGTCGCTAATTTTATTATGTTTTGTTCCTAAACTATAATTATAAGGCAATGTTTAAACAACACCATTGTATGGTTTGCAAAAAATATTACTGTCCAAACCATCACACGCAATTTGTCGCAGGAAAATCAAATTATATTATTTATTCCCTATTATTTGCGTCAGCCCACCAGATGTACACTCAATGTCAATCTTTCATGTTTGTTTACCTAGAAATAGCAAACATTATGTCGTGCTGGGGTCACTACGAAACGTTTTGGTCGTCAATTCGATTGTCATAATTTCATTACGAGTCTCGCGGCAAATCTCGAAGATAATTTCTTTATTAAATTACTGTAAGGTAAAGAAGATGGAATAACGTTTGAAGGACATACAAAACTAAAATCGGGATTTGGGAGATATTACGTTAAAAGAGGTTAGAGAATAGATGTCAACAGAATTCAGTCAGTTCATGGTGGTTACCAAAATTGATGTGGACAACGATCCTAAAGCCCTAGTGAGCATCACAAAAACCACGTCAAACCAATAATTCATGCTAAATATAACGCGACACAATTATAAGTCATCCATCCATTCTGATCTGTGCAAAATCATATTCATCCACTAATACCATTTTCGCAATGACATGCACTTTTTGCCATTCAAATGGGGGACAGTTGTGTTTTTTCTATATGAACGTTAGAATTCTGTCCCCATACTTGGGTACCGCGAACGATTACGCATATTTTTGCTCACACGTTATTAGGGGTGCCGTGTGTGAAAAAAATGTACTATTATAAATAAAAGGAGCCCAACAAAGGGATGGGAGAGCGATCGGGGTCACTAGGAAACGGCGGTTTTGATACGGGATTTTTTTACCTGGCACTTTGGGGGATCTTTTTTCATTAAAATTTTGGGCCTCGAATTTTATAGAGGTAGCCAGTCAGTCTGTGTTCATCTGCGAAGATGATCACATGCTTTATGACTTCGAACATCTTGGTAACTCAGTGGTCAGTGAACATCGGACTTCAACTCTGTTCAGTTTTAAGTTAGTGCTTGTGTTGTTAAGTTGAACGCTTGGACTACATTTAGATTTGAACACTCACAGTGACTTTGTGGTGAAGAAACATGGATTTATCAACGCGGAGTAAGTCAAGATTTTTCGACTCTGGCATCGACTTAAGACGAAAAGGTATTTTCGCTTGATCTGAAATTTTTCCAGCTTCGATCGTATTGTTTATGTCATTGTGAAGCTCGAGTTAATAGAGAGGTTGGGGGCAGCAATAAACGGGACAATAACCAATACTGAAGACAAATTGGAAAGTAATAAGGCAGTGAAAATGATATCTGTCCCCGAAAGATATCTGTGTATGAATCTGAACGAATCGGATGCCGTTCACATTAACATATAAATGAGTGCGTAAGTGGACTGAACGTTATAGTGTAATATCTCCCTGCGTATAGATCGGCCCTGAGTTATATGGGCTACATAAATTGATATGATTTAATTTGGGTATTATGCTGAGATTAGATTGATTGCTGGATAAATAGAGATAAGTCAGTCTATTATAATATGTAAAGTACTATCTGTCTGGCTGTGTATCTTAAGATCTTTTTTGCACAACTGTTTTCATGTTTCATAACAGTTTTATTTTTTAATTTTGTCTATGCTACGCTATCAGATTTGTTTATGATTCTTACTTAAGGTGTCTTCGGTAAACCTAATTCATTAAACTTTACAAAAAAAACCTAGAGAAAGCTTAACCAAACATTCATTTCTTCAAACTCCATACTTTATCAACATGAAGCGATATTTAAAAGTATATTTCACATAAAACTGCATTCGTCTGCCGCATTGACCGCAAATACTCGGCCGCAGAGGCTGTATGTCAAAATAATGACCGCGAGTGTAATAGGCGAGGCTAGGATGTGTTCGCGATCTTTGTTTTATTTCAGATATACGTTGGTTTAATGGTGATGTATGATTTGCCGGGAATTTCGTTTAAGATATCGTAGTTAATAGAAACGGAATATTTTCGATTTAATTTATCAATTCTGTTTTTTTTTCTAGTGTTTTGATTGATTCTTATTGGAAATCGTCAGTATCAATGAGACTTTCTAGTTTTCTATAATTGCGTCTAGTTATACATTCTTCCTCTACAACTTCAGCTTAATGACCACACAATTCCAAGATTCTTTCATCATTCATTTCAAGACTCATTACGTAAATTCTCTTCCATACCTCTATCTTCCCGTCTCTAAAATTTTAGGTCTCATATAAGTTTATTATGGTTTAAAAAGTCCATTTCCACTGTAGCCGAGCAAGGGTTGAAGCCAATACTGGCACCAGTCCCGACCGGACGAAGCTTTATGACCCCACTTTTATAGCTTTAGGAAAAACTATATTTCTTATTGTGCATAGATAGACATGCATGCATACCGTTTATTTTCGCTGTCTGCGCATTTTGGAAGATTTGATGCCATTTGAACTACTAGTTTCTTGTTTTTTTTTTTTTAGTTTATAGGTTTATTATTTGATCGCATTTTTGTTTGACAAACATAGCGATACGCTTATTTAAGTTTATTTATCCTTTGCAATGCAGAGTCTCAAAGTGGAATGGACTGATGAAAACTGCCCAGTTCCATTCAGAAATCATTCGTTCACTTCTGTAGAATCTAAAAGGAATCCATAGAAAAGCTCATATCGATTCTCTATAACACAATCTATCAGTAAATAAACTTAGGTACAGTTTACCGCAGGCACTTGTAGTAATAAATACAGTCAGCGGCAATAATTAGTGGCCGGGCAGTTAACGGCAGTGCCGTACTGGAATTAAGATTTTTGCCATAAATGCCCGGCTTCGAGATAAAACTGCCGGAGTAAGGATTAGGGGTTAAGTGTCCGCTTTAACGGGTATTGTTCTAGTGCTGCGAGTTATCGATGTCGATAATAAGAACGACTCAGTAGTGTTGAAGAAAGACAGGCTGTGTGTAATTAGGTTAGGTTTGGGTGTGGTTAGAGTTTCTAAAGGTTTTATTTTCTACTTCTTACTGAATATTTAAACAATTTTAAGGAAACCTTAGTTTTGAAGAATATCTATCTTAGCTACTTTAAAGCTACTGTGTTGGGATTTCCTGATATAACAACTTACCTTCAAATCAAATCAAAAATGGTTTATCAATTAAACAAAAATATTTATATTTTCGCAAGACGCGTGAGTATGAATTTGTGAGTGAGGTGCTATGATTTTAATTCACAATAATTGAAAAAAAGTTTTCTATTGTTTCTATCGATATCAACTGTGCCCATCCCTATGCCATCTCAGTGTAGTGGCAGACAGTCCGGTGTGGCGTTTTTATTGACACTCGTGCCGTGACAAATATCTTCAGGAAGACACACCACACTCTTTCCCCTGTTCCACAAGGGTAGGTGCTTGGCTCTGACTATACGACCCGTATATTTTGATACGAAATTACTAAAGATTTTACGATGAAACATCATGCAGTTGATGAGAATTATCGATATAAGTTTATTATTTTCTATTAATTTTATCCATATTCTGAATTTGGAATTAAATGCATTTCTAAAATAAGTTGGCTTCTAGGTAATGGTCTTTTAAAAGTCGTGTTGACTGTACTCGCAACCGAATTTAAAAGCAGTATAATTCATTAGTAAGTTACGTTTATTTGGCACGATTTTTTTCTGTTTCATTGGATTTCAACGCTTACGCCAAAGGAATAACGGTCATTTTTGATTGTAGAAATGCCAGAAAGAAAATTAATATCCAAGTTAAACCGACATTGACACCGTTCAGAAAAATTGACAATATAAATTTTCACTCTCGATTTTTATAACCAACATTTTTTCTATTAAGGGTTGTCCATCCGACTCCCTAGGCGCAGAATCGTGTTACACACCTAAAGCGAAAAAAGAGAAAAAAATTCAAATCCCTCTAACGAAGAGGCCAATACACTTGAGGCCTCTGTTTTTCTCCAGTTATTCCGAATATTCCGCCCAGTATTGGGTATCTGTAACACGATTACTGACCCGACCTTAATTTGATCAGCCACCGACGTAGCCGCTATTTTTTCTTGTTGTCACCCCCGAGGGACACCTTATTTACCTGTGCTATGTAAAAAGGCAATATTGATAAACAATCTCCTTTCTTGTTGATGACCCAGGAAAGTTTTTAAATCAAGGTGTAAAATGTGAGATCGCATCTTTGAAGGTCCAAGAAAATTGGCTGTTTTCTTTTTTTACATCATAGTATTTGGAATTGCAAAAACCGTACTCAAAATTTTAATTAATTTCAACTAAACTAGGCAAAATAAGAATCAAATAAAACAATGTAATTTACTAAAAAAAATAACAAATTCAGCATTGGACAGTGATCCCTTTAGCTCCCTTGGGTCGAGAGAAAAAAAACAACAAGATAAAGATAATCAGCCGTTTTTGTCGCTCGGAATTACGTCGGATAATTTGATTAGCTATCGGTGGGCGAGAACCGTCCCCTTAAGAGGTAATCCTATTTTATAGGTAGGCCCTTTAATCTGATAGATGCTAGGTGTTTTATATTGGAAGTTTCTGATTGTATTTTATGTTTATTTGCTATTATAATGACTCAGTAAACGACTTGTTATCAATTAATCATCTGCTTTTTTATATCTTTTCGCAACAGACTATGATTAAATTAGTTTTATCTGCTATTATTTACTATAAACAGGGAATTTTTGATAAGAAAAAATAATATCAGTCATGATAATAGTATTTCTTTTCCTGTGAGGGTAATTTTTGATTGACTGGCGTGACACTTACGATACACACTGAACACAATCTATGTACTAATTTAAAGTATATAGCGTGAAATTCTCCCCTACATCAGCTAAGTGTAATTATAGGTAAAAAAGCAAGGGTTGCAGAGTGGCCATGTTGAGAAAAGTGACGTCATTAGTGCGCTGTTGACACAACCCGCCTTCTGACGTGAATGGCGAGGCTAAACTGGCTATATGGGCGTGTTTCCAATATGGAACTATGTGCTCTAGCGGGGTCGTTAATATTAAAGCCGTTTTTAAATTTAGAAATAAAAAACTATAGCGTGCTAACTCAGAACACAGTCATATAGATGACATGAGGATCGGATGCGCTTCGTAAAACGTACCTTCAGTAAATTCAAAGGTTTTTTTTAATGTAAAATTCCCAAAGGGTTTTTATTTAAATTTATGCGGCAAGTACTGCAATTACCGTACAGGCACTCATAGAAATAAGTAAACTCATTAAATTTTAGAGTTCATGCTGGACCCAGGAATAACATTTTTTGTTTTTAAATTTGGTATCAAAACTTTTCGAATAACATCAGAAAACACACTAAAGAGGTTTTAAATTACTAAACCCAAAAAACGGACGTAATAAAAAAAAAAATTAAATATTTCAAATCCCACAAGTGTCCAGCCAGTTCTATAAACACAAAAAGCTTTCTGATAAATTAAAACAAGCCTTAAATCTCAATTTGCCGACACAGGGCGGTTTCTATAGGCTTTTGTGGCGTATGTCCATTTCCGACAACTCAGCCTTTGAATAAAGTAGCTGTCAAAGAAGCCGATGTCAAAATTCTTTGGCATTCATAAGTTGGTAAAGAAAACAGAAGTAGTAAAAAAAGAAAATGAAAACTTTTTGCTCGTTCAAGCTTTTGGCTGTCAAGCGAGGTAAGTAGATGTCCTAGATGTCCTCTTACATATAAAGTAAGACTATTAGCGCTTAGACATTTAAAAAAAATGTTACATTAAACATGGTACCAACTTAGAACATTTTTAGCAAAAGTTGCTCTTTTTTCTCATTTTGCCGGGTATGTTGAAACCTAATGCGCCGTTAGCTTTTTTTGCGGATAGGAAATCATCAAATAACTCCCGCCTGAAGCGGGTGGGAGTGATAGAGTTGTACTGACTAAAACACACCTATGTTCCTTCTTTTGCCTTTTATGTTTCGGGGCCGCGGTATCTGTTTCGAACAAACCCGCAACTCCGGATACGCCATTAGCTTACATCTCAATTTTAAAAGCCAAAACACGGGAGTAGTAAAGCATTTAAATTCCTAAATAATATTCAATTTCGACATCTACCACACCCAAACGGACGCACAAACCAAATTCATAATAACAGAACACAATAAACACCCCCGCAACATTTGATATCCATTCTTATTATTTTTATTTTCGATTTATTGTCGTGAAAAACGAACAATTTCTATACACAATCGTTAGGGTTCGTGATCCCCTGCCAATTAATATTGGACACGGTGGTCAGAGTTATGTCAAAGTTAGACATATTTTTTGCCCACAACGATCGAAACACATCAATCTTAAACATTCTAAAAGTAAACTCAAAGTTTCAGCACTCCGTCAAAACAGTTAGGAACGTTTCGCAAATTAACACAGTGATACAATTCGCGGCGGTCGGGACAAAATGTAATTAATAATTAATGCAACGAACGGCCAAGTAGAAACTTTGCTAACACAGAAGTTACTTCTGTCGCTGGCGTGACCTTTTCTGTGAAAAAACAAATGCGGAGATATAACTGGCATGTTACGCCGTGTGTAGTAACGAGCTAATTTAAACTTTTCGGTCTCTCAGTCCTTTCGGAGGGTGTCTCCCTTCTCGTCACCTGAGGCGACTGTCCTTGGTTAGACGGCACTTTTCAATAAAACAGAAATAAAATTCACGCGCTTCTTATATTGGTTTTTGGTTGAGGATAATTGATTTCACTTTTCGTTTTTGAGTTATTTTTAATTGTAATGTTAGGTTGACGTTTCTTTTTAAATGGTGACAGAGATTTTAAAATATCTCCATGTTTAACTTTTTTTCAACACTATTGTAGATAGATCAAATATCAATGGGTAGGCAACGAATAAACTTTATTGAAGATCAGTCATATTTCCAATTTACAGCTCACACTTCAGAAAACATATCAATCATGAAATAGTATCAAATATAACCCCACATAGCCACAAAACTGATCCATTTAAAGCATTCAAAACCGGGGCACTCTACCCTCGACAAAGATAATCATAAATCACTCCAAACGTGAAAATCAAATATTTATGTGGGTGTAAAGTTTTTGTCCACACGGCGCATGTGTGGTGACCACTGTCCAGTGGCGTGGCGGTGGGTGTGGCTTCGTGGTTGTCCGAGTTGACCCACTGTCCACTTACCTTTTCACGTAAATTGATAGGGTTCGATTGTGTAAACATTTCTTATGTACCTACTTGTAAGGCTTTACATTTACACGTTGGGTTTAGAAAGGGTTTAGTGGTATGATGTGCCTTAGTGCTTGAGTCGTGAAGCAATGGTGTGCCTATTATGTACGAAGATTGTTCGTTGCATAAGTGTAGTGAGATCGAACATCAGTGCATTTGTACCCATTTCTAAGATGCTAGATAGAGGTTAATTTGTCTTATAAGTTGCGCTAAATATTTTATTTTTCATAGTCCTTATTATGAATGATGATACTTAGTAAAATGCTTCCGTTTTTACCACGACAGTATCACTAAACGTTGTTTGATCAGGCACAGGATACATCCACCTCTACTTCCCCAGGAAGTGTTCCCATTTGCCACGAGCCATCACCTTTACAAATCTGTAAAAAATTAACATCAATAACGCGTGCATTTACATAATATACCCTCTAAGCAAACTAGGTACGGCAGGACAAACAATGGTCGTCGAATCACGTAGTTTTTTCACTATATTAATTTAGTTCTCGGGTTACAATGCAATACAGCCCCTATAGACATTACAGCACTACCTTCTACAAAGAAATTGAAGGAAAAAATAATAATACCAAGAGAATTTGAACGGAGAATGTAAGGGCGTCTACACAGTACTTATGTGAAATTAGCTCACGAACGCTCTTTGATGTTCCGACCAATTGTTCGTGCGAAAGCGCCTTTATAATCCGAGGCGTCGCGACCGTGTCTTGTGTCGAGGTATTTATATTATGGTGACGTCAATTAATATGTAAGGAGTTAATTATGTATGTGAGAGTTGTTTGGGGTTAACATTTGGGCAGGGAAAATTATCCTACGTCAGGTTTCACTTAGCTAATAATTTAAAACCAAAAATAAAACAAGCCATAAGGTATATTATGACGTTGAAATAAGGAATTTTCAATATTTTTGGAAGCAAAAAATAAACCGCGCAAATGTGCTAGGAACTGAAAATTAACTAAATATTTTAAGTTTTTTTAAAAGAACTGTCAAGACTATTTTATTCCGAAATCTATCCAATCTACTTTAATTTTTTTTTTGTATACAATATCTTTTACTATTGACACAACAGATATCTTTTAAGTGAAATAAACTTCTTAGGCTTTTGAAAAGTTTTAAATTTGCTGGCCAAACTTCCTTGAGTATTTTTGGAAATAATTGTTACTTGTCTAGTCTAAAGAGACTTGGGAGAGCATATTGTCGGATTAAACAAAATAAAGACCCAGCCACCAATTAAACCTAACACTAATATAATTACAGTATCTATCCCCAAACACAAAAATCAAAAACATAATTATAACTATCTCACACTTCAACAGATGGTTCAAAAACCGATTAACTTTCTTGTCTCAACAAAGAAAATAACCCTTTAAATGCGGACCACAGAGTAAGACGGTTATTACAGGCCTTTTGTACCCAGCTAAGCGGTCAACCCCACAACTGACACCTTACAGCACCGTGAAGGCAACAACATGTAATTAAGTGTCATTTAACACTTAAAAGATTGAAAGAAAGTGTCATTCATTGCCCATATGTTGTGGACGAATGTTGTGCAAACCATTTTTTTAAATGATAATTGGCTTTGACTGTCCCGTCTTTTGAAAAGTATGTCACGTTTAGCACCGGTTGTTTGTGGTATTTAAGGTATTTTTAAAGCCATGTTTCAAGGATTGCATATACCTATTATTTTAATCATGCAATCCTTGTAAAATTGATATTTCCCTCCATTGACGACTCTGTTTTCTCAGAGACAAGAATGATTTTCTTTTTTTTTTGTAGCAGAGTTTTCATCGTATATGTTCTCGGTCTCTCTAGGAAACAATCAATCCAAACAGAGCTAACTACCTTTGTTAATTCATTGTGCAATAAAATATATTGTTGTAGTAGTTATATAATTTGAGAAAAAAATAACATTTTAACGCTTATTCTTTACTTGTAAAAACTACACAACAGAATTAACAAATAGTTATTGCAATTAAAAAGTGTGTACAAACAAGCACAAGGCTTGCAGCTACATTTATTTAAATCCGAACAACACTACTTAATTTTAACATAGATACTCATTATTTTAGAAAACTTATTAATTAGGCTTTGAAATCGAGAATAAAAGACAAGTCCTGTAAGATCGTCTTATTTCCTTGAATCCTTATTTACCTAATGCACCTGTAGAAATTCTTGAATAGAACTTACCTATTACTAAGTTGCGGATATCTGAATCTCTAGATTTCTAATCCTCTATTTTAAACTTTAATTTACGACGAAATGCTGTCATATTAAATCAGAGCACTGTGCTGAGAGATGGTCGTTTTACGTGGGTGTGATACATATTTCCCCCTTAGTTTTAATTTTCGGCTTATTTTTAGGATTCTGTGGCTCAAAAGGGAAAAAAACCCTTATATAATCACTTTTTTGTCCGTCTGTCTGTCAAGAGCCTTTATCTCAGGAACGCGTAAAGATGTCGAATTAAAATTAAAACCATATACTTAAAACTTTATAGACATTTGTAGCTGTGAAAAAAACCATCCTCTAAATCTACGCAGTCAAAAAAAATTACTGTTTATGTTGCAACTTTGCACCCTTAGGGCGCGAGTCTGACTCAAGCTTGACCGGTTTTTTTGTTATTCGTGTTATTATATGTATTTCACTTCTTCTCTTTGACAAAAACCCAGCAAATTAAACTTAAAATTATCCCCAGCAGCCCCATAATCACAGATATCAAACCATGTTCTTACCTTCTAGCGGATGCGGACAGCGCGGCAGAGGGTGGCGGGTCCCCCGTACCCGGGGTGCCAGCAGACACCCTGACCTGTGGGGCCTGTCGCAGGGCCTTTGCCCTCGCTGACATCGTGCGCTTCATCCAGCATAAGGTGTCTTCCTGTGATAAGGACCTGACGTCTTATCATTGTTATAGTGCTGGTAAGTTTTTACGAGAACAAGACTTGCCATTTGAATCATGAAATAACTTTGCCTCGCTCTTGGTGGAGCGGAAAGGAGAGTCAGACTTTTACCGACTAAAACCCATCCAGGTTCCTTCTTTTGCCGTAAGAGTTCCAGGGCCGCGGTATCTGTTATGTACCCGCAACCAGGGCAGGCAGTGGCCCTGGCCGGCCCTTCTGTATGAGAACAACACTAGAATTGCCATCAATGATATTTTAAAATTGTAAAACTAATCTCTGCAGCTTATGGCAACAATTATTACCGTTTCTCGGTTATGATAAGGCTTTTATACATTAAAAGCTTACTCCCATACCGTTTTTGGCCTTGCCTAGTGTACTAGTTTTCAATAACAACATTGTTTGATAAATATTAATTAGGAAACCGGGGCTGCAGATTGGTTCGAAAGAGATACTGCGGCCCAGGAATACAAAGGGCAAAAGAAGGAACATGGATGGGTTCAATACAAAACCAACACTTCCTTCCGCTTCACCCAGAGCGGCAGGACTCATTTGATAATTCCCAATACAAAAAAATAAAAAAAGATCTCAATTGAAACTTACTTCTGATATATAACACTTCCATTGTTTGATTACATCATTTAAACAAGAAAACTGCAAAAATACATATCCCCTTTCCAATCACAGGGCCAAATTCCGACCAAGAAGATGGCTCAAGGCCTGGCCAGGTATCAAGCGGGAGCACCAGCGCGCGGAGACCATCACTCCTTACTGCAAGGAGGCCTCCTAGCAGCAGAGTGCACACCCCTCCCCTTGCCAGCCCTTCCATAGCCCCTCCAGATCTTTTAGAAGATGGAGGCGCTTCAAGTACGCCTAAGAGGCTATTAGATGGTAAGAACCTTCAGATGTCACCTGGTTTTAACTTAGTACCAAAAATCTTCAAAAATTCAGGTTACAGTTCTTCAAAATAGTTTGTAGAAGAATAAATACCACTTAAGAAAATAATAGTGTATTGTACCTACTTCAATTTGTAATTTCATACGAATATTACTACGTTACAAAATTGACAGAAAATAAAACTTACATGTAGATTTTGAATGCTATTTTATACAAAGGCGACCAAATCTTTACACCGACTATATTTCTCAATACTATAAAGCTTTTGTTACTACACACTTTTGAAATAAATCTGATATTTAAAGGGTTTACTCTTCTCATAGGTGACGCAGGTGTATCAACGCCTAAAAGGCGAGCCTCAACGTCACCAATGCCATCAAGTTCCCCTGATGAAGACATCAAGCCGAAGATCAAGCAGGAACGTATGGATACCTCAGCGTCTCCTGAGGACCTCAAGAAATCGAGAACCGAAGTTGCTGATGCGGAATCTAATACTATGCATAGTGGTAAGTGTCTTTTACTTTTACGCGGTGTTAATATTTGAAGAATGTTATATTTTCAATAGGTGATTTTTTATTCTGTAGTAAAGTCTCTTTGGTGGCTCTTAAAATATTTAAATTGACAATGAGAAAGCCAAAAACATGAATTTCTCTGTTGAAATTATAAATGGTGAACATTTTAGGCGCATCTTGTCTTCTTTCATACTTCCCTTGCAATATTATCCTTTAAAAAGTGATTAACGTAGGTTCTTTATGATTATCGTCATTTGAATGAAAAGCATCAAATTCACTTCTTGGATCAGTAAATGTTTCCTTAATAACGTAACTAAAAACTTCAATGGCGTCACCATTGTCTTCATCTTCACATTCAACAAATCTAAAATCCAGTGAGACGTCACTTTTCAGAGACAGGACAGTTTTGTCTGTGATTCAGTCGACCAAAAAATTCCCTAACCGACCAAAAGACACGTGCTAGAGAATGCCATTTTTATACTGAACGTCATGTCATCGGCATGACGGTCCGGTGTTTATTATATTAATGATTCTTTCTTAGCTTCAAAGGATTCTTTGGAGACAGTTTTATCTTTACGATACGACTTTGTCACGCAAGATGTTGCACAATGACGATGTTGGACAATCATGTAGGTTCTGCTTCGTCATTGCCTGTCCATACATTTTGGATTGGAACTTAATCCTGTCTTTGGTAACAGGATGTTTCGAATTGTGTCGTTGTTATTTTTCTTGGTATAACTTGGTTTTGATTTGAATTTGTTGAGATCTTCAGATTATCGTCCATCATTCACATGTAGATAGTTAAAGAGAAAATTTTCATCTTTTAGAATTCTAACTTTTTTTTGGTATAAATCAATACAGTATAAATTATAAATGATTGAGTAAAAGTTTTCCTAATAAATTTGCTTTAAATAATCCCACTAATCTCTCAACCCGTTTCAATAAAACGTAAAATAAATAAAAACAGAGGTAGCTGAACATCTGTATAAGCGAGCAATCTTGCGGGGGTGGTTCGAGAAATAATCTATCCGAGACTAACCCTTTGTGCCACCAGATGTGCTGTCATTTGACACTTTTGTATTAAACCCGTTGCACAACAAAGCCTTCCTTAAACCCGAAAATTGTGCACCGTTCAAAATTTTCGACCCGCATTCTGTCAACTGCTTTATGAAATAGCAACTTACAAAGGAGAACAAAAAAAATACTAATAATTTGGCGGTAATTGTAGCTGTTTTGTTGTTCAATTTTTAACCTAAATTGGGGATTTTTTTATCTGCAAATTTCAGTTTTCTGTTTGATTATTTTTGTGAACGCAGTTTTTCCGCGGTGGATAAGTTTAAGGAAAACGATAGTTGTATATACAAGCAAATCTATTTATATTGGTCACGTTCATATCACATCTTTATATAGCAATCGCCAAACACTCATCTTACTGATAAACAAAACCTTTTTGTACGGTTTCTTTTTATTTTAACATACTGATAATAATATCATCCGATTATCAGATATAAAGTTCAGTTTATAATTCAATTATATCTACGAAACGTCATTGTTATATCTGGACACTAGATGTGACGTTATTACGTTGCTGTATACCGGGGTTGCGCTATCCAAGTGTCAATTGCAGGTTGGCTTCAGCACCGGTTGTTTCGGATTATTGGGTTTATCCTAAACGTTCATATTAACCCTTTCTACGGAGCTGTCAGAGCAACCAGTTCCAATATACCACGGGGGCGCCAACACAATAAAATATAGCAATATATTAAATAGATAACAAGAAACAATAGAGCCAACTCCATAAATCCACTCGACTTTTAAAACCGCATTCATAACGGAAGCTTATTGTCAAAACAAGAACATAATTCTAATGGTGACAGTAAGTCGCGACCTCGTGCCAACTTAAAAAAGGGATCTTAATTTTAATTGTATTATTCCGTACATATTAATTAACCCCATCGCTGTTCGAACAGATAAAGGGGATGATTTAGAAGAAAAAAATTATTTGCATGAGCACACGATTGACGCACGCGTATTGTTGTCATCTGCCTTTTGTGATGACCCTTACATTTACCGTGGCCGTGTAAGTGACTAAAGAGCTCATGTTTAATGGATTATCCGTTCAATATTCAACCTTTCCACGTCGGCATTACAGTACAATGTCAAATTTTATCCGATGGGCGTTAATGGCTCTCCGTTTACCGATGGCTACGATATTATAATTGTCAAAGATGCTACCGAGGTCCCATTGTTAGAAACGGTCTTTTATAATTTTTTTAAAGATAAAAAATGTTTGGCGTGTTCCTGACACGTGGTACACGCTCATGCGTTCGCCGTGACCTATGGAACTCCTTTAAGCGTGACACAATGCTTGTGGATATTTTTAGTTTTTGTATAAACGGGAAGGTGGCTAAGTGGCGGCTTTGGAATAAGTGGGTTTTAATTTTAGACATGACGTCTGCGACTTTGTGAAATGTGAGGGGAAGTTTGTCTCGTGTATATCGCGTGTCCTTTCAGTTGTGAACGTATTTCGGAGTTTTGTTTAATGAGAAGTTCTGGTTTCTGCAATTGGCGCCTGTTTTACTTCGTTGAACAGACATTTTGAAGTAACAATAGGTCTTGGTCGATGCGACATAAGAATTTGTGTCCACAAAGTGTCGCCAGAGTCATTACCATCACAAAACGATGGCAAACCAATGGCCGTCAGTTGTTTTGTATCAAAACAAATATTGATTCAAGTGTGGATGAGTCCAGTGTTTGGTCTTCTTTGTTTGCTTTACGAATTAATAAAGGATTGTCAGAGCGGATATGTATTCCGTATTCGTGTAACATCGTTGAAACTAAATATTTTGTATAGAATTTATCCATACTCCCCCATCTACGGGCTAACTGGTCCAACTTTTTATTTGTAAAGAGATTATTTTTTAGTTCCTTTTATTAATTGTATTCAATGGCCCTCTGAATGAAGTACGGACAATGATAGCCGTATTGATTTCTGCAGGACCCCAGATAAAATTATCGTTTTAACCCGACATGCACGGTCTAGCGCACCTCAAAACGGTCAGCTGCTGTGGCCCAAACAAGCGAACGCTTTTTACTTGCGCAGTCGCGCGAAATAAACGTCAACAATGAATTCAAAACGGACAACGGGGCTGTTCTATCTGTGAACTAATTACGCATTCATAGACCGTACTTCTGATAAATGATCGCCCCCGCAAATGATTCCTCGATTAACTCCCGTCCAAGATATTTCCATATCAAGACATGTTTTCTTAAGGGTCGTCCACAAAAGGGCCATCTTGGCGCCCAATCTTTAATCCTATCTCGGGGACCTTTGCGGGCGAATTTAAATTTCTTTAGAAATATCGTCCTTATTATGTACGTGCGGGTTTCTATTCCTTGCGACGTTCGTGGGCGAGATAACGTAAGTTAAGTCCGAGGAGAGATTGTTGTGAAAAAACTACCGCTAACTTTGACGAGATCCCATCTGCTGGGTGCTGTCCATTCAAATTTGATCCCTAACACTGATGCGTAAATCTACATTTTGTTCGGGAGCTTTTGGATTAGTAGAACCTTATTTTGTATATGAGGTGATAAGTCTTTATGAGGGGTCAACCTTTTCTATAGTGAACCTCACCCTTTTAGTGAAAAGAGTCCGTTGATAGCTGATTTAGGAATAGTGATAATGCATTCAGTGTGTGTAAATATATCATAGATTTATTTTATGATAGATTGCCTCTCAACTTTGAGCTGTTGGATTCGGTAGATTTTTTCGTTGTTATAGATTTAGGTGCCTATATGACGTGTGAGTTAGGAATTTTAAAGGATTCTGCTGCATTGTGTGGTGCAGTGTGCAGTTGAATAGCTGTCATACTTGCTTTGTGTCCGTCCACGTGGGGGCGATGTGACCGTTTGCGGAATCCGTTAATTAAAATTTGCATTTCGATTGATAGCTGTGCAGATGTAGGGTTAGATGTGACTAATTACTTGAGGTATGTCCTGTTTGAGTATGTCGCTCATAATGATATACCTAGCAAGATGGTATATGGTCATAGAGAATGTAACGTGTTTTGATATAGATTCTATACTTAATTAGAGAATATATTTCAAATGGGTAATTTTTTTTTATGATCACTTGAATACCAAAAATAACAACTATGAAGACACAATAATAATAGTAATTTTTTTCTGTATCACAAATACAGAAAAAAAGTAATAAAAAGGTTGGCGATATAACTTGAACTTGGTAACTTACATTCTAGACTAGCTGCACCTTGCGGATTCACTCTATCACGTATCTTTATGAATTGTAGCATAATTATGTGTTATTCTGATATGTAATCTATATTATTTTAAAGTTTCATCAATATCCATTCAGGAGTTTTGGCGAAAAAGCAACGAACATACTTACATAGATTCTCACAAACTTTCGCTTTAGTTATACTAATATTAATAATATTATTATTAGTATAAGTATATTATACTTTACTAATATTAATATTAGTAGGATTAGTAAGTCAAGTGGTCAATGGAGAAAGGAGAGACTTTCTCCATTGACCACTTGACTGTACCACAAACAACATACAACCACACACCAACATAATATATTCACCCAATAAACAAGCAACACTTAAACGCATCGGTGCGCTGAATCAATTTTAAAGCGTCCACCTACCCTCCCTCAAAATTTTATTGTTTTTCCAAAATTTTTTGTGTAATATGTGGTAATGGTCGTCACACATGTGTCGGCAAGTTATTATGAGTTTAAAATAGCCTCACACAACGTGTCGGGGACGAATTTTTGGGAACATTTTTGTGTGTCTTGATTTTGAGAGTGACGTGATGTGTTAACATGTCTGGAGATGTTTGGGGTTGTTGGATTACTTGTTTGTTTAAACTTTTGCTTGATTTCAGTTTCTGTAGTATCTAGGCTGTTTCGTGTTCTGCATTCGTTTTTATGACTTACTAGCTATGCCCCACGGTTTAACTCGCAATGTGATAGAATATACAATATAGGTACATAGCTTTATGAATTGTAGCATATATTTAAGCTATATTATTGTAAAGTTTCATTTAAATCCATTCTGAAGATTTTGCGTGAAAGATTAACAAACATCCATACATTCATACATACTTTCGCGTTTATAATATTAAAATTAAAATATTAATATAGAAGGAAGTAGGATTTCACGTTTATAATATTAGTATGACGCTCGGAAGAGCTAGACGCGTTGGTTCTTACTAAGCTCCCATCATTATTATTTCTTACAATGGCAACGTAAATCTTCATGAAACAAAATACTTTTGGTCTTTTTTTTCTCTATTTAGTCATCAATTTGTCCATTCCCTTTTGCTTTGCTTTTTTTTTGCTGGTTGGAAATGATCTAATAACTTCCCCCACTCTGAGCGGGGGGGAGGGGGGGAGTTCAGTCTTGCACTGACTACAAATCACCCATATTTCTTCTTTTGCCCTATATATTCCGGAGCAGTGGTATCTCTTTCAAACCCGCAATCCCGGACTCCCTGATGCCTACCGCTGAAATTTAGAACAAGATCTACATTAGATTCTTCAAGACATTAGTAGGTCATCTTTAGATAAAATACCTAATTAAGAACAGTAATATTAGTCGCCCTTATCTAATACTCAATCAAGGTTTTTCTTTCTAGTTTTCTCTTTGTTTTCATTTGCTGGAGCAGATTTTTCTCAGGATAATAACTTATTACAGTCAGGTATTTTGATTCATTTAAGCTTGTTTTAGTAGCTCATCCTCCAAATTACGTTCGTATAGTTAACAAAGCTAATTTCCCGTTGAAATCCTTACTAATATTATAAAAGCGATTGTGAGTTTGTTTGTTACCTCTTCACGCCTTAATGGCTAAACCGATTTTGGCACAGAGATAGTTGGGACCCAGGAGGCGGACATAGGCATTTTTTTTTAAAGTGGTCAATGTGGGAGAAATAGGGAAGAAAAGGGAAAACTTAGCTTTGCTATTACAAATCAATAAGACGCAAGCGTAAAAACTACAGGTTGCAGGTACTTGCAAATCAGGAAAGGGAACTGTCTTACCCCGAAATAACGCGAGCGAAGCCGCGGGCAAAAGTTAGTATTTCAAATAATTCTGGCCGATAAAGTTCCTTACTGAAATACTGACGCTCTACTTACATAAGGGTGTAACTGCGAGGGTGTCGCCGTTGTAACAATTTGTGGAGTAATGCGATAGTTTACAAAAATCACTGTTTTACCGTTTTTGGGAGCGGCCGTAGACGGAACGTTGACGGCTTTATTGAATGTTTAACTATTTAGCGTTTTATTATTATCAGACTGTATAGGGAAATATCAATTAGGTTTTTTCTTTTTATATTTTATTTATTGGATTTGTTCGATAGTATATAGAAACTTCAGCTGTAAAGAAAGAAAACATATTAATTCGTCGCAAATTGCAATGAGCAATAGCAGTAACAAAATGCAAAAGCAAAGTGCAATAACAAAAAATAAACTTCAAACATGTAAAACACCACAAACATTTGCAATTACATATATGGCACAAAAAATAAAAATAGCTTGCTTGTCACTACGACAGGTAAAGTGTTATCTCCAGAAAACCACTATCCACAAAGAATTATCATAATTCGCTACAAACTATCAAAATAAGGCCCTTTTCCTAGTTAACAGACCAACAAAAATATCTATTCACAAAACCATATACCTACTTAAGCATTAATTATTTATCTTCAGTTTTTTTTTACTTCAACACGTATTACGGAATATTAATAGTCTGTATTAACTCAGGTCGAGGTCATTTCTTACATAGCTTACCACTACCTTTTGTTATTCCGCAAAACACTTGTGTACTCTAAGAGTTGTCGGTCAAATCGGTCAATTTGAGTATATATTTGAACAATAAGTCACAAATTATTTTTTCAGTTGCGTCCTTATGACCCAGACAGCATTGAATGACGTCATGTCTTCTTAATGACCTGCAACTAATATTGTATGGAAAAAAATCATTAAATTAAAATTGAATTTTTCCATACAATGAGGTTTATTTGCTTGAATATTAATGATTTTATTAATAGATGTACAAAGTTGTTGCACCTGTGCTTGCGCATACGATTTTAGTCTGTAACCATAGTCATCATCTGCCTCACCTTTTCCCAACTATGTTGGGGACGGCTTCCAGTCTAACCGGATTCAGCTGAATATCAGTATTTTACATGGAGCGACTGCCTATCTGACTTCCACAACCCATTTAATACTGGGTAAAACGATACCCCTTGGTAAAACTTGTTGTCAGACTTTCGGAACACTGACTACCTGTAACGACTGTCAAAGTCTGTAACTATATATGTATCTAATTTTTTATCAAATTTTCTGGCCATTTTGCCAGTTTGAACAAATTACGGACGCTACTGCAGCATGCGTTTTCGATCTTTTTAGTTTTTTTAAAAAGATATCTACAATAAGTTCTCTATGTATCACACTCAGTCACTACTGACAAACTACTACTGGCTGCATATAACCTCGACTTATTTAAACTTTACAATACATATTAAAAACAGATCCAAGTAGGACATATAAATTGCACGTCCCAAAGAAAACGCTGATACATAGGTAGCTTTAAATCGAAACATTCTCTGTATTTGGCGACCAACCAGTTCTGGCCAAGAAAGTTATATTTGGAGAATTTTATTTTTGTTCGCAAACAACAACATGTCTCCTAGTTATGGGTCACAATTTGCACCATTCGGGGTTATAACTTCGCACTAGTATAAGGATTGGGGCTCACTGTACGCGAGCTTGGTTGACCCAAAAACGTCAAACATCTGAAAAATAATTGGAAAATCAATATTGTATTGAAGCTACACAGTCCAAAACCTTTTTGGTTCAAAATACCGAAAAGTTTTTGTATTTTCATTTGCTATGGGATGGGATACCAAAAAACATTTGCCACGAAGTAACTATTTGTTATAAGAAATTTTTCTTTTATTCTCGTGTTAATAATGTAAATAAATTATTAAGTCTTATCTTTTAAAACCGTTAGATCACTGATACAAATACCCTTAACGTGAAGAAACCAAGACTCCTTTTCCCTGCCCACTTTTTACTCTAAAATGTATACCTCCCACCATCTTAACCTTTAAAACCCGCTGATCGCTGGCAGTCTATACAAATCTCAAGGGGGGTGGCGGAGAGCGGGCGGAAGGGGAAGGCGGTCATTCAGCGCAGCGGCGCGACGGACATCCGCCGCATAACAAGTCGATGGCGACTCTCTACGGAACCCCGTCCTTATTTCAGATTTCGCATAGATTCAAATATAAAACGCATTTTTGAGTTCGGTTTTCTTCGGAAATGATCGTTAATTGTTCGGCGTTTCAATGATTGGTTGTTTGATTTGTAACGGTTTGTTTTGAATTGGGTTCGAAAAAGTTTTGTAACGGTATGAATAAAGAGGATTGATTAGTATCTTACTCAGGGTTCTTATTCCTTTCTCTAACTTGCAGAATATCTTTTAAACTGAAACGAAAAACTTTTCCTGTTACGAACTTGCAACAAAATCTAGCTTACACATAAACCTAAGGCAGTATATCTAAGTAAATAAACAACGCTGTAGTACACACTCCGGTTGTCTGTAGTTTCTAGTGGTGTCCGCAAGAGGCGCTGGGGTGCGAACAACTGTTGTCGTTGCCGGAAGCAGCGCTGGCGGCTTCCGGCCGAGGAATGTTCTATATGGGCCGTTAGAATTTCGCGTTTTCAGTTTTAAGTTTTATTTTTCCTGCGAAATGTGTTTGCATTTTTAGATTTATGTAATTTGTGGAGTTTTGATAAAGTAGCGTGAGATTATTTAAGTCTAGGTGGAGAGAGGAATTAGTATGTCATTTATATCGATTTATGTTTTTCTAGATTACATAAAGCCTTAAATTTATTTTTCTGTTATGCGCGTAAATAAGCTTTTCGACGTAAAAATAAAATGTTTGTTCTAACCCTTCGTCTCAACTAAGTTTCAAAATTCTACGCAAAAATAAACTTACAATTCCCACCCAATAAAAATTACCGAAAAACTGCATACATACATAAATTACGGCACTCTACGGCCACGACAACCGGATACGCTTTCCCGAGCTAAACGTCCACCCGGTGGGCGGTGGGGGTCATTCGATCCCCCCCCAGAACCGCACGGGGCCCCCGTGTTTAAAAATTTCACTCCCGGTGGTTCCCAGCCCACACAATGCCCGGTAATCAGCGATTGCCTTTTGAAATCGAAACGGTCGTTACACATTTTTTCCGTGGCCGGATAACCGGTGCGTTTTCCGGATGGTTCAAGATAGTATTAATATTTCTTGCAGTGATAGTTTCTTAGTTAATTGGATTAATTGGACTATCCAACACTAAAAGAATTTTCCAATTCCAACCAGTAGTCCCTGAGATTAGCGCGTTCAAACAAACAAACTCTTCAGCTTTATAATATTAGTATAGATTACTACCTTTGCCCTGTGGGTTTCAACCCCGTTTGCCTCCTCTGGGTTGTACCGTGGTGATAAAGCCTAGCGTTTCTTGATAAATGGGCTACCCAGCAATTATTTTTTTTTCAATTCGACCCAGTCGTTTCTGAGATTTCGCGTTTAACCTCACATAGTTTTCAGCTTTATTATATTAAATATTGATTTTTGCAGTAATTACAAAGAACCAAAACTAATATTTATTTGATAAAACACGTACAATATACAACAGACAATGTAAAAGAAGAAAACAACAAGATAAAGTAATTATGAAATCATTAAAATATACTAGTGATAGTTCGACATTCTTAATATTTATCTTATGATCCGGAAACTGCGATGCAGTGGTCATATAGACAGTCATTACATGTAAATTATTAATATTCATCTGTATTCAGGTAAAATGTTAACGAACGGTATATCTGGGAAAACCTAGACATGTAATGAGGAGGGATGATGGACATGTGACTAAAAGAATAATGGATCTGAATGTTGATGGACAGAGGAAGGCCAAAGAAAAGATGGAAGGATTGTGTAAGGAATGATATGAAGGAGAAAGGAGTAAATGATGCCGTGACGTCTGATAGGGGAGAATGGAAGAAGAAAACGTGTTGCGCCGACCCCAAATAGAATAGGACAAGGGCAGGAAAATGATGATATCTGGGAAAACCTAGGCTGATAGTTCTGTAAACTACGTGTTTAAACATTTGCTCCGATGCAAAATTGATCATAATATGCACATGTAAGTTCTACTTTAACACAATTCATTACGAAACCTCTACGTCTTAAAATCGCAAACTATCACATACACCGTTAATCCTTTCTGCCGACCACCCAAACTCAAAACCCACGCGTCTTCCACGACACTTAATTATCAACCACACATGACCGCAGATGGTATCAACCACGATTCAAAATCACAACCGCTCAGTAATCACTGTAATCCGGTATCAATCGAATTGGTTCTATTTGTAACCAAGTAACCATCGGTGGTTATGTTGACCCTACTTATGACGTTATAGTGACGCTTATCTTACAGTTAGCAAAAGTATCGATGATTAGATTGGAAGGTTATCTTTTTTATCGATAGAAGAATTACTTATGGTTGGTTAATGTTAACTTAGTTGAATTTTTATTGTTGCATAAAAATAACCTTGCACAAATTTGAACTATTGATAAGATAGCTATTAATTTGTGCCTTTGGTAATCACTTTCAAAGCGTTTCAACATTCAACAGGTTCGTTCCAATCATGTTTGATTCTTCCGTATTCGTCTTCGCTCATAGGTTGTCCTTCTTGTCAATTTTAAAGAAAGATTTATGAAGTACGAATGATGTTGCATAAGTTTACGTAAATAAGTACATTTTCAGTTGCATCAGGTTAGACTGGAAACTGTTTTCAGTATATTTGGGAAAAGCCCTGGCAGACCATGATGGCGATACAGCTACCTTTTTTTTATTTTTTGTCTGGGAAATCATCCAATGACTTCCCCCGCTCTGGGCGGAGCGGGGGTGCATGTCAGACTTGTAATGACTAAAACCCACCCATGTTCCTTCTATTGCCCTTTACGTTCCGAGGCAGCGGTATCTCTTTCGAACAACCCGCAACCCCGGCAGGCGGAGGCTCTGGCAAGCCCCTCTGCTTGATACAGCTACCTTAGGTAGTTAAAACCATCGTATTCGAAAAAGAAAAATCATTAAAAATAACTTGTAAGTTCTTAAAGTTATTTCAATATGTGTTACTATTCGTCCAGTACCGTATGATGACCAAAACTCAACACAATGAACAATGGTCTCGGAACAAAAAGGTCACAATATTGATATCGCGATAAATCTCTATACAGGCTGATGGTAAGACGCACTTTCTTTAAAAAAAAGCGAGAGGGATAAAGCGTTTGCGTTTGTGGATGATGGTGATGAAAAATGTCACAAATAATTTTCTGACGATAAATTAGAAATTTTTGGAACGAAGTTCCTTATCGCGCGTTGTGAAAGGGGGCTAGACGGAAAAAATTCTTACGAAAAGTTGTCACGACACTTTTTGCTATAGTAAGCTATTGTAAGCTGTGCGGCGTCGCATGTTTCTCTGTCTGTCTGTCTGTTTCTCTCTCTTATAGAAAGCAAGCCAGAGATTTTCATTTCTATTTCGCATTGAACAGTGTGGTGTCGCGACGAGAACTTCGTTCCATCCGGGTGTCCCTTGACACCTCTAAATTTTTGAGAATGATTGTACTCGTGCTGCTGCTGAGGTGGCGAGGTAACTGGTGAACACTAGGTCGGGTGAAATGTAGTTTTTTCGCCCGGAAACTAAAACCCACTCATGTTTCTTCTTTTACCCATTCTGTTCCGGGTTGTTTGAAAGAGATACCCGCAACCCCATAGCCATTTAGTCTTATCTTTATCGGTTTATGGCTTTCTATTACTATGGAAATTAACACGCAAAATGTAGGTGCACATTTAGGTCCACATCTGCCAAACCATCGGGGTTTACAAGCGTGATGTTAAGTATATAGTTTGTATAAACTCATAATCTACATTATTGACGATCTTCATTATTTGACGACACGGTTGACGCAGCGGCTAAACGTTTAATGCTGAGCTACGTACGTACGTTCGATCCCCGCACGGAATAAATATTTGTATGAACAGATAGTTGTTCCGGGTCTGGCTGTTTGAGTATGTGAGTTTCAATGTTTGTAAACGTACCCACGATATAGGAGAAATTCTGGTGGGGCAACGTTTAAAAACAAAACTCAGTTTCCACCAAAATCACTGATAAATACTTCAAACAAAATGATTCGCATGGAAAATAACTAACTACATAGTGAACACCCCGTATGTGTCATCTTTCCGGTCGGTCACAATCTGACCGTTACATTTCAATAATCGTCTTAACAGTGAAGATCGCTTATCTGCCGCGCCCACTGACTAGTGATGCGCAATGTCGATAAATTAAATTAATTGTAACTACTTAATGTCATTTGTGTTGTACTAGTCAGGGTCTTTGAGTTTAGATAATGATTGCTTTGTGATTTATCAGTTAAGGTGCAATATTCGTTTGACAAGTTTCATGGTTATTGATAGTAAGATATAATAATCGAATCATGTGAAGACAAATTATTGAAAAAAATACTTGTAAGTGGAATGAAAACTTAAAAAAACTTTTGACGTCAAGTCATACAGTATTTTGTGCTTTTAAAGCTCTTTATTTTTTACTCCTATTTTCAAACTCAGATCAACTCTATTACACTTATTATTTTTTATTATTATTTAATTTATGCATCTACTTTTATATACATAGATAGTTGTATACATTTCGCATTAGTTAAGTGAACAGTAATGAACTTCTCTTTTTTTTAAGTTTTTAAACCGAAATTTACGTCTAAATTATTATCGTCTTTTTAAAAAATACAGCCCACCACTACAAGATCGCTGAGACGTGATTGTCTCCACAATAAAATGTGTCTCGGGTTAACAATGAGCAATCAAATTACTGTCAAAGTCAGGCGGGCTGGACGCGCCTTGACCGCATCTCCTGTACTATGGAGCGGAACCAAATGAATTGGGTTACAGTAGACGTATGAATAAAAGGCTTAGGCAATTGTTTTTTCGTACTAAATTAATTTTAAGACTGAAAAAAATATCTAGTGATAAATATTCGGTGATTCTGACGATAAAGAAACAGGAATAGCAAAAGAGTTAACGCAACTTTTCACACCGTTCATATAGCCATATTCAAATGAAGGCAACTAAGCTACCGTTTAATAAAAAAGCCTCTATTCATTTTTCCCTTAAACAGGCCAGTGTTACATACATAGATTTCAATATCAACCGTCTTAACCCGCGCGTGCGTACGTGATCTCTACCCGCGTATATTTCATAAGATTTTAGAGGTGCATGAATCACGCGAGACACGGAGAGCCGATCACTCACCGCTCCGCACCAACCCTCGGACCTCCAACTGCTTAACATGCGTACCACGCACCCACTAGGCCCAACACTACGATATGTGAGAGCTATTACTAGACACTTTGCCCCTGTTAATATTGCTGTAAATCTTACATCGGAAAGCGTTTCCATCTTCGTCGATCAGTCTAATGTAACGTGTTTTTAACGTTTTTTTCTCCTTGCCCACAGAACCTAGCAACTACGTGTGCTCGACGTGTAAAGCGCGTGTTCATTCCGCGTGGAGGCTACTCCAGCACGTGCAACATGTGCATGGCGTCAAGATCTACGTGGAGGCGATGCCGCAGCAACCCAACAAGCAGAACCATTCGACGTCCAGCACGTCTTCGTCAAGCTCGGGCTGCTCGTCCACCGGCGCACCACTCCCACCGCCAAGCTTACGCCACCACCCTTTATTACCACCTCCAGACATGCACTCGCCGTTTGGAGTTGGTGGGCTACTCAGAATGCCTTTACCGGGCAGTTTACCACCACTGGCCCATCCTTCAGTCCCTCCTACACCACTGTTTGCGCGGCCGAACCACCACGACCACCGATTTAGAATGGAGCAGCTTGTTTCAGAGCAATTCCGCCATCATGGTCTTAACCTAGCAGCCGCGGCTGCTGCGGTGGCAGCAAACTCCATGCCTCCACACCAGGCTTTCCCATCACCGGCGGACCGGCCTCCGGTCGTGCCCACGTCGATATCGGGCCGAGACAGGGCCCCACCCGTATCTCAGCCCCTTTCACTTGAACCCCAGCTGGATTTTTACTCGCAGCGCTTGCGGCAACTGGCCGGTACGACCAGTCCAGGGGCGGCCACAGGCAATTCCAGCTCTCCTAGCCCCAGGAAGCATTCGCCTCCGTTCGCTTCCCCGTCGCCCTCCAGAGTCGGACAGACTCCTCCGGTGGGCGCCGGACCCGGAACGGTGGACGCGCCTCGCGACGCCACGAGGCCGCACAGTTCGACTTCACCCGAACGTCGAATTGAACCGCTCGCGCTGGCAGCCGACGCACCGCCCACGGAGCGTCCAACATCAACGCCACCCGCCAAGCGGAACACTGATGAAGGTGTTCATTCCTGTGAGTTCTGTGGAAAGAAATTCCGATTTGAAAACAACTTGATCGTTCACCGGTGGTCACATACAGGTGAAAAACCTTTTAAATGTACAGAATGTGACGAAGCTTTTGAAAAGGCATCCAAATTAAAAAGACACATGAAAGTGCATAGAGCGCCTGATGCCAATACGGAAGATGGTGAATCAGGTGGTGATACTGGTGAGGACGACTCTGATGATGAATTGGAAGACGAGGAGTTGGATGGGGAAGAGGAGGACGATAACGAAGATGGAGATGATGTCGAAGAGGCAGAAGACCTAACTGTTTCAAATAGTAGTGCTCCGTCTGCACCTACCCGGAAACAGACACCTATTATGCCCAACAATCCACCGAGCGCCTCAGTCGTTGGTGAGTTGATGGACAAGTTTGGATTATCTAACATTGCTCAATACAGTGAAGCTTTCAAACAAGCTTTGCAGGAATCAGGGAACACTCTCAAGTGGCAACTAGCTAAAGATAGAGACAATAACAACGGCCCTCCCAGTGACAAACCCAACGGTATGCCGCCGACCGCCGCGCTACGTTTGAAAGAGGAGTTTGCGAAAATGCCACCTCAACCACATCCCCTTTTCAATCCTTTTGAAAACCCGTTTGAAGCGTCCAAACGTATAAAACTAGACATGGATAGAGGAGAGGGTTGGTGGTTGCCGACCTTACACGCGCAAAGGCCACCCGAGAATATATTCGACGGTCTCAAAAATAGCGGTAATGGCTTACTACAGAACCCTTTATTGAAGTCAAAAGAGGGACGACGAAATGACACCTGCGAGTTCTGCGGGAAAGTCTTCAAGAACTGCTCAAACTTAACGGTTCATCGACGGTCACACACCGGAGAGAAACCGTACAAATGTGAGCTATGCTCGTACGCGTGCGCACAGAGCTCCAAGCTCACACGGCACATGAAGACGCACGGACGACTGGGCAAGGACGTTTACCGCTGCCGGTTTTGCGAGATGCCCTTCTCCGTGCCGTCTACGCTCGAAAAGCATATGCGGAAGTGTGTTGTGAATCAAAGTAATGGTGCTCCCTTAGCTCTATCCGATGACTCTAACGCGTGCCGTGACGAGGCGTCGTGACTCTACCCGTGGGGCGGGCTCCGCCTGCCGCCGCTCGCGCCGCCCAGCCAGATCTTCTAAGGTCTGCTCCGGTCACGTGTTCCGTCGCGTTACCTCTCAAAGTACGCAAGATACGAACGATCGCGTCGACCGGATTTAGGCCGAGTTATGTTCAATTTCTAGTCTTAAGGATTGAATATCGGCGAATTACTGTTTATACGCACGCAATATGAGCCCAAAAGTTTGCACCGAAGGGCATTAATTTAGTTACTGTAATCGTAAGTGACATATCTTCTTCGTACTGAACAGTGTTGATTACCGTTGCATTGTTGATTGATGTTAGTTTTTTCTATCATTTTTGTTCGTTCGGAAGCTGTAAGTACGTTTGCGGTTTTATGTTATATAATTTCGATCTTGTTTTGACATGTTTTTTATATATAGAAAAAATGTGGAAACCAATGCCAAAGTTAGCTATGTTGATTTAAATATACTTACTATTTAGTTGTTAAGCTGTATAGTGTCAATTAAATTAGAATTCTTTCCAGTATTTTCTAGGATCTTCATAGTTTGATGTAGTATGTGTTTCACGAGTAAGTTGTTTCGTAATTTTAGTATATCGTGTACAATAATAAGCGAAATGTTTCCTATCCTAGATAAACAAACTTGTGTACATATTTGATGTAAGTTTATTTGTGTAAATCGAGTACCTACCTATTGATGTTCATATTTATAGACGATAAATTTCAAGGATTATAACAAAATTTGGTGAGAAAACGGTGAGTTTCCTGTAATCGATAAATAATTTATTTAAGCATTGTAGAAAGCGAAATTGGAATCGATTAATGGTAGGTGTTACTCGTAATGAGGTACTTGTATGTTTAATTAGCGATTAAATTATTAAATTAAAATTATCACTGTGAGATCGATATTCGTTCATGTGCTATTATTTCTTGTGGAAGCTAGTTATTTTATTAAGACTGAAACCAATATTCCAGTTTTATTTTTTAAATAATTTCTTCGTGAATTTCATTCGTACCTAAATTAGTCCAAGCGTGAAATCTTTCAGTATACGTACTTAATGTAAATTATAATAGAATTTATATTAGATAATTATAAGTAAATTATAATAGAAACATTTTGTCGTCCATATCTGTCTCCTCACTTTTTAGGTCTTCTTCAGACGATGTTAGTTCAAGAGACAGTATTCTATAGAGGTATACTAACGTTGTGTGAACAAGACCTAGCTATTTGGGCATTACCTGTTTGTGTTTAAAAAATATTTTTTCAAGCAATCATTTTCTATAAAAAAAAGGTTGTTTAGTAAAAATATTTTATGAATCATTCTTGGGATGTTTGAAATCATTTAAATGTTTCACCAACTTTCTCATCCAGTTTAAAATTGTACAGTCGAAACAATAAATTAATGTTCATCATATTTTAATTTTGTTGTGTGGTTGGTAAAATAGATATCTTAGAATGTAAAATGAGAAAAACCTTACTAAAATTGTGATTAATTATCCCATTTATAAATTAACATGTTACTGTGAATACTTAAAAGACCGGACGACGAATGGATACAAAATAGAGAAAAAAATTAAAACAAATTTTATTGTGTAACTACGTGAAAGATGAACTGTTTTTATTATTTTTCATTTTTATTATTTTTATTTCAATAAATATCCACGATTTGTTAATCAACTGTGTCGTTTGATTTACCCATGATGTTGGAGTGACGCAAAAACCTCATGCCCTTACGTGCTGTTAATATGGATTAATTTCTTCTCAAAGTAGTCGAAATATTCATCATAAAGAAACTTAGTAATGCTACAATATTTCATTTAAAATCAAAATCAAAAGTTTGATTTGTGATCATCAGGAAGTGTTGATCATCAGATTAACATTTTTTGAACATCATTCTCTCTCTCACTCAAATCGGTCCCCCATAACCCTTCGCCACTTTCTAGTGTTTTATCTGGGAAGAAAAAGTAGAGGAAGAAACTCCTCAGCAACACAACTGTCTGATAGGTTTGATGAACCAGACTTTTTTTTAAATAAATTTACCCTACACTAGGAATTTCTCCTGTATCGTGGGTGGGTTTACAAACATTTAAACTCACACACACAAACAGCTAGACCCGAAACAACTATCTGCAGGTCTTACAAATATTTGTTCCGTGCGGGAATCAAACCCGCGTCACGCAGCCAAGCAGTCGATCGCTCAGCCACTGCGTCAACGATGCCGTTAACTTTATACAGTTATATCCAATACTTGAACTCACATAATTATCTTTTTGTTGCTATCATGATAATAATAAATAAACTGACTAGTTGGTGATCGTAAGTTCGACTGGTAAGCATGAGGTTCCTTGGTTCGATTCCCAGGTCGGCCAAAGTGTTATTAGGTAATATGTAGTATAAGGAATTTCAGTATTAACCATGAAATTAGGAGTTGTGACCGGTACCTAAGACTTGGCTCATCATCATTTTCCTTGCCTTGTCCCATTCTATTCGGGGCCGGCGCGCAACATGTTTTCTTCTTCCAGTCTCCCCTATCAGACCAACCTAAGACTTGGCTAAGGTTAGTAAAAATATAGTTGAGGATTGAATGACCAAATCCTACTAGGACATTTTGCGATTTCTGTATGTTTGGATATTTGTTTCTTCTTTATGCAAAAAAAAACTTCTAAATAGATTAAGATACAACTTGGTACACAGACAGTTTATAACATGGATTAACACAAACATATGTAAATTATCTTGGTGGTACTATCCCATGGTGCAATTACCGAACTCCATGCTGTGGAGCGGTGTCCCGGGGTTGCTGGTTGTTCGAAAGAGATCCCCGGAACATAAAAGGCAGAACAAGAAACACGGATGGGTTTTAGTCAGTATAAATCTCACACTGCCTCCGGCTCTACCCAGAACGGGGGCAGTTATTTGATGATATCCCATATGTATACAAAAATGCAGCGGTCATAAGCCATATACAAATACAAATAAATCAAAATGAAGATTTTACACCAATGTGACAGCTGGAAGCTCTAACCTGGCTAGTCCCTCTGTGCGAAATAATTAAATTCATAATGTTTTAGTTAATATAAATTACTAGTTTTTGCCCGCGGCTTTGCTCGCGTTAAACTCGGGGTAACACAGTTCCCCTTTCCAGTTTTTGTACCTGTTGCCTTATTTATTGTAATAGCAAAGCTAAGTTTTCCCTTTTCTTCCCACTTTCTCTCTCATTTCTCATTAGTTTTTTTTAAATAGCGTCTTACAAATTCGGTTTAGCCATTTAGGCGTGAAGAGGTAACAAACAAACAAACTCACTTTCGCTTTTATAATATTAGTAAGGAAGTAAGGATACTTACTCCAGCCGAACACACAAGCTAGTAGGAAATCGTCTCATCGACAGCACCCCACTCGAATTGCATATCGGAGAGCTCTTTGATGCTCTATTTGAGAAATTGTGTTTACATATAGGTACTTTTTTAAAAAAGAAAGCTCTAACCTCGTGGTTTTTGGTAATTTTTGTCATGATGCACGGTTGCCACGGCAACATCATCAACACTGTCCCGCTGTTGAAACCATAGCGAATAGCTGTTATTAACATTTAAACTCACATACCCAAACAGCCACACCTGGAACAACTATTTGTAGGCCATAAAAATATTTATTCCGTGCGGGGATCGAACTCGCAACACGCAGCTCAGCAGTCGATCGCTTACCCACTGCGCCAACCGTGTCATTTAGGAGTAGGAGTAAGTATTCCTACAAGCCCGTGAAACTACGATTAGCCGGTAGTCTCGGGAGTTATTTGAAGATTTTTGTTTTTTTGTTAAAGTTAGTCAGTGACCCGAAAGTTGGACAAGCAGTCTTACCAAGTGATTTTGGAATAACCAGTAGGTTCTAACCGGGTTTTGGAGGTCAGACAAGCACTCGCTCTATAAAAATACTGTTATACAGCTGCATCTAGTTAGACTGGAAGCCAACCTCTAAGTGTAACCGAATACAACTGAACACAAATGTTTTACATGCAGTGACTGACTATCTGACCTCTACTAAAGTGTAGTATAACGTTTTTCTTCAGAAAATATCCTAGTATATTATACATGCGAATGTTTGTAAGGAAGGAAAGATGGATGGATGTATGGATGGATGGGTGTATGAACGTATGGATGCTTGTTACTCTTTCACGTCAAAACGGCATGGCACAGACATATATTATAGTCTGGAATAACAGAGAATACTTATTTTTCGATAACACGCGGACAAAGCCGCGTGGGCCAGCTATCCTACTTCCTACTAATATTATAAATGCGAATGTTTGTGAGGATGGATGGAATGATGTTTGGATGTTTCTTACTCTTTCACGTCAAAACGGCTGAACGAAGCTTGATGAAATTTGGCAGAGGTAGATTATAGTCTGGAATAGCACATAGATTATTTTTTTAATAATTGGTATTTTTTTATTTTTCGAATTTCACTCACAACTTTGTAACGAGTAAGTAGTACACTCAGTTCAAAAATTTTGAGTTCTTATAAGATAAGTTAGATTTTCTTAACCTAATTTCAATGCGAAACTGATTCTCATTGCTCACAATGGCCTAATGCAACTTCATTACAAGCCAAGGCAAAAATTTTCTTTAGTTACTTTTGGCACCTCTCATGATCGTAATCATAGTTATAAGGAGACCAAACCTGAGGAAGCTCTCGTTAGGCAGCTGGATGAGGAGCCGATAGATTGGACCCTGATCCCTGATGTAAACTTACTTATATGTAAATAAAACAATAAACGATCAAAAGGTTATTATGAAAGTTACATTATAATGTAATGGAAAACTAAAATTAGGAAATTGTTATATTAATTATGTAGTAATTTAAATAAGTTATTTTAATAAAAAAAAAGGAATCTTAAAGATGTTTTTCTATGAAAAAAATATATCTTCCACAAACGAACATTGTATTGTAAATAATTACACGGTACTTACTACTAGTATTAATATGAATATAAATAAAAAAGCTAAAAAATAATAATAATTTAGTAATCAAGCTAATATAGTATTTATAACCATAGATGAAAACTTCAAATTGAACTCCGAGCTACGAACTGCTACGAAGGTTTAACTGCTGAGCTGCTACCGCCATCTAGTGTCGAGTAGCAGAAACAAAGTTACAAAACTTGCGAATGAAACATTAAATTGTTAAGTATTTCAGTTAAAATATTAATTTAAGTAGATAAACTAACGCTTTATTAATAAAGAAAATTTTAGCTGTACTTTATTAGCCGACACAATCTGTATGTATTTGGAAAAAAAAACTTTTGGTGTTCCAGAAGTATGGTGATATACATCTTAATAAACTAGGAAGGATATTGAAAGTAGTAATTCAGTAAATATTTATATATCCAATAATTCTATATGCATAATATTAGGTTGATTCAAAAAGATCAGCCAGCCAGGCCAACTAATTAGGGATATAATTAGTGGATATAGTGTCTTCTAAAAAAAAATTGTTTCAGCCAGTTATTCTGATACAGATCCTGACGAAGTTGTGATTTGTAAAAGATGAATATAAAAAAAAATGTTTATTAGAAACGACTCTGTTCTGATAAACATTACAAATACCTATTAAACTCCTATTAGAAATAAACCATTTCCTAAAACCTTACAGAATATTGATGATGTCGCATATCGATATTTTGAATTTAACTTGAATGAATTCCAATAGATGGCAGCAGCATCACAGAATTGTGTTTGAGAGACCGATATAGATGGCAGCACTAATAGATTGTTCAAACTGAGGGTCTGCGCTTGCGCACATATTGTAGGAAGCAAATAGTGTATGTCTTTTTGTAGTTAGAATTCGTTTGAAGTAAATAAAGAATCCTTTATATCTATATATTTAGTAATGTAAGGTAGTACTTTTTCTTTTTCGTGTGGATGATGCTTGACTTGGTTTTGATGCCACTCAATTTTTTTTTGGCTGATTGGAAATCATCAAATATCTTCCCCCACTCTGGGCCTCCGCCCAGGGGGGGGGGAGTGTTAGACTTGTATTGATGTAACCCACCTATGTTCCTTCTATTGCCCTTAACGCTCCGGGGCCGCGGTATCTCTTTCAAACAACCCGCAACCCCGGCAGGCGGTGGCCCTGGCAGGCCCCTCTGTTTTGCTGAGGCTTTGCTTTGAATTCACGAGTACTTGACTTGTCTTTCAATATGCAACTAAGATGTTCGAGGTGGCTCACGGAAAGAGTGCTTATAAAGATATGGGGAAACCCCCTGTCCAAGAGAGAGACAGTTATGGCTGATAAAAAAACCAGCAAGTAACTAGTTTTTTTTTTAAACAGGAGGAAATAAAGTTCTCTTTAGCTTCAGCTCAATTTTAGTATATCGAAATAAATAACCCGTAGGCATGTTTTTGAATTCCTTCACTGAAGCAAGCAATGAAATGAAACAGATGATTTCGAAAAAAAAGAGGTGTGGTCTTGGGTTCGAACTCGAATTCTAGAACTTGGTAGTCCAATGCTTAAACCTCTATGCTATTGACTGGTTAAATTGGTTATTCTTTACACAATAATTAACTTTTAGATTAAAAACATTGGAGTGTGAAAATATATTTAAGTATATATTTGGGGCATTCCACATCAATACCAGCACTAGGCTGTGGCTAATGAAATGGCAACGTCCCTCTTACTCTTCACTGATTTCCAGCAGCAAGAATCTTATTAGATTATTCTTTTGTTCGTTAAAATCGGCATGGTTTTAATCCTTACTAATATTATAAAAGCGAAAGTGAGTTTGTTTGTTTGTAACGTATTCACGCCTAAATAGCTAAACCGATTTTTGCACCCTGGAGACGGACACAGGCTATTTTTTTAAAGTGGGAAATGAGTGAGAAATAGGGAAGACAGGGAAAGCTTAGCTTTGCTATTATAATAAATCAGGCGCAAGGGCAAAAACTACAGGTAGCAGGTACCTACAAATCAGGAAAGAAGAACTGTGTTACCCCGAATTTAACGGGAGCAAAGCCGCGGGCATAAGCTAGTGTTTTATTATGGTATTTTTCCCCAAACTTCTGGTAAAGTTAGATAACTGTACCTTTAATGTCTCCCGTGGGGTTGACCACAGCTATCTTAATAATAAAACAAAGCAACTAATTTCTTGTCATAACTTAGTTCTGTTGCATTGCAGTAGATTGCAACTTTACAGTTTGAATTGTCTATTTAGCAACAAGATTATTAATAGTGTTTCAACAACACTGTATTATTACTTTGAGATTTTAGATAATTATACTACAGATATTAATATGTTATATAAAACGAGAAATGTTCTTTCAAAATTCTTATTGGAAAAGCCTTACTAATATTTTAAAAGCGAAAGAGAGTTTGTTTGTTTCGTCTTCACGCCTAAATGTCCAAACCGATTTTGATGAATTTTGGTGCAGTTAGTTGACACCCTGGAAACGGACATAGGCTAATATATATGAAAATGGGGAAAAGGGGAGAGAAAGATATTTTTTTTCGATCATCACGCGGGTTATAGTTAGCGTTAGCCCAAAGTAACTATGCCACGTGTATGAAGCCGCGGACGTAAGCTAGTTATCTATAAAAACTAGATAAACACTTTTATCCTACGAGCCACCGTTTCATAAACATAACGATCCAAAAAATTGTATTAGTTGTAATCGTCATAATATGCATGAGAACGCTTCGTAGAAAATGAATAAACAAATAATTTGGACAAAAACAGCCACAGAAGGTTCCTAAACGAAACTTATGAACTATGTCATTTTCAATTATTTATTTCGGCACAACCTTGCACAAGATGCATCATTCATAAAGGGTTCTATTTTTCTTATAATCATTGTTATTTCACTGCTTCGCTGAAGATTTTTCATCGCTTCACAACTAAAAAAACAAATCGCTAAAGAATACAAAACCTTTATTATCAGTAATCAGCTTTCATTACTAATAAAATATGCATTGTCCATCTCATCAGTTTCGTACTTTTTACAGGGGCCAGACTTTTTTTGGAACGAAGTTCCTTATCGCGCGTTGTGAAAGGGGGCTAGACGGAAAAAATTCTTACGAAAAGTTGTCACGACACTTTTTGTTATAGTAAGCGACATGCGGCGTCGCATGTTTCTCTGTCTGTCTGTCTCTCTCTCTCTCTCTTTCTTATAGAAAGCAAGCCAGATATTTTCATTTCTATAGGAACTTCGTTCTATCCGGGTGTCCCTTGACACCTCAAATTTTTTTTTGTCTAAATGTTTTATTATAAAAATAAACACAAAATGTTATACCAAGTCTGTAACCTCCATTACTTAAACAGAGGTGTACCTCATAATACCTAGGGGTATTCCACCATTTCGCCAGTTTTGTTTGAGTCCCATGAAGTTTGGTTGAGCCTATTGCCATTAACCGTGCATAAATCCAGATGCGCGCTACGGCTGCTACTGCTATTATGCCGATAGCCGTATCTGCCAATGGTTTAATTGCCATCAACCTCGACCTAAGGAGGCTTTCGTTAGGCAGCTGGTTCAAGAACTTGATACAGAATGCGTTACTCTTGGACGCGGCTCGTATTGTTAGGAGTTTCATTTTTCTGAAGCCCTGACCGCCGGTAGCTTGGACCCTGTTCCCGGTACCGGTGGGATACTATTTTAAGTATTTTTAAATATTTTTTGTTTTATGTATACTTTAATAAGGAATATGTACAAATACAAAAAATATGCCTTACATATGAATAAACAGAATATAAACTACTAACATAGACTATCTACTTATATCTAAACACAACACTATTTTCACACCATCCTATCAGAATTTAAAACACCCTCTCCATTTCTCCAATATTCCCCAATAAGAACACACCCTAACTTTTACCCAAAAAAACAATCCAAACAGAAAACCCTCGTCACGCTGACCGCTGCTCAGCCGTCACTACTTGCGTGACCGGGGGCTATTTGGCCAATGAACGGTCAGTGTGTGGCCACGCCCCTCGCGTGGACATCGGTCAGACGTGGGGTGATTGATTGCGCTGTTGAATTGTGCCTACGAATGTTTGGGATTTCCTGCATACCTATAAAAGAACTTTTGATAATGAAAATTTTATATACCCCTGTGTTTGTGTAAATCCTTACTAATATTATAAAAGCGAAAGTGTGTTTGTTTTTTTGTACCGCCTTCCCGCCTAAATGGCCTAACCGATTTTCATTTTTTTTTAAATAAAAAATTTAGTACAGAGATAGTTGGGACCCTGGAGACGGAAAAAAGCATTTTTTTAAAGGAGTGTGAAATGAGGGAGAAAGAGGGGAAAAAAGGGAATACTTAGCTTTGCTTTTACAAGAAATAAGGCGCAAGGGCAAAAACTACAGGTAACAGGTACTTGTAAATCAGGAAGGGGAACTGTGTTACCCCGAATTTAACGCGAGCGAAACCGTAGGCAAACGCTAACATTGGCTTTGCTTGTCATTTAATAAATGTAAAATAGACATGCGTTCTACCTAAAATATACTACAAAAATAATATTTTCAGTAGTTTCACTCTTATAAATAGTACAAATCAAAAAGTGACCGTTACTTCCATCATTGTTACTTTAAAACGACTATTGTTATAATAATTTAGAACATCTGTCATTTTTAACAATGCACTTTTTTGCACACAATTCGCAAGTGTACCGAGGGTCCTAATTCTAGTCAAACAGGTTTTTAGTTGGCATTCATAAATTTAGTTGATAGAGTTATTCGTCATTGAATACTTCACAGGGCTGGCTAGTCAGAAATAATATTTTTGCACTAATATTATCGAAACTGGACGTACCTCAAAGGATTCCGCGAAAAGAGCCGATGCTATACTTTCCTTGGCTACGTTTTGTTTAAAAAAAATCTTTGCCCCACATTACGCATTTCTCCTGTATCGTGGGTGCGTTTACAAACATTTAAACTCACATACACAAACAGCTAGACCCGAAACAACTACCTGTAGGCCATACAAATATTTGTTCCGTGGGGGGTTCGAACCCGCGACACGCAGGCAACCGTGTCGTCATACCGTGTTTTAAAAGGGTTTTTTCGTAAGGAATTTCACAGTAGCTGCCTGGTGTTCCTTGCAAAGCACGTAAAGCCGTTGGTCCTGCACCCGATCTCTCTCCGGTAGTGTCGGATTGCTGTTCCATCGGAGTATGATAGTGAGCGAACAGATAGTGCACATGTGTCTACGCGCACACACCTACAATTTAATATTTCGAGCGCCGATGGCTAATCTCCGCTAAGATAGGCCGCCGTGGTCAAAAACGGCGAGGAAAACATTTTAGAATTAACGTATTTATATTAAGTTTACATAACGCACTCGTCCTTAGGGCTCAGAGTACGTTACGTCAGACAAAAAAAAAGTTATCTCTAAACACATCATATTTACGTTTTTCTTCAACCCTCCAAACATCAATACAACAATTCAAAACTAATAACTTATCGTCACATCAATAAAAATAATAAGTGAGGACATATGTTTCAAAATAAGTAATAAAACTTTTTTATTATCAGAAAACAACATTTTTACCCTACAAAGAGCACGCGACGAAGGGTTGATTTAAGAGAAAAACAGGGAAATGGGTCAGAGAGGTCATTTTGTACCGGGGCCGCATTGAAAGGGTTAAAACGCCCTAATAACTGGCCACATAGACCTGGCGTGGGTTTGATGGAACCGGTTGAGTGAAATATTGACCGTTTTATGTTTTACCTTTTCTGTAAAAGATAGGGAAATATTTTGAAATATTTTTGCATTTGAACAGATATTTTGAAAAGTTTTTTTTTCTTGCGCAGTGCTAAAGTAATAATATTTTTTCACGTTTATTTTATAGCAACTTGAGGATTGCGTTTTAGTTAAGCCCCGGTTAAATTAATCATGATGCTGAATCTATTCGCGGTTTCCAAACCAAACTGCTACTCAGTACATATTCTAAGCTAGATATGTAATACACAGCATTACTTCTATAAACTGAATTAAAATTCAAGTTCTAGTTTCTATTAGACATTGTGTATTTTGTAAAATACATTTCTAATCTAATTTAAATAGTTGTGAACTCTATCGAAATATGTGATGGTTTAAAGCTCAACTTTGACTTCCGATACGGGAATGGTGACAGAATCGTTGGGAGTCGGTTGAGTACTACTTGATGATTTTGCTTATATAAGTCATTTGACGGTAGTCATCTTTGATCTACTAAACGAGAGCGTCATCACTGTTTTGTTGATATAAATATATTTGAAGAAGAACAGTTTTTTTGACAGACTTGTACTGACTAAAACCCACCCATGCTCCTTCTTTTGCCCTTTACGTTCCGAAGCCGCGGTATCTCTTTTGAACAACCCGCAACCCCGGTAGGCGGTAGCCCTGGCAGGGCCCTCTGCTTTGCTGACAACTCTTAAAGGCGCGCGTGAAACACTAATGCACCGTCGACACGGCACAGTTTTTGGGTTTAAAACAAATTTCTTCTTCAACTAACATAAAATGCCCAATGTGCATGTAGAGTAGCTATATCACAGCATGTACATTGCCAATATGTTTTTGTTGGCATTCAGACTGAAAAATCACCGAAATCACGTCACCTCATCCTAAACCTTAATAGAAGGTAGTAAGGTGATATCAAATGGACCATTAGATAGGTACCTACGCTTTGGACTAACGACTATCCATTAGGAAATGAGACGATCGTTAGGACAGAGTGGTACAGGTGGCCATTCTATATTTAGTAAATACCGAGGTTTTAATGAAATGATTTAGACTGCTCGTTAGTCTAGTGACTTATTTGTTGGTCCAGTGACTACTTCGTTGGTCTAGTGACTAACTTGTTGGTTCAGTGACTACTTTGTTGGTCTAGTGATTAACTTGTGGGTCCAGTGACTACTTCGTTGATCTAGTAATTAACTTGTGGGTCCAGTGACTACTTCGTTGGTCTAGTAATTAACTTGTGGCTTCAGTGACTACTTCGTTGGTCTAGTGATTAACTTGTGGGTCTAGTGACTACTTCGTTGGTCTAGTGATTAACTTGTTGCTCCAGTGACTACTTCGTTGGTCTAGTGATTAACTTGTTGCTCCAGTGATTACCTAGGCGGTGTAGTGACTACCTCGTTGTTCTAGGAATTTCTCCTGTAAGTTTTTTTTTTTCTTAAAACATGTATATTATGTATGATGGATGGAGACAATTTCAGCGTTTACTAGTCCATTGATGTATTGGCTTCACGAAATCTAATAATTTGTCTTGATATCGTCAATCTATCTTGCTCAGTAGTACCTATTTAATGCATGCATTTGGTAGTTTAAGCTCTATATATCTCCAAACTCCAGGAGTGATTTGCTCTTTTCAGAAACAAAATATAATTTCACGCTTGTAAAACCTGGTGGGTTAGACAGACGTTTACCAGTAAGGTATACGCATATTTTGACAGTTATATTTCTGTTCGAAATATATAATCTCTGATCTTCAGGACACTGTTCAAATAAACGTACCTATTCCACCAAAATTGACCCATTTCAGCAATACAATCACGAACCTTGCTACCTTACTGAACATTAGTAGTAAAGAGTTCGCCACCGAGCTAAAACTGAGATTACAAAAGATCATACTCAGTGGAAACTGTGCAAATACACAATAACAGTGCTGCTCAAGTCTCTAAACAACTGAAACCACGCCTCCAACATTCAAAATCTTCATTAAAGACCATTCCGTAGAATGTAATCAAAGCAATAGGGAAAATAGGTGTGCATAGTTAGGAATATACCATTATAATCTGACCTACCTCCCCCCTCTAGTTTGTTCTCCGATCAGATTAGAAAAGGGCCGACAAATAATCGCACAAAGCTCTAATTTGGATGGCCGGGTTGAGCGCTACAATCCGAATCAAAATTCAAAACCGCGCTCTCTCTTAATCCCTGTTGAGGATCACAATAAAAGGTAATACATTTTAACTCCTGGTAAAGAAGTGGACCATTTTGAACCTTATTGCGATTGTGAGAGGGATTATAGCACCTTGGCTGCGGCAAAAATAAGATTATCCAAGCGAAAGTAGAAGGTGAAAGGGAGACATTTTGTTGTAAGGTGGAACGCGTAGTGAGCACTGCAAGGATAATGACTTGATTTTGTTGGGATATTACTATTAGGTATTTACTTGACAAATGTGAGTGAGTGTGTTCAAAAAAATCAAGTGTGTAGTACCTACTCTTAACCGGCGTGAGTGTATAAACCAGATATGTGGACGAGGCAAAAGGCTCCATGGTTTCTGCTTACCTGACTGACAATGCCTGAGAGCGAGAGAGAGGGAGAGTAAGATAATTGTTTTACTGTTTTTTTTTCTTTATTTATTTAGAGGCCTTACAAAGATATAGCCTCATCAAAACCCAATCTAATTAACTATTACACCTATTTTAATTTACCTTAATTACATACACATTATTGCGTAAGCGAGGGAGGTAGTACTGCAGCAACCATTTAATAAATCAGATTTGCCTCTTCCACACTAGTTGTAGATAGTATTCTAAGAGAAGCTCCAACATCATACATAAAATTAATAAGTTAATTTAAAAAAAAAAAATCTTTAACTCCCGCATCACTATCTCTCTCTATCCTCTCTCTATGTTCTTTTCATATTCCACCAGCAAATGCTGGACATCCTATTTTACTCTTGGAATACTAACCTGTTATTAAACTAATTTAAGAATCGTGTGGTTTCATTTTGATAAGGGAAATAAAACAATGTAATAAATTTCAATAATCTTTTATTGTTCACAAAAATATTAATAAAGTTTAATTATTATTACGATAATTATAGCTATTTAGTTCTAGATAGAAATATTTTTTATTATACAAAAAGTATATGGCAAAAACTACACTTAGCACACAGCTGCGCCATAGTGCAAATGAAACAATTGGAATTGAACCATCAGCGTTAATATTTCGATGGTTTGACAAAAAGTTTGGCGCAGTGGCTAAGCGTTTGACCTCTGCGATACGTGTCGCGAATTCGATCCCCGCGCGGAACAAATATTCGTATGACCTACCGATAGTTGTTCCGGGTCTGGCTGTTTATGTATGTGCATCCACGGTACAGTAGAATAAATCTAGAATGGGACAAGTTATTTTTTTTTAAATGATCCCAGTACCCGCTCCTCTTTCTAGCTCAGGTGTCGGCCGGCTACACCGCGGTAACTCGCTCGCCGCCACTCATTTGTGCTCGGCAATTAACTCGTAGCCGTGACGCGAACACCGATGTCCCCTGTTTCTTAGAGTTCGTATGTTTAGTTTTACCCTCAGGGGCTTCGAAAAACACATGGGATGCAATACTACTTCTTAATAATTGTTACACTAGCTGACGCCTGCGGCTCCGGCCGTCTGATGATGAAGAAAAAAACATATCCTATGTTTTCCAGATTATAATCTACCTCTGTGCAAAATTTCATCAAGATCTGGCTGTTTGTGTGTGTGAGTTTAAATGTTTGTAAACGCCACGATATAGGAGAAATTCCTAGTGTGAGGCTACGTTTTTTTGTTAAAAAAAAAACTTATTATCTGACAACCACTCTTTATATCGTACTAGCTTTCGCCCGCGATAATTATGCTTCAATTTAACTAAAATTCTACGTTCAAAGATATCAGAGAAACAAAAACCCGGCCAAGTGCGAGTGGGACTCGCGTATCGAGGATTCATTTTACAAGCTTGCAACATATACGGCCATATCATTTGGCTGTTTAGACTTACAGAGTTGATTTTTTTTACTGCACCGCAGACAGGAATCACAGACTCGAGTATATGGTTTTAATTTCAACTCGATAGCTTTACGCTTTCCCGAGATAAAGGGTCTTGACAGACAGACAGACAGAGGGACAGACAACAAAGTGATCCTATAAGGGTTTCGTTTTTTTCTTTTCGGGGTACGGAACTCTAAAAATCGGCGTATTTACGTTACGATACGACTAAACCGTATTCTAGTAATAGGGCCTCAAACTTTAAAAGATGACATATCTTAATTGTATCTAGAATTGCATAACGAGGTCCAAAATCCCTAGATTTTAAAACCACAAACACAAACATACCTATTTAAAACCGTATCTATGCCCATTATAACTGTAGCTCCCTACATCAGGTAACGTACATTGCCGGGCGAAGTAAATAACAAAGAAATATATAACACAAAAGGCTTCCAGGGGGAATGTGGACAATTTTACACGAGTATTTACAACCTCGCTGTCCAACGGTCTCGGGAACTCGCGTAGTGGTGTGACTAAACAGTGTCTTATCGATAAAAAATTGCCGTTTTTAGTCACTGCATGACAATGACACTGTTTTTTCGTTCATTTGACTTTAATAATAAGCTACATCCAAGTATCGACTTTGTGCTATTATTAACTAATATAAATTAAACAATTTAATTTTAGAATATATATATGTTAAAAAACAATTATTATTTAATTTTAATGTTTCTTTTCTATAGCTTTTTTTATTTAAGATACCTTTTTTTTTAATTCGTGTAAAATATCTAATTAAGCACTAATTAGATATTTTACACGAATTAAAAAAAAGGACGAATTTTGTCTAATGAATTTGTCCTATCGCAGGTCTGCTGGAAGAGATTTCTAAATGAAATAAGCAGTAGCTTTGTGCTCTTTGGTCTGTATGTATTTATTCTTTTAAATGTGTTTTATGTGTACACAAATAATTATAATAAACAAGTTAATAAAACCTCCATTTTTAGAATTGCACCTACCATTTATCTCCACAGTACAATATCTATCTCTGTTTTCTGTGCTTAAAAGTAAAAGAAATGAAATAACTGAGTAAAAACATTATTTTACTTTGCTGTGTTTATGTGATTTTTGTATAGCAATTGTAAAAATCATAATATTTAAACATGATTTGAACTAAAAACAGAAAAAAATATCGATAAACACAGCCCCGCACTAGGAGAGCCGTCATCAACACCGCATTCGGAAAATCTACACTTAACCAGAAGAGCCAGCCCTCCCATTTATCCTTACACTCGCTGTCCCGTAGAGTGGGGTGCCGGGGTACCCCCCTCGGGAGGGGGTCTAATTCGGGGGGCAAAAGGGCATCGGGTGAAGCTAAGCGCTACAAGCGCTGATTACCACTTTAGCTAAACTTTATTCTTTGCTTTTGGTGATTTAAGTTTTGTTTGTAGGTGAGACGAAAGGTAGGTCACTGGATAATGTTTGACGATATTTTTCTTTGTGGTGGGTTTTTTTGTTAAAGTTTTTATTAAAATACGCACAAATAAAGGAATATCAAGTATAATTTCTAAGAGAGAAATGATACACTTTTTTGAAAATTCTGTTAGAATTCGGTAGGTCAAGAAAATTTATTTTTTTCCTTTATAAATTTATTTTCTACTGTCATTCACTGTCCGTAATACCTCACAACCCCAATCACCGTAATTAGTAACACAAATATATACAAAAACCAATTAACAAACACCAAATCCAGCATCACTAAATACCAAAAACAACACATAATTAAAACACCATACGTAACGGAGGGGAAAAGTTATCTGTACGTAAGCGCCCCCACGGTAGGAGGGGGGTTGGGGAGACCGGGCGTTCTGGCCCATCAGTCTGGCCACGGCAATTCAGATGATGAATTAATCCAACAAATGTGACGGTATCACTTAGCCCTAATGCACGGGTATAATGTTACCCGAAAATTTCTCGCGCAGAATTCGGGCGCTTCACTTTGAAAATCTCTGTCGACTTTAATGTGCGACAGTCCTTTGTTTCTTTATAGGGATTATGTTTTGCGCTGCGTCTGGAGGTTAATGTGTGTTTTTCTTATTTGTGGGTAGTGGGAGGGTTGGGTTTAAATTTTTGTTTGACTATTTTTCTGTGGCGTCATATTTTTTGGTCTGAACGCATCGTGAAATGGGTTGATTATTCTAAAGAGATTTGTAAATATGAGTTTAAGACTGTTTTTTTTTTAAAGAAAAATTTATATTCAGGTGCAGTATATAGATAATTATGTAGTTAATAGTATTTATTGATTTAATCATGACTTATTGTCTTTTTAGGGTTCCGTACCTCGAATAGAAAAAACGGAACCCTTATATCACCAGGATCACTTAGTTGTCCGTTTGTCTGTCAAAATCCTTTATTAGGACCGTGCGGAGGTATCAAGTTGAAATTAAAACCATATTCTCAATTTGTAACCCCTTGGAGCTGTGGAAAATATTACCCACTAAGTCCACGCAGTCAAAAAATATGGCCGTTTATATCACAAATTTGTACAGAACCCTTGCTGCGCGTCTGACTCGACCGGCCGGGTTTTTTAGTTGTTGTGGGTGAAATAAACTTACAATTTCTTGACTAAACTGCTGTCGCTAGTATTTTTCTAACCTTACTTGCAAATAATGGTTAGCTCCAACTAAACATGACAAATAGTAAAGTCCTATCCTAACCCACTAAAACCAAACCACATAGAGAGAAAGTTTACAAGAAATCCCCGAAAGATGTCGCCACACATCAAACTAAAACTCGTTACAAAATGTGACTACTCCGAATAAAGGTGTTGTTTTAATTACATTATCAGGCTGGCACACGCGTGGGGGTAGGGAGTACCCTTCTCACGGGTTGAAAGACATTCAAATAATAGTCTTCGAGAAAAGTGGGACGTGGGGTACAATGTTACCCCGAGTTGGGAAGTTTTGATTGCGTTGCTGGCTGTCACGGTTGACGGGTTCGATGAATTGTCCTGGTTCGTGGTTCGTGGCTGATGTGTCGTATGTCGATTGTTTTTATGTTTGTTCGTGGAGTTTGTTTGCAGGTCAGTAGATTGGGGAATTTTGATCTATTGACATGTTTGAAGTTGATTTTAGATCATGTTTGCTTTTTGAGTAAACACCTTATTCAACCAGTGTCGAAACTATTTTTAAAATGGCAGAATATGTGTTTTATTGTCTCATGTATGTGCGCTATTGACAATCTCTTGTATTTTTAAAAAGGTAGGCACAGTGGTCTAAAATACTGATGTTTTTGGCAAGCAGTGTTTACCTGACTAGCCTAGTGCATGCTGCTTAAACTGCCGAACTAACTAAAGTACTACCAAAAACGCACCAGCAAAAAATGCTTAAAATACTTATCGGAACAAACATCATTCTGACCAAAAACCAATTGCACTACCAACGTATTGGTCCCAAAAACAAGTTTCAAAAACATGGTTGACGGTGCTAAAACGTACCACGAAATTGCACACATGCAAATCGTTCGACAATAACGCGAAAACTTTGCGACACACACAAACACACTTTAAAAGTACTCCGTGAGGGTACAGTTGACCAATAGCATGCATTTAACCCTTCACAGGGATTAGGGACAAGCATTGTTTCAAAACGCCGAGTTTCGAGGCGCCATTTTGTTCATTTAAAATGGACGGTGTGACAATGGGTCACTATTGTTCGTCGAGAACGCTAGACGGACAAAGCTTGCACGAATGTAGGCATTGTTTTATCTTTTTTCTAATTTTTGCATTGCCTGCATTCTGGTTTTAAGCTGGCCATCGTATTTGATGAAAAGATTTGTGGAAATGTAAGATGGATGGTGATGGAAGCCCCTTGTTATTTGAAATGGGTTTCAGTCTGATGGGTCATTGTGTCGATCGGTTTATTACTTGAGACGGAACCGTTTCTACTTGATAACTATCGATAAATGAGTCCTTTTCCTCGTTTTAAAGCAAGGCAATGAGTGATTGGTTTGATATTGAGATTTCGTAATAAAAATAACAATTGGTGACTATTAACGTCACTAGTCAGGTATTTTTCATTCATCAAAAGAAATATCCACTTAATTTCTTTGCGGATGGGAAATCATCAAATAAATTCCCCCGCTCTGGGTGGAGTGGGGGGGAGTACCAGTCTTCTACTGACTAGAAATACCGATGTTCCTTCTTTTGGCCTTTATATGCTGAGGCCGCGATATCTCTTTCGAACAACCCGCAACTGCAGCAAGAAACATTCATTATAAGCAACTTTTATCCTTGGTCGTTATTATAGCATCAGTTAATCTTTTATTCTATCATCAAGTATACATTAAATCAAATTACATTAAACCCCCAACAAAGCATAAAAACTAGTGCCGTATTCAAAAATACATTTATTTCTAAATCCGGATTCCCTAAAACTGGAAATTCAAGTTTCTATTGTCGTGTTGTAAACTAAGGGTCATAACAACTAGATCAATGCATTGTGTTCATCGGCCAACGGCGCGGTGGGTTTATGAACATAATATGACCCGTTTTGGGCAATATTGTCCAATTTTCGGTAATACAGTTTTGTCAACAGCGGGCGTGTTAGACCGGGTCTTTTGTTGCAGGGTTAACTTTGACAAATTATCAAAATGTTGAAAATAATGTGTGTTGATGGGTACGCGTGATGATAGATTATTTTTTCAACTTGAATTTGAGGTGTGTGGTTTAGATAAAAAGTTTATTTTTCAATCGATAATTGTCATCTACACTAATATTCTAAAGAGGAAACAAATGTAGGTATTTTTCTCTATAATAAATAAACTCAAATACTACTAGTTCGATTTCAAAACTTATTTTGCTTTTTGATAGTTACAATATCACCAAGTAACATGGACTATGTTGTTATATAACCCATATTGTTATATAACCCATGTTACTTAGTGATATTGTAACACCCCACTCCTGAGGGTACTAGCGTGATGTTTCACGCTAATACCCACATCAGGTGGGGCTGTGTATTTTAGTATTATGATGGGTGCTAGCGTGGCAATTCAATTAAATGTAAAATAGTAAAGTTTCATCATTTTAATATGTACTTTGGATATTACTAAATGATATGAAGGAAAAAGGAGTAAATGAAGCCGTGACGTCTGATAGGGGAGAATGGAAGAAGAAAACGTGTTGCACAGACCCCAAATGGAATGGGACAAGGATAGGAAAATCATGATGACTTCGGATATTACTGTATAAAGTCTGGTTCATCAAACCCATTGCACAGTTGTGTTGTTGGGGAGTTTGTTCCGCCTCTTCTTCTTCCCACCTAAAATACTAAAAAGTGGCGAAGGCCGGGTGTTTTGGGGGCTTATCTTCTGTAATGAGGTTCGAAAAGTGCTGACTATCAGCCTAGTTTAAATAAATGACTTTTGATTCATTTTGCGTACAAAAAAGCCAAATTAAAGACAAAGACTAACTTGAAAGTGAAGCATTTAGATGGCCATTTAGCTATTTACTCAAATTGATAGCCAACACTTCATTAAAACCCCTTAAAACTAAGTACTATAACAAAGTTTTACATTACAAACACTCACATCAAATTAAATCAGCACTTGTATCCAGGACTCAGGTGTTCTGCTCAGCCTGTGTTCACTGAACCGTGGTTATACGAACAAAGCAATGAAATGGGCAGACGTATCTCATTACGATGCAATTTTGATGATTGGATAGTCAGATTGATTAGTTCTTAATCGAAGATTGGAAAGGGAGGTTTGTGGGCGCTGAGGTTTTTTGATTGACGGGCGAATTTTCATTGATTATGCAAAAACAAAGAAGTTTCTTAGTGGTTTGCTGCCTGAATCACTTTTTTTATCTTAGTAGAGTACCTTAATTAAATAAATGCATTAGGTATGTTTTTTCAAGATGACAAAATGGTTTAATACTAGCTTTTGCCCGCGGCTTCGCTCGCGTTAAATTCGGTGTAACACGGTTCCCCTTTCCTGATTTGCAGGTACCTGCTACCTGTAGTTTTTGCCGTTGCGCCTGATTTATTGTAATAGCAATGCTAAGTTTTCTCTTTTCTTCCATCTTTCTCCCTCATATCTCAATCTCAGCCTATCTCTGTACCAAAATTCATCAAAATCGGTTTAGCCATTAGGCGTGAAGAGTTTCTCGTTTGTAGTATCGACTACAATCTACAATTTTTTCTAAGAAAAATCAAATTTTCTTAAATTGTTTTTTAACCATTGCAGTGTTCATAAAGTTCAGTGGTGTACCTGTGGGTCAATTCCGGCAAGTCCATAAGGCAAACATTGCTTGGAAGCCATTGTAAGCAATCCAAGCTTGTATGAAAGTACCGCCACAGCATACAAGTTCCTGCCGGGGTTGCGGGTTGTTCGAAAGAGATACCGCGGCCTCGGAACGTAAAGGGCAAAAGAAGAAACATGGGTGGGTTTTAGTCAGTACAAGTCTGACATGCCCCCCCGCTCCGCCCAGAGCGGGGGAAGTCATTGGATGATTTCCCACCCGAAAAAAAAAAGCATACAAGGTCAAGTTCAAGTCGCATATTTCCATAAGACATGTAATATAGAACTAGCTTTTGCCCCCGGCTTCGCTCGCGTTAAATTCGGTAGCGCCTTATTGATTTGTAAAAGCAACGCTAAGTTTTCCCGTTTCTTCCCTCTTTCTCCCTATCCCACTCTTTTTTTTTTAAAATAGCCTATGTCCGTCTCCTGGTTCCCAACTATCTCTGTACCAAAATTCATCAAAATCGGCGTAGCCATTAAAGCGTGAAGAGGAAACAAACAAACTCACTTTCGCTTTTATAATATTAAGTAAGGATTGAAGGTACGTAGGTACCTTACCTACTGTATTATAGCTGAGTAAGGTGTGAAAATACATGCAAAGTTAAGGACAAACAATCATGTTAAATCATAAAATATTTTAAATATTCAGTAACAATTTAAAAAAAAAAATGGCAAATATTTGTGATTGTAAAGTACATATAAGACTAGCTGGCTTCACCCGAGTGATATAAAAAATTAGTATCATATATATTACAGATTAAAATCTACCTCTGTGCCAAATTTTATCAAGATCCGTTTAGCCGTTTTGACGTGAAAGAGTAACAAACATCCATACATCCATCCATCCTCACAAACATTCGCACTTATAATATTAGTAGGATGTCAAAAAAAACGCATCGTTGATCTGTGATTGTTCAGTTTGTAATATTTCTGTTCAGATGTTGTCTACACTCAAATAATTTTAAAGCCAACCATATATCTACATTTCACGTAGCTACTAGATAAATGTAGGTACCTAAGCTTGTGTGTTATAATAAACAAGGATTTATATTAGCATACAAATGACTGCCGCTACGCCATTGGACGGTGGTACCGACCAGTTAAATTTATTTATTATACTAACTGTAGGACAATTGCGTCTTTGTTTAACATGTTATTTGATTCTTTTTATTCTACTTCCTACTTATATAATATATATTATTAAATGCGAATGTTTGTGAGGATGGATGAATGTATGGATGGATGTTTGTTACTCTTTCACGTCAAAACGGCCAGCCGTTTTGATGAAATTTGGCACAGAGTTTGATTATAGTCTGGAATAACATGTAGGATACTTTTTTTCCCTACATAAAATTATATAATTATACGAATGTTTGTGAGGATGAATAGATGTATGGATATTTTTTTTTATCTTATGCTCAGCAGTCAAGCTTGCGACCAATGAAGATATAAGTATATTTATACTTTAATTAAATCATTGATTACTTTCAGTAATACACATTGTGTTAAAATAGCCGACTCATTGGCCCAGCATCTCGTAGCCGCCTACGACCAAGGTCTACGAGCTACGTCGTTGGCTACGACAAATTATTTGTAAAAAGAATGTGATACATTATTCTAACTTAGAAGAAGGTGATATTGTAGGTGTTTATATTTATAACACTACCTAAAAAAACTTAACTAAGATGGCGACACGAGATAAAAGCCATGTATGTGAAAACCTACTTGCAAAATAAACATCATTTATCTAATCTAAGCACTGAGCCGAACAAAAACATCGCAAAAATGACCTCCAGTTTTCTATTCTATATAAATAAAAAGGTAACTAGCTAGGTGTGTACAGTAAAAAAGAAATGAAACCAAAACCCTTGCAATAAGCAGGGCCAATAAGGACACTTGGCAAACAGTGTAAATTACCAATTAGTAAGCCTTTCATAGTGATACTGGTAAACAGAATAGCTGCATATCACAAGGTTCCGTAGAAATAAATAAAAAATAAAATGTTTTTGAAAATATTTGGACTACTACTAGCTACTTATTTTGATTTAAATTCATGCTTCAATTGCAGCTTCAGAGGGGCCTGCCAGGGCCACCGCCTGCCGGGGTTGCGGGTTGTTCGAAAGATATACCGCGGCCCCCGAACATAAAGGGTAATATAAGGAACATGGGTGACTTTTAGTCAGTACGAGTCGGTCACTCCGCCCAGAGCGAGGGAAGTTATCTGATGTTTTCCTATCCGCACAAAAAAATGGCAACTTTTATTTGCCACTAGCTGTTCCACGCGGTTTCACCCACGCTGCTCAGCACCTGTTGGTTGTAGCGTGATGTTATATAGCCTATAGCCTTCCTCAAGAAATGGACTATCTAACACTAAAAGAATTTTCCAATTCCAACCAGTAGTTCTTGAGATTAGCGCGTTCAAACAAACAAACTCTTCAGCTTTATAATATTAGTATAGATAGTATAGATAATATTAGTATAGATTAAGAAAACTTATTTTATGGCTCCATCGAGAAATATTAATTGATTATTATAGGAGTGCTTATTCATTGTAATACACATTACGAATAAATTAACTGGACGTTTAAGCAGGTGAACCCGTTAGACTGGAGGATTTATTTGTGTTAGCCATCTGAAATGTGACAATAAATTAATTATTTCTAAAATTTAATTTGTGATAAATGAAATTGTATTAAATCTGGTTCTTCTAACCTGACAGACAGATGTGTTGCTGGGGAGTTTGTTCCGCCTCTTCTTCTTCTCAGCTTAAACACTAGGAAGTGCGTTTGAGAGTTTTAGGGGACTGTCCCTTGTTTTTTTACTTTTATCTTATAAAAAGTGCTCATTTATTAGCCTAATCTGAATAAATGACTTTTGATTTTGAGTTCAGTTAAATGTCGCTATTCAAAAGCATTCCTTCGTTTTACGATAATATTATGACTCTTACCCCCGAATACTGAAACGTCACTCAAAATTTAAGTCCCACTTAAATTTAACAGAGACTCAGAAGTGACGTTTGACCATACAAAATGTAAAGTTTAAGAGCTGCTCAAATGTTAAGCAGCCCTCATATTTTGAGTGACGTTTCAGTATTCGGGGGTTAATCTTCTCTAAGTTAAAAGAGGTATTTATATAAACAAATATCAAGGTTTTAAACATCATCCTTCAAGTTAATTTAAATAAAAAATTGAACCCCAAAAAGCTCTTACCACAATCACCTCTCGATCCCTAAAAAAAACTATCGTCACTCCCCGTGCGATATTGCGACACCTTAATTAGTGACTGGCAACACCAAGTGGTCGGGAATTGCCACTTTTTTCCACCATTGTGCCTCTTTATCGCCACTCTCTCCCTGTGGGAGTCACGTTGCCTCGATGTGCTTCGGTGTGCTTCGATGTGCCAATTAAAGTACGATACCAATTGTTTCTGCAGCCTTTTGATATACAGTAATTACGTTTACGAGTTTGTGAATAGGTTTTTGTGTTGTTTTTTTTAGTTGTGGTTTTTTTTTGCTGTGTTGACTGAGTCGTGGCGCGTTCCAGTATCGTGGTAAAACACATTAAAGCTGTACAAGAATCTTTTTAGAAATCAGAACTAACGAATAAAAAATATCAAGCCATTTCACGAATCCGCAAACCACGTTTTTCGAGCATCAAAGGGTATCACTATTTTGATAAACTCGATACACATATTTACTGCTTCGTGATGGAGCTCTCTATATTTTTTTAAACCTTTTATTTTATCCACCTTGTTAGTTAGTACGTATTAGTCAAATCTTGCAACTTAATTTCAAACCACTCTCTTCAGCCGCTTGAGCTGAAATTTTGAAAGAAAAGAAAGAAAGAAAAACTTTTATTTGGGACTCGCACAAAACAAGTAAAACAATAACACAATGAAATAAAATAGTACAGACAAGGTAATTGTCTCTGTAGTGTTTTGCACACACCTTTGCTGCGGGTGACAGTACATTTTTAATAGACATGCTAATCCTAATCATACAGCCAGGATGTTTAAGTACGCGTTCAATTTTGACAGATAAACCAAATTTTATAATAAAAGATTTTTTATTTATTTCTTTTCCAAAATCCAGTGAATTTTACTTTTTATGGTAACTTTGTTGTTAATTTTTTAGCTGTAATGTCCCAAAAACAACATTTAAAAGCTGCTGGACACTGAACTATATAATAAAATAAAGACATTTTTAATGAAAGTTATGAATCTCAGACCCAATATTTTGTTACTCACGAAATGTACTAAGCAGTGTTATTTTATTCACCAACCCATCAATGCTCAAGTCCATACAAACTCAAGTATAACAAAACAAACACAAGTGGAGGCGAGCACACTTTAATATTTGAACTGCAACAAGCGAACAGGGGAACAATCGCATTGGAACTCAATGTTCATCGTTTCGTTGTGAACGTTCACCGCTTCGATAAAACCACCTATGGTTTTAAGAAGCGAACGGCACTTAAGCAGGATGTGGTTACGTAAGAGTGAAGAAAAGGATTTTTTTTTGCGTTTAAGGAGAGAAAATATTTCTTTATTTTATTTAGCACTTTTAAGTAGGTACACACGGAGACACATCAACCCATACGAAACCAGTCAATGCAGATCTCTTAACTACGTAACGTACACCGGAGATTACCTGTACGATGAGAGATCCGCTTTTACTGGATTTGTATATGTAGATGTGTTGTCGTGTGTACATGTTTAGGGAAATTGTTTCTTTTATAAATAAAATACACGTCGAAACAGGTACTGTAAATGTTGCTGTTTTTATTAGGACAATATTTTTCCCAGAAAACAGCGCCAATAATAAGTACTCAGAAACACTGACCAAAAGTAAAGAAAACAAATCACATGTAATTGGTACTTCTAAGATTTGTTTACATGGTTAGTTAGTTATTTACATGTGAAGATAATTAAAGCATGTTTATAGTGAGCCACTTTTAGTATGGCTTTATACATGTGGTTCAGTGTGTTTAAATATATAATGTGTTCGGTCACGGACTAGCGATATTCTAGATACTTATGTAACGAGTGTTTTAATATACTATTTTTTTTTTTCTATATATCATATTATAATTAAATTAATTACTAAATATATACAACCTATAAATATACACAAACTAATAATAATAAAAAAATATATATATACAGAAAATTACAGGGCGTCAAAAAATTCGTCCGTATCGCCGTCAACAGGTAAAGTGCCCAGAAAGCTGGCAGCATTACCGCGTTGGATGGCAATGCTTATTTTTTGTGCAAAAAACAGGCCAGCCCTCTGGTCACGAGAAGAATCGACCAACCGCTTGGCGATTTCTCGAAATACTACATGGGCACTCGGACCCCATGGCCCTAGTGTTTCAACCCCAAACGGCTCAAAAACATAATTACCAATCAAATTGTGATATTTGCGCCGTTTGAGGTTTTCAGCACCTGCAGCAGCAGCTCCAGCGCAACCCACCGTACTAGGAAGATGGGATGGTGCAAGGGTGTCGACACAAGTTGCATCCCACACCAAAGATCTACCCAACTTCCATGGCATTATGGTCATACCATCTGGTCTCTTTCCATCGACGCGTACCAAGCCAGTTGGTTCTAAAACAGCTGGCACCCCGGCGGTGGCAAGAGCACGACGGATGAGATCATTAATGCAAGCGTGCCGAGCAATACGACCTGCGCTTTTACTGCAGGAAAGGCCATGGTGTCCGAGGCAGTCGACTGCTTCCCCACATTGACAGCGATGCGGAGCCCCACAGGGTGCACCCAATCGCAAACACGTAGCGAGCCGGAAGGTTGTGTCACCCAACAAAGTACCTATGTTAGGTGACGGTAACGCCTGTAGCCAGAGGCCCGATTCCCACTCACCCACAGCCAGCAAGCGGGCACGCTCAGCAGAATTGGTGGACGTATTAATAAGGTTATTCCGTACCAACCTGCAGAGCGGCTCATCCCACTGTCTCTGGGAAAACGGGTTCACGGGCCAATCCGAGTCCGGGCAAGCCATTTTCCAGGCATCCTCTGCGTCGGTCAAGCACGGCACTTCCGAGTCAACCAGGGAGGAAGCTAAAATTTTCCTGGTCAGCTTTTCAGTGCTGTGGACGGAAGACAGGAATGCCGGTAAGCTTACACTGGAAATTTTGCGGACGCCGAGGCCACCAAAACGAATTGGCAGGGTGGCTTGTAGCCACGCTCGGTCATCCAAGGCCATATTAAAAATGGAAGATACAGTATTGCGAATAATTTGATCAATTTTGTCCAAATGTTGTGGTTGCTTCCAAAGTGGAGAACAACGCAGAAAATACATAAAATTTGGACCAAAACAGCAATATCTTAACAGGGTGAACGCCGAATGCAAATTAATTTGAGATAGTCTGTCCGAAATATCAATAAAATGATTGATTTTGTTCTCGATGAAAGATGAAAAACTTTCTTCTAAAATAGGAGAACCTAGGAGGTGAAGGGAACTTTTTTCTAAAATTTTGATGTTTGGGGCTATTGCATTAAATTTATCTATAGTCAATTGTCTGTCGGTAATGTCAGAAAGGTAAATTTCGCACTTTGAGGGATTAAGGTCAAGGCCAATAGATTTAAATTGCTGTTTTAGTAGTTTCAGATCATTCAAAACAGTGTCAACATCACCTCCTAAAGTTCCATCGTCCAAGTACCAAATGTTGAATTTTGAATTTAATTTTTTGATTATGGGGTGAATAGCTAAACTGAAAATGACAGGCCCGAGAGGGTCACCTTGTTGGCAGCCAACTGCAGATTCCAAAACATTGTCCTTGAACAATAATTTAGATGGATGTCTATAACATTGCCACATGAAACCATAAATTTCGGGAAGTTCTTTTTTCACTTCAGTCAACAAAGTGTCCCTGTTAACGGAGTTAAAAGCGTTTTTCACGTCAACCTTGAGGATGATCTCACCTTTTTTAGAATTTAAAAAAGAGGATAAGGCATGTACGGCAGCTTCACAACCCCCTCTGGAACCAAAACCGAGTTGAAGGGGTTGGAACTTAGTTGCAAGCGATTCGCTGTAAAGCTTGCAACAAATTTTGGCTGCCATACGCCTGTAGGTGCAACCGACGGCAATAGGACGAATGCCGCCATCCTTCTTGCGGAGGGCACACAGATTGGCCCCATACAAAACATCGACGACGGCATCGTTCACGCCGCCGGAGAGCATTAAGTTGACCAGAACCACAAGCTCCTTCAAGAGCGACTCACCAGCTTCCCCGGCGCCCACACTCAACAAATCTTTCAAATGTTGAGGAGTCAAGCCGTCGAGGCCGCCGGCAGAACCACTCCGGAAAGAGCTCACGGCTGCGGTCAACTGTGGGGGAGTAATAGAAAAAAAAGGTGAATCCTGAACGAGAGGGTCGGGCCGTGTGGGAGGGTCGGGGAAGTTGAGACCATCCGCAGGCGCTGGATGTTTACTCTCCAGGGCTAAAAGCGTCTCTGGAGAATAAGGCGCCATCACATCACTGCTGAACAGTAATCTGGCCGCCCCCCTGATGTCACCCTCGCTTAATTTGGATTCCACATGAGCACAAATACCATTCTGGTTAAAAGAAAAAGGCAATTTGGAATCTAAAATACGGGTCGAATTGTTGCAGTTTTCTTTAATTTGGTTAGTTAAAGATTTTTGGGTTGCCAAATTTTTTTGGACATGTAGAATCCTATAAGGGAAGGTGAGTAACTGCTCCCAAGCATGTTGTGAGTTCTCCTGAGTCGCGAGACGGACACAACGAGCTAAACACTGAGCAACAGAGTGTCTCGCGCCCCGGGGAACTCTTTTAAGAACCGGAATGGAATTTTTGAATTTAGATAATGTTTTCCACAAAGTTTGTTCTAAAGGAGTTGATGACGAGGTTGAGGCTGGGGGACACAGAGGTACACTATGGGGTTTGTGAACCTTGCCATAGTGGATTTTAAGTCCCCTTTCGCCTTTAAAAAAACGTGCCTGGGAGCAATGAGGGCATCTTACCAGTTGCACATCCAGTGATGTGACAGGTTGACTGGTACTAACTATTCCGGCGTCGCTACAGCCAGTGCTCAACATAAATTAAAAACTGTTATAATTCTTAAACTTACCAACTATAAACTTAAAATAATAAAAAACACTAAAAACACTTATTTACAATAAAATAAAAAACACAAAATTTCAATGACAACGGTTGCTATGGTTAGAGCGCAGTCGCGCAGGCAGACGGGCGCCGCGCCGACCATGCTGTCAATTTGGCGCAGCCCTGGCTACCGTTGCCAAGAGACGGGCGTCGCGTTGCGTAGTGAAAACCACTGATATTCCAGGAACTGCTCATCAAATTTCTTTTGAACGCGAAATATACGTTTTGATTACGGCAGCACAAAATTCTTGACACAATTGACTAGTAAATAACAGTCTAGAGATTTAACGTCTGGCAATTGTCGCACGCACAATGTAGCAGACGACACAAACAGCTTATTATAAAGTCCCATTTCAATTTATACAATAAAACCGCTTATTTGAGAAACACCAAAACCGTTTTCGAATGCAGATAAAAACGGAAAATCGCACACACAACACCAAAGTTCAACAGGGAATGCCAATATTTATTTGAAATGTTGAAATATGCTTAGTGTATTGAAACAGTAGGTATGGTTAAAACTAGATTATTGTTGATCTTCCAAAATAATTTTTAGTAAAATAGCTATTTCATTTTTCGTTGCTATGAAAAATGAAAAAAAAAAAAAAAAATATACTATTACGATACACATTTGGGTCTAATTCACTTTAAGTTTGGTAACCTGTAATACATTTTTTTTTTTTCAAATAACTGTATCTTTCACAAAAGAGGAATACAACTGTGATATTATTTTCCATAAATACGTTTAAGTTCGCTTTGTGAAGAGAAAATAAATGAAATACATTTTTATAATTGCAATGTTCTCTGAAAAAATGTTTCACCTCACATTTTTCAATTTTTTGAAGAACCTCGACATTCATGGTTTTATTTACTTTCTTAACTACAGAAATGTGGTACACGTGTTTACCACCATTTAGCCAGTGGTGCTTCTCTTCTTCTTTTTCAACATTTGGACACGCATTTGGTCCCTTCCAAGGTCCTCTTTCCACCTAGTCGGAATGCAAAAAGACACTATCCACTCTGTCTTCCGTCCCCTCCGAGATTCGTGGTGCTTCTAAAAATCTGCACTGTTGCTGTTTCTTGGCTCTTTATTATACAACGCGGTCCATTGAAGCGGGCTGTCATTAAAAGGCTTTTAATTCTTGATGGCTCCACTCTTCCCGTAGCCGATACACTGATCTGGAACAAATATAAAATTGTTTTAGTATTTCCGATTGTAGACTAATACTGGATGGGTTGTTTAGTTTAAGAGTGGATTGGGACTGTTATTGAATTAAGTCGCTATACGAAAACAACAAACCGTACTTTTTTTGGCTTAAATCATTCTCATTCTATTTAGTAAGGTGATATAATATACACAGTGACGGGCCTGTTGGTCTAGTGGTTAGTGGCCCTGACTGCTGAGCCGGAGGTATCAAATGTTTCTCACAACTTCCTTAGTTCCGCATAATTGTTTTGTGATAAAAAAAAAACACCAAGCAGCCAAGACATAACAACAATATACCTACACATGACGTCACAACATTCATCACATTCGTATCTATCAACCTATGACTACCAACATATATGTCGCATCATTTTTCCTTTGAAAACCATAATGCCAAGGGGCTTTTGTTGCAACTACCGTTGACATGCAACGTTCTTTCAATGCTCTCGAATCAGCTCATTAAAGTCTTTCCTTCGCATCATTTCCTTGGTATTTTCAATCCTTGTAAATGTTACGTTGTTCACTGATGTTCAGCTTATTACGTCACCGCTTTGTTACTTATGAAGCTGGATGATGGTTCAGAGAAACGTGGGTTTCTTTTGTTTTTTAGGGTTCCGTACCTCAAAAGGAAAAAACAGAACCCTTATTAGATCACTTTTGTCCATCTGTCTGTCAAGACAGATGGACAAAAGGGAGGTATCGAGTTGAAATTACCATATACTCAAGTCTGTAAACCCTTTGTGCTGTGAAAAAAGCCCTCTCAAGTCAACGCAGACAAAAGATATGGTCGTTTATGTCGCATGTTTGTACGGAACCCTCGGTACGGCAGTTTGACTCGATCTTGGCTGTTTTTTTGTAAGATGTGTTTTGCACGGCCAATAAAAGTATTGATTTTATTTATTTATTTAACACTTCAACCACAAAGTACAGAGGCAGACTTAATACCAAAGGTATTTGCTACCAGTCAACCTTCAGGTGATGCAAAGACAAACAGTGGTAGGTGTAGGTGTTGTAATTTATCTCAGCAACTTATATTAAAAAATGGCCAACGAGTGGGACGTTAAAGTTAGCATTAGCCCAAAGTAACTATGCCACGCGACGAAGTCGCGGGCGGAAGCTAGTTGCACATATTTAAGATGTAACGTTTCATTTATACTGGCTATCCTTCCACATTATCATCTACCTAACTTTTTCCTTACTATTGTTGAGGTATGTCACCAATGTAGGGGTAAATCACCGATGTAGGGATATGTGGTGGAGAGATGAGGCAGACTCCAGTTCAGAAGGTTGAATGAATTTATTTACAAAAACTTAACTATATATCTTAGGATGAAACAGAATCTTATTGGCTACAACTAATCAACAAATCAAAAACCTTAACCAATGAGAACACAGAGATAAAAATACAAAAATAAAACTAACGATTCCTATTGGCTATAACTATTTTAGCATGATCTCTACAAATTACAAGTGTTGCATTTTTTTCCCATGAACTGTAACTTAGCTTGGTCGATGTCGATAATGGCGTTTTGCACACTTAACATTCTTGGGATTGGTTCTGATTTATAGGTACTTGGAAATCTCTCTTAGCCCTCACTTGACATTCTTAAAATTAGTAAAGATTTGAAAGTATCTGGGAACATCTCATATCGTTCACTTGTCATTCTTGAGATAATTTACGGTTTGTTTTGGAAATCTCCCATATCACTCCCCCTCAAGCGAAGCGTACCTTCTTCTTAACTATTCGTCCGGTACGTGTGACGTATGGGAGACTGGCGTCCGACTTTGCAGAGGGTGGACTGGTCGCATTATTGTCAAGTTTCTGCGGTACTTGAGTTTCGGTATCCGTGTTGTTCTTTGTCCTGACATTAGCGGTATGCGTTATGGGTGTGTGCAACACTGTATCGTTCGCTTGTTCGTTGAAAACGTAAGCAGGTTTTAGTCTGTCGAGCGATATTATGGCTGTTCGACTTGGTAATTGTATCTTGAGGTGCTTCTCGTGACGTTGCAGTACTTCAAATGGGCCATCGTAAGGCGGAGTAAGCGGGGATCGTACAGAATCGTTGCGTATGAAAACGTGTTTGCATGTTGCGAGGTCCTTGTACACAAACGTTCGTTGTTGTGCTTGTTTTCGCTCGGTCGGTGCCAATGACGTCATTATTTGAATTAATTGTCGTACGTAGTCCGCATCTTCAATCTTTGACTGTGTAGGTACGAAGAAATCAGAAGGTTGCGTGTTCATATCACGTCGGGGTCACCAATGTTGAGGTATGTCACCAATGTAGGGGTAAATCACCGATGTAGGGATATGTGGTGGAGAGATGAGGCAGACTCCAGTTCAGAAGGTTGAATGAATTTATTTACAAAAACTTAACTATATATCTTAGGATGAAACAGAATCTTATTGGCTACAACTAATCAACAAATCAAAAACCTTAACCAATGAGAACACAGAGATAAAAATACAAAAATAAAACTAACGATTCCTATTGGCTATAACTATTTTAGCATGATCTCTACAAATTACAAGTGTTGCATTTTTTTCCCATGAACTGTAACTTAGCTTGGTCGATGTCGATAATGGCGTTTTGCACACTTAACATTCTTGGGATTGGTTCTGATTTATAGGTACTTGGAAATCTCTCTTAGCCCTCACTTGACATTCTTAAAATTAGTAAAGATTTGAAAGTATCTGGGAACATCTCATATCGTTCACTTGTCATTCTTGAGATAATTTACGGTTTGTTTTGGAAATCTCCCATACTATATTGGGGTCGACTTCCAGTCTTACCAGCTGAATACCAGTACTTTATTTCCACAACCTAGCAAACCTAACTTGGACTGCATTATCCCGAATTTTCCTTTCACAACATGACCAAAAAATCTTTACCACAAACAACAATATACAAAGACATCAATACATCCCCACCAAAAGAACAAACTAGCTGACACAAGCACCAGTCTGTCCCAGACTTTTCCGTTTGCCATGACACTTTGAGTCGACTCACTTTTTAATTAGCGTATTTTTCTTTGTGGCGGCGCCGTGTAAATTAGCCTCTGATGTGAAGTGCAGCAAAGCTTGCGAGTTGCGCCACAGAGGGACGCACTATCATTGCCCTGGTTTTATGGGAGGCTTTTGTGCAAGCATTAGCGTATTAGCTGTATGTGTGGGTGTGATACACGCTGGAAACAGAATTCAAATTGCCAGTTTTATGAACTGTTTTTTTTTTAAGTATGGGATAGAGTTTTAACTGTTAAGTGAAGTTATGAGCAATAATAACACTGTCCGCAGAATATTATTTTTGCGGTTGTTAAATTATTAAATAATATTTCCCGCTCGCGCGAGCGGAGTGTCAGACTTTTACTGACTAAAACCCAGTCTTGTTCCTTCTTTTGCCCTTTGTGTTCCTTTTTCGAACAACCCGTAATGCGGGCAGGCAGGGGCCTTGGCGGGACCCTCTGACACACGCCTTGAACACGAACGCGCTGGCGACACGGCCTGTCGTCAATAGAGGGACGGAAGGTGAGCTACCCATTGCTCACCGCCTACAGACCTGCGTCTAGGGTGGCCGGGAGTCCTTTCGCGGTGGCTGGGTTGGTTTCAGGTTCTTTCCCCCAAACGTCTGGCAACCTCTTTCGCTAGCATGACTGAAGCAGGTGGTCCCATTCCCTCTAACCCCGGACCATGGACTGAACCAGGGCCGGACGCGAGAGATCGCCGCCGCCGATCGCCGGCGCAGCGTCCAAATTCCATCGTGACCTCCGGGCGATCGTCACAGTGGTTACATCCGGGCGTTTCCTCCTGCCCGATTATATGCCGGAACCTCCCGAAACTTCCGTGTTCAGTGAGGACCTGCGTGAGCCCGTAGGTGAGGAGGCCGTGGCCGTGGCCATCTTTCCAGAGATTCCTCAAAGTTTAGACAAATTAATCGCCATTATTGTGGCGTGCCCTGCATGGGATTGTGACAGTTGATCTCTCCATGCCACCATGAAATTGTAGTAGTTTTTACTAATATAATATTCCTGAGTGAATATTGATGATGTACACATCAGCACGTTTGTAATCCCAGAAGGGTATCGCAGAGGTGTACCTAAATATTAGACCCAAATTTCGCCAGGTATGTTAATTAAACTTCCACGTAATAGGGGACAAGGCTATTGCCATCATCTGGTCACGAATCCAAACTGCGTAGCTAAGAAATTCCTGATGGAAAAAATCCAAGTGTACCTACTGGCCCCGACTTAGGAATCGAATCAAAGTCTTCGTGATGACAGGATAAGATATGATGAATCCGGGGTTGCGGGTTGTTCCGGGGTTGCGGGTTGTTCGAAAGAGATACCGCGGCCCCGGAACGTAAAGGGCAATAGAAGGAACATGGGTGGGTTTTAGTCAGTACAAGTCTGACATGCCCCCCCGCTCCGCCCAGAGCGGGGGAATTCATTGGATGATTTCCCACCCGAAAAAAAAAAGATACGGTGAATAATTTTTTGAATCACATCTTATAAATGCATGATCTAGACGAAAAAAAAACAACACGTTTACATTAAAAATGTATAGTCTACTAACCTAATTTCAAGTCAATTAAATGCGTAGTCGTACATACTTATCATTATAACGCCGTCATAATTCTCAACTATAACAGAACTTTGTTCTCGTAAATTCTCAACAAACAACACAAACACTACCCAAAGGCATTGTAGCACATTAGAATTTTAACTTCAGCCGTTTCAGACGCAAGAAGATTAACAAATCCCAATCACGGGAGAGATTCGCGTATTCATACTAAAGTTTTCCGCCCACGAGGGAGACGAAACATACTAAACCACCTTAGAGTAAACGAGACACAGATATTCCAAGTGTGAGGGCCATAGTACATGGGTCTGACATAATGATATATTAATTTCTGTCGCGAGCTTCCATTGTTTTGGTAGGTATTTTACGGCGTGACGTATGGTCATTATGTTTTCATAGTTTCATAAAGACTAATTCAAAGGCGTACGCTGGCGTGCGCTTAATGATATAGAAGGATAATGCGTGTGATAAATTGCTTCATTGTAGATTTATGTTGGTCTGTTTACTAGTGATTACATAACTTAATATCGCTCCTGTAATTCCTAAAGGGTTAGACAGGGATAGCATGCCTTTCACTGGCCACAAATCCTGACTCTTAATAAATTCTTAAAAAAATCTCAACAAACTTGTCTTGACCCGGGACTCAAAACTAGAACCTACCTTTAGATGTACAAACTACCCCCTTTTTTTCGGGTGTTAATCATACAAACAAATCAGAACAAATTTAACAACATTTTATTTAAAGTTTTTTTAGAATTTAAAGGATGTTATCACCTTAACAGTTATCATTTTATTATAATTGGCTGTTTGTGTAAGTTTAAATGTTTGTAAACGCACCCACGATACAGGGAAGTTCCTAGTGTGGGGCAAGGTTTAAAAAAAAATGTTGAGTATCCAACTATCTTACTTTTTTTTTATTGGACGACTCGTAGATCAACTTGCTGTTGAGTTGATTATCTGCCCAACAGAACTATAAAGGGTATTTCAACAATCGCACAATAATGGTATTTAATTTAAGTTACCTATCTTCTAATTTTTGTGAAAACAGACAAACCTTCCACCTGGATATTCCTTGCCATGGCCGTCTTGGAAATCTCTAAATAGACTCCGACTCCAAATCGCAAAAACAATATCTACAGACGGGGGTTCATAGACAACTCAGATTTTATTTATTTTATTTTATTTATTAGGGAAAATAAAATAATATTAAATAAAATTTATTTATTTATTTATTAAGGATCTCCAACAAAAGATGTACACAGATCATTTAACTTAAATTATGGACGACAATAGAATCACGTAGGTGCACAAGGAGTGCACCTACGTGATTCTATTGTCGCTTACAGGAGACCACAGCATGCACAATACAATTAACTATAAGCTAACAAAATAACAGTTCATATATTATAGAATTAAATAAAAATAAAAATTTTGTAATAACTAAATATTGAAGCAGGTTGTATTTGGAATTGAAATTAGTAAATTTAAAATTTTATGTAATTTTAACAATTTTATGAAAACAGACGAACCTTCCACCTGGATATATATATTTTTTTATTTAAATTGTGTATACGGCATGTCTCAGTATTCTCTGAAAACCGGTTAAAAGAAAAAAAAAAACCTCTACTCATACTGGTTCCTCATAATTATAATAATTACATCCTTACCCTGACTACGTCCCGTCACTAATGAGATGGTACCTATCTTTGATATCGATATTCTTGTGTGTACTCCTGCTTTGATCATACAATATTTGGACCTCCTTTGATTGTGTTCTATGGTATATGTAGTGTTAAGGTTTAATAGAAAACTAAGCATCTATAAGTTAAACTATGAAAAATCTGTAAAAAAAAAACAAGTTGAATTGTTTGAAACCTTAACTTATGCACAGACAGAAGATTTACTTGTTGTCTGCAAATAAACCGATTACTTCACTTTTGTGTAAGTTTTCATTTTGGTATTCTAATTTATATTACTGTTAATTTATTTATTTTAAATAATTATTATTGCCCTTTATAGCCTGAAACACAGGTCCAACCTAGTTCGGGCAAAAAAACAACTGTGCTCTATTGATTGTTAAGAGGTTTTTGTCGGTATATCCCTTTTATAAACAAACGATTTTTTAGGGTTCCGTAGTCAACTAGGAACCCTTATAGTTTCGCCATGTCTGTCTGTCCGTCCGTCCGTCCGTCCGTCCGTCCGTCCGTCCGTCCTCGCTTAATCTCGGTGACCGTTAGCACTAGAAAGCTGAAATTTGGTACCAATATGTATATCAATCACGCCGACAAAGTGGTAAAATAAAAATTGGAAAAAAATGTTTTATTAGGGTAGCCACCCTATATGTAAAGTGGGGAGTGATTTTTTTTTTAATTTCAACTCTAACGTGTTATATATTGTTGGAAAGGTATTTAAAAATGAATAGGGGTTTACTAAAATCATTTTTTGATATTGTCAATAATTTCGGAAATAATCGCTCCAAAAGTAAAAAACAATGTGTCCCCCCCCCTCTAACTTTTGAACCATAAGTTTAGAAAATATGAAAAAAATCTGAAAAGTAGAACTTTATAAGGACTTTCTATGAAAATTATTTTGAACTTGATTGACACAACAGTTTTTGTACAAAAAAGACAAAAAGTTTTACAAAATAATTTCTGGACTAAGTTTGTAGTATAATCGTATATGCAAGCATTTTTTTTAACTTCGTTTTCATATTTTATTATCCTGAACGTATCTTTTTTCAAACAAAAAAAAGAATTATTGAAATCGGTTCTCGCAATCCAAAATTATTAAAAAAAAGTATTAATTAGGAAATACAATTCTCTAGTGTTCAACGTCAAACAAATAATAAACTCATAAGTGGGAACACTTATTGTGACGGACGGGAAACTACGGAACCCTACACTGAGCGTGGCCCGACACGCTCTTGGCCGGTTTTTTTATTTTTATTAAATTATTATTAAAATTTGTTTTTTGTATTAAAAGCGTTTTCCCGCTCGCGTAAACATAGGTGACAATCAATTCGTGTTGTACTCATCATGATTCGAAAGATGGCGTCATTCACCATCATAAGAATGTTATTATTGTTTGACTCGAAAACAGTACTTTTTTCGGAATGCAAAGCAGAGTCCGTTTCTGTACACATAACAAGGTATGTCAAATGGGAACAAAGTAACTTTGTTTCACATTTATATCTAATATTAGTGCTTGGATTATTTATTTGTGTCAGTATGCGTACCTAATCATCAAAAATATTGAAGCATGTGTGATAATATAATATATGAAATCATATTATGTGTTGTTTTTTTTTTCTCGAGGGCTACTTCCAGCCGGAGCTACACACATTCTTACATTCGAAAAAACCATACGCCCAGGTGTTTCGATTTTGGTTTTTATAGCAATTTCGTTTTTTAATTGGCTCAACCCTTTTACATGCAACGGCTTAATTTTCACAACCGTCCCAACACTACGAAATCTTTCAATATCCCCTAATTAATCCAGTTTCATAATACTCAGCGTTAGAACTAGCAGGTCATTAGTCGATATGACGTCACATTGCAAGGGGATGATAATTAGCGTCTCCAATCCACCCTCATAGCATATGGTGTGTCCTGCAAGTCATGGTTTGGGGGATAGAAAGTGTTATGATGTAAATATGTTAGTGAGATACATGGAGATATTTTACAATTATACGGGCAAATAATCAGCCTTGTTGTTCGAGTTGCCGCAAGCATGGCTAATGAGCAATGAGGTCTGTTTTTATGCGGATGGCAAATCATCAAATAACTTCCCCGCTCTGAGGAAGGAGGAGGAGCGAAAGGGAGTGTCAGACTTGTACTGACTTTACCTTATTGATTTGTAATAGCAACGCTAAGTTTTCCCTTTTCTTCCCTCTTTCTCACTCACATCCCACTTTTTTTTAAATAAAAACTGGTTCCCAACTATCTCTGTACCAAAATTCATCAAAATCGTTTTAGCCATTAAAGCGTGAAGAGGTAACAAACAAACAAACAAACTCACTTTCGCTTTTATAATATTAGTAAGGATTACTCATTTGTTTGTAAAAATGCAGGGATTGGCACAGGCCAATCGGCCTGTCCTAGCATCGGTCGCTAGATATAGCAACGATCGACTTCGTTGATAGCCTCACCGCTTAACCACGTGTATGTTGACAGCGACTGCTGACAAACAAATGAAGGAAATTGACAGGTGCGTATGTCACTTGGTCACTTTGAATCAACGGAGTCTTGTCGCGTGGCTTCTCCTTTTCTCCAGAGAGGTGAGAAGAAGAAAGAGGGCGTTAGATGTCGCAGCACGAACATTGTTTTATTCGTCAAGTTACAAAGTAAAATAATGTTTCTATTTAGTCTGTGTCGACTTTTTCCTCTTTTTGTGTGATTTATGAAAGAGAATAAATCTTTTGCGTTCGTTGGTGAAAAGATTAACCAGTCAAGGTTAGTTGCCAGTATTAAGAACTTGACCACAAGTAAGGTAAATGTGCAATTTTAACATTAATGATGTAAACCAAGGTTTTGTAATGATTAAACAGTTTTAAAGACATATTTGTACACAATATGTGACGATGTCAATTCCATCATACTTTTGTGCAGGTATTGACTTAGGGGAGATCCTTGTACCATGGGACACTTTTCTTCAAATGTCCATAATTTAAGATCAGATTGATCAATGACCATGAATGTTGAAATTTTTATCAACTAGCCTATAAGATCACAATATTATGAAGCAACAAACGACTTACTACGCTTTATTTATAAAAAAATGGCATTTAATTATTTCAGAAAATTTGTCCCAAGGTACAATCATGGTTCGTACCTTGGGACACTAATATTTGTACCTTGGGACACATTTTGTTTCCATCATCTGACATAAATGTTATATATCTCGATAATTTAGGTATTAATGGGCAGCTGTTAAAGTCATTTAAAACACTGAAAATATAAGAAAAATTATCATATAATCACTTTTTATTAGATAATCAGTTAAACAACCATAATAACAAAAGTTGTTCCTAAACATTACTACTGCTTATTTTTAGACGTAAGGCCGCATTTTTGACAGTAATTATCAAAACAGGTGTAATCTTCGTGTACCCATAGTTGACAAGTGACGCACTGAATCCAGTCTTCTGTGCTCGAAGTAGTGAAATAATGTCCCAAGGTACAAAAAATTCACTGTCCCGAGGTACAAATTACGATTGTTCAAAACAAAGTGTGGTTATAATTTATAAATCACAGAAATCTATTGTACTGAAATAAAATAAGTGATTGTAAATATAAATAACAACTAATTGTATCATAATGAAACGGCTTAGCTCTAAATATTTCGATTTTAACACAGATTCAAGTGGATTGTAAAAAAAAATCGGGCGAAAAAATCACACTGCATATCACAACTAAACAACGACGCAAGATGGCCGACTTTCCTTGTTGCATCCTGAATATTTATGTGAAATGGTTACTAGATGTCGCTAGTTACCCTTTCTAGATGCAATATTTCTGGTTCAATGAGCATGTCCCAAGGTACAAGGTGTCCCAAGGTACAAGGATCTCCCCTACTTCCTTTTCTAATTCTACACAAAAAATAATTAAAATTACTCAAAGTAGATAACTCATCATCTGCCTAGCCTTTTCCCAACTATGTTGGGGTCGGCTTCCAGTCTAACCGGATGCAACTGAATATCAGTATTTTACATGGATCGACTGCCTATCTGACCTCCACAACCCAGTTAATACTGGGTAATACGATACCCCTTGGTAAGACTGGTTGTCAGACTTTCGGCACACTGACTACTTGTAACGACTGTCAAAGATCTACAAATGACAGCCGGGACCAACGGCTTAACGTGCTTTCCGAGGCACGGAGGAAACTCGGTATGTAACGGGTGGTCACCCATCCACAGACCAACCTAGGCAAGCGCGGCTTAACCTAAATATCGACCCGAGCGGCTGCTATTATTTAGCCACGAGCTCCTCAAAGTAGATAACTAACTTATAAATAAACAAAAAAATTGAAATGTATTGTCCCAAGAGACTGGCCGCCTTGCCACGTAGTATGGCATCGCTTAGCCTCTGGCTAAAATAAAAGCCAGCACTTGAATCATTAGAAGTAGCACCTAAACGTTTTAAAATTTCCTTTAAAAAGGATGTGAGCACAAGGGTCCCACGGTTAGAGACCTTCAACCCCAAACGCCAGCGCAGCACGAAGAGCTAGGAATACGGAATGGCGCACCGATATACCTCCTTTCTTGCCATAATAATATCATCTCTTACAAAGTCCATCCATCGCGTCTTTGCTCTCTCTAGGCTCTTACACATTCATTCTCAAAAATTTCCTCACCAGAATATAATATAGATTAGACACCGATTCTAAAGATATCCTATACTTTTTAAGGCGCAATGCAATTAGCTTTTTTTTAAGCAGATTATGAGTTTTTTAACAAATTGCCACACGATGTTTTATAACAGTCGGTATAATCAATTAAGTTTAAAACGAAAATTATGTTGAAACTGAAGAAAGATTTTGGAACGCACCCAGAATCCGATCTCGATGAGGAGCCAACATTGTACAAAAAGAGATGGGAAATCAAAATGTATGTGACCACAACGCACTAAGGAGTTATGGTAGGTTTCAATAATTTCGATGAAGTTAAGTTATCGTCATCAACAATTTATATTTTTTTGCGATAATTCTTACTTATATTATTAAAGAGAAAGTGAGTTTGTTTGTATGTTTATTTGTTACGTCTTTACGCCTAAATGGCTAAACAGATTTTGATGACTTTATGGTATAGAGATAGTTGGGACCCTGGAGACAGATATAGGCTATTTTAAAAAAAAAAATTGAGATATGAGGGAGAAATTGGGAAGAAAAGGGAAAAACTATCATTGCTTTTACAATAAATAAGGCGCAAGGGCAAAAACTACAGGTAGCCGATACCTATAAATCAGGAAAAGGGAACTGTGTTACCCGAATTTAACGCGACCGAAACCGCGGGCAAAAGCTATTTTCAAATATTTTTCTAAAAGCAATGCCTAAAACATTTATTTTTCAGTTTCACCATTGTATGAGCAGAAAGAAGGTTTGTTCAATTCCACCATTTATTTATTTGTACAGTAAGACAAACGAGCACAAAGATACTGCTTATTTCAATGAGCCGGTTGCAGACCAGGGGCTAGGCTAAGTTCGTTTAGCTTAGCTAGCATAGCTGACGCAGTATTTCATAGTTTTTTTACAGACTGCAAATTATGTTACAAACAAGAAGTTGTGTCAGTTATGCATGCTATTTAAGCCTAGCTCTTGGTCTGCATCCCGCATGAGAAACTTCTTCCATCAGACCTGCGAAGAAAATATTGTTTCTATTCGGATACTTACATCCCCACATGACAATCTCTATAATAAATATTCATAAGCACCGAACACACTATAAACGAAAACAGCACTCCAGCCTCCCATCAAAAGACAATAACTTCACATATTCATTATAATATTATCAAAACAAACACATAACTATCTACCAACAAATGTTCGAAATATTTCACTGGGATATCCGACATTTCTTATCCTACCCACTTAAAACCTTCGAAGGGCAATGGGTCCTTCGAGTGTCATTCATCAACAACTCTCTACGAACTTTGCATGTACCTAAAACCTCTTATTATTTGCCACCCTACACTATAAAATTGGACCGAATGTGCTTGACCACACCAGCGAAAACCAAACTTTATCATCTTCCTCACAGAGTTTAAATTTGTTTGTTATAGCGGTGTAAAACACAGTCGTTTTAAAGCATTAATTATCCCGTTCAACCCCCGTTTTAGGGTAAACCCTTTAGGAAATTTTCGTCCCTTGCTGGTCACCCTCCGAGGTCCAAGCGAAGTCATTAGTCTGCGCTATGTAAACGAAGGTATTTGTTGAAAAGGTTCCGTTTAATTTCGTAGATATTTGTCGTTTGATATGCTAAGAACGGAGGCTGTTAGAAAGGGTAGTGAAATGATCATTTGAATATATATGAGTATAGCAAAAGGGTTGTCAGTGATACTGATTAATATGGAGAATTTGATAATATGGACATGGTTCGTTTAATTTAATGATTTCGTTGTACATACATGAAATATGATCTCAAATGATTAAATACTTAAAAAAACACGAGTTTATGATTAATCAAATAAGGCTGATGATGTCAGTCATTTTTAAAAGGCAAATAAACTTGCCTTTGACTTTCAAAAATGAAAACGCTGTTTAGTAAAGGTCTGGACTGAAAAAAGTACTGTCAAAATTTATGTAATAGACAACATAGAGTGTGATGAGTTTACCTAAGTACTCTTAGGAATGCTAATATTACCAGTTGATAGTTTTAAGAACCTTGTTAAGGAAAAGAGCTCATTACTGAACACTTTTGATGAACACTTTTTCTTATGAACATGTAAGAAAAACAATATTTCGACATGCACTAAAAAAATCATACAAATTTTAATTAGAACAAGCAAGTATGTAAGCTTTATTAAACCACTAGCTGGTTACGTGTTACGTGAAAGAGTAACAAAACCCATACATCTATACAGCCATCCTCATAAACATTCGCATTTATAATTTAAGTTGGATATTTGTAGGAAGTTTGTAGTAGGATATTAGTAGGAAGTAGGATAGCTGGCACCCGCGGCTTCGCCCGCGTGATATCGAAATAAAGTATCCTATGTGTTATTCCAGACTATAATCTACCTCTTTGCCAAATTTCTTCAAGATTCGTTCAGCCGTTTTGACGTGAAAGACTAACAAACAGCCATCCATCCTCACAAACATTCGCATTTATAATATTAGTATGACTATAGTAACAATCAAAAACTAAACAATACAATTACACAAACCACGATTGCTTCAACCACAGTCCAAGAGCCCTTCTCTTTCTTATAATAACTCATCAACATCTATCAACGCACAACAAACACTGCATACCTGTCACATCAGTTCGCTCCAGTGCGCTCCCTTGCTCTTAGTTTATGCAAAATTAGTTTTCCAATACAAAACCCCTCGTGTCTAAGCCGTATTAGCTTATCTTTCCACTTGGCACGCTATAAATTGGTCAAAATCTCGTTGGCTCCTCGACTTTGCTACGTATTCCTAAATGTTAGGGTGACCAGTTTGTGGATGGGTGTTAAGATATGTTTGAGGCAGTTCATTTTTACATAATTATGTAAAATATTTGAGTTGGGTGAAATATGTAACTAATCATTTTGTAAGTTGAGTGTTCGAAATCATCAAATAACTTACCCCACTCTTGGTGGAGCGGGGGGAGTGTGAGACTTTTACTGACTAAAACACATCATGTTTCTTCTTTTGCCCTTTATGTTTCGGAGCTGTGGATATCTTTCGATCAACCCGCAACCCCGGGTGTTATCCGATATTTACGTTACCTTTAATTTTTACTATGCATCTATTGAATTTATCGGTTTTAAAACTGGTGAGGTTTAGTCTAAAATATTTTTTTAGAAATTGCATAAAAAAATACACTACTTTTGTAATTTATCAATATCTGGCGATCAATTAATGAATTGTTTAATTGTCTCACATTTTGCGCGTGCCATTTTTTATACTTTTTATACGTCAGGACTTAGATTATGTACAATTTATTGAGTTATAGAAAAAAAGAAAACAGGAACACCTTATCATTAAACTAAATAAAATAAGTAATGCCAAAAGAGTCTCAGCGCAGCATAATGCCAGATGACGCTGATTTTCAGCGGCCCCACACAAATAACTATTATTTGTGCACTCATTGTTGCAAAATAAATAATAATTCATTCATGAATAAATATAATATGAGAAAATATCCTACAAATTCCTCACCACGTATCCATACTACCCCCAAATCTAGTGGCTCCACCAAGTGGTATCACCAGTTAGCTCTGTTCACCGAGTACCAAGATAACATCTAACAGCAATACGTTCTATTATTGCCCAACATACATAGATTACACACAGTTTTGTTTATGTATTGTATGTACCTACATAAATATATTCCTGTTGACATGTTTAATGTGATTTTTAGTTTAATGAATTGCCGATAAAAGTGCGTTTGTCGATTATTAGTGCCATCTATGTTTAAAAAAACCTTGGCTGGAATTATTATAATGGTGTTTACTAGGTATACTTATTAAAATAAAATGAAAAAGATATAAAAAAAAATGTTACCTACTTATTAAAATAAAATGTTTTTTTTTTTTTTTTTAAGTTTTGATTTTACCAACCGCTGATTTTATTTTAATCAGAAGACGGAGATGCATTTTGTTTACCTAAAAATACTGGTCTTACCTAATAGCTACAACACTGTTCAATTAAAAACAACAATTGAAGAAAAACATGTTACCAATTTTTTTTTATTCAACAACCGTTCTCCGACAGTCGTTTCTCCTTGGGGCTGATCTCCGACAGGACGTTTCGTTATTGAGAGATTTTAAAACAAAATTTATCACACTTAACCCTAAAACGCAACCATGCCTCGCATTGAGTAATTTAAAACAAAAAAAAAAAACAAAACACAACCCTTCCTCGCAAGCTTGCGGCTAAATTTTTTAACACAACAAGTTTCATTATCAAACTAACACAAAACTAAGATAAGGTGCCTCCACAAAGTAATCTTTACACTCCCCCTCCAAAAGCTTCGAAACTTGTGAACAAAGTTGAAATAACTTTGGAAGACCAAGGGCTGTTTAGAAAGGACCCCAACTTGCCCCGACTCTGAAATATTAATGTAGTTTCACAGAATCTTATATGAGAGGTGTATATGCTTTCTGGATATTTGCTAATGGCTTGAGGAGAGTCCGGTTAGTATCGATACGTCTCCACAGATTTTCGGGTGAACAATTCTCCAATGTTTAGAGGTGAAGTTTTGTGTTGAATTTGTAGAATTGTGTTATTGAAAGTTGGTAGAAAGGTATTGGTTTCAAGCTACTTGAAATATGAGACTAGCTTATGCCCGCGGCATTGCCCGCATGGAGTTCGGTTGTTGTTCCACGGTATCGTGTCGGGATGCAGGTTATTTACTATCTGTGTTCCAAATTTCATTTAAATCCATACATACTCAAGAAACATCGCAACCTTTTCACATTGTGAAGACGTATAGATGTTAGCAAAAACTGCTTCACGGTTTTGAATGCAATTTAGCACACCGATAGATTTTAAGCTGGTTTATGATGCCGAACATCACACGGAAAACACCGCAAGAATAAGCTAGTTTACAATATTGATAGGATTTTGTTTTACCTTGCGATAGTTTGTACTGCTAATAAAGTGAAAAATTGGTAAATAGAGAATGGCAGTACCGGCAAATCGTGTCATGTTCCAACCATTTGAAACGCAACATCAAATTCATATGATCAACCACACATAAACTTGCAGCATGCACCAAACTTTTCTTGTCAACTAAAATTGAATTGCAGTCTATACAGACGCTAACGGTCGTCGGTACGCCATTGCGTGGAAACAAACACGCATGCACAAATATGAATACGTGGACCACGCAACACATACAAACAAATTCGCACACAGACAGACTTGTCGGGCAAATTTTCAACATGGCACACCAACTTAGGGGTGGACTACACTCGTGTCCTTCCTTTTGATTGCAATTAATTCGGAAACTAGGGAGGAGACGGGGGGTGTGCGGCGCTGGGGGAGGGAGGCAAAGGGTTCGTTCGGCCAATGCGCAGGGCCGAACTTGGGAATGGATTGTTGGAGTTTCGAAAGTTGGTACAAGTGTTCGGTTTGGTTAGCGGTCTTTAGTTCTAGTTTTGTTTCCATTGATTTGCGATCAAGTTTTTGTGGTGGGTTTGAGTATAACGGAACTTGATAACGAGGTAGGTGATTGAAGTTAGCCAATTAGAATCGTTGGGAATGATAAATAGGAATGAGAAAGGTAAACACTCTTTATGATTATTTATATAAAAATGTTGTAATTTACTTTAGCAAACTCAAGATTTTAGAGCAATATTTTGTAAATTTGTGCATTTTTAGATTATTAGTTTTTCACTTTAATACATTTTTTATTTGGAAAAAAATTTAAGGCCTTTTCTTAGACCTTACCTGCATTTCAGAGTAGCCTTCAAAGATTCCACGAATATTTTCATAAAATTTTCCCAGTATACAGGTATTATTATTATATTTCTCCGTCAAACTCCCACCCTGGCTGTCAAACGGTCTAGCCCGCCATTACCCGGTGAAAAATACCCAGACATTTTTATCCCGTACTTATAACCTGTTAGGACGAACCTGTTTTCTTTTTGCAATTAGTGACTCGAGATATTACTGGCCGCTTCAATATCTGTGAGATGAAACAACAACCATTACAGATGGAGGAATTTCGGTTTACTTTTGAATATTGAAGTAGCTTGCTTCACATATATTATTTATCTTATATTTGCGAAGTTGGCTGTCTTTATTGCTATTTCTTTGGAAAAAAGTAACCTTTTATAAGTGCATACACAAATACATTACTAAAGTTAAAATAAATCAGCTTTGGCAAATCTCAAAATAACACATTTTTATGATTTACAATATATAATATTTAAATGTTTTATTTCTTTTTTGTTTTGCTAGAAGAAATTGCCAATGGAATATATACAGCACTTTTGTTTTAAGTTTATATCCAAGTAAGCCAAGTATTTTGTATGTATATAAATATTTAAATAAAAATTATAACTGATTATGACACTTTCATCGCTCATAAAATAGATATACTTATGTGAGTATTTAAATAAAATGTAATCTAATTAAAAGTATCGCACCTACTTATTTCTAAAATATGAGTATTTAAGTTCGTAAATACTTAGTATGTGCAATGCATTCAAACATGATGACATGTTCTTAACCCTTTTATCACCACTACTTTGTTATTAATCAATTTAACCCTAACTTATTTAAAATTCCAAAATTTACCCCTATCTAATAAAAAATATATAAATCCCCTTTTATCTCAATTTCACCTTTAGCCTTATATTGAAACAGATTATATTAAAGAGGTCTCATCATACAAAGGTATATTACAAATAGAAGATTTATCCCATTTCGACCTTTAACCCTTGACCATCATTGTAACACAGCATCCCCTCATAACATCTGACCTAAAGTGACCATACAGTCAAATAAAGATCACATAACCTTTGCCTAATTTGGACCGGTTTAGATTCATCTCATGAATATCTCCATTGAAAATTTACTTTGGGTCAAATTGTCCAAGTAATACAAGTGAAGGGTTGAAAGAATAAATGTTTAGATTTTTTTTGTGACATTACATCACGACTGTTATTCCAAAGGAATCGGTGGAATTGTTCCTTTTAATAGTACCTACAACCATTTTTGCAAGTTATGTTTTAAGTGTCATGTAATAGGTAATAGGGTTCATGTAATAGGGTGCGAGCCTATTGCTAATACCCGGGCACAAGTCAACCTTCCGTGGAAAATCTATCTCAGTTCCTCACGCTCAGTGACGACAGGCCGTGTCGACGGCGCGTTCGTGTTCCACGCGCGCCTCAAAGAGATGTCAGCAAAGCAGAGGGGCCTGCGCGGGCCACCGCCAGCCGGGGTTGCGGGTTGTTCGAAAGAGATACCGCGGCCCCGGAGCATAAAGGTCAATAGAAGGAACATTGGGTGGGTTTTAGTCAGTACAAGTCTGACACTTACCCCCGCTCCGCCCAGAGCAGGGGAAGTCATTTGATGATTTCCCATCCGCAAAAAGGGGCTTCTTGTTCAGGAATCGCGGTAGCAACCACTAGATCAACGGAGCAGTTAGTCCAGTCAGACAAAAACGTATTTTGTAGTGCCATACTAATAAAAAATACTGTACTTTGATATCCTTCAATTGACCAGATTTGTTTTCTTATTAGTCGTTAAAGATATGTAGCGTGATAGTAAGGAATAGTACAAACCGACACAGCGGCAGCGGTGCAACGAATACTCTGCCTTGTCGTGTGCCACGCGACGGTTTGCACCGTGCCTGAAACTCGCCCCTACTCGCTATTGTATTGTAAGTTGCTTTGCAGTTCTTAGTAGTAGAAAGCTTACGAAACTACTTCTAAGAACGCAGATACTAAAGATGAAGTTGGCGAAGGGAATAAATAGTTAGAAGACTAATCCCATTGGGTTGTATAAGGGAGGGCAGAAAGATAGACCAGGTTGTGTCCCTAAAAAAAGTATAAAAGTTACTTTACCCCGCACTCGTGTTAGGCCTCCGTTGTTAAGGCGAGGTTTTACCAATTTTGAACTTTTCTGAACCTGTTGATATCCACATATATATGTATGTGTGTGTACAAGAAACACCATGGAAAGACATGTTGGAACGAAGTTCCTCATCGCGCGTTGCGAAAAAGGGCTAGACGGAAAAAATTAAGAACAAAGTTGTAACGACACTTTTTGCTGTAGTTGTAAGCCGTTCGGCGTGCACGTGTTTCTGTCTGTCTCTCCTTCTCTCACATAGAAAGCAAGCCAGTTATTCCGCGACGACTATTTTTTTGAGTATATACAGGATTTTTGTGCATAATAAATAATCACTTCATTCCATCCGGGTGTCTCTTGACACTTTTTAAGTTTTATTAAAGTTGAACATATGGCCAAAACCTGCTTGAAAATCAAATCATGATTTATGAATTAGTAGGCTCAATAAACATTTAAAAAAAGTGAATTAAAAAAGTGAATATTAAAAGTGACATTTAAAAAAGCGATCCCGTTTAGGATTTTTTTTTGAAGGACAGAACCTATAAACGAATGTGGCACTAATTTACGTTTTCAAACGCGTTGTTCTATGATATTATGTCTCGCAGAAGTATTTAAAAGTTACATAAAATCAAATAAAAACTGTTTTTTTTTAAACGCTTGGTGTTTTTTTTTAAATTTAATTTGTTATTTCAGGTCTTCGAAGTCAACATTAACCCGACCAATGACCGCTGAGAAAAAGACGTCACTGAAAAAGAGCGCCTTAACAACGTCATAAGCTAACATAAACTGCCAAAGTTTCACTAATACTCACCCCAAAAATAACAAACAATACCAGATCTATAAATCATCGTATATCTCCTTAATCACAATAGTATCCGTACAAATTAATCTGCCATATCTCAAAGACAGTTGGTAAGTACTGATGCCTGGGGCCATACTGCTCTAGCCAAAACAAACTTGCCTACATTTGTTACAATTATTACTCAAGTCCCATTTAACTGAGGGTAGTTTTGGCTTGGACGTGACTCTAATACTACTGTTAATAGTAAGGTAAAATTTGGCTTTTGAGTTTTAAGGAGGTGGAGGAGGTAATCTGGAGAGAGAGATGTGTTTTGTGTTTTTTTTTTACTTGGGTGGAAAACACCGAGCTTTTAATTTGGATGCTATGGTCGTGAAAAAGCGTATGATATTAACAGGACTTAATGGCCCAAAGGTTGAGCATCTCACCTCTCATGCATGAGGTTATGGGTTCAAATCCGGACAAGTACCAATGTTACTTTTTCATATTACTTTCTAAAGTTTGTCTAAGAAATCATAGACATCCATAAAGGAAAACATCGTAAAAAACCTGGACTTATGATTAATATCTATCTAATTAATATCTGAAATCGCCTACCCATCCTTAGCAAGCATGGTAATCAATGCTCGTACCTTCTTTGTATGAGAAGAGGACTGCGCAGCAGAGGGAGAGTTATAGGCTGGCATTATTATTATTACAATGGAAATTATTTGCTATCAAATGATCGTTTGAATTCAGATTCTATGTAATCTATGCTAATGCTAAAATACTAATGCTAAAAATATTATAAAGCTGAAGAGTTTGTTTGTTTGTTTGTTTGAACGCGCTAATCTCAGGGACTTCTGGTTGGAATTGGAAAATTCTTTTAGTGTTGGATAGTCCATTTCTTGAGGAAGGCTATAGGCTATATAACATCACGCTACGACTAACAGGTGCTGAGCAGCGGGGGTGAAACCGCGTGGAACAGCTAGTCTATGCTAAAAATGGTAGTTTTAATTATTCGAGTGTATAATAACGATATTCAAATGTTTACGAGTGTTAGACGAGATACAGGACTTTATTGTCAAAAACCAACTGGGGACATCAAACTCGTTAAAAAAGTTAACCAAAAGTTGTTATGATTAACATGGCAACAATACCTTCTTTTTTGGGGAGGAGTGGGAAATCATCAAATAACTCCCGCTCTAGGCGGAACGGAGTGTCAGACTTTAACTGACTGACCCTTTGCGTTCCGGAGCCGCGGTATCTCTTTCGAATAACCCGCAACCCGGGAGGTGGAGGCCCTGGCAGGCCCCTCTGCTTTGCTGTCATCTCTTTGAGGCGCGCGTGAAACACAAAAGTGCCGTCCACACGGCCTGCAACAATACCTTTTTTGATAGACTTTCGTAGACCAGATAAGCTTTAAGTACATTCAAATAACTGCGAATACAAATTTTCAATTTTTGATTTGACATCTTTGTTCCCAACCACAACAAAACACACTCACACAATACCTACCTACTATTAAAAATACATAAACACATTTTTACCGAGCCGAACCCAATTAATCATTTCACTACACATTTACCCACCAATGAGCATGTATGCACATTGTCCAGTCCAGACATAGACTCACACACACACACACATGGGTCCCGAAGACCCTAACCACAATGGTGGGACAGAGCATGAATACGCTCTAACCCTTCAGGTCCATGCGGCAATTATTCAAAGAGAATAGTTTAACAGAAAGGATTGTAAGGACTGTACCCCTAAACCCTAAAATGCCGCAACGCCTCGTTTCGAGCAAATAAAATCGAACTTACTTTCAACGAGGCATAAGTCGGAATTCGACTGGAATTTTTGGAGTTGATGTAAAATTGTTTTAGGATGTCGAAATTTCAGTATATTTAGAATATTTATACATTTGTCCATGGCGGGTGTACGGACGGCAGCGCGGATGAGACCTCGGCAAGTACATAATAGGTACAGTGATTTAGTACGTCGCTGCTGGTGATTTTAATGTAATTAGTCTGGCCGAATGTTACCGCCATTCTGTTTGCTCCCCGACAATGCGGAAACGTAATGCTCTTTGAGAGAATTTCAGAAATTTTGGCGAGTAAGCTAAATTATTTGCAGGAAATAAATAAAGGACTGTCACTGACTTCTGGCAATCCTTCATTATATTAGTAATTTGGTTGAAGCTGTGTTTTTGAAGTTGCGAAATGTTTCTAAATTTTCAAGGTTAAATATGAATTTCTAAAATACACAGAGCTTTATTAATTGTTTATTTCATAAAACAGAAGAAATATAAAAAAAATATAGAAGTCATAACATTAATTAAAATCAAATTACTTTTCCTGTTTCTAGTCCTTTTCCTGTTTTTAGGGCAACAGGGATGATTTTTTTTAAATTAAAATGTTTATTTGTATAATCATCCCAGTTGCCCTAAAAACCTTTACAAACTACCGCCTCTAAGAAGAAAACTATAACAAAGCACGTAAAAGTAATTCCGTTTCACACGTATCTAGGATACCGCGTGTAATTACAAAACACAATTATTCATTTGAGTGTTAATGCCTCTTAAAACGAGTCGCGTAAAATATCAAGTATACATCCACATTCTGCGCATATCTTGTTTAAGTATAGTGGAGACGGACTTTTGAAAACGAAGAAAGATTGTGTAAAATGAACTCTAACGTCTAACCCTAAGGGTCTTTTAATGTTTAGTTGCTTGCCTCGCTGTGATAACCGGGATGTTTACTATTGTCAAAAATATTTTAAAAATTGTTAAATTGTTAAACATGTAAGTAGTTGTAATTTATAGTTGCATTAATTAAGATAAGTAACTATTAATTGTGTACACGTTAGAAGCATTATTTTTAAACGCTTTAATCGGATTGCTTAATCCGATAGCAAGAAATTCCTGTATAATTCTGACTACTTTACGTTACTTAGTTTAGTTTATTATAGTTAAATAAAATTATTATTTGAACATTGTCTCATAAACTAACAAAAAATAATTATTTAATATTGAATAGATATTATAGGTATTAAAATGAGTGGCCTTTACACTAAACATGATAATGTTTGGAAGTTAAAAGAGAAACGAAAGAAAAGTTTGTAACTACTATATCACAATCTTAAATCAGTCACACCACTAGTGCCAGTTAGATGAATCACCGCCATACACACATCACATCACATCATCACACCTACACCACACACACACACACAGCAACACACAAACACACACACACACACAAAACTGTATCTGTTAATTCGTGCCACCTATAATCGCCTACTAATTATAATATTATTTGTGTACTTCGTAATTGGCGTAATGTTTTATATAATAATTTTAATGTTGATGTACTATCAGCTATGATGAAATAATACGTTTAGTTTACTTAAACAAGCCTACTCTACACTAACCAACCCGAGTAGGGGTAGAGTAGAAATTGTGAAAACGGCAATGACCATGCGAAATAGTGATCATCAAAATTCCATGAGCGCCGTACTATTAGCAGGCGGGGTTGGAACTACCCAAGTCGACGACTTTGAGCCACGCCGTTATGGTAACGACCTGGCTTATTGGTCAGTTGGCTTATTGGACTTGGTAGTTTTTGAGAGTCTGCGCTTGGCTTTTTGGAGGTTTAAGTTGTCGGTGTTGGTAAGTAGCGGAATAAAAAAGACCTTTTTTTGTGGTTAGTTCCTGACCTGGTGGCGAGAATTTTCATGTCGCCTACTGGCGTCTCTATTTGGCTTCATGCTGTCAAGAAATATCTCGCATTCATGCTCATTGAGGACGACAAGCGAGATTTTATATAATGATTCTAACTAAATTCTATATTAAGGCCAACTAGCAGCGATACGAAAGGTCATTAACCTTAAGAACAACTGTGGCGTTGACAATCTAATATTTAGCTCTTTCCATCTTGTGCCTTTGTTGTAATGTCTCGTTCTCCCGGTAAAAACATGACAACGTTAAGACGGGTTTGTCAACATTCGCGCGGCCATTTTAGATGGGGTTTTAGCATGGGTTTTGTTTACATTTGATATCGCTTCTCGTTGGCCGTACTGTAGTTGGTTACATTGAAAAGTTTGTTGATAAAGTTTTTTTTTTAATTTTGCCCCATACTAGGATTTTCTCCTGTATCGTGGGTGCGTTAACAAACATTTGAACTCACAAACACAAACAGCCAGACCCAGAACAACTATCAGTATGCTATACAAATATTTGTTCCGTGCAGGAATCGAACACGCGACACGCAGCGCGGCAGTCGATCGCTCAGCCTCTGCGCCAACCGTGTCGTAAAATTGATTAAGTAAATATGATGGCTGATATGATAAAATTATTTGATTAATTCAATAATTTATTAAAAGTTATTTTTTACTTTTCAACCAAAAAAAAAATAGTTTTTCTAATAGGAAATATGGAAGCCCTTAGTGCAAATTCTAACAGACATGTTTATAATCTAACTAGATTTACCAACCTCATAGGTGATGACATCACTGTATATTTTTCGGGATTTCTTCTTCTTTAATGAAGTCTCACTCCCGAAATCAGTGATGCGACTTGCGTCAAGAAACTCGCGCACGTGTCTCTTGTTTCCTCATCATGGGTACCGTTGCGTAAAGGTCAGTTTATACCGAATGGAAAAATACTGACTGCATAGTTTAAAGGCACGCAATGGAATCCACAGCATTCCCGGCGCTTGATTTCCTTCTAGTACGGCCAACGAGAAGCGATACCAAATGTAAACAAAACCCATGCTAAAACCCCATTTAAAATGGCCGCCCGAATGTTGGCGAACCCGTCTTAACGTTGTCATGTTTTTGCCGGGAGAACGAGACATTACGACAAAGGCACAAGATGGAAAGAGCTAAATATTAGATTGTCAACGCCACAGTTGTTCTATAAGTTTATGACCTTTCGTATCGCTTCTCGTTGGCCGTACCATACAATTTTCTAATTTAAACAATGGTAATACAGTCCCATTTTTATTGCAGCCAGAAATTGCTGGATTTTTTTTTCATCCGAACTGACCATACGTCTCATTGCGTGGCATTTTTTTCAGTCTGAGCTGCTCGGTTAAATGATTTGATGATCACAACCATCATTTTATGTCACTCTTTATGGACGGTTTGATTCCTTTTCTGATCAAGATAAGTCTTAAGTCTCTCTGGCCTGTAACAAAGAAATATAACCATTTATAAATAAAATCAAATAAAATACTAAATTAAAATACATTTTAAATTCATTTGTTTAAGAAATACAATTATTAATTACAAAATGCAATAGAAAATATATAGGACCTAGACAGTATTTATTTATATAAAACTAACTGGTGCCATAGATATAATGCATCCCCTTAAATTACTACCGTAATGCTATATTGCCTATGTCCTTCTTTAGGTTGAATCTATATCCTTGCAAAATTACATTAAGATCCGATCAGCCGTTTAGTCGTGAGAGGAACAAACAAATAAATATACAAAACATTTGTGCATGGTGTATGGATGAGGTAACGTAATCTTAACTTATGATATTTCCACTGATGGATCACAAGATTCTTCTCTATAAAGAAAAAGAGATAGACATTATAAACGAAAAAGTGGCCATAGATCAACACTCGCAAAAAAAAAGAATAGACAAATTCCTCCTCGAATACAAAACCTCCTTTGCAGTCAGCGAAAAACAAAAACCGCTCACACATACCACAAAATGAGAAGCTCCAACAAAAACAATTGTTCCACATACCGTGTCATGTGGAGCTGGAAATTATGACTCCAAGAATGACCAGGCGGAATGTAGAAGGCCGAAATTCTTCGAGGGAAGGGGGAAGGCCCCCACCGGCACCTAGAGAGGTATGTGAACGAATTAGGGTTGCAATCGTAGTCTGGCATTCACATTTTCTTTACCTAGTAGTTTAATTTTATAGGAAATTTAGTTGGAAGTTGGTTCCATTTTTAAATGTTTTTGTTGAAGATTTCAGGTTTTTTACAAGCTTTTATTTGACTTGCCATTTTTTGTATATACATTTAGTCTTGCAACTGATTTTTAAAACAGTTATCTCCAACTGATTGAGCTGAAATATTGCCTACCCGTTTAGTTTTGATTATAATGTTAAGTTAGCTATTTTAAATTCAATATGGCGGGAGTCCGAAAAATGACAAAATCGTCAAATAACTTCTGCTGCTCTGGGCGTAGCGGTAGAGAGTGTCAGACTTTTACTGACTAAAACCTATCCATGTTCCTTTTTTTGACCTTTGTGTTCCGGGGTCACGTTTTTAGGCACCCACTGTCTGTCCTACGTACGACGTAGCCTAGAAATGTAACTCGCCCAAACCATTTTATCGGTATCAACATCATTGTTTTTTTTTTAATCGGGCTAATAGATTTAGAGATTACTTTTTACATCCAAACTGTGTACTGTACAGAAGTTTGTGCTAACTTAGGAATTAACTCTGGCATGTTGTATAGAAAAATGAAATAACAATAAGGTCGAAATTGGCATAAGAATGCAAAGACAGCACAAGCGTCCGTCATAGAGTGACTATGTAATTTTTTTATTTTCTTGCAAATAATAATCCGAATTCAACCTCAAAACTCGATATTAATAATGGTTGGATCAAAAGCCTGATTCAAAAGATACTCCTGGATACGGCCCACATTGAGAGAAGGTTCATGTCTCTGAAACCCTTACCACCGGTGGCTTGGACTCAGCTCCCGATACCGGCTAACCACTATTTTTTTTTTATAATTTTAAATGTTTTTTTTTAAATTAAAATTTCTAAGAAATTCAAAAATGTAAAGAATGAGTATGTTAATAAAGAACATGATACTAAAATAGAATCACCATCACGCCAGTGATCCCTATAATTCACAACAATTCCTACTAATATTATAAATGCGAATGTTTGTAAGGATGTATAGATGGATGTATCTATGGATTTTTGTAACTCTATCACGTCAAAACGACTAGCTCTTGGCCGGTTTTTTTTTTATTTCACATCTCTCAAACCCACGTAGTAACTAACTACTATCCTACGCAGTTTAGAACAACCAACTATCGGAAGGCAACCTTGTTTGTTTACAATAAACAAACTGTTTGTGCACAAATATGACCTTTTGAGGGTACTTACGTCACTATTGTAATATTTCACCTTAGAATTTCGGCTTATACCAAAATCGATAGACTTATAACCTTAATTATGGCATGTTTCTTCTAGATATCTTTTTGAAAAGCGCATGGCTGTGTGACTGTTGTTCGGGTCAAATCGGTTTATGCCGCGTTTGCCTAGGTTAGTCCGTGAATTGAACACCCCTTTTTAGGTTATACCGCGTTTGGTTGGTCCGTGAATTGACCACCCAATTTTTTTATCCTTGCCCTGCTCTAGGAATTTCTCCTGTATCGTGGGTGCGTTTACAAACATTTAAACTCACATACACAAAACGCCAGACCCGAAACAACTGTCTGCAGGTTATACAAATACCACTAGCCATGCCGTCTGCAGTTCTGCACGCACCCTACATGCAGGAAAAATTCCTAGTGCGGCAAAAACGTTATTTTTTTTAAAAGAAAAAAAAAGGACCAAATAGGATTCCAAATAGAATTTGGCTAATGAGTTTTCTTTAACCCTAAGTTGCTATGTTTTTGTTTTTCTGAAAATGCGTCCGAAACTATTTTGATGTATGTTTTCCGCGGAGTTAAAGATTTTTAAACAGAAACCGATCATTGATCAACCTGAATTCTTATTGTGTGTTGGCGATTATTTGAGGCCATAATTCCGTTTGCTCGTCCAGTTGCTGGCATGGCAGCCATCATTGGTCATTCCAAACAGTCTACCCCTATTGTGTCAGTACCTAGATTTTGGTGACACGACGATTTCTGTTAATAGACTTTTTTTTCTACCGATTTTAATCGGTAAGAGTTATAAAGGTTGACTGAAAATCTGTCCAGCGACTCCAGTATTGTACAAACCTTCGAGATCACCTCACTCCACAAACAAATTAACGACCACAAATCCTAGCACATAACTCGACATTTTTCACCCAAACACATAAAGGTACGCCCACACCACACATACGCGAACAAACGCACAATGCGTAGTTACGTATTAATCATGCGATACGCGGCCGGAACGGTCGGTCGTTAATCATTGAGCGGCCGGAACACCGCCCCCTCCCGCAATCTGAAGGGGGCTTTTTGTTAATTAATCCGCACTTATGTGACGCTTTTATGTATTGTCGGTGATTGTGCTGTTACTATAGTACTGGAGCTATGTAGTGATCGCTTTTTGGTTAACGATGCTGTGATCGATAGATGCAAAAACTTGTCGCAGTTGTTTACAACACTTAGTGTAGGCGCTTCTGTTGCCATATCAACAAAAGTGTTTCATTAAAATGTCTTAGAAATACCCATTTTTTTTTTCATTTATATGTACACAAGACAGAGCACCCGGAATCATCATAACACAACTGATAAAAAAAAAACGTGATAGTCTGAAAAAAGGTGGATAATAACTTTACCGGCGGTAGTCGGTGACTTTTGTAAGTTTCGTTGATTTTTTTGCCACTGACTTGCGGAAGTAAAATTGTTTTACACCTATTAGTTTTTTTTTTGGAATTCGGTTTTATTTTTACAAAATAGTTTTTATTTCAGCATTTTTAGTCATGGTATAATGATAAATCACATATTTTTATCGAGTATTCATTTTCAATTTTTACTAAAAGATTAGCAGATCATCCATAAAGACATAGAGAAAAAATATGTATATAATAATAGACGATAACTCATAAACTACCAAAGCAATTTAAATAAAATTGATATGGGACCACTTGGAAAGTATAGCCATAGCATGAATGTGATAAAATTGTTGTACGTTTTTCTACAAGTCATGTTTTTAAATACAATCGTGTCACTCCCACTTTCAGTCCTCGGAAAAAAGTGCTTCTCGCTATATTCGGCTTAAAATCGCTGTGTGTACTAATCTCCGCAAAAATCCGATAGGTTTCTTAACTTTTTTTGTAAACATTAGTAGTTACCTATTTTAGCAGGCAATGTCATTTGATTCGCGTCTACTACGTCAAAAAAAACCCTTTAGAAATCCAAATAAAACTAGCCACAAAGAGCCTTTATCAATAAAAACCATAAAAAGTTAAGAAAAAAAAACAGAAAAATTCTCCCCAACCGAATTAATTAAAACAACACATTCATAAGAAGTAGACCAGCGTAGGGTTGCCTTCATCACTCAAGTTTTCTTCAACGGGTATAAAATTATGTTCGCATAACACCTCCATCATGCGCACACCCTACATTAATCACGTCGAGACAGGACTATTTATAGTATTAGGACGTAGTGTGGGTGTACCTTTATGCAACTTCTTGCAAAGGATTTTATTTGTTAAGGTGTGGTGTTTTTTTTTATTAATAAAATGGCGGGATGTGTGGGCTCTTTCTCAAAGAATTGGCCTACAATCCCACAAGACCACGAAAAGTGGAGGGAGGGAAGGGGAGCATTTGCCCTGTAGTGGGACAAAGGAAAATTATTATGAGCCTATATTAATATTCTCATAATAATTTTATAATTTGTATTTTGGTTGTTATTTATAATTAAATATCTTGGGATATCTTGGGACAGCTCACACACGGCTATCTGATCCCAAGCTAAGCAGAGCTTGTGTTATGGTAACCAGACAACTGATATACATACTTATATAATTTATAAATACATACATATTATAGATAAATCACACCCAGACACAGAACAAACAATCATGCTCATCACACAAAGTTTGTCCTGGGTGGGAATCGAACCCACGACCTCCGGCTCAGCAGTCAGGGCCACTAACCACTAGACCGACAGGCCCGTCAAATTATAACAATGTCCAATTATAACAATTGCGTTTAAAAAGTGGTTGGATCTGCTGTGCCGATGCAACGCATCTAGGGTGTTTGTCAAAGCGCGCACTGATGTTTTCCAGGCCCGATACGGAACAGTAGCATTCTAAATGCAATAGCTATACTTTTTACTGTCCTTTCCAAAATCAGTGAGTCAGGTCCTGCGTAGATCACACCAATGTTGTTGCGTTATTCTTACTATTTTGAATCAATACAACATTTTAATTTTAATCATATTACATCTTACTAGCTTAAGGATTTTTGGCTCTAAACCACCCAAAATAAAGTTTATTCATCCGTAGATTACATCAACGAGGCTGCGAGATGACCTGGATGTGCACTGCGATGACTGATTAGAGGTGGCTCAAATAAAAAGTATCTAGAAAGATATGTAGGAGACCCTTGCCCAGCTGTGGGATATTAATAGCTATTTTTTTTAAATAAAAAAACAACTTTATTATTTAATAGTAATAAAAGGGAACATAAAAAAAGTATTGTATTGTGATCAACGGGAAAAGTACCCATAAGGTTTTTTGAAGACTCTTTACACTCTTTTTAAAAGTTGTGGTGTTTACGTTGTGGTGTTTACTTTTTTAGGATTGGAAATAGTACAAATAAAGGCACTACATGAAAGGGAAAAAAATGTCCGAAGTGGGCCATACCTACCCAAAATGTGTTAACAAATTATGTGTAATTAAGTAATAACATTAAAAACAAGGATTTGAAAACAAACTTGTGAAAAAGTTGGAACTTTAACCCCAATATCTCCGTAACTTGGCCCAGGTGTTATGGTCCAAAACAAAACAAAAATATGGCAATGACGTCGAGACCCGGCCTTTTGGCTTTGTTTAAGGTACTTTGACACCCATTAAAATGACGTTGTGTGTTGATCATGAAGCAACTAAGAGTCGGCCATGACACATTAAAATACAGTAGATATTAAAACTATTCAATTAACGAAAACTCTCCCTCAGCAGACACCCTATACTGATCACAAGATTGCAAGTCCGCATAACAGCTTGCATACACCCTTATATACTGCAAAGTATCCCAAAACTATCGCATTACTTTTAACAAAGCCTACGCCATTAATGTCCATTATCTTGCATCTCTCTCACACATCTTGCCGTCCTTGTCTCCACCCCCGTCTAAAGAACGGAAGGGACCATTGTCTGTGATACAATTCAAATGTCGAACTTTTGGGTGTAAAACATGCATTTGTATGTATGTGACGTCATGAATAATATGATCTTACGGTCTATGATTGTAATAAAAGATATTTGATTGTGTCATAGCTGAAACTGTCGATAAAGTATGTTTAGGATTTTTTTTTGTTTTATTTTTTTCTATGGTAATATTATGAAAAATTAAAACAAAACTTGGTAGGGTTTTCTTCAGAAATTAGCTCATACTTTCCCTAAAACTTTGAAGTTATTGCTCTGTACTTAGTTCTTATTACACTCATGTAATCTTACCTTTGACTCCAAGCTTAGTTAGTTGATAATGCATCTGTAAGACTCTTGAGCGTCGTCACTTCCAGAAGGTAGTTTAAAGACACATTTTTTTACAAGTTACTCAATTATTACGCACCCGCAATACTCGAGATATTCCTAGGATAGGTCAAATTTAATTATGTATGGGTTTTTATATCTTCTATTCGTTAGTAGTACCTACTATAGGATCAGCTCACCGTCCGTCCGTCTATTGACGACAGGCCGTGTCGACGGCGCGTTAGTGTTCCACGCGCGCCTCAAAGAGATATCAGCAAAGCAGAAGGGCCACCACCGGGGTTGTGGGTTATTCGAAAGATATACAGCGGCGCCGGAAAGTAAAGGGCAATAAAAGGAACATGGGTGGGTTGTAGTCAGTACAAGTCTGAAAGGCCGCCCCGCTCCGCCCAGAGCGGGGGAAGTTATTTGATGATTTCCCTTCCGCAAAAAAAAGTAGTACTATGGGTTAGTTTACTACATTTATTTGTTTTCAGAACTCATAAGTTGTAGTTTTTTTTTTATTAAATAGTAGTCATAGACTACTTTTCCCGTTTTTTTTTTCATATGTGTCTACTAACTACGCTTTGGGCGAACCAAATATCCAAGATTAATCCTAAGATTCCAATTAAAAAATAATTATTTATTTCCATTAGAAACAATAATTATTCAGCGATGTAAATAACTATTGTTTCTTCATTTTCACTACCTCATTCACAAGTGCTTGTGCTATCGAAAAAATATTTGAGTTTTGAAGGAACCAATTGCATACAGTCCTTAACTATATAACCAGACCAAACTAAAAATAAGACAAATACCTGTTATTTAATATTTCTCGCAAAATCCTTTACATATACAGATACATGCAATATTACAACACAACAACAATACATTCAAAACAACGAAAATGTACCAAAAACATTGTTGAAAGATATTTCTCAGCAGAATAGTCAAGTTGAAAATGTACCGCGAGTCTTACACGCGAGAGAGCAGGAATAATGAGATACCAACTACTTATTTGTTACAAAGAAAATTCGTCTGTAGGACGCTATGGACAGATGCACACAATTTTAAGCATGTTTTAGTCTTGTTTTGTATGTTTGTTTTTAAGATTTTAGTATGCACAGCTATGTCAGTATGTGTTGACCCGTCAAGTTTAATATACTGCTACAGTTTTTTTTTTAAATAATCTTAAGTATACTTCAAAAAGAAGTAGTGATATCGACTTGGATTCGAACCTTTGCATTACCGAATATCGTCATACTCATACCGGTCAGCCTCGTATTAATAATAAATAAATAATAAATATCTTGGGACAACTCACACACGGCTATCTGATCCCAAGCTAAGCAGAGCTTGTGTTATGGTAACCAGACAACTGATATACATACTTATATAATATATAAATACATACATATTATAGATAGAGAGACACAGAACAAACAATCATGCTCATCACACAAAGTCTGTCCTGTTCGAGAATGGAACCCACGACCTCCGGCTCAGCAGTCAGGGCCACTAAACACTAGACCAACAGGCCCGTCAAAACCGTATTAAGAGCTATTATCAGACCTCTACATTTCATTACAATTATAGTTCACTAGCTTTTGCCCGCGGATTCGCTCGCGTTAAAGTCGGGGTAACACAGTTCCCCTTTCCTGATTTGCAGGTACCTGCTACCTGTAGTTTTTGCCCTTGCGCCTTATTTATTGTAATAGCAATGCTAAGTTTTCGCTTTTCTTCCCTCTTTCTCACTCATATCTCAATCTTTTTTTTTTAATGCTAATGTCCGTCTCCATGGTCCCAACTATCTCTGTACCAAATTATATTCATCACAATCGGTTTAGCCATTTAGGCGTGAAAACGTAACAAACAAACGAATTTAAGAGTTTTGTGGTAAATGAATGCGTTCTTTCCATGGACACTGTTCGAGGCTATTTAAAAAGTTATTTGAAGTTAGCCAATCATACAAATCACAACAAGAAATGTCAATAGAAACCAAATGCAAAATAAATTCTATTACGCCCTTTAAAAGGGCTGAAACTAGACTGTGATGACATTTGTAAATATTTTCAAAACTTTATAAGGACAACCTCCCAATAACCGGTCTATGATTTCAGTTAAAATAGGCGTTTCCAATTTCCTAACTCGCGTTTTGTTTGACTATACCGACGTATGGTAAAGTTCGTAGGCTCGTAGCAAACGGCTACGGGCTACGGCGTAGGCGGAAGCTACGAGATCAAATTACGATGCTGCGGTCATAACATGTAATGTTATTATTGGCAACACTGAAAAAAAATGTGTTGCAGAATAAATTCTTGAATTTAGATTAAGTTTTTTTTTTAATAATTACTTAGATAGAGCTCAGATTAGTAGAAGATAATCACTTTTTTAGTTTTATAACTAAGTAAAATCGAATGGACATATTCGCCTTAAACCGCCAACAATTTAAGAAACTTATAGTGAGTAGTCTGCAAGTATGTGATTAGGAATATTTGGATTCCTTTTTTGTATAAAAAATGGTAATGCCATTAGTCATAATGTAATATAAGTAATTTGTTTTCTGTCTCTGCCTGTATTTTGCCTTTCTGGAGAAAAAAAAATTATTTGTGGTGTTATTGAAATATTATGTGTGTCTTTAATATTGTGTCTACTTTACTTATAACCTAGGTAATTTGTGGAAACGTCGTAATTACTGTAACATTAACTGTGCAATTATTTGTTTTACCTAAATAAATAAAATAGATTTAACAACAAAAAATATTTTGTATAAAATCCTTACTAATCTTATAAAAGCGAAAGTGAGTTTGTTTGTTTGATTTTGATGAATTTTGGTACAGAGATAGTTGAGACTCTGAAAACGGACATAGGCAATTAAAAAAAAAGTGAGTAAAAGGGGAGAAAGAGGGAAGAAAATGGGAGAGAAATATATTTTTTTTTTCTATCATCACGCGGTCTAAAGTTAGCGTTAGCCCAAAGCAACTATGCCACGCGGTCTAGCTAGTTCTATATAATGGCAAACAAACTGAGTTTAAAAAAACATCGAATTGTCGTTGTTGCGTAAACATGGAATAATTACACCACAGACTACCTACAATACTGCCTCTCCTCCTTTAAATCCACCCAAAGGATGTCTTGAAAAGATCACGATCGCGATTTTAGCGATATGACCGCCCATTGTGTCACCCTATTTATAAATTGTTTAATGTTATTCTTGTTATTTGTAGTGTGTACATAATAAAGAATATTCTACAGTACGGCCAACGAGAAGCGATACGAAAGGTCATTAACCTAAAGAACAACTGTGGCGTTAACAATCTAATATTTAGCTCTTTCCATCTTGTGCCTTTGTCGTAATGTCTCGTTCTCCCGGCAAAAACATGACAACGTTAAGACGGGTTCGCCAACATTCGGGCGTCCATTTTAGATGGGGTTTTAGCATGGGTTTTGTTTACATTTGGTATCGCTTCTCGTTGGCCGTACTGTATCTATCTAATTACTAAACCTAATCATATATGATAAAGCAGCAACATCAACGTAACATAACACACCGCTTCCCTAACACGATAACCCGCTCATCGTTCCTCAATTCCTCAATCACGAAGCGGTTGATCAATCATATAACTGTAACTCAATCGTCCGCCACCGGATATGGACCCCACAGCCGCGCCAGGAGCCGCCCATTTTAACTGCACATAAACGAGTTTTTAGCAGGAAATTGCCAAGTCTAGCCCATAGCTTGCGTTGGCTATTTGGGAATATTATTATGTTTAAATTGTTTATGCTGTTTTTTGACGAGCCTGTAATGTTGGTCTAGTGGTTAGTGGCCCTGACTGCTGAGCCGGAGGTCGTGGGTTCGATTCCCACCCAAGACAAACTTTGTGTGATGAGCATGATTGTTTGTTCTGTGTCTGGGTGTGATTTATCTATAATATGTACGTATTTATAAATTATATAAGTATGCATATCAGTTGCCTGGTTACCATAACACAAGCTCTGCTTAGCTTGGGATCAGATAGCCGTGTGTGAGTTGTCCCACGATATTTATTTATTTTATAGTGGAACTATTTTAGTTTTATTTACTGACACTACACCGCCAGCCATTGGCTATTTTGTAGGGTTCCGTACCTCAAGAAAATAAAACGAAACCCTTATTAACACTTAGTTGTCCGTCTGTCTGTCTGTCAAGACGTTCCCGAGATAAATATATTGACACACAGATAGACAGACTTTTTCATTCGTTTCTTGTTTCACTACCATTGTTTCGCACAAAAACTGTAAACAGGTGTGGTCATCGAGCACGAAATTTTGTTTTAAAAATGATTCGACGTAGCTACATTCAAAAATTTTAATTTCACGTTTAGTTGAAATCCTATTAGTATTAGAATTGTTATTCTAACAAGAAAACAAGACACTTCAAAAAAGTTTTTATTGGAACTGAACGTTCCAACAAGACCAAGTACGAAAAAACAAAGAAATGTTTGGGTTACGCTTCCAGTCTTACCGGATGCAGCTAAATACCAGTATTTTACATGGAACGACTGCCTATCTGACCTCCATAACCCAGTTAGTACTTGCCAGACACTGACTATTTGTAACGACTGTCAAAGAAATATCTACAAATGTCATCATGAACCAATTGCCTAGATAATATCCTTTTCGAGACACGGAGAAAACTCTGTATGTAACATTTAGTCACCCATCCACATACCAACCTGGGCAAACGTCTCACCCAAGAATAAATACAAACTTAAAAATTCAAATCCTATCAGATACACACACATTCCACTTAAAATCAACTAACACCACCATACTACGTCAACAAGCAGCGGTTAATTGTCAAGAACTACTCTTTAATACAATTCCTAGCTTGGCAAAAAAGCGGCTGCATGAACTTTGAATCGCTTGAAACAAGGTTTAAAAGCTGTAAAGTCTTCGCAGTCTTCCACTTTCGTTTTCGTTACAACTTCGCTGCATTTTTCACTCGGCAGCGTCGAGAACTTTCACTGCTAACTTTTAAATAAGGTTTCTGATACTATACGTGTTTAGTCTGGGAAAAATGGCTGGTTGGAATGGGCTATGGTGGTAGACGATCGTCTTATAAGAATTAATTAGAGGACTGTACATGGTACAGTCTAGCTTTAAGGGGGTCAGGTAAAACCTATTGCCGACTGTACCTGCTGGAGTTGCTGGTTGTTCGAAAGAGGTATCGCGGCCCTGAAACAGAAAGGGCAAAAAAGGTACATGGATTGGTTTTAGTCAGTAAAAGTCTGACACTCTGAGAAGTTATTTAATGATTTCCCACCCGAAAAAAAACGTTGCATAGTAGATTTATTGTGTGTATAGGTTTTTACAGTATTTTTGTTTGAAGTGTACTAATTTATTTAAGTACTAGCACAGAAAAAAAATAACATTTAACTTTAAAGTTGCAAGCACGTTTCCCGGATTTGAACGAAGCAAATGTTAGAGCTGTGCAGCTGGCTATATACTAGTCTAACTAAATATGGGTTTCATCAACATGCAAAGAAGATGCACATACAATCTTTAAAAATATTGAAGAGATTTTTTTTGTAAAAAAGAATGTCCCGCAATAGTCTACTTTGATTAATTTTGTTATTCTCGTAAATCAATTGCAGAAATACATAAATTACGTTACAAAAAAAAGTCCGTATTTTGTAATCGAGTTTTTAATTTTCCATGCCCGGTCTTGAAAAACATTTCAACAAGCTATTTCACCTTGCAGGCTGGCGCCCTCTGTAGCGCCAATGCTCGATTAAAACGTAGTTTTGTTGAGTGCTACTCGACAATAGATGGCGCTGTTACATGTTCCAATAAGATTCTGATATGTTTAAAAAGATTGGAAAACTTTTATGATATAATTTGCACTTTTTTGTATTTGATTATTGGTGCAACTATGTAATAAAGATCACTGACTTTACTATATGATGAAGTGTGACGAAATTTGGAAGTTAATTTAATTTGATAATTCTTTGATTTGATTGGGAAGGTAGCATGATTAAAAATGCAATGACAAGCAACATAATTATGCAAATCATTATGGGTTATTAATGAAGATGTTAACGACGATTGAGGTAAGTATACGTTTTATCATCAGCGATATATCATTATAAGTATTATTAAATTTATTAAAAAAATAATTACTACCATGACAACGAAAACAAAACTACGGCATATTTCTACACATCACCAAAAAATAACAAACGGCCTACCCAAACGCTGAAACACATTCGCATACCACAAAAAAACGTCTAAAACGGCGCGTCATGTACATAATTCTAGGGGTAATGCCACACGCCACAAATAAGACGACAGTCGGCGAAATATCTATTTCGGACCGCGCCGGACCCGCGTCACGCTGTCACGGACGCGCCCGAGGCCCGACAAGACTTGACGTAAGGCATAAGCGGAAGCGGGTACAATGGTGTAGAAGTAGCGAAGAGGGTATAGAGTAATTCCATCAGCATGAAGAAAAGAAGAAGATTCTCGAAGAAACTGTAATTGCTCGTTTGGCCATTGTAATAAGATTATACTATGACACATTGCTGTTAAAAAACGATGTAAGTACAGTAATTTCTTTTAGTTTGTTCAAAATAGCGCACGAAAAGGGTAAGTGCTGATAGAGCTATGTTTATAACAACTATTTAGTAGTAGTATTAAGCATTTAAAAAAAATTATATACGTACATAAAGCGTATCCTACCTTTTATGAAACTGACCATCATAATTATCTGGTAGAAAATGCCTAAGGCATTAAGTCCGCCTTTGTACAAGTATTATTCACTAAATCATATTTATATATAGATATTTATTTATTAAAACTTTATGCACAAGTATTTGTACTTGTGCATAAAATTTTAATAAATAAATATCTGTATTTTGCAAATAAATTACTTATATTTCTAAAGATACGTAGAAGGCTTTTGGCAAGTAGTGGGACATAAATGGACACTAACAAAATATTCGACGCTTTAATAATGAATGCAGGACTAGAGTTATGTGAGTACATATACTCACAAATAAGAAAGTTCTTAATTACAAAATCAAATCGTTTTTGCTCTTTATGTTTGCCTATAAACTGTTACTATTCATTAGGACATCTAGAAAGGGCTTGTTAGAGGGATTGCGTACGCAACTAGCATAACGTTTAGTTTTCGTAAGTTTGTTCGATTAAATATTGTGTGTTTCTTTTTGTACTTTATCCTATTGTTTCTTTATTTATCCATGAGATGATGAGATGATGTTTACCAAGATATTTGTGCAGTAAGTTTTATTTTAGTAACTTTATTACTTACTTAAACATTTACCTGTAAGCTGAAATATGAAAATAGTATCGTAATCCATTTAAAACACGTTTATTTTGGCTTGCAGTTTATTAAAAGTCTGTTGTGTTATTTCTTGTAACCTGTACCAAGTCTAAAAATGTATCCAAGTTAACGGGAACACGTGAGGGGGCATTTCTTCAAGCTACTCGTACCGGCTACGTGTAAACACTGTCACTGTCACATTTACAAAAAAAAAGGGTGAAATACAAAGCAATTTCTAGTTTCATGCAAGTGTAATTTAGTGAAATGTCTGGGGACAACTTGATGTATCGTCTAATAAGTATTTATATAGTTACTTCATAAATATCATCTCATAGTCCGGTTAAGCAGTACTCAACAGAGAGAGTTGAACTGCGAGTGGCCCAATAAAAAAAAAAAGCATGTATTTAAATTTTCTAAAAATCTACATAGATTATGTTTTATGATGAAATTATGTTTTAATTAATTATGTCATTGAAATGTTGGTGGTAACTATATGTGGTGTCAAAGGAAACAGCCACATTTGTTAAGTACTATTTTTTAAATGAATAAATAATTATATAATAAACGTAAACGTAAAGTGCGAACTAAGCACACAATAACGGTTATTAAGAAGGGTACTTATTTACTAAATTAGAGGAACATACATATTAATATCCTTGCACTTCAGTCATTACTTAAATAATTAAATTAAAAAAATAATTAATAATTGAAGTCCAGTATTGATTAAAAAAAAATCAAAGACATGTTACCTACAGCTAAATTAAAGTAAGAAGCATTTCTACAAGACGAACCTATTATAAATGAAGTAAAAATACTTTTAACAAAAAATAACATAAAACAAAAACTTTGATAACTATATTATTAAACTCTACGTTCATGAACAACCCAAACTAAATGTTTACTTTACAAACAAACCATTAAACCTTCCCAACTATATATACCTTTAAAAACAAACCAGCCTATACTTAATTCAAGTTTCAACTTACTCTCATACTTAATTCATAAAGGAGCTAGAAGCTACCCAATAACCGAAATTCAGCAAATATTTCGAACTCAAACATACGAAATAGAAATCAAAACTACACAATCGTTGTATAGTAGCCATGGGTCGATCTGTCGGCCCCTTGTATCTGCTGCCCACAAAAAGCGTCACAGGGAAATCTGTACCCTGTTTCACTCATTCTACGGTTGGTTTTCGGTTGTAGTTGAGGGGTAGTTATAATGTTTTTTGCTATTCAAGGTTGTTTTGAGGGTGTACTGCCCACAGCTAGGGAGTACTGCCCGCAAGGGCCGGTCCGTGCTGCGTTTGAACGATGGGAGAGTTGTCGTGGTGAGTAGCGTGTTTTTTGGAGCGCGTTTCGGTGACTACACAAGTGACTTTTCGACATAAGCGCATAGGCCCACTGAGGCCACTGCTTCAAATTCTTAAACCTTTTAACTTTAATGTTGGACAAAATATTATTATTTTTTATATTTAAGTAAATGCCGTTTTTAATGCTTTTTTTAATTATGTTTTTTAAATCTCTGACATATCATCTAATGTCATAAAATTCAAAATTAATTAAAATAGAACCACAAATGTCTCTTTAATCGACTGCCCCACCGATTGTAACATTCGGTGATCCGTCGTTTTCCTTTTCGTATGTGATATGATTAAATAAATTCTCCTGCGCTGAGTGAAGCGAAAAGGGGTGTCAGATTTTTACTGACTAAAACCCATCCATGTTCCTTCTTTTACCCTTTGTGTTCCATGGCCGCGGTATCTCTTTCGAACAATTGCAGCCTAGGCAGGTACCAGTAGTTACTAGCTTATTACTCAGTTACTATCCAAGCACACTCGCCGACGAGCACGAGGCTCGAAGGGGTATATCCGCTGTGCATACATTAGGCACAGATATCGCAAAGCTTTTCGGTAGGATTAAATTAGTTAACTTATTCGCCTAGTTGTTTGTATCCCTGCTGAAACTGTGACGTAACCGTTTTGATGGTGTAATATTGAATTAAGGATTTCAGTAAGAAAATGAGTAACTTAACGAATGTGCACTTGTTATCCTTACTAATATTATAAAAGCGAAAGTGAGTTTGTTTGTTTGTTACCTCCTCACGCTTTAATGGCTAAACCGATTTTAATGAATTTTGGTACAGAAATAGTTGGGAACCAGGAGACGGACATAGGCTAATTTTATTTTAAAAAAGTGGGATGTGAGGGAAAAAGAGGGAAGAAAAGGGAAAACTTAGCGTTGCTATTACAAATCAATAAGGCGCAAGGGGAACTGTATTACCCCAAATTTAACGCGAGCGAAGCCGCGTGCGAAAGCTAGTAAAGTATATCATTAAAATTTCAATGTCATTATTAATTTTATTTTGTCATACAATGTTTAAACAAATCCTATATGTAGTCACCAACCAAACATTTTGTACATGAAACTCTACGCTAATAATTATGGGACACAACTTTTTATTTTGGGTGACAACTCACGGTTTAAGACAAGACTCAATGAATGTTCTCAATTTTTTTTTGTTGGTGGAAGCATTGAGTATTTAATTTTATTATGTCTACACTAATACATATTATAGAGCTGAAGAATTTGTTTGGTTAAACGCGCTAATCTCAGAAACGACGACTGGATATTTGAAATAAGAAAGAAAGAAATATAGTAGTAGAAGAAAGAAAGTGTAGTATTCCATCCGTCTCAGGACGACAGTCCGTGTTGACAAAACAATAGCGCCAAGCGCGGCTTAAAGAGATGTCAGCAAAGCAGAGGACTTCCAGGGTCACTGCCTTCCGGGGTTTTTTTTTTTTTTTTTTTTCGGGTGGGAAATCATCCAATGACTTCCCCCGCTCTGGGTGGAGCGGGGGGGCATGTCAGACTTGTACTGACTAAAACCCACCCATGTTTCTTCTATTGCCCTTTACGTTCCGAGGCCGCGGTATCTCTTTCGAACAACCCGCAACCCCGGCAGGCAGAGGCTCTGGCAAGCCCCTCTGCTTTGCTGACTCTCTTTGAGGCGCGCGTGAAACACGAACGCGCCGTCGACACGGCCTGTCGTCAATCGACGGACGGGCGGTGAACTACCCATTGCTCACCGCCCACAGGCCCGCATCTACGGTGGCCGGAAGTCGTCTCGCGGCGCCCGGCGCCATGGGCGTCTCCCGCGGCGGCTGGGTTGGGCAGATGTTCTCTCCCTCAAACGCCCGGCCACCTCCTTCGCTAACATTACTGCTTCGCAGAAGGTGGTGACCGCTTCCCATTCCCTCTCGCTCCGGACCATGGCCTGAACCAGGGCCGGACGCGAGAGATCGCCGCCGCCGATCGCCTCTACGAGGGCACGGCGGTGCTCCGCCCAAGCGGGGCAGATCGCCACTGTTGCCTTCCGGGGTTGCGGGTTGTTCGAAAGAGATACCGCAGCCTCGGAACACAAAGGGCATAAGAAGGAACATGGATGGGTTTTAGTCAGTAAAAGTGTAACTTTCCCCCCCCCGCTCCACCCAGAGAAGGGGAAGTTATTTGGTGGTTTCCCATCCGAAATAAAAATATGGTTTATAGTACTTACAGTCAAGTAACAAATATATTTTTTTTTAACTGCCAGCAGTTCGGACATGCAGCCAAATTTTGCAGAGAAACGAGCTCTACTTGCAACTTCTGTGGCGAAACCGGACATTCTTTCAAGGAGTGCACTAATAAAGATTCTACACCTCAATGTGCGACCTGCAAACGCTTCAAGAGAAAGAATGATCATCCAACTGGTGATGTAAATTGCCCAGCACGTAAATATGCAGAGGACAACTACATTAACTCTATTGACTATGAGGGCGCCTAGGAGCGCCGCCGAATAACAAGTTAATTAAGCACATAGATAGTAGGTTAACCTTTACATATAATTTCCTTTTTATGGCCAATCAGCTAATTTTTGATCTAGATAATTTTTCCGTGTCTGAAGCAAAAACTTGTAATGTGGAGGAATGCAAAAACATAGTCTATACTGGGGATAACACACTAAATATGCTTACACAAAATATTCGTAGTATAACCCGAAATTTTAACGGTTTCCAAGTATTGCTGCAAGATCTTGATATATGTTGCGACATTATCGTTCTAACAGAATGTTGGTTGTCCAAACAAACGGCAAATTTACCAACTCTCGATGGCTTTAATCTTCACAAAAGCGATAAAACATTCAACCAGAATGATGGCGTCGTAGTTTATATTAAAAATAATTTAAGAACATTAGTAGATGAACCTTATTTTCCAGACTGCAACTGCTTAATAATTAAAATTATTCCCGATACAGTAATATTGGCTATTTACAGGCCTCCATCCCAGGGTATTGATGGGTTTTTGGCCTCGCTTAACACTAACTTAGGTAAATTATCTTCATTTAAAAATATCATACTGGTAGGTGATATCAACATAAACACGGCTGCTGTAAAACTCGACACTCATGCACATAAGTATCTCAATAGTTGCTCATTTCATGGTTTATTACCAGCTCATTATCATCCAACCCACCAGAGTGGCTCCTGCCTAGATCATATCCTTATAAAATCGAAAAGCCCATCAAAAACGTTGGTTACTAATTCATCCTTGACCGATCATCAAGCTGTTTTACTAACGTTACAAATAACTTCACCTAGAAATAAATGCATGCGTAGCTATACTAAACTCAACATGACGAGTCTCGAAACTGACTTACGCGGTATTAATTTTGACCCCGTTTATAACTCATATGACCCAAATGATTCCCTACAATATTTTGTAGATTTATTGCAATCTGCGCTTAGGAAAAATACGTTTACCAAAATAATACCTAGCAAGTATAGTAACATTAAACCATGGATTACGCCCGGACTGGTTCGCTGTATCAGACAAAGAGATAAACTCCACCGAAAATCGAAAAATGCACCGGATAATAAACTACTATCAATTACATACAAACGGTATAGGAATTTCTGTAATAATCTGTTGAAGAAGTTAAAAAACCAATATGATCAGAGTCAACTACAGAAAGCAGGTAAAAACAGTAAGCTTATATGGAAATTCATAAAAGCTAACACTATTAGATCAAAAAATTCCGAACCAGCCCTTGATCTTCTATCTTTTGAGCTAAGCCCTACCGAAGCAGCAAATAAAGCTAACAACTACTTCATTAACGTAGGAAAAAACTTAGCAGAGAAAATCTTACTTTCTAGTAATTCCATTCCAAGCCAAACTATGACATACGCAACACAAAACTCTTTCGTCTTATTAGATACCGATGTTAATGAGGTAGTAGGTATAATAGATGGATTAAAGGAAATTTGTGCCCTAGGGTGTGACGACATACCTAATAGCATACTCAAAAGATTTAAAAACCTCATTGCCCCTCCTTTGACACACATTTTTCAGCTATGTTTAACAAAAGGAGTATTTCCTAAATTGCTTAAAAAAGCCCTTGTTACCCCTGTGTTTAAAGCTGGAGATAAAAATTGTGTAAATAACTACAGGCCAATTTCGGTTCTAACAGGCCTCTCAAAGATATTAGAAAAAATTATAAACTCTAGATTAATAAAATATCTTGAAAGTAATAAATTGCTTTCTGATCATCAATTTGGTTTTAGGCCTAAAAGATCTACAAGCCAAGCTGTTCATCGTCTGACTAATTTTATAAGCACTAACCTAGATAACGGCATGCACACAATAGGGATATTTTTAGACCTAGCCAAGGCTTTTGATACAATTTCTTGTACCTTGCTTTTATCCAAGCTGGAGATGATGGGAATACGGGGTGTACAATTGCAACTGTTGTCTGATTACCTCAGCGACCGCCATCAGTGTGTAAAAATAGGTCAGTGCATCAGTTCTGAGCTTAAAAATACCTGTTACGGAATCCCACAAGGCAGTATTTTGGGTCCTACCTTGTTCTTAATATATATAAATGACCTATGCAATTTGACACTCCAAAATGGTGTCATTATGTCATATGCGGATGATACAGCTCTACTGTTCGCAGCTAAATCAACAGTCGACGTCTATGATGTTGCACAGAAAGGTTTCAATACTGTGTCTAACTGGCTTCATAAAAATCTCTTAACACTAAATATAAACAAAACAAAATACCTATTATTTACAATGAGAAACGCTTATCCAACTCTTACTAATCTAAGCATTCAAGCGCATAACAATTGTAATTTACATAATGCTGACATTGCATGCACTTGTCCCACTTTAGCGAAAACAGACCATATCAAATATCTAGGTATTACGATTGACTCAAATCTGAACTTCCGCAAACACATCGATTTATTATGCACCAGAGTGCGTAAACTAATCTACATTTTCAAAAACTTACGTCACATTGCCCATTTTCGATTAATTAGGCAGGTTTATTTGGCTTTGTGTCAATCTATTATTACCTACTGCATAACATCCTGGGGTGGTGTCGCTAAATCAATTTTGCTGCCCCTAGAACGCGCCCAACGAGCAGTTTTAAAGGTTGCTACTTTTCGTCCTTTCAGATTTCCTACACATCAGCTGTATATAGCATGCAAGGTGCTAACAGTGCGTCAATTGTTTGTTTTGAACGTAATCTTATTACAACACACTGAACTTTATTTTAACCCAGTACCCTCAGATAGGAGGAGAAATGATTTGGTTTGTGCTAACCTTCGGACGAAACATGCTTTTGCTAATCGTTTTTATTTATTTTTGGGACCCTACTTATATAACCAGTTTAACAGAGTACTAAATATTTATAGTTTAAGTTATAATAGGTGTAATTTACTAGTTCAGGAATACCTGGCAAAACACAATTATGCAGACACGGAAAAACTACTAGAAATTGTAAAATAAAGTCTGAATGTACACACTCTAATAAAAGTCTCACTGTTTACCTAATCTACTCTATCTACTTTAACATTATTCGTTAATTTATTTTAACATAATATTATATCTTACATTCGATAAAATAACATAATATTTAATATTATATACCTAAATAATTACTTGATAAGTCGTTGAAAATAATATGTCTTCTCTATAAGTTAGCTACTAAGAAATTTACTAATGTCCTCTTTTTAAATGTATGACGTAAATTGATGGCCTGAAACACAGGTTTTCATTAACCTAGATCAGGCAGGTCTAAATTATAGTTAGAATTAATTTTCCTCTATGACGATTAATGTAAATCATAGTTTTACTTATACTTGAATAAATTTTATTTTATTTTTTTAATTTTTTTATTTTTATATTATCTATACTAATATTATAAAGCTGAAGAGTTTGTTTGTTTGTTTGAACGCGCTAATCTCAGGGACTACTGGTTGGAATTGGAAAATTCTTTTAGTGTTGGATAGTCCATTTCTTGAGGAAGGCTATAGGCTATATAACATCACGCTACGCCCAACAGGTGCTGAGCAGCGTGGGTGAAACCGCGGGCAACAGCTAGTTAAAAATAAACTTGGAACTTTGATCTCTATAAATTTGTTACGTAATTGGTTACATACTTGTATCATTTAGTTTAATGATCAATAACCTATGTCTATTACGAGCAATCGTCCATGTTTCTGATAGAAATGAAAACGGCTGGGGTCGTGCGGCCCGGTAGGGTAAGGCTGGAGTAAATAACCCGGGAGGTACGGCTTTTTATTGCTATCCCAAAAATACTGTATCTTATGGTATTTTGATATATTTTGAAAACATATTTAGTATTGGTTGTGTTTAGAGATTACTTTATCCTTACTTTTAATATTATAAAAGCGAAAGTGAGTTTATTTGTTGTTTTTTTATGTCTTCACGCCTAAATGGCTAAACCGATTTCGATGAATTTTGGTACAGTGATAGTTGGGACCTTGGAGACGGAAATAGGCTACTTTAAAAAAAATACAAAATATTGAGATATGAGGGAGAAAGAGGGAAGAAAAGGAAAAACTTAGCATTGCTATTACAATAAATAAGGCGCAGGGGCAAAAACTACAGGTAGCAGGTACCTATAAATCAGGAAAGGGAATTTAACGTGAGCAAAGCCGCGGGCAAAAGCTAGTTTATAATATACAAGTAAACCCCACAATAAGAAACTAACTCCAATAAAATAGAAGCAAAAGGAATTTGTCGAGCAAACAAGTAAGGTCAGCGTCAAGTACAATTTTCCTGAAAAATGCAGGTAATATCTTCAGTTAAACTTCATGCAAGCATTTTCAGGATTCCAATGGATCTGCTCCGGAATTTAGAATATAACTTGTGTGGAATTTTCAGTTTTATGCACGTATATTACATGCTTGATCGAATAAGAGTCGTGTTTGTGGGTAAAATGTATTACAGACATAGCATCACGCCTGTACGACAAAGGGCTGGGCGGCTAGGTCTGGAAGTCTGACAACTAGTCTTACTTAAGTGTATCATATTATCCGATATTAATTGGGTTGTGAAAGTAGTCGATTCTTGTCAAAAACTTGTATTCAGCTGAATCCGGTTAGACTGGAAGCCGACCCCAATATAATTGTGAAAAGATTATTGAATGATAATGAAATGAAATTAATTATCTAAAATCACTGTTATAAAAACCATATTTAAATTAAGTGTATTGAAACAAAACAATGTCAAAAGAAATGTTAAATAAACTTCAAATTAATAATTATGTGTTAAATAAATTTCAAATATTATGTTGAATAAATTTCAAATAATTGTTCGCTGCATTTCAAATAAATGTTAGCTGAACTTCAAATAGCTGTTTAAATAAAAAAAAAATAAGTGACAAGTAATGACAGCCTAACCATGTCCGAGTAAGATCATGTCGATGCCCAAAGACCTACATATCAATTCAACATAATCCCATTACCTTCCTAGTCCATCCCTCTCCCAAATCGATGGTAAGCAAACAAGCACTGCAATATTGGGTACAAACAGTCGGCAACTCGGCACAGTTGGACACCGCAATTTATAAGCGAGCCCGCCAGAAGAAAGGGTCCGCGGCCTGTTATTGTATCGGAAGGTGGCCCGGCCTAACGGGCTTAGAGCACAGAGCTTGGAGGGGAGTAGATAGACCAAATAGTCAAGATTTTGTTGAGCAAACTGAATGGGAATAGAGACACATTCTATTTAGTCCGTCTTTAAGATTTTTCAAAAATAAGGTTCATGTATTTTTTTATTTGTATATTAGACCAAAAATGACAAAGATATATCCCATTAAAGTTACGTGTGACGTCAGTTGTTGCTAATTTTATTTTTAAATAATCTAAAAGACGGACTAATAAAAAAAATAGGAAACTAGCCTATTGTGCATTTTTCAACCATTTTGTTAATTGCAAAACCATATTGAAGAATATCATCCCTAATCATTCTTGCTTAGTTACAATGAAAAAATACATAATAACTTATTTATTGGAAGAAATGTGGTCAGCTTTTATTTGAAAATCAATGACGTCATATTAAGAGAGAATGTCATGGAATACGCTTTAGCTCCATGTGTATTACCCTTTTTTTCTTTTGGATGAGTAATCCTTAAATACCTTCTCCCGCTCTGGACGGAGTGGCAGGGAGTGTCAGTCTTTAGCTAACTAAAATGCATCCATATTCCTTCTCTCTAGAGCAACCCCGGATAATATACCATTCTCTATTAATTGTTGTCACAAAACAGAAATTCTAGAGAAATCTTTAATAACCACGGCCAGGGCTCATAGACCAGCATTTGTTCTAGGTCTATCACAAATACATATTGATTTTTCAGGATATTCACAACAAATAAAAATAAACAACAATCATCAAAAGGCTAGATCATTTTCCAACGATATTCGGTTCGATTTTCAGTCTATCGGGATCATAAGGGCCTCTCTGGCCTCCACAACATACGATACCTCGTTGTTAGACTTCCGAACTACACCACCCAAGACATCTGACAAATACTGTGAATCTTGTGAATCCTTTAAAAATAAACAATGATTTCTTTAATTCGTCCACCTCTAGTCATTCTCAGCTCTATAGGGTCACATTTGCAAATACAAGCTATGTCTCTGTGTGAGTGTATCCCTACAGTCCGTCCCTTACGCACACAGACGCAAAAGGGACAAAGGTCACCGGCCACAGCCTTCTTATATTTGTTTAAGACATGTATTGTGCCCCAAGGCCCTTATTTCAGCGATACATTTGTATATTGTATTGTGTTATACCTGCCTTTTATTGTTTAACTAGATTTTGTGTTTGTAATTTTTTTCGAAGGGAAAATTGTTTTGAGAATTTGAAATTAGTTTCTGTAATAAAAAACGTGGCCCCTCACTATCGTCTCTGAATTAATCTGAATTTAATGAGTGTATTTACAAACATTTAAACTCACAAACGCAATCAGCCAGACCCGGAACAACCATTCGTAGGTCATACAGTCATACAAATATTAGTTCCGTGCGGGGATCGAACCCACGACATGCAGCGTGAATGTCGTCCAATGTCGTCAAAACTGTTATTTTCTTGAATTATTGCATTGATTCTTGAGCCGAAACATTCTACAAGTACGACCAACGAGAAGCGATACGAAAGGTCATTAACCTAAAGAACAACTGTGGCGTTGACAATCTAATATTTAGCTCTTTCCATCTTGTGCCTTTGTCGTAATGTCTCGTTCTCCCGGAAAAAAAATGACAACATTAAGACGGGTTCGCCAACATTCGGGCGGCCATTTTAGATGGGGTTTTAGCATGGGTTTTGTTTACATTTGGTATCGCTTCTCGTTGGTCGTACTGTACTTGGATACAATTTTCTAACTAACAAAAAACTCATTTGTCAAATTAATAACAAACAAAGTGACAAAGCAAAACAAAGAAAAAAAACGAAAGGAAAGAAACCAAATACATTTAAAAATACCCAGAATAAACAGGACAAAGCAACTAGCATTGCAAGCTACCTGCAATGTTACAATCAACTGATTGCAGTCGTTAAAAGTGTCACGTGACAAAATTTCTAATTGTGACTAAAATCTAATATTATAAAGGCGAAAGCTTGTGTGTGTATATTTTACTTATTTATGTTAAAACGGCTTTGGATAAAGTTTGGTATCAAGATAGTTTATATTCTGGATTAACATATAGGCTAGTTTAAATCCCTGAAAAATAACACTACATGGTTCTGGCGCGTTCGTAGTCCACACGCGCCTTAAGATGTCAGCAAAGCAGAGGAACCTGCCAGGGTCACTGTTCGTAACAGATACCGCGGTCCCAGAACATAAAAGGCAAGAGAAGGAACATGGATGAGTTTTAGTCAGTAAAAGTCTGACACTCACCCCACTCCACCCCAGGAATTTATTTAATGATTATCCATCCGTAAAAAAGGTTTCTTCACAAATTACGTTACTAGGACAAGAGATCCCGGTTTCTAAAGCATTTCTATTCCAATGATTTAACAAATATTTAGAAAGAAACTAATGTCACATTTTAAATGTTACAGCTAATTAAAACATCATGCCAATAGATCAAAGCTCTCCACTCATTCGATCAAACAAAAATAATTGAATAACTAGTCGCAAATCAAAGCTAACTACGTAAAAGTGTCTCTCAATGTATAACATGCCTGGTAAATAGAGGTTGGATCTAATAGGACCTCCAGAGGCTCTCAAACGTTCAATCAAAATGATAGGTAATTCAGTTACACAACCACTGGACGAATACCGTCCTATCTGGTACTGGCGGTCGGAAAAGTGTTTGGGAGCTAATTATTAGGGCTATTTATTATACTGCCGGGATTGCGGATTGTTCGAAAGAGATTCCGCGGCACCGAAACGTAAGTGGATTTTAGTTAGTAAAAGTCTGACACTCCCCTGTGATCCGTCCAGAGCGGGTATGATGATGATTTCTCATCCAAAAAATGGGTAGTTTTTGTTATTTTGTTTGTAAATTTAGTTTTGAAGATTTTTTTTTAAATCAGTTTCTTTTCTTAACCTGTCACAGTAATAAACCTTAAACTACCCACAGCGATATTTATATACGATAGAGATTACTGCGTTGGTGTGATGGGTGGGTGGTTATATTATACCTACTGGCCATTTTGGAAAACCAACTGGAAATATTTCAGAAAAGAACCTGGGTTAGGCAGATAGAAGTGAGCGTCATGTAAAGTTTTAAGAGATACTCCAGTTACTTGGCAGAAGAAAATAAAAAATATATATTTCAATTCGGTGCGCCATACTCTCGTCTTGGAAAAGTAAATACTTGTTAAGAAGATAATTGGTACTATCGGCCTAATAAGCATACACTAAAACAAACTTTATCGTCAGTTTTTTTTTATTTTCGTACATCGAAATCCATCCAAACTTGTTTGAAAAATATCGCTGATAAGACCGCCATTGTAACCAAAGAATAATCAATTTATGTAATGTTATAATTTTGGTGTGCAATAAAGTGTATTCTATTCGATATTTGACCTCCCAAGTTTTCGTGCTACATTTAAAAAAATATGTCTTCACTTTTCTCCTCGCATGTACCCTCTGCATCGCCGACCACTACTCGTATCCCCTATTCCCTAATTAATCGTGTATCGCGCCCGTCTCGGATCCTCCCTAGTGGATGACCCACCTTCATTCGATCGGCTCTATTTGATCTGACTTCTGCGTTTTATTTTGTATGTATATGTTCTTGTATACATGTGAATTTTTTGATAAAACCGACAGGAGGCAATTTTTTTGCGATTTGTATTGTTGTCACGTTTGGCGCAGTGGCTGAGCGATTTTCTGTTGTGCTGCCTGTCGTGGATTCGATCCAAACACGGAACAAGTATTGCTATGGCCTACATGTACCTACTAGTTACGGGTCTGGCTGTTTGTGATTTTAAATGTTTTTTAAACGCACCTAGGACACAGAAGATAATTGCAATGGATGGGGCCACGTTTAATAAGAGGTCTATAAATATTTTCAACCACGAAAGAAGTTTTGTTTGTAAAATCGGAAAAAAACGTAGTCATCACAAAACACTGAAAACTCTTTCTTCAGTTTGTTTTTAGGGTTCCGTACTTCAAAAGGAAAAAAAACGGAACCCATATTGGATCGCTTTGTCTGTCTGTCAAGACTCTTTATCTCGGTAAGGCGTGGAGGTATCAAGTTGAAATTAAAACTATAAACTTAATTTTGTGCTGCGAAAAAAGCAACCCTATAAGTCTACGCAGTCAAAAGATATAACTGTGTATATCGCAAGTTTGTACGGAACCCTCGGTGCGCGAGTCCAACTCACTTTTGGACGGTTTTTTTAATAAAACATCCATTACCAAACAGCATAACAAACTCCAAGAAACTTCCCATCCCATAAATATTATATTAACATGAATAGTTTAAGATCACGAAACTATAATCCTTCCAGCATCATCAGATAATACGTAGTTCGTTAAGCAAGGGTCATCCCGAGGGTCAAAGCTTCCAGGATTATCTACCTTCAGTAATTGCTTACATTTAAGTACCTTTAGCTATCGGTATACTTACTGTACCTTCGTGGATAATAGATGGAAGGTATATTACTGATTGTTTAATGGGTATCTTGATTGTGTAGTACATATTTGTGAAGTGTTTTAAATTAAACTGCAATGTGTTTACCCGACTGCGGTGACTCAAAAGCAGGGTTATGTGTTTGACCCTGTATGGTTGTCTGTTTCTTTGTTTTATTTGAATTTTGTTTGTTTGTGTATTTGTATCTTAAACGGATGTTAAAAATCTTAAAATAGTCACAAACGCAGTTGATACTGTGAAATGACACTTTGTGACCATTTTACAAATGGTAATTGTGATTCACTTTACTAACGTATTATGATTCTGCTTAAGCGGCTATTTTAGCCCCCAGATTTGTTTTGTGCTTGAAAATATAAATATGGAAATGGTCTGCCTGCAACTTTGTCTTTTAATGTGCTTGTTTTTTACGTTTTTCATTTACTTTTATTAAAAACATTTTGTATTTTGAAACGTAAGGAATCTGTATGTGCTAATATATTAATCCGATACAAATCATTTAACGATTCGTGCTCGTGTATTTGGATCACTATTCGATTTCATGTATTGGCGTATAAAGAAAGATAATAAAGATTGTTTAATGTTGTTTTTTTTTTCATCGCTTTGTAATAATCGAGTAATCGTCATAAATTTGGAGTGAAACAGTAACAATATATAGCCTTGCTTTTAAAAATAGCTCTTGCAAAGAAAACTCTTTTGTTTCTTATCACATACCTAGTGGTACTGTTCAGTATAATCACAACGTACTCGACAATGCTTGGTTGGGAGACGCCTGTGGACGAGTAGTTGACAGCAACAGATGGAAAATAAACTAAAACTTAAAGGCATACCAATTGGTTAAGGTCAAGGTGCAGTTTCGTTTGGCAACGAAAATGGACATAAGGACATACTGTCAATAGTGCCTAATAGGATCACTTTGTTGTCTATCTGTCTGTCTGTCAGTAAAGACCCTTTATCTTGGGAACGCATAAAGGTATCGAGTTAAAATGAAAACCATTTACGCAAGTCTGTAGTCCCTTAAAGCTGTGAAAAAAAAACAAAAACCCTCGAAGTTAACGCAATCAAAAGATATGGCCGTCATAAGTTTGTACGGAAACCTCGGTGTGCGAGTACAAATCGCATTTGCCAGGTTAGTTTTTCGGATGGGAACCAACTTCTCCCGCTCTGGGCCGAGTGGGAGTGAAAGCGAGAGGGAGAAGAGAGAGTGTGTTCCGGGGCCGCGGTTTCTGTTTTGAACAACCTGCAACCCCGGCAGACAGAGGCCCTGGCGGGTCTATCTGCATTGCTAAAATCTCTTTAATGTACGCGAGGATACGGCCTGTCGTCTACCCATTGCTCACCGTCTACAGACCCGCGTCTACGGTGGCCGGGATTCATCTCGCGGCTACCGCGGCAGCGGCAGGTTTGAGGGTGGTTAGTGCCTAAACTAGTTTTAGAATTTTTACGTCGCCCATGAGATTCTAACTTGTCATAACATTGCATCGAGAAATATCTCTCAGACATGCTGGTTTCCTCATGATGTTTTCTTTCACCGAAGCAAGTAAGCCCACATGATTCCGAAACATCCAGAAGTGTCTTGGGTTCAAAATCGAGACCAAAATCACCATGACCAAAATCGAGACTTAGCACTCCGACACTACTAGGCTCTCCTGATTACATAACAACACACCAACTTATGTTCTTGCATTATGCTGTCGCAACATTTTATTGGTCTCTGAAAATCTACATGTGTTACACTTGGCACATATTTTAGTAACTTTATAGATAGGTAACAGATTACAGAAGCTACATAGATAGTGATAACCCTGTAATAAAGTTTCGTATTACGATCCTTGAAACCATCGAAGTGTAAATAATTTTAGTTCAGCGTGTGCCTAGAGATATTTGAGATCGATCGGTAAGAGGCCGAGGAATATATTAATTCGGTAATGTTTCGTAAACATGGGAAAATTTTCCATAGTATGTTGTTTTTGGAATAAACATGTTTTAGCTACAAAAGTAATGCATGGCTTGCAGATACAAGTGCAATACGCCCAAAATATGGAATTTTTGGCTCCGTAGTTGAAAAGGAAAAAAACAAACCTCTAGAAAATCACTTTGTTATCGATCTGTCTGTTTGTCTTTAATCTTGGGAGCACGTAGAGGTATCGAGTTAAAATTAAAACCACATACTCAAATCAGTGGTTCCTTGGAGCTATGAACAAAATGAAAAAAAAAACACCCTACAGTACAGTTATGTACGCAGTCGAAAGATATGGCCGTTTATGTCTCAAGTTTGTACGGGAAGTGTGTACAGTGTGTACTATCTTTGATATGCGAGCCCGACTCGCGGTTTTTTTTTAATCATTACACGTCACCTAATAAAATACCTACCTCCTAATAAATAAATAAATATCTTGGGACAGCTCACACACGGCTATCTGATCCCAAGCTAAGCAGAGCTTGTGTTATGGTAACCAGACAGCTGATATACATACTTATATAATTTATAAATACATACATATTATAGATAAATCACACCCAGACACAGAACAAACAATCATGCTCATCACACAAAGTTTGTCTTGGGTGGGAATCGAACCCATGACCCCCGGCTCAGCAGTCAGGGCCACTAACCACTAGACCAACAGCCCCGTCAAATGATAAACTAAAGAAAAATAATAAACTAAAGAATGTTTGAAATCCCTTAGGAAGTCCTTGTTTAAGTTTCTTTTGGTTAGATGAATATATTCCATCACAGAGTTAATTACTGATAAACATGGATGTGAAGATTCGACTTGCTAATGAATGATAATAATTTAAAACTAATTAATCAGTGATATCACGTATCGAATTTCGGTGTGCCTCTATTAATTTGATTTAATTTGTAATAATGATACTGACAGCAAATTTAGACATTTTAAGCTAATTTCCTAATTTTATTTAATTTATAATATTTGTTATTTTGCTTGTTTTTTTTCGTTAACTTTGTACGCCATCTATTGACAAAACATAGTGAACATATTTCTTAACATACTACATGTAAACCCTATGCTTTACGAAATAATTGATTGATTGATAAAGTACCCAAAAACTGATAAGGGAGCATATGGATATTTGACAATAAGTAGACGATAGTGAAGGTATTACAGATATTGTTTATTGTTTACAGCTTCGGAAGGTGGTCAAAGGACTCGATTGAAAACTCTTAGATATTGGTCATGGACTGTCTAACGCCCAGACCAGGGGAAGTTTTTTGATGATTTCCCACCCCAAAAAAAAAGAAACAGTATGATAAAAATACTTTTCAGTCAACTTTGAGTGGTAACAATACAGCTGATACATCAACAATTCGAGAAAAGACATCTTAGTGAAAAATAAGATCAAAAAAGTATCTAAGACGTATCCATTAAATCATTCCCACGCGTCTAAAAATTTAATTCTCAAACTATCAAGTAATACGCGAACTTAACCCTCAAGAGACAACGGGCAAATTTTGCAAAAAGCAACGCGCCTCGGTACATCGGGCCCGGTAAAGTTAGCGGGTGTAATCGATACGGCCTTAGGGTTTTGGGTATAAATTAGAAGTTCCATCGATCACCGACGCCCTTTGCCCATCGGCTCGTACTTTATTGATAGTGAATGTTAACCGATAGTTCACTGAGTTACGCTGAACGGCACATGTATTTTTGGCCGGGTTTATTTGTGCCTCTGAACCTATTTTACGCGAGATTTAGGGTTGATGTCGGTCTTATGGACTGGTGTGTCCCTTCGTTACGGAGACCTTTTTTCAGGGTCATCAAAAAAATTTTGCTCCTTTTGACATTTATCATAGTTCAAAGTATCTGATGTCACGGTAGGCGCAGTAGCTGAGCAATCGGCTGCTGCACAATAAATGTATGGCTACTAGCCCGTAGGGTACGGTTGATAGTTGTTCTGGTTCTGGCTACTTGTGTATATAAGATAAGATTTTGTAAACTTGCCGACGGTTTAGGACAAATTCCCAGTATGGGGCACCGTTTAAAAAAAACGGCCAAGAGCGAGTCTGACTCTCGCACCCGTACAAGCTTGCGACACAAACAGAGTCATATAAGATAAAGGGTCGTGACAGATAGACAGAGACAGAGTCGTTAATTCTGCCAAAACTCCTTTACTGCCCAATGTGCAAAAGCTACAGCTTTGCACTCCAACAGACGACGATGATGATGACAAAATTTCTGGAATATTATGTCTCTGGTATTAGTGAAAATATAGAATTACGTTTTGCTCCAAAATGTCCAAGAAAACTTCACGTATCGCCCATGAAAAGCTAAAGAAAACTCAAAGCATCTTCGCAATATAAAAATCATATTAATGACAACCCATAATCCACTTACGAGCACACCACATGACCATACCAATGAAAAATTACGGTACACTATTAAGAATTTTATAATACAATAAAGAAAGGCATTACTTATAAAAGAGATGCTCGGGTCTGCCTATAAACATACATAGGTAAAGGTAAGGAGCACTTAACGTTTCCTAAAGGATACATTATTGAGGAGAGCCTTAAAAACAACATTTTTACATCCTACGGTCCTGCGGCGCATATTTTATTGCGGGTTGTAGGGATGACCCTCGCATTGGACTGCATAGACTTGAGAAGTGTAGACGTGGCTGATTTTTTACTGACTATTTGTATTTTTCAACTTTTTTCTGATATAGGTAGTAATTCAATGGGATTAAATAAAATAAAAGGTTGTTTGGTGATTTGAATTCAGTAAATACAATGTGAACTGTCGCAAATCATAAGTATTTAAATCAACACAGCATCATAGTGGTCTACAAATTATAAAAAAAAAATTGTTTTTGAGAGAAGATGTATTTATTGTCAGTTTGCCCTTTTGGAACAAGTTTTATTATAGACGAGAATGTAGGTATCAAACATCACAGTTTACTTGTACAAACCATTTTCGGATGTCTTCAGTCATTCAGTTGTAATGACTTTGCAATCTTCTTTCATCGCGTTAGCATCTGGAAAAAGAACGTCATTTCATTATTTCATTCTGCTAGACCTCAACCAAACTGGAGTCGGATGATATGATGAATCAGGTGCCAAGGTTTCATAGCGTTTTGTATATCTATGCAATTTTCAATAGGATAGATTAAAAAATAAATAAATAAATATCTTGGGACAACTCACACACGGCTATCTGATCCCAAGCTAAGCAGAGCTTGTGTTATGGTATCCAGACAACTGATATACATACTTATATAATTTATAAATACATACATATTATAGATAAATCACACCCAGACAGAACAAACAATCATGCTCATCACACAAAGTTTGTCCTGGGTGGGAATCGAACCCACGACCTCCGGCTCAGCAGTCAGGGCCACTAACCACTAGACCAACAGGCCCGTCAAAGAAGAAAAGAAAGTGAAGATTTAGTTCATTATTCTTATTTCTTGCCGGTAGCTGTTGGTTTATGTCGATAGTTGTCAAAATTATATAAATTCCTATGTCGCGCATAACTTTACTTGCGCTATTTAGATTTTCAATGTTAGTTCTATATGTCTACGATATCAAATTCTTTTGAAATATAATTATTACTGTTGTATGTTTCTAGGGCCACTACAAATTCAAAATTTTGTTTTATTATTATTGTTTCCACTTACTGTCACTATGTCTATCACCATATATCGCCAACATTGTCAATATAATACCTAAACAACTTTTTCAAGGAAACTGTTGAACTAGCAAAACCATTACTACAATAAAATCAACCCCCAATTTTCTCAAAACAAATCGATAGGTACAAAGTAACCTATCTAATCTTCGTACCACTATGTCAGTTACCTGGCCGGTCCCGCGAGGCCACGGGGCCTGATGGACGGAGCTCGCCGCGCAAGGGTTAACCTAAGTCAACGTAAATATTTGAGCGATGTATGCACGCTTGCTTGCTCTACGTAGGTATCAGTGTTGTTTTAAAGCTTGACATTTGTAACGTTTTTCGGAGGGTTAAGTTTGGTTGGGATTAGTGGGGAAAACGTTTTTGTTTTAAATTCTTTCTGTATTGTGTGGTTAACCCGGTGTCAGAGTTTTATTTCCCCACTGGGCCTCGGACTTGCTTTAGCATGCTTTTGAAAAATATAGTATTATCTTGGGTCTAAAACTGAACCTCAAAACAACTCAGCTGCTGCGGGAGACGTTACAGGCGTCGGGTGCCACGATACGACCACCGCTTACCAGAGTTGCGGGTGGTTTCAATGAAATATCCGGAACATAAAAGGCAAAAGAAGGAAGAGTTTTAGTCAGTAAACGTCTGACATCTCTTCCACGCTCCGCCCAGAGGGGTCGAAGCTGGTTTCCTAACGATGTTTTTCTTCACCATATACATAACGCAAGAAATACCTCTTCCGATTTTTTGCTGGCGGAGCGTCAGACTTTTCTTCTTGGGTATAATATATATAAGAACTAGCTACAAATTTTTTGTTGGTCGTTCCTTGCACAGTTCAAATGATAATTCACTTGAATTGCTCTATTTAATGATAGTGGTTATCATCATCTGTTTAGCCTTTTACCCATTTCGTCCGGGTCGGCTTCCAGTCCAGATGCAGCTGAATACCAATATTTCACGTGGAGTGACTGCCTATGTGATCTTGACAAAGCAATTAGTATTGGGTAATACCCGAGGTTAGACTAGTTTTCAGATATAAGTATTTAAGCTTACATGATCACTAATATTAATATTTACACTTGAAACGGGATATTTACCATGTTTGTTATTTATTTCGAATTTCCGAAAAAAAAAATAAGAGTTTGTTTTGTGTTAAGAGTTAATAATAGTTTTTAGACGTTTTGTGGGGATGTATGAATGTATGACTGTTTGTTACTCTTTCTCTCTAAAAACTACCAACCAGATTTAGATGAAATTTGGCAGACAGATAGTTTATAGCCTGTATTAACAAACAGATTACGTTTTATCTTAGTGACAGGATCCCGTGAGACTATTATTGAACTAAACGTGGACAAAGCTTTGGGCATAAGCTAGCAAAGCAAATAATTAGTTCCACGTGGAACAAACACGTGTACCTTTCTATTTCTATTTAAATCAGTAATACCCATCTATTTATTAACAAGCGCCTATCTCACTCAGTTCAACACCTACAAACTCACAAATTCCACGTGCACTTGTGTAGAAGCATTTGTTGGAAGTATCCGCCCGAATGATTGTCATCGATAAACGAGGTTGCAAATGCTTGTAATAATTGCTTTAAGTTTCTTGAAAGGAGTTTATTTTATCTATGAATTAATTTTATCTGTGACCTTGAAAAGCTATGAGCAAAAAATCAATTAAACGGATTTGACATGTCCATAACAAAAATTTAAAGAGGTGTAACTTATTGCCCTTTTGTGGTCGCAGTCCACGAGGTCCTTAGTTCAATTCCCGATTCAGGCAAACTGTTTTTTTTTATTTTCTTTTTATTTACGTTGCCCCCCCACTCTTTCTCCAATTCAACAATTTCTCCTGTATCGTGGGTGCGTTTACAAACATTAAGCTCAGATACACAAACAACCCGAAACAACTATATTCAGGTCGTACAAATATTTGTTCCGTGCGGGAATCGAACCCGCGACAAGCAGCGCAGCAGTCGATCGCTCAGTCACTGCGCCAACCGTGCCGTCGTCGTGTTGTTGAGGCCATCTGGATAAAACATGCCAGGAGGATCCGTATATGCCTCCAATGGATGGCTATAGACTTGCCCCCTTTTAAATAGGAATATAATAACTGGCTAAATGTAGATATACTATAAGGTATATTTCTGCCTAACCTTTCGAGGGTTACCCGCGTGATTTATTATGTAAAGGTAAACTATCATATTGCGATACAAATAGAGTAGCATATTCTTTGGCAATGGAGCTCCCTGGTTAAGCTGCGGGCTAGCTTAGGTACATGACAGTTACCTTAAATTGTTTCTTATTTTATCTCATGGCTAGAAGAATTCGCTTTAATTCATCCAGAAATTACAAAAAATAAAACAACAACTTCCTTATTCCCTAGAAAATAGAAAAGCAATAAACAGTGCATAAAACGCATTACTTTAATGAGACGAACAAACATACCGTTCGTCTTGGACTGACAAATAGGAGGGTAGTACGTGAGAATTACGCGGAGTTTTATCCCGGGTTCGAACCCCGAGATGTCCCTTGCGACCAACGGCCGAAAACTTTACCTCTGACCCTCTCGCAGATGTATATAGAGATGAGTGGTACTGTGGAACATTCAAAATCGATATTTGCAGTGTTTCAAAGAGCCAGCTTGATTTTAGGAGGCCGTTTCTTCTTTAATGAGATTGGTCTACAATATGGCTCATTTGAAAGGGTCATTTTGTTCTGGTCCCGAGGACTTTATTCATTCTGCAGCGGCCTTTTTTGAACTTGTAATTTCACACAGTTAGGTATAAGCCAGCTCTAATTCCTTCCATGAGCCTTTTTCCCGTGCATTCTTAAACCAGCTCTCTTGGTACGTATCCAGACCGTCGCCCAGTGGCGCATGCGGCTGACGTCTATGTCCAAACCCATTTCAGCCCAGTGGTCTTCTTGCCAACGTCCTCCATTATGCTGATCGAACCCTATTTTGTCTGTTGACACCCAGAATGTTGCGTTTCATTTATTATTCCGAGATACACGTCATCATTTTTTAACGTTCCAGCTTATTGTTTTATAAATCACCAGTTTTTGCTCGCGGTTTCGCTTGCGTTTAATTTGGGGTAACACAGTTCCCCTTTCCTGATTTGCAGGTACCTGCTACTTGTAGTTTGCCCTAGCGCCTTATTTATTGTAATAGCAAAGCTAAGTTTTCCCTCGTTCTCACTCTAGCCTAGCCTATGTCCGTGTTCAGGGTCCCAACTATCTCTGAACCAAAACTCATCAAAATCGGTTTACAACCATGTAGGGGTGAAGACGTAACAAACAAACAAACTCACGTTTGCTTTTATAATATTAGTAAGGATAAGGATGTATCAAAACTACCATACCATAGAAACAGCCCCTCCAAAAACAATCGCCACAGTCACTACACTATATTCGCGACTATCCACTCCGTATATCTCCACAACTGCTGTACCAAGTCCGGGGGCATCTCCAGCATTCTTATCTACTTACTCCACATCTATAGCAAAACGAGCCTCCTGAGGCCAGGCCCCGCCTCTTACGGCCTGTCAATGACTAGTAAAATTTAGAACCGGCCTACCATTGATATAAATGTTTTTTGTTCCCAAAACGGCCCTTGAAATTGTAATATAGTGATGTCGTCGAATGAGATGGTGTATCGAAGTGTTGTAATATCCATAGAAGTTGATGGTAGTTGTGTTTTGTTTTTAGATTGAGTGTATATTGGCGAGTCCATTTTTTCGTGTGGTTCTGATATTTGTTATTTTCATTGGAGTGTTTCTTTAACCTGTACATTTTGTATTTAACTAAATATAACTAGGTCCATCTTGATATCTATCTCAAAAATTGAATTCCTGTAATCATGTTATTACTTTCTTTTGCCTTTCTGATCACTTACATAACTCAGTTCATATGGAGCGACTACTTTAATCTAAGATCCACATATTATGCTCCTCCTGTTATGTGTGATCGAAATTATGCTATACCACAAACAGTTAATTGTAACAGTTTTTTTAAGTGACTTTTCCATTTTTGACCATAGACAATCTGCTATCCACGATCGCAGACTGATAGTTTGACTTCTACACGAACTAATATAATTTTGACCAACAATCATGAGAGAACATGTGCCAGTTATTTGAATTTTCTTTCTTTCTTTGGAATTGCAATTTTTTTTTATTATTTAAAGCTAGAGCGGGTAGCCGACTGTACTTAAAGCGCGTAGTGCTATTTTACTTTATTAAGTTTCCTTTAATTTTTATTTATCGTACATGTTAGTGATCTTTTGAATTCTACTACTTTCTCTGTTTTTAACTCGTGATAACCTGTAAATGGATCTGTGTTACTTTTACAATTGTTTATCTTTCTGTTGTAGTTGTTGGTTCTATAATTTATAAATAAAATTTATGAACATTATTGTACATCAAAATTTAAAAATATTTAAGTATTCATTTATTTTTGTTTTTGAAAAAAATCTATTTGGAAACATTTTAAGTTCAAATATATCGCCAGTAGTAATAGTAGCCCCTCCGCATCCCGGTCGAGCGCACCCATGCATCCGTGCACGCATGCATATGATGCATATCTGACTACAATCTGCAACGTATTAGATTTCATCAACCAGATTTTTGACACACGTCCGCCTAAGTGTTTTTTTTAGAACTTATATGTGAATATTCAAATTCTGTATTTTTTTTTAAATATGCATGTTTAACACGGGAATACAGTGTACCCGTGCTAAATTATCAAAACAAAAATGCTTGATTTGGTTTACTCTGCCTACACCGTTTAAAATGTAAGTGTTATTTTATTTTTAAAATGTAACATTTATGACAAAACAGCTCTGCACTTATCCTTTAAAAGTTTAAACAGACACCTTTTTACGAAATAAGAGTGACACAACAATTCTCAACCCAATAATAACTAAACTTGCAATCAAACACTATTACAAGCTACATTTTCGCAAAATCGCACCTGGCCATTTCTACAACCAATGACTGACCAGTATTTTCCCCCTTCGCATCCCCCTAACTGACCAATGGCCGACCGGTTTCACCCCTGTCGCGTGCTGTCCAGTTTGTCCACTAGGGGTGGCAGTCCCGACCGACGACCCTAAGACACGCGCAACGAATATTCTAAATTCGAAAACTCGTTTTCAGCGTTTAAATATCGAATGGACCTCGGATGTTCAAAAGTGTCAGAGATGAAAAACCTTTTGTCAATCCGATACAGGTATTCATCCTACAAAAGTTTTGACACGTACCATTTATTTGACCACTTATTGACCACAAGGGGCGAAGATTCGTCTCCCTAAAACGTTTTGTGGTGATAAAACTTTAGTCGCGTGTTACGGACCTGTTTTTAGATGATAGCGTACAATGGGAATGTTTGTCAAATAATAGGATGAAACAGATATTCAGAGATTTATATTGTTGGTCCAATGGATAAAGTTAAATATCCCGTGATTTATTTGCTTTTGTGTCTGCACGTATTTTGAGGTTGTTTTTTTTTTCATGGAAAATGCTTTAACTTTTAATAGATTTTTTGTAGTCTTGTTGCAGTGAAAACTTGTTATGATGGTTAAACGTATTCGTAATTTAGAATTAGCCTAATATTGTTAAGTTGAAATTATTTAATTTCCAAAATATAAAGTGTGGATGTACGTAAAGTACTCTGTGAATTGTCTACCACCTAAAAAGGTCTAAATAAAAAAATCTTTGTAAGAACTCACTGAATAAAGTACTCTTCGAAATGCTGGGACAATTGATTACTAAAAACCTCTTCATTTGTATTGTACGTAAGACCGTTCGGTCGTCCAGAAACAAGAGCAAGGAGGGCCACATTCCTCATAATCCCGCCCTAATGCCCTGTCCTCTGCAAGGGACATTTCCATTTATTATTGAGCACTTAATTTATGTGTTTTGTTATGGACCGACAACTGGCGCGGCTACCCTAAGCAAATGTATAAATACTTACTCGAAACAAAACCAAAACTGAGTTCTATTTTGCACTTCGTATGTTCCAAAATGATTTGGCAAATTGGCGCCGTTTAGGGCAATTTACCCCAACGCGAAAAAACTGCTTCATCGGACGTTTTAAAGTGAGCATAAACAAGCAATTTCCAACTTTCGTCCGTTCAACTTAGTGCGCAAATTCTATTCAACTACAAAAGTTCTTTTAAATCTTTTCGACTTCAAAAATATGAAATTTTAAAAGTAGAATTGTGGTGATGCTTAGCAAAATGCTGCCAGAAGTTTTGGAACACAAAGTTGAAATTTGCAAATTGATTGGTGTCGCTTATGTCGCTTTCGGTAATACTTCGATCACTTAGAATTGTTTAGACAATGTACCCAGCAATCCGTTCTCTTCAGAGCCAGGTTTTGTTTAAGAAGGGGTGAAATGACATTCGGGATAACTAAATCCGAGGGACTTTGTGGAGTTTAGAGGTCATTTTTCAAAATAAGTAATCGGGCAATGGAAGTTTACAATAGTCAGAGGATTAAGTATTGGCAGAATAGAGTTGGAAAGGGAGTTCTTGTATCATCCAGTTTTGTTACGACTTATAAAAGAACTAGTAATATAACTTAGTATTTTTGAAATAGATGTTGATGAAAAGCGCTGCCACCATTTTGTTCAGTTTGTTTAAGACATGCAGGTAAAGTTTTTAATCATCAAACATGCTTGGAGATTTGAAAACTATTTTAGCACCCTTCTTCGAATAAATTGAAATTGCTGTACTGGCAAAATAGTGGCTGGCAAAAGTTGTATGAAAATCCATATCTGATTTGTTTTAGCGGCCAAATGAATTACAATGTAAACTCATATCTGTCGTGTAATTTAAAAATAGAACAATTATTTACTCCGAAACATGGTAACCAAGGAGGTAAGTTATCAAAGGTTATTTGAAACTGGCGTGCATACATACATAGTTCAAAGCTGTTTATTGAAAAAAAAAAAAACAAAAGAACACTGTGGCGCTTGAAAAATGATTGATGCTACATCCAACAAAAAGTTCTGTCTAGGTACTACTCAGTTTTAATTTCCGCGCATTATTTGAAAAAAGTACTGTAAGCCTGGGCCACAAATTAACGGACTTACTTACGTATCTAACTTTAACACGTTCTTCCGTCAATGCCTCTTTTGCTGGCCGCTGCAGTAATGTTCTATTTTTGAAATTGTTATTAATATAAAGAGCTAGCCACTATTTTGTTAAAGACGATTAGAGTATGTAAAGATTCTATTTTTAAAATGGATATTTATGAAAAGCCCAGTTTTCGTTTAGTTTGTTTGTGGCACGTTAAGATCCGATTTAATCATCTATTTAGTCCCATTTAGATCACAAGCCCTCACCGTATTTTAACGAAATAAAAATATACAAACCAGTAAACAAAATCTACAGAGAGAAAAAAAACTAAATGACTCAGCTCAAAGTGGTATAATATGATATTCAGAGAGAAGAGAGCGCTTCAAACATGGCGTTCATAATGCCTATGAAAGCATAAAAAATCAAGAAAATTCCATGTGAACCGAAACACATGGAGAATAAACATACGAAGTAGATACTTACAAAAATATGAAATTCACCACAACATTTGCTGGGGACGGCGAGTTTTGTACGGTTCGCAGATAAATCAAAACCAGTTTTTATAAAAAAAAAATTGCAATAATCATAATGTACCAAATTACACACAAACCCCCGAATACTGAAACGTCACTCAAAATTTAAGTACCACTTAAATTTAACAGATACTCAGAAGTGACGTTTGTCAATACAAAATCTAAAGTTTAAGAGCTGCTCAAATGTTAAGCAGCCCTCAAATTTTAAGTGACGTTTCAGTATTCGGGGGAAAGCGCATTAGATACAAGAGATTGCTAATCAATATTTTCCAATAAGCACGAAGAGTTCCGAGGCCTCGGCCTCACATAAAGGGCAAAAGAAGAAACATGAGTGGATTTTAGTCAGTACAAGTATGATACCTCTCCCTCAGAGTGGGGGAAGTAATTTGATGATTCAGACAACAAAAAAAAAACAAAGAGTTTCGAATGGGTTTTGAAACGAGTTGCCTAAAGTCATACCTAACATGCTTTTACAACGTTATACAAATCTGTTAAACGTTGTTTAAAAAAATATTAATTTAAGCAGCAAAGAAAATTTTGAACGAGAAACTCTCACCATAAATAATAACGAACGAATGTAACAATTTTTTTCACATTCAAAAAAAATAAACAAAAAGCTCTGTACAATATTTTATTCTGCCGACTCTACCTGTTCAGTCGTCCATAATGCGAGTTGATAGGTAGATGTATTAAAAATAGTATACATTAGACACGAATACGACATAATATAAACATATGTATATTATATTATGTGCACAATATTATATACCGTATCTAAAGTGTATTAGAGTTGGATTACAACGCGCTTTGTGGTTGATTCCATACAAAAGAATCCGAGATAAAAATTTAATGGAAATTATTTTATTATAATTAATAATGAGCTCGTGGATTAATAATAGCAGCCGCTCGGATCGATTTTTAGGTTAAGCCGCGCTTGCCTAGATTGCTCTGTGGATCGGTGACCACCCGTTTCTTACCGAGTTTCCTCCGTGCCTCAGAAAGCACGTTAAGCTGTTGGTCCCGGCTGTCATTTGTAGATCTTTGACAGTTGTTACAGTCAGTGTCCCGAAATTCTGACAACTAGTCTTATTAAGGGGTATAGTATATAGTATAACCCAGTTCTAACTGAGTTGTGGAGGTCATATAGGCAGTCAGTCCTTGTAAAATACTGGTACTCAGATGCATCCGGTTAGACTGGAAGCCTCCCCCAACAAAGTTGGGAAAAGGCAAGGCAGATGATGATTTGGTTAAAATTAATCTGGTTTCTTCAGCATTGGAAGATCAAAAAAAAAGGTTGGTAGTAGTCAGTCCAAGACTGATACTCCCCCCGCTCCGCCTAGAGCGGGGGAAGTTATTGGATGATTTCCTACACCAAAAAAAATGACACCCCTCAAATATTGGTTGATGATAAAAATAAGACATTAGTGAAAAGGTCCAATGTTTTTAAGATACAAGTATATACGTATTATCGTTTATATGATATATACATATTGACTCTGCTAGGGAACCGTAAGTACTATTTAAGCGGGCCATCAGTCCAGCACCATTAGTTACCTATTGACACATAGACAGATCGCTACGTGCTGCTTGTCCAGACTGACGCTACTATTTGTTTGTACTCGATCTTGTCTCGAATCTCGGGAACTATCTTGCTTCATGTTCTAAGACTGACTAACATCGAGTTGACGGTACTGTTGGCGCAGTGACTGAGCGATCGACTGCTGCGTGGGTTCGATCACCGCAAGGAACAATTATTTGTATGACCTACAGTTAGCTGTTTCTGTTCTGACTGTGGATGTGCGTTTAAATGTTTGTAAACGCACCCACAATACTGGAGAAATTCTTAGAATGGGGCAATGTAATTTAAAAAAAAAAAGACTTATAGACATATTTTCGGGTGTGAATCTTTCCAAATGTATGGCTATGTCAAAATATACACGGAAAATGTTATTGTGCGTGTTTGAACATACCCAGCTAATACTAGTGTTGATTGCAATAAGAGTGTGTGAAATCAAAATTATTGTACCATACTTAGTCTAAGCTGGTGGCTTTTAGTAACATCTAATCGAAGAAATTTAGAAGATAGCTATTCTATAAACACACGTTTCAAATTGCAATTACTTTTTTAATAGCATTATTATTCCTAAATCAGTATCTTTTACATCCACTTGGCCTTTAGTGAATCCAAATATAAGCGATGCCAGTGAAAACTTGTAGTAAAGAGACGGACAGTTGCTAAGATTAATGTGGTCTCCGGTTTTAGTGAAACTCTTCTACTTCAGATATCCGGGGGTTTTGTTAAAAAACCTGCACGTAAATCGTATAAACCATTATCTGAGAACCCTGAAATGCAACGCGCGGTCCCAAGTACCCCCGAGAGTTTAAAAGTACGTATAATGGAAAATAATAAATAACACTGGCAGGTTTTCACCCTAAACAAACATCAGTCGACACCTACACACCAGTCATTGCCACATCGTCATGATAAAATACCGTCATAAGCCGAAAGCCGAAAAACTGGACCCCTATAACTGACAGTAATTTGTCTCGAGCACTGAAAACGTCTTCAGTTTAACCCAATACACTCGGTCCTAAGTAAACTTTAGGTAAACTTAAACGGCCGAGTCCCTTTCTCGACCACATTCTAAATAAATAACATCTAATGGGGGACATTCATCAGTGTTTCCACGTTTTTAGGTGGGTAGACCTCACTCCCCTAGCTGTCTGCTGTTTTGGAAAAGTCCCTTGCGAACAAATCCAGGAAAGTTCAATCACGAAAACGACCTTTACTAGACTACAATAGAGTTCGTTTTAGTATGGGTAGTTCACGGACAAATTACGTTTGTTAAATACACAGATTAGCAGTGGCGAGTGCAGAGATATGAGAGGGGGGAAGAATGGTGGGCGGCGGGGTGGCACGGGGCCCACCCAACACCCTTTTTTGTTATTTTTTGTTGCATTTTTTGCGTGAGCGCGTGCAGGGTTTTTGGACTGCATAGGTAAGTAATATTATTTGTTGTAATTAAAGCCAACACGGTTGTCGAGTGTGCTTTTAAATTATGCAGTTTTCTGTGTGTATTTGTAGAAAATGAAAATGCTTTGTATTCTTTGAGAAATAAAAATATGATGCAAGTTAGAAAATATAAAAGCACTTTGTGGTAAGTTCAGTGTTATTGATTTGGACCACCCAGCAACAATAATTAATCAATAAAAGCATTTTTTTTTCGATATCACTTGATTTCATACTTATGCAGGAAATTTAAAAAAAATGTACGATCGAGTTTAAACCATTTTTTTTTAAATAAATCAGTTTCACTACATAATTCCTTACCACAAACACCTCGTGGGGTACCTACATACCCCGTATATCCCGATTATGTAACATTGAAAAAGGTCCGCAGATAAGTCGGACAGCCACGATTCTTGAGCAGGGCCGGTGTCACCGTGGACACCAGATAGCGCTGATGAGGGTCACTGGGGCCTTTCGTACCCCATTTGTACTTGTACAAGCTTTCCTTATTTAAATTTTGGTTGAAGGTGACTTTTTTGTTTATTTTTGGTTAGTTTCTTTGTAAGGGGAAAACATGGTAATGGTTGTCAGAAAATATTTTCCAATTTCACAATTAAAAATCAAACCTATGGGGCTAAACAGAAAATTCAGAATGGCAACGACTACAATCATGATATCATTCATATTCTTTGTCTATAGTCACACATCTAGTCATAAACACACACTTTTTATGCTAATGGGCATTACGCACCTGACTAACATGTCTTCATTTATTTCAAACCAGCTCCTATCCACGTGGTGTGCAATAATTGTCCCACGAAATTGAATTACTGGATTAAAAACTATCTTATGTATTAATCCAGGTTATAAACTGCCTGTAAACTATCAAATTCCGGTCATTAAAAACTACATATTTTCATTAATAAACTATTTATTAATAAAAATATGTAGTTTTTGTATTAAAAGTTATCTTTGCATTTATATAATATTAGTAGTATGTTAAATTTGCATTCAAAACGAAAACTGAATCGTGCAATAGTAAACAATTTGAGTACAAATAGTGGTCAAAGTTGAAAATTTGTAAAAGCATAGCATGCAGAATGTGCAATATTGCGAATTTGTGCCGAAACCGACCGGTAACAAGTTGGACTGTATTTCAGCAAGTTGCCGATAGCCAGAATAACCAAACGTTTGACTGAAAACCGGACAAATCTTTAAAAACATTTAGGTGAAGGCGCTATGGGTAGCAAGTGAGTGTAAGGATGTATGTTGAAATAAATATAAATCGTGACCATTAACCGCTTGTATAATTACAAACACAATTAAAAACGCATTGTGTCTCGCGTAGATCTACGTTCCGGCATACAAGGGTTTAAACGTATATTATTATTAAAGAATTATTATCAATAATATCTAAGTTCAATTTATGATTTCAAAAAAATTAAAACCGGCCAAATGCGAGTCGCACTTCCGCACTGAAGCTTACATAAAAATTTGCGATATAAACGGCCATATATTTTGACTACATAGACTTTAGGGTGCTCTAATAGACAACAGACTCGACAGTTTTGATTTCAACCTTTCTTATATACCTTCACGTCTTCTAAAGATGAAGGGTCTTGATAGAGAGATAGACGGACAACAAAGTGATCCTTGATCCGTTTTCTCACATGGACCCGTAAAAATAAAAAAAAACCGCATACATTTTGAATTTCGCTAGCTAGCCTTGCGTTTCACTTTAAACTAAAGCTATGCTGACCAACACTTGAATTTCTTCGTATTAGACCACCATTCGTAATATTTCATTGTTTTATTTGACGTTCTTTTATCAATCTAGCATGTTAGCTATCTATGATGCCTGCCAGAGCTACTGCCTGCCGGGGTTGCAGGTTCTTCGAAATAGATACACAGGGGGCAAAAGAAGGAACATGGATAGTCAGTACAAGCCTGACACTCCCCCGCGCTCCGCCCAGAGCAGGGGAAGTTATTTAATTGAAAACCTAGGTGTCTAAACGCGACATATTCTAGAAAAGAAAAACTGTCTAAAACGTTGCTATCTACTATTTTGTCAAAATAAAATCCATCTCATAAACCGTTTTCCAGCAGTCGCGTAACATAGTTCTCTTGGGACTACACATGTTTGTAATTCCTAGACTGATTTGATTTATTTCTGTTCACTGCATTTTACAACGCACTTTGATAAATAACCATCTGGTGTAAAGTTGTTAACTTTACGTTGCATAACATAGTGTTATATGGTTTGATTCGATTCGATGCAACTAAATGTAATATCGGTGCTGTTGGTATTACCAGACTACTAGTAGTCCACTCACTAATATAGGCAATTTAGTCAATTATACATTTTTATTATTTTTAAATGCATTTCATTTATTTAATTACTAAAATTATCTGTGGACATTGTGTTACTAGCGTTAGTTCTAACTATGGCTACTGGCCAAAGTGTCTACGAATAATAAATCTCTCTACTCCTAGTTTTCAATTATTATTTATGTTTTATCTCAACTTATATATAATAACATTATAGAGCGGGGTAGCAACTAAAGCCGCGGGTGAAACCGCGCAAGACAGCTAGTCATTCATAAATGAGACGGGTAGAACGCTGCGTTTTCAAATTATTTTTTGCAAAAACAAAACACTATCTATCGATATCGGTTTGTTTAACGTTATTAATTCAAAATTTGAACATCAAACTGCCATTTCGAATAGTTTTTTTAAACAAAAAAATATCTGTCCTACCAAAATCAACGTTGTACTACCAAAAGCAGCTGGCAAAGGCTAGAGAGGAAACGGTAACTGAATGGAACTAAATTCCAGGCGCCTCCATTGGTGGTACAGTCGCGACCGTTTCACTAGCCGGACTCGTTGGAATGCTGTTAGTTGTCGACGGGACTGTACGCTTGTACCTATGTAGGTATGTAATTCCGTGTTGGTGAAATGGATTCTGGATTTTTGCATTCAGCAATGATTTTTTGAAAATAAAATTTTGTTTAGAAAAATTGACAAAAGAACTGTAAACTATTGCTATAAATAATTTGTAATACTAAACCTACCATAAAAAAACAGGTTTTTTATGCATAAAAAAATATATTGCATATTGCTTTTACTAAAAATAAACACATTTTCAAAGTTATCTTTACTTTTCAACATAATATGCAAGTCTCATTGCTGGCTGTTTTCTGCTTATTTATTTGTGAAACCAGTCCTTGTCTACCTGAGCGGAACATTTACCAAAGACGGGGCCTAAATGTTTTTCTTTAACATTCAGAAAACATACCCACATAATATCATAAAATATACTATCAAAATGCGAAAGTAAAAACCCGAAATAAGACACCGCCTTTTGTTTTCATTGTTTGCGTACCTATAACGAGACGCGAGCAACGTAACAAAAACAAAAGAAAATGGCTCTATTATGTGAAAACAACCCAGAGACTACCACGGTTATATTCACCCGTGGGCTGAATTTATACGATATACTCTGTATTCAGTTAACCAATGTTATTTGATACCCCATACGCCTTCAAACATCTCCTCCTCCATCTTTGCTCTTAAGTCTCGTAAGGGGGGTTGAGGTTCACACTATGCTGGTTAGAAGAACATATTTCGAATATCCAAAAGTATAAATTTCGCCGGTAAGCTATCGACTTACTTTTTATATTCGACGGAATCGTGGTATCGGGAATGGGCCACTGTTTTGAAGACAAACAGGGTGTGCTGGTAGAGCCGTTCTCTGAAATCCTGTAACCTATACACCATGTATATCTTACGTGTTTTTGTTTATGATTTGTTCGAGTGCCTGATACGTAATCTTTGGAACACTGCATAGAGCTCTTTGGATAACTTTCGTTGTTAGAAAATTGAGTATAACAAGTGAGTTCTCACTACAATTTTAAAGCGTTATAGCCTCTGAACATAATATGGTAAAGATTTTGTGTTAATTTAAGACAGTCACCTAAGGGTCAAAATTAATGGCTATCAATTTCAAAGCATTCTGTAAAATAATCGCAGGAACAAAGACTTTCAATACGATTGGCATAAGCTTTCCGGTACGTGTAATCAATTTTCGACTTTAAAGCTACCGGTCGAATGGATTGAAATCTGATGGAATGCTAAAAAGCAGCACAGAACTACTTTTTGTTTAATAATATATGTTGAGGAAAATATTTTCATACCCAAACCAGACGTTTACGCTAAGTTTCACAAAGAAATAGATGCAGCAATTTCCATGTCTCATAGCGTTGATGTACACGGTGTCATGTTCTATAGACAGCTTTAAAACGGCATGAGACAGCCGTGTCTGTATAGAGCACACTGATTTTACTGTATAGAACATATACCTAGACTGGCTATAACAAAGGTTGCCTCAAAACAAAAAAATAATAATACGAGTACAAACCGGCAAAACTTTGCCAACTACGTTTGATTCCATGAAAGACAAAAAAAAACAAAATGAGTGTATGTATAGCAATTTAAAATCTATTAGTACATACTTCTTTTAACGACACCAGTACTACGACGTCAACATAATCATGCTACCTCGTCGTACTGAAGCGAATGCGCAGCCAGATAGGCAAAAGACGATCCGCCCTTGAATCGGTCCCCAAGCAACTAAACTTATCAATCAAAAGTCCTCAAGTATTCCCTTTATCCAAAAAATCAATACTATCAATCGTAGAACAGTTACACTAGCACAAAAGTTATCAAATCCAGACTACCCAACTTTCAACATAGCTAAGTATGTAAGTATTTGTGGGATATATATACCCCACAACTACATATTACGAAGACCTCAACAAAAGCAGTTTCTAATGCTTGCGTTCTCCAACCTTAATCTTTTTGTACCTCTAATTAAATTAGCAAAACCCAGGAGCGCGGAAACTGGACACGCACACAAACACACCCCCCTTTTCTTACACACACATACACCCCACACAATTAGAGGACGAGCGTAAAGTGAAAGGAATTGGGGGTGTGTGAGTGAGATCGCCGTGCGTGTATATGTGTGTGTTTTAGTTAAGGGTCGTCATTTCTCTTGGACCCTCCCCCGTAGTGTCCGCAGAAAGGTGAGTTAAGATGGAATTATGTAGAGATGTTGATACTAGTTTTGAGTTTTTTTTTTAATAATAAATGTTATTTGAGGATTAGATTCAGTATATAGAATCATTAGAGTATTAGATGATCTATCATTTAAAATGTATTGAAAAACGGTAAATATGGTGTTTATAGTATTTTTTTAGTTCATCTACAAATAGTTACAGCCTTCGAAAGTTAGACACTACTACTAGTTGGAGTTTAGTATCCATATAAATCTATTGTGTTTTGTTTAATTGCTGAATTTAAACGAAAAATACTAAATACAGGATATAATACTTGGAAATGGAAACGACCCCATTGCAGCTCCTAAAAAAAGTTTATAACTGACAGTGCACATTTATCAATTTAAATATCGACTTCCAACAAAATAATGTAAATGATTGAAAACTTAAGTAAAGGAACGCTAATCATTCCCTAATCAAATTGTACTCGGTTTAGGAATTTAAAAAAAAAATAGAAAATCCAACATGTTTGTTGTGGTATTCGGTGTTACTGAAAATAGTTATTTACCCGATCTCTAACACTAATTAAAAATCACTAAAACAAAAAAAATAACGTCCCGCGGTATCAACAACTCTATAGATTTCCAACAGACAAACAGACATCCCCCAGCATCCTCCCTCGGACTTTAATATTGATCAGTGTCCGGTGGCGGTCAGGTAGTGTCGGCCACGAGTTGGCGCATGCGTCATACCTGCCCAGTGCCCTTAACTTGAGACTCTTTGTTGCAAGTATGTAAGGCTTGTCGGCTCGACCACTTATTAGTTTGGGGGTAACAAAGTTGTTTGGGGTATTTGGTATTGACAGCGTTTTTCAATTGTTTGAGATTCATGTTTAGAGAAGTAGCTCATTAATAGAGGCTTGGGTTTTGTTTTGTTTTTTTTTTTTAGTGATTGCGTATAACTTGTACATATGGTACTTGATTTTATGTGTAGTAACTTTCATATCCAAACATCTTTATTCATGTTAGGGTTGACTTCCAGTCTAACCAGATTCAGCTGAATACCAGTACTTTACATGGAGCGACTGCCTATCCGACCTCCACAACCCAGTTAGTACTGGGTAATACGATACCTCTTGGTAAGACTGATCGAACTTTCGGGACACTGACATATTTGTAAAAATTTCAACTGGGACCAAGAGCATATTGTGTTTTCCGCAGCAAGAAGGTAAATCGGTACGTTTCGTGTAGCCACCCATCCACTGACCGACCTAGGCAAGCGCGACTTAACCTTAATTTTTTTTAACCAATACTATTTGGCTACTAAAAATAAAAATGTTCAGATAAGAAAGTTATGTCATAACTCGTGTTATGAGATAACATGATATGAGATGAGATATGTTTGTGGCCTGTTGGTCTAGTGGTTTGTGGCCCTGACTGCTGAGCCGGAGGTCGTGGGTTCGATTCGAGATCCTACCCAGGACAAACTTTGTGTGATGAGCATGATTGTTTGTTCTGTATCTGGGTGCGAATTTATCTAAAATATGTATGTATTTATAAAATATATAAGTATGTATTCAGTTGTCTGGTTACCATAACACAAGCTCTGCTTAGTTTGGGATCAGATAGCCGTGTGTGAGTTGTCCCAAGATATTTATTTATTTATGCTTGTCATGAGTACAGTCTTAGTGATGACTATTGATTTTTTTGACCACTCGACCACTTATAATTTTCGTGTACAATAAAGTTACACTTTATAGAGTAATAGGCAGATTCCACGTAGCGTAAACCACATAGTTATATAAAGATTTATGCTTTAGATATGTATATTTGTTTTTAGAAACGCAGATTTTCAAACTTTAAGCAAAACTGGTCAGACAAAGGTGATATTTGTTCTTGGGAGCCTTTGTGGGTCTTTCAAGTTACGGGTTAGTTGCGTCGTTTTTAATCTTCCTTTTGAATGGGAGGTGCAAAATGTCTGCATGTATTAGAAGTTTGAGTATGTTTAGAATGATTTCGTAATACTTTTGCACAAACATAAATTTTTGATTGCTGAGAAGCAATCACACAGAGACACAGTATTTTGACAGTAAATCGAGTTCGTTGGTTTATAACTTATTATGCAAAATTATAGAATCATGTCTAGCATGTGTCACTCTTGCCTTTTTATTTAGTAGGGATAGAAAAGCATCAAATAACTATCCCTGCTCTTCGATCAGCGGAAGGGAGTATCAGACTTTTACTGACTAAATCCAACCATCTTCCGTCTTTTGCCCTTTGTGTTTCAAGGCCGCGGTATCTTTTTCGACTTACTACCCGAAGGAGAAGAGCGTAGAATAGTTAATGATTGGTAGGTACCTAGTATTTTGTTATATCTTAATATTTTAGTGTTCAGGAAAATTCCAAGGAAAATATCTTTCGAACAACTCGTAGTCCCGGCAGGCAGTGACCCTGGCAGATCCCTCTACGTCACATGCCCTTAGACGCTTTGTGGCAACTTCACCCGACGAAGCTGGACGGTTTATTAGTTCACCATATGAAGGAGACATGAAGAACTTTCTAGGGTGGTATTCACACGTGGATACTATTCTGGGATACGGTGACTTGGCTGTTGTTGTGAGATGTTGTATCAACATGTTTCTTACTAGGATTTTAACGTGGATTCGCTCGTGTGGAGATCAGAAATTATTCGACTGAAACATAGTACTTACCGATATATATAAGACTAGCTGTTCCACGCGGTTTCACCCACGCTGCTCAGCACCTGTTGGTCGTAGCGTGATGTATTATAGCCTTCCTCAAGAAATGAACTATCCAACACTAAAAGAATTTTCCAGTAGTCCCTGAGATTAGCGCGTTCAAATAAACAAACAAACTCTTCAGCTTTATAATATTAGTATAGATATATTATTATGGACTCGTGCTTGATCGATGTGACTGAGAAAAAAAAACGAGAGCGTTGGAAAGGATTGATAGAAATCCGTTAGAGAGACTAAACAACATACGTCGGCCACTAGATGCTTTGTTTCAATGTCTAAATCTTCCAAGTGTTATTTTATTGATAATTAATTTATCAGAAAGCCAACACAAATGATGTTTTATCACAAAATCTAGCATAAAAAAAAATCGAACACAAAACAATTTTATTAAACCTACCCCACATTCAAGGCATTCCACCCAACATACAACATATTTACGCAAAACAGAATTTTCCACGAAATCATATAATAGTAAGGAACCATGATATTACGTTATCTGAAAACATTATAGTAAAAAGATTTCCCCGGTTTAATATCAAAAGAGAAGTCCCTAAATTCCGTATCATGTAAAGAACACTTTCAATATTGGGATTGGTATCCCTCTGGCCGTAACAAGGTTTTATTAGATCCCACTAAAGGGCATCCCCGCACAAAGGTAGCACAAGAAACCCTTTTTCTACCTTACTTCAAATATATTAACTGTCCCACTACCTTTCATGACGCGGATAAATTATGTTCTGGATGTGGCCAGTGGTACACGTGTTTTTTTTTGTGTAACATTTTGGGTGGCATCCAATAATCTTCAAATTCTATTCGTTTTATAAATACAAGCGATTAAGGACTATTTTCACTAATAAAACTGAACGCGATCGGCATTTAAAAACTGCGTTTAAGAGCGGCCACTGCGTGTTTTTTAATTGTATAATTTTTCAGTAATTAAATTATGAACTGGATGCATAAGTGCTCTTTAACATTATGGTTTTAGTTACATCCTTTCACATTGTGGTATGCAAATGAATTTGAATGTTTTTTTAGTTAATATTTATTTATTTAATCCTAACTAAATATTTTTCCCTTTTAATAATTATATACATACATATAATTATTAAAAGGGAAAAATATTTAGTTACATTTGCAAACCTCGTATGGTAATCTTTTTTTAAAAAAAAACGTGGCCACTCTAGGTATTTCTTCTGTATCGTGGATGCGCTTACAAACATTTAAACTCACATATCTATAATATGTATGTATTTTTAAATTATATAAGTATGTATATCAGTTGTCTGGTTACCTAACACAAGCTCTGCTTAGCTTGGGATCAGATAACCGTGTGTGAGTTGTCCCAAGATATTTATTTATTATTTATTTATTTTATTTATACACAAACAGCCAGACCCGGAACAACTATATGTAGGCCATACATATATTTGCCACAAATTCTCTAGTATTGTATAATTATTAAGCCCATATGTGAGTGCTATGTATTATCATTGACTTGACGAAGCCCTGGTGGTTAATAGTGTCATGCTCACTTAAATGTCTCGCTGATGGTGGCGGGTGTGTCGGGTCATTTAGCTCCCTTCAAAATGGTCGAGCTGAATGGGGCTGATCCATACGTCTTGTTCGTGAACGGGCGCTGTCAGTTGGGACTGGTCATTTTTTAACTACCACGGTCATTTTTATTTTATTTAGATTTAAATTGAATTTTGTTTTCTATTTACTCTGGACGCTCTTACTGTGCACGTCTTTCTACATCGTTCTCACATATTTGTATAATCTCAACACGAATGATGTAAATACTATTTTGTAAAAATATTAGAATTTAAAAGAGTGTCCATGGAGTTTCTTGCCCATTCTTCTCCATAGAGATCAACGCTTTGGAATGGGCAACTGCAGTACCTTCACAAGTTATTATGCCTTGTGACCGGGACTGTAGATTCATTTTGTTTCCTGACATTCAAAAGTGCCTGTAATGGTCTAATTGAAATAAATGATTTGATTGATTGATTGATTATATATTTGCTAAGCCACTGGCCAATCGTATTGTCAAGATTGTGACGGGACCATTAACTAAATTCAAGACCATTTAATGGGTGTCGTCTGTTTCGATGGACAACATTAATTTCTACGGTTGCATGAAAACATTTAATCTTGGTTCCAAAAACTTGAAAAAATCTGCATAATCTTTCCCCAAACGCTATAAAGAAATTAAATTTAAAATGGAATTGTACAGTTTCCTTTATGTGCAAACATTAATTATGTTGATGATTTTGGTCTAGCTTGTTTAAAGGTTTTGCCAAAAATTGCTGACACAGCACAAAAAGAAATATCGCATGACTTCCTTTAACGTAGGCCGCTTCCAGTATCACTTGTTCAATGTGAGGTCTGCTATTTGTATCTGTTGTACTTTTGTCAGGGGAAATCATGCCTTATATCTACAGTTATATAGACTAATACGGCGTTGCCTGGCTATCGTTGCGATGGTGACCGACGATTACTCCGATATACATACAGTGAATATAACGCTGCGCGGTATAAGTTGTATCGTTTGAGAAGAACTGATTTTTGAGACACGATGGGGAGATCTTTGTATTTTATTTTGCGTGAGAGGGTGGAAAGTAAGGTGTGCTATTTAATTAGTTAATGGGTATGTATTACGCTAAGAAAAGCAATGGGCAATGGGTTCTCTTGATGACTAACAACTTTTTTATTGACAAAAATACTTCAATGATATCGACTGGCATTGATGCAAGAACTGCCAACTTGACGCAGAACTGTAATGATTTTTTTATGTTAAAATATTTTTAGGAAACACGCCTTTTTTCGGATGAAAAATCATCAAATGATTTCCCCCGCTCTAAGGGCTGGGTGAGTGTCATATTTTTGCTGACTAAAAACCATAAATGTTCCTTCTTTTGTCCTCTGTGTTCCGGGCCGTGATCTTTTACGAACAACCCAAGCACTGGTCGTTGCAGGCCACTCTGCTTTTATGACCTCTTTGACGCCTGGAACTTCTCCCGCGGCGGCTGGTGGATATCGCCTTTAGTTCAAGATCACATTCGTATTCGTATATTCTAATTCATCTGGTATCTGGTCGATGGTGCTGTTCTATAAGATACATATCCAAGCAGTAATAGTTCTTTTTTATTAAATATATACATACATTTTATTACTAACCACAACAGCCTTGAAATAATGGTAAAAATAAGCACAAAAACTTTTTTTTAAATAAAATAACAAATGAGAAAGTGTATTTTCAGTGGATTACTGACATATTATTTAAAAAAGTTCACAAAAGCTTCATCTTATAATAAATACTTAACAATAAAACCTCCTTTCAATCCAAACAAACATATTTATATCTGGCCACCCAGACATCTTAACTCTTACAAACTGGAACATACGGACGGTAACTGAGTTCATATTTCATTCGGAGCTAACTTCGGGAAATCAATGGCTCGAACGACCCTGTAGTTCGGCCAATATTGTCTGGACAGAGGGATTTATGTAGCCGGTGTTTTGTAGGGATTGGGAAATGAAAGGAAGTTATGTCAGGATCGTTGAAACATTATAACAAGCATAGATTAGTGTAGTTTTATTATTAACTAGCTTTTGCCCGCGGCTTTGCTCGCGTTAAGTTCGGTTGCGTCTTATTGATTTGTAACAGCAACGCTAAGTTTTCCCGTTTCTTCCCTCTTTTTCCCTCATATCACACTCTTTTAAAAAAATATATCCTATGTCCGTCTCCTGGTTCCCAACTATCTCTGTACCAAAATTCATCAAAATCGGTTTAGCCATTAAAGCGTGAAGAGGTAACAAACAAACAAACTCACTTTCGCTTTTATAATATTAGTAAGGATTAGTTCCAACTTCTGTTATAAGGTCTCTTCTATAAATAACTTACCAGCCAGCATTAAAGTCTCCTACCCACATCCTTCGCATTTAAGAAATGTCATAATCATCATCTAAGCCTTTTCCCAACTATGTTAGAGTCGGCTTCCAGTCTTACGGGTTGCAGCTGAATAGTTAGACTAGATAGATAGATAGAATATTCATTATTATGTACACCATGCAAATAACAAGAATAACATTAAACAACTTATAAATAGGGTGACGTAATACTGACTGTAATACTGACTGAATACCAGTATTTTACATGGAGACTGGCTCCCACAACCTAGTTAGTACTGGGTAATGATACCCCTTGGTTGTCAGACTTTCGGGACACTGACTACCTGTAACGACTGTTAAAGATAAAAAATGACAGCCGGGACCAGCAGCTCCGTGCTTTTCGAAGTACGCAGGAAACTCGGTATGTAACGCGTGGTCACCCATCCACAGACCAACCTAGGCAAGTGCGGTTTGACCGAAAGAACGGCCAATCTCAACGGAGTTTAGCTATCGACGCGGGAGAGCTTATAATGCACAATTGTGTACAGGCGTAGGTGCACTCTCTGTTCCCTCACTCTCATAGTCCGAGAGACGGCAATCTGACACCACCGGAGAGATTAGAAACGGGGGTATCATACCGCCAACTTTCAAACTCCAGGCTGTTCCTGAAAAATTCTTAATGGAAAAACTCAATAACACATACCCGACCCGGGATTTGAACCTAAATCTCTGTGCTTAGAAGTCAGTAAGACCAACGGAGCAGAGACACGTATAATATGCCAAGGTACAAAACATAAAGTGTATTACGCCATCTATTTTAATTCCCCCAATAAAACAGAAAAAGCATGTAATACAATCTTACATAACACGAGACAACCAATAAGAAACGTCCAAAACACGGTGTTAGCAAAAATGGATGCCCAGTATAACAGAAAACATACTAATGGTATCATAAACTTACATATAAAAACCAGTATAACACGACCTATATTACACAATACTTTGGTAAAAAGGAAAGGTCATGTTATGCTAGATGCGTAGATCCGAATGTACTATCGCGCCATTTGCCTTTATTGGCCATTTGGCCAGTTCGGAATTTGAAATCTGTGTTCACTCTAATTGATTCCTCCCCTTTCCATATTCTAATAAATTGGGCTCCGGGATTTATTTGCTCTAACGGATGTTTTTACCCTTTTTGGTCTTTTTTTGGAGAATTTCTTGCAATTAATTATCATTTTTATTAGCAAGGCTTTATGGACAGCGGTTGGGTTTGGCTTTGTGCTCTTCTTTTTTGTAGTTTTTTCTATATTATGCTCTAAAAACGTCAGCTAAATAACATAGTAAGCAAAAATATACTATATAAACAATCGTTTCGTTTCTAAATAATATGTAATAATCGTATTTGTAAACGTTCAATAAGAAAATATTCGAATAAACGAAATACAAACAAAATCCACCTAAAATAGCGCCCAAATCCTATTCAAATAACCGAAATATTAAAAACCGCTATTTGTAACAACTGAAAAATTCATCCAGCTACTATATTTGTGACGTCATAAAATTATATTACATTGCTACGAGCGGTCGTAGCTCGTAGCAGTTGTAGCGGCTACACTTCTATGGCGTAGCGGGGGTGCTACGGAGGGTGGATGGGGGGGTTACTGACCGCGACATTTGTTGCCCGTCCACCCCGGGTGTCTCGGATAGCCGACTTAATGTACTTAACTTGTGTATGTGTGTGTGAATGAGCGAGTGTGTATATTGGGCTATATTAATCTGTTGTGGGGATTTTACCTGACAATTTATTGAATGGGTTGAGGGAAACATTGTTTGGGTGAACGCTGTAATTCGTTTAAGGAAAAAAATCAGGGACAGTACATCAGACTGGTGTGCACTGATTTTAAGTTTTACTTAACGTAAGCTTCAGATTCTGATTGACTCTAGAAATAACTCATTTCAGATTCAAAATTCAGTTAATAAGTGTAACAACTAAGAAGGTTATGCTATGAATGGTAAGCAATTAAAAATATTAAATTTAAACGGAAAATCAATGTTATACCTAATGTCTATCTAAATCTATGTCCTTTTTTGGTATTGTTCGTCATGTCGTTGAGCTCCCTGAGTTATGAGTCGAGCTACAGTGCTTTTTTAAAAATACCATTTTAAACACTAATCTGCATAGTACATGCTTGTTGACCAAGATATTTGACAGGACCTTAAAAGAGACTGTGACCTCTGAGTTTTTTTTGGCTATTACTTGTCAGAGTAGTTTGGTACAAAACGCCGACCTAATTTAGTTTTTAAAAATGACAGGAAAAAAGTGTTTGTAAAAATTTACTTGATAAGAATAAACAAAATTTTAGAATAGTTTCAGTTTTGTTTGTGACAACAAAACGGACACTAATCTATACTAATATTATAAAGCTGAAGAGTTTGTTTGTTTGTTTGTTTGAACGCGCTAATCTCAGGGACTACTGGTTGGAATTGGAAAATTCTTTTAGTGTTGGATAGTCCATTTCTTGAGGAAGGTTATAGGCTATACAACATCACGCTACGACCAACAGGTGCTGAGTAGCGCGGGTGAAACCGCGTGGAACAGCTAGTGCATGATATAGCTTAATATCACTTCATTCTAATGTTCTAGTTATTGTGCTATCACGCTATGATCACGTGCAAAAAAGTGGGTACTAGACCTCTTTGCGTACACAAAAAGTTTTGAAATATCTGGCAAAAGACACGTTCAAATAATAATAATATTTTTTAAGTTACTATATTATATATCTATCATTACCCGGTGTCCGGGAACCACTTTTTACCATATTGATTTGCCTTAACTACTATTTTAATAAAAAAAAACTGTAGGTTAAGCAAATCCACTCCGTAAATAAAATATGACTGTTAAAATTTTCAATAATAACCTTAACGCAAATTAAACTGTGCACATTCGCACAACCCTAAACTGCTCACGGGGGTACATATGACCGACGCCTCACCCCCTCGGGGGCGGGTCCGGTGGGGTGAACTGACCGCCACCCTCACCCCCGGCTTATTTACAGCGGATTTTATTTGCACACGACATGGCCGAACTTACCCTTACTTTGTATTTTTGTTTCAGCTGTGTCTAGGCTTGGCAGTTTTGTATTTGACTAATTATATTTAGGTGTTTTTTTTCCAAAAATATGAAATCAATTACAGTTTTAGAATGTTGAATTATTCTGAAATATGTGTTCCAAAAAGTGTTATATTTTAATTGCTAAAACCGAGATAAAATAAGTTAAGAAGCACGATAGTATACACTATACTACATGCAATATGTGCCCAAACTTAAATCAGTATATTTATTGACAAGCCTAATTATAATAATTGAGATTGTTATTACATCTTCAGAGATGTGAACATATATGAAATGGTATTGCCAAAGGGCAATACGCGACCATTTCAAATAATTTTCATAGCAAAACGATTTGAAATAGATCCCCGTGCCCACACATTGTTAGAAAATAATAAGACTAAAATTATAAAGACAACATTACAATATCATGTATTATTATTCTAACAAGCAAAGTCCTATTCTTTACGCCACAAATAACTACGTTAACAAACTAACATCGCAAACATACTCATGTCGTGGAATAATTGGACCTATCCGAGCAACTCGAGAAAAATACCAACCATCTCCTCAAAGATATGTTACGTCTGTACCGAACCATTGTCCTTTGAAAAAAGAATATCGCATAACGAAGTTGAGTTCCGACTTTATATCAAATATCACGCATGACGCGACTTCCCCCTGCCTCCCCTTCGTAGGAGGGCAATAAAAAATAATATATTGGAATATGTTGGAAATAACAGCGTATCATCCTTCGTGGATACCGTATGAGGACATTCGTGCAGACAGTCCAGCCTCCTTTTATTGTCTCGGGGAACTGCTGACGTACGTAACGACTTCTTGTTTGTTATATCGTCTTGTATGAATAAAATTATGCTACTCCCCGTTACAATAGGCAGGGTAATAAGGAAAGTGGGCCGGAAAATTTTGATGGTTTATTAAAAATGTGTAGCGTTTCCGAAATAAGAAAATAACATGTAATGGCTGTTGTGACGTACGTATCGCCTTTATTTACGTTTCGAAAATTACTTTTCCTATTTTTTTACAACATCTTTAACCAAACACGCAATTAAAAATCAACAACTCACCTGTGTTATAATTTTCAACTGAACACGACACCATAACACATTTTCACATTTCAAACTCAAAACTCGATACATCACTCAATCGATTTAAAATTCGAACCGATCGATTGCGCACACGCAACCCGTAGACGCGATCGTTAAGGAATGAATCAGGAAGTAAGGTAGACCCCGCGGGTCAGGTAGCGGGGTTTAAGAATTACCGGCGCGTTAAAGGGTTAAGGCACAAAAGGTGTAATTATTATTACAGGGTTAAGGGGCACACAAAAGAAAGGAGACGGTTGCAGGGTTACCTTGAGGTTGTTCGCGTGTTAGTCGGAAATGTGTTTTAGTGTGGCTAAATTAGGTTAGTTCTTAGTCTTTGGTAAGTTGCGAAAGTTTGTGTTGTGTTGCCCTCTGTGTTGTACTATGCTGTTGGTAGTTAATATGACGTAAAAAGTGTGCAAATTCAACTTTGTAAAATTTCGTTGTTTGGGATATTTTTAATATGACAATGTTAAAAAAACTACATACTGTGATAGATTTTGACTTTTGTTCGTAATTTAATTAAAAGCATGCCAAGTTTTTGTTCTTATGTTAATTTATTTAGGGAAATGTTAATTTAAGAATAATAAAAAAACGCACTTACTTTTTAACTGTCCATCTTTTCTCTGTCTTAGCTCACGAACATTACACAGCACTCGGTAGACTCGGTACACCATTGACAAACTAAACCAATGTCACGTCTAAAATTCGTTCACATTTTTGCAAATAAAGTCTACCTGACTACACTTTCACGTGTGAACCTACTGTCATCTTGCTAAAAACTAACCCTTCACATGATACTCAATGTACCTGAAACGACCCGACCCAATAATTCATTACCGAACAATACAACATAAACTTATTTTTCTAGTAATAGTAATAACCCTTTTTCGCGCTGTCTATGCGACCCCTTGCGAATTTTGACACAAATAAAACACCCGTTCCAAACACAAATATTTAAGAAAAAAAATGCATTCGCTTTTCAAACTTTGTCTCTAGCCATAAATCAGTTTGAAAATAATAAACCATTGCAGTTATACGTTCGATATTTGAACTGAAGCGTAATCGATTGATGTTTTGAAATTGTGTCAATCTTTAAAGTCTGACATTATATTCTGGGATAATTTTGTAAGTTTATAAGTATAAATTATAAGTTATAATTTGACTTATTTTGTAATTCTCTATTGCCTTTTTAGATAAACCCCTTTAATTCTTCAACTATACTAGTTTTATTTTTAAAAACACAACAAAAAGAATCCTATTTGTCAAGAGCTGCACTCATAGATCTAAGATTAGATTCAAAGGTAATTTCGTACTTGACATGTGCCACCGACTGCGTTGAGTTATTCGCCTAATTTGCTTTTATTATGCAGATTTCTGATCTGATAAGTGAAGAGGCACTTCTATTCGCGTGATATATCAGACCGATTGAAATAGATTACAATCAAGTTTTTTTGTTTAGTATATTGAGAATTCGATTCTGGTTTTGTCAAGTGTTTGAAAAGATTAAAAATATTTTTACTTGTAAGTATGTATAAAAAATCGGATGCTTGATTAAATCCGACCAGGTGAGAGTCAGACTTGCGCACCGAGGGTTCCGTAGAAACTTGTCATATAAACGGCCATATCTTTTGACTGTTAGAGGATTGGTTTTCACGGCCTTGAGTAAATGGTTTTAATGTCAACTCGATACCTCCACGCATTTCCAAGTGTCTTGATAGACAGACGGACAACGAAGTTGTCCTATAAGAAGTCCTAAAAAACATTGTTGCCAATACATTTTCTTTTACCGATTGACACTTGGTAGAACAAACTCAAATTTTTGATTTTTATCAAAACCACGTTCAAAACTTTTTCTATGTTGCGATATTTTTCTGCTGACGTCTAAAGCATATTTCGTTGCCTCAACAGAATAATCGTCGGGATATTCCTATTACCCATCACCAGAGCTTTCATTAAAAACCATAAAAGAGCTCAAAGCCTGCATCTGCTCGGCATTATAACTCAACGAGCGAATTAGAATAGGACCCTCTATGCAAAAATTGAATAGCGAACCACCCTATTATAATAGATCAGGTATACGCAAAAATTGCAACATTCATTTAAATTAATAATGAAATAATAAAAGTAGTCTATGAGCAGTGGAAGGGTTAAGTCGGTATTGTTGAGTGAATAGGGTTGGTCTATTGCGTGTCTTCCAATGGTATTTGGTGTCATATTGTGCGAATTCTACGTGGTTATGATACGTTTTAGATATCCTACTTCCTATCCTACAAATATTATAAATGCGAATATTTGTGAGGATGGATGTATGGATGTTTGTTACTCTATCACATCAAAACGGTAAAACGGATCTTGATGAAATTTGACACAGAGTTAGATTATGGTCTGGAATAACACATAGGACTTTTTTTTCGATATCACGCGGGAGTAGCGGCGGGTGCCAGCTACGAAGGTTTTGATATGTAGCTATTTGGGTTTTAATAAAATTAAAAAAGTTGTGTTGTATGGAAAACGTCTGGAACCCAACCTTTCACTACTTCATCATCATCATCTGCTTAGCTTCTTCCAAATTATGTTGTGATCGGATTCTAGTCTACCTGGAAACAGCTGAATACATCAATAATTGTACATGGTGCCACTGCCTATCTGGCAACCACAACCCAATTGATAATAGGTAAGTACTTATACTCTTTGTATGACTGGTTGTCAGAATTTCTGGCCTCTGACTACCCGTAACGACTGTCAAAGATCTACAAATGACAGCTAAAACATGGAGTAATAATGGTCTTGTGTAACAAACATTCTACCAAAAGTATAAATATTTCGATGGCTCCCCAAGATGCGTTGTCGTCACCACAAGACGCTGGCATAGTAGTCGACATCGGGTCAATTGTTATACAAGAAGTTCCTGTGTAATTCCATCTTCTTTTCTTATTAAAGAAATTTAAAAACAAAACTATCCTAAGATAGAAAGAAGATAGTAGCTATAATCCCAGTCATTAACCGAAACTCAAAAACCACATACTTTGTTTCAAAACCTAAATTGAAAAATAGAAGTTTTTTATAATAACTTTGAGTTTTAAACTCATTAAAATTTCAACTTGTACTATTTAATGTGTAAACATTATTTGTACGCCTTGGAAGGCAAGCACATATAAGACAATCAATTTTACCATAGCACTTACTTTGACATAATAATATGGGTTACGAAATATTTTGTTTTTTTTTTTAAGTTTGAAATAAGAAAAATAAAACATATATTCGTTCATCATTCGCAAAAATGAAGAAAAATATAATATAAATCTTCTCATCTCATAAAACTCGATAGCCTATAAATAAAGTTTCTATAATGAATCATTAGTGTGATTAGTTCAATCGATGAGATAATATAATTATCGAAAAAGGTCGTTTGGGGTCATGAGAACACTCTGTTCTGATCAATTTCACACCAATCGGCCCTTAACATCGACAAATATTGAACAATTGTTGAAAAAAAAACATAAAATCGGGGGAAACGGGGTTAAAACGACATGTTTTGGGGTAAAAAAAGAATTGTGATATATTATTTTGAACAACACTAATTATATTTGTATAGGTTTATAGATATGGGGTCATTTGGAGATATTGGAGATTTTTTTTTTTTTGTAATTGATAGGGTTCAGTATTTTGGCGTTTTTAAACTTTTTCGGGTGGTAATGATGGTTAATTTATTGTCATGTCATGATCCTATGAGAAAGTTTAACCGATTTCGATAACCAAAATATTCAAATGATTCGGTGAATTTGATTAAATACTACTGTACTTTTAGACCGTCAGTAGGAATTATCATTGTACCATTGATTTATTAAGGCTAAACTATTCATGTAACTAATGTAAAGGCGAAGAAAACATACTATGAATTTATGTTTTCACATTCCCATAAACTTTTCAAAATCTAAAAATATTGAACTTTTTTTCCACGACCAAAAAGTAATAACAAAAATAATTACAGCAACACATCAACTCTAAATCCGAACACTCCAAATTCTTTTTTCAAATAATTTTGACACAAAAAAAGATTGTACAATCAATTCTATTTTGTACACTGGCAGCTTACACCGCTACCAACACTTCGAACTATTTTTTTTTTCTAAATCTATTGTAACTTTTTGCTAGAGTCAACGAGCGCGTTTTTTTTTCAACTTTTTTTTACAAAATCCTATTTCTCGGATTTAAAAGGATTTAGACACTGTTGTGGCAACAGTAGCGTTTGTGGAGAACGATATTTGTTTTGATTTAGTGTTTTTATTGTTCATTTCTTTCCCACGGATTTAATTTTTTTTATTAATTATGGTTATGTCGTATTGGACCAAAATAAACCGTTGCTCAGCTGGCTGATGTTTTAAGATCCTTACGAAACAATAAGGGCATAAGCACACCACGTCTTTTGAACGCGCCGTCGACGCGCGTTTTGGGAACGCGCCGTCGACGCGCGTTTTGGGAACGCGCGTCGCCGGCGCGTTTCTATCCTGCAGAGCAGTTTGTTGTCGTTTGTATCAATACAAACGCGCTGCACCGGCGCGTGTGTATCGATACAAACGCGCGGCACCGGCGCGTGTGTATCGATACAAACGCGCGGCACCGGCGCGTCTGTATCGATACAAACGCAACGAGGGAAAGGGAAGTGTGAAACTACGCTAGTAGCAATCGAGCGATTTGGTGCACCGCACGTCTTTGGAACAAAAAAATGGAGCCTTTCGACACAGAAAACTTCATAACTGAAATTCAAAACCGGCCAATATCGTGGAATTCACGATTGCCGGATTATTCGATACACACGCGCGTTTGCATCGCGTCTGTATCGCTACACACGCGCGTTTGCATCGCGTCTGTATCGCTACACACGCGCGTTTGCATCGCGTCTGTATCGCTACACACGCGCGTCTGTATCGCTACACACGCGCGTCTGTATCGCTACACACGCGCGTCTGTATTTATACAGGTGTGCAAAGGTCTACAGGCTGCGTCTGACTTGCGTGCGTATCGCGTCTGTATCGCTACAAACGCGCGTCGACGGCGCGTTTAAAAAACGTGGTGTGCATAGGCCCTAAGACGTTAATATTCTTCGAGTCAAGATACTCTAGCCCTCACAATGCCATCATTTAAATTCCGATCAACAATGCAATATTCAGGATATACGCTGACACCTACAAATAAAAGAAAATCGAAATACAATATTCATGATCATCAAAAATTCCGACCCTTAGAAGCCAACCAATTTTCGTACCGAAAAAAAATCGCGACAAATCCTAATTCACCCTATACGTCCCCCATTATTGGGATCCAATCTTACGACCCGATACTTGGCTTATCAACATTCGGACACCATAACAGGCATTCGGAGCCTCATACATATTTTAGGGGAAGCACACCCCGTTTGGTCAACTGTCAGTAATGATTTGCTGCCGTTTCCCTACCAAACGCCCCCAAGAAAATTTCCCATAATTCTTTGAACCGTCATTTCGTAGGAGGGTTAGACATAAACGGGTCAAGTTATACTGGGTGGTTTCTAGGATCAGGGGCGTTAGAAAAAGTTAGATTATCTACTATTTTTTCGGACGCACGGTTGCCGGGGTGGATATCGGCGGAAAATATGGCTTCCTATTCGTATATATTTCGATTTTTTGTAGTTTCTCTATTTGCTCATTTTATGTTGTAGGTAACATTGTCATGAATTTGTTACAACCGTGTTTTATAAATGAAAATAGGGAAAAAATCCGAGACGAAATTCAACTTATCCAGAAAACATCCACAGCTTTGAATAAATGATTAGGTAAAAGCCAAACCATTGTGCCTGACATTGGCCACTGTGTACACAGCCATTAGCCAACAATCGCAACTTTTCCAACACATTATTAACGTACGCAATCGAAGCGTCACCGCCAGACGTAGGTTTTCGTTGCACAAACAAACGTTTAGGTTTATTTGGTAAACACCGAGTAACCATCGAATGGAGTGCTAAAGCCCAATTGCTTTAAAAGTCACTAAATCCATTAAAATACATATTTTTTTCTCTGTCTTTTTTAGGCGATTGATAAAACAGACTGGTGTTTTAAGTACATTTTACGATAACGCAATTGAGTAGTGAATGAAATCTGGTAAAAACATTTTTTTTTTATAAAACGTTGCCCCACACTAGAAATTTCTCCTGTATCGTGGGTGCGTTTACAAACATATAAACTCACATACACAAACAGCCAGACCCGAAACAACTATCTGTAGGCCATACAAATTGTTGTTCCGTGCGGGAATCGAACCCGCGACATACAGCGCAGCAGTCGATCGCTCAGCCACTGCGCCAACCGTGTCGTCATTCCCTAAGAATAATTTTTCCAGATTTTAACCACTCACTCAATTGCGTTATGTTGAACAGGTGAACACTGGTGAACAGATCTACAGTACACTAAACCTCCATTTTGTCCATTCTCCACGCAAACAGCGTAGCAACGTGACACCGCCAGTGGCCGACGGATTCGGCACGGCAAATAGCATTTGTGGGTTGACAAACAACTTGCTTCGGCTATCCTGTTTCTTACCTAGTCAGTGGATAGAATGGAAGATTTGGCCACGTTTGCGAGTTCGCTGGGGATTTTACATTGGAAAAACATTTTCGCAGAGTTATCATAAACAAAGTAATACTATCGCAATTGTCACACAAGGGCCTTTACAAAATTATGTTTTCTCAGGGATGGTGGAAAGGTCAAAAATTATGTTTGTAAAAAATAAACCGACTGCCAAAAAAATATTAAAAGTGGAAAATAACTTAACGTCCGGAAATCGATTTTTGTTGGTTTCGTTGACTTTTTTGCCACCGACTTCTGGAAGTACAGTTATTTTCCACTATTTAGTATTTTTTTGAAAGTTGGCTTTATTTTTTACAAAAAAGTTTTTATTTATGCATTTTTAGTTATGGTATAATTATAGGTATATCACTAAAAATATCGAGTATTCATTTTCTATTGTTACTAAGTATTAACAGATCATCCATATACCTACATGGACATAGAGAAAATATATGTATTTTAGACGATAACACATAAACTACTGGCCGAATCTTGACCCAAACGACAACCCAGACCAGAGTTATGAGGTAACAAACATAAAAGAACATAGGGTCGGATTGATAACCTCCTCCTTTTTTTGAAGTCGGTTAAAACTCGACACAGGTTACCGAAAATCGTATGTCAATTATATTGTTTGTTGTTCTAGGAATACGAATGTACCTCCAATTTCTGTTTTAAACAAGTAATATATATTTTTCCATGCTTTCAGCTTTTTTTATTCACGTAAATAAACATTCCATATTGACTTATCCCTAAGTTAGCTCAAACGAAATTTTCTAAAAGTTACTTAAATAGCTTTGTCAAAATATTTTCCATAAAAGTATCTTTTTCTAATGCAAATACACCTAAAAACATTTATAAGGCAAATGGTTATATCAAAATATTATTTGCTCAAGTCTGTTGAACCTTCACAAATAAGTTATCATAACTTGTTATAACGAAAGAAAAAATATGTTCGTGTTTGTTCGCCCTCAAATGTACAAAACTAGCAACGTAGATTAAGAGACAGAGGCGACAGAACCACTTCGAACTACTTCTTCTGTCACACGTAACTACTTACCTTTTGTCGAAATGCTGGTGATTGTTCCAAAGCTAGAGCTGCTTCAGAGCAGCTTTCATTACTTCTTCAGTATTATTACCTACTGCTGATAAAAAAAACGAAAAAATTAATTTAAGAAAACAACCTGACAAAAATCGTTTGTTTAAATACTATGGAAGTATAAAAGACAGCATACAGGAAGTTTTCAAGGGTATTTTATACTTACTATTCCAACCACAACAAACTATAAATGAAAATATCACTCAAATTTAAAACTAAAAACCAAAGCCATCCCTGAGGTACCCCACACATAGGCACAATATCCCGCTCCACAAATCTCAACTCAAAGTCCAGACAGTCAATCACACACGCTCGACGCGTCTTCACCTCGCTCCGTCTACCGGAATAAAAGCCTGACATGACTTGAACACTGAGTCGCTTCTGTACGTTTTTGTTATCTATGTCTTAGTAGCTGTATGATGTCATATTATTAAGAATCGGTGAAACTGGGCACTAGTTTTAAAGTTCGTCAACAAAGATCGAAGTCGAGTCGGTCTGAAAGTAGCTTGAAACTTCAAAATTACCCATTTTTCTTCGGATTTATTAGTTTTGATAATACATTGGGATTAGAGACAACTGTCCAATCGTGTTGTCATTCATTTTTAGTTCGGACCCTTAACTAATCTATATACGTAATTGTTACGGAGTAGGAAACGTCCGTATCCTCGCCCTTAACTATGCAGTTCGTGCTTAGAGAGTAGGTCTCCCGGTACTGGTAAAGGACATTGCTCTGCGCCCATACATTGTTTGCCCTGGAGCCAACCCCAACTGAAAATGATGTTTTGTATTCTATATCATTAATAAACTTCTCTACGATCTTATTGTTATTGCGGAGTAGTAACAGAATAGATATATAACAAAAAAATACTAGATATTGAGGTTATAATTGAACCATAACAACGAAAATTAGGTATGATTTTTTTTTATAAAAATCACAATTTTTTATCGGGTATTCCGATACTCTTTATTGTACAGGGCCATTTTTAGGCATTGTCCGTTGTAAAGGTTGCGGACAGCTACCAACCTGCCCAATGCTGCGTTCTCAAATAGTCCACACTGGTTTGAGGACATCATTAGTAGATCGCGATTGGCAGCATGAGAGTACACAATCTCTGACACCATGTAAGGTAATATAACCCTGCCGGGATTGCGGGTTGTTCGAAAGAGAAACTGAGGCCCCAGAACACAAAGGACAAAAAAAAACATGGTTCGGTTTTAGTCAGGAAAAGTCTGACTCTCCCCAATAGCGTAAAGAGAGAGAAGAAGAACAAAAAAGAAAAAGATTTCAGAGAAGTTGAACAGCTGATAAAACTTTACCAAACGCATGTGTTTCGCAAGCATGTAAGATAAGTCAATTATTTGCTTACATTTTTTTTTACTTGATAACATATTATTCCAAGTGCCTTGAATGACATCACAATAAACTCATAAAGATCCATATCTAACCCGTCATTGACTTCCCAGCCAACCCTCCAAACGTGCAAAGCAAACAGTTGCATCTTAACCCTACGATAGTCGCCAAATCCCTATCTCGTGAGAAACACGGAAGACTCAACCCTGCACCTGGTATCCCGTAATAACAGTTAGCAGACAAAAGAACCCTTTGATATCCGCTGCGGGTCAAAAAGACCCTAAGATAGAAAAGGGTAATCAAGGGTTAGACAAATGTCAGGTGACGACAGATGCTTCCTAATTCGCGTGAAATTATTTTTCTTTCAATTTGGCGCCATGTTTCTGATAGAATCTCACGTTGGCCGATGATGTGTGAAAATTAATAATCTTTTGGGTTTTTATTTATAATGTAGCGATGTTAACGGTAACCGTCTTTTTTTAACTTTGCTCCACACTAGGATTCTCTCCTGTATAGTGGGTGCGTTTACGAACATTTGAACTCACATATACAAACAGCCAGATTCAAAACAAATACATGTAGCTCATACAAATATTTGTTCCGTGCGGTGAACGAACCCGCGACACGCAGTCGATCGCTCAGCCACTGCGCCAACCGTGCGTATTTTTTATTGTATATTCACGGTAGTGATAGTTTGGTTTATATTATTTACGACGATCTCGAGCCTAATAAGCCACGCCAGCCCGCTCGGGTTGATCCAAAGGTTAAGCCATTGATTAGATTGGTGACCCATTACATAACCAGTAACCTCCGTCTGTCAAACAAAGCCTTAAAAGTTGATAAAATAGCCCAAATGTCTGATAATATAACCAGTATCGTATCTCCCCATACTAACTGGGCTGTGAAGGTTCTTCCATTTCGGCTGAAACCATAAACCATACACGATTTAATAAAAGGGAAACATCAAACGATCATGATATTATTAAATACTAGCTGTTCCACGCGGTTTCACCCACGCTCAGCACCTGTTGGTCGTAGCGTGATGTTATATAGCCTATAGCCTTCCTCAAGAAATGGACTATCCAACACTAAAAGAATTTTCCAATTCCAACCAGTAGTTCCTGAGATTAGCGCGTTCAAACAAACAAACAAACTCTTCAGCTTTATAATATTATAGTATATAATATAGTATAATAGTATATGAACACAGTCAAAGAAGAATACAGTCAAATTAGTTTGCAATTTCAGTATTATTATGTCAGAAAATATGAATAAAAAAAAAAAAGGAATTTCAGATTCACAAACGAACTTTTGTACTAATTTAGAGAACTATGAAAAACAAAAAAAAAATAATGCCTAGAAATAATTAAATTAAAAATAGATTTTTTATTTGTAAAATTAACCTTATCATTTCATTACCTGTAAAAATTACAACAAAAAACCGTCTGAATTGTATTAAAGAAACATACCCTCGCCTCACAATACTCCTACAATCCACGTCAATCTTCGATACGAAACCACTCCAAATAATTAATACTCATTGAGAACATCGGTCAACCCTCCAAACGTCAAAGGCCGGATATAAACTAACCGCCTTTTCTTTACGCTTCACAAAAAACGACAAAGGTGCCGGCGCAAAAGGGTTGTCAAAGAAAAAAAAACGGTGAAGTTCAAATCGGCCTCGCACTCGGAGGGTTCTGTACTATATTTTAATTTGTAACGTTATTTAATCCCACCAATATTATGAATGTGAATATTTGTGAGAATGGATGTATGGATTTTTGTTACTCTTTCACGTCAAAACACCTGAACGGATGTTGATGAAATTTGGCACAGAGGTAGATTATAATAACACATAGGATACTTTTTTTTTCGATATCATGCGGGCGAAGTTGCAGGCGCCAGCTAGTTTGTTAGTTATAAAATAACATTGCATGACGTTTGTAGTTCCTGAAGAGGTAAGCAGATGTATAGAAACACCTCTTCAGGGAATTTCGCTACTTACATTTAAGTCCCATGTAATAGGCGGCGAGCCTCAACGGACAACAGGTCGAACGGACAACGGATCAACAGAGCAAAAATCCTGATTCCGTTGCTGTTACTGAAAAAATCTTAATGAAAAAACCTACAAATACTTAGGCCAAGACAGAAATCGAAACCAGGACCTCATATGTTCAACAGTCGCTTGCAACCACTCGACCAACAAGGCAGTACTATAAAAAAAACTCTGTGAAATTTTCAAGTGTCCAAGTGGTTCCAAGTTCGAACAATTAACTACAGTTCAAAAGATACAGTCCTATGACAAACAGACGGAGCGGTCATACCAGCCTTAGTAATAAAAGCCCATTGGCACTATTTAGGGACGGATCCCCGAAATACAAAAAAGAAAAAAACTACCTTGGCAGTGTTACGCCAATTTTGCTTTCAAGGGAAATTAGATATCCTCTTACAATGGAGACGGGCTTAAACCCCTTTGTGCGTGTGGGAAAAATTGCGGGATCGTATTATATGTCTTGGTAACAGCAATGTGTTGTGTCTTTAGCACCTGATTTGGCATGTGAAGGGTTAACAGCACCGTTAGGTTTGGATAACAGGATCGACACTCTGGTGAGTGTCAGTTGTGCAAGCTAACGGTTGTTTTGAATTAAATCTGTTTCCATATGTCAAGAATTCGAAAATAGAACGCATCTTTAAAATACGGCAAAAAAAAAGTTGCTCATTGGGCACGTCAGACGTGTCATACGTTACGTTTTTTGTATCATTTGTTCCATTCAGTCTCGCTGGTGTAGTCTTTTTTTAACGTTGCCTTTTGCACTAGGAATTTCTCCTGTAACGTGGGTGCGTTTACAAACATTTAAACTCCACATACACAACCAGCCAGACCCAGAACGTCTATCTGTACGCCATACGAATATCTGTTCCATGCGGGGATCCACCCACGACACGCACAGCGCAGCAGTCGATTGCACAGCCACTGCGCCAACCGTGTCGTCAGTGGTCGCAAGCGGATTGCGACATTCGGCGGATTGGGCAAAGTGTTATTGGGTTTTTTCATCAGGGATTTCTCAGTAGGAGCCAGGGAGTCTGGATTTGTGTCCGGGGATGGCAATAGGTTCGCCCTGTATTACATGAGACTGTTAAGTATACTCTGCCTAACCCTTTGGGGATGTTATGATACGTGTAATCATTTGTTGCTACCAATATGAGATTTTTTGGCATATAGACTTTTCTGTTATTTTTCAGCTCATTCTATTCCAATTTTAAATAATTTTTGGTCATTTCTTATCTCTGTTCCAATTTTAAATCAATCTTCACTTCGCCATTTCGCATATTAACCCTCAACTACTAAAACTCGCTCACAAAACGTTACCACGTAAGCGCAACATCAACCCGTCAAATGCGAGGCGCGGTCGCGGCGGCCCCCGCACGTAATTTCCCCCAGGATACCTCTCAACAAGGATGACTAATGCCCGCCGGACGGTGCTTAGTTCCTACTAGAAATGGCGTTCAACACTCGCATGCCCTTTTTATATAGGTTATATGTATTTTAGTAGCAGTATTGTAAAGTTATCAGTGAAGAAAATTAATTCAACATCACTAATGTTGTTTTATTTTTTATTAAAAATGAAGTAATTTCAAACTTTGAACTGATAATTAAACGGTACGATGGCGCAATTGCTGAACGTTTGATTCGATTCCTGCACATAGCAAATATTTGCATGGCCTAGCTAGAGGTAGTTGTTTAGGGTCTGGATGTTTTTATTCAAATGTTCTTAAAGGCACAGATTGGAAACAAATATATGTATAATTTGTCATTTGCCAACCCTCACTCGACCTGCATGGTATATTTGACGGAATCAATCTCACAGAGTCCCAGCATTGCATTGAGAGATGGAATGGATGAACATTGGAAAAGTTATAAGTTCTAGCCGCTTATGCTATCGTCTGGTCCATCATCATCATGCACCTTTATCCCAAGTACATTGAGGTCTGTTTCCAGTTGCAATCGATCTGCCTTACATACTACTGTAATATCTTAAACCTATGTAATATTTACTTGCTTGATAATTCCTCACAAAGCGTTGCCCAAGTTTAATTCATCATTCTCCTTTCCTTATTTCAAGTTATTTTGGGTTAGCGTAGCATGTCTTCATCTTCCATACTCCTCTATTATTCGTCGGTTGACGGGACACCTTCTTTCATGCCTTATAATACTTCACACAGTTCATCCATCGTTTCTTTCATCGCCTTCCTCTTCTACCATACGCATCCACATTCTTACTCAAAGCTTGCCCTTACTTTTACATTAAATTATTTGTTCAGCAGGGTTACCATGACATCTCAAAGCAGTTCTTATTCCTGTATGAGAAAGAGATGGTGCTAGACACCCTGTTTAGCTCTGTCTCTTTCCCTCAGTGGAATAAGTTCCTCTTTAAGACGTCATGGTACGGCAGCAGTTCTAGACTAATAAATGCTTGCTTTCCAAAAATGTATGTAAAATAATCGTACTAGGTAGAGACCTACATAAATCTGTCGACTCATATTCATAACAAAACCAATACATTCCTCTACCAAAACATAATGACACAAGCATTTTTCAGATGATGAACAGCCTCTTAACAATGCTGGCATAATCGAATTACCAATACATAATCGATACATAGGATATCGAATCGAATACTTGGACGTATCCTCTGTAATGCTATATTGATGATTCTAGCACAGACTGATTAATGGTTCGGCAATGTTGGATACAATAAGAACTCCAGGCCTTGAACATTTTGGGGTTAACAAGAAACGGTTGAATCGAATAAGATAGCATACATCTCTGGTTTAGTTCACAATAATCTTGCTGTGTGAGGCAGTAAACCATCAATGTATGCTGCAGTGATATGGTCTTGATGTTTTTCGTTAGTTTTTAGTACAGAGGTTGAATGTAGGGTTGTCGCCAGAACGGTGACTTGTAATTTCGCGTCGTGTGTATTATGTTCAGTACGAAAAATATACCACCGTGGTGGACTTAATATTTATCTTATTTATTTTTTGTAGTTAGAGGAAGATTTATCCGCTGCGATAACAACTTACTTTAATTTTAAAAGCAGTTTTCTTAAGAAAAACAACACTGTTTCATATTCTAAATTAATTCTTTGGTTCAAAGGTAATAAATAAATAACCATCCCGCATGACGAGAAACTGGTAAAACCTGAGAAAGAGAAACAACTTAAATATCTCGACTTGGCACACGAGGTTATCGACATGTGAAATGTGAACTCTGCTATCATAGTGCCGATTGTCGTAACGGCCAATGGCCTGGTGGCCATGATCCTCGACAACCAAGGGCTTGATGTAGAAGGCAGTATATTCTTCTCTATAGGAAACGACCAACCCGAACCGTGCACCTTGTCCCGACATTTTACTGAAATAAAAATATTTTGATTTAATTTGAGTACTCCTCGATACGGCCCACATTGTGAGGAGATTCCTGTCTCTGGAGCCATAACCACCAATTTTGTCACTACTATTTTTATATTTTAAAATGTTTTTGTTTATTATAAGGACTAGCTGTTCCACGCGGTTTCACCCACGCTGCTCAGCACCTGTTGGTCGTAGCGTGATGTTATATAGCCTATAGCCTTCCTCAAGAAATGGACTATCGAACACTAAAAGAATTTTCCAATTCCAACCAGTAGTCCCTGAGATTAGCGCGTTCAAACAAACAAACAAACAAACTCTTCAGCTTTATAATATTAGTATAGATATGCTGCCGTGCAGGCCCTAAAGTGCAGTATGAGGAAAAAAGCGGTTTCGAGAAAACCGCGAAAAACTTTTTAACACTGTTTTTTTTTAGATTATTCATGAGTATGGTGCATATTTTTGTTGTTACGAGGACTAAGTGACAACAAAGATGGTATTTACAAAAACAAATATTAGTTTTGTTAATTAGATTTTAATTAAAATCGGTTTTTCTAATATCTTAGCTTTTACTGCACCCAAAAAGTTACACATATGCAGATTAAAATGCGGTAAAAATACTTGATACTACAAAATATTTGAGTTTTTTGCTACTTTGCAGACTAACTTGCAGCATAAGACTTTCTTTACTGCATTTTAATTTGTATCTTGAACTAATTGCACATGTAGTATATAACAATTGCTTCCAACTTATGGGTATGTTTAGGTAGGAATTTACAGAAAAAAGTACATTATGTATAGAATTTGTCGTTTATTTTATAATATTATAAGGTAATTGTAAATTAAATTAAAGGTGCTTTGATCACAGGCGGTTATAAAGACATTTCGATAAAAATAAATGGTATAAACGTTTTCGGTTTCGCAAGAGACATGAGATCTTTCCTTTACATCCTTCACATTTATTAGTTTTATATAAATGTGCCATTTAATTGAAAGATTTTGATTTGTGATTTTCTTTCATCTTGATCTTTGATTTTGTTTAAAGATTGTTCCAAAGTGTGGTGAAATACTTCGATATAATTTTGAAGCAGCTATGTAACTCACTTTTAATAACTCCGATCAAATAAGTTATCAGGCACCAGTTTTCCTTGCCGGATTGCCTCCGTGGGATCTGGAGGCTATAGTGCCTGCTTGAGTGGCGCGCGGAGGCACTACACCGGGGGGAAACTCCGCTGCCGCGGCAAATTGCCGCTCAGCGGACAGACCTCCAGTACGATCTCATGGTGGCATGGAGAGACTGTCGCAACCCCGTGCAGGGCACGCCACGACAGTGGCGGTAAGTCCCCTCTTTGAGGAGTGGCTGGAGAGGCGTCATGGCGTCCTTACCTACCGCCTGACGCAGGTCCTCACCGGACACGGAAGTTTTGGGAGGTTCCTGCACATAATCGGGCGGGAAGAAACGCCCGGGTGTCACCATTGTGACGATCACCCGGAGGACACGGTGTAGCACACAGTGGCGGTCTGCCCAGCGCGGGGCGGAGCACCGCCGTGCCCTCGTAGAGGCGATCAGCGCGGCGGCGGCAATCTCTCGCTTTCGGCCCTGGTTCAGGCCATGGTCCGGAGCGAGAGGGAATGGGAAGTGGTCACCTACTTCTGCGAAGCAGTAATGCTAGCAAAAGAGGTGACCGGGCGTTTGAAGGAAAGAACATGAAGCCAACCCAGCCGCCGTGGGAGACGCCCCGGGAGCCGGGCGCCGCGAGACGACTCCCGGCCACCGTAGATGCGGGCCTGTGGACGGTGTGCAATGGGTAGCTCACCGTCCGCCCGTCTATTGACGACAGGCCATGTCGACGGCGTGTTCGTGTTTCACGAGCGCCTCAAAGTGATGTCAGCAAAGCAGAGGGGCTTGCCAGAGTCTCCGCCTGCCGGGGTTGCGGGTTGTTCGAAAGAAATACCGCGGCCCCGGAACGTAAAGGGCAATAGAAGGAACATGGTTTGGTTTTAGTCAGTACAAGTCTGACACTCTCCCCCGCTCCGCCCAGAGATCAAATCATCAAATAACTTCCCCCGCGGAAGTCATACTGCGTTTTAATTAGCATATAACTTATTTTCATCTTTTGAAAAATACCGACTATACTGCAGTAAATAATGAACATACTGCAGTTTAAATAGTTAGTTCATATGAAATAAACTAGTGATCAACCATGCAGTATTAACACTGTTGGTACAAAAACTACTTACTGCGTTTTAATTTATACCCCTCAATATTTTTTTGGGTGTAGAATACAGTTTTTTTGTGGTAATTTAGATATTTACTGCGTTTAACTTGGTAAAGTGACGGATCGTGGTAGACGTAACAGCTATTACTGTATTTTAGTTGGTATTGTAATATATTTAGACATGAAAAGTTAAGTTACTGCTATCACAAATTTGATTTTTAAACCGTTTAAAGCATCCTAACAAAAATCTGATTAGATCTTCATGTTCCTTATAACGTGTGCATTAAGGTTCAATATTCAACAAAAAAATGACAAAAAGCCTGTTACTGCGTTTTAGGGTCTGCACGGCAGTATGGCAACTACTTGTCTTTTAAAAATCGTACAGTAACAATCCGTACATTAAAGTTTTTTTGGCTCATGCATTGCATTTCTCAATCCTTCTACAAAGTTATAACAGAGACTTTTTACACTGCAGTTACAAAAAAATGCATAACTACTTTCTCCACAACATAAAATAAAATAATTTAAAAATATTGCATACATTTAATTGTTTACCCCCTTACCTGTGTTACACTCTCTCCATGGGAGACCATCGCCGACCCGCGGTGTGCCAAAATTACCACACAGTGGGTGGCTTGCCATGCACTGACGGACAATGAAAGTGATTTTAAATTATTTAATAATGTGCGTGTTATTATTTATGTATGTAAATAGTTGATAGTTTATTTTGGTCATTAAACTTACAGAAGGAAACGTCTTTGGGGATGCGTTTGTCATTTTATGGGCATATGATGCGGAGGAATAAAGACAATCTGGTGATGAGTTGTGAGTATGGATTTGGGTGGCTATAGGAGTAGAGTCATCATCTGCCCAGCCTTTTCCCAACTATGTTGGGGTCGGCTTCCAGTCTCACCGGATGCAGCTGAATACCAGTATTTTACATGGAGCAACTGCCTATCTGACCTCCATAACTCAGTTAGTACTGGGTAATACGATACCTCTTGGCAAATCTGGTTGTCAGACTTTCGGGACACTGACTATCTGTAACGACTGTCAAAGATCTACAAATGACAGCCGGGACCAACAGCTTAACGTGCTTTTCAAGGCACGGAGGAAACTTGGTATGTAACGGGTGGTCACCCATCCACAGACCAACCTAGGCAAGCGCGGCTTAACCTAAAGATCGACCTGAGCGGCTGCTATTATTTAGCCACGAGCTCCTGTAGAGTACAAGCCGAGTAGAGTAAAACCAAATAAACAGAACGGTTGGCGCAGTGGCTGAGCGAGTGACTGCTGTGCTACGTGTTGCGGGTTCGATTTCCACACGGAACAAATATTTGTGTGTCCTACAGATAGTTGTTTCGGGTCTGGCTGTTTGTATATGTGAATTAAAATATTTGTAAGCGCACCCACGATACAGGAGAAATTATTAGTGTGGGGCAAAGTTTTTTTTTTTTGTTTAAAAAAAGGCTTTATGGATATCACTGAGTTGACGATTAATGGGGATGTACAGAAAAAGACATGCAACGCCAACCCTTAATGAATTAGTATAAGGGCAGAAAAATAGCGATGAAAATGAATTATTTGTGGAAGAAGAAAATATGTGTTTAATTATAATTTATCTAAACTTAGATTAAATAACAAACACAGCCTTTTAGTTGTTTAAGTTCCCTTCATAGTCAAAATAAACTCTTTTTTTTTCAATATTCATCAAATAAAATGGATAACGATAAAATGTAATTTTTGCCAATGAAAGGAAACCCGACGTAATAAAATATGTAGTTGGTAACCAACTATTGCTGAGACTGGTATTTTGTTCCCTGTGTCCGTGCCAATTTTATTTGTCTCACTGGGTACATATTTTTATTTGCTTAGTTGTCCTATGTCCATTTTGCGTGTCGGCCGAAAAACTGTTATTTACTTTCTTACCGTCTGACCTACACTATATACTACTAACAAAACAAGCTTTTATGATTTCCCTAAATGATAATTGAGAATAGTTATGAAGTTATTTACTACAAATACTTAGGTACTTTATATACTGATCCAATGCCCTTGAACTACTTACAAAAGAATGACGTAGCATTCCGTCCCATTTATTTTAAAATTAACTGACGAGCTCGCAAGCTGTCGGGTCCAAATATCAATGGTTTTTTTATCTGTAATGGTTAACCCTTTGTCGCTGGGACCAATCGATTTTCGAACCCCGACACAATACAATGCACATTTTAAAATTTAAAATCCGATATCTGTACAGGAGTTTTTTTTTATGTGACTACGATGCATTTTTAACCCCTTCAACGTATGTCTATCTGGTGCAGTGTTTGTCAAATAAATGCAAATAAATGATAAGTAGTTTGATTTTAAAATATATTTTGAAGTTAATGCAAAAAGTTCTATTTGGATATATTAGGATGTAATTGTAATTTATTTCGATTTACAGTAGGTATAAAAAAAACTATTAACTAAAAAAAACAATTATAAGATAAGTTAAAATATCTGGGCTAGTAAGTAGTGACATGTAAAATCTTAAAAAACAGTATAGAAATAGAAATATATTTATTCAAAGTTCAAACAATTGGCACTATAAATACAATTTAAATCCTAGAAATAATGTTGGTATAACAAAATTTCGATGCCTGTACTAGGTTAAGTTAAACCTGTATCACAGGCGGTATTTTCTAATAATTAGTGTTAGGACAGTAAATTTCTTAACAATATTTAGATAACATTAGTGAAAAAGTTTAACTTAGTATGAGTTACATTATAATATATATTTTTAAACCTATTATAAGATACGAACAAAAAAATAACATTTATAAGATTACCAAGAAAAAGTGTAAATACAATATAAGGAAAAACAAGGTAGCACTTCATTGCAAATAGTAATATGATTGTCAGCAGTATTAGAAATTATACAAGTAAATAAATATTTCAAAACAAAACGCTGTCGAAACATTTTTGTTACGGCCGAGAATTTGCTTAGATAGGGTAAAAATCAACGGAAGTCTGACCTAGTTGAGTATGACGCACTAGGTGGGCACCTAGTCATAGTTCACGGAGTTTATGTATCGATGTTCAGCTATTTTTCTAGCAGGGCAATCTGCGTCTCCCGTTTTGTGATCACTGGGTTTTTTAAAGCGTGAGCAAGACGCGCATCTCGGGGTGTCACCTTTCTTCGTGCATTCAGACATGATATGACCAGCTTCACTACAGTGACCACAAGTAGGATTTACCTCTCTGCAAGATTTTGCTGCATGGCCATACTGTTGGCATTTATAACACCTCGTGACTAATGTAAAGTCTCTAACAGGGCAAGATGTCCAATTTATAAAAATCCTTGTTTGAGGTATTAATATTTTTCGTACATTGGCTGGAACTTCAATAATGTAGTTACAGGTCACAGCTTCTCGCTTCCCAGATTTGTGGCTTAATTTTATAGAGGTCAGAAAGGATTCCAAAGACATCGCTGGTATCTTATCGGCTACATTCTGTTCAAAAATGCATTTAAACACCTCATTTTCAGACAGGGATGTCGGCACACCTACAACCACGATCCGGGGTTTACGCTTGTTGGGTTCGTCAGCGGTAAGTCCAGCTGTGGAGAGTTGAACTGCACTCTTTAGTTTATCCGCATCTTGTTGCGTCTCGGTACTAATTATTACGCCACCGTTCTTTGTTTTTCGGACACTACGTACTTGCAGCTTCATTTGCTCGGGACGTATGATTTTTTTCACCAGTTCTTTTGTTTCGTCACTTGTTTTCAACTTATCATCGGGATAAATGGCGACAGAGCTTAAATTATTTGGTCGAATAAAATGGTTAGATCCTTTTTTCACAACATCGGCAAAAGAAGTATTCTTCGCAGAACAAAAGTCCAGAAACGTTTGCTTGAGGTCCGAAAAATGCTCTGTTAGGTCGCGTTGTTGTTTCAGAGTATCGATCATGACATCCGCGTGAACGGCCCTTTGCTTCAGCGACTGGTATAGAACAGCCATTTGTGACGTACCAGATTCGACTTTACGGCAGAGGTTTGTGATTTTCAATTTCTGCTCCGTATTGAGTTTCCCATCCGCGGCAATAGAGCAAACTTCATTCAGGTACTGCTGGATGGTGGCCATCCATCGTTGGATTTCAGGCGTTGAAACAATAACATCTGCTGGATTTTGTGACGGCGAGGCGGAGCGTTGCGCTGGCCCCCTTGGATTACAGGGGCTGTTTTCCATTTTGTTTTAGTGTTAAAGGTTCACTGTTTTGTGTGCATTGTCCACTAAAACTACACACTAAGCAAGAATACTTTATACATTACGACATTAATAAAATTAAGGAGGTCAATATTATTAAATATTGCTAATGAACACGTCTGTACACTGTGAGTGCGCAATATGCAAAGTATAAATATCAATAAAAAAAATAAAACTAACTCCTACATTAAAAAAACAACGGTTCATTAACAAAAGTTTGAGCACCACCGTTCGCGGATTGAGTAACCGCGCAGTGTCTGTACGTGACAATTTAAACAAATTCTGGGCCATTTGGCTTCTGGGGTGGCACCATGGCATGCTTTTTTAAAGACTTATTTTGAATAAAAAAAAAGCGCTATTGATCCACATTCACCCGGCGGATGGGATGCGGGATAAGTGTGTGGTCTGTAATGAACGGGGTTTTAGTAAAAGGTGGGTAGTTTAGTTTTTTTTTCGTTTGCATATTGACTTGAATGGAGCGAGAGCTGGTTAAACGGTGAATGAAAACGAGGACAAGCTTTAGTAAGGGGCTATGAGGGACTTCAGTTTTTATGGCGATTATTTAGCTTTGCACTGCCTCGATAGACTAGTGATTGCAAGCGCGACTGCTGAGAATGAGGTCTTAGGTTCGATTCCCTAGTCAGACAAAGTGTTTTTGGGTTTTTTTTGTTAGAAATTTCTCAGTAGCAGCCTTTTTTATATATGTTCGGTTGATGGCAATAGGTTTGCCCCCTATTATATAGGACTTAAACATAATTGGGGACTATCAGGTACAACTTGCCTAAGCCTGCGAGGATTACATGTGTGACGTTTAATTATTTTCCTAGTGAGTTTAGCGTAGTCCTCACATTAAATATTTTTTGTGTATTTACTTACAAAACTTATGTAACCATCGAAAACATTTTCAATACAACAAGATACAATACAATATTTACAGATACACCCTAAAAATCAAAAGTATAACCCTGTAAACATTCACCGTCAGCGAGTGGTGAATATTTAATATGTTCGCGCCATATGCGATCTCATTGACAATGGCGACTGGATCCCATACGTAGCCACGCTTTCTTCCAATAATCCCTTACCCCCGAGATAGAGTTAGCCCACCCTAGAGAGAGGATTTAGAAGTGCTGAAGGTGTATAAAAACCGTGCGCAGTGATAGGGTTAATATTTTTTGTGAAATATGACGTCAGCGGTTTCATAAGTTCTATATTTGAAAGTTTCAGATCAGCTTGAAATATCGTGTGAAATAAGAGAGGTTACAAGTACAGTCGCAAGCACCAATATGTTAACTCGTTGCAAATTTCAAAGCCAAGAAATAACGTGTGTTACGTTGCAATAAGACCTTTTTCATGATAATTTGTAGTATCGGGTTCCAAAATCAATTTCATTCTTGAGAAAATAAATAGTTTTAAAACTTACTGAGCGCGTGCGCACGAACACACAAAGCTAAGTTGTCCCTTTTAAAAAGTGAGTCTCCCTTTTTTATTATAATAAATATATTATCAGTAAGGATTTACATTTCTATCTGACCATTCTTACCATTTTTGTTTGTTTCAGAATCAATTTTTCATTTGTTTAGCATCTAAAGAAGAAGACATGATGCGAAGAATCTTATGATGAAGCAGGAATAATGATAATGACTCATCCAACAACACTTAACTCTTCTAGAGGTTTATCGTTAGAACAAAAAGTCACGTCAGTAATGACCATCATAGTTCAATCAAAAATATAAAACATAGTCAACTTAATTAAAACAAGATCCCTTTAAAACGAGTTCAAAACTTTTCCAATATGAATGCAGTAGCCAATCACATTTGTGTCCAAGCCATCCATCACGAGCACCTCCCACACCGTGTCGCTCTCCAGATATCATTTATTAGAGGGTAGACAAAACAATTTATATAAAGAAAGGAGGGTCATCCTAATTGAATGTAAAAAATCGCTGGTTGGCGCCCAACGTGGGGCCCGGTATGTAATTTTAATATTAAATTATTGACGCCATACGTTGTTGGATTTTGTATGGTTGTTTAGGTTAGATGGTTTTTAAATGATGGATTATGATTAATTGAGTTTTAACAGATACAGTTTTGAGTCACTGATCTTCATGCTACACGATGGGTGAAAGTTTTATGGACTGCTTTCAAAACGGTGAAAGAAAACATAACATAACATATCGCCTGTAGTTTTCAACGAGTTAAGCAGAGTTGTACTTAATAGTACACTCAAATTTCACCAAGTATGTTGAGCCTCATCAACCAAAAATTCTTGATGGTAAAATCACCAAAACTTTGACGGACATAGGAATCAAACCTAGAAACTCTTTTTTAACAGTTACGTTTGCGACCACTTGACCAAAGAGGTCGTAACGCTAGGTAGCTGAAGGAGAACATCGTAATAAAACTTGCATGTAATAAAAAAAACACATCGAATGCATGTTCTCATTTTAAATTTTTAGTCTGGTACATACGTGAGGATTTGTGATTGGATTTCTATGGTGCTTCTTTATTAAGTCTATTTTTAAGCTGTAAGTCCTCCATGCTGTTATAAATAAAATGTGGCATCCACACTTGGCCCTCATGTTTGATCATGACAAGCTGCTTCCTACAAAATGAGACTTGTAACCCAGTAGTGGGTTTATCTATATTACATTATGTCCAGACGAAATCGCTTCTAGCTTTCCTGAAACCAATTTACTTTAGAGCACAGGACTTAAAATACACTATGTTTTATTCAACTCGCCCTCAACTTCTAACTTTTTGTTTTTGCGGGAGGGAAATCATCAAATTACTTCCCCCGCTCTACGCGGAGCGGAGGGGGGACAATGAGTGACAGACTTGTACTGACTAAAACCCACCCATGTTCCTTCTTCTTTATCTCCTTCGAACAACCCGCAACCCCGGTCAACTTTTTACTTGATTTATATTTTCCAAGATAAATAACAAAGATAACTTCACAGCATCTTTCTTTAAAACTGCACAAAGTATCTTCGAGCCACCCTCTCGGACAAGCAGAGTCAGGCCGGTACATATCTCTGAAAAATCCCATATCTCCCTACAAGAATCATACGCTCGCCCGCACACGCCTACATTCATATATCTGTTACTGTGTAGAGACACTGGAAGTGGCTGAAGAAAAATATTGTTCGTATTTTCTGACATTCTACTAATATTATAAATGCGAATATTTGTGAGGATGAAATGTATACATCCTCACAAATATTCGCACATCCATCTGGATGTGTGGATGTTTGTTACTCTTTCACGTTGAAACGGCTGAACTGATCTTGATAAAGTTTGGCTCAGAGGTGGATTATGGTCTAGAATAACACATAGGAATACTGTTTTTGCTATCACGTGGGCAAAGCCGCGGGACCAGCTATCCTACTTCATACAAATATGATAAATGCGAATGTTTGTGAGGATGGATGGATGTATGGATGTATGGATGGATGTATGGATGGATGTATGGATGGATGTGTAGATGGATGTATGGATGGATGTATAGATGTTTGTTACTCTTACACGTCAAAAGCAATGAACGGATCTTGATTAAATTTGGCACTGAGGTAGATTATAGTCTGGAATGAAAAGAAAAACACATACGATACTTTTTTTTTCGATACCACGCGGGAGAGCTGCAGGCGGCAGGTAGTCTGTTATACAGTTTATACACAGTAGTTCCAAGCACATCCAGTCATCCATACATCCAAGGGTCCTAGAGTCACAATACAGCTTTTTTATACATTTTCTGATACATTTCTTTTCCAATGCATCTTCGGGGGCGATATTATTTGTGATAGTGTAGCTGATGCGTTATGAATACAGAGTGTGTTTTTAATAAAGTAGGCGTTGTTACGCATCGCCCTGTATATGGGATGTGATTTTCGTATGATTTTTGAATAGCTGATAAGATTGGGAGATGAAACTGTCCTTTTTTTGAAGTATACGGGCATAGCAATAAAGGGGTTAGATTTTTTTTGTGTCACGAGTAAGAGCTATGGAAAATCAGATAAACATACCACAAAAAAAAATATTTAAAAAAAAAAAACATTAAAAAGACGAAATATATTTTTGTTGTTTTTTTTTTTATTTCAGTCTTTTTAGTTGTGGTATGATGACACCTCACACAATTTTTTGTCGAGTATTCATTTTTCATTGCTACTACGATATTTCTGCATTTCATCTATATACATACATTTAAAGAAAGAAATATGTATTATAGAAGATAACTCATAAATAAACATACAGTCGAATTGAGAACCTCCTCTTTTTTTGAAGTCGGTTAAATTTAATAGGACAAAAAAAAAAAATTACCCCTGGTACGAGACCTACAATACCCTATCTCAACATGGCGCTGTTCCATTTAATTAAAATTAAAATGTAGCAGCGCTGGTATTCTGATAGTGCCTAGTATTAGATTAAATGTTTGGTCACACTATTCTTATCTTTTCTCTTATCAAAAACTGAACCAGCCTCGGATACGCGTAGAGGTATCAAGTTGAAAAACGATATAATCAAGTAAGTGTAAGTGTAAGTGGTGCCTTTGTGTTGTGCAAAAAATCAACCCTCTAAGTAGCACTCGCAGTGTAAAAATATGGACTTTTATGTCCAAGTTTGTACGAAGCCCATGGTGCACGAGTCTGACTCGCTTTTGACAAGTTTCTTTTTTTAAACGTTGCCTTCACTAAGTATTTATCTTGTATCGTGGGTGCGTTTACAAACATCCAGACCCGAAACAACTAAGTAAGTCAAACAAATGCTTGTGTATCCGTGTGGGGATCGAACCAGCGACACGCAGCGCAGCAGTTGATCGTTGAACCACTGCGTCAGCCATACCTTACCTTACGTTTCGTAACCCTCTGCATGCTACATAGTCACGTATCGAGTACCAAGTAGCTCGTCGTAAAGAATATGACCTTTTACTTATATAGATGGTACGTGAGGTGACGCTAAACGTTCGATGATTCGCTTTCGATACTTTTGCTTATTTGTTTTGTACGTTTCAGTGTTATTTGAGAGGGTTAAGGGCTGAGTGGTCGTTGTTTGTGTGGCTAAATGATGCTGTGTATGTGTGGATTGTCTTGTATTTTGATACTCGAGTCACTAGAGTGTCAAAATACAAGACAATCCACACAACATTACAAGTTACTTTAACTTAACTTGTAAGGCAAAAGTAACTTGTAAGGAGGTTTTATAAACCTTTTTTTTACAGATGGATACATTAACAGACTCCGTAGTTGATATTGATAAAAAAATAGAATAGCACTATGCTAGATCTGGGATTCGATCCCAAGACATTATTTATTATTTTGACCATTTTTCGTTTTGCTGATTCTGCATAGGTGGTTTTGGGGCAATCCCGAGCGTGTAGCGCATCTGGTATGTTCGTAGAAGCACGTACCATTTGCTTCCATGCCACCATGCGAAAGCGCGAAAGTGTCCCGCTTCTATGTTGCGTAGAGTGAGAGGTGGCATCGATGTTTGCAAGGGTTGACGGCTATATCAGTATATAGGCGTTGTAGTAGCCGACATGTGCCAGTACAAGAGCCACGTAGAATTAGAAATCAATAATAATAGTTTTTTTATTTTATTTTATGTTTGTTGAATTTTTATTTTATTACAATATAATTTATGAATTTATTTTAATGTGGATGATGTTATGTCATTTAATAGTCTATTATAATATAAGTGTGAAGATATGGGTGTAACTTACCTGAATAAAGATTTCTATTATTATTATAGGTACATATTTAGTTTGAATGAAAATATATGGTTAGCGTAGATCGTGTCATTCTAATCTTAAAATGAATAAAAAGTAGGTATAAGATCTTTTTGTGTATACAAAACGGTCTGGCACAAAATAAAAAACATTCAATTTAAAAACGACATAGAAAAATCAAATTACGCAAGATTGGCACATTGACACAAAGTGCCACACCACAAAAAAAACATTTTGACTATGATATAGGATTACCAACATTTACCTATTTATATTTTTTGTCAACCTTTAATCTTTAGCATATTTTTGTTGTTTTATAAACTATAATGTTTTAATTAAAATCCGGACATTATTAAATGTTTGGGTACAGTGGTAATAAAGAAATACGCAAGTATGTGCAACTATTTGAAATCACCCGTACAATAAGTAAAAGGTCATATTCTTTACGACAAGGTACTTGCTCGTCATGTGTGCGATACGTGACTATAGAGCAGGGAGAGGGTTAGCAATATAATCTAAGTTAGCGTAAGGTAAGGCGAAGTAAACAAGTGATGTGTGCAGCGAAAATTGTAAGTTGCATTTGGAATATAGGTTAAACGAAAATTGGTTGCGTAGCAAAACTAAAAGTACAAAAATAAAAGTCTATCTGTTTTTAAAAACATTTACAAACAAACTACATCAACTATTAGTAAATAAGTGCTATTACTCAATTAAAGATTTATTTGCCGACAAATCACTGTCAGAATGATTGATGAATGGTTTATATAAGTATATTTACGTGGAAACTTGCAACTAATTTTAAAGCATCTTCGACTGATTGAGCTATATTTGGTCATCCTCGTTTCTCTCGTCTTTCTTTATATGATCACTGAGAATATGTTGAAATAAAAGTTAAATTACTTCCACTAATAATAAAAGCACTGTCCCAAATAAATCTGAAAGCACTTTTCCAATAAATTACCATAAAACATTTCACTACAGTTTACAGAACAGCAATACGTCCAAAACTTAACAAATAAAACTAACTAGAATTAAATTCTCACAAAAGTTTATGGGTAAAATTGTACAGAAACAAATAAACTAGTGTCCCGCTAGTATTGCGAGAGATGACGTCATAAAACAAATGTAAGCCACCAAGAGTATGGAAGAACAGTGGATCGTAAACTTGGTACCAATAATCCAACGTCGACGGAAAAAATAGCCATAGTAAAAACTCCTATCCGTACCTAATAACCCGAGAATATTATCAGAGAGTCGTCGGGTCATAACCCGAAATTGGTTTCGGGGTCCGTAAGTCCCCAGTTTTATATGTCGCATTATGAAGGCCGTCAAACGAATTCACGTAGAAAATCGAATCTATATACGGTGATATTGCCGTCTCTGCGTCCTGCCTGCCTTCTGATAATAAAATAATATACCTCTTTTTACGCTACTGGGTTTGTTCGGTCGCGGTGACCATGCGTAGGTGAGAAATGGGTTGGATTTAATTGGCTTATACACTGTCTTAAACATTTTTCCGTTCAGTACATGACCTTTGAACAAGTAAGTAATAGAAGATCACGTATAATGGAACTGATAAAAAATTGAAACAAAATAAGTGTTCCATAGGTATTAAGTTGGAACACAAAAAGTTTTTTTCATTTCGCGGGGCCCACGCGAACGTACGTGAAATAACAAAAATTTAAGAACAAAAACGTATAAAGTGCCATAAAGGAGCTTTTGTCTGTGCCGCCGCAAAAATCTCTGGGATGGTAGTAATCGGGCATTTTACATAAGAAAATAATATATTATTCAAAATCCAGTGTGGCGCACACCGCCCCATGTACTTATCGGTAATAATGTGAGCTCTCCAGCGAGGTGGGATACACACGGCCGTAAGTCCGGAATACGGGATTTATGGTTGTGTGTTTTTATGTTTTAAAAGTATAGGAAGTTAACTGGACTATTGTTGTTATACTATTCAGTGTAGTACTGTTTACCTTTCGTAAATATTGGTGTCGAAGTTATATTACGCTGGTCTTCTTCGCTTTCGTAAATAGATTTTTCTTTACATGGTATAAAATAAAGTTGCTTCTGCTGTATTTTTAGCTTAGATCTTTATAACTACGAACTACAAAACATATTTAAATGCAGTTTTCAGCAATAGATAGAGTGATTCAAGAGGAAGGTTTATATGTATAGTATCCCAGTACGTGGATGAAACCGAAATTAATAAATTAGGAAATGTACTTTGCTAGGCTATGGAGAGCTACGTACTACGGCGTAGCTCTATGATTAAATTTTATTTTAAACTAACTGGCACCCGTGGCTTCACCCGCGTGATATAAAAAAAACATATATGTTATTCCAGACTATAATCTACCTCTGTGCCAAAGTTCATCAAGATCCGTTCAGTCGTTTTGACGTGAAAGAGTAACAAACACCCATCCATCTTTCCTTACCAACATTTGCATTTATAATATTAAATAGTAGGATATAAGGAAGTAGGATGTTTCATTAATATTATTGAACTTTGAAAAATAACATGATATCACGCCTGTTATCCCTGAAGGGGTAGGCAAGGGTGTACCTTTACCTTATATGTAGTACACTCACATTCTACTTGTTTAAGTCGCATCTTGCAGTGGGCGAGATCACCAAAATCAGTAATCGAAACCAAGATTCCAAATTCAATAGTCGCGCCTGCTAACGCTAGACCAATGAGGCAATCAAAAGGATATTTATGGGCACTTTAAATTGTCCAGCACGTCAAGGCAATGGTAAATTGGCAGGTTAGGCTGTCCGTCAAGGCAAACACACTCTCATCCTACTAATATTATAAACGCGAAAGTTTGTATGGACAGATGGATGTATGGATGTTTGTTACTCTTTCACGCAAAAACTACTTAATGGATTTTAATTAAATTTTACAATAATATAGCTTGTACATTATATTCTATCCCCACGTAAGTGAAAGCGCGGGGCGCAGCTAGCACGAAATAATAAAAAAAATACTAAAACCCATATTTGATACTCTTCAACTTACCCCATTTTCCTTCTCCGTTTTTCCACCTCACAGTACATTTCCAGCAAATAAAAATAGAAGCAAGCCGACTCGGTGAGATCTATGCGAGAGCTCGACTATAATATCTCTTGATTCAAAGCCCCTACTTTCACTAGGACAGGGGACGTACTTGGAAGACCTTAGCAACTGCTTGGTTACCTTTCAAAGTTTAATAGGTGCCTATTAGTAGGTTGGTACTTTTCCATTATGAATTCGATCTTTTATTTTGGTTGGTATTTTTTTTTCAATCTATTTAATAGGACGGATATTAGACTTATTTCTAGATGTTTTTGTGTCGTTATACAGATTATCCAAACAGGATTCCGTACTTCAAAAGAAAAAACGGAACCCCCATAAGATCAATTTGTTGTCCATCTATCAAGACCCTTTAGCTTGGGAACTTATAGAGGTATCGAGTTAAAATCAAAAATATATACTCGTAGTTTCTTAAAGCTGTAAAAAACAACCCTGTAAGTCTACGCAATGAAAAGATATGGTTGTTTATGTCAATAAGTTTGTTCAGACCCCTCGGTACGCGAGTCCCACTCGCTGTTGTCTGGTTTTAATAACATGACACTGAGTGAATTTTAACAAAAATCGCTGACAAAAGATATTTGTCAATGGTACATTTATTACAACAATTTAGATAAAAGATAAATATTTTCAATTTCCTTGGTTTGGTTCTCGATACAGTATCGGAAAATTTGCTGATTAGGATCAGAAACATTGGCAAAAGACATGATAATATAACGTACTACATAATCACGAATTCTGACCCAAAACATACAAAACTTCATGATCATTATCATTTTCCTGCCCTTGTGCAATTCTATTTGGGGGCGGCAAAACACGTTTTCTTCTTCAGTTCTCCCCTTCAGACGTCACAGCATCATTTACTCCTTTTTCCTTCACATAATTCTTAACACAATCAAACCGATCATGATACTTAAAACTCTTCACGATCATTTTCTGCTTAGCCTTTTATCAAGTTTGTTGGGGTCGGCTACCAGTCTAACCGGATGCCGCTGATGATGATACGTATTTTACATGAAGCGACTGCCTACCCCTTGATAAAACTGGTTGTCAGACTTGCGGGACACTGACTATCTGTAATGACTGTCAAAGATCTACAAATGACAGCCGGGACCTACAGTTTCACGTGCTTTCCGAGGCACGGAAGAAACTCTTCATGATAATAGTTCAAAATCTACCCTTGCCTCGTGTGCACCATTCCTAACATCGCCAATACTGGGTGGTATTACCCACCCACTTAAGTCTGTGGGGAAGATTTGGACATAATATGTTCGTGTATGGATAGCATATTTTTTATATTCCTCCGTGTGTAATACACATGTAAAATAAATAGGTACATAGTAAATAAATAGATACTTAAGTAGATAGATGTTTTGGCTTTTTATTAATGTATTTTCTTTTACTTAATATTGTTAGTAGAATAACAACAAGTCTTTTCTTTTTACGGATGGGAAGTCATCAAATAGCTTCCCCCACTTTGAGCGGGGCGGGCGGGGGGAAGGGGTGCCAGACTTGTACTGACTTAAAACCCACCCATGTTCCTTCTATTGCCTTTTATGTTTATGAACAGCGGTATCTCCTTCGTACAACCCGCAACCCCGGCAGGCGGAGGCTCTGGCAAGCACCTTGGCTTTGCTGACATCTCTTTGAGGCCGACGTGGAAACATACACCGTGGACAGAGCCTGTCGTCAATAGACGGCCGGACGGTAAGCTACCCATAGCTCACCGTCCACGGGCCCTTATCTACGGTGGCCGGGAATCGTCCGCCCGACGCCCGGCCACCTCCTTCGCTAGATAACAAGCAGCTTTACCAAGGGGTATCGTATTACCCAGTACCAACTAGGTTGGGATGTCAGATAGGCAGTCAGTTTATGAGAAATACTGGTATTCAGCTGCATTCGGTTAGACTGGAAGCTGATCTAACATTGTTGGGAAAAGGCAAAAAAAAAGTAAAGGTGGATGATGGTGATGATGAAACTAGTCGGTAGGGTAATGTTTAAAAAACAAACGGAAGCCCACTACTGGGCGGTGCGTATCTCAAGATTGCACCAAGGAGCTCAGCATAATGCCTGATAGAGATAGATGCCCGACGCTGGCATTATGCTGAATCCTGCTAGTGACACACGGATGTCGAAAAAGCGCAATGCTCTAAGTAAGTACTCACATAGTTATGTATATCTCTGCCTAACCATTAAGAAAGGACAACCGTGATATTATTTCTGAAATAACTAGTGTTGCCTGTAACGGATATTGGGCAGACTTCAGTTATTTATCGATATTTTCATAATTCATTCGAGGGACGCACGCGACACGTTTTATTTGCCCTCCTAGTTTAAGATTCATGATCTCATGAGATATTGGTAGACCTTCGGAGGCCGTGGATGTGACAGCCGCTTTTTTATGTTATAAAGGAATAAATGGTGTATGTAAATGGATGGTACAGAAAACTTCGTCATAAATAAAATGTCATGCTATTTTTTTTGGGAATTCGGTAGCATTTTCTTTTCAATTGTGGTCACTACACGTTTTTTTTTAATATAAATGATCCCTACGGAAAAAGTTTGAAAATATACGTTTTTCAAATGAAAGATAACAAATATCTCCAAAATCATTAAATTCTCTAGCGATAAGTATAAATTTCATGTTGATTAACGCACAGGTTATGAAGTAGAATCACAATTTCCACAAAAAATATCATTTTTATACTGCTGTATTTATTTCAATAAACAATATACATAATGAAAATTTTTTTTCTGTAAAATTGAAGAGCATGAATCAACAAAGTATTGCATATTTTTTCGGATTTTTAATGGTTGTTAAGGTAATTAATTAATGTAATATTCGCATTCCCGAGCGAAAAATTTAATTTCTTATTGCAAAGATTGCATAGCAAGCGTTGCATAGTTTGTGGTTCAACGACAATTTTGATTCTGTTTCGTTTCTTTTGATGATTAAAACAAGTGCACACAACATTAAACAAAGAATGTAAACAAAATTGAATTGTAAAACCTTAGTAATAAAAAGGAGATAATTATTGTGTGTGTCACGGCTGCAAAATATACCAATGAGGCAGTCTAGTAGTTACACGTGAAGTACGGCATCCAAAATTTAACTAAAATGTTATCTATATTTATCTACATAAGATCACTATGAAAATAATACTTTACACTGACTTTATGTAAACATTTAGGGCGCAAGGTTGTTGGGTTAGTGAGGGACTGAAATATAGCTGGATCGGCTCACGGTGATTTAATCATTAATTTACGGGCGAGGATCATTTACAGTTCGAGATTTTAATTTGTTTAACACAAAATTTATCTGAAAATAGATAGCCTTTTTGTTTTGAAATACAGGGTGACATGGACACCGATGGATCGATCCCGCGCTCTTGGAGTCGGGGGAGTGTCAGACTTTTACTGACCCATCCATGTTTCTTCATTTGTCATTTATAGTCTCGGGTCGCGGTATGTCTTTCTAACAAACTGCGACCTCAGCAGGCAGTGGTCTTGCCAGGTGGTCTGCCGACGCCCGGAGCATCTCCCACGGCAGCTGGCCAGGTTTGAGGTTCAGACACCGAAAATGATACAGTTTTTTTTTATTATATATAAAAACCCTATGTACAAAAACATTATGCTGGCTTCATTCTACATTGAAAAGCAAGGCTGACTCTATGGCCAAAATAAAGATATTACCTAAAAGGACATGAATGACAAAGTTATAAGTCATGAATAACATAATGTAACTATGTTACACGAAAGTTACATCATGAAAAAGTTTACACTTCACTTCTTCGTCCCGATGTTCACTGCACGATAACTTGGGTCAAAGCGTTGCTAAGAGAACAGAAGGGCTACTATGACATCTTATAGCAATTCTTATTCCACTGAGTGAAAGAGATGGTGCTAGACACCCTGTATAGCTCTGTCTCTTTCCCTCAGCGTAGGGTCCTCATAGTAGGGTAGCTGTTCGGCTCATTAGCGTGCACTGGCGCCACTAGCTTCCACATCCGATGTCCCACGATTTCAAGAGTTTCCAGTTCCATGACTACCGTTTGACCTAAGCTATACAGCTACATAAGGTATTTGTAGTTTGATGTTGTTTATGTTGGTGTACGAATTTTGTTGATATGACATCGTGAATAACCTAATGGAAGTTCACAGTCGTCTAAAATGCTGTAAAGTTATTTTACTTACTATGCGTCTGTGATATCCCACTCCTAGGCATAACAAATGACTTCCAAATCTTTCAAACAAAAAATATGCTGCCGTGTCGTCTCTTACCAAGTAAGGCTAATTATCATTTTGCTATTATTAGCTATTTATTATATTGGAACGAAGTTCCTTATCGCGCATTGCGAAAGGGGGCTAGACGGAAAAAATTAAGATCAAAAGTTGTAACGACACTCTTTGCTTAAGACCAAAAGTTGCAACGACACTTTTTGCTATAGTTGTGCGGCGTGCCCGTGTTTCTCTGTCTGTCTCTCTCTCTCTCTCATTTATTTTCGTCGAGCCAGTTATTTTCGTTTTGTCTTTCTATTTCGCATTGAACAGTGTGGTGTCGCGACTATTATTTTTGTTGAGTGTTTGCAGGTTTTTTGTACATAATAAATTCGTTCCATCCGGATGTCCCTTGACACCCCTCAAGTTATTTTGTTACTCGCGGATATAGACGCTGAGAGCTAAATAAAATACATGGTACGGTTAATTCATCTTTGACGACACGTTTGGCGCAGTGGCTCAGCGATTGACTGCTGCGCTGCGTGTCACGGGTTCGATTCTCGCACGGAAAAAATATGTATATGGCCTATAAATAGTTGTTTCGGGTCTGGCTGTTTGTGTAAGTGAGTTTTAATGATTGTAAACACACCCATGATACAGGAAAAACTCCTATTGTGGGGCAATGTTAAAAAAAATAATTTCATATGCCCAAACGTTTGTGTAGATACTTGCAGAATTTCGACACGCGAACAATTTTAAAAAGTCGGTGAAAAGTAAAAATTGGAAAAAAAAAATGGGATAGCGTATCCTTTAAAACCTGTGAGAAAGTACTTTTTACATACATACAAAATTATATAAACACAATAGCTGGTTGAGGTACAGCCACGTGTAATAAAATTATTTTCTCTGACTATATTGATTAACTTTTTACATTTTCACAAGTATAGTATTTTAGAAGCCCTACAATTTAGAAAATAGAATTTATTTTACAAGAACATTGCTATTGAATTTTACTGAGTGTATACATTCTATTGCTCGCGACTGCAATCCTGCTCACATTATCTTCATCAAAAACAAAAGCCTACCCCGATTAACATGCAAATAGATATAAATACACGTTCAGAAACAAATTGCAACAATTTCTGGGCGTCTCAACCCCATATGGTAAGGGAAATTGCTATACAGGGTGTTGAATGTAGCCGGCCGTATCTGTGTTTACATCTGGCCGTTACAAATGTGTTACATCAAGACAGTGGCGAGGACCGCGTTACTTATCTAACCGTACTACGTGGTAGGGCTTGCACAGAAGAGTTTTCTTTAACTGTAAGGAGTTTTTATTCGGTGCACTGATATATGTAGGTTTAGTATGTTTGCCTAGAATACACACCTCTTTAGGGTATGGTACCTCAAAAAGAAAAAAAACGGATCCCTTATTGGATCACTTTTTTAGTCCGTCTGTCTGTCTGTCAAGACCCTTTATCTCGGAAACGCGTGAAGGTATCGAGTTGAAATCAAAACCATATACTCAAAATCAAAATCAAAAGTCATTTATTCAAATTAGGCTGATAATCAGCACTTTTTGAACGTCAGATTACAAGAGACAGTCCCACAAAAACGCCCTGCCCTTCGCCACTTCCTAGTGTTTTAGCTGGGAAGAAGAAGTGGCGTAACAAACTCCCCAGCAACACATCTGTCTGTCAGGTTAGAAGAACCAGATTTTATACAATTAATATTATCACAAAAAAAAAAAAAAAAAATATTCATTTATAATATTCACTCAAGGTTGTGGTCCCTTCGTGCTGTGGAAATTGACTCTCTAATTCTACGCAGTCGAAAGTTATGCTGGTTTATGTTGCATTTTATTATTATTTCTGTATCTGTTTTGTTTGTTTCTTTTATTTTCTGAGGTCTGTCTTGGTATCATAGTCGATGGTTTGTGTGTTTGTACCACATTTTTTTTATTTTTGTGTGGGAAGTTAACAAATAAATTCACCCACTCTGGGCAGAGCAGGGGGAGTATCAGACTTTTACTGACTAAAACTGTATTCTGAGGCCGTGATATCACTTTCGAACAACCCACAACCACAACAGGCAGTGGCCCTAGCAGGCCTTACTGCTTTGCTGACATCTGTTTGAGGTGGTCATGGAACACCCCTTGAAGGTTAGTTTTAATGCAACTAGGGTAAGTAATTGATGCTGCCCACCGTATCATAATTTTTATTACTTTCAACATTCTTTGCGTTGTTGAGCAGACAATTTTTTCATACTGTTCTATAGAAGCAGTTGTCGTATTCCGAATCTTTTTAAAATCTTCTGGAATTCAATCAACTTAAAGTACTTAGTAACTCTTATATTAAAAACGTTCCAATCAACTAGTATATAATTCCACATGAAAGTCACAAATCACAATCCACACTCAAATCAAACATGTACAAACTTAAATAAAATTATAAATGTAAAGTTATTATCCCTTTAATACCATAACAATTACCAACAAATAAGGCACTTAACCAAATAATCACTACATACATATTCATTGATCCATTACCCATCTCAAATCAGGGTATTCAAAAGAATTACCCCAATATGTAAATTGTCCATTTGACCTTTGACCTCACAGCATCCCCTGTTCCCATTTTGATCTCACCTTTAGACACGTGGATATTTAAAACCGGTTTTTAAATCAGCATCCCCTTGATACAGTTTTGATCTTGTGTATAATCTGTGTAATGATCGTACAGATAGGTTATGTTAGGTCATAGGTGATCTTTTGCTGTTGATCTTTTAGAAGCTAGATGTGAAATGATTAAAAAAATGAGCAAGCAGCAATGGAACGCTGTATAGTAGGTGTTGACAAAACTGTGCTCTACAACAAAACAGCTAAAGCGGCTCAATAGGCTGCCCAACTCAAATGAGACTGGGCAGAACATATCTATCGCATGCCGGACAAACTGTAAGCCGAAAAGACAGATAACTGGTGCCCTGATGCAGTGAGGCGGGGTCTCGGGAATCAGGAGAAGAGGATAGGAAAAAATGGATATTAGTTTCTTTTAATTCAGCGTCAGGTGGACTTATGGCAGGAAAATATTTATATTAATACCTGGCGCCCGCGTTTTCGCCCGTTTCGATATCGAAAAAAAGATCGTGTGTGTTATTCTAGACTATAATCTACCTCTGTGCCAAATTTCATCAAGATCCGCTCAGCCGTTTTGACGTGAGAAAGTAACAAACATTCATCCATCTATCCTCACAAATAGATGAGCCCTGTTTATTAGAATCTCCCGTTCTCATTCTTATCACATTGTCATAAAGTGGACATTTAAAACTGGTTTTCTAAAACTGCATCCTCTTGAAACACTTTTGATCTTGTGATGACCATATCATTATGGACATTTAGTCGATAAATGGATTAGATTAGGTCATCTTTTGATATTGATGACCTTGGTTTTAAAAAGAGAACTTAGTGAAGTTTTGTTGATTGACCGGCCACAAAAAATAAGGTTTATTCACAGGTCTGTGGGCGATGTTTCGTTGTTTTTTAACCTTACAACATAATACTATGTATACTATTGTGATGAATATTCATCGTCATCAGATGATGCTGACCTGAACACCCGAATCTGAATGTTCGGGTCGGCTTCTAGTCTTTGTCGGACATTAATTTGATGAATAGTCATATAATGAAAAAGATCTTTTAGTAAAACTGGGGTTATTAAGCCAAAATCTTGAGCATGTGAATTTATCACCATTGCCATGTTGGTGGAGTTGGGATTGTCATCGTATTTCAGTGATCCATGCATATTTGATCTTTGACCTAACAGCATCCCCGTTCTAATTTCGATCACACCTTTTATATCACACAATAATGTAAACATTCAAAACTAGTTTTCTTTCAGCATCCCCCTGATCTACTTTTGATCTTGATTAAGACCTTTTGTGATGGACACTTGGTGTTAGTTATCTGTGGATCAATGTTCAAAAGATAGGTCAGGTAAGGTCATCTTTTGATGTGGTTCTCTATTGCAGGTTGGGACATTTAAACAGAGCTATGGAGATGTGTTATTTGTGTAACTTCAGTGAATATATCAAGAAGAGTCTATAAAATTATTCAATAAACTACGATGAATGTTCCTTTGTCAAACTTGGGTTTTTTTCTATTAGGTTCAAAACCAATCAAATCTGACACTAAATATATATATATATATATAATATAAACTCTTTTTGCGTATGGTTAGATACTCGTACTTAAGGACTAAACTCCAGTCGTGCGTCGGAGCTGAAACACACATTTTTTTATATTAATGATTTCTCTGTTCTTTGAGACTGCTTAAGATATTGAAGGAAACTGTCTCTTACATATTGCAAATATTAAATGAGGCAGATTTATGTAGACAAAATCTTGATTTCTTCTCTGTGACAACCCTACAGGTAGGTACAGTTAAACACGCCATATGTATATCTCAGGCAGTGACCAAACACGCGCCGCGGACTCAAGGAAATGGATAGCACTGAGGCATGTATGGAGAGCCCTTCATATTATTAGTTACCATAGCTTGCAATAACTTGATGTAACGGAATTCAAGTTTTTGATGCGTATGCATAGGTAATGTCAATGAGACTGGGATTATATTGAAGTTTAAAAAAAAACAAAGCAAGAGTTTCTGTCATTATTTTAACGTAGGTAGTTTTGAAACTGGACACAACCCTACTGAAGGAAGCCTAAAGCAGTAGTTAGTATGTGTATGAAACTCAGTGTTAATTTAACAACACATTTTGCAACACAGATAACCATTGAATTTTTTTATATTTTTTTTCGGATGGGTTTTACCAAATAACTTCCCCGCTCTTGACGGAGCGGGGGGGGGGGAGTGACACTTTTACTGACTAATACCCACCCATTTTCCTTCTTTGCCCTTTATGTTCTGGGATCGTGGTATCTTATCTCTTTCGAATAACCCGCAACCCAGTATTTGTGTTTAATTCATGATCACAGTGTGCCAATGTCCCTTTGGGTGTAACCAAACCATGTGAATTTTGAATCTACAGAAACATTATTTTAAGGGACAGAAAAATAATTAGAGCACTAATGAAATGTCTACGTAACGAATACCATTCGCCAGTTTTTCAGGTATAAAAGTTTAATAACTGGCACGACTCCATTCCACGCGCTGTTACAATAGACACTTTCGTCCGCACATTTAACAAGCTGATCGTAAGCACGGAGGTTCAACATCTCCGGCTAAATAAATCCTCGTTCTACATTAACTAAACAATTATCTTTCATGAACACTGTAAATCTTTAAAATCTGTAAATATTTTGTAAAGCTAGAATCCTTACTAATATTATAAAAGCAAAAGAGAGTTTGTTACGTCTTCACGCCTAAATGGCTTAACCGTTTTTGATGATTTTTGGTACTCAGATAGTTGGGACCCCGGAGACGGACAAAAGCATTTTTTTTAACTGATATATGTGGGAGAAAGGGAGGGAAGCAAATTAAAAACTTTGTTTTGCTATTACAATAAATAAGGTGCAAGGGCAAAAACTGCTGGTAGCAGGAACCTGCAAAGCAGGAAACGTGTACTACGTTTCCCCAATTTAACGGGAGCGAAGCCGCGGGCAAAAGCCCAAATAAAGTTTTTAGGTAATTTTATAAAATACAATCAACGATTTCAATCATTCCAGTAACAGGTAGATGATGTAGTTGACCATCATTGACATAATCAGGCATGCTAGACTAATGAACAATGATACCGTGAATCGGTAACTTTAGTCGTTATTAAATGGACCACATTGAAACAAAGAGAAAAATGATGCTACAATTTTAATTCGTAGCATCCGTAGCAAAGTCCCTGACCAGACCCTTTATCTCGGGATCGCCTAAAAGTATAGAGTTGACATTAAAACCATGTACTCAAGCTTGTGGTCCATTGAAGCTATGAAAATAACAATCCTCTAAGTATTCGCAATCAAAAGAACTGACTCGCTCTTGACCGAATTTTTAATTTTTAAAACCATGTCAATGTACGTTAGCTAGGCAACGCACCAATCTACAGAGACATTTCATTCGCTTACCCCGACATGTAACTACCAACGAATCCAGATACCTACTAATGCTACATTAGTGACCCAACCCATACAATGGCGGAATACCCAGCATTACCCAGTTATATTCCTAGTGTAGTGGCTTGAAATCTGTTAGATCACTTTAAAGTACCCTTCCACCCTAAAGTTTTAGGTTAGGGACAGTTGGGACCTCCGGGTCGGGCCCAGTACCAACTGATAACGTGGAATAAACATTATACAGTGGGGCTGGAGATACGATGTGTCATTAGGCGTTTTTATTGGGGTATGCATGGATGTTCCATCAAGATTTTGATAAGGTTGGTTTTATTTCTGGAGTAAGGTGATCAATGGAATCTTTAAGCCAAGCTTTGCTGGAAAACTTGGTGCAGTAGCAGGACTACAAAGGTTACATTTAATTACAAACCAAAATGTTGAAGCTGGTGTAAAACCGAAACAAAAATTTTCGATTATATCGAAAACACATTACAGCCTTGATTGCCTCGTTGGTCTAGTGGTCGCAAGCGCGCCTGCTAAGTTTGAAGTCCTGGGTTCGACTCCCAGGTCGGGCTAAAAGTTTTTAGGTTTTTCCATCAGAAATTTCTCAGTAACAGCCATGAAGTCTGGATTTGTGTCTGGTGATGGTAATAGGTTCGCCCCCTATTACATGGGACTAAGCATAACTGGCGAGATGCCATAGATAGGCACCTAAATATATATAGATAGGGACACCTCTGAATAAACCTTTAGGAATTACATTCGTGATGACAATAGTTTTGAAAAACATCTTTTAGGAACCAATTTGTCGAATGAAAATGTCCTTAAAAGAAAAATATTTAACATTTATACCTACCCATAACGGACAGTGGGCACTGGTAACATCCAAAAAATCCATCGGTTAATGTTATCCCACCAAAACTCTACTGGCCCTACCTCCACTACTTTTTTCCTCCGCCCACGAACACACATAATCACATGAATACAACAAACTAGTGAGCATGTGTGCGTGAACCCATTCCATCAGCCAATGGTCAAGCGGTCAGCGCAGGAGCGAGATAAAAGATCTATTATAACGTTTATGCGAAAGAGATAGATGATTTAAGAGGGGAGCTTAACCCTTTCATTTTTATTTTGGGGACTGTTTTTTTTGCACGTACTAGTTTGTACAAAATATATGGCAAATAGTGTAGCAATGGTTTTTTTTTGTTAGTAATAACCTATCTATTCCTATCTAACAAGCTATAAAACCTTTTATTTAGGTCTGAAAACATAATGTACTTTTAGAGATCAGAAACGAAATGTCCTTAATAAAGGCAAATTACTATTAACCTAAAAGTTATATTTCTTATCATTAATCAAACCCAAGCACATGTAGGTAAATAATAAATACAACAGAATTTTATAACGCACCGCCCATAACAACTTTAAGTCCTTAGAATCCTCCCGTCCGTCTTCCTAAAACCAAAGAGAATAGAGACATTGACAGTACGCCATGCTTTTTTATGCATTGTCACTCGGACCAAGTAGGTAGGAAGGGAGAACATCTAAGAGTGCCATCCTTACTAATATTACAAAAAGTGAAAGTGAGTTTGTCTGTTACGTCGTCACGCCTAAAGGGCTAAACCGATTTTGATGAATTTTGATACAGAGATAGTTGAAACCCTAAAGACGTACATTGGCAAGAAAAAGTGAGAAAAGGGGGAGAAAAAGGTAAGAAAAGGAGAAAGAAAGATTTTTTTTCGATCATCACGCGGGTTAAAGTTAGCGTTAGCCCAAAGTAACTATGCTACGTAGACCAAGTCGCGGGCAAAAGCTAGTATAAAATAAAGAATCTTATCTTATCGGATCTAAGTTCAAACTTTCTTATTCACTCCATTTGCCACCACATAACCAGCGACATGAGAACAAAAGTTATATCCAAGAGTAATTTAACTCAATAAACTTTACATAGGCTTGCTATAGGTATGCATATTTTTCAGTGGGCCGAGGGATTACCCACAGAATTACTATTGATTTGGGAGCGTACCCGCTCGGCCGGCTTCCAAATGAGCAGACCGAAAGTATTGCAATAGAGTTGGTTATACCGGATTAAATATTTTTTATTATTGGTATGTTCTTATAAGTGAAAATTGGTAAAAAAAAGAAAGGTTGGCAAATATGTTTTAAAAGTATAGGGAACACAAAGCCATAATGGAAACTATGAATTACGTTAAAATTTTTAAAATTGTCACAGATGATGTAATTTTTTTTTACAAATGGTTACGTAATTCATATAATTAACCTATTATGAGTTTAAGCGACCATTTTAGAACCCCAGATTTTATAATTTATCCTATTTTTTTTTATTTGCGTTAAAAGCAAACATTATTAAAAAATTGAGGCATCCGTCACTACCAAATTAGACTCTCATTTAGAAAATCGGGAAGCATTCAATCAAGAGAAACTATTATAAACTGTATTTAATAAACTTTTTAAAGGATAAGTAAGGTTTACCTACTGTTTTGTTCCAGAAACACAATACTTTCATATCTCTCACATACCTACCTGAAAACAAGAGACATCAGAAGAGGACTTGCAAAATACGAAGAAAATTCGCAACATCCCAACAGCTCTATATAGTTCCAACGCAAAAGTTCGCAAGGCCCAACCTGAATTTATTAAGCTGGACCCTAGAAAGGTTTGCCGTATGCAGATAAGGGATTTATTTAGCGGAAAGGTCCGTCCCTGGGTTAACGCTAAAACGCCTTTTGGGTCGACGATGACCAGGATTGGGACCAAATTTATTGTCGGCTTTCGGCTTTCGCGTTGATTTATTCGGCCCCGGGTGAATGGAATCAACGGACCGGTTGATAATAACGCTTGGTGCGACGTTTTTGCGTAGGTTTAGACCATGTTTATGTGAAAATGTTTAATGCTGATAAATTGAGAGGGTGAGGGATTTTTGTAGGTTTTGTGGCTGTTCTATGCGTCTAGAATGAAACGTAAAGGAGATCGACGGCGCGATCGTGTTCTACGCTCGTTTCTTAGAGATTTCTGCAAAGCAGAGAGGCCTGCCAGGCCTACCTACCTGCGGGGTCTAGTCTTATTGCGGGGTATTGTATTAGCCAATACTAATTGAGTTATGAAAGTAGATTTTTCCCGTCAAATACTATATATTGAGCTGAATCCGGTTAGACTGAAAGCCGACCCCAACATAACTATGAAAAGGCAAGGCAAATGATGATGAAGTTACTTAATAATGGTATACTAGGAGTCTCCTAGCTAGATCATGTCAAAACACCTGAATATGTAGAGAGGCCTGCCAGGGCCAGCGCCTATTAGAGATGTGGGTTGTTCGATAGAGATACCGTGGCAAAAGAAGGAACATGGATGAGTTTTAGTCAGTAAAAGTCTCACACTCCCCCCGCTCCGCCCAGCGGGAGAAGTTATAATGATGATTTACTATCCAAAAAAAGCTAAATTTCTTTACAGCAAGATTGTTTAAGAAAAGTTAACAAGTTCGTCTTGCTCTACTGAAACTAAAAAGATTTCCGGCCCCATAAATTCTCCACGACATAGCTAGTTATACGAAGTTTCTCACAACATATTGGTTCGCAAGGTTGTAGGGCGCAGACGTGCAATGCGAGTCGGCCGCGGGACGGTACCTAAATGGCGCCAATTACACGCCGGCCGCTACGTGATGCGACTTGAGATGGTGCGGCTGTGGCCGTTGGATGAATGTGGATATGGCGCGAAGGTATGAGGATAGATGCAGTAGGACTGATGACTGTTTTGTTTTGGCAGGTCTTTTGTATTAAGACAAGAAAGAGAGAAGAGAGAAGTTACTTTAAAAGTATTGGGATTCTAACGGCTTAACTTTAAAACCTGATCCTAAGTTTCCATTCTTATGGAATTTATATAGTATAAATAGATGTTCCAGTTAGATTAAGGTGCAGCGTCATTTTAGCGCTCTTTAAGATTTTAGAAATTGGAATCCAATTAGAAAAATAGACAGCAGCGCCATCTATACTTCAAAGTTGAATTGGATTGAATTTTTAGTTTGGCTATTCCCTGACAGATGGCACTGATATAATTAAATTATTTCGTTCTCTTTCAAAGTTAAGGTGTTTTCAAAAAACGCGCGTGGAAATGCTTTTTAATTTTATTACAGTGGGTAAATAATGTGTGTACCAAAGAAACGATTGATGGACTGTATGAAGGTTGATATGTCAAGAAAAGAGGTGTCTTATGAGATGACGATGCCTAAACTTAATACAGAAGTATGTAAGAAGACACGATACGGCAACCTCCCAAATAAATTGGGGGATAAGAGGGAAATCAGAGCAGAAGAATGATGAATGTTCACCATTCTCAATAATAAGTTGTAACAAAAAACGTTCACTAGAGAATTGTATCTCTTTAATTTTTTCTACTATCCAACTGCTGTGCAAAGCATCCCCCAAATCTTTCCACGAATTCTTATCCCAAGGCTAAACTTAAAATTCCGAAAGCTGACAGGCGTAGTGTCCCTTAAAAGAGAAAAAAAAAACAAGAAAACACAGGGACGTATCCACTATCACTTCACCCTAAAACAACTCGGACGGTCCTAACCCAAAAGTTCGCCCTTTAAAGTACACATGTAACAAACCAAAACACGTGCGTTTTACGACAAGGGACGCTCACTAAACTACTGAAATCGTTCGCCAATGGAACGCCATTTTTTTACCTACGTGAAATATTAAACCGGCCGTTGTTTGCACGGGACATAGCTAAGGCCTATTCGTGTCTTTGTTTCCGTGTCATTTCCATGTAGACAAATATCGCCATTGATTGAACGTTTTTAAGTTATTTTTTGAATGCAATACAATAAAAAAAAAGAGTTTTTTTTTGCAAATATTTATGGATTTAGTCAGTCGTTTAAGTTCTGTGCCTCTCTGCCTCGTTGGTGTACTGTTCGCCAGCAAGACTGTTAAAGACGGTTTCGTTCCCCGGTTCGGGAAACATTTTTGGCACTTTCTATCCGAAATTTCTCAATAGCGACCCCTGCATCTGGAGCTGTATCCGGTTGATGGCAATGACTCACATTCTATCTTGTTTTTTATGGGAAATCATCAAGTAGCTTCTCCCGCTCTGGGTGGAGCAGAAGGGAATTTCAGACTTTTCACTAACTAAAACCTACCTATACTCCTTATTTGCCCTTTGTGTTCCGAGGCCGCGATAGCTCTTTCGAAAAACCCGCAACCCCGGCAGGGTCACCTCCTATTACCTACTTACATGAACGTGTGGGTGTCCTACTAATAAGTTTCGAACAAAAACATTAAAGTTGTAGTGAAAACTGAACTGTACACATAGCTTTTAAAGTTCCTTTTCAAAAACTGATATTTGTTTACATTTTTGTAAACTAAATTGCGAACTTACCTTAACCACAATGTCGGACAATGTAGGTAAATGATTGATAGTGTCAATATTTTGCGGGTAACCCGGCTATTATGTGATTTGTGGGCGTCGGATGCAGGTTATTCAATCTTTTGTGTGGACGTCTGATGTTTATTATAATGTCATTTGTGTTTGGTTGGTGATTTTTCTGATTCATCTGCCTAGCATCCAGTCTGAACGGATACAGCTGAATGCCATATTTTATTATACATGGAGCAACTGCATTATACAACCCAGTTAGTACTGGGTAATACGATATCCGTTTGTAAAAAGACTGTCAAAGATCTACAAATGACGGCACGGTGGTAACTAGGTATGATAAACTTGATCACGAATCCACAGACCCAGGCAAGCGCGGTTTAACCTAAAGATCGACCCGGCTAAACCCACCCATGTTTCTTCTTTAATAAATGTTTATTTCAGACCATGTGCTTATAACAATTATTTTAAAATTTAGTAGCTGACGCCCGCGTGATGATCGATATGTTATTCCAGACTATAATGTAACTCTGTGCCAAATTTCATCAAGTAACAAACATCCATACATCCATTCTCACAAACATTCGCATTTATCCAATATATAAAATTCTCGTGTCACAGTTTTCGTTCCCATACTCCTCCGAAACGGCTGGACCGATTTAAACGAAATTTTGTGTACATATCGGGTAGGTCTGAGAATCGGCCAACATCTATTTTTCATGCCCCTAACTGAGCAGCGGTTGAAACCGCTGGGCACAGCTAGTAATATATATTAAAAGGTAGGATATAACTTGAGGAAGGTTAAATGCTCTCAAGATATTTGGGTTCTCAGGATTGAGATATTGGATTCTCAGGATGCTGTAAGTGCTACCCCGGACTCTGATTAACAACGATGCGAGCCGCTTGCACAATATGGCATGGAAGCCATCTACCCTGGCCTCCTGGTAGTATTCTTTTTTTTTGGCCTTTTGCCGTCTATGACTTAGAAGATTCATACATTTTCAAGTACTTGAACGAAGCGAAGGATCAAAAAATAAAAACACTTTATCAACAAAAAAATAATTTATTTACACAATTCTGATATAATAAATTACAATTCGTCTACTTATACAAATAAATGGTTATTGTCAGTGTGATTTTATTTAATTACATTGGGAATTTAAATACGTGCACATCACTAATTACCACTGATATCGTACCTATAAAAGGTGCAATGATCTAGAAAAATATCTAGCATTAAGATATTGGAATTTTGAATACATATATTTCCGATTCTAATTTACGTGGAACAGAATTAACTAGCAAACATTGTTTTACATACTTTAAAATTAAAAGAATAAATTACATTCACATAAATTTTAATTTATCTAATTGGTATTTAATAAGTTATCTAGTGCCTAAATTGAACTGCTTTGTTAATATTAATTGGTAGGCACGACGACCCATCAAGCTTTACGAAACCAGTATACGCGGATCTCTCATTGAAAGGGAAATCTATTCAAAACAAGGCCATGTTACACTAGTACTGGATAGCTTGATATGTCGCCGGGTGTACAGATATTAACTGTCTATTAGAGATCTTGATTTTGTGTAAGAAAATTAAATCAGGTACATCCAGGGCTATTCTATAAAATAAACTGTTTTAATAATCTCGTTATTTTATTTTTTAATATCGATTGACAGTCATAATACTAATTTCGTAGGTAGCGAATTATTTTGATAAACGTAGACAATTAATATTGCATTTTTTATATCATTTATGGCTAAGAATAGTTATTACTTGAATCAGGAAATAATTTCTTTGAGACTGAATATAACCTTGATATATCTTGGGCCAAATAAGTATCCCATTTCCAAAATACTCAAAATTTGTAGCTGACACTAACGCCATCTAGTTGTTAGTAAAAAGAACTAACGTTTTAGTTGTACGTTTAATATGTTCACGCTAGATGGCGCTTTCAGAAATTAAAAAGTATCCTTCTATGACTTTAAGTTTGTATTTTAATTGATGATATTTTTATTGGCTATTTAAAAACTACATTACAAATATTTTAGATAATGTATAAAAGTTTTGTATATACTTAATGATAAACCACAATTTTCTAGTGCCCAGCATTTTCTATTGGAGTTTATTTAAATAACATAATGAATCCTATATCTCACTGCCCACTAGTTATCAATAATCCGTCATGGAAAAGTATTGCTATTTATAAAAATTGATAACGTAAAAATGTTTTAATAATTACAGAGAAAACACATCAAAACAATAATTTAATCACTGTATTGAACAGTTTAGCACCTGATAACTAAATAAATAAATCAACGGTCCCTACGTACATAAGACATGTCGAAAAGCCCATTTTGTCATTGCATCATTGGCTTTAGATTATCTATGCGCACATGCTGACATACGATTTTTATTTAATTTATTTACCTTGTTTTAGAAATCATATAAGAGAACAAGTATTATAAAAACAACGAATAAGTGTCGTAAAAACGGTCATCTATCAGTTTTTCCAAGAAAAAGTGAAAATATTAATACTTAAATGTTATTATAAAGATCTTATAACTGCTAAAATAATGTAGAAAGAAAACATTTATTATTGGTCACTGAATTATTTCTAGGGCCTGTTAAACATAAATTACGCTCTCCTGTAAACCTCGGTTTCTAACTTAACCTTATGTACGTAGGAACCGTCGAAATTACCGCATTAAATTGTACCTGTATTAAATTAATTCGTGTAATAACAGATACCTATTGTTCACTAAAATTTTGTTCAGAATCTTAAATAATTGACATTCTTATCAAAATCAGACCATTAAGTTGATTTTTAGGGTTTCATACCACAAAAGGAAAAAACGGAAACCCTTTTAGGATCAATTTGTTTGTTGTCCGCCTGCCTGTATGTCTGTCTGTCAAAACTCTTTATCTCGGGAACACGTGGAGGTATCGGGTTGAAATTATACAATAAAACATATACTGAACTCTGTGGTCTTTTGAAACTGTGAAAAAATCAACCATCAAGTCTACGCAGTCATAAGATATCGTCGGTTATATCGCAAGTTTGTACGGAACCCTCGGTGTGCGAGCCCGATTCACACTTGGCCGATTTTTTGAATGATAGAAGCCCCAAACAAATTTTGATTGAAATGGAATTTGAACTTTGTCGTGTAAGACATTGAGTTTGATTTTCATATTTCGAGATTCTGATTAAAATTGAAATTAATCCTTAGTAACGATTTGCACTATAGTCTTTATTATCCGGTTACCTTTTTCGTAATGTAACAGGTTCAAACTTGGGTCGTTGATTTTCTCTTCTAATAAGTTTATTAACTCCACTCGTATGGTTTTAAGCATTTCAGCGACCTGTAAACAGCAAAAAAGATGTTTTAGTTAATAAATAAGTGTATGAATACTGGCCGTGTCGATGGCGTGTTAGTGTTTCACGCGCGCCTCAAAGAGACGTCAGCAAAGCAGAGGGGCTTGCCAGAGCCTCCGCCTGCCGGGGTTGCGGGTTGTTCGAAATAGATAACCGGCCCCGGAACGTAAAGGGCAACAGAAGGAAGGTGGGTTTTATTCAGTACAAGTCTGAGACTCCCCCTCGCTCCGCCCAGAGCGGGGAAAGTTATTTGATGATTACCCACCCCAAAAAAAAAGTGTATGAATACTTCCCATTGGCCGGTAAGCACATGATTGCAATGATTTCAATGAAGACGATATGAATGAGGGGCTGTTCAAGTATTGCGTAAGCACTATGGGGGGGCGGGGGGTCTTTGCTTTGCTTATTTTGGATGACATGGGGGGTAGGGGAGTCTAGATAATGATTACGTCATCGGTAGTTATTTACTTTTTTACAGAATGGCAACCCTCACATTGTCTTAGCTTGAAAACAAAACGCATTTTCGGGGATTCCCGCAAATAATGCGGATGTTTACGAAAAAAAAAACAATACAGTAATTGAAAATGTTTACGTAAGCTTGGGGGGAGGTAAGAGCTTTGCTTACTTTTGCTGACAAGGGGGATGGGGGGGTAAATAATTGTAATAAATCTGTTTACGTAATACTTGAACGGCCCCTGAGGTTACAATACATTCTTTATTATGACATAGTTGTTCACTATAATTTTTATTCAGAATCATAGTTTAATTATCATTCTAATCAACATCAGACTTTAAACTTGATTTTTAGGATTCCGTACCTCACGTGGAAAAAACGGAACCCTTACAGGATCACTTTGTTGTCCGTCCGTCTGTCAAGACGTCTTATATCAGGAAAGCGTGGAGATATCGAGTTGAAATTACTAAGTACCGTAAACTCAAAACTATGGCCCTTTGAAGCTGTAAAAAAATGTGGCAAGTTTGTACGGGACCGTCGGTGCACGATTTCGACTCGCACTTGGTCGATTTTTTCTTTCATTCTTCTCACTATTCATCCATCGTTTCCTTGTTCTTCACTCCCCTCTTAATAATAAGATCGGAATACTTTTTTTTTTTGGTGTGGGAAATCATCAAAAACCGCTCTGGGCGGAGCAGGGGAGAATGTCGGACTTGTACTGACTAAAACCCACCCATGTTCCTTCTATTGCCCTTTACGTTCTGGGGCCGCGGTATCTCTTAACCCGCATCCCCGGAAGATAGGAATACTTACTTCGTGTTTTTCTACCTGGAACATAATCCAGCCGTCTTCTAACGACACTATAAATGTTCCACTGTGCAGTTCTACTGCTAAACTGCAACCTGAAAATTGTACCGTTTATAATGAGTGTAAAAATACAGTTTTTTTCTAAAACCTTGTTCGACAGAGGAATATCTATAGCTATATGGTGGGCGCGTTTACAAAACTTTCAACACACATACACAAAGAGCCAGACACGGAATAACAACCTGTCATACAAATATTTGTTCTGTATGGGGATCGAACTCGCGACACTCAGCGCAACAGTCAGAGCCCCTAAAATCTATCATAGCGATTAATATTTTTTTTCCGTACCCGGAAACCAAGTTACGGAGATATTGAAGCTCTATTATGAACTTTAAAAAAATTAAAGTATTAGTATTATGCAAGGATCACAAAATACATTTTTTAAGTTCCTTCAAGTCACAGTTAAGATCTAGGCGTACGAAATATTTAACTTTCACCATGATCCACATTATCATTGTAAAATTAAACAGACAAAAAAAAGAGTTGTGTGGTTTTATGAAACCACGTTACAAGTGAACCTTTATTTCACATTATAGACATTTAGACGTCTGTACTCCACAGCCGACCGTCACGCGACAAGCAACACACAGACGAAAAAGTTTGAGACGTTGTAATAAAAGTTTCACTTTTAAAAACTTAGTAATACTAACCAGAAAACAATACAAGTGGCAGCTGAGGTACCATAGAGCATTCTCGAATAAACACCCGGCTGGTCTTCACCTTTTCTTGGTACACCATATAAGGGCTGGTAAAGTAGCCTATAGAAGAGTTAACAGAAGATGGGTGCAATGCCACGTAGCCGTCAGTTTTCGTCTTGAACTTGAGTTCGTCCGGCGTCGGCTGGCGCGGGATAGCGCCACCTGCTTGCATGTGGAAGGATTTCTCTGGGGTTAGGACCTGGAATGAGAAGTGAGGGTTTTGTAAACTGCTGTCATGGCGAAAATTAAATCCTTACTAATATTATAAAAGCGAAAGTGAGTTTGTTTGTTTGTTACCTCTTCACGCTTTAATGGCTAAACCGATTTTGATAAATTTTGATACCGAGATAGTTGGGAACCAGGAGACGGATATAGGCTATTTTTTTTAATAAAAGTGGGATGTGAGGGAGAAAGAGGGAAGAAAAGGGAAAACTTAGCGTTGCTATTACAAATCAATAAGGCGCAAGGGAAACTGTGTTACTTCGAAGTTAACGCGAAAGAAGCCGCGGGCAAAAGCTAGTTATTTATAACTAGTTGGCGCCCGCGTCTGACTCACTCTTGGCCGGTTTTTTTACATTTGGTAACTTATGTATACACGATATTGTATGATATTGAGTATGATTTTTGCGACTAACAGCCAGCTAATGGTTTAGTTTGAAATGAATTTAACCGTATATTTGAACTATGAAACATTATTTTGTGTAATATTACCTTCACAACGTTCGGGTATAAAGCTGCACACAAAATAGCTGCCAGTAACTTGTCGTTATTTCCGTTCGTATTCAACTGAAACAAAACACACAAGAAATTAGATAAGTAACAAGTTTTTATACAAAATTCAGTGTCACTTGACAGACATTTTTTTTTTGGCGTGGTAAATCATCAAATAACTTCCCCCGCTCTGAGCGGAGCAGGGGGGCATGTCTGACTTTTACTAACTAAAACCCACCCATGTTCCTTTTATTGACTTTTACGGTCCGGGGCCGCGGTATCTCACTTTGGTGGACATTTCCTGTGAATTTCCATTTTTGTAATCTTAGTCACTGAGGTAGAAGCCATGAAAGAAAACAGTGTTTCGAATGTTTGGTATTTTTGTAATTTTAGTAGGTAATAAACAGTTGAGTTACTTAATATTTTTTGTCACATAAGCGTACATGGGCATTTATTAAGGGCATCGGCACTATAAAACGTCGAGAAAAGGTGCACGGTTTGTGTTGTTTCCTATGGAGAAGAACTGGCCAGAAACTACATGGATACTCTTTTAAAATCTTTTGGTTTTACAATGTTGTTGTTACAACAAGTATGAGAGGTTGCTTACTTTACAAAATGTAAAATAAGAAAAGAAATTAACATAAGTTTACAAGCAACCACCTGACCACTATTACCCTATGGAACAAAAACAGAATCATAAAAATCGGTACACAGATGGCGAAGTAATCGGTAAACGTACATAAAACGGTCGAACATACAACCGGAGAAGATTCTATATTCAAAACTAGCTGTTCCCCACGGTTTCACCCGCGCTGCTCAGCACCTGTTGGTCGTAGCGTGATGTTATATAGCCTATAGCCTTCCTCAAGAAATGGACTATCCAACACTAAAAGAATTTTCCAATTCCAACCAGTAGTCCCTGAGATCAGCGCGTTCAAACAAACAAACAAACTCTTCAGCTTTATAATATTAGTATAGATAGATATAGAATCTTCTCCGGTTGTATATTCGACCTTTTTTAGACGTTTAAAAATACTAATTCAAAACTCCATTACCTCATCGCCAGTCAAACTAGCAACAGAATCTTTTCTCATCTTCTTCCGTAACGCCGGCATGTCGGGTACGAACCCAATAGAAGCAAGCAGGCCCAACAACTGGTGCTTAATATCAGCCAGCATCATTAACGTTTTGTGGGATAGAAAGTTCTCGTTCGCGAAGACTAAGGCCGCATGTGTACTGCTTTTCATTGCTTGTTGCCATTTCTGTAAAGATTAAAAAAAAAACCTTTGGATTGTGTGATCTGGGTTACTTACTCATCATTTTTCTGCCCTTATCCTATCCTGTTTGGGGTCTGCATAACACGTTTTCTTCTTCCATTCTCCCCTGTCACGTCAATATGAACGAGAAAGGAGTGAATTCCTTTTTCCTTCATATTTCATATCATTCCTTACACAATCCATTCATATTTTCTTAAGCTTTCCTCTCCCTCTCCATCCATCAACATTCATATCTATCACTCACACACAGTCACACACAGTCACATGCCCTTCGTCCCTCCTCATAACATGTCCATACCACGACAAACGACTCCCTAACTTTTAAACTTCCTCTGATATACTCATTGCTTATTCATTCTTGTCACTTCATACCATCTCAACATTCTCATCACCGCTACATGCAATCGTTTTTCATCCATCCAGCACTTCTAAAATAGCATTAGAACTAGTGACATAAAACACAAGATCATTCAGTAATCCGATTTAAAGTTGGGTCACAGGTAAGTAAAATGTTTATTTAACTCATAAAACGAAGGTTATCCAGATTAACTAAGGAAAATTTTCTATGGAGTTGTCTTATGTCGAAAACGTATTAAAATATATGCGTAATGAACAAGATTACAATATCTTACTTACCCTATAAGCTCTCAATGTTGTCAGTTGGTCACTTTGTGAACACGCGAATTCTCTTCGTTTTGCATCTGCCTCAGTCTGAAAAGTACATAAATAAAATAAAAAGTAATTTAAATAGAAATAAAACTAGAAGGCGCCCGCGGCATCGCCCGCGTGATATCAAAAAAAAGTATCCTGTGTTATTCCAGGTTCTCGTGAAAGAGTAACAAACATCCATACGTCATACATCCATCCATCCTTACAAACATTCGCATTTATAATATTAGTAGGATACATAATTATAAAAGAGAAAATTACTGACTCACGAAATCTCAGAAACTCAAGTGTTTAGGAGTCTCAAATTTTGCATGAGGGATCCTTTTGGACCTAGGTTCTCACTAAGACGGGATTTTGAAAAAATTAAGGGGAACCCGCTGGGCACAGCAAGTAATTATTTAAAATTACCTTCTTCCCAAACGGAGCAACAAAAGGACTCTTATGGCTCAAAAACGCAGCCATGGTGAGAGCAGAGTCCACGCAGCAGAAGATAGCCCCGAACAGCATGAGCTTGCCTATCCTGACGTCTACGGGCAGCGCGGCGAGGTGCTTCCCCAGCGCCGTGAGGCTGTATGACTTGTCGAGCGCCCCTATGTCTTGCAGGCGGGATAGAGCGCCATCTATATTCGATTTTGTTGGTGGTTCTACTGTTTTGCCTGGAAAGATAGAAAAGAGAAAACCGTTCAAATGAAGGTTGAAATGATTTATTGCGGCGAATGCTGCGCTATCGAGGTAAAATTCGAAAATGGTGGCGGTTTTCTCTAACGATAGAAGCAGAGTCTTTACAGAAAGGAGAATAAGCAAACAATGCAATCTAAAGTTTTATAAGAGCTGTTTTTTCATTTATTAAAGTAAAAAAAATACATGCATGCAAAACTAAAGGGTGCCTTTTGTTTCATCATCATTTGATCGTCTTTTTCGATATAGGTCTTTTAACAAAAGTTATTTGGCATGAAGCATAGAATAACAAACTTTGATGATGCAGGTAAATTAATAGCGTATGACGGCACTGTTGAATATTCAGGGTGTTTGGCGCATGGACCGACAAATTTTTTTGGGGGGTTCACGGGGTCATGTGAAGGTCAAAAAAGCTTTAGGTATTTTTCTTATAATTAATTTTAAATTTGATATTTTTCATAGTTTATTTAATTTTTATGAGTTTGGATACTCTACAAGTATTTTTATAACATCTTATGCTGTACATTTATGATTTATTTAGAATAACAACACATTAGAGAATGTAATAAAAGTTGTTTGGTCCAAATACGACAACAAATTCACGTTCTTAAGAAAGTATTTTTAAAAACAATAAAAAAATCGTATCTTGCTTATAGTGAAACTTAGGACATGGGCTCTAGTTCTGAAAACTAGCACATGACCCCCTCAAACTCCCAAAAATATTTGTCGGTCCATGCGCCAAACACCCTGTATAACACAAAAATGTACTAACCTAGCACCTCATGGATACTCATATTCTGGAACAGCGGCAGGATCTTGATCTTCAGCAGCAACTGTTCAAGCGGAACTCGATGTATCTCCGGCACGGGCTGTTCCAGTATGTGGTAGTTGTAGCGGTGCGACGTGAACAGATGCACGCACACGCCCGGCATCACTCGTCCGGCGCGACCCTTGCGTTGTTTCGCGTTAGCTCGGGACACCCACACCAGGTCTAGGGATTCCATGTTGCGGTTGGAGTCGAATCTGGTGGGAAAGTTGGGAACGTATTTTATTTTTCCTGGTTAGTCTTTTTGACCGTTTTTTTTTTCACGGCAGCTAATCTTAACGGAAATTAGCCATCGGCGCAGGAGTTATTATGCGTGCAGGCGTGTGTGCAGGCACAGATCCGATGGAACAGCAATACGACACGACCAGAGAGATCTGGTGCAGGACCAACGGCTTAACGTGCTTTCTGAAGCACGGCGGTATCATACCGTCGTCTTCCAAACTCCGAGCTGTTACTGAGTAATTCCTAATGGAAAAACCCAATACGACTTCTTACCCGAACGGGAATCGAACCCAGGACTCCGTGCTCAGCCGGACTTGGTCTCGCTCTTGCGACAACGAGACCAACGGAGCAATTAAGTAGTTCTTGTTTACAATGTGTGTACAACATGTTTTCTTAACACAAATGACTACACGGTTGGCGCAATTGTGCTAATTATTGCTTTTACTCTGGACGCTCTAAATGTGCTCGTTTTTCTACATCGTCCTCACATTATGAATTATCTCAACATGAATGATGTATCCATGATTTTATAAAACATTATGATTTAAAAGAGTGTCCATGGAGTTTCTTACCCATTCTTCTCCATAGAGATCTACGCTTTGGAATGGGCAACTACGTACTTTCACAAGTTATTATGTCTTGTAACTGGGACTATAGCAGCATCATTTTTTTTTTGTTCTTGTTTTTATGACATTCAAAAGTGCCTGTAATGGTCTAATTGATATAAATGATTTGAGTTTGAGTTTGCAGTGGCTAAATGTTTGACTACTGCGCTACGTATCGCGGATTCGATCCCCGCACGGAACAAATATTTACCTACAGGTAGTTGTTTCGGGCTTGATTGTTTGTGAGAGAAATTTCCAGTGTGGGGTAACGCTTTTTTTTTAAATAAACTTGTTGCCAGTTAAACGTTCTGTAACTTTTTACCGTGACCACGACATAAAACATTCTTGAACCTACCTCTTCTCTTTCATCCGCCCGCAATCCACGACGAACACACAATCGTCTATAGTCACGGAGGTCTCCGCTATGTTAGTAGATAGCACTATCTTGCGAACTCCCGGTCTAGGCTTCCGGAACACTAGCGCTTGTTCCTCGCTTGATAGTGTGGAGTGGAGGGGTACTAGCAGGTATCTGCCGGTTCTGAAAAAAAAAATACTCATATCATTTCGATAATTTTGCGCGAAGGGGTAAACAGAGATGTCTGCCAAGGACTGTCACTGTGAAAACCTTACTAATGTTATAAAAGCGAAAGTGAGTTTGTTTGTTACGGCTTCACGCCTAAATGGCTAAACCGATTTTGATGAATTTTGAGACAAAGATAGTTGGGACCCTGGCGTTTTTTAAAAGTAAGTATAGGGGAGAAAGAGGAAAGAAAAGGGGAGAGAAAAATATATATATTTTTCGACCATCGTGCTGGTTAAATTTAGCGTAAGCCCAAAGTAACCATGCCACGCGGCCGAAGTCGCGGGCGAAAGCTAGGGAAAAGGCTAGGCAGATGATGATGAGTTTTCGGTCTAAAATATTGAAAAAAAAACTGTAAATGGTATGTGTAAAATTTAAAATCTAACTTACTTAGGACTAAAAGTATGACTTTCAGCAAGTTGATCGTGCAATGACATGATTTCTGCAATGCCTGGCAAGAACACCAATATGGCGCCCTCTCGCGGCCATTCATGATCACCCATTACAATGTACGTCAACACATGTTCTACCAGCTCCAAATTGATCTGAAAAACAGAAGAATCATTAGAATCGGACAAGTAAACATAGGGAATTAGACACCCACTTTTGGTGATGCCTTGAAGATAAAAACATGAATCTTTTGTAACCCAACAGTATGAATATTACACCAGTTTTTTTTCGTCTATAGTGCATTTATGTGAGAAAATGACTGCCCTCGCGCCATGTAGATAACTTCATAACTATCAAGCGTATTTTTTTTTATTGGAAAATAAATACATTAAAGATTTAGATTAACCTCAAGACGCAGGCAAAGACTGTGCAGTAATATATATCAAGTTTGCCAACATTCAAGTGACTCAAATGACAGTTGACAGATCAAGTCATAATATGACGCGAGTTCAAGTCATTTTCTCATTGCGAAAGCATTGTATTTATTAAACTTAGTTATCCATTTACAGTACGGCCAACGAGAAGCGATACCAAATGTAAACAAAACCCATGCTAAAACCCCATCTAAAATGGCCGCCCGAATGTTGGCGAACCCGTCTTAACGTTGTCATGTTTTTGCCGGGAGAACGAGACATTACGACAAAGGCACAAGATGGAAAGAGCTAAATATTAGCAGTCTACCTCGACTGAGCGCGGACGCGTTGCGTATTGTGCGACAGCGGTGAATCATCGCTCCGTGTTTACGATGGATTCGAAAGTAGTGAAGTGTGTTAACTGCAACGTTGTAATTAATGAACTGTTAGCGTTTTTGGTGAATGTTCTGGACTTCATGGATGAAGAAAGCATACACCAGCTGGTTACTACTTCGTTTAATGTGGAGAGCATTGGAAAGGCAAAGTCATTGCTATTTGACTCCTTACCAAATGTGAAGAAGATGCCACTAAGGCGCAAGGAAGGGAAGAAAAGAATGTCCAGGGATCTCGACGATATTATAACGCTTATGAAAGCAACAAACGCCGAAATGTTCCCTATTTTTGTTGCAAAGGACCTTCATGCTGTTCCAAGTGTGAGCTTTGATCACATAGACTGTACGAGGCTGTTGAAAGACATAGCGAGGTTGCAAAATCAAGTCTGCATGCTTCAGGAAAAATGTGTAACGACGGATACATTTGAACAGCTTAAACGGGACGTTGAACATATGAAACATGCGTCTATTATTGAAACTGTTCCGTCATCATCAATTTATGTGAACAAGAGAAGAGGTGCATGCATGCAAGATAGCTATGAGCTAAATAGTGGTCCCATTGGACTTCAATACGTGCCCATAAAATCATCGCACACATCGACGTTTGAAAACAACCGTCTTTGCACACAAAACAAGTCCTTTGATAAAGGCAAGAATATTTCGGTCCCTTTCCAACGCACAGATAAGAGTGAGACAGTACACAGTCAGCGCGTTGAGGCAGCAAAGGATGTTTCGTGCGTGATGACTGCATGCTCGAGCGAGGGAGACAGCGTGTCTACTAGTCTGCAAGCGGTTAGCGGCGCGAGCGTGACAGGGACAACGGATCCAGCGAAGGCGCGTGCGGAGGCCATGGAACGTATTGTTGTTTCGAGCAACGATCTATTTAGTGCAGGTGCACTGGCGCCTCAAGCGGCTAATGTTTCGTTTCCTATGTCGAACTCGACAAATGAGACAGCTGTTTGTAATGTCCCCGCGGAAATACAGCTAAAGCATTCACATGAGTCAAATGACAGGTTATCAGTGAGTAATAGTGCGTTAATTCCAGAAGAGGATGAGTGGCAGGTTGTGAAGTCTAAATCTGCAAAGAGATACAGACTTTTAGGACAAAAGGGTCGCGCATGTACTTCACCTAACGGCAAATTTAAAGCGGCTGATGTGAAAGTTCCGTTATTTATATCCAATGTGAGTAAGAAACTAGTGAACAGGACATAATAAACTACATTGAGCATAAAACAAAAGTGGTCGTGTCGCTTAAGAAAATTAAAATGAAAACTGATAGGATGTACAATGCCTACAAACTGTTTGTATCTAAGACAAAACTAGATATTTTCCTAAATGACGAGTTTTGGCCTGATGGCATTACGTTTAGGCGCTTCGTGCTTTTTATGAACACTCCTATGCAGGAGGGGCGTAAATTGAGAATGAATTAGGATAGAATTATAATAATCATGGATAATTGTAAAAATATTTGCAGATTTACTAGTTTTAATTGTCATTCATTTAAAAACTCGATTGATGATGTCAGAAGTATATGTAATACATCGGTGTTAGTGTGTTTACAGGAGACATGGCTACTTAATCATGATATTCCACTATTGGGTACGGTTAGTGATGATTTTGAATATACGGGTAAATCTGCTGTGGACACATCCGCTGGTATACTGAGGGGGAGACCATACGGTGGAGTGGCTATTCTCTGGAAGAAGGGTGTGTTTGAGATGGTTTCTGTTGTTGACTGTAGTAGTACCCGACTATCTGCGATTAAAGCTACAATTGGGGGACGCAAGATCCTGGTTTTTTCGGTATATATGCCTGTGAACTGCCCTGATAATTTGACCATTTTCTCAGATATTTTAGGTGAAATTAGTGCCATTGAGGAAAGTAATGATATCGAGACAGTAATGTTGTTGGGTGATTTTAATGCCCATCCCAACGAACTTTTTTATGATGAACTTGAGAAGTTTTGTTTGGATAGGTCGTGGGTATGTGCAGATGTGAATAGGCTTAGGGCCGATTCGTGTAGTTACACATTTGTGGACCATTATCACGGCAGTAGGAGGTGGTTAGACCACTGTGTAGTCTCCCTCTCAGCATGGAAGACCGTTGTAAATGTAGGTATATTAGAGGATGTATATATGTCTGACCATCTTCCTATATATATCGAATGTGATCTAGATGTAATAAGACCAAAACTAGGCTACTGTGATATGCCCAAGAATGCTGTTCTTTGGGGGGAGAGAGATGAATCGCAAATCTGTAAATATCATGACTTATGTCAGGAAGGTTTGCGAGTCATTGACTTTCCAACAGGATTTACTACCTGCAGCTACGGGACGTGCGACCTCAGTGCCCACAAAGTAATTATAGATTCATTGTATGATAGAATTGTGCAGGTCTTGATAAATGCGGCTATCATGACCAAGGGTGGTCGTAATGGTAAACGTAAAAAAAGGATTCTGTGTGGCTGGAACCAGCATGTAAAGGAAGCTCATTGGGACGCCAGGATTAGGTTTAAGTCGTGGGCATTGCATAATCGACCATCGGTGGGCATTGTGTACGAACAAATGCGCGAGTCACGAAAATTTTTTAAAGGCAAGCTAAAGTGGTGTCGGAAAAACCAGGACCAAATAAAAATGGACGTGATAGCGAATTGTCGGACCAATAAAAACTTTAGCCAGTTCTGGAAAGCAACCAGAAAGCTCGATGTTAGGCCTGGCCTCCCGGCGAGTGTTGGCGGCGTGAGCGAGCCGGGTGACATTGCTAATATGTTTAGGGACCATTTCATAGTTCGTTCACCGCTCGGTGTTCCCGATACGATGGTTAACGCTGCGCCCTGCTTCCAGCGAAAGGAGCCTTTGTTGCGTTTTACAGCAAGTCAGGTTAGTGCTCTAATTAAAGGAATGACCAAAGGCAAATCTCCTGGGCATGATGGGCTCAGCGTCGAACATCTGAAATATGCTGGGGTGCACCTTCCGAGGGTCTTGTCCCTGTTGTTCTCTATGTGCATCAGTCACGCGTACCTTCCAGCTGACTTAATGAAAACCACAGTTGTGCCCATAGTTAAGAACAGGACGGGAGACATCTCGGATAAGAACAACTACCGATCTCCCTCGCGACCGTGATAGCCAAGGTGCTGGATAGTTTGTTTGATTCTTGCTTGGAAAAGTGGATCAAACTACACGATGCTCAGTTTGGGTTTCGGTCCGGCCTATCCACTGAGAGCGCAATATTAAGTCTCAAGCACACTGTCCAGTACTACACAGACCGAAAGACGCCGGTATATGCCTGTTTTCTGGATCTCTCCAAGGCCTTTGACCTCGTGTCTTACGAAGTGCTTTGGAGAAAGCTGGGGGACAGTGGTGTACCGGTGGAGATGATAAATATATTTAAATATTGGTACATTAACCAATCTAACCGTGTGAGATGGTCGGGCTCTCTCTCCGATTCGTACGGGCTGGAGTGCGGCGTGAGGCAGGGGGGGTTATCTTCTCCAAAGCTCTTCAGCCTGTATGTAAATGACCTCATAGTGGAACTCAGCGGCATGCGTGTCGGTTGCCGGGTGGGTTGTGTTAGTACTAATAACATTAGCTACGCGGATGACATGGTGCTGCTGAGTCCTACTGCAGGGGCTCTCGGGGAGATGTTGAAAGTTTGCGAAGCCTACGCCAGGTCACACGGTCTTGTTTACAATGTAAGTAAGAGCCAGTACATGGTTTTTAAGGCCGCTGGTAAGTGTCTTGAATCTGTTCCACCCATAACTTTAAATGGTGTTAGTGTCCAAAGGGTGTCACAATTTAAATACCTGGGACATTATCTTACCGACGACCTTAAAGATGATGTCGATATAGAAAGGGAACGTAGGGCTCTCTCAGTCCGTGGCAACATGTTGGCTCGTAGATTCGCCCGATGTACGGACCAAGTCAAGGTCACGCTTTTTAAAGCTTACTGTCAGGGACTGTACACGGGTGGACTATGGGTTAATCATACCAAAAAGTCCTTGGACACTTTGCGTGTCCAATATAATAACATCTTCAGGATGATGTTGGGACTTCCTCGTTTCTGCAGTGCCTCCGAGATGTTCGCGCATGCTCGTACTGACTGTTTTCGCACTGTGATTAGAAAGAAAGTTGGGTCACTTATGAGGAGGGTGCGGGGGAGTCACAACAGTATCCTGAAGACTATAGCTGAAGATGTGCGTGCTCCTGTGTTGAGGCATTTCGTTCGTCTGATGATCGATTAGAGAGGTACGTATCTCTCTATCGGTTATCTGGATGAGGCGGGTTGTCTCAGCGCAGGGGTTATTATGAGTGTTTGTTGTTTGTCTTTAATGTGTATGTTACTAACAATAGTTTAAGTCAGTATGTATACTAACCATTGGATCAAGATGTCCGTAAAATAAATAAATTGAATTGAATTGAATTGAATTAGATTGTCAACGCCACAGTTGTTCTTTAGGTTAATGACCTTTCGTATCGCTTCTCGTTGGCCGTACTTGTAGTGTTTTGATAAATGTAGGGAATGATTAGCGATTTAAAAAAAACTTAAATTGTAATATTACAAATTCAAATAATTAACACCTTATTTGATTATCATAAGGCTACGTTTTCAATGCAGAAAATTACTGGTTTAATTAATGAATACTTGTAATATTTACCTTCTCAGAATCCATAAGATACATATTCTTGCAGGTAGTCTTGCTGCACTGAGGATACCGAGCAACCATCTGTCCGATGTTAAGGTTATCATCCCGGATGGAAATCTTCGGGGGTTCGTTGGCATCAGCTCTGACGTCACAGGTTTCTAGCTCCGTTTCCAAGTCTTGTTTTCGGTCACCTGAAAAAGACGTGATATTGCGGCAAAATTCGGATCGATCGGATTGGTGGAAACTGACTCCTAAACTGAAGCGGGATGGGCGGGCCATGTGAGCAGAATACATCAGGACAGATGGACCAGAGTCATCACACTGTTGATGCCAGAAAAATGGAATCATCGCCAAGGAACCTCCCTTAGCGATGATTCAAATTTTCTGAAAACGCTGACGTGATGACCTAGTTGCATTTGTGGAAGATTGGTAAGAAATTCCTTACGCAATGCTTCAATATAGGTTGTTAAAAAAGAGAACATACCTTTCTTGACTTTTCTTGCATAAGGTCCATTTTCTTCTAATACATAATTCGTAATCTCCATAATATCTTCTAAGAATAGTTGTTCCACTGGGAATGTTCTACCTAAAAACATTAAAAAACTGTCATTTATAACATGCAAAAAAATTGCCAAAGACGCTTTCTACAATGACATCAGTGAGCCTACCATGACGTCTTAAAGCAGAACTTATTCCACTGAGGCAAAGAGACAGAGCTATACCTACAGGGTATCTAGCACCATCTCTTTCCCTCAGTGGAATAAGTTCTGCTTTAAGACGTCATGGTAGGGTAGCAGGTCTACTACGATAGACATGACACATTTCAACTCTATAGTCGTCAACGTCCATACTACGTTGAAAACTCCGGTTCTCGTCCAACCACCGAAGTTAAACAACATCGAGCGCGGTCAGTACTTGGATGGGTGACCGCCTGGGAACACCGCGTGACGTTGTGTTTTTGTAATTATTATGTTACTCTACCGTTCAGTATTTTTCGTAAAGATAAGTCTTAAAATAAGATTACGCTTACGGTAAGAGCCCACCCGGCGGTGCTTGTCGGATATTTGACGTAAATAATGGCGGTCCTTGAGAGGTTAATGTGGAGTATTTATTTTAAGTACCTAATTGAATATCTTATTTACCTGGTATTTCCAAAACTGGAACTTTATCAAAGTAATCCGAGAACAAATCGGCATTCAATGTAGCACTCATGAGTATGATAGTCAAGTCTTTTCTTACTTTGACAAGGTCCCTCAATATCAACAAGAGGAAGTCACTCTCTTCTGACCTTTCATGGACCTCGTCTACTAAGACGTGGGTGACGGATTTCAACTGAGGATCGTATTCTAGTCTTCGAAGAAGTATACCGGTAGTGCAGAATGTAAGGCGAGTTTTGGACGACACTTTGCTTTCTAGTCTTATCTGGAAAATTAAACAGAGAACATGAGCAACTGGAGAAGAAGAAGACGAACATGTGCTCCTCACTGTATGCATTCGTTTGATATTTTTCATAGATTAACCTTTCTTCTGAGCTACGGAAAGTACGTGGTCCTAGCTGTCATTTGTGGAATTTTAATAGTCACTATAAGTAGTACGGTTTATCGTACAAGAAAGAGGGTAGATCGTTTTGTCTGTTCATAAACACACACCCACAATTAAGCTCAGTTTTATCCGTGATCACGGTGCTTGCAACAGTGCCGAAATATCAGGCCAAAGAAAATAGTGTTAGTGACTACACCAATTTAAAAACTTATATGGAACGTATTTGACATTTAAATTAGGAACTGCGGAGTTTGTAATTTTAACAGCACAAGACAAGTACCCCCTATATTTAACCCCTTTGAGTGCTAAAGACAGAATCACGTGCCACCAGTTGCAGCCAACACGAGTGATTCCCTTGTTCCAATTCCATTATCAATCTCTTGCCCTTAAGAACATATTTGGGATCGCACAGGATGTTTCCTTTTTGCATACTTTTCTGTTAGCCGACATGTTTGTAGTCACCCCCTTCATACCAATTCTATCCGTTATATTATTTGGTCTTCCTCGATGATTCTCTCATAATATTTAGCTGATACCTATAGTACGACATAGCAAATCACCACGACTGTAATCCCTGAAGGGTTAGGCAGAGTTGTACCAAATGGTACATTTCGCTAGTTATGTTGTAATAGGGGAGGAGCCTATTGCCAACAAGCGACAAAACCAAACTCCGCTACTGCTACTGAGATATTTCAGATGGTAATACTTTGCCCAACCCGTGAATCGGCTCAACAGTCGCGCTTACGACCACATCACCCACAAGGTACACTTTATGGCACAACCTTTATTAAAAGCAACATACCTGGTACCCAACAACCTGGCCAGTCTTCTCGACCCTTTCCTCTGCCACTCGATCAGCCACTCCAATAGCGGATATCCGTCTCGGCTGAGTGCACACGATCTCCACGTGTTCGGCGCCATCTTTGTTGTAGTTCTCCAACCAATTGTCTAGAATGTACTGCGGTACTTGTGTACTCTTACCGCAGCCGGTTTCGCCGCTTATGACGACAACCTGAAAAGAGGTTGGTTGTTTTTAGTCATGTTTCTTCTTTATCGTGTGGTTGGTGGCTAACCTCAGAGTCAGAGTTTCTATGCCTCTGAATTGGCTAAAATGCTTTCGCGAAATATATGTCAGGCATGCTGGTTTCCTCACGATGTTTTCCTTAACGAAGCAAGTGCTAATACGCACATAAATCTAAAACACAGACGTGCTTGTAAATCCAACGGTTACAGCACAAGGCTTGATATTATTATTGATGAACCAAATTAAACCAATATATCAGCTGACTACTTGCGTTCGATCGTGGTAAAAATGTTACATGAACCTAAAATTCATGATCATAATTTTCCTGCCCTCGTCCCATCTTATTTGGTGTAGGCGCAACACGCCTTGTACCTGTCAGACGTCACGGCATCATCTTTACATCAAGTTAAAATTATTGACCAAAATGACTAAGGCTTTCAACTAAACACTGCGATGTGCTAGAAATAATTATCTAAAACTATTATTTCGCATAATCATTACTACGAAACTCATAATTACCAAAGAAACGATGTGAGTTCCCACCACATGTAATAAATCTACGCGTGTAATATATAACCGAACCCCAGTATATTGAGGAAATTAATTACAATATTTGCAATAGATTACAACCGAGATTACTAGATTATGTTAATTGCCTTTTATAATTATAATAACTCAACATTGACATAAATATAAGAAGCTAGTTAATTCGTGTCATATTAACGTCATAGGACAGAAGTGTTATTTGTCAATATCTCATATTAAGATTACTATAACTATGCTTCCGATAACTTTGTTAAGGGGAATTCCAAGATAAGCATGTACTTACCTTCAAGTGTAATATGTAGTTAGCCTACTGTAATGGAGTAATCGAAATAAATAAATAAAATAAATAAATAAATATCTTGGGACAACTCACACACGGCTATCTGATCCCAAGCTAAGCAGAGCTTATGTTATGGTAACCAGACAACTGATATACATACTTATATAATTTATAAATACATACATATTATAGATAAATCACACCCAGACACAGAACAAACAATCATGCTCATCACACAAAGTTTGTCCTGGGTGGGAATCGAACCCACGACCTCCGGCTCAGCAGTCAGGGCCACTAACCACTAGACCAACAGGCCCGTCAAACTAATAACAACAAATCGAAAATAATAACGAAAAATCAAAATAATAACAAATCTTGTTGGATTTGTGGAAATAACTCAGTGAACCTAGCTTGAACTCAATGAAATAAAAATACGGTCGAACATAAAACCTCCTCCTTTATTGAAGTCGGTTAAAAAAGTTTAGAATAACTGGCAGGATATACCTACTACTAAAATTAAACTGGAAAAAGTAAAAGTTCGATGCAAATAAATACAAAGCGATCTGGAGACTATATCTCTCCTAACTGTCTATCATTCTTATCTCGGAGACAAGATATGAAAAGTTCATAATTGTGAGTTGTAGGCAATTAAAATATTGAATATTCTGCAACCCTGAGAAGAGACTGGAGAGCAAAAGCACTCAGACATCCATTGTATTGTATTATAATAATGGGCTGATGTCAGCAACTCCACGTCCAAGGCCCGTATCTTGCGCCTGGGTGGAAATACCTTTTGATCCACCCCACCGTGCCGTTCCATCGGACTATGAGAGTGAAAGAACAAAGCCTGCAGGGTGTGCCTGAACTATAATATCTCCCATGCCAAAGCCTAATCTCCGCTGAGATTGACCGCTCTGGCCACCACTGGTCAGGACTATTTAGATAACAATGAACCAGCAACTCACCTGTGACTTCTGAATGGTATTCAATATTTCATTCCTCTTCTTCCAAGCTGGCAATTTTCTTCTCCCCGACATCATTCTATTATACCTATCATTGTCTCTCTTTTCCGCAAACCGTTTAGCTATCTCCTTATTCTCTCTAAAGATCTCTTCAAAATTAATATTAGCCCTATTATCTCTATTACCACCCTTTTTATAATGAGACGGTAAATTCTTTTTACTACCAGAATTTTCTATAAGCTGTGGGAATAAGGCATCTGTTGTACCAGGAAAAGTTCTTGTATCAAATTGTATAAAATTTAATATTTCTTCCTCATTATTCAGAAGTTCAACTAAAGAGTATACACATGGTATACCGTCCTGTGCTAGAATTTTAGCCTCATCTATAAGTCTTAGCGTTATTTTTAGGCAGGTAAGCTCTGGTATAATCTTAGTTTTGTTTTCCGTCTTGAAAAATATTAAAGGAGGTTGGTATGGGTAGACACTGTCGTCAGGAAACCTTATTTCTAATTCATAAGTTATTTTTGTATTTTCTTTAGGTTCTACTGGCTCTGGTGTTTTGTCTTCCTTAGATTCGTGGAGAAATTTGCATTTCGCGCCAAATCTACAAGGACCTCTCAGAAACAGTTTACATACTTCTTTCTGTTTCGTTTTAACACTGCTTGTGTAGTTTGAATTAGTTTTTTTTTTAGGAACGTCGACCTCTTTGCTTTCGTACATTTTCGTTAGATAATCGAGGTTCAATTTGACAATCCATATATTATTATCTTTTGTTTTGAAGCTGGTATCGTAAATTGAATCGAGAACAGCTCTTTCGTCATTTACCATTTCAATCAATTCATTTTTGTTTGGTGCATGTGCTGGTTTATCTTGGAAATCAATTTTGAAGTATTTGAGAAAGAGTATTTCTAATGCTTTCTCTATGTTTTCAGCAGCAACTTCTAGAGCTTCAGCACAGTGGACTTTGTGGAAGTTATACCTGTAATGTACGAAAAATTAATATCATTGTTTGTTTAAAAGCAATCATAATGCAATTGAAACAAAAACTAAAATTAAAGTTGTAATAAAACAATACACAGTAAAAGTTTAGCAAGGTTAGTAATATTACTTTTTTTTATTAAGAATATTAATTGTATTTCTCTGATAACAAGTACTTATTGCAGAAAGAGATATTAAAGTGTTTGGTAAGTTAGTCTTTATGCAATGGTTTTGCAATCAATTTTGAAACTGCAGAACCTGACAAGGAAACAAAGATGTTATTGTAAGTTATGGCATATTTATAAAAAAAAAAACACAATTGTAATTGACGAAAGAGTACTAAAGAACTGTAGGTGTCTATGGGTACACATCTGTCAAACCCTTCAGGTATTATAGATGTTGCATTACATGATAATAATTCTGATTCATAACAATTAATTTCCAACCTTAATTTTTTTATCACTTTTAGTTGATTGACCTTTGCATCCATACAAATGTCAATATAATTTATATTATAGGTTATTTTACCTTTTTTATATTTTTGACTTGTTGGTATCAGAACATATTGCATTCAAATAAACATGCAGTAACAAGTAACAAGTAATTTCAATAAAAACTATTAATCGGAACTCTGCATTACATTTTTTTTCTTTTCTTTTTAATCATATAGAACAAACCTCTCCAACTTAGCTAGGGCAAAAGCCCGTAGCCTAGCTTCAGACGTCTCTATCTCAGGCTTTACAGTCAGTGAGTAGTCACAGCCTCCCTGCACAATGAGGTTCCCTCTCTCCATCCAGTAGCGGTTTCCCAAGTTTGAACCTTTATCCTGAAACCAAATAGAATAATGTTTTAGTAGGTATAAATAATTTCTCCCCCTCTAGTCAATTTTTTTATACTTAAATATTTTGGTAAATTTTTTTTTAGCCAAATTAGAAGTTTTATTTAGATATAATGTTAGTGGTGTATATGTACACATTGTCTTATAAGTAGAGGACTTGTTTTTTTTTTAGATTGAGCCCACACAGAGAAGCATCAATAGTGTAGGTACCCAAGACAATGTTACATGATTTCAGAAGAGTGTCCATAGAGTTGCCTATTTTTTTCCATGTAATTTGATTTGTTTTTTTTTACCTTGATTTTGGAACAGGCAACTACAGTTCATTCCCAGTTATTAGGCCTTTCGGCTGAACTGTAACTATACAAAATGCCTGTCAGGCCGTTGGGATCTATTTGAAATAAATGCATTGAGTTTATTTAGTTATTTTGTTGGTTTGTAACATGTTTAAACTTAGAATTATGGCATCATGGGTCATTTTAGAAGAAATATTGCACAACTTTATGACAGCTCCATGGGCTGAGACTTATACTCATGTAAAAAGTACATTTCAGAATAAAATGTATTATTGTATTAAGCACTGCAAAATTTAAATAATAATATTATCAGTTTTCAATATACTTAAACACTAACCTTATAAACACTGGCGCTTCCAAGTTTAAAGTCGGGACCATGAATAAACCTGAGTGTGTCCAAAACAAGTTTCTGTGATTCTGAATTTAATCGGACTGTTTGCATTTCCACCTTAAGGTTAGGATGAGGGTCTTCTTCTTGAGGCTCGACCTTAGCCTTCCTGAAAAAAAAACACATTGCTATATAGGTACAGAACAACACTAATTACAGTCAGATGTTCTAAGCACTTTAACACACCGTATCCGAGGATCCGCCGGTTCCCGTAGGAAGAAATCTTGAGCCAATTGTCTGCTTTCATGGTCCATTGTTGTTAATAAACGAAATAAGTATTATAAAACAGAAAACGTAGACAAAAACGTACAATTTACGAGACGTGTGCAGGCAAATCGCTATGTCCTGTGGTTAAGTCAAACGTACGTTTAGTTTCCAATCCGGAGACTACAAAACGTCAAACTGTTAATGTTTTAAATGTGATACGATTCTATTCCAAAATTGAACATTTATAAGGTACAGATATTTTTATTTGCTTTTTTTTCTATTATTTTAAGTTTTTTTCTAATTTTCTCTCAAAATTACATTGGTGCCAAGAGCTTTAGTTTGAAGGGGAAAAAATAACAAAACGTGAAATAGGTACGTTCCATTCTACTCATTATGTTGCAAATCAATTTAGTATTTCATATTTTATGAAAATACACTATTTTAATAAAAGCTAAAAGCTACAGCTTTTATTGCCAATTAAAGAAAACACAAAAGTAGTTACAGCCTGCAACAATTTTTTTCTCGTTAAAGGATTTTTCAAGATGTCGTCGCCGTTGTCTTTTAGTCATCGATCAAATACAGTTCACGTAATCTTCATAATACACATTGCCTACACTAGAATAAATTAGGTAAATGCACATCGGCATGTGAATCTTGTTGAATAGAACTCACACGTGTGAGAATGCTATAATCTAGGTGATTTGAAAATCAATGTAGCTGTTTATTCAAAGGGTTTTTCTTTAACGTGTACAGCTTACAATATGACCTAAAGTTGTTCAGCATATCTTTCATTTGCAATTAAAATCCTGGGCAATCGTACATATTTGCATGGTATAATTAGCATTTTAAAGGTACTGGCGCTAGAACAATAAAAATCCTAATATGACGGATTTCGAAGCAGTGGATGGCTCAGTGATATCAGCCTCATCGGACAACTTTTTGCTTGTGAATTCACATTACATAACATTACACCACGCCTTTAATCCTAAAAGGACTAGACAGAGTTGTACCTCTAAAAGTCTACGCCAATTGCGCCAGTTACGATTTAAGTCCCATGTAATAGGGGGGAATCTATTACCGGGCACCAATCCAAATTCCATGGCTGGTTATGAGAAATTGCTGGTGAAAAAACACAGAACAAGGCTAAGTGTCAAAGTTGCCTGAAAGTTAATTAATGATAAGTTATTGTGGATCTTCTCTCTCATCGTCATCATCAGCATCCCACATCTTTCTGCCCCTATCCTATGTTATTTGAGAGTTATCACCCTCATCCAAAGCTCAATTTTACATACTGTTGTAGAACTCTCTCTGCTGGACTCAATCGACATACTTCTATGCAGTATTTTTTTTTAACTTTTCCACCACACTAGTAATTTCTCCTGTATCGTGGGTGGGTTTACAAACATTAAATTCACATACACAATCAGCCAGACCCGGAACAACTATCTGTAGGCCATACAAATATTTGTTCCGTGAGGGAGTCGAACCCGCGACACAGCGCAGCAGTCGACCGCTCAGCCACTGCACCAACTGTGTCGTCATAGTAGTATTTATTGTGTCTTCTCTTTGAAATCGACTACTTCCTCGTAAATTTCCTCTTTCCTCTTAGCGTATCTATCGGTTGCAAAATGAATAAAGGTGTTTGGTCCAAATTCACCTACGCAAACTCCGCTCAGTAATGAAGACAAAATATGAAGTGCAAGATGGATGGTGGGCTATTTTGTCAACGCATACGCACTTGAGATCTGAATAGTAATTAATAAAATTGATTTCTGGACATTTTACTCAAAACATGGCCGTAAGCACCGAGTCAGCCTAATTAGTTCGCAACGATGATGTCGCCAAGGTGCTAAACAGTAGTCTAGTTACGTACAATCACACGCACTACAAGAATGTCCAAAGATCTGCTCAGAGACCTTCCACTGTGTCACTGACACGACATTATACCCATTTTAAGCCTCCATTGCTGTTTTTCGACTTGATAGCTCTTCCTGGCCATGCTAAAATGCGCCATGGAACTTCAATATTACGTTGCTGCTTACGTAAATATGTCAAGTCATGACTGTTTTGTGTTAATGCAACGGTAGTATCCAATTTGTATTTTAATATTGCTAACAAGAATGCTAACCAAATTCTGGTTAGAAGCGCATTTGACAATTTCAAAATACTTAGTTTCAAACCACTTGTAATTATTGTTTACTAGCTGCGCCCTGCGAATTCACTTGAATAGTCCTGTATAGTAATTATATGCGTTAATTCAGGGTATAAGCTATCTATATACCTACCGATTTTGATTCAAATCCGTTTAAGTACCCGTTTGAGCGCAAACGTGTAATAAACAAACACACATATACAAACTTTCGCCCTTTATTTTAATTATTTGTGTAATAAAATACCTACCTGAAAGAAAATTAAACGATCTCCTCTCGGGGGGGGGGGGGCCCGAGAGGAGATCGTTTAATTTTCTTTCAGGTCACAGATTTGCCTTCAAATATTGATTCTAATGCCTTAATCACAAATACTAGACGACATTTCATAAAAGCTCGCAGTTGGATTTTCAATGCCCGGAGCGTTAAAATTCCAGTGAGCTTTGCTTAGTCAATGCTACGAATTTAAATTCCAATAGTTAGATACTGCAACTATAAAATTGTAAGTGTGAGATATGGATGCCGAAATAGGGACACGACTTAGGGACCACCCTTGACCGATTCCCGAACTTTTAAGTAGCTACTATAACAAACTAAAAGTTGAATTAACAATTGTTTGAAAACTTTTACTAAAAGATGATTCGTTCAAAAGCTCAAAATTCATGTAAGTGTTGCTTTCTTTGAAGAATCTTTCTTTGAAGAATCTATGGCAAATTTATTGTTGCATCAGATAATCTATACTTAATGTATACTTATAATATTATAAAGCTGAAGAGTTTGTTTGTTTGTTTGTTTGAACGCGCTAATCTCAGGGACTACTGGTTGGAATTGGAAAATTCTTTTAGTGTTGGATAGTCCATTTCTTGAGGAAGGCTATAGGCTATATAACATCACGCTACGACCAACAGGTGCTGAGCAGCGCGGGTGAAACGTGGGGAACAGCTAGTATAAGATAAGAGTGAAACAGCTTATTTTCAGAAGTGGTAAATGGTACTGAAAGTACTCAGAAACGACTAATCCTTCCACTCTTAAGGCTAGGTACTTCAGTTCGGTATGACCGTAGCAAGGTCATCGTCATAGGTATTGTCTTTATTATATACTAGCTTTTGCCCGCGGCTTCAATCGCGTTAAATTCGGGGTAACACAGTTCCCCTTGCGCCTTATTGATTTGTAATAGCAACGCAAGTTTTCCCTTTTGTTCCCTCTTTCTCCCTTCTCAGCCCACTTTTTTTTTTAAATTAGTCTATGTCCGTCTCCTAGTTCCCAACTATCTCTGTACCAAAATTCATCAAAATGGGTTTAGCCATTAAAGCGTGAAGAGGTAACAAACAAAACAAACTCACTTTCGCTTTTATAATATTAGTAAGGATTTGATACCAGAGGTGAACTGAAGTCATTAGTCCTGATTAAGGAAAGGCGCACCGGATGCAGCTGAATACGAGTATTCAGCTGCATCCGGTTAGACTAAAAGCTGACTCTGTTTTATTTTTATTTTATACTAGCTTTCGCCCGCGGCTTCGGTCGCGTTAAAGTCAGGGTAACACAGTTCCCCTTTTCTGATTTGCAGGTACACGCTACCTGTAGTTTTTGCCATAGCGCCTCATTTATTGTAAAAGCAAAGCTAAGTTTTCCTTATTCTTACCCATTTCTCCCTCGTTTCTCACTTTAAAAAAAGACGTGAAGACGTAACAAAAAACAATCACACTTTCGCTTTTATAATATTAGTAAAGATGGACTGCCTATGTGACTTCCATAACCTTGGAAACGGTTTGTTCATTACCAGACTTTCGGGTCCTTGTTACGACTGTCAAAGATCTATCGATCAGATGATGAACTAAGCTAGCCCATCATCACTGCTGCTGTTAAATTGATTACAGATTTATCAGTATTCAGTATACAGCGACAATCGACTCTAGTCTTTGTAGGTACTCGTAACCCAATCGTCAAACCGGCAAAACGCTGTTCACAGATCCGTGTGTTTTTTTTGCAGGGTATGTTTAACAGGGTAGCAAATAGAAATTTGTCAAATTTGTGGTAGAAGATTTAAAGTGATAAGTAGTAGAATATAATTATTATTTTTACATATCGTTATCGGATCGATCGATATCGATCTGTGAATAGAATTTGCTGGATAGCATCTAGAATCTTCAATTTTATTGCTAATCGAGCCACTTACCTAAAGAATTACTGCAACTTACGTGCGTACCTATTAATAGTTTTTCCTTTCTATCATCATGTTTTCCTCAATCCTATAGTTCCGACTTCTGCCGGACCTACATAAACTGCAGATGTAATTAATGTAAGTATTAATAAGTTTAACGTATATCTTCATACCTACGTCATGCATGACTTACTGGGAAAAACATAAGGAGACGCCCAGATTTAATTGATGTAAGCGAACGGGTCTTTGAATACGTAGGTTTGGGTAATAAGTTGTCGTTTTATTAATCATCGAACAATATATCCTTTCCTAACTAATATTATAAAAGCGAAAGTGAGTTTGTTTGTTTGTTACCTCTTCACGCTTTAATGGCTGAACCGATTTGGATGAATTTTGGTACAGAGATAGTTAGGAACCATTTAGGAGCAATATTTTTTTGAAAAAAGTGGGATGTGAGGGAGAAAGAGGGAAGAGAAGGGAAAACTTAGCGTTGCTATTACAAATCAATAAGGCGCAAGGGGAACTGTGTTATCCCAAATTTAACGCGGGCGAAGCCGCAGGCGAAAGCTAGTTTGCGTATAAGGAAGGAAATAAAATATGGTGTGGAAACTATATCTAACTGTTGAAGATTTTCCTTATTTTTTTTCTTTTAAGTTAAATCTTAAATATGATAAAATAAGTTCAAAAACTAAAACTCGTCTAACCCACTTAAAATTACGCTTAAAAAATATGAAGGTCTTCTAAATAAAGAACCACACTGATTTGAATGAACCTATCCAGTCAGTGCACGTATTTGTCAGTTATGGTGTAGCTCGAGAACGGCGGATTAACGCAGGATGGATGAAATGACATGATGCGAAGGAGAAAGGAGTAAATGATACCGTGATGTCTGACAAGGGAGAATGCAAGAAAAATACGTGAAACACCGACCCCAAATAGAATGGAACAACGCCAGGAAGATTGAGAGCCTGAGACAACCCAAGGAGCTCAACCTTGCGTACATACGCGGTACCAGTCCTAGCTTTTGTCAACCAATACATAAATCAGACCATAGTCAATATAATTGTTGTGTCTATGTATTAATCCTGACCTCTAACCAGGGCACATAGAATGTGAAGAGTGAAGTGGGCATGACTGAGTCAATAGAACTTATGGCTTAGGCGGGGTCTATGTTGAACTGTGATAACGTTGAGTTCATTTGAATACAATTATAAATAATAAAATAAATAATAAATATCTTGGGACAACTCACACACGGCTATCTGATCCCAAGCTAAGCAGAGCTTGTGTTATGGTAACCAGACAACTGATATACATACTTATATAATTTATATATACATACATATCTAAATATATAAAAGAAAGTCGTGTTAGTTACTCCACTTATAACTCAAGAACGGCTAAACCGATTTAGCTGAAAATTGGTGAGGAGGTAGCTTAACTTTTGATCCAGGTAAGAGAAGTAGGGTAGGTAGGGGTGGGTAGGGTAGGTAGGGGTAGGTAGGGTAGGTAGAAAGATACAAAATTGCATTGCAACGCATGCCGGGGCACAGCTAGTTATAGATAAATCACACCCAGACACAGAACAAACAATCATGCTCATCACACAAAGTTTGTCCTGGGTGGGAATCGAACCTACGACCTCCGGCTCAGCAGTCAGGGCCACTAACCACTAGACCAATAGGCCCGTCAAAATTCAACACACTTTTCTGATAATAACTTACTTGCGTCAAAGACATTTTCGTGAATCTAGTATCTACTTGCGCAAAAGTTCATTTATTTCAAAATCTTTTCGAGCAAGTGTTTTGGCCAAGATTCTTTCACGTATTTAGGACCTCCGCGAAATATTCCAGACCCCATTTATCTGTCGGCTGCCAAATGTCCCTGTTCCACCTCTTAGCATTCACTTCACCATACATTCGCTAAATAGTATACAAATAAATGCAATATTGCACAGAGCAGTGATTAAGAAGGTGACTTGAATACTAATATCGTATCGGAAGACGATCGGAAACGTTAGCATTGGTGGCGAATGATGAGGTCATGGGTAATGGAGAGGCTTGGTTTTACGAGATGGTATGTTCTAGATGGATGTTTTGAATAAGACTTAAAACGCCGACGGTTGCTGTATCTCAATGTGGCTGTACACTAGTCGAACAATAAAAAGTTTATAACAAAACTAAAATTCTAGAATACATGGTTAAGTTTAACGCTCTTGGGTCTCGTGGTATATATTAATTTCATGGTAGTTTGTGTTTGTGTTGAATGTGTGACATTCAAAAAGTGCTGATCGTCAGCCTCGTTTAAATATATGGATTTTGATTTTATGCACATTTTCAATTGTAAAATTGAAAAGGAGTCGTTTGTCTGGACATGTAGCAGGGAATGATATGAAGGAGAAAGGAGTAAATGATGCCGTGACGTCTGATAGGGGAGAATGGAAGAAGAGGAAGAGAAGGGCAGGAATATGATGATGAGGTACTAGCGCTTACGCAAATCTTTTTTGACTTCGCGTTGTAAACACAGGGTAGGTACCTAAACTATTGTTCGGTGTTCAACATATCATTTGGTTTGCATTCGTTTAGTTTTATTCGACCTTACAGACCTCAACCTTAAGGTTATTAATATGTATTAGTTTATTATGAACATTTAGTATAGTGTACGAATGTTAGGTATAAGAAAGAGCGGAACCTACTAATACAGGTATTGTTTGCCTAAAAGTAGGCTCCAAACACGTAACATGTAATGAACATTTTCATTGAAATAATATTTTTTTTTTGTATTTGTTGTATTGTAATTATTTAATACTTGGATTATTACATAGTTAAAAAAATAACTTACAAAAACTAACTTTTAAATAGCGTCAAAAATTCCTCCTCAACGCCGCTGTCAGTTGGTACTTAATGTCTCCAAGAGGCTGGCCCGGCTGGCCGCATTGCCACGTTGTATGGCAACGCTAAACCTCTGGCCAATGTAAAAGCCAACCCTTCGGTCACGGGAAGTGTCAACTAAATGTTTTGAAATATCTTCAAAAAGATGTTTATATACCTATGGCTTTTTTTTTAAACGTTGCCCCAAACTAGGAATTTCTCCTGTATCGTGGGTGCGTTTACAAACATTTAAACTCACATACACAAACAGCCAGACCCGAAACAACTATCTGTAGGCCATACAAATATTTGTTCCGTGCGGGGATCGAACCCGCGACACGCAGCGCAGCAATCGATAGCTCAGCCACTGCGCCAACCGTGTCGTTTTATGTTGTGTATTTTATCTTTAGGCCTCCATTGCCGGAACATAAAATGATTGATAAATTTTATGACCTGTCTGGTATTTTTAAGCTCTTAAAGAAACCAAAACAACAGGCCATATTTTAATCATAGATGCTCCGTGGCTCAATGGTAGTGTAGTAAATGTTGGAGGAAAATTTGGATTTGCTTATTGCAAAATTCTACTACTTCAACTAGTTCTTACTTGACTTACTTATTCGATGTGTGCACATCGAATACGTAAGTCAGAGCATCTGCACTGAAGTAACATTTTGTTTAGTTGAGCACCTTAGTAAAATTTTTCAAAACCTAAACTGTGTCTAACAAGCTAGGTTTTACATAGATTAGGTACCTACATACAACGCACACGCAAATGCCTTGACGTACCTACCGTTAAAAATATTCGGTAGGTACCGACAATCGTTTTGTCTCATTGTTCAACTTATCATTTACTATGCCGCCTTTTTGTTTACGACCACATTAGGGAAATAAAAGGCGTCTAAACGCGACATTATGACTGATCGTATATTTAGGCACCTACAGTCCTGCCGGGGTCGCGGGTTGTTCGAAAGAGATACCGCGGCCCCGGGAACGTAAAGGGCAATAGAAGGAACATGGGTGGGTTTTAGTCAGTACAAGTCTGACATGCCCCCCCGCTCCGCCCAGAGCGGGGGAAGTCATTGGATGGTTTCCCACCCGAAAAAAATATTTATACAGACACAATTTTATACAAATCGGTCCAACCGTTTCGGAAGAGTTTGATAACAAATACCGCGACACGAGTAGGTATCACTACATCTAATAGTATAAAACAAAGTCGCTGTCGCTGTCTGTCTGTTGCTATGTTGTATGTATGCTTAAATCTATTAAACTACGCAACGGACGTTGATGCGATTTTTGAAATAGGTAGACTCTTAGGAGGTGAGCAGCGGGTGAAACCGCTGGGCGGGTCGTAGTTTTATATATAAGATAAACGCTTGAAACTTTATGGTAAAAGTTGGAGATTTTGTTTTGATTTTTTGGAAATTACCTTAAATTTCATAGTTAACCTTAGACGTTCAGCTTTAGTAGTACCTACAAGTACCATTAAACACTTTTACAACAACCTAAATAATAGTTTCCAACAAATGCTACTCAACGCTGTTAGCCGTGTCGTGCCCAAAAGACTGACGGAATGGCCACGTTTAATGGCAATACTTATTGTGCTTAACCTTTTTCCAAAAGTTAAGTTTTTCCTAAAAGGCTACAAGCACTTGGACCCCATGGCCCGACACACTGTCATTGACACTCCCTTCCGCTCCGCCCAGAGCGGGAGAAGTCTTGTGGTTATTTCTCATCGTAAAAAAATGGGAACCATTCATATTAAAGTTACATTTGTTGAAGCTACTTTTCGTAACAGTCATGATAAAGTTAAGTTAATTTCTATAAACTTTGCAATAATGTTTCTTTATCCGTTACTATATTTTGCCCGCGGCTTCGCTTAATTAATTAAATTCGATGTCACAGTTTTCACAGTTTTTCCTGATAGGTAGGTACCTGCTACCTGTAGTTTTTGCCGTTGCGCCTTATTTATTGTAATAACAATGCTAAGTTTTCCCTTTTCTTCTCTCTTTCTCCTGTCCAGGTCCCAACTATCTCTGTACCAAAATTCATCAAAATCAGTTTAGCTGTTTAGGCGTGAAGACGTAATAAACAAACAAACTCACTTTCGATTTATAAAGTTTGTAAGGATTGCTTACGCTTGATAACGTTACTCTACAAAACAATATTTTTCTTTATGAAAAAAAAAATAGCGCAAGGTCATCTGAATGACCAAAATGACAGGCTATGAACGTTTATGAGAAACTTCATAGATAACACTGCAATTTTCCCACCCGAGCTTCTGCAACATCTTCATGCTCTCCTAACAGTAATTCTTCTCTCCTTCTCTTAATTAGTTCTTAGCCTGGTGTCACAGTTTTTATGCCACCCACGGGTTTATGAGGACTTGGCTAAATATACCTACCTACCGTCAAGAAATATGTCTCCGGCATGCTGGTTTCCTTACAACGTTTTCATTCAACGAAGCAATTGATAATTAAACAACGCTTGGAAGTCACCGCTAAACAGCTACTTTAGTGGTATTCCTGAAGAGAGAGCTAGCATTTTTATGACAAGAGCTAGTTTTCTAACTAGCTCGTGTCATAAAAATGCTAGCTCTCTAGCGGTTAGACGCTTTGGTAGAAACCAAAGCGTCTAACCGCACCAAGTTTTGACATGGTTACCTATATTATAGCTGAGTGCGGGAAAAAACAAATAGTCAGGTGATAATTCCCTACGTTGTTTCCTTACCAAATCAATTACGCAGGTAGCTACGTGTCATGGAATGAACGTAGATATATACCTAAATGGGCATACGTGTAGATCAACGTCACAAAACTCGTATGAATGGGTTTTGAGAAAATTACAAACTGAATAGGTTGAAGAACCAATACGCCATTTTAAGGTACCTCTTTTGAAAGGGAATGGGAAGCGGTCACCTCCTTCTGCGAAGCAGTCATGCTAGCGAAGGAGGTAGCCGGGCGTTTTAGGGAGAGAACCTCAAACTAATACAGTCGCCACGGGAGACGACTCCCTGCCACCGTAGATGCGGGCTTGTGGATGGTGGCAATGGGTAGCTCACCTATTCGAACAACCCGTAACCCTGGCAGGGTTCTAGCGGCTCCCCTCTGCTTAGCTGACATATCTTTGAGACGCAAGTGGAATACAAAGGCGCCGTTGACACGGGAGGTTATAAGGCTACGTCCATTATATTGGCTGCAATCCTTATGAGGCATCCTTATCACAATTTTAAGCCTCCGTTCTTATATAATTTTTTTTGATAGCTTTCTTGATGTGACCTGCCTGCTCCATATAAATCAATTGTCAAGCAATCAATGGTTCGTATAGTCTAGGTCTTCTTAACACTTTTCACAAATGTCTGTTGACCATTGACGTTTACAAACATTGCCCTCTCTCAACGCCAAGGACCAAAATGACACAGTAGCTCTTTAATTGATGGTGTATTATTTGTAGATAAGTGCACTGGTAACTAACTTACTTTAATTTTAATTGCAACACGCTAATATAAATATCTACAGCTCCAAGTCAAATTACTTAAACACACAGGGAAGTGTACCAATCAGTAAAATAATTGGTTCAGACGATGATAGTGCCATCAGTGCTAATCGTTTGCTCACAACCAATTAGAATAATGCATGATTTATGCAGCGGCATACGTTTTTTAACGGGTATATTGTACCTTTAACCGATAATCGTGGTGAACTATTTTCTTTGATATCTACATAAGCAAAATATGCTATTGAAGAAATTGAAAGAGATCTTATAACCAAAGCTTAGAAGCTAATTTATATAACAACATCCATTAGTTGGTAATCACCTTGCATCGCATGAGAATGAAGAGTGGCTTGGAAGAATCGGAGGACCTAAAGATGGATCTCTTGTCAAATGGTTAAATACGAGTAAACAAGACAGATGCGTAATGAAATTCTCATCAAGACTTATAGATAGATCAAAAATATGTGGCACGTGAATAAAACAAACTTTTATATACAAAGATAAGCATCTTTGTATATAAAAGTTTGTTGTATGTGACCCCATTTCATTCAACAGAATTTAGAAGGAAATGTATGTAGGTTGTTTTTATTTCCCAAACAGTAAAGCAATCGTAAAAAAAGATCATGAGTAGGAGAATAAAACATGAACCATGAGTCGTTTTCCTCGTTTCAAAAACTGTAGAATTATGGTTTCGGCAAAACGTTGATAGCTTTGAGTTTAATGGCCGTGATCATTTACCTGATTAAGAGCTTATAATGCTAAAGACGATGCAATAAAATGATAAAACATCAAAATACGAGACATTGACCAAATTCCTGTAAAATTTGCAAACAATGAACTAAAATTCACCTCGTCTTGAATATGACAATGAAATATGACGGAACGAGGATGAATCAAAGATATTCGAACCTTGAATTTATTGCCAAAAATACAAGCCCATATGTGACAACGCGTATCGAGGAAATAGAAGTAAATCTGTCAGCTAAAGACAGTTTGGATCAATGGAATAGTCAATACTAATAATATTAATGGAGTTCTGAACTCAGAATTACATTTTCGTGCCAAAATACCTACGAATGGTAGAAGCTTAAGTAAATCAAGAGCTGTTTATGAGTCTTATTCACAGTGGGAAGCTGTAACTGAAGTTAATGAGAGAGTTAACAGTATAAAACGAAACGATTATGCAGTAAACAGTTATTAAAGAAGAAAGTTTAAAGATTTCATAACAAATAAAGCACTGTAAAAGCAAATGAAAGTACTGATACACTTATTAGCCAAAAACGCAATTTGTTTTCTTGATTGATCTATTTGATAGAAAAAACAATTTCAACTCAAGCTTCCAGAATGTATACGGAACTCAAAAGTACTACAATCCGAGTACATCCCAGAGTTTTTTCCGCTTTTCACAAGTTTCAATCCAAAAGACCCTTGTCCCATTTTTGAATATTTGCCTGTCATTCAAATGACACTCTATAAACCTTAATTAGCCATTGTTCAACCTCCAGATAGCCACAACAATGACGCATGGACTAGATCAGGCTTTCTCGTTAATACCTTTAAACCTGAAGGTGGATTAAGGCATAGATTAGCACGGCGAAGCAAATATTTGTGACTGATGTTAGTGACGAGTTTACTCCCGTGACCGGCACCTCAAGGGCATTGATCTTGATTTGGAAAGACTTAAAGATTTCCGTGTTGAAGGTCACTATAATCCATTTTCAAAGGTTCGTCGCAAGGATGGCTGCTTGAACTTTATAGCTTTTGGTTGTGGGAATCAAAAGCCTTGGTGTTATCAGTATTGTCTATTTCAGTAAAATAAATCTATTATCACTTACATTTTACCAGCTCGATTTGATACATTTTTATAAGCTTTTAATTTAGTAATCTATACTAATATTATAAACTAATATTATAAAGCTGAAGAGTTTGCTTGTTTGTTTGTTTGTTTGAACGCGCTAATCTCAGGGACTACTGGTTGGAATTGGAAAATTCTTTTAGTGTTGGATAGTCCATTTCTTGAGGAAGGCTATAGGCTATATAACATCACGCTACAACCAACAGGTGCTGAGCAGCGCGGGTGAAACCGTGGGGAACAGCTAGTATATTATATAATACATTTTTATGACAGACATTACACAATCCTGAAAGCATGGTCACCTTCTCACCAGAAAACTCCTCAATAGTTAAGGCAGGGACACGAAATTTGTACGACGACGCGTTCAATGTGTGACCTAATGTTCTTCTTGTATAAAAGCCTGTTTTTTAACCCCCTTCCAAAACAGATGGGTGTTATAAGTTTGAAGTGTGTATCTGTGTGCCCGTCTCTGGCACTGTATCTCCAGGTGAACCGATTTTGATCAAGTTTAATTTTTTGCAAGATGTCATAGTTGTCAGTCTTTTTGGTCTTAGCCGTCACCTATTTTCTACTTGATGTTAAGTATATAATATAAATGTGAAATTATGAAACTTGTCAATGATATTACAAAAGTGTAATATACTAACTGGCGCCCACGGCTTCACCCGTTTGATGATCGAAAAAAAGTATCTTATGTGTTATTCCAGACTATAATCGAACTCTGTCCCAAATTTCATCAAGATCCGTTCAACCGTTTTGACCTTAAAAAATTACAAACATACATACATCCATACATTCATACATCCATCCATCTATACATCCATTCATCTATCCATCCATCCATCCTCACAACGATTCGCATTTATTATATTAGTAGGGTGTAGGACATGGGTGAAGGATCATGTAGAATATCCAACCCGTAAAAAGAACTTCCCAACTGTTTACGGAATCTACCTGATGCTTCGGCTCATACAAGACGTTTTGACGAGCCCATGGTAATAGAACCTGGCTAGGGTTATAATCTACAGGTACTCTTAATATATAGTAAACACATTTGAATATTGAACAATTAGTTCAAAATTAAATGACTTAAGTACTGCTTGTCAGTCATTGCAATTCTGCTAGAGCCGAATTTTCATGACGACTATTAAACCTTTATTTAATAGAGTCGAGAGTACCGTGTCTTTCAGTAAGTACTATAATTTTAAAAAGCATGGAATAAAATATACATTTAAAAATCATGAGACCGGGGTTGGTTTAGTTTTTAATCTGCTACTTAATAAAATTTTAATTATCAGGGACAATTGTAATATCGCAATATGGCGCAATGACATACCAACATTTTCAATTTTGGCTGCTATTTGTCTTGACAGCTTCGAGGTGATATTCTTAAACCTTAAATTCATAAAAAAAAATGGATTTACTTAAACAAATAGTAGAACACTATAAAAAAGCAGCGTCAACTTTTAATGGCGACCAGCGTCATGCTACCCTACCATGACGTGTTAAAGCAGAACTTATTTCGCTGAGGGAAAGGGACAGAGCTATACAGGGTGTCTAGCATCATCTCTTTCACTCAGTGGAATAAGTTCTGCTTTAAGATGTCATAGTAGGCCTACTGATTCTCGCAGTTGATTCATGTTTAACACTTATTATGAAATTGGGACATTACAGGTTACTGTAACTTCAGCGTACGTGATTAATATCTTGTACTTCATAAACTGAATGAAAAAGTGACTGTCATTGTGAAATCTTAAGTCCCTAATACCCTTTATTAATGAATCGAAAGGTTCTTTGTTGTTCGCCTAGCCTTTTCTGAACTTTGTTGAGGTTGATTTTTTATTTTTTAAAACGTAGCCCCCACACTAGGATTTCTTCAAAGAGATGTCAGCAAAGAAGCGGGGCTTGCCAGGGACTCCGCCTGCGGGGGTTGCGGGTTGTTCGAAAGAGATACCGCGGCCCCGGAACGTTAAGGGCAATAGAAGGAACATGGGTGGGTTTTAGTCAGTACAAGTCTGACACTCAGAGCGGGGGAAGTAAATTGATGATATGACCCAAAAAAAGAAACTAGGATTTCTCCTATAACTTGGGTGTGTTAACAAACATTTAAACTCACAAACACAAACAGCCAGACCCAGAACAACTACCTGTAGGCCATACAAATATTTGTTCCGTGCAGGGATTGGACCCGCGACACGCAGCGCAGCAGTGGATCGCTCAGCCACTGCGCCAACCGTGTCGTCGTGGTCTCCAGTCTAATCGGATAAAGATGAAAACCAGTTTTTAATAACTGTTCCACACCCACATAAATTAATTTTTCGTTTTACCGTATGGTAACTTCTGACCTTTTTGGTTTTGCGTCTTGCGTCATTGGCTTGCTTCTTTTTTTTTTGTACATCTAACTGGTCCTTTTTCTGTTTCGTATCGTAAGTATGTCGATAAGCAATTCCTGTAGCATATTTCTTACGTCAAAAGAAGATTTAAGCCGTCATCGTTTTTTTTTTAGGTATCGAGTGGGAAGTTTGTGTGCGTATTCAGCCCTTTCTACGCGTTTGTAATCAGGACAAAATCCTGTTACCTGTTTTCCTTGCTTCTCTGTTGTATCGTTCTTTTATGTCTTTTCCTTGTATTTCATGGTTTCTATCCTTCCTAAAACAATTGTTATATCTTTTTTTTTAAATCTAGGAATTTGTCTTCTATCGTGGGTGCGTTTACAAAAATTTAAACTCACATACACAAACAGCCAACCCCGGATCAACTCTCTGTAGGTCATACAAATATTTGTTCCATGCAGGGATCGAACCAGCCCAGCAGGTAAACGCTTAGCCACTGCGCCAACCATGTCGTCATACTATTGTCTTTATTTGTATGGTTTTTAAAGGTACGTTGCTATGGCTATCAGTAAATGACGTCGATGCAAACGTCATTGGCAATAACGTCCTTAACAATTGACTACTTATTTTTGTTTTTTTCCTGGGTTGAGTAATCTAGGGGACCACCATCTGTTCCACTAGGATTTAGTGTTGTTCTCATTTGTTGGTAAAGTAAGTATAGGTTGGCTTTTATAAACTTAAGAGAAGGGACAGGCTCCATGTTACATTTTGTAGGGTCCATTGCCGATAGCTACTTTCTTGCTGTCAGATTTTAACCTCCATTGTTCAGATGTCTTGCACATAGTTGGGAAGGAGGAAACCGGGTGTAACCGCTGTGACATAGTGGAGCACACAGTAGTGATTTGCCCAGCTTGGGCAGAGCACCGCTGTGTCCTCGTAGAGGCTCTCGGCGGTGACCTCTTGCATCCAGCCCTGGTTCAGTCCATGCTTCAGAGTGAGGGGGAATGGTAAACGAATCATGAAATTAATACTGTAAGTTCAACATTTTGTTTCTTGACATTCAAAAGTGCCTGTAATGATCTAATTAAAATGAATGCTTTGATTTTTGAGCTTGAGTTATTTGATGATTTCCCATCATTAAAAAAAGGGTTCAGATGCCATTTTTGGCGTCTTTTGATTTTCGTTTTTTAAATCATCGGGTTTGTTTATTCATGTGATACTGATCATGACTTTGAAAAATAAGTGTAAAGAAGGATTATTCTTCTTTACACACCAACTTTATCTTCTATAGGTCCAATAATTTCACAACACTACATCACACACGTACGTTTTTCAAAAAACCAGGGAAAAAATCGTGTTAATAAATGAAGAAATGCGTAATTCATTTAAGATAACTCGTTTATTGACAACGGTAAAACTAATTATTGTTATCATAAGTCTAATATTATCTCCTCAAAAAATGTTACCCGTTTTTATTGACACATTGCTAATCTGTGTTTGATCACGCAGTCCATATCTACTGAATATTAAGTTATTTTTTTACGGAACTATATGGAAAATACACGTGATAAGCTGAGGTAATTGATGCGTTGGAACCTGCCAACTCATAAGAAAAGTGTTGCCAGATCTACCCGATAAGGCTGTGCCTTGTCATGGGCATAGCCTGGAAATCCCCGATGGAAGCGTGGTTGGGTGTGACCAAATTGCTGCTGTAGACAGTAAGTTTCCACTATTCTTGGGGCGACTTTACAGATAGGACTTTTATTTACGAGTTTGAAATTCTTGTATGTTCTTTGTTACCTTCCATCTATTTATAAGCCGTCTTCTTTTGGATAAAAGGATAACGGGTAAGACGGGTTCTTGACAGAGGATACAGATTTGATGATACAGAACTGCAATGGAAGGAACATGGGTGGGTTTTAGTCACTACAAGTCTGACACTCCCCCCCCCCCATGCTGCGCCCATAGCGAGGAAGTTATTTGAAGATTTCCCATCCGCAAAAAAAAGAGTGCCAGATGTTTGGTTAGGTCTGACAAACCATTGCCGTAATTAGATAGATAATGGCTTGAATGCAAGTGCTATTTCACCACTCTTGTAGTTCATTGTCCAACGATAGTATTATATCGACAGTCAATCTTCTAATGTTTCTTTGTTTCCATTATCCATTCATTGGCTATTTTCCTTTGAATCATTTGTTTGTGTCAGGTCACCGACATGTGTTGGTTTAAAGGACAGCCGTTGGGACGCGACTGGTGAATTAGGTTTAGTGATGCACTGTGACGCTTTATACAGGGTGGTTTATATATTACTAGCTTCTGCCCGCGACTTTATCCACGTGGCATAGTTACTTAAGGCCAACGCAAATTTTGATCCATTTGATGAACGCAAAAAAAAATATCTTTCTCTCCCCTTTTCTTCATTTTTTCTTCCCTTTTCTCACTCTTTTATATTATATAAAATAAATAGCCAATGTCCGTTTCCAGGTTCATAACTATCTTTCTATCAAAATTCATATAAATCAATAAACAAACTCACTTTCGCTTTTATAATATTAGTAAGGATAAGGATATGGATGAAAATATGTATCAGTACTATATTACCCTTTATTTTAAACTTCATAATACAATACTCTTACGTAACGTAACGCACCGGATCAACGCAGGATGGATGAAATGGCGACAGGTCACTGGAACAACTTGTGACCCACGGATGCCCCTCAAGTTAAAGGGGAAAATATATAAGTCCGTGATTAGACCTGTTGTACTGTATGGGTCAGAATGCTGGGCTGTAAAAAAGGTGGATGAAAAACGATTGCATGTAGCGGAGATGAGAATGTTGAGGTGGATGTGTGGAGTGACAAGAATGGATAAAGTAAGGAATGAATATATTCGAGGAAGTTTGAAAGTTGCGCCTGTTACAGAAAAGATGAAAGGAAGTCGTTTGTCTTGGTATGGACATGTAATGAGGAGGGATGAAGGACATGTGACTAAAAGAGTAATGGATCTGAATGTTGATGGACGGAGAGCGAGAGGAAGGCCAAAGAAAAGATGGATGGATTGTGTAAGGAATGATATGAAGGAGAAAGGAGTAAATGATGCCATGACGTCTGATAGGGGAGAATGGAAGAAGAAAACGTGTTGCGCCGACCCCAAATAGAATGGGACAAGGGCAGGAAAATGATGAATACAATACTCTTACATGAACACACAGACACATTGAAATGTCTCTAAGCTTCTTTTTGGTGAAACTGAAAGCTTTAAAAAGGTAACTTTATTTAATTGTGGTAAATTTTGATGAGTTGGAACCGGCCAACTCAACTCAGAGAAGTGTTGCCAGATCAATAGCCTGATAAGAAACCGAGAACATTGCGGCAATAATCTAGAAATGCCTGATGTACTTAAAAGTGACTCAACCATTGCTGTAGAAAATAGCGTTCTGTCACAATTCCTAATTATTAATATTATAAATGCGAATGTTTATGAGAATGTATGGTTGGATGTATAGATGTTTGTTACTCTTTCACGTCGAAACGGCTTAACGGATCTTGATGAAATTTGGCACAGAGATAGATTATGGTGTGGAATAACACAGGATACTTTTGTGTGTGTTTTTAGTCTTCCATAAGTAATCTATCATTTTGTGTTTCTTTGCTTCCGTTATCCATTGATTAGCTGTCTTCTTTTGAATTATCTGCTGATAATGACAATTTTCAACCTATTCCAGACTATTATAACTTGATCTCTCTACTAAGGATCACACACCGTAGTAGGGAGGTCAGGTTAAAATGTTTTGTGTAGGTTAATGTGTACATGACCTAAGAAATACAAAAGTACGGAACGTCCGGGTTTACTTCAATGATCGCTGACACTTCCGATACAACCAAATGCTTTTAACTTTGACATAGTTTTATATAACATTAATTTGAATGAAAACACTTTTCAAGATTTTTGGTGATGATAAAAATTAACTTGTAAAGGTTCTCAAATACCTTAAATGATTTTTTTTGTGAAATTACATTGAGAGGAAGATTTGGTACCGAGAAATCTGGAACACCAATTGGGAAATCTATATGATTAAAAGTACAAGTAAAGTCAATCATAAAACATATCCTAGATTATTGAGTAAAACTTGTACAAAGGGACACTTTTTAGGGTTCCGTACTTCAATAGGAACAACTGAACCCTCACGGGATTATTTTATTTTGTCATTAAAAAATTAACTTTGAACCACACTAGGAATTTCTCCTGAATCGTGGGTGCGTTTAAAAACATAAACATAACATATTTAAACTCACATATACTAACAGACAGACCCGAAACAACTATCTGTAGTCCATACAAATATTTGTTCCGTGAGAGGATCGAACCTGCAACACCTAGCGCAGCAGTCAACGCTTAGCCACTGCGCCAACCGTGTCGTCAAAACTTTGTTGTCCGTTCGTCTGTCTGTTAAGGCCCTTTATCTCGGGCATTTAGGTATCGAGTTAAAACTACTCAAGCCTGTAGTTCCTTGGAGCTGTGAAAAAAATATTACTCTAAGTCTACGCAGTCAAAACACAGACACACACACGTTTACACACGCAAACGTTTGCGTGTGTTTGTAAAAGGTAAGGGCGTAACTGCGCCCGCGCACCTTCTCGGAACCTCAGACAAATATAATAAAAAAAGCAGCGTTTGTTATTAATGAGTAGGTTGATTTTGAATTAATAATTTATGTCTCTTATGACCATTTTTTGAGTTCTGACAGTGACGCAAAACAACACATCGTATAGTTCGAAAAATACGTTCTTTTTGTACACCTTACTTCAATTCAAGCATAAATTGATACCAAATACGTAAATATCAAATACCTAACAGTAAATTGAAACGCCTACGTCAACGGTCAACACATTCACTTCTTACATATAACAATGTATAAAGATGTGTAAGGAAAACTCCTCATTTCTAACTTCTCCAATTCCCCAAACGTCATCGGTTGGAGGCTTGGCTGGCACTTCAGTTGGATAATGATTGGTCATAAGTGAATCACCAGCTGCACCTCGCACCCACGTAGACTGGGATGGATTAATCCGGGGTATAAGCTATAATATCTACATGCCAAATTTGAGCCAAACCCATTCATCAGATTGAGCGTGAAGGAGTAACAAAAACAAAAATTGAGTTCCAAAAAAATAATAAAAAGACGGAAAATTAATTTACTTCCGGAAGTCGGCGACTTTTGTTTGATTTTTAGATTTTTTGCCACTGACTTCCGGAAGAAAATTAATTTTCCGTCTTTTTTTTGGATTTCGATTTTTATTTCAATTTTTTTTTATTTGTAATATGATGGTATCTCACAAAACTTCTTATCGAGTATTCATTTTTCATTGCTACTAAGATATTTAGCATACCGTCCAAATATATTAGAAAATAATATATAGAAGACTAGCTTTCGCCCGCGTTAAATTCGGGATAAAACATTTCTCCTTTCCTGATTTGCAGGTACCTGCCACCTGTAGTTTTTTCCCTAGCGCCTTTATTGTAATAGCAATGCTAAGTTTTCCCTTGTTTTTCCCTCTTTCTTCTTCATTTTTCAGCCTTAGCCTATGTCCGTCTCCAGGGTCCCAAAATTCATCAACATCGGTTTAGCCATTTGGGCGTGAAGAAGTAACAAACAAACAAAGTCACTTTCGCTTTTATAATATAAGTAAGGATGTCACACACTTCGTACGCCATTTTCATCTCTTGTATTTTAAAAACAAACTGACTATTCGAACGTCATAGCAAACCAGCCTGTACTCGGGTTTGGTTAAGGTATAAAACCTTTATAGTGCCTACGTACGAACGACGGCACGGTTGGCGCAGAGGCTGAGCAATTGACTACTGCACTGCGTGTCACGGGTTCGATTCTCGCACATTTTTATTTAAAAAAAGTGGGATGTGATGGAGAAAGAGGGAAGAAAAAGGAAAACTTAGCGTTGCTATTACAAATCAATAAGGCGCAAGAGGAACTGTGTTATTCCAAATTTAATGCGGGCGAAAGCTAGTCTATTGATAAAATTATGGACTAGAAAATAATTTTAAAGTATATACGTCTTTTAATTACGTATAGTTGTCCATACTTTATAGTACCTATAATTAAATGAAATATCCGTTTACTTATAGATACCAAAGTAGTACCACTCGCCTTATGGTATGGGGAATTATGGTACAGATAGGTAGGTAGTCATATCATCATCATCATCTGCTTCTAGGCTTACCTGATCCAGCCGATTACTTGTCAACCTTCTGTACTTTATTTACGCAAATAAATGATTTTGTTTTAATACCAAAATTATACATGAAGCGATTGCCTATCTGACTTCCAAAACCCAGTTAATAACTGGGTAATACGACTTCTTGGTAAGACTGGTTGTCAAGCTTTCGGTCTACTGACTCGTGTTCCACACGCGCCTCAAAGAGATATCAACATAGCACGCTGCCAGCCGGGTGGCGGGTTGTTCGAAAGAGATACCGCGGCAACGGAACACAAAGGGCAAAAGAGAAGAACATGGATGGGCTATAGTACAAGTCTGACACTCCTCCCGCCCAGAGGGGGAATCTATCTCCATACATTCATTGCTATCTTTTAGCCACATGCGTTTCGAACCTCCTCTTTACATGCCACCAAGACAGACGACTCCCTTTATTTTTTTCTGTAACAGCGCAACTTTCAAAATTCCTCTAATATGCTTTTTCCTTACGTTACCATTCTTGTCACTCCTCACATCTATCTTATCATTCTCATATGCAATCGTTGTTAATCACTTCTATACAGCCCAGCATTCTGACCCATAGAGCACGACAGGTCTAATCACGGACTTGTATATTTTCCCCTTTAACTTGAGGAGCATCGTCATTATATCTATATATACGTCTGCGTTGATCCGATGCGTTCCTCTACTTCGCCATCCCCTTAGACAAGCGACTCAAGGTAGCGAAAGTTGATGAAAGAAAGAAAACGGCGGCGTCCTGGCAAGAGATATGGACAAGTATTCTGTTTTGCCTCAAGGAGATGTCAGCAAAGCAAAGCCTGCCAAGGCCACCGCCTGCCAGGGTTGCGGGTTGTTCGAAACAAATATCGTAGACCCGGAACATAAGAGCAAAAGAAGGAACAGGGTAAGTTTTAGTCAAGAAAACGACACTGACACTTCTCGTTATTTGATGACTTCCCTAATATAAACAAAAAAAAAGTATTTTTTTTGGTTCTACTCAATTTCAGGCCAACATTCTCCAGTTTTTCCACAGTTCCAATCTGCTGTTCTATTCTGACCGCATAATTACCACTAAGTAGAGTTAACCAACCATTCTTTTACCCAAAGGTTCAACTTCTTAAAGAGAAATGCAATAAATAAATATTTTTCACAACACTCTGGATTTGAAACTAAAGTATTTCCCAAAGACTCTGAACTCCACGTAGGCTCGACGCAACAGGATAAGAAATTAATTTAAACCCGTACCTACCTGCTTGTTGTGACGTCGGTACAGTATAATATTGGGCAACGTTTAAAGGTAACAAAACCATGGTTTCATACAATGTGTCACCCAACCCTAACTTTATACAATCATACACGCTCTTTATGTACGGAACTCCTTGATTATCTCTAAATCAACAACTTAGAATGCAGACCAAAATCATCAAACTACAACATCTGGTACATGAATGACTAATTGTATACGCTATTAAAACACAATTATTTATCAACTTATCATTTTTGTATATTTACCGTTTTCAATTTATCACTGAACAGTTTGTTCCATCGTCAACATAAGCAAGCCTATAATCGGTTCTCGACGACGTCAAAGTTAGATGCTGGAAGAATTCGCTATCAGCCAGTGATGTAACTATCTCTTTATCAAACGCAGAATCCCTTTTAATCCCCGGTTATAAACGAAATCTTTCGCCTCGGAGTGTTAGCTTTACACTACGTCAGAACTAGTGCTATAACTATGTCGGTAATAACCTTACTTATTATCCTTTACGACGAGTTAATTCGTGTCGTTGTCACACAAATATTTAGAGCTTGCCGTATAAAAAAAGGACGTAAGAGCAGACCGCGTACGATTCGCAGGCGCGCGCGCAGGCAAAATCATTCTAGCTCATCGGCCGCTCGAGCCGAACGTCGATCAATCGGGAAGTGTCATCTCAAGTCACTGTTCACGATGTACATACGAACATTATAATAAATAAAAAAATAAAGTGTCTGTGTAATTATCTTCAATGAAGACCTTATTAACATGTGGTACAAAAAGAAGATTGTGTGTCAACAAGATCTCAGTTTACCTCGGAATCGGTTCATAGACACATTGGAAATTTTGAGATTTTTATTGGTCCAGTTGTTGATACTATATGGATTATGGATTATGAAACATTTGTGATTGGTTGTGACAATAGTAAACAAATCTAAAGACAACTGTGATACGAAGAAGTGTTTATAATAAGAAGTGTTGAGATTCTTTTTTTTTGAAGAAGTTTAAAAAAAGAAGCTAGTCAAGATGATGTCAAAAAAGCAGCTGACTTGCATGCTTGCATTGCATATCATGTATTTGTTGGTAGGAGCAAGCATATTCTACCACATAGAGAGTCCACTTGAAGTCAAGCAAAGGGGGGAAGACAAACTCGAAAGACTTCAAATTCAAAGTAAGTCAATATTAATATATTCGTGTACGAGAACGATTTTATCATAACACTTTTGCGTTGAAACTCTAAATTGTTTATATATTTTAGTGTCAGATTAGTTTACATTAAAAGAGAGGAAAAATATTTTTGTATTACTACCAAGAAATGATATAATTAAAGTCATCTCCTACTAGATAGATCTAAGGATACTAATTCGAAACATTTTCATGTTGCATCACAAATGAATCGTGATTGGTTATTAATTAAATGTTAGATTATTGATTAAAACCACCATTAGATGTCACAAACTAGTGGTAACATTATCAGATAAGTGAATAAAATCAATTTTCAAAACAAACATCAAAGCACTTATATTTCTAGACTCTATCGAAGCACTTGTGAAGAACTGTAGTATCTTGATAAAAAAAAAACAAATGAAGAGCGTATTGTCTCAGATTGGAACAGGGGGTCTAAAATGCCGCTTAAGTAGAATCATAATAGGCTAATAATATGAATTACTTACGTTACCATTCGTAAAATAGTATTAACTACGTCTGTGACCATTTTAAGAATTTAAACGTATTTATATTACATATTATGCTATAATGATTCTGCTAAAGCGCCCATTTAAGACCCGCTGTGCTGTTTTTAAATAAATAATCGTGGTAAAGATATCTCGTTAATTTAAAAAAATCACAACACAGAGCTGGCTTGAAATAATTTCTAGAGGGAAGACAAGGGGTAGGTTTGCTATTACAACAAATAAGGCGCAAGGGCAATAACAATAGGTAGCAGGTACCTGCAAATCAGGAAAGGGAAACTGTGTTACCCTGAAATTAACGTGAGCGAAGCCGCGGGCAAAAGCTAGTAATACATATGATTTAGCTATCAGTCGGCTCATCTAGATCGGCAGACGCCGATCGATTTTACTATAATCAAGTCGAATTGAACCATGTTTTTTTTCCATTTGGACTCCCAGTTGATGCAAATTATCCGAACATGTCTAAAATAGAAACGAAATAGAAACATAACACCCTTGAAAATAAAATGTATGCCACTGTTATCTTCGATAACATACCAATATACTGTTCTAAAATAATTATTTTTAGGGAACCTTGACTTTAAATTCAGTAGATATATAAAAAAACTATTGAATAAACTAAAATAACAAGAAACTTTCAAAGGGCATCAAGATACTCCTTAACGCTAGCAGCCGATCGTGTGCCCAAGGGACTAGCTAAGGTAAAACCAGACCTTGAGAAGCGTCAGAGTCTTCGAATTCAGTTATCAGTAATGCCTTAATCTCGTGATAATCAAATCAAATCAAATCATCTTAATTGTGGATCATAAGAAAATGTACATACTACAGCTGGTGTCAATAAATAATTTGTGAACAGCTATGTCCCACCCTTTGGGTGTACAATCCTACTTATATTATAAATGCGAATTATGTTTGTGAGGATGGATGTATGGATGTTTGTTACGCTTTCACGAAAATTGGCACAGAGACCTCTCTCAGAGAGTCTGGAATAACATATAGGATACTTTTTTTATTCGATTATCACGCGGGCAAAGGGGCGGGTGCCAGCTAGTAATAAGTAAAATAAGAAAAGTCAGAATTTACACGCATGTCCACAATTTTAATCCTAGCTTAAAATACTTATACCTACATAAGAAAATATGACCAGCCTGAAAATTAACCTGTATGTTTTTCCAGTTAGTTATTAATAGGTAGGTAAATAAACTGTGTATAATTGTCATTGTTCTGCAACGTGAGTAATTATGGATATCGATTGTTTTCCCGTTAACAGGTGATATTGATTTATTTTTAGTATCTATATAGTCTAAAAAGATAAAAACAATAGTAAATAAACGACATTTCTTAATTGAAATAAGTTAAGGGTTTTTAGCATTTCTATCATCATCGGCCTAGCCTTTTCCCAACTATGTTGGGGTCGGCTTCCAGTCTAACCGGATGCAGCTAAACCAGTATTTTACATGAAGCGACTGCTATCTGACCTCCATAACCCAGTTAGTACTGGGTAATACGAAAACTCTTGGTAAGACTGGTTTTTAGCATTTCTATAATGATTTACAAGGTTTTATTAGAAAAAAATATTTATTATCTTTGTTAATTATTTGTCGAATGGATAAAGTAAGGAATGAGAGTACATTAGAGTAAGTTTGATAGTTGCGCTTGTTACAGAAAAATTGAAAGGGAGTCGTTTGTATTGGTATGGACATGTAATGAGGAGGGACGAAGAACATGTGACTAAAAGAGTGATGGGTCTGAATGTTGATGGATGGAGCGGGAGAGGAAGGCCAAAGAAAAGATGGATGGATTGTGTAAGGAATGACATGAAGGAGTAAGGAGTAAATGATGCCGTGACGTCGTGTACAGGGTAGAATAGAAAACGCGTTAATGGGACAAGGGCATAAAAAAAATGTCTGACACCCCACCGCTCCGCCCAGAGCGGGGGAAGTTATTTGCACATTACCCATGCGTAAAAAATAAAAATAGGTAACAGGAACAGGTTTTAAAGGTCATCAATACTCTCGAAGAGAAAAAAAGGGAAGTCTCCGTTTTTTATGTCTGGTGGGGTACCTACTGCGCGATTATTGTTGACGGGTTTTTCAATAACAGGTGTAAAAATAACTTACAAGAAGCCGAAAGGCACTTGTTTTCCTGGTCACCACGATCCTGTTTTATTCTAGCTAGAGCATGCCTCTTTTAAAATATGTATTTTAAAAGTTTTTTTTTTAATATAAGTTTTTAACTTATTGTTATTACCTTTGACGGCACTGTTGGCGCAGTGGCTGAGTGATTAGTGTCGCAAGTTCGAATTCCGCACCGAACAAATATTTGTATGTCTGTCTGTTTGTGTATATGACTTTAAATGTTAGTAAACGTACCCATAATACAGGGGAAATTATTTGTAAAAAAAAATATTACTATTCAATGAATTTCGGCACGACTGAGCGATCGACTGCTGCTCTGCGTGTCGCGGGTTCGATTCCCGCACGGAACAAATATTTTTATGACCTACAGGTAGTTGTTTCGTGGCTGTTTGTGTATGTGCGTTTAAATGTTTGTAAACGCACCCACGACACAGGAGAAATTCCTAGTGTGGGGCAACGTTTTTTTTTTAATAAAAAAACAACTGTTATTGTTGCATACATTTACTAAGCATGAAGCACATAATGCTTGATTGTCGGTTGAAGGGCCCGTTGTATAGTTATAAGAGGCGTATAAAGTTCCTTGCTCGATTCAGGATTTTGATACTGGTTCTTCATTTGTATCATAGATGGCGCAGTTTCAAAAAGTACTTAAAATATATTGCTTTAGGACTTTTGTACTGCCTTTAATGAAAAATATCGTCCTTTAAAAAAACCTACAATTAAGCCTATCTCAGTAACTCTAACTTCTCTACATAATAGTCAATGTGTCATGCCATTGTTTGAACCACGCGACCACATAAAAAAACATCAGACTATTGTCTATGGGTCTATGTGAAAATGTTGACTGCAACGTGCACTTCAACTTGCTAATCAATAGAGAAATGGGGATGGGAAGCCCGGAAAATATACGTCAACGTACAGACGCCAGCAGGTCAAGCTACCCGAAACTGTCAATTTTTCCCGATGAACCTTGAACCTAATACTTCCTTACTAATATTATAAAAGCGAAAGTGAGTTTGTTTGTTTGTTTGTTACCTCTTCACGCTTTAATGGCTAAACCGACTGTGATGAATTTTGGTACAGAGATAGTTGGGAACCAGGAGACGGACATAGGCAATTTTTATTTTAAAAAAGTGGGATGTGAGGGAGAAAGAGGGAAGAAAAGGGAAAACTTGGCGTTGCTATTACAAATCAATAAGGCGCAAGAGAAACTGTGTTACCCCAAATTTAACGCGGGCGAAGCCGCGGGCGAAAGCTAGTTAGAAATAAAGTCGAAAATCTATCAAAGAAATCTGACAGAGTAGCTTGATGTGCAGGCGTCTGTACATGGATAATTTTCGCCTAAAGTCAGGATATTCTCAACGAGTTCTCTAGCCATCGTAATGATATCGCCATGGGTCGGGATCAGTTAGTGAAAACCGGCCAATTTCGAGTTAAAATCGCACACTGACGGTTCCGGCCAAACTTGCGACATATACAGTCATATCTTTTTTTTTTTTTTTTTCGGTTGGGAAATCATCCAATGACTTCCCCCGCTCTGGGCGGAGCGGGGGGGCATGTCAGACTTGTACTGACTAAAACCCACCCATGTTCCTTCTGTTGCCCTTTACGTTCCGAGGCCGCGGTATCTCTTTCGAACAACCCGCAACCCCGGCAGGCGGAGGCTCTGGCAAGCCCCTCTGCTTTGCTGACTCTCTTTGAGGCGCGCGTGAAACACGAACGCGCCGTCGACACGGCCTGTCGTCAATCGACGGACGGACGGTGAACTACCCATTGCTCACCGCCCACAGGCCCGCATCTACGGTGGCCGGAAGTCGTCTCGCGGCGCCCGGCGTCGCGGCGGCTGGGTTGGGCAGATGTTCTCTCTCTCAGACGCCCGGCCACCTCCTTTGCTAGCATTACTGCTTCGCAGAAGGTGGTGACCGCTTCCCATTCCCTCTCGCTCCGGACCATGGCCTGAACCAGGGCCGGACGCGAGAGATCGCCGCCGCCGATCGCCTCTATGAGGGCACGGCGGTGCTCCGCCCACGCTGGGCAGATCGCCACTGTGTGCTCCACCGTGTCCTCCGGGCGATCGTCACAATGGTGACACCCGGGCGCTTCCTCCCGCCCGATGATGTGCAGGAACCTCCCGAAACTTCCGTGTCCGGTGAGGACCTGCGTCAGGCGGTAGGTGAGGACGCCATGACGCCTCTCCAGCCACTCCTCAAAGAGGGGACTTACCGCCACTATTGTGGCGTGCCCTGTACAGTCATATCTTGACTGCGTGCTGGACCACAGAGTGGTATAGGTATATGGTTTTAATTTAATTCTATACCTTCATGTTCATGTTGTGTTCATGTTCTCGAGATAAAGGGTCTTGACAGACAGATATACGGACAACAAAGTGATCCAATAAGGGTTCGGTAATCTACTGGATGTTAACATCCAGTAGATTTCACAGCTCCGAGCAACTACAGATTTGAGTGTTTGGTTTTAATTTCGATACCTCCACGTTCCCCAGATAAAGGGTCTTGTCTTGGCCGTGAAATTAAAACCATATACTCAAGTCTAAATACCCTTTTCTTTTTTCAAATCATCATATAAATTCCCCCTCTCTGGGCCAAGCGGGGTGTCAGACTTGTACTGACTAAAACCCACCCATGTTCCTTCCGTTTCGTGGTATCTCTTTCGAACAACCCACAACCCCAGCTGGTCTATAGTCCCTTTGTGCTGTAAAAAAAACAAATCTCAAAGTCTACGCAGTCAAAAGATATGGCCGTTTATGTCGCAAGTTTGTACGAAATCCTTCAGTGCTCAAGTCTGACTCGCTCTTGGTGGGTTTTTCATTTTGAGCCACGGAACCCTTAAAATACAAAGTTAATAATTTATTAGCTACCGAGCAATAATCAAGTTAGTAGTCTTCGTATAACGTAGTACTAACCCCGGCTAGTTATGGAGATCAGTAGACCTACTATGACGTCTTAAAGCAGAACTTATTCCACTGAGAGAAAGAGATGGTGCTAGACACTCTGTATAGCTCTGTCTCTTTCCCTCAGTGGAATAAGTGAAATACTCGTACTTATAACTAGTACTCATCCATTCAGATAGGCCGGGCGTCCATCTTAACGAAGTTCTGAAAAGACTTAACCGATGGGTAATATCAAGAACAAATGACTTCCCCGATCAAGCAATATATCTCTGTGAGTGTAACCTAAATAAAACTTTTTTATTTTTACATTTATTTCCTATTGAACTACAAATAAACTTTGAATAAACAGCAAATCATCACATCGGCAAGCGTGGGCTCAAAATGTTTATCAGAAAATATTCAGTTAAAAAAAAAACCGGCCAAGAGCTAGTCAAACTCGCGTACCGAGGATCAGTACGAATTTCCAACATCAACAGCCATATCTTCTGGCTGGACCACAGAGTTGAGTAGGTATATGGTTTTAATTTAATTCTATACCTACACGCGTTCTCGATATAAAGGATCTTGACAAACAGATATACGGACAACAAAGTGATCCAATAAAGGTTCCGTTTTTTTCATTTTTAGTTACGGAACCCTAAAACCACTGGCGTTTAGGTTTTTCGCAACCATAAAGTAGATTATTGAGATGTTGTTGTCAATAACCCTGCACATCATAATATTGTTTTAACGACTGCGTAATACCTTGTTTACTACGATTTCCATTAGAGCCGGATTGCAGCTTCAAAGCCAAGCATTGCATGGAGCGCCTATCCGATTCAGTTCAGTTAATACTTAGTAATACAAAACCTCTTAGTAGCCCCCTGTGCCGAGCAAACCAAATCATTTATTTCAATTAGACCTTTACATGCACTTTTGATTATCATGAAAACAAAAAAAAAGATGTTGCTACAGTCCCAGTCACAAGACATGATAACTTGTGAAAGTACTGTAGTTGCCCATTCCAAGGCGTAGATCTCTATGGAGAAGAATGGGCAAGAAACTCCATGCACACTCTTTTAAATCATAATATTTTTATAAAACCATGGATACATCATTCATGTTGAGATTATAAATACATGCGAGAACGATGTTGAAAAACGCCTGCATGGAGGTAGACGAGACAGCAGCCCACATGCTCCTGCACTGCTTAGAGGTCGCCCCATACACGACAAAGTACTGAAAGTACTTCGGTAACCAAGGTACTGTTTGCAAGATCGTCAGCAACACGAAGGCGTTGCTGGCATTTCCCGGGGTAAATCGAATGACGACACTTTTGGCGCAGTGGCTTAGCGATTGACTGTTGCGCTGCGTGTTGCGGATTCGATCTCCGCACGGATTAAATATTTGTTTGGCCTACAAATAGTTGTTCCGGGTCTGGCTGTTTGTGCATTGCCCACGATACAGGAGAAATTCCTAGTGTGGCGCAACGATACTTTTATAAAAACAAAAGATATTCCCACCCATACGCAAAATACTCGTTTTAGACGTGGAGTTCAAGACATCAGCCTGTTATACCATACAATATAACCTCTTAGTAAGAATGGATGTCAGACTTTCGGGACACTGACTATCTGTAGCGACTGTCAAAGATATTACAGCTAGAACCTACAGCTTAACTGCGTAGTAATATGTATCAGCTACCATGACGTCTTAAAGCAGAACTTATTCCACTGAGGGAAAGAGACAGAGCTTTACAGGGTGTCTAGCACCATCTCTTTCTCACACAGGAATAAGAACTGCTGTAAGGTGCCATGGTAACCCTACAGCCTATATTTACTGATGGTCATGTACCTCATTTGCACCATGATTAAATACCTACCAAATTAGCTATATACAATAAATACATAATTATCAGTTTACGAGTTAAACAGTCACAAAGTCAAATGCGTTTCAAACAAATACTTGTCTAATCTGCAATCTGTATAAACTAATATATATGTAAATAATAAATAACTCGGTAATGCATATAATAAAATAATCTCAGTATTATCCTACCTATGTATTATAATTGTAATCAGTTTCTAGCTATTTCACATATAGACGCGACTTGGTATTTTTAAACGTAAACTGTAATATGAAGTTATAATTAATGTGCAATAATTAAGTTCTTTGAAGTATTGAATGGTTATTTGGACAGGACAAAGAACCACAAGTGACGAAAACAATCATACAAAAGAAATAACAAAACAGAAAAACGTACGTACGTTAGAAACGTACAGTAAAACGAACCATGTACTGTCACAATCAAAAACATGTACACACTTAGGTAGGTACCAAAATTCAAAAGCGAATTCCTCCTACTGTTTTAACCAACGTATTTTGGAAGAGACAGTTTTGTACAGGCTAATTTAGAGAAGAATGGCAAAACTTATTTCATAATGGTTCATTCATTATCAAATAAGTCTTGTCTCGAAATAAAAACTGTTTTGTCACGAAGAATCGTTCCAAGATCTTGGTAAGTGAATACATGTTATTGCTGGTGACTGTACAGGCCGCATGATTATTTATTATATGCTTTATGGTGAAAACAGTGCAATTGGATTTCCCGTCACAAAAAAAAAAACTGCTGCATAAAGTTTCAACCCCTATTCAATCCTCTTTGGATGAATTTTCAAAAATAAATTCTCACCATCACAAAAACGCTTGTCCTAAATTGTATACACACGGTCCCATGTGATAGGGAACAAGCCTATTGCCATCAACTAGGCACAAACCAGACTTCGTGGCTGTTACTGAGAAATTCAGCTCGACCCGGGAATCGATCCCAGGCCCTCACATTCAGCAATCGCGATTGCGAAACCAGACTATCAAGGCAGTCTCAGTGTACATGTAGAGTTGCGGGTTGTTCGAAAGAGACAACGCGGCCCCGGAACGTAAAGGGCAATAGAAGGAACATTGGTGGGTTTTAGCCAGTACAAGTCTGACACTCCCCAGCGCTCCGCCAAGAGCGGGGGAAGTTATTTGATGATCTCCCACCCCAAAAAAAAAGTGTACATGTAGAATTGTATTTCATTGTCTCATCATGGAATCTGTTCTAAATTCTCACTTAATATGGCTCTGTATTAAATTCTAAAGGGCCCATTTTGAGGGGCCCACATCAAGAAATAATTAGTTGATAAGAAGTTTTAATTACCAACAAACATTAGATAGAAATATACCAAGAAGGGACCTACAAACACCATTAATATCAAGCTCAACTGTTTTGATAACTCCGAAAGTTGATTGAAAGAATTAAACCAGAACGCTATTATCCTAAAATAAAAACAAAGTAAAAGCTGTCAGAGCGTGTGTGTAACAAAAACAATTGATGTTTAGTTGAATTTTATCAAAATGATATGAAAACAAATGAACAGTTTTTCATTTTTTCTCATCCAAAAGACGTCTGCAGTCTGTACAACATGTGTTATGAACTTTATCGGCAAATCGATAAAGAGCTTCCGAAACGCATATTATTTTTTATCCATCTATCTTTCGCTTTTTAAAAATCTAAACTTGAAACTTTTCCGAGACGAAAAAGCTTTCGTATGGCGGGTCAAACTGGATGTCGTCCTTGAGAATAGGAAGATGCAACACAGAACCATGACCGTTGTAAAGAATGGTAAGAGGGATTTGCCTGGCAGTGGGATTTATGTCCCACCACTGGGCAAAAGTCTCCAACAAATCTTTCCAGATACTTTTATAATCATAAATAATAAACTTTTGAGAAAGGCTTTCCTTTTTATTCACGTCAGTGAAAGTATAAAAAAGGCTGTTATTATGTCGATATGTGCTCTCTTTATCAGGCACCTCTCCTCGCATCCTCTCTACTTTTTCTTTTACTTCATTAACTTAAAAAAAGTCTTAATATTAACACCACTAAATAATAAACTTGGTAATTAATACTTTAATTACCAAGTATGTAGTAAGTAATTAAGTTGTATTTAGTTCCCGTCTTAAACTTTTCAGGTGCAATAAATAGCTCATCTTAAATAAATATATCTTGGGACAACTAACACACGGCTATCTGATTCCAAGCTAAACAGAGCTTGTGTTATGGTAACCAGACAACTGATATACATACTTATATAATTTATAAATACATACATATTATAGATAAATCACGCCCAGACACAGAACAAACAATTATGCTCATCACACAAAGTTTGTCCTGGGTGGGAATCGAACCCAGGACCTCCGACTCAGCAATCAGGGCCACTAACCACTAGACCAACAGGCCCGTCAAATTAAATAAATTTAACTACACATACAATTTAAGTTATATTCTCCAAACAAATCAGCAAATAGATAGACCGGTATCGGTATGGTATTCATTTAATTTGAACGCATTCAACTATTTTTCTCCTTTCTTCTTGTTTGCACACTCTACAAGTAGATGAAGTTTTTATTTTACATCATAGGGTTTTTTTTATTTTGTAAAAGAAATTAACCGTTGACGTATTTAAAATAAATAAATCTATTGTATTTACTTTGTGTTATGTTAAGGAAATTCCTAAGCAATGCGGTTGACTAATATTTTTAATGATATAGGTTAATAATAATTTCGTATTGTTGTTCAAGAAAATGGTTTTATTCATTTTACTTTAATGACGCAAAAAAGCAAATTTCCTTACCCATACAGGACATCGTAGTACCTAAGTATACCTCTTTCAAAGTATTTAAATCCTTCATTTGGCCTCTTTCCTCGTTTCCAAGGAAGGAAACAGGTTTCATTACTTACTCATAGATACAACAAAATGATCAACAGAAACAAAATGATAATCGTCATCGAAACGAATTCCCAAAGAGATTGGCGAAGCTATCTACCAAAGTATCTAGTTTATCGAGACTAGTTTTTACCCGCGGTTTCGATCGCTTTTGGTCGTTAATTTACCTGCGGCAATCGGGGATAGTGTTCTCATTCGTAAATAAATTTAAATCGGATCACAAGTAACGAAGGACAGTATAAAATCTTATCTTTGGGTGACTTATAACTACATTAAAACTTGCAATCATAAAAATGCAAAATTTTCCTCTTTATAAATATTTGACAAACTTGTTTTTGAGTGGAGACTGTGAACCTGCATAAAAAGTAGGATCGTAAGACCTTCAGGCACAGTGAATTAGATGCGGGACTGTGGACGGTGAGCAATGGGTAGCTCACCAACCGTTCCTCTAGTGACGACAGGCCGTGTCGACGGCGCGTTCGTGTTCCAAGCGCTCCTTAAAGAGATGTCAGCAAAGCAGAGGGGCTTGCCAGTCATTCCTTCTTTAGTTGCGGGTTATCCGAAAGAGATACCGTGGCCCTGGAACATAAAGTGCAATAGAAGGAACATGGGTGGGTTTTAGACAGTACAAGTCTGACACTCCCTCCCGTTCCCGGGGGAAGTTAGTTGACGATTATACTCGTCCACAAAAAAAAGGCTCTACGATCTACACCAAAGAGTTTGAGGTTTCTACTTTCCTTTGACGGCCGTCGAATTAAGGGTGGGGAGTGGTGGGGAGGAGGGGGGGCGGTGTTTACTACCCCCCCTTAAAGGGAAAAGTTGCGGAGCCCCCCCCTTTTCGAGTTTTTTTAATTTTTAAGTCTGAGGAAATTTTTCCCATTTTATGAATTAAAGTTAATAGTAAGTGTAAAAAACCATGGGGGTCCCCTTAGGGGGGAAGGGGGTGCTCCCCCTTCATAAAAAAATGAGAGAGGGGCTTGGTCGACGGAGCCCCGCTTAGCGGGGCTCCTACTTCTGGGTGGTTTATAGAAAAATAACCACGAAGGGGATGGCGCGGTCTATTCGCTCGCTTCGCTCGCTCACACGACCCCGCCATCCCCTTCTAACCTAACCTATCCGAGTCGGGGTGCCCTAAAGTCCAGATTGCAATCAGTCTCTCCTATAAAGTAATAATAAGCTGCAGCTGCGGCTCGTCCGATGCCTACGATTTGTTACAGCAGGCGGAGACTGCTCTCCCTAAGCACCTCCAGCTCTATAAAAACACTCTAGGGGTAGGACAGACTCGTACCAGGTGGTTGTTGTGTTGTTGTCAATCAATTAGGCTCTTTGACATAAATTGAACCTAACCTATTTATTTGTTCGTCAGTTTTACGTTCCGTTCCACAAGCCGACACAAAACGGTAAACACTTAACATTTTATTTATTTTTATTTCGTACTGAAAATATTGCTGTAATTTATATATAAACTGTTAAATATATGTATGCATGAAAACTATTTAAACTAGTACAAAATATTATTATTTACGTAAATTTATATAAAATAAAATGTTACCAAACGTAAGACAACTTAACCGTTGATGAAACGAAACGTTCAATAGCGAGAATTCTATATAATCTGTGGTAGGAATTGATATAAATACTGCAAAAATATTTATTTTCAACATTTTTTTTCTCAAAAAGTACGTGTCTCCGCATGTTGAGACTTTACGTGTGTTCTTATAATAATTTAACCTTTCTGTAAAAAAAATATCAACCCCCAACTCGACGGCCGTCAAAGGAAAGCTTAGCCGAGTTTGATAATAATACGGGAGATCACCCAGTTTTCGAGTATCGAGTCGAATGACGAGTTATTCAAGAAGTCTACGGGCAGAAGTAGACTATAGAGCTGTGGGATTTCTATGAAGCTGACGTTGGTGATTTCAGCGAAAACATCAACATAAGAAAATAATGCCCGATAAACAATTATACTTATTTATAGTTTGTCATTGGGCAGTGCTACGCCCGTATCTGGTAACGTCAGCCTATCACATTAACATAATAACTAGCTTGATAATCCTGTATAATATCTGTATCAATATGTGCAGGTTTTATAGAAATACTGAAATTTATTTTCTGTTTTTTTTTGTTTCTCCTGATTTAAGTTCAGTTATTTAAATACCAAAAGGAAGAGTGTCGATTTCTAAATTATAGATTAAACTGTAAAGCAGGTTTGAAACTAAATAAAATAGTTCTCATATATATCTGAGTTCTTGACGACACGGTTGGTGCAGTGGCTAAGCGTTTGACTGCTGCGCTACGTGTCACGGGTTCGATCCCCGCACGGAACAAGTATTTGTATGACCTACAGATAGTTGTTCCGGGTTTGGCTGTGTATGTATGTGAGTTTAAATTTTTGTAAACGCAGCCATGATACAGGAGTAATTCCTAGTGTGGGGGCAACGTTTTAATTTAAAAACAAAATACTTGTCAATTTGCAAGCTTAATGGTAGGGTATGGCTAATGGACACACTTATAATTATGTAAAAGACATATTCTTCTGTGCCCATATTCGTAAATTTATAAACAATTAAGATTATAACAAAATTAAAGTTATAATTTCATATTTATGTTTTTAACAATAAGCACACCAACTGCATATTAACATAGATAACTATTAACCAGAATCAGACTTTTATTTGTGAAATATAGGTATTTACATAAAGGTTTTAGGTTTAAACATTATGGGCGCTATGTATCTCAAAAGTAATTACACAAATCACAGGCATGCAAGGCATTAGAATAATGTTTCTTTATTTTTGAGACTACAAAATAAATTAATAATAACATTTCAATATCAGGACAAAAATATAAAGGCCTCTAATATTCCTTATTGATATATTTAGCCTCAATTATATTGATCTGTTTTATTGTTTACCTATGTACATACAGTTATAGCTCAACTATTAGCAGCCGTAATTAACGGTGGAACCATTGTCATTTACCTCATTGTTCTGGCGTATATTTTCATGTCAGCGCTTAAGTTGTATTGGCTTGTATACTTACGTCTTTTTTCCTTGTAGGCTGAAAAGTACATATTAGCTATTACATCTGCTGCTGTTTTAGCACTGAACTATAATTTTAAGATATCCGAAGGTGTAAGATGAAGTAGCCAAACCTTAGCGCAGTTGAATTTTCTTTTGATTAAATTCGTAGTATTAATCAAAAAATTTTAGGTTCACATACGTAGACATATGCCTAAAGATGGTAGTAAGATGCTAGTGGAATACATAGCATCTCTTTGTAAGGTTCAATACCTCAAAAGAATAAAAGCGGGCACACGGAGTTCCGTAGAAACTTGCGACACAAATTCCTATATTATCTTTTGACTTAGAGATATGTATTTTCTATAACTTAACCGCTTGTATACACGGAATTACAGTCACAATTAAAAACGCATTGTGTCTCGTGTATATGTACGTTCCGTTAAGGGGTTAAGGGACTACAGACTGAGAATATAATTGAAATGTTAACTCCACGCACTTCAAAGTTGAGGTTTCCGAGATAAGTTGAGGTTCTGTTCCTGAAAAGGAAAAAACGGAACACTTAGGTATTGGATCAGTTAGTTGTCCGTCAAGTACATTAATTTAAGAAACTACATGAAAACTCCGAAAGCTTTCTTGAATGAGGATACAAAAATAGGATTTATAAATAAATATTATACCTCCAAGGCTAATTTCGAGTACATTAACCACATTTATATAGTTGCCGTAACATTCTCCAGAACTATAATAATCAAATTAGGTTACACAAACAAGACAACTAGGTACTCCATTTATGTTTCATTTCCTTCCTTGTTCTAAATAAATATTATCAAATTAAGTGCACATCAAAGAGTAGCTGGTTTTTAGATAAATACATATTACGTTCTTAACTCAATGCAGTTTATCACAAATAAAAATAGTCTTTATTTACACTGAACTGTGCAATACAAATAACTTGTTACTACTTAATAATTATTCTAATGCCTGTTAATTCTCTATGTAATTAACAAGCTGCACCCCGCGATTTCACTCGACTGGTGATAGAATATATAATGTATATTTATAAATTGTAGCCTATGTGTTATTCTGATATATAAACTATACTAGTAGCTCCCGCACGCGACTTCGTCCGCATGGCATAATTAAACTTTGGGCTAACGCTACTTTAACCCGCGTGATGATAAAAAAAACATTTTTTCTCTTCCCCTTTCTTCCCTTTTTCTACCCTAATCTCACTTAAAAAATTACCTATGTCCGTCTCCAAAATCGGTTTGACCATTTAGGCGTGAAGACGTAACAAACAAACTCACTTTCGTTATTAACCATATTTATAATATTAGTGAGGATTATTGTGAAGTTTCTTTACAATCCATGCAGTAGTTTTTGCGTGAACGAGCAACAAACATACATACATCCTCACAAACTTTCGCCTTTATAATATTAAGTAGGATCAGCTACTAGGTCAGGTCCCACGACATAGGCTTCTTCTATTTCCCTCCACGTATTCCTCTCCAAACCAGTTTTTCGCCAATTTTTTGGCAGATTTTCCTCCCACCTGTTTATCTGTATTCTTCTACTTCTTATTCCATGTCTTTAGTGACATTCCGTACCATGAAGTTTATTGGTTGTTATGGAAAGTAATGTTATGATATTTATATGTAGTGGTATTTATTATATTCTGTCTTTATTTATACTTCTTATGCATGACTTTACATTTTTAAATCACTATTTTCCTGCTCTTATACCATTCTATTTGGGGTCGGCGCAATACACATTCTTCTTCGATTCCTCTGTTAGAAGTCACGGCATCATTTACGGCTTTCTCTTGCAAATCATTCCTTACACTATGTGTATACGTGAATCCACACCTAATTATCATTGTTTACGTGAAGCGGCTGCCTATCTGACCTCCATCTGACATCCACAACTCAGTACATAGTCTTACCATGGGGTTTCGTATTACTATGCCTAATAAATATATAATTACTGATATTCAAAGGTTTTTATGATGCACCCGGTTAAACTGGTTACGAAGGCGATTCTCTTAGATTAAATAAATATTTAAATCTGCATTTCATTAAAAAAAAATACTTATAAACTTTCCTCTGCTAGAACTCTATGTAGAAAATAAGAGGCTTCCGGCGACTGGGACCGCAATTAACTAGGACCACGGTCCCAGTCGCCGGATCCGTAAAAAATAAATATTTTTCTTCCAGCGACTGGGACCACTCATAGATAACTTAAAAAAATCTTTTATTCAAGCCAAAATTAGTACAGTCAAACGAAAAAAAATTAAATTATTTATATAAACATCATTGACTCGTTCTAGACATGATTTTATCTTATGCGCTTAGTAATCTATTACTACAGTTTTGAAAGAACATATAAAGTAAGAGTGGGATTATGTAAGGAAAAATTATTCTTAGTGGGTTATAATTAAAGTTGAAAATCCAAGTGTGCTAACTAATTGAGCGACTGTCTCAACACATTTTAATTATGTCAAAACGGGCTAGCTTAATCTATTAAGCTAGCCCGTTTTGACATAATTTACACATGCAGGTAAATACACCCAAAGGGAATAGCATTGTATAATACTATCCCTCTCTAACTTTATATTTTAACACAGTTAAGGCTGATTTTGTGATAATTACTTACTTGACTGATTTTGTGTGAAGCCTTATCGGCCATTTTAAACTAATTGTGATTGACATAGATAATACCACGTTAATTATTTTATTGTGTTTTTTTATTATATTTACGGTACCAGTTAAAGACTGATTTTGTAATAAACAATTACTTTCTGATTGTTAATTATTTTAAAATTGTTGATTGTTATGCACGATTTGTGTTTTTTTTTTTGTTGATTGTTGTTAACACGATCTAAGTGTATGTTTTAATAACGAAAGTTTTTAAGAACAGAACTCTAGTCAGTGGTTGTTTTCCTTATATCAATAAATGATTTTTTTAAATCAATAAGGATTTTTTTTCAATTGTTACATCTAAAAACTTTTATTTGACTGTACATTTTTTTTTATTTCAGTTATTATACAAGTGGTCCCAGTCGCCGGAAGAAAATTATTTATTTTATACAGATCCGGCGACTGGGACCGCGGTCCTAGTTAATTGCGGTCCCAGTCGCCGGAAGCCTCGAAAATAAAATTAATGATCATCTTATTAACATTATTTTTATTGCAAGCTATGGTTTATGGTTCAATCAGTATGTCATTTACACACGTATAAGTATTGTTTGTTAATAATATTGTGTTTTAATGTTCAAATATTATGTATGGTAACATTTATTTATTCAGTCACATTCAGTGTCGTTTGGGCCCTCAACATCAAACAACTTTATATTAATCTTTTTGAGTCGCTTGGTATTATTGGGAAGAATTGTGACTGTTTTGTAAACTCTTTATTTACTTTAGTCTGTGTCCTGTATTCATTCTGGGACATTCAGCAGTATGTTGGTTGGTGCTAACCATAGATATTAGAAAGAATTTTGTTTTTAGTATCTATTTCTATGGTGCCAAGCGCTCAATTTGTGACCTGTGCCACATCCTCATTGCTTAGAAACTATTTATATTTACTGTGATCGGATTAAATCTTGAGGTATTTTACGCTTTAATCGTATGGATAACACGATACCTATTGGAAAGACTGGTTGCCAGACTTTCAGGCTACCGATCACCTGTTACGACTGTCAAGGACATTTTTTTCTAAACGTTGCCTGCTCTTGTAATTTCTCCTGTATTGTGGGTGCATTTACAAATATTTAAACTCACATCTAGTAAGATCTGGAACAATAATCTGTAGGCCATACAAATATTTGTTCTTAGCGGGGATCGAACCCGCGACACGTAGCGCAGAAGTTCAACGCTTAGCCACAGCGCCAACCGTGTCTTCAAATTACAGCCGGGATCAACGGTTTAACTTGTATTTCGACGCACAAGGCAAACTCGGTATGTAATGGGTGTTCACCCATCCACAGAAAAAGCGAGGCAAGCACTGCTTAACGGCAGTGATTATTTAGCCAAGAGCCTCCTCTGAGCTCTACCTCAGCTAAAATCTTCAAGTCAAAAAGTAACAATAATGAAATATCTCCGCTTAAAAACTGTTGCTCATTTAAAAAAAAATAGGAACGCATTCCAAAATGGAGACAGGTGACGACAGTATTGCCAACAACATCGTAATGTTGCCATCATACAAATTGCCAATAATTAGTTTTGTAGTCCAGAACAAAACTAATGACGTACATATGAAACATAAATGTTCGTTTAAACCCACCAACATTTTTAAGCAAATCTAGCCTGTAATTACAGGCAATTTCAGGTCATTTTCCTGATAGTAAATATATGCTTGTGTTGACGATGTCTTGTTTTCCATCCTTATATTTAGTAAATACTTCAAATATTTACGTCAACATTCTTTTCTGAAAGGAAATATTATTAGGACGATAATCTTTATGTCTTGTTCTAAAATGAAAAATGTTCTGTGTTTTCATAGAATTAATTAGGGCTGATTCTTTGCTGAAGGTATTATCTATTGTTTCAATTATTATTTACGTCAAAACATCAGTTAAGTAGATAAAGCTATTAATGTTTTTCTGCTCTTTGTTTGGCCACACGGCTAGAAATTTTTGGTTGTCGATTTTGAAAAGTTTGAGAAAGCATAGACAAATAACTAAATTATTAAAGAGAGTAATAACCCCTCTTAATCTACTTTTAATGATACATTATGTCTCTAATCTAAGTCTCCATAATAATCTACTGGGTTTAGCCTTACCAGCCTGAAATGTTGCAACTGAAGGGCCAAAAGCCTCCTCACTATGAAGAGAAATGGCATGTAATGCACCACCCGGACCCGGTGCGGTTTGGTAGATGGCTTGAAATATTTGGTTATAGAACATGTCAGTTTCTTGACGGTGTTTGCTTTCACCGTTAACAAATAAAAAAATACTTGTGTAATTTTTTCCCTATGTAGGAATGCCTGCTTTTGGGAATGGGAAATCATCAAATAACTTCCCCCTCTTTAAGCAGTAGTGGGAAACGAACGTCAGACTAGTACTGACTACAAGCAACCCATGTTAATTCATTGCCGTTTATGTTCCAGGGCCGCGGTATGTCATTCGAACAACCCGCGACCCTGGAAGGAATGAATGCTGAGATTAAATTTAAAGTAATTCAGAGCCTTTAACACTACCCGAATGTAATCCTTGTTAAATTCCATTACCTTTACAAGTAATACAAAATAAATCAAACCTATACGGATTCAGGTGGGGCACCTAATTGCTTGATACCACCACATAATGAGTGTTCGATATAAAAATGGCTTGTAATTAGAACATTTGTATTATCAAAGTGCTTCAGTGATTCATTGCTTACTTCACTCAATCGATTTGATGACGCAAAAAGTATAAGATTATACGCTAGTTCAACAATTACTTCGATGCAACGACGATTCACACACACAGTTAGTGTGTTATTATTATGATAGACTAGCTTTTGCCCGCGGTTTCACTTGCGTTAAATTTGGGGTAAGACAGTTCCTCTAACTTGATTTGCAGGTACCTGGTACCTGTAGTTTTTGCCCTTGCACCTTATTGATTGTAATAGTCCTCATTATTTTATTAACTAGCTGGCGTCCGCGGGTCTGCTCTCGTGATATTGAAAAAAAAATCTATGTGTTATTCCAAACTATAATACACCTCTATGCCAGATTTGATCAAGATCCGTTCAGCAATTTTGAAGTGAAAGAGAAACAAACAACCATAAATACACCGTCACAAACATTCGCATTTATAATATAAAAAATATTAGTAGGATTAATATATTTTAATACAGGTACAAAGACGCGGAGTTCATCTCTCCGCGTCTTCGTGCGAGGCCTACAGTTTGTAAACAATCTCATAAATATCTTTGTCATTTTTCATAAAGTTTAATCTGTTATGGTTTGATGTTTATTTATACTGCAATGCAATCTTATAAGATAAGGTTAAATTTAGATTGAGGGTGATTTAACATCTTTTATATGTTATCTTTCTATAAAAAAGGACAAACGACTAAAATATATTAAAGGATTTTCACCTTTTAGAACCTTCCTAAACAAAAAATCGGATGGAGTGACTCACAATGAAAAATTAGATTTGACCCACTTCCCGGTTTCGGAATGAGCAGAAATTTTAAATGACAATGCATAAGTTAATTAACGTTGTTCTAAATCTAATACGGTGGACAACCTAAGATGATGTATTGGTTTATTTTTTATGCATTCCTATTACATTCCTATTATATGGGCAGTAAATGATAGGGTTTGTTGGGAACGATAACAGAAAGAAAATGTCGTCACTTAAAACAGTTTTTTGAGTTTTTTCAACTAAAATTTTATTCTTTTGAAACGAATAGTTCGCACTATGCTACATGCTCAATACCTAGTGGCATTACCTAATCCACCATCTACTCATTTGCATCCAATTTCAGTGGAAGCCGATCCCAAAACGACGAAAACGGCTCTGAAGTTAAGGAGACCCATCCCAGACCCTTGTGAAACCCCTTCATAAAACAGATACAACTCACAATCATCACGGAGCCCACAATCAAAATCATATTCATAAGCGTGACCGCGCATTATGATTAACTCAAGTAAATGGTTAACTCGTAGTTAATAAACACATTAGGGATTAACAAATGTTTATGTCTCCAAACAAGCTGGCTTGCCTTAAAATTACAACTCGGTCATGAGCAGAACAGCTCTAAACAGGTCCTAGAATGTTGAAAGACTGGATCCGTCACTTAGGTTAAATATTTTTTATATAGTAGTGGTCCAATTATAGGTCCTTGAGGAACCCTAGACAAAGAATGGCTATTGAACAAAACGGAGTGTTTACTTTCCTCTTTCAATTTAATTTAAATGATTGAATGACTCACTAAAATCGATTTAAGATAATTTTGTTTTTTAAGTTAGTTATTTTTGGTAATAAGTACTACTATGATTCACGATACTATACTGTGACTCGATACGATAGTAATTCACAAAATTATATTGCACAAAAATAATAGTTATAACTAAAATGTTTATATTTTTTTTCGGTTTCATCCGATGAACAAGGTCTATTATAATAGAAATATAATATGGATTTATCCACGACTTTAATTTTGAAATAAAAACTGCTTTCAACGTCAACTTTTTCTTTTATAGGGGCTCTATGTAGTAGATTCTATCATGAAATTACGCCAAATAGGTAGGTCGGTCGATTTAATAAAACTGCAATAAATTTAGTTTATTCTTGTGTTTTACTTCTATGTCCACAGTCTATAACTGCATGTTTTTTTCAATTCTTCATCGTCATTTTCAATCTTATTTTCCTAAAAATAAAGCCCAGTATTCGTTACTTTTGCAACATTATAAAAAAGTGTCGGGTCGAGTTTTTCTTCGTATTAACCTATAACCTAGCTTTAAAGTTGCCTTATTTGGCGGGAGCAACATTTTATCTGTCTTGTAGTGCTGATTTATGCAATCAACTTTTTCAACTGCATTTATGTAACGCGTATTTTAATTATAGATTTGTTTGTGTATATTATATTATTAAGGCTTATAGACAATTTTTGAATACTCACATTTTTTATTTAATGAGTCAAAACCAGCTCAGCGACTTGAATGAGGAAGATGCTACAAAAATCTAAACACAAGCAAAAATTTCTTCACCCAGACATTAAAAGGACATTACCCTTTTAAAACTAAATCCTGATACTTATGCAACTTATATATACTTACTTTTATTATGAAGAAGAAATATTTATTGGTATGTTTGTTTGTACTGAATAGGCTCCGAAACTACTGGAAGTTAAAAATGTCTTCGTCACTAAAAAGCTAAATTATCAAGGAGTAACATAGGCTATATATATAGCCTATGTTACTCCTTGATAATTTAGCCCCTAGCGTGATGACATACATATGTATGTCATAGGGGCAACAATTAACCGGATTACAACCTGACAATTACCAAAATTCAATTTCACCTTGAGAAATCGCGCATCCAACCTTCTAGAAGACAGTTCCTTGCGACAATTTCCTAATACAAACCATACATTAGGAACTAGACTCCCGTTTTATGTGAGTTGTGGGTACATTAGAATTCTTGAACCGTGTGAGGAAGGCATAAGGATAATGTTCCACAAGAGGCCGGTCATACAGACGGCCTTATGTGTCGGGTCGGCACCTGAATCTTTGATGATATATGACCGAATTGTTTCCTTAACCATCTTGATCTATTACACTATTTCATTGTGTAACGTGTTCTGGAAAGTCATGGGTCAAGTTTGTATGTTAAAATGTATGACCCGAGCGTCTTTAGTTTAATAGATGGTAGAGGATAATGTTTTATATCTTCGTTACTTTTTATTGTTGCTGTTGTTTACGAAAAGGGTCAAATGGGCATTGCCAATTCTAAATTAGAAGGTTTGTGTTGTTTGTTTTTCCATAACTGTCATTCAGTCTTTCAGAAGTTCCCTAAATTAATCTTACAGACCAAAACTTAAAAACGTTGTTCGGCATAGGCAGGTACTGCTGGGGTTGCGGTTGTTCGAAAGAGATATCGTGGTCGCGGAACTCAAAGGGTAAAAAAGGAACATGAATGGATTTTAGCCAGTACAAGCCTAACACTCTCTTCCGCTCCAGCCAGAGTGGTGGAATTCATTTGATGATTTGCTAATCGAAAACAAACGGCATGGGCAAGTAAAGTAATAGGCTGATACAAAAGGCAACCCGTCCTTTTTGCGAGAACAAACGAGCCAACCGAAATTGAACAATATCTAACAAATCTTGAAAAATGATAAACAACATTCCTCAGCATCACACGACAAAATATTCGGGAACTTTTTGTGTTAAGGAAACTAACATAAAAACATTCCATTATTCTGGTCGTGTAGCAGTGATATCTGAGATCTGACGTGGTATCTAAGATCTACGAGTACCACAGGTAGCGCCACTAAGACATGACGATGGCACATGATTTAACGTTAACCGCAATGATTAAAATCCAATAACGTATTCAATCTACATAGATTCACGTGATAGTCATCAGGCAGGTAATACTTATTCGACATTTGGGGATCCCCTATAAGAATGTAGAAGTAAGAAGGAGCGAGTCCGGGGAGTTACTTCTATCACCGAACTTATACCAAGGTTTGTTGTAGTCTTAAAGAGTATTGGTGTCAATGTTCTTATGAGCACAACCATTTCTATTTTATCTCTGGATGGTGTTTGTCATATAAAATATGATGTGAGTGTGAGTGTGTGTGAGTTCCCAACCATATTAGGTACACCAACGGCTTCTTAACCATCTCCAAAAATGAAAAAAGACCTATATCTAAACAATTTGAAAAAAAATCATATGTGTTCCGGTTAATAGCATTATTTAAACTGTCACTTATGAGGTATCTTTCGTGACTTCCATTTGTTAAAGCAACAGTTTAAATAATATATTTTTGCAAAATTGTTTTCATCATTATTTGTCGCATCGTTTAGTGTAGAGATGTTGTCAAAGTGCCACCTGCGTTTTGCACTCCCAAAAACTAGTAAAAAGGTTATGATCTTAGTTTTCATATTAAACTATCTTTCACTTCTAACCTTGTGTAACCTCCAAGCTGCATTTCCTTAGGAACAAGGTAGTCGCCACCATCACAGCATGAGTCCATTACCTCTAATATCCTTAATATGTTCATGTGACATCGTATTTATAAGTAAACATGCGAAGGCTTCTACAAACCAAGTGTCGTGCTCTGGAAATTAGCCTTAAATTAGAATTGTCGTCTATCATCCTTGCTTTAGGAAAATAAACGTCAGATGAATAAACAACCGTTTTGTAGATTTCCTTTGTTGAGGTTTGAAATGTTGGAATTATTTCACCTGTTTCAGATATTGATTTGATGATATATTGATTGATATATTGATGATATATTGATATGATTGATATTCAGGTATTGATTTGACTTTTTTGCGTTCGTATATGACACTTTTGACTGTCTTCAGTAGCTTGTGAAGAATTGCAGTGATTTGTATTTTAAGTTGCTTATGTCAAGTACTACTAACTTATAAATAAATAAAAATAAAACTTCACCAACGCTGTCAGTTGGCAATGTCCCCAGGTGACTGGCTCCTTTGCCACGTTGTATGGTAATGCTAAGCCTCTGGCCAAAGTAAAAGCCAGCCCTTGGGCCACAGGAAGTGTCAACCAAACGTTTTGAAATATCCTTAAAAAGGCTGTGAGCACAAGGACTCCAGGGGACCATAGTCATAGCCCAACCCCAAACTCATATTATTATGTTATAAAATATTTTTTGCGTTGCATGTTGCCTTGCAATTCTCACTTGACCTCATAACAAAACAGATGGATTATCAAAAGGCTTTTCCCTAACGTCATTGAAATGAAAACTTAATAAAGATGACGACTAGCGAGAATGCGCGGAAAATTATCCCCAATGAATAATTGATCGTGATCAATATTTTCAACCACCGAGGTTATTGCGTTGTGTTGTGAGAATATCAAGTATTGTAATAACAACAATATTTTAAAGGAAAAGCATTTATGTAGAACATCGATATGAATAAACTTGAATTTTATTTTAAGAACGATTTCTACTTTTTGTACTGAGAAACTTTATGGCAACAGAAAAAATAAAATAGTCTTGTAAAGGTGGTCCGGTTATTACATGACAGAACCAGAGACGATGAAAAGATATAAGATACTCATCTGAAAATAGACATTTTTATTTATTCATCATATAATTAAATTAATTACTACATATGTAAAACCTATAAATAAACACAAACAAAATAATAATAAAAATATATACAAGTAAAAAATGGAAAATTATAGGGCGTCAAAAAATTCGTCCGTATCGCCGTCAACAGGTAAAGTGCCCAGAAGGCTGGCAGCATTACCGCGTTGGTTTGTTAATTCTGAAAATTGATTTGTTGTCAGTTTTTCTTCATATTTTGAAGTACTTTACCTTCGTATTACCTTTCTTTACTTTTGTATATTGTCTATATACGTATTTATTTAATATTTTTTTGTTGAAATTTTCTGTCAGGTTGCACCTACTATGTTTTTGTCTCTGCATCACCCTTTGATTTACTTTGATTGACTGGTAGAAATATTTATACAATGTTTTTTTACATGACCATAAAGTGTATTATAAGTTATTTTAGTTTATTTATAAGTACATAAATATTAAATAGTAGTATACGTTTCAGAACACAATCATTTTCTACAGTAGGTAACACATTTTCCAAAATGTATTTTATCAATTGACGCTATAATCTAGTTGACAACTATTACGTCCACAATAGCACTTGACATAGAAATCCCTTTATCCGTTTAATATCATGTTAAGTATGTAACAAAAACATCATTTTAAAGACCCTGATAAATTTAAGAAGGTTGTAGACCTTTTAAACTAATCAAATAGACCTACAAAAGGGTCTTTTTAAGGCCTTAAAAGTCATAATGAAAATCATGAGGCGTTCACGATTTCTCAAGTTCTTCTGTCACATGCTTAAGTAAATAGTAACGATATTATTGTCACTGATAAAACGGTTAACACGTTAATTCATGGTTGATGTGATAATTAAAACGTTTTGCCTGTTATGTAAGGTGCTTCCACATCACGTATAACTTTTGCAAAATGGCGTGTTTTAACTGTATCATGTTTATTGTGGCTCAATTTTTACTCTATATTCTTCAGAGACTTTCATCGTTTTCAATCATCTTCGACTGTGTGCCCAATTAACTTGGAATCAACTGTTTTCTTGTTCTTCTCTATGTTACTGAGAATGATTTTGTGAGATATCACCGTCTCCAGCAAAAGACCAAATTTTAGATACTCAAGTGCCGCGTCCTATCTGAAACGTCTGTATTGCGCATAGAAAAGTATAATGCAATATTTCTAATCACTCTGTACAAAAACAGTTTTAAGTGGTCAAAGAAAAAGTAATCCCCATCAGTAAAGCATGGATTTTCTTTCTATAAAAGAAATTTTACTACTTGTTCTGCTTCGAATGATGGTCAAAGTCATCATCGTTCCCTCAAAGAGCCATACTTATCAGTGTTTCTCTACAGATGAATTAAACAGATGTAGGAACGTGTTGCAGGTATTAAGACTTCATACAGTGTAGATACAGCCTTTCTAACATTAAACACATGATTACCATGTACAACTAGTTGATTTCTGTGTCAGCTTCATTACCTTAGAATCGATTCTCTTATCTTGTTATTGAGTAGGTATGTAAGCATTAATTGTCCTCGATTACTTAGGGTTGGCAAAATTGTTCTAAGTGACCAGAAACAAAATTCAGCGGTCAAGATTTTATTCAAATTCTATTTATTCTTATTTTCGAATAAATAAAAATACGCAACTATTGGTTCCGCAACGCAGAACGCAAGGTGAAACGATGGCGGAACTTCTGTAAGTTAAAGTTGTATCTACTTTATTCATATTAATGTTTTCCATAAAATTATTAATATCTCAGAAATCGTTGGACGTTATATCGTTGAAGTTGGATTCCTTTAATCAATCTGTTATTTCCCTTGGCTGGGTAAAGGCCACCATAGCTTTCCCTCTCTCCTAATATGTGGCCATCCCCGGCCAACCTCTCACAAAACTTTCTAACGTAGTAAGGATCACTGATAGGCGCATTTGTTCCGATTAATCTTGATTACAATACTTTTTTTTATTTTTATCAGGATTCCGGACAACCCTATTCATTGACGCCACTGTCACTTGTTCATTTTGTATACGTTCGTTCAATTAGTCCTCTTGATGTAAAGTGCAACAATTGAAATTAAACATTCCATTAGCTACTGTACCACTTTTGATGATCGCTTTGTTAACGTCAAGAAGTTTTTGACGTTGTAATGGAATCCTTCATTCAGTTTTCTGACGTATTCTTTGGAATTGTAGATAATAATATGAATTGAGGACTTGTGTATGAGAACTAAAGGTGAACTTGCAAATTATTGGAACAAAGTTCCTTATCGCGCGTTGTGACAGCGGGCTAGACGGAAAAAATTAAGACCAAAAGTTATAACGACACTTTTTCATAAGACCAAAAGTTGTAACGATACTAAAGACGTGCGGCGTGCGCGTGTTTATTTGTCTGTCTCTCTCTCTCTCTCTCTCTCATCTAGCATCAGAAATCTAGCATCAGAAATCTAGCATCTTTCTATTTCGTATTGAACAGTGTGGTGTCGCGTCGATTATTTTTGTTGAGTGTATACAGGTTTTGTGTACATAATAAATAACGGAATATCAGAAAATCTCGATAATTTAAAATGCTTTTTAGCAAACCCCGGGGTATTAGCTTCGAAGTTCAATGTGATTATGATTTGTATGGTAATCACGAGATCAAAGAAACTGTTTTGATGAAGCTTCAAATAGAAATCTGTGCTAATTCTTAACCAATCAAAATGAGTTTGACTATTTCAGAAGGTTTGCGAAATTAAATCATATTTTTACCTAATCCAGTCAAGGAAATAATTGTAAGTAGGAAACACATGATTTTCTGTACAGAATTAAAACTAAGTTAATATTTCTTCATAACTTAGAATTTGGTATTTGAACATCGACGATACAAACAGATTGCTGTGTTGTTCTTTTATCAATTTAAAACAAACTGATGAAAAAAAAATAAAACCTAAAAATATAACAACTAGTTTTAATTTAATTTGACAAGCTCTCGCTCTTTATTTATTTGAATAAAGAATGTTTAATTTGATTGATTCGCGCCTGCGCCGCCGCCACTACTTTTTCGATTTGCGCATCATAATTCAAACTTCATTCATATAACTGGCGTCCACGTGCATATTAAAAATCTATTAATCGTCCTTTGCTCCGGTCTTGGCAGTGACATCGACCTTCAAACCACAATAGTTCCATTCAATCGTCTCCTGTATCGTAAATCGGTTTTATATTCAGTTAATGATAATAAAACTACAATAAAGACCGCGCCTTCTTTTCAAACGCATTGTAATGAGGTAGAATGGATGCTACTGTGCTTAACCACAAATGGTTTCCGTAGGTTTCGGATTAATCAGGTTATTTGGTACGACAGTGCAGATGATGTTAACATGGACAGTAAATTAAAAGCAATAACAAATATTCATGTTTTAAAGCATGAGATAACAACTGATAGCAACATTAGAAATAAAGAAAAGTTTTTAATTGACTCGCACAAAAAAAAAACATAAAATCTTTTTGCAAAACAAGGGACGAGGGCAAAAAGGCTCTATCTCAGCATAGTGCTGTTACATTTATGTAAAGGTTTCGCCTGTTCTCAAAGGGCACATCTGATAAATAACAAACAACTTACACATCAAATAAACTAGTCCCTAATCGCCTTAGTACCGGTTATTTGTACTGTCGTAGTAAGAGTAGGTACTGTGAAAGGAAAACCTTTGTTCAAATCTCATGACTAAGAGACAAACTAACCATTTTTCGCGCTCTATCAACTACATACTGTGACTTCTACGGTTCAATTACTACGCTACGTCTACTCTCATTCATACGAAAATCAATTACATCTTTTTGCTACCCAACAGGGCAGCGCTCCCCAACTTTTTACGACCTCCAATCAATACGTAATCCCATACAATTTGTGATAAAAACAACTAATTTGTGTTAATTCGCGCGTAAAATTGACATTTGTAAAAAGTCGGTTAACTGCTTAATTAGGGCCCTATATTTTCTTACTACCGTGGCCATTTTGTTAGAAGAGAAGCGCTAAACGGTTCTGTTACGGTTCGGCATTGTTTAAAATTCTTTGGCTAACAAGGATATCACGAAATTTTATATCAATATGTGTAATTGTGTATATTTTTGCTATTTGACAACCTCTTTTGTTATTTATAGTAAGAAATTAAAGTTAACAATCACGACTATTTAAATTAGTATGTCACATTCGAGTGGTCAAGGAAACATTTTATAAGATTTCCACATGCCTGTGAAAATATGCAACCATCATTTGCCCTACAAACAAAACTGACCTATTTTTTGGGGTGGGAAATCATCAAATAACTTCCCCCGTTTTGGGCGGAGCGGGGGGGCGTGTCCGACTTTTAGTGACTAAAATCCACCCATTTTCCTTCTTATGCCCTTTACGTTCTGGGGCCGCGGTATCTCTTTCGAACAACCCGCAAAACAAAACTGACCTAACAAACACAAACAATAGTAAATGCATTGTTTTCATTTAACATGTAACCAAAAATAGGATCTTCCTCATCAAAATCAAGCCACTAACCTATTTTTTTTTCTTCTTCCAGGCCTTTTATACGAGAACTACATTCCTGATGACCCAGAGAAACAGGACACGATTCTTAAGAAGCTGTCCGCCTACTGCGGCAAGTCCATGTTCAACTATACGACGGAGGATGCTGAGCCTCCTTACAAATGGGACTTCTATCATTCTTTCTTCTTCTCTTACACCGTCGTTAGTACTATTGGTAAGTTTATCAGCTCTGTAGACTGTAGCATATTCATTGTTTTCTTTTTAGTCAGCTTTGTGCTATAGATTTCTCTTAAATTTTTAGATGGAGAAAATCTTTTTTGTCTTGTTATATATATTACCCACCCAAACGGCCAGACGGACAGATACAGTACAGCGAAAGTTGGGATGACTATGTATTTGAATGGACCAAAAACTGTTGTATGATATCAAGCAACCCGCTAACAAGATACCCAGAAAAATTATATTAAATTTTATGAGGATGTTTCTTATAAATAATAAAAACCCTATTATTAGTCGTTGTGAACTTAATAGATAATTGCATCGTTTGAATAAGTTATACAATAAATATAGGTTCTAAGACCTGATTTTAATATTTATTGTCATCACAATAACTACATACTTCGTTCACGATTTATGAAGCAAACTTGTAGATATTTTCCACTATTGTCTGATTTGCAATCCGAAGACTCTTATTTCCTGAATCATTAGGAATCTTATTAGTTACTTTGTGTTCAATTTTATAGGTTCTCTTTGTTTCATTTCTTTTTAGTGGTGTTCTTTATGTGATTTCAAGTTATTTGTTTCATAACAAAAGTATGAAACAGTTTTGTGTTTAAAATTGCCATGGTAACGAAAATTGAAATACAGAATGTCAATTCAGTAGCAAGCAAATTTAACCTTTATGTTTAGTGGTTATATAAGCTAATTCTTATTCTTTGTCATTCCAGGGTATGGTAATTTGGCGCCAACGACGCACTTGGGGAGAATCCTGATGATATTCTACGGGTTGTTCGGTATACCTATCAACGGTATTTTGCTTGCAAACCTTGGTGAATACTTCGGGATGCAGGTAATTATTTTAATAAATCAAATCTTTTTTAATCAAATAAGGCTGAAAATCAGCAATTTTCCATAAGACTAACAAAAGACAGTTCTTAAAAACGGCTCCTTTCGACCGTTCCTATTATTTTAACTGAAGAAAAGAAATAGTACAACTTCTTTTATTTCGGTTATTTATTATCAACACAGCGCCTATACATTTGGTAAAGCAATTTCACACATATTTGTATTGCAAGGGTTTTTAGACACGTCTGTCCGTCCAGTGATAACAGGCTGTGTCGACGGCACGTTAGTATTCCACGGCCTCAAGTCAGCAAAAGAGAGGGGCTCGCCAGGGCCACCACCTGCTGGGGTTGCGGGTTTTTCGAAAGAGATACCGCGGCCCCGGCATATAAAGGGCAAAAGAAGGAACATGGGTAGATTTTAGTCAGTACAAATCTGACACTCCCCTTGTGATAATTGATTGCCATCCGTAAAAAAGGGTTTCTAGATATTCCTCTATGTCTTGATATCACATGTCACATTTTACTCTTAACTTAGCAATTTTAAATATATTTTAATTTAAATGGAAATTATTTTTCTATTTCAGTTAATATCAGTCTACCGCAAATACAAGAGTCGAAACGAGAAGAGAGCCCACAACCTTGGCTACTACTTCACCAACCTTGGCATGTTAGGCCAGATTTTCTTGTACCTGGTTCCTGGCTTCTTGTTCTTCATCTTCTTACCTGCCTGCATCTTTATGGTGTTCGAAGGATGGGACTACGTTGCTTCTATCTATTATGCCTTTGTTACACTAACTACGATTGGTTTCGGTGATCTAGTAGCAGGTAAGAATCTAGTTCTATTTAATTTTGTTTAAATTTTATAATACAAAAAAAACTCTTTTCATAGGCATTTTATCAGCCAAAACACGTGCACTATTGGACATAAGTAACACACTAGAGTCGCCACTTCGACAATGGTTTATCTCTTAAATTCATTATGAACGTGTTGCTTAGGATAGGCACCACAAGTTTTTTACTTCTGGGGATATACCACGATGTAAGTAGAAAAGAGATAGCATACAGGACGTAAAGCTCTGTCTCTTTCATACTCTGCAATAATATTAAAACAATATGGCGTGATAAAGTCATGATAGATTTTTCCCTGTCAACCATCACGTGAATCTTTAATTAAAGAAATCATTGAATATATTTTGTGCGAAGTAGTAAAACAAAATCTTTTAATTCCAGGTACGGTGAACAACGGTTTCAAGTACGGCTACTTCTTCACCTACCAGATATTCCTGATCATCTGGATAACCTTCGGTCTCGGCTACATTGTCATGTTGCTGGGATTCATCACTAGCGGCATGAGATCAGAACGTATCCATAGGATAGAACAGAAGTTTGCGTGCCAGTTCAAGAACACTCAAAACAGAATCCTTCAAGGCTTCACGAAAGATCTATCAGCACTTAGAAAAATAATCAATGAAGCTAATTTGATAAAAATAAAGGTAAGATTTATAATATTTTATTACTCTGAATTCTTTTTTACTTAATTTCCGATACGAAGTAACATGATATATTTTTTTTTAAGACTAGAGTAACTGGAGTTCATGAACCCAAAATTATCTTGTAATATTTACAACAATGTCGTTTACCCTGAAAGTAGGTGAAAACTACTAAGAACTAATATTTGTCTTTCTTTATCTTTTCAGCCGGTGTACGTACAGGCCTTACCACCGTTATATCGTAGTACAAGTTGCCCAATTTTCACTTATGACGTGGAACCAAGATTCCCTATGTACAGAAGAAAACGAGCAAATTCAGAAAATATTCAGCTCTCTGCAAAAGACATGCTTCGAATTCAATCTGATACCGATTTACTTGGAATCGATAAAGAAAAGACATTTTCTGCCTCTGCTATTGTGAAACCAGCAGAGTTATTAGCTCGAGTAGTAAATGTACTGGGTGGACTGGAACAAGCACAAAAAGATCGTGTGGATAAAGGTGTCCATCTATTTGACGATGAACATATTTTAGCAAACGAGAGGCCGCCAAAGTTTAGTATAGGTCAAGACTATTTATCAAATCCAAAAAGAACTAGAGCATTAAGTGTAGCTGTTCCTAATTATAAAAAAGAATACATACCGCAGGATATTCATGAACACACATGGACTAACGGTGAATCAGCGGAGAAGTATAGACGGGAAGCCAACATTAGAAGTGGAAAATTATCACTGCCATCTAAAGTTCTACCAGAAGAAAGCTTTTCATCACAAAATATAATAACGAGATTTTTCTCACGAAAACCAAGCTCGAGTGATATACCTTCACAAGCAATTAATGAAAACGTCAGAGATACCTCTAAGTCTAAAAGAGAAAGTACGTACCCCTCATATAATGAAGAACGAAGTGAAACAGAAGCGTATAAAGAAAAGACCAAAAGAGGTAGACACAGTATTTTCCCAACGTTTGACTTTAATAATGATGAAGAGGATTACTTAGCCAAATCTTACCTTGACAAAACAAATCGTGGTCGACATAGCATTTTCCCAACATTTGATTTCTCTGAAGATGAAGATGCAGCAGCTGCCAAAGCATATCGCCAAAAGAGTAAAAGACACAGTATTTTTCCTACATTCGATTTTAGCGAAGATGAAGAAGCTAAAGCTTACAAAGACAGGACTAAATCTGGTCGGCATAGCATATTCCCCACATTTGACTTCAGTGACCCCGAAGATGATGCTGAACGTTACAGAGAAAATACTAAACGCGGAAGGCGAAGTATTTTCCCAAGCTTCAATTTCAGTAGTCGTTCAAGTAATGATGAAGACACTGTAGACGAAGATGAAGTACAAAAATATCAAAATCGCACGAAAAAAGGGCGTCTCAGCCTATTTCCTACTTTTGGTCGATCTAAGAAAAACGATGATGATGTTATGCCAGAGAGCTCAGACGAATTGGTCGATTATAAAAATAAGACACGCACTGGTCGCAGCAGTTTATTTCCATCATTTGGAGCTTCTCGCAAAAACAGTTCACCTAATGTGGCTGGCGATTTAGAAGCTACAATAAAACAGTTTAATAGCCAAAAGAGACAAGGTCGTAATCGGTCTCTTGAAGAACCTGGTGAATTCTCAAATGATTTAGAACGTTACAGAAACAAGACGAGACACGGACGTCCAAGTTTGTTCGACCCAGATGTTAACATTACAAATCTTCCCGAGGAGGAGCAAGTAGAAGTCTTGGAGAACACAAGTGTGGCTGATCTTCTCAGAGCCTTAGCAGTTTTAGAAACTGCAGCTGGGACATCCAACGACCCTCCTGGATTGTTAGATTTTATTACGGAACCCAGCGCTGTTACATCTAGGAGACGTGGTTCAATCAGACCAGACTTTTCAATACCCACCCCTCCTAGCAGGGACAGTCTTGAAGAGAATAAACCAAGGCGTTCAGATGACTCTGGGCCTCGACGAAGAAGAGTGTCTGCAAGGGCTGCAGTTCCGCAGTTCACACCGACGTTAGCAACTGTAGTTGCTGGGGCGGAGTTGCAGATTTCAACGGCCACTGCAGCGAGGGAAAGTCGAATGTCGATGTTGCAGCAGCCGCCGCCTCCTTATTCAGAGACTGCTTCCGAAGAAGAAGTAGCTAAACCTCGAATGAGGAGATACTCTCCCGCTCCGGCTGACGCTGGGCGGTCTTCTACGGGTCCCGTACCAAGGCTCTTCTCTCGAATGAGAAGAGAAAGTGCTAGTGCTGAAGAAGGAGATTCCAGACGCTGTAGTTTAACCGACATAGTTGTAGACAAATTTAAAGACAAAGACAATACGTAACCCAAGTGCCTTTTTAGCAAAATATAGACAATAACTATTTAATTTATAATTTATTCGATTTAAGTTAGGTTTAAGTAAGTGATGAATATAAGCCGTCCAATACAATATAGTGGTTTCAATGTTTGTTTTCCCAATTTAATCAACTTATTTTTGGTACACTGGTACAATCACGAGTAATAAAATGTGTACACTCAGCATATTATTATTTAAAAAAAAACAAATCTCACTGTATTGATAAACGAATGACGTTTTCGCTAACAGTATTTTAGAAGCAATACTAAAAAAAAGTAGAAACCATTATCGCCGTTAAAGTCGCTTTTCAATGTTTCTGTATTTACATTTCATTGCTCGTGTCTATTATAGATACCTACTTCAGTCATTTCTTTCAGAATCACACCAGACCAGAACCACAAAGCATATACTGGGGTAACTGCTCCGTTGGTTTCATTTCACTGGTCGGGCAAAACACTATTGGATTTTTCCCATTATAAATGGCTCAGTTGCCACCCTGGAGTTAGTTGCCTCGAAAAGCACTTTAAGCCGTTGGTTCTGCGCCTTATTTCTCTCCTGTCGCGTCAGATTGCCGTCCCATCGTGCTATGAGAGTAAAAGAATAGTGAGTAGACCATAGTAATATCTCCCGCATAGAAAGCGATCAGGCAGACTATTATTTTTATTTATTGGTAATTGACAGGATTGACGGCTGCTATTTATGTTGTTACCAGCCTATAGTCTAGTATTAAATAAAGTTCTAATATTGACCACTGTTATAAATGCTATCAAAGATGATATATTTACTATGTTTGGTAGATGGATTCATAACCAGAGAATGTTGGTAACAACTATAAGTCATGACAAGGGACCTTCCTAATATTTCATGTATGACATCTACTTATTCGCAGTCGTAGAGATTAGAGGCCCCAGCGCGTGCTTGCGATCGATTTAAAAAATAAGAGAATCTCTTCATATTTTCATTCAATTCATCCATATTTTCATATCTTCAAAGATTTAATCATATCTATAGATGATACTAAATTTGATTGTTGCAATAGAATAACTATTTTCGCTTAAAAAATCGACGTACTTAGGAAAACTTAAAATAATCAAATATCCAGAAAATATTCATATATGGATAAGGCTGAGTGTGCTCGTTGCAAATAATTTAACTGTTACACTATAGGGTAATAGAATGTTCTGTCGTATTTAGATTAAAAAAATCGACGTATTTCGAAACGTTAACGCAGTGTGCTTGGGTCTCTGACAAGCAGTCGCTCTTCGTAAAATACTTGGTTCCTGCTGCATTCGAGTAGACTGGCAGCAGCTCCAACATTGTTTAGAAATGTCTGATGATTTGCCTCTCGGTCATCGTTTGAATCGTAAGAAGTATTGCTAATACAGAAATGAGTTCGTGGTTTAATGAAAAGACAGAAATGACGAGATATTACTTTTATTTAGTACCTTTAGATTGTTTTAGACTTAGGTATAATATTGACTTCCAACTAGTCATTACACTAATATAGTGTACTTACAACAAAATAAATATCTATAAATGAATTTACTATTATTGTTTCATGGAACATCTAATTATTAAACACTATGGTATAAAATTGGAGAACAAAAACAATTTCCTACATGCAATTTCTCTATTTCAGTTCTTTACATTAGCAATAATTAATTTGTTCAACAATTTGATCAGAATCTGTTCAGCTAGTCATTAGGTACTTGAAATAACATTAAAACATAATTTTACAATTATTCATTACTGAAACATAAACACTATTGGTGGTGCCCAAACCTAACCTAGTATTGAGTATTTTAAACTTAACAGGTAATACACATACATTTATTATACTATGGATTATTTACAAGAAATATAAACAAGTATAGGTACGTAGTCGTGAAGGGGTGCGATCTAATTGATCGCGTCAGTTGACATGTTTTTGCGATGCCCAACTTTTGTCTGGTCCTCAATTTATGCCCGCGTTATACAGAATAACGTATCATCTTCATGCTGTGACCTTCTCCATGTAAAGTTTAGCGTCGCATAAACATGCCATCAGATCTGTACAGCTCAGTAAAACTACTGAAAATGCATAACAACAGTACAACATCTCTGTGCACAGTCAATTCTCATGAGATTTCTCTCAGGTCGCGATACTTCAAGTATCAAAACTATCTTTTTTATTATTTTTTTCTAAACTGACGTTTACGTTGGCGTAGCACTGATCTATGTTGCCATTATCATCTTTAATGTCGTCTTTAATAAGAGTTTCAAAGATTGAGATGAGATTGTTCAGTCCAATGAGGTAGCCATCTTCGTGGTTGCCAACTTCCCAGACAGAATTGTGGTCTATGTTTGTGTTGTCTGGTATGGGAACCGTTTTTGCGAAGTCTATCATCCAGATGGAAGCCCGTCTTTTATCGTGGACGAAGAGTAAGGAGCTGCCGATGAGTTCGTGGGATCTGAAGAACGGCGACTCTTTCAGTGTATCCCTGATGCTCTTCAGTCTTTCTAAGTATTTCGGCTGTAAAAGGAAAAGGGATGACGTTAAAACAATGGAACAAACATTATTACGTTACCGGGTCTGTTGTCTAGAGTTCACATTCTGGTACTAAGAATGAGAAGGAACAAAATTGATAATTTATAAGAGTAACTATAAAAATTATGATTTGGTAAAGCTGTTTTGAAAAATGAATGTTATGGTAAATGACATTAAAAAAGTTTATGAAACTTACCGCAGCATTCGGGAAATTGGTTGTAAAATCTTTAAAGGATTCAACAATTTGTTCTCTAGTCTTAGTAGTCTTAAAGTCTTTGGAGCTGGTGCCGTCAGCTTTCTTGACACCATCTATCCTGAAGCCGAGAGTCGCAGTGGAACTGATGGTCTCCCTCCAGATCATGTACCTCGGCTTCGTGACGCCTTTACTCCTGTGCTCTTCTTCAGATGGCGCTTTAGGGTCTATCTGGATCATCTTTTCGTACATATCCTGGAAAGAAGAGATTGATTTTCTTTAGATTACTGGTTTTAAATCCTGCTAAATAAAAAGAGAACAAGGGCAGTCGTCCATATCAAATTATTTTTGTAGGTATTGTATTGTTCAAAAATGTCACAGATAAATTTGACGTTGTGCACAGCTTGGACGTTATCCCATCCCACCGTTGTTGACATATTTCAAATATTCATATTCAAGGCGCTATACATCATCACGCACCCATTGACCTCTCGGCATTCGTTCATTATAACTTTGTCTACCCTTCCTATAATCTATTCATAGACTATTAATTACTTGCTATTTATACTGCAATAACAACGAACTAGTGAAAATATCGTTTCAATGACTACGTATTATGACTCTGAGATTTATTTTTATAACTGGTTTACTTACAACATAATTACCGTTGTATATGTTTGGTTCCATATCATTGACGTACAAACTGGTAATTAAGACGGGTTTATCAATGCGTTCACACATTCTCCTGACATTGTCGGATAAGCAATGAACTCTATTAAATGATATTATGGAGGTCGCTAGAATAACGATGCTGATTTGTACTTTCTATCAGTTGTAAAAAGGTTCGTTTTCCTTATTACTTTAATGCATGTCGGTTTTTTTTTTGCAAGTGTTTATGCTATTTGGCATGTTTACAGTTTGCAAAATATAAAATGTAATAGGCGTCACTCTGGAGTTTAGGTAAATGCATTCCTCGAGATTTGAATAGTTCTGTTTTTCTCTCATTTGCAACCTAAAACTTTTATTATAAATCACTCTTTTCAGTTTCTAGAAAAAAGGTATAATATTTCGTCGATCTATCAGAAGTGATGAAATAAAATCATAAAATCGCTTTGTGACAATGGAAATGAAATTGAGAAAACTTAGCAACAACATCTGACGTAGCTATGACGTAGATACGTAAAAGAATAAAGCGCACGTTTATACAGTAGTACGTGATGTCGTTAACAGTTTATTGTTCGTAGATGATAATATAAGTGCAATATTATGTTATCGACATGATGCAAAAACATGTGTTAAGTTTAATACTTGAATCTAAAATTTAAGATGAATGAGCGTTAGCTGCTGGACAAGGCAAAATGTAGGCTTTTGACAGAAAACTGATCGTGAATGAAAAGTCGTAAAGATAAATCGTAAAATAGGAAAACCCTGAAATCATTTTATTTCATTTATCCAGTAGAGCTAAGCAAAACCAAATACAATACCTATACATAATGACATCTAAAAAAAGACTAACAGATTATGTACAAAGAGGAGGGAGAGAGGCTCTATTTGCATATAATGCAGATTTGTGGTCTGAAGTGATAAACTGTACAAACTCATTGCCTTGATTAAGGGAAACAACAATTTACTTCAATGATTCTCATCATGTTATTTTATTACATTATGTAAATGATCATTATCACAGTGTTTTACATAGTTGTATCAACTAAGGGACACACTACTAGCAACATCATATCATCTACATTCTACATCATTATCATCCACTAATGCATTGTCATCAAGAGAATCTCAAAGTAAATTATTTTCCTAACATCGTTACTTATGGGATTAATCATACATTTAACCAGATTCCTCCAAATTCCAGATCATCTTACTAGCAGTAAGATTGGCGTAACAAACATAAAAATAACTATATGACAGGATCTGTTTTGATTAAGTGTCCTTTTAATGTCCAATGTACTATAGAACACTAGTGGTAAGCAACATAGCCCTTGTACCTTTGAATGTTTACACTACGCTTTGTTAGACTAACTTAAGCTACTGACGTAATGACTACAGTAACAGTGGAAACTGCTAGTATTTCGTCAACCTCTTCCAATTCTTTCTTAATAATTATATCAAATATACTCACTTTTCTTAACTTGGTCTTCTCTTTAGCCTTAGCGAGCTCTTCCTCAAGGTATGTCCGGACTCCAATTTTGCAGTCCATGACGCACGGGCTATCGAAATCGCTCAGCAAGTCTTGCAGTTGTAAATACACTGTAGGAATGCTTGGTTAAGGAAATATTCGTTTTATGGTATTGGATAAATATTTTTTGGTGTTTTAAAAATGATATTTTGTGAAATGCCTAGATGATGATAATATTTTTATGGTCAAAATTAAAATCAGCATCAATATCTAAAATCAATCAATCTTCTTGATCATGTTAAATTGTTTTTCGAATTGCGAAGCCTTGACAGCTGTTATTTTTGATCTACTTCATATTTATACATATTATGGGTTAGTAGTTAGTTTGTCATTATTTGAAAAAAGGATACATTCTCCGTCTTCACAGGTGACTTGTCCTTTGTATTCAGGTACAAATGGCCTCAGAACATCTTTCATCAGCAACTGGAAAGAGTGAAAATAAAATTATTAAAACTTTAATTTAAAACATACAAGATTCGGAGAGAATATCTCAATTCATTCAAATCGTAACTATTTATGACGTATTTATTGTAATATATTACGCATTTGATAACAATATAACTTTTGAAGAAATATTAGAAAGCACGAGCTCAGTATCGATTTCTTCGCAGAAATATTATCTAATCTTCAGACTTGATTTCCGTTAAGAGGTCAACAGAATTGTCAGCAATATCTTCATTACTATTGGCGCCGTTTTAAGACACGTGCAAGAGAATAAGGCTGAAGTTCAAAAATCTTTAAAGTAATGCAAGAAGGTGGAGACGAAAATACAAAAAAAAGGAAAGCAAAAGAGAAGAAAAGCAAGATACAGCTAAGTACAGAAGGAGTTGTTACATTAATCAATAAAATGTGTAACAATAAAGAAGGTAACTCAGAAGAAAGGAAACTGTAAATGATTTAGATGGTGCAAAATCAGATGAAATAAAAATATAATAAAAATTATAGCAAAATCGATTTCAAATCTCAAACAAACATATAACCATACGTCTACAAGCAAGTACTACACAAAATTCAAATTATTAGGGTGACGTGCGAATTACAAACGTGCGTTCTTTTATGTAACGCTCGCAAGCCACCATGTTTTATTCAATCTTTGTAAACATAACATACGTCAAGCGCTTGTCTTCCAAACTTAGGCCAACCCATTTTTCTTTATGACGCGCATAACCTGACATTACATACATTGTTATTTTCGTCGGTAGAAGATTTCCATGAAAAACGTTATTCAAATGAAGTTGTTCTTTCTACGCATTTTCTTCTAAATAACAAAGTAAGCCTACATTGTAACTCAGAACATTGAAGAATTGTTACCAGTTCGGATATTATCTTCAAAGAAATTCGCAAGTCCGAAATGTCATCGCTTACGTATATACGTAACTTGGTATGACGTCAAACTATTGTATATATCTCTTATCGTGCTTAATTGTTATTAAATATTATATGATAATTCAGTGACTGCGACCGAAACTATCTATATTTAGTCTTTTTTCCGAGTCAATGATTAAAACTCCAAAATTATTATCTTTATATAAAAATAATAAAAAAAAGCTATGTAAGCTTTTTTTATTTTTATAATTAAAGGTGTTGTTGGAATAATGTAAAAACACGTTTGGTTTTAAATTAAAATATGTAGCAGCTAAAATTGCGCATTTTCCAACATAGAAATATTATTAATAGTCACCTACGGCATTTTGCGGTTTGGTCAAGGAAAAATAATAAATTAACAATCCAGCAAAAACTCAGTCACAACAGGTCGTAAGTTTTTTGGTTTGATCAATTAAATCAAAGAGTCCTGAGTCTTATTCTGGAAGATTTAAGGTTAATATTGTATTGAAGAAGAATTATGCGCAGTAAGTAACAAGATCACAACGTTAGAACAACATATTGAGTAGCTTGATATTAATATTATTTAGTAACACAGGTTATTCCATTTTTTCTTAGACCTATGAACTTATAAAGCCCGAAGCAAAATATTAATGAAGCCTCAGTCCCAAGATTGTTCTATAACGGTCTGTGACGTTGTTTCTTGAGGTGTATGACTTCGCATCCAGCATGGGTTTGTTGATACTTTGTGGTCAAGAAACACCATGCGAATCAGAGTTAATTGTTTCTTCATTGATCTTTGAGACAAAAACATTTATAAATTCTCCGGTGCTATTCATAATTAATTAATCGCTATGGACTCCAACAATGTTCAATTAGTTAAAGATCAAAGGTACAATCGATTTTTCACACATTTTTTGTTTCCAATTGTTTAGAGGGCAACCATCTTTACTTCAGCGGTTATTGACTTGGTTTTACCGCGACTACTGGTGAAAATCAGCTGATTCACAAATTTGACAATTCTTTGGTGATGAACTTATGCGAAAAGTGATTCATTATTCTCAAAAGTTCTAATTGTTCTAAGCTCAAATTGAGTAAGTGAATCATTTTGAAAAGTAAATACCGCACGAAGTATAGATCCGGTATTAAAAAAACTCTTCAAAGCAATTAAATTTGTGATGAGCTAAAATTACAAAAAAATGAGCAATTGATTTTTCCTAAGACACTGGATAAACAAGTACTATACTGTTTAAACAATAATGATATGAATATATTTGTATTTCATAAGTGAAGACATTTAACGCATCACATGTGAAGATAAATGTCTACACATGAATGACAACTACGTGTCATATGTAGTACGAGCTGTAGTAGTAATGAGTAATGTTTCTGAGAAGTTTAGATTTGGGAACTACGAACACACTTAACGTAACGCGTACGGTGTCTTCCCAGCGGGTCTCTGCGTCATACGTACATATGACTTCTAATTTTTAGAAATTAGTTACCAATTCTTGAAAAAAAGTGGAGGTTGCCTTTGGGTTAAATGATTGCTATGACATAGAGAGATAATAAAAAAAAAAACAGATTGAAGATATGGCTAGCAATCAAATAAATAGCTGAAAATAAAAGACTCAACTACAAACAGTAAAAAAAGTAAGATAATGAGCAATGCAAGGTCCTTTACCCCGACTATTGAAACGTGGAATTTCAGTAATGTATACGTTTGATTTAAAACGCCATTATTTCCTACTGATACCATAAATATTGTATAGCATGTACGTGCAAATGACGAAACAGAAATGTTTTATTGAAACGTACCTGAAAACACCTCTCTTCTTGTGGGCAAAGTTTTTTCAAAATGGTGCCTTGGTCAGGTCCCGCCTTAAAGTTGCCTTGATGACCAGCGAGCTGGATCCAAGGATACCTCTGCTTCTTGTAGGTTTGGAAGAACGGCGTCCACTGCACAATGTTGCGTAGCTTACGCCATCTTTCTGATTGCTGGAATGGAGAAAGAAGAAATTGAGCATGTTTTAGAAATAGTGATTAGTCTTATTTTTGTTGAAGTTTATTTGAAAGATAAAAATACTGCTTTTTCAATATGCACATATTTTAGAGACAAGGCCGAAAATTAACATATCTAATTTGATCGAATATGCAATCTGGCGTTTATGATAGGAGATGATTTGATTTAAAGATCTCGGCTTGCTTGATAAACTGTTATTCAAATTCAGATTTTAACCTTGACTTCTTCTATTGAGGCAGTTGAGTACATTAAACCCTTGTTACAGTTTAAAATAGAGCTGAATTCATACAGGTCTTAATAGACGATGAACAATACAAAAACTTAAGAGAAAAACAAAGATTAGATGAAAACAATGGGACCATTGATAATATAAGAAAAAAAGCTCCTAGTGCGGGCCCCCTATTCATAGTACATATTTTTCCCACATTATGCGTATTGACTATCTACTTGTTGACGTTATTATAGATAATTATGATTAATGTGCTACTTGTATGTTTCCTACGACCCAGTTTTATATAGTCATTAATTTTACAGAATTATTGAATAGGCTTGCGAATGACGTGTAGTGGTTTATGATTTTGTAAGAACGTAAAACATAAAAATGTCGTTTGTGTCGTCAAACTGTATTTTATTTGTTTTGTGATAGCAAACTACTGGTAAAGGCCTTGAGTTTTGTTTTCAGGTAGTTGTCACAGCAAGGGGCCTAATATTGTGCCTTGGACAAATATTTACATTATTTTTTTTTTAGGATGAAAATGATGTTCGAAATCATTACAATTAGAACCAAAAATTAGAATTGTTACAAAATGATCAATAAATTCAACCTATCTAGTATTTAGCTGTCACATGATATAGTAACTCCACTATAACACTCATTTAAGGAAATCAAACCCTTGTCATATTTCAAAATGTTCCAATTATTAGAACCGATAAAAGTCTGCCATTACGGATAATGGAATTCTGTTAATTAACAATTATTATGAAGGATAAACAGGTAACTAGTTAGTTCCAGTGCCTGCAGATACAGTTCACAATAACCCAGTTAAATATTAAATTCATATTTGTACTGGATAAACAAATTCCCCTATATTTACTGATATTAATGACGTATTTTGTGTGCGTGTTAAAGAGTTATGAGTGAATAATGCTGCATAAACATAATGAATGATAGTTTTGTCTAACTAAAGACTTTAATACATAAGAAGGGAATATTTTGGTTCTTACAAGCAAGCAATAACGGTAGGAACTTGGAACTTGATTCAATTCACCACCACGCCCATTTGTTGTTGAAAGTAGTCGGGCATTGCACATTGACCGTTATAGTAAGTCAAATAAGGATTATAATACAAATACTATGGCAGCCACAATTTTTTAAAGGCACTAACTTTAAATCAAACTAATCCCATAAAAGCTCGAATGGCAATGCTATTGTGGCCGTTGACATGATAATTTTGAATGAATTAAGGCAGATTATTATCTAACATTTGGTGAAGAAAACAGGCAATCTCACAAGTTATGTAAATTAAGTTTTTGTAAATTCGAATTCTAATTAAGGCATAAAAACATAGTAACTAAGACCTGATCCAAGGAAGAACAAGATTTATTTTATCTTTGCAAGTTAAACAGCTGACTTTAATTTTGAATTGCAGATTTCGTATAAATTATTAAAACATAGTGTTAACACTCTTGTTATTGCTAACATCTTTAATTCAATTGATTAATTAAAAAATATGATTTATAAATTACCAATAAAATATGAGTATGTTATATGAGTTGGTTAACACAAGTAAGGTTAAATGATAGTTGATTTATTATGTTAAAGGAAGTGTTCGACAGTTCAAATAAATAACATCTACTTTGCCAAAAATATTGTTATGACAATAAGCTGTAAAACCTTCATTTATATAATAATTATTTAAATTATATTTTGTGTCAGAAAACACAGAATTTGAAAAACCAACCTTCTTATGGCTATGTACATAAGCACAGAAAACAACATCCATAAAGTCCTCCATAGTCACACAAATATTTGCCGAATACATTGTTTTAATCAAATTATTAACACCACAACAACACAAAAAAACGAAAGCACGAAACACGACGCCTGCGCAAGGATAACAGTCAAGTAATGTCTTTACAACAGCGCGAAACACACTGAACGACCAGACCGCGACTTCGCCAATATAAACTATAATATCAATCCACTGACTCACACGGGGGACGGTATAGACCGCAAGAACCATACACTGACGTCAATGTATGCGTCGGATCGACGACCACATTAAAAATCCATTGATTTTGCGGAAATCCAATTTTTCATTGTCTGTTCTAAAAAGTTCTTAGAATTGTTTAAAAAATTCGTCTATTTTCTTCATGTTTGTTGTGACGCACGTTTCAGGAATTAATTAGGTTCAATGCACTAATTAAAATGTACATATTTTTGTGTTAACCAGTTATTGATTAGTTAACTTAAAAACATGCAAATGAAAAGGGTTTACTTAATTTATGGCAATATGGTGCGTATGGTTTTAGAGGGTTAGAATTAGGTACCTGGACTGATACCAAATAGTGGATTTGCTGGTTTGGACGGCCTTGACATCGTCAATTTGCGAATTCCATCTTATACTTGTTGCTTCAATAAATTATTATTTTTTTTTATATCTTTTTTTACAGTTGAATGAGAAACATGTCGTGAGGAAAGTTAGATGGTTATAGTAGTGGAATTCCAGAGAAACGATGAATGGACTGTGTGAAGATGGCAAGAAAAGAAGTATCTGATGAAATGACGTATAGGACTATGAAAGAAGATGACCGCTGCGCCGATCCCAAATAATTTGGGATCAGGGCACGAGAATCCTGCCGAGATGCCTGTTCAAAAGAGATCAGTAGCCCCGGAACATAAAGGGCAAAATAAAGAAAATGGGTGGGTTTTAGTCATTAAAAGTTTGACACCCCCTCCCCCGCTCCACCCAGAACGGGAGAAGATACTAGTTTGATGATTTTTTATCCCCATACGTACAAAAGGGAAGGTAAGGTAGGAGATTTTTTTTTACAATTCAAAAGTGTTGGTAGTGGTTTAATCTATTTGATATAAATGCTTTGAGTTTTGTTTTGAGGTTCTCCAACATCACCTTTATTCGAAATAATTATTAAGTGCAAATCTTTAGCATGTCTTCTTCATCCGGCGCAGTTTTTTTTACGCTAGGGGGTTTAAATCATTCCGATTTCATGGTAACGGATTTCTCGTCAATGTCACTTGAAATTCTGTATGTCTTTAAAGTTATCAATGTTATTGAACTTTAAGTGAGTTTAAAAATCTAGAACAAAGTTATTAATGCTTGAATAAAGTTCATCAGTTTCATCAATTGTTCTGGAATCAGAAATATCCTGCATTAGTATAGTAAAATGTACGTTATAAAGATGACTGACCAGATTCCACTAAGTAATTAAATGAATTGTTTCTGTGAAGTGGCATATGTCATTGGTCTTATGATTTTCTCAACAATCCCATCATCACTTAAGAAGGATCTTGATTGAGGATGAGTCTACTTGCTGGTAATAAAAAGAATTGTTCGTAAAATTGCAGTTTATTTAGATTCTTATGTGTAATGGCTATTTTTGGTCGTCCTTGTTTCTTTGTTCTAGAGAGTTCTAAGTAAACTGTCAGGATTATCCATCTTCCAATGATATTGTTAATAGTTTTTGTGTACAAGATTAATTTGAAAGCTCCTGTAACCTTAAACAGAGAGAATTGGTATTGTATACTTTGTACTTGGTAAGTTAGTAACTGCTGTTTGGAATTAAAAGGCTGTTTGCATATTAGTCACCTTTATTCTCTAGTTGCCAGTTATTTTGTTTTTTTTTTAAAGAGGATCAAATAGGTATTGTTAAATGTTAGCGTTTCAATAATGAAAAGGAAAAACTTGTAATATTTTAATGTAATATTATAATTTTTCCGTTATATGTGAACTCCATGACCTAATTTTTTTTGTTGTACAGTACTTTAACGGCGACATTTACGCAGTAAGGTACTCAGCTAGTCACTACAATTTTATTCGTCATCGAAATTGCTGCTAACAATGCATTAAAATTGTATGCGAAATCAGAAACTGTTTGTATGAAAACTCCTGCTAGTACTACGATGTACGTCAGAAGTTTATGATTACATTTTTTTTTATCAAATTCATTAAAACGGAATTATTGATTCCGGCGCCAAAGTCGATAACATTGACGTTATGATCTTTTATCCATACGTCACTTAATTGTTATAGGAAACTAGCAAGAATTTCATTTGTACACAGGAAAAAAATAATGTCTTGTGAAGAAACCCAAACGAAAACCAAAGACTTGTTACATCCGGATAACGTTAAATTCAATACGTAGTTACAGTCCCAAAAAGGAAGACTCATTTCCATAGCCCATGAAAGTAGCCTGTCCATCCCCATTCGTAGGGGGCTTTTCCAAGGTTGCAATAAGAGGAGGATAATTATGTGTGTACCTATAATAACGGTCACGGTTACTAGTGCGATGTCGTCAATGTATCTGAATGAGCGGTTTCAACGGCGCATTCCCGCAAATGACTCCTTAGTCATTGACGACTCATAAGGTTTGGCGTAACAATCTGCACGTAATTGGCGAAGCTGACACTGATCGTCACCAATGCTGCGTATTGGCGAATCCAGGTCATTAGTGTTTCCTTTTGGTTTTAAATATTTGTCAGAGAGGAGTCTTATGTAATTTAGAAAGTACTTATAATGACGTTGAAAGAATTGATCAATGGTTTTGAAGGTGGAAGTGTATTTTAACATGAATAATTTGATATAGTCATCATCTGTCTAGCCTTTTCCCAACTTCGTTAAGGTGGACTTCCAGTCTAACCGGATGCAGCGTACCAATATTTTATATGGAGCGATGGTACATCTGACCTCTACAACACAATTAGTGTTAGATAATACGATACAATTGGTGAGATTAGTTGTACGAATTTCGCGGCACTGTAACAACTGTCAAAAATGTACAAATGACAACTGGGACCGACGGGTTAACGTGCTTACCGAGTCATGGAGGAAACTCGGTATGTAATGGGTAGTCACTCATCCATGGATCAACCTAGGAATATCGACCTAAGTGACGGTTATTATTTAAATCACCATCAATTATTTCTTGCGTAGAGTTACATATTATTTTAAAGTATAGAATGCTTGGTTGACTTCATGAAGAGTCGCCCCTTGTATGGTTACAGGCAGCGCAATTGATTGAGTTTATTCCACAAAATGATATATTATGAACGTAGGCAAAGCCGCATTCTCTACAGCATACACACGTTCTCTATAGAAACGGTTCCGTTTATGGTGATGTTGACGTGGTTGCGGGTTTGTATCTTTACTCGTAGCAGTGCCGGTTAAAAAAATACAAAAGTTACATTTTAATGCAAAGTTAACTTTTGCTTGTCATCATAGTATGTTATTGAGAATGGCTCATTACTTAGACTAAGTTTGTAGCTGAAATCAATAAAATTACTGGAGTATATTTTCGTGGTCATTATCATAAGAAAATGACGTCAATGAAGCTGTTTTACTTAGTTGAAATAGCTTTATCATTTGAAGTTATTGAGTTCAGTCAAAGTCGATTTGGCATGACAAGTAACTTTTTTGTTGTTAAAACAATTATTTTCGTCGTAAGTCATATACGAGCTCAAATACTTACGAGCACGATTGCTATAAAAATATATACAAATGCTATAAAAATGTTTGGAACTAGTGGAGTTCCTCCAGGCGCGACAATCGGGCCTTCCTTGCTCCATTAATTGAATTGAATTCTGAATATTGTATAACAAATAGTATTGACTTAACATTATGAATAGGCATTACTAGTGATATGTAATTAATTTATTTTTGCTTCTTAGTATAGGCATGCGATGCGGAGGAATGAGGAATGTTATAAGTATGAATGTGGATGGGTCAGGTCAATAGCTGTACAAATCCACAATCATGCTAAAAACTCCTCTACTTCTATGAGTAATGTCAAGGACAAATAAACGATGGATGGACTGTAAGAAGGATGATATGGTAAATAAGTAGGTGTCCGATAAAATGATAATAGAGGAGTATGGATGAAGAAGACATGCTGAACAGACTCCAAATAACTTGGGTTAAAGGCAGGAGAATGATGATGAAAGAATTGATGTTGCATACAAAAAAATAGTCAGATCTCAGAAAGCTCGTTGTTTATTAACTGTATAGAATAGAATAGAATATACTTTATTGCATAGCAAAAATTGAAAAAAAAACAAACTGGTTAATAAAAAGTGCTAAATCTATGGTTACAATGGCGGTCTTATCGCTAATAGCGATATCTGCCAGACAACCTTTGGATGGATTTTACAAATATAAAAATACAACGGGGGGTAGTCAATGGTGTACCTACTGCTAATACATTATACATACATTATTACTGTATATTATTATCCAAAAATTAAACAAAGTTATTTTAAGAATGGTTTATCTTTGATCAAACCAAGGTAATCGTTTGATCTCTGAGGAAATGGCATTGATTGTTTGACGTCAAAATAATCGTAAGGTACAAAAATCTAGGTTGAATATATTGTTTCTTTAGTTATTTTAATATCGTTATGTAAATGGACTGGTGTTGGATTTCTAGATGTTAATCACCGTGAGAATTTTTGTTCTTTTTTACTTCCTATTTTAAAAATAGTTTGTAAAAATAACGATATTTAAATCACACACACACATATTCTTTGACGGACTAGGCAATCACTTTCAACACGTTTCTGAGATCCAGAAAGAGATCAGGATTGATTTAAGATTTCCGGTATCATAGCCAAGATTTAATTAATCAAAAAACGTGATTTGTCTTCAAATATCTTCTCCATTCCTCTTCTTAAAAAATTCGACAACTTCAGATACGTTTTGAGTTTGTTTTTGTCTTGTTTTAAACTCGGCTTTCAGCCATCATCATCTTATCGTTGATATAATGTTATTTTAAGAATTTACTTTCACATATATTTACATTATTTATTATACAGACTAAAATATTTATAAAAATTAAAGAATTTAAGGGCGTCAAAATAATTCGTCCTCAACGCTGTCATCGGTGAATGTACTCAGAAGGCTGCCACCATTACCACGTTGAATGGCAATGCTGATTATTCCACCAAAAAATCAACCAGCCTTCTGGTTGTGGGAATAGTCAGTCAACTAGATGACACGGTTGGCGCAGTGGTTGAGCGATCGACTGCTGCGCTGCGTGGGTTTAATCCCCGCACGGAACAAATATTTGTATGAGCTACAGATAGTTGTTCCGGGTTTGGCTGTTTGTGTATGTGACTTTAATTGTTTGTAAACGCACCCACAATACAGAAGAAATTTCTAGTATGGGGCAATGAAGAGAGGAAAGAAATTTGAAGAAAGAAAAAAGGCGGTTCGGAAATATTCCGAAATGCTAAGTGGTCTATGGTCCCAGTGTTTCAACCCTAAAAACTGGCATTTTGTCTGGCATTCATTCCTACTATAAATTTATTGGCCGACTAATACTATTACCGTGTGACTGTCTACTTAAGCTTCAAAACTCAGTTAGTACAGACTTTCACCGTTTTTTTTTTTGAACTATTTGAGTGTCTTCATTAATATTTATAGTCATGTTGCTTGCTTACTGAAGGGAACGAATATTTTCTATGTTATTATTTTTTGTTGATAAATAAATTAAGCATTAAGTAATTACTCAATTAATTTTGTATGCCGTAAGGCAAAATGTATCGGAACTCTCGTGAAACTGACCAACATATCTGTACCTAGATTTAAGCATATAAAAAAAAATATATAATTATTTATTAATAATTTTTGAATAATGCGTTGCCCCACACTAGGAATTTTTCCTTTGTCGTGGGTGCGATTACAAACATTTAAACTCACATACACATACAGCCAGACCCGAAACGACTACCTGTAGGTCACTTCTATTTCTACTGACTAAAATGACCTCTTGGTAAGATTGGCTGATACACTTACAGCCCAATCCAAAGACATCTTTGTTGTATGTACAACATGCAAATGACAACCAAAACCTTAAAGGAAACTCGATATGATATGTGATGGTCACCCATCCACGGAACGACCTAGGCAAGCGCGTCTTAATCGCGAAGATCGACCTGTGTGGCTATTTCAATTACACAGCGCATATGTAAGTGTGTTGTGTACACACGGCGACAGATCAACCTATACAAAACCAGTTTATGCGGATCTCTCATTGTACTTGAAATTTATGGCGTACGATCCGTTGTTGAGAGAGCAGCATAAACTGGTTTTGTATAGGTTGATCTGTCGCCGTGTGTACACACGCTTTACAAAAATTTTGTGTGTAAAAATAAAAAAAAAACTTTATTTTTAAGTCGAATTAAAATAAAAGACGATTTTTTTATATGACCTACCTACTTTAGTCGTATTCGCCCTAATTGGGATAGGAATTTTATATTCCCCTGATAATAATAGTGCTATAAAATGAAACTGGTTTTATTAGCAAGAGATATTCACACGAAACTAGTTTTAGAACTTGTTACTATTGTTGACAACTGTTTGACGTAGCCAGAGAGTTTAAAAACAAATACTAACGACGAAATATTTCAAGTTTTTAAAAAACGAAGACTAATGGATAACGGTCACTTTAAGCGCAGAATGAACGTTACGTAGATGGTATAAAAACTTAACAACAACAAAAACAAACGACTTCCAAAAAAAAGACGGTAAATATATTTTCTGCCGGAAGTCAGTGACTTTTGTTTGATTCATATTTTTTTGCCACCGACTTCCGGAAGTAAATTTTATAGAAAAGTTTCTTACTTCATCCTTTTTAGTTATGGTATAATAGCATTTCACACAAATTCTTAAAAAGTATTCATTTTCCATTGATACTAAAAGATATATTTTTAGCATATTGCCTAAATACACTAATAACAAAAAAAATATTGCTGTATGTGTTTTAACTTACATAAATAAACATTACTTAAGATATCGGTAACAATATATAATAGACAGTTAATTTTTTTTTTAATTATTTAATTTTTTTTTAAATATACTATAAGAAGAAAATATGTATTATACAAGATAACTCATAAACTACCGTAGCAATAAAGATAAAATTCCTCTTCGGGAGTATAACCATTTCGATTATAAAATGAATTTTGGAAATCAGCCCCCAAATAACGGAGAAATCGCGAAAAAATTATAAAAAAAATGAGAACCACCTCCTTTTTTTGAAGTCGGTTAAAAAAGCAGCAAACCCTCGAGACTATCAATAATTAACACTACACTGTAATATAAATTATAGACGCTAACAAACTTTATGATTATATAATAGGTAAACCTCAACACAAAAACTCCTTTAACAATAGATTTAATGTTAATGAAGCAAATTAGAAAAACACACAACACCTAAAATTTCAACAGCGTAACCAATTCTCTCATACTTTCTCTGTCCTTCCTATATTGTTGGAAGTCATTAGAGAGAGACGAAAGACAGTTTCACATGTACTGGGAAGTAGCCAGATGCCATTATGTCAAGTACATTTATGACGCACGTGAGGCCTTTGACAGAACGCATCTGCTAACAAGTTGATCTTCGTGTGTTTGTATTTACTTGTTTATTTTTTTTATTTGCCTCTTTGAAGTTATAGCGAGGTGATTTAAATATGATATAGGAAATAGGAGTTCAATATTTTGGCAAGGCTGGAATGTGTTTCAAGGTCTCATTTCAGGGTTACGTGAGAGATGTTATTGAGCACTGACAGGTTAATGATCTTATTTCTTTGAAGTATTTCTTATTTGGGCCTTTTTTCGGATGAGAAATCATCAAGAACTTGTCCCGCTCTGGGCAAAGCAGGAGGGAGTGTCAGCCTATTACTGGCTTAAACCCACCCATGTTCCTTCTTTTGCCCTTTTGTGTTCTGGGGCCGCGGTATCTCTTTCGAACAATCCGCAAACCCGGCAGGTAATGGCCCTGGCAGGCGCCTCTGCTTCTCTTTTCTTCTTTCTTACCATCAATGTTGTCTTGAGGACTGAAATGAGGTGGACGAAGGAAGCTAACCCAAAATAAGGCTATCAACGTAGCTTGATTGATGGAATTAATTACTTATGCATGAAGTTTTAATCCTACTAATATCCTTATCATCCTACTTCTTATTTCTTACTAATATTATAAATGCGAATGTTTGTCACTTTTTCACGTGAAAACGACTGAACGGATCTTGATGAAATTTGGCACAGAGGTAGATTATAGTCTGGAATAATACATAGGATACTTATTTTTTCGATATGACGCGGGCCAAGCCGCGAGCGCCAGCTAGTAAATAAATAAACTCGCGACTTGAATAGATTCTGGCTATAATTATGAACTCGGGAACATAGACACGTTAGTTTTGTCGGCATGATTTGGCAGGGTTTGGGTCTCAATAAAATCATGGTATGGGTTTGATTGTTAGACATTCAAACTTATCTGAATTTCTAACAATCAGTCTTACTTAGTACCTAGTATTTTACCTAGGTTTTGAAAGAAAGGCGCTGCAAACAGAAGGCCGACATAGCTTTTTTACATCTGTATTAGGTTCAGCCCTAACAAAAATGAAAGAGGCAAGTGTTGATTGATGGCTATTCCATAAAAAGTATTTCGTCTACTACTACTACTCGAAATACTTTTGAACTTAAGTAATATTGCCTATAATGTATGCAAATTTTGCAGATTTACGAATATTACTAATGTGAATGTTTGAGAGGATGGATGTATGGATGTTTGTTACTCTTTACGTCAAAACGGCTGAATGGAACTTCTTTCTTTATTTTATTTTATTTATTGACCTTGTAGTCACCACTTAAGGACATATGTATAAAAGTAATTAAAAACAAATAATATTATGTTTAGCGCACGTTATTAGATAATATATTACCACATAAATGTTTATGTACGTGTTTCTGATTTATAAAATAATAATATCGATGTCACGTAACCCTTTTAAATAACGATTAGTTTAACAAACACTTTAAAAAACACATTCTTGACAATTAACTTTTATTTCACAGAAAATCTGTAAAAAATGAAAATTGCCAAGAAACTGTTTTTTTTATAAAAGATGAGTGGTCTGCCATGTTTCTTGGCCGACCATGACAACTTTAAGAAGAAACTTATAATAAACAAAAAAAAAAAAGTTTAAATATCGAACTTTGGGTCTTTGTCTTATCTTCGTCTTCGTTTTTTTTTATATATTTAAAAATTAAAATAAAAAACTAAACATTTGTGGTGATGCCATTATTACAGATTACAGATCTACTTATGGTCAATAACAAAAAAACCATTTTTAATATTAACAGAGTTCAATCATCGCTAATGTTCACAGCACCTATTACAATTTCCGTTCCATAAATAGAAACAATGGCGTGCGCCAACGCATGCCGTTATACTCAAATTGATCCATTACATGAATTTGGTAAGGCCTTGAGGCTAAACCTTAATTCAATAGATATGAATTGAAATTACATTATGCCGTTGAAATGTCAAGTACATAAAGCATTGATTGAATACATTGTTAGTTGAAATATTATTGTAACTAACTTCATGGTTAAGAAAAACATAACATTTCTTAAAAAATAACGGCTATCCACCACAAAACTTGCCTCAATTATAAGGAACAGCGGATTGTTTTTTTACGCTAAATTGGTGGTGGTCCTATTAAAGATTTATATATATATATATAGAAGTGAAGTCTGCAAATCTGAGGGCTGCGAGGGCCTTGACCTGTCGGGGCTGCAGGTTGGTTCGAAAAAGATACCGCGGCCACGGAACACAAAGGGCAAAAAAGGAACATGAGTTTCATCCTACTAATATTATAAATGCGAATGTTTGTGAGGATGGATGTATGGATGCAGGTATGCTTCTTACGGATCTTGATGAAATTTGGCACAGAGGTAGATTATAGTCTGCAATAACACATAGGATACTTTTTTTCAATACCATGCGGGCGAAGTATAAGTCTGACACTTTTTTTCCGCTCCGCCCACAGTGATAGGAGACATTTGATAACTTCGCATCCGAAAAAAATGGTAACTCCATTTTTTAGTAGTTCAACTTGATGGTGGCCAAAATGTTACCAGACATTTCTGCCACCAGCTGTAGACGATGGTATAAGGAAGGTATTTGTTCTTTTTAAAAATATGTGCCATTTCAATCATTGAAACTGAATATTTATTTACCTAACCAGATACTATCCTACTATATTATTATTAGGATCCTACTATAATATTTTATATGCGAACATTTGTGAGGATCGATCGATGTATTGATGTTTGTAACTCTTTCACGTCAAAACGGCTAAAAGGATCTTGATGAAACTTGGTACCGAGTTAGATTACAGTCTGGAATAATACATAAGATACTTTTTTTCCATCTTCAAGCGGGTGAGGACGCGGGCACCAGCTAGTAGTATATAAAAAAAAACTAAGAAAATCAGTGAGTATTCCCTAATCAGTACTTAACAAGAAGAGACTAAACTGACCTACTGTACTTTAAACCCGAGAATCTAAAATTATAATATTAAATTCGCATAAAACAAGTCACATTCCAATTACTAAATATATGATTTTGTGACGTCATATAGCCATATATATTGAATTTTCCTGTTTACTTTTTCCTTCTAATGGAATAACGAACGTCATCGTTATGATGATAAAACCATTTGTGTCAATCACTTGGTAGGCCTAATTTCGCAGAATATACAGTTAACAGGGATTCCCTTTGTACATAAGACTGAAGGTATTTAAAATAATATTTAATATATTTATATTTAATAGTATAAAAGCGAAGTGAGTTGGTTGTTTGTTACGTCTTCACGCCTAAATGGCAACCGACTTAGATGAATGTTGGTACAGAGTACTACTGTACAGAGAACTACTGTACAGAGATAGTGAGAAAAGGGGGAGAAAGTGTATGTGTGTGTCTGTTTGTTTGTCTGTTTTTCACAGCAAAATGGAGCGACGAATTGGCCTGATTTTTAAGTGGAGATAATTGAAGAGATGGAGAGTGACATAGGCTCTTGATGTCTCTTTCTATCCCCGCACTTTCCTAAAATCAAGGCTGGACGCGAGCCGCGGGCAAAAGCTAGTTGTACATGCCAATACGAGAAATGGGTGAGGTTCGCAGGCAAACGGGATTTGTGACACAAGAAATGAGATCCTATATCGAAAGGGATTGACTTAAACGATCAATTTACTTCTGAATAAATAAATATAACTAACCAATTTATTTATTTATGTATGCATGACCCAACAGTTAAAATTATGCAAATATTATCATTTAATGATTCAAAGATAAAAATCAATAGTGTATCGTCCACACGATCAAACGTGAAGATATCATTATATTTGAATAAATTATAGTATATTATTTGTATATATGTATATTATAACAGTATATTTAAAACCTTCGATAACAAATATTTTTTACTTTTATTCAAAAATCATGATATTAGTTCTTCTTAACAAAAAAATACTATATTCAGACCATTGTTTAAATAAAAATACCCACAGACCAATAGGTAATGACCTCCTGGAACTAAGCCTATCTGGTAAATCTATAGGGAAAATTGCCAAATTACTTAGTACAATGCGAAATCCCGTGGTAGTATGAAAACCACGTCATTGTTGTACTTGACATATTTGTTAGAGGACGAGGCATTGACATTCTAGTTACGACCAAACCTTTGCCATTGAAGATGTTTCGTGGTTTTACGACTGTAGGTAAAATAGTTTATTAAACTTTGGTTAACCTGAGGCTAGACATGCCGAACGAAATTCAATCGCACCAATTGTGTCATTGTAATACAGCTACCCTACCATGACGTTTTAAAGCAGAACTTATTCCGCTGAGGGAAAGAGACAGAGCTATACCGGGTGTCTAGCACCATCTCTTTTACTCAGTGGAATAAGTTCTGTTTTAAGATGTCATAGTAGGCCTACTGGTGTTTAAATTGACACGAATAATCATTTAAACTCGACGGCTACAGTGGGACGCGCTCAGTGTGACCAGAGCTTTAATAAAAAAAGTCATAAAAAAGAATTACAAAAATCGGACCAGTAATAGTACTCTAGTGCCCACACTAAGTATTTCTCCTGTAGCGTTTTTAAAAAATAGTAATATATATTTATTAGTATCACTATTCGGCTCTAAATATTTTTGAGACGTTGTTTTGGGGTTATCATTATGACTATCCTAAATAATGATATTAGAATATTGTGCTCTGAAAAGTGATTGAATACTGACTGAAAAAATGCATCTTGATCTTCTTTTGTTAGTAACACGCAGACATCTGCAGTAACTATGGTTACGAATGCCAATTATATATCTCGTGATAATAATCATGGATAACTGCATAACACGTATACTAATTGGCCATTGTTTCAGCTTGACCTCAAGGATCCCTATATCTGTCTTGGTAGGTGTGTGCGAGGTGTCAAAACAATATTGACACTTGAATCAGCCATGTCAAACCTTTGGCATCGGTTAGTTTCACACGGAAAACTTCGTTAAAATGACACATTATGTTAGAAGAAACGTTATTTATACGCTTTTGGGAATACCAGGAGATACACAGAAAGGGATCACGTAGGTATGACAGCACTGTTATATTTACAATTTATTGTTTTACATGTATACCTAAAACTATAATATTCAAGCTAAATCCCAACCACTGAAATAATTAAGTTATGATGACAGGTAGACTAAAGAATGCGTGTATTCTGTAATTTATTCAAAAAATCTGATTTACTTAATGAAAATCGCTCTTTTTTGTTTTATTTTTTGCGAATGGGAAATCAACAAATAACTTCCCCCGCCGGAGGCGCGGGCAAGTGTCGGGCATTTATTGACTAAAACCCACCCATGTTCCTTCTTTTGTGTTTTATGTTCCGGGGTCGCGGTATCTCTTTCGAACAACCCGCAATCTTGGTAGGCGGTGGCGCTGGCAGGCCCATATGCATGAAAATCGCTCGGTAGTGCACTTAGAACGATGGCATTTATATTATTCGTTAGCTTATATCTTCAATATTAATATACTATCATCTGCCATGCCCTATAGCAGTTCATTTGTTGTAAGTCATGACAATTGCCAGTTGTCAAACAGTTTAGGAATGTGGGCATAATATATAATTGCTCACCCCTCTTAAAATAAATAGTCTTTGTCCTTCTCTAGGTCGAAATCAATTGCCTTCCCAAATTTCGTAACGATCCGATCAGAAGTTTAATCGTTAAAAAATAACATACATATAACATGTTACTTTCACATTTATATATTAGTATAGATAATCTTATTAAGTAATCTTGATAAATTAATCAAAACTTGCATTGCGTTTTAATGGTGGCTTAAAAAGATTGAATTTCGTCGTAAGATTTCGAAACCTAGGATTATAGTTGACGTCAGCAGCTATTCACATTATAAACCACAAATACATAGAAACGTACATATTTCAACTCATTTATCAAAGTAATAAATCGGACATTGAAACTTATCTATATTTATTTCATCGGGTCTAAAAAGCCTGGCAGTATGGCCGGTTCCTTTCCCAGACATACGGTGCGCATTGATGGACAGACAGACAGACAAATTGTACACTTTTTGTACAAAACCCGAGATAGATGTAGAGATAGCCATGTTTATGTACTTTTAAGTGTACCTAAATACCAGAATATTGGTCTTAGAGACATGTATTGAATGGGTATGTCAGACACTTGTTTACATCGTATTAATTTTTAAGGAGTTAGAAATGACGAAGGTCTTTTTGTATCATAGACAAAAATTTCTGTATTGCATACTATCATTTTGACAAAGCTCATTAGATTTTTCTAATGAGCTGTCAAATTATTCAAATTAAGAACGTTTACGGTGTTGTTATAGTTAAATTAATGTAACAGACAATCTATTGGTGGGAAGGGAGAAAATAATAAGAAAGAAAAAGTATTTATTTGATTTGCCAATGACACAACAGAGAAATTAAATTAAAAAAATACTATTCAACAATAAAAAATAAAACATTTAAATTAAGTTGGTCCTGTAGCCCTACTATGACCTCTTAAAGCAATTCTTATTCCGCTGAGGGAAAGAGACAGAGCTATACAGGGTGCCTAGCACCATCTCTTTCACTCAGTGGAATAAGAATTGCTATAAGATGTCATAGTAGCCCTTCTGTTCTTGTACGAGGCCAAATACATGGTGGTGTCACATTTAGAAAAAGTGGGTGTATTTATAAAAAAAAAACTTTTATTCGGAAATAAGGATGTTTGCCGATGGCTTACTGACGTAAGCAGACTAGTATCTTCGGAAAATATCGTCAAGTAATGCGTATCTTCTAGAATACAGATTGGAAACCTTTATTTCAAATTCGTTAAGCTCGGCTAATTTGATGCCTATCTCCCTATATCGCATTACTAAACGTTCATATGCAAACTATAGTTTTAAATGACGTCAAAGTTTCGAATAATATAGTTAAAACCGCTAACGTAATGCATTTTAATTAATTACCGATAAAAATCGACACCAGAGCTTCTATTTGAATAACTTTCGTAAGGTAAGGTAATTCAACATTTTCTTGTTGTATAAGGTTTTATTTAAGTGGTACCTACTCTACTAGAAACTGGCTAGCATAACTTGACCAAAGGTGAATAGAAGTTTTTTTTTGACAAGACGCGTTATTGGAGAAGTCAGAAAGTACATCACGGTTGTAATACCCGGAGTGTTGGGCAGAGATGTAAATTAACATTTCGCCAGTTATTTAAAAGTCCCATGTGATAACCCCTCTATTGCCATCAACTAGGAACAACTCCAGACTACATGGCTGTCATCTGAAAAATTCTTAATAAAAAAGCCCAATATAACCCGACCCACGTGGGATCTGAGCCTATCCCGACTTGGGATATGAACCCAAAACCTCAAACTCAACAATCGCGCTTGCAACCACTAGACCAACAAGGCAGTCCTATTGACTATTGAATTTTTTTTTATGGACTACAAATATTTGTTCCAGATCTGGCTGTTTGTGTTGTGTGTTTAAATGCTTGTAAACGCGCCCACGATACAAGAGAAATTCCAAGAAAAAAAATGGTTAAGAAGTTGTTTAGAATCCAGAAGAGATGTGGTATTAAACAATGACAACCTCGAAATAAGCTGTCCAATATGTCACTGTTTTTTTATTATATCGTTGACTAACTTACGCCCGCGGCTTCGCCCGCGTTAAATTTGGGGTTATATAGTTCCCCTTGCGCCTTATGGATTTGTAATAGCAACGCTAAGTTTTCCCTTTTCTTCCCTCTTTCTCCCTCACAACCCACTTTTTTCAAAAAAATATTAGCCTATGTCCGTCTCCTGGTTCCCAAATATCTCTGTACCAAAATTCATCAAAATCGGTTTAGCCATTAAAGCGTGAAGAGGTAACAAACAAACAAACTCACTTTCGCTTTTATAATATTAGTGAGGATAGCAATTTGGGTCGTTTGAAAACATCCTCATGCGTTTTAAAAAGCACACGCGTCACAAATAGTTTTTTACATAAATAAATTCCAGCGAAAATTGTTATGTAGATCCGTGTCTAAATAAGGAAATGGCAGTAGTTCCAAATTTTTCCTACATTATACTAAATCTGTTTTAAACGAAATGGATCATCAAACCTAAACTGAGGTATTTACTGTTTGTTTGCATTGAAAAAAACTCTCTATATAGGTCTTAGGGCAATCCAAAGTATGTCTGTATTTTACATCTGTGCTTTAAAAATGAGATCTGTGTTACATGGTAATGGCATTGAATTTAGTTCCTATGTAATGACACTAAGAATCAGACTCCATTAACCGCGAGGTAACATTTAATTCACGGATTCTCAAATAATAAACAAAACGTTTAACACTTACATATTCCAAGAACAGCGAAGAAAATCACACGGTTAATTTTATTACCTGAAAACATACACAAAAAAAACATTAAAAAAACAATTCTCTTAAATCAATAAGTTAAAACAAACACGGCAATAATTGAATTCAGTAACAAGGGCAACATAACAATGCTTTAATTCGATGTAGAAAAAAAGGCAAAAAACAAACTGTCGCAATTTTCAAATGACGTAAATCGCCGCCGGAAATTGGCGTGTCAAACGCGTATCTATTGAGACGCACTCGTGCGCATCGAACCGAATAGGACACTGTCAATTATCACAGTGAGATAGTTGCGGGATATAGCAAAGGTTTAGTTTTTTTTTTTTTTTTTTGCTGTAACTCCAGCAAATTCTTCTTTATCGTGGGTGCCAGACCCGGAGCAATTATCGGTGGGCAAAACAAATATTTGTTCCGTTCGTGAATCGAAGCCGCCCTGTATGGAACATAAGGGACCATCGCTTTTAAAGAGTATGGTATTTCTAAAGAGACTTTTTATTAAAATGTATGATAGGTCAAAAATGTATGGCTTCATACATTTTTGACCTATCCATAATCGTTTTAAGTTAGCGGATAATTCATCATTCTTGTATCTACGAGGTTATTAAGATTGGTCAAAGTTTCTGATTCAACCTTCTGCCATTTTTCTATGCTCTTTTAATGTTTTGATTTATGGCCGCGCTCTCTTACACAACAATTGCCCTTGATCGGAGGTACAGAAAGCAATATCAAGAATCCGGGTCGAAGGACCAGTATCTATCAGATTTTTTCCTGATCCCGCATAAGCAGGATCCAAAATCTTCCTGTCAAGGGTGGTCCAAGACCCAAATCAGAAAGTTCATCTTGGATAAAAGTGGCTTTACTTTTACCTCATTTATAATACTACTAGCTTTCGCCCGCGGCTTCGCCCGCGTTAAATTTGGGGTAACACAGTTCCTCTTGCGCCTTATTGATTTGTAATAGCAACGCTAAGTTTTCTCTTTTCTTCCCTCTTTCTCCCTCACTTCCCACTCTTTTTAAATAATTATAAATTAGCCTATGTCCGTCTCCTGGTTCCCATCTATCTCTGTACCAAAATTCATCAAAATCGGTTTAGCTATTAAAGCGTGAAGAGGTAACAAACAAACTCACTTTCACTTTTATAATATTAGTAAAGATAGTAGTTACTGCCATAGTATGTAGTTGTCAGTTGTAGAGTCGACAGTGTCTGTTCAAGGATGTAGGTAAAGAACACACATTTAAAAAAAAACTTTTTTTTCAATTAATTTCTTTTTTTTAATAAGTTCCAAGCTATCACTCTAACTATTTCCTTAAAGAATTAAATAATTTTATTAAAAAAAAACGGTCAAAAATTATACAGACTGACTCAAATTTGCATTTATAAAAGTTGTTAGAGTGGATTTTCAAAACTACCCGTTCATGTGCTCGCAATATTTTTAATAGTAACCTCTATGTCGGCCAAGGTAACGGCCGTCAATGACGTTAATTGATTAAATTATGATATAATCGTTTTGCTTAATTAAAATGTACACTTACATAATTAAAGACATCATAATTACACATCTCATGTTCTCCTTAAACTCCGACATGTGATACGTCGAACCTATATTTAATTTTGTACTTACGAAACAATTTTGTCTGTCTATCTATTACATTTTACGTCTTAGCGTCTGAAAGGTTTTCTATGCAATTTGGTACACAGTTAGATTTAAGTTAGGACTAAAACTTTTTTTATCGCTTAAGTAAGTTGTCTTGGGATAATTTGACATCCACGAGCATAAGTGAATGAGTTATGAACATTAAACAAAAGTATCTATATAGTTGATATGTTGTGACTATAATTATGTTAATTATAACCAGCCAGTAAGAAATCGATATTAAAAGTGAAAAAGAAAGGAGACTGGGCTCATATGACAAAACTAGAACAAGTTAAAAATGAAAGGGCGGCCTAAATATTATACCCTTGATTCTTTACCAATCTCATCGAAGTCATTTTAATATAATTTCATTTTATAATTTCATTATATATTTTTAAATTTAATATCACATCTCATTTTGATATAAACGAAATCAAAACTGAAATATTGTTCACATTTCTCCTAATTTTATTAATCCAAGTAATTCAATCTAAGAAAAACGAATATGACAATTTAACAATATTGACTGTATGAAATGATTTATGAAATCCCAGAAAAGTAACATATCATATTAAATCACAGCTCATATAATTCATGTCAGACATTTCAACTTCTTTAACGAGTGTATTAAACTGTTATTAAAAGTGATGTTGATTGTGACAGCAACCTTTACTTAGTAACCTTTCGTTAAAATTATTCTACATGATTTAGCCCAATCAATCATTTTCTTATACTGAACCCCCACGTTAATGTTACTTTACAAGCCAGTTGAAGTATAGTGGAGACAGTTTCTTTGAATTGAGTTTCTTCTTCTTTTCGTGTGAGTAGTAGTGCCTAAGTTGGTGATAAAAATTTTAAGCCACTTTTTTTTAAAAAGGGATATCATCAAATAACTTTCCTCACTCAGGGCGTAACGGGGTGAAGTGCTAGACTTTTAATGTCTAAAACCCACCCTTGTTCTTTCTTTTGCCCTTTATGTTCTTGAGTAACAGTAGCTGTTTCGAATAACCCCCACCCCCAGCAGGCAGATGTCCCTATGATTTGCTGATATCTCTTTGAGGCGCGCGTGGAAGACGAACGCGCCGTCGACACAGCTTACGGCTTTGGGCCTCTGATTTGGCTTGACATGCTGTAGAGAAATTATCTCTCAGGTATGTTGGTTTTCCTTCACTGAACTCAGTTAACCCAAAACACACGAATATCTGGCGTAGGGTTCACATAATTTACAAACAGTGTAATAAATTAGTGTATTAAGATGCTTAATGTGTTTAATAACAACAAAGATCATACACATGCAACGTATTTAGAGACGTATGCCTAGTTTTTTCCAACTATATTAGGGCAGGTTCCAGTCTAACCAAAATAGGAGCGGATGTCTACAGAACTAAACCACTTAGATATTGAGTGACACGTCTTGGTGAGACTAACCATCCGAAACGCGACCATCAAATGCTAAACATATCAATGTTGATATAGCTGGAACCCTTAAACCAACAACAATTAACGCTCCTAATAGACACATCAAACAATACTCAATAGCCTTCAGTAGGCCTACTATGACATCTTAAAGCAGAACTTATTCCACTGAGTGAAAGAGATGGTACTAGACACCCTGTATAGCTCTGTCCCTTTCCCTCAGCGGAATAAGTTCTTTAACACGTCATGGTAGGGTAGCTGATCACATAATAATATCAAACAAAATCCAACAGCAATTGTCACTTGCAACCACGCTCCGCTAGTTTTGTTTAGACACACGTCACGGTTGATATTGGGGCAACAATACTATGTTTGCTTAGTTATACACATGATGTAGAACTGGGCCAGATATGACGTCAATTGTCATTAACCACGCAACGCATAAAACTACTGAGAAATGCGGAATTTTGTGTTGCGAAAACTGTTTACCTGATGTAATACAGGAATGTGCTATGTAAGGGATTATAGAGGGAGCACTTAACGTAAATACTTCGATTTTTGCATCGAAATACAATAATCCTTTAGCACTATAGTTACATTGTCAACAAACCAGTATCATAGGTGCTAAATAAATAAGTTCTTAAAATACTAAAATATAAAACGAGGATTTTTATTTTCAAATTGATATCTTACATTTACACCTCTGATAATAATAATTAATGAGGCCTGGTGAAATATTTGATGCCTTTTCATATTATTGAAAGAGTGTTTCAAGTAAATAACTAAAATAAATACTATGAACACAAAATATATTTCAAAAAAGTTCACTTATAAGATCTATTTACTGTAAAATAACCGTTTAACTTAGCAATGGCTGACGGAAATGTAAATATTTTCATAGTTTAATGCACTAGAAAGTACAAATAAGGAACTTATAATACGATCGATATTTACTTTTAGTTTCAAATGTAGAGATATCATACCTCTTACTTAAAAAGAGTGATTCTAATGATGATGACGAAAACATCTTAACTGATTTGCAAAACCAAACTATTTGAAGAGATGCCTTATTAACAATCACGTGTAGCTCTTAGAAGGAACCTTCAAAACGATCCGACACGTTTGAAAGCTGTTACATTTCACGAAACAATCAATGGTTTACAATTCATAAATATATTTGTCATGTTAGACACGTACCTAACAGAAACTTAGCGAAACGAATTGGGTGACATCGTTTATGTTGAACAAACAAGTATAATTACCACCAGTATAATAACTACAGTCTTTTGAAAGTATGTTTACGTATGACAGCAAAATCCCAAAAACTGACCTTATTGAAATAAGAATAAAGATCTTTGTTATTTGAAAGACTTGTGCAGCAACTGAACAACATCAACATTTTATTATTAATTTGATAGTGATGCCCAATCAGAAGTAAAGCAATAAAAGAACTGTATGTAAAGTCAGCCAAATGAAACTGAGGTTACCGTCAATATCGTTACATATTTTGGCATTTACGGTCAAGGTTGAGTTTTTGTTCCAATTAAATTTAATTAGCGGTTGTAACCGGCTGGAGAGACCCGAGTTACATTAAATGTGGTGAAAGAGAAGGTGCTTATCAGTGAAGCCTCGAAACAGATCGACAAAGTAAATCAATAGGTGAAGAAAGAGCTTTGAGAGTCATAAACTTAAATTATAAAACTGTGGGCAGTTTGAAATCACACAACAAGAAGTAAAACATATTCGATAAACCGTTTAACTCGGTTGCTTTAAATGAGTATGGAATAATGACGGACTTAATTCAAGAAAGAGAAATTCTTGGCAGGTGGTCAAGAAAACACACTAGAGAGAAAAGCAAGCAGAAACCATTAGGAAAATTATTATGCGTATTAAAAGGAACACTAAACAAAATAAGACACACATTAATGAACTGCCTCTTGACGGCGGTTACGCTTGCTTTGAGGTCTTAAAAAGTATTCGACATACTCCTAAGCCAGGGCATGATATATCGAATGCCAAATCTCATTCCAATATTATAAGATAACAAAGTCATATAGAAGAACATAAGCAGACATCACACAGAATTGAAAGAGGTTTGAAAGGAGAATGAGGAGGCATTTGCCCAGCAGTAGGAAAATAAAGAGGCTACTAGAAAAAAAAAACAAGAAAATATACTTTCGCATGTATTAATTAGAGACAGAAGAAATCCTTACTAATATTATAAAAGCGAAAGTGAGTTTGTTTGTTTGTTTATTACCTCTTCACGCTTTAATGGCTGAACCGATTTGGATGAATTTTGGTACAGAGATAGTAGGGAACTAGGAGACGGACATAGGCTAATATTTTTTATAATTGAAAAAAGTGGGATGTGAGGGAGAAAGAGGGAAGAGAAGGGAAAACTTAGCGTTGCTATTACAAATCAATAAGGCGCAAGGGGAACTGTGTTACCCCAAATTTAACGCGGGCGAAGCCGCGGGCGAAAGCTAGTAGATCATATAACACGGTACAGTAAAAGGTAGTAAAGATCATTGACCTAACAACTGGTACAAGGTAAACAGGGAATTGATGACACAAGCGTTCATTGAGACGTAACATTTTATGTACGTATGTAGCGCGGGTGACATTCGTCAAATTCTACGCCTCGATAGTAACCAATGGGTTAACAGCATGTCACATTCGATTGAGTTATAAGAAACGACTTACTTTCGACTTGAACGAATCAAACTTTCGATAATAACTGAAAATAGTTGGAAAAGGCTTCAGACACACAACCTGTTCTTGCGACAAGAATCTTTCCCTTACAAGAAATCACGAAAACTAATTTTATCTTGTTGCGTTTTTGGTCGTATCGTTGACGTTATCGTCCAAGGTCCTTTCCTCAAGAAATTTTCGAACTGATGACGTCCTCGTTTACACTTTGGATTCATCAAACCCAATGACCACTCATTGGGATTTTGTAGTCCAAAGTCCAAATGTTTCGATTCACTAAATTACCATAAAATTGTCTGTGAAGTTATTTTCTAGAATCATTTCTAAATCCGGATTTATAAATGTTCATATCCGCGATGATTTAGTTTTAAAAACCAGTGAGTCGCGTTTGCATTTCCAGTTAGTAATTTAAGTTTACAGGATAACTTTACCTACAAGCCAAACCGTTCTAGAAATAAGCGTCATAAACCGAGTCGAGTAAGATACTGGAAAACTCATAAAATATATTGTATTGACAATAAGATTTTGAAAAGGTTGCAAGTCGTAGTAAAAATTCAAAAGACAGAAAACGATAGCCGCTACTCAAACAGACACTAATTTAAATCTATTAATGTTAGGGCCGGCAAATATCATGTCCTTACTGGACTGTAAATAAAAGTCATCATACCTACTAAATATGTTTACCTTTGAAAACCATTGGCAATGCTACACACAATTTAATTATAGGTATTTAATTGCACATTTTATCATTAAAAACAAACATGACATTACTGTTATGAAGAGTGTTTTTAATATTTCCTCCTATTTTTCCAATAACTGCAATATCATCCTAAAGGACAATGCGCAGGAAATTGAGTGGTGTGCAGCTGAGGGGATTGTCCGGCCACGCAAAACACCGCAAGTTACTACGCAGTTATAGCTTATAGCAATAACCGCATGGCCACGAATTATAACGTTGAAGCGATTGGCACGCGACGTCCTGCGTCAGCAATGGAAAAGTTCCCTTTTTCTTTTGGATTTAGTTTCATAATTCAAATAATAAAAAGAAAAACAAAACATGTGAGAAAACATTAATATAATTCAAGATTAAAAAGTTTATTAATATATTTTACGATTTTTGAACACACTAAATACAAAGAAGACAGGAAAAGAAAAATTGGTACAAAGGTATGTAATACTTATTCCAGCGTGAGAATTTAAAAATACGTTTGCTTATATTATTTAAACTTGATGAGTGGCCAACAAAACAAACCCAAAAGAAGTACAACTTAAAACTCCTTTTTAACTTGCCACTATAAACTACACATATTACCACTAACATAAGAAAATTGATCTGTATTTTAATTCCATTTATTTAAATATAGTATCATCTACATCATACGACAACTTGATTGCAGTAAAATAAATGACAGAACTTTAGAGCCAGGAGTCACCGCGAAACGACGACAACCACGCGGCGGTAACCGCGTGCGATTGACGCAATCGCTTCCCTCGAGGATGTAAATGAGGTGTAAGTACAGGAACCGTCATACGAATATAAACATTATGTGAATTCGAATACGATTCAATTCAACGCTTATATTACTAACGTAATTAATTCAATGGAAATGAACTATTAATTACTGGAGTTTGAAACATTTTAAAATGACTTTCCTGGACTGGACTTTCCTTCCTTCCTTCCATTGTTTCCACAAAAATGTGTGCTCGACATATTCTTGGAAAAATATAATGCATGGATTGGGTAAAGCCTTGACAAAATTGGGGTCGAGGAAAGGAGAAACAAGATGGACTGCAAATAATACTTAAAAAGAAAATACTAGACCAAACTACATGACAGACACAATCGTCGTCACCTTTAATAAGCCAGAAAAACTCTACAGTCAGCTAAAAAAGATGTCAAATGATTCTCTCTAACCACCTTTATATTTTACTAGATACAGCGCGGTGCAGACGACCAGTGTGCCAAATTTCATCCATAATTGTTATTGTATGAAATAATATCAAACTTCTATACATACATCCATCCTCACAAACTTTCGCATTTATTGTACTGTCTGAAAGAAATGGTTAACAGCGGTAAGACCCACATTGTAACTACAGAATTAACAATATTGTAAAACAGTTGCTAATAAATCTTGTGATGTACAATAAAGTCTATTCTATTCTTTCACACAATCCTTACTAATATTACAAAAGCGAAAGCGAGTTTGTTTGTTTGATACATCTTCATGCCTAATTCGCTTAACCGATTTTGATGAATTTTGGTATCAGAGGGAAGAAAAGGGAAAACTTAGCATTACTATTATAATAAATAAGGCGCAAGGGCAAAAACTACAGGTATCTGTAAATCAGGAAAAGGGAACTGTTAATTTTTAACGCGAGCGAAGCCGCGGGCAAAAGCTAGTAACCTATACATATACAATGCAATTGCCACGTGAGTTATTTTAATTAAATAACCAGTGGTTGGTTGGTTGCTTAAGCAGCTGCCGACATCAGCAAATTGTGTCTGTTCTGTAATGTGACGCATAATGTCTCAATGCTGGAATGCAGACGGCGTGTACTCTGAATTTACTAGGTGATAAAATCGGTAAGGCTCTACGCGGGCTGGCGATTTGTCGTGCGATTGGGTGTTGCGTTAAATCAGAGAGAAAAAAAATGCAATATGGTGTCGTAGAAAAAATATATCCGTTGAATACATTAGTTCCTTCTTTTCGGTGAAAAAAAGTTTCTAAATGCTTTATACAATACATTTTATGACGATAGATCCCCCGAAATACATCCTACTTCCTACCAATATTATAAACGCCAATGTATGGATGTTTGTTACTCTTTCACATCAAAACGGCTGAACGGATCTTGATGAAATTTGCCACAGAGGTAATAACAAATAAGTTTTATTTTTCGATTACGGGCGAAGCCGTGGGCGCCAGCTAGTGCGATAATAAAGCAAGAGATTTAAGTATTTGAAATATATACGTATGCTGTCTTGACTTCCGTACGTTTTACTTACGGGTGGTCTACTGAAAACCTGTGGGCTCCCATAGCACACCACCATGCTGAGTGGTAACCTACATACTTGTCGCAGTCACGGCGTGCAAGTAAATTTTAATTAATTTTGTTCCTTATGTATTTATAAATGTTTGTGATGATTTGTTTGTTCAATGTTGAAATTTTGTTTTTGTTATTTTATGTGCTTGTCTTAATTGCGACTAATGAACATTATTTTTCTTTTTTCAATCTGTTCAACGATTTACAATTAAAAACGAAGAACTGCATCTGAAATTTCAAGCCCAAATAATTTTTAAATCGCAATTAGTCAATGCAGCCTAAGCCTAACATTCATAGACCGTAATACACTTCTAATGTTACATTAGCACATATTAAATAACTGATTTTTAACTACTCTAGCACGTAGAGAAACCCACCAATCGAGATTGTCAGATTAGATAGAAAACATAATTGGTTATAAATACACATAAAATCGTTTTTGTACAATTTATTAACAATTATTGAATAGTTTAGTAAGTAAAATGATACTTGGCGGAGTTTTGTCACGTTTTCGGTACAATCTCGTGATTTTATGCGCGTACGCAGTTTGTCTCGTTTTGCACACTGCACAGGTACTACATTTAAAAGAATTTCTAAGAAAGAAAGGTCTACTGCTTTAAAGGCTCTTTGAGATTTAATAAAGATCTTTTATAATGATTTACTTGTTTCACGTAATTTTCCAAAATCTGAACGTAAAATACAACGAGATGTTTGTAATTAAGGTGAAGACTTATTTAATAGAATTTTGACTTTTTTCATTCGTTCCGTACCTCAAAAGGCAATTGCGGAAACCTTATAGGATCATTGTATTGCCTGTCCGGTTGTTAGGCCTTTAAATTAAATTGGTTTCGGCTTTAAATTAAATCGGTAGATTGCGGGCCAGCACCAAAAGCATCCTAGTCATTATGCAGACAGGCTGGACGCTTTAAGTCCAGCATTGGGTTAGAAACATTAGAAAACCCACATTAGAAATTAAATTATTTTTTGTTTCACTACTAACACTAGTTAATAAGTTTTATTTTCTTTACCGTACCTACTAACATTCTATGGAGTCTGAAATTAAAGGTTTTTATTTTATTTATTTTTTTGCCTAACCCAAATTCGAATCCTACAAAGTTTTAACACAAAATAGACGAATGTATGTATCACTCACTAAGTCCATTTATATATCAGCAACATAAATTGCGTTGTAAAACTCAGCTGGATAACATTAACGTCATTTATATGAGGCCAGAAGACCACAATATATTTTATTTACGCTGTCTCATGTTCAAATGAACCAGTAATGTTTTAATCAGCTCTTTACACAATTTATTTCATCGTTAATCTAGAAATACAGACATTTGCGGGATTCTTGAAGACATTATCGCACTAGTGGGTTATTTTAATATGAGGGACTCAACGAAAACGAGTTTCTTTCGCTTTTCTATGCATGTAAATGTGCGAATATTTAACATTAGGATTCGGGATAGAAATTATTCTAAAGATTGTGTTGAGTATTTTCCCAAATATGTTGGGGCATGCGAATGCAGCTGAAAACCAGTATTTTACATAGAGCGTCTGCCTATCTGTCTTCACAACCCAGCCAGTACTGAGTAATACGATACCTCTTGGTAAGATGGGTTTTTTAGACTACCAGGACACTGACTAACTATAACGACTGACAAAGATCTACAAATGACAGCCGGTACCAACAGCTCTACGTTGTCTTGCGTGTGACATGGTCACTAATTGATAAATCCATGTTTAATCGTGAATGCAATCGACATCGGTATTCTACTCGATTCAACATCGTCACAACACAATAGTCGTGGGTACATTGACCTCAAATCTTAACACATCAATCAAATCGATTAGCCCGTAACGTTAACACCAATCAAAGCCCAAAGCAATACGTATCACGCTCAATTATTCTTCTATGAGAACAAAAAATCAATGAAGCCGATTATCTTCCCAAATAAGGTTAGGAACGCGATACAATTAATCACTCGATTTATTAGCTTTAAACGTTACATGCCTTACTCCATAAACGTGCACATTAAAACTTTTTCCAGCCGCCATTTTAGTTTCGTAGGTTCGTAAGTAGACAACCAGTTATATTTTGCCACGGGTGTGGTTCGGCATACGAAAATAATGTTGGTCGCTAAATTAATTGAAGGAAACGATTTGACATGGATCACAGACATTAGTAAATAGTTTACCATTGACTAAGTTTTTATTTGTTTTGAAACTTCATGTATATTATGACTAGCTTCCGCCCGCGACTTCGTCAGCGTGGCTTTAACACGCGTGATGATCGAAAAAAAATCTTTTTCTCCCCTTTTCTTCCCTCTTTCTCCCCCTTTTCTCACTTTAAGAAATCAGAATATTTCTGTCTCTAGGGTCTCAACTATCTCTGTACCAAAATATATCAAAATCGGTTTAGCCATTTAGAGGTGAAGACGTAACAAAGAATCTCACTTTCGCTTGTATTAATAAGGATTACAATGTTTCTAGTTTTATTGCCCTACTAGCTTTCGCCCGCGGCTTCACCCGCGTCAAATTCGGTAAAGCAGACCTGCAGTTTTTGCTCTTGCGCCTGATTGATTTGTAATAGCAACGCTAAGTTTTCCCGTTTCTTCCCTCGGTTTCCCTCATATCCCACTTTTTTTTATAAAATTTATTATCCTATGTCCGTCTCCTGGTTCACAACTATCTCTGTACCAAAATTCATCAAAATCGGTTTAGCCATTAAAGCGTGAAGAGGTAACAAACAAACAATCTCACTTTCGCTTTTATAATATTAGTAAGGATTTTGTCCCACTCCTGGACGTCCCCCATTCGCTTCCAACTCTCTCGGTATTAAGCTTCCACTGCCCAGTTCTGTAGGAACGAGTCCAAATTATCATAAGCGTGTTTTGGGCCTTCTTCAGTGACGACGACCGTTTTCGGGTAAGTTATTTGATGCCCTCCTCTCTGACTTTGGAGCCCTATAAGCCTCCGGTGGTTCTCTCCCCCCTCCCCAGCAACGACACTGGCAGATGCCTATTTTTATTTAACGGGAAGTAACTTTTTCAATGTTATCTAGTCTTTATTTGTTCTTTCAATATTATGCATGTAAAATGGGCATTTATAACTGTCAAAGCATTAAATACCGCCATATAATCTTTTGATATCTCATAAACAGCTGTTTTAAAGAGATAATTCGTTATTTATATTAAACGTGTTATGTTAACATATATTATTAAAAGAATACTGTGACGCATATTCAGACGCCAAAATGTCTGGAAGATTATTAGAAAAACTATAAAAAAAATATAATAGATGCATAAAATGTTAAGTTCATTGTCAGCAGCTGCAAACGGTAAATTTATATGCGTATTATTATTAAAAATACGACGAAAATAAGTCTAAATTCTCTTTTATTATTAATGATGTCTAATTAAATATGCAGGCCATTCATCAACGCATTTTTGGATTTTCTTACGTCATTGCTTTATATTTCCTTTTTTAATTTCGAGTTTTCAGTGACATTAAATGGTAATATGATTATTTATAGTTTAATTTGCGTAAGTCACAAGCAGGTGGCTACATAAATATCGTCAAAATAACATCTTTCGCTCTGGAGGAGAGCGGGAGTGTCAGACTTGTACTTACTAAATCCATGCATGTTCCTTCTTTCGCCCTTTGTGTTCCGGGGCCTAAGTATACATTTCGAACAACCATGCATCCCCAGCAGGCAATGGGCGTTTTTAAAGACACCATATCAATTTCAACCGTAATTGATCAGGGGCCTTAGTCTGCTATTACAATAGGGTCAGAATGGTCGATCACTGATCGCATAATGACTGATTTTGACAAGTTTAGTACGTAGCAGATTACCAAACTTGTCAAAATTAACCATTATGCGATCAGTGGTGGACCATTCTGACACTATTGTAATAGCAGACTAAGGCCCCTGAGAGAAGGTGTATTTCACTAGTTTGTTGACGTCTGTTTAAGATATTTGATAAACTAAGGTTATGTTATTGTCTTTAACACGAGGAAAAAGGTGACAATATGTTCAAATTGAACAAACGTCTTTAAATCAAGAGAAAAAAAACACTAGGAAAAATTATACATATCTGTTAAAAAAAAACCGCCCAGAAGAAGGTCCGGACTCTAGGTTGTGTTAGAAATACGAATATAAAAAACCAGTATTTTTGCAACAATCTTGTATGTTCTTACCTATTAAAAAATCTAGCATTTATCATGAACTTTAGTTGTGGAAAATATCTGCTAATGATTGCATAAATAAATAAAACAAGACCGCTTTTGAATATTTAATATCTAAGAGACAGTTTTTTTTTTCTTAACCGATATTTTTTATCCTTATTATCGATAAGGCTAAACAAGTTAATAACAAGTTCTTGAGTGGAATAAACGATTTCGTTTTTACATCTTGAATATGTCATTAAAAATTCGCTCTTTTCGAACAGAAACGCCTAACTTCAAAAATACAATAAACTCAAACTTAAAGCGTATGTATATTTAAAAAAAAAACATTTTTTTTGGGGTGGGAAATCATCAAATAACTCTTCCCGCTCCAGAGCGGGGGAAGTTATTTAAGTGTCAGACTTTTACTAACGAAAACCCACCCATGTTCCTTCTATTGCCTTTGCGTTCTGGGGCCGCGGTATCTCTTTCGAACAACCCGCAACCCTGGCAGGCGGAAGCCCTGGCAAGCCCCTCGGCTTTGCTGACATCTCTTTGAGGCGCGCGTGAAACACAAACGCGCCGCCGACACGGCCTGTCGTCAAGACCATTACATGCACTTTTGAATGTCATACAGACCAAAAAGATGCTGTAGCAGCATCTTGCGTGCATGGGTTTTATGACGTTCAAACAAAAGTTACGTGAAGTCACAGTCACAAGACATATTAACTCGTGAAAGTACTGTAGTTGCTCATGTTCATTCTATGAAAATTCATTTTTTTTCATCATTCATTCAATTCGTTCCAACTCAAATATCTTTAAAACAAAAACATCGTATCTCGACCTAATCACCGCCGGCGACACTGACCACCACCAAACAACACTAGCTGCATAATGGCACTATAATTATTCACAATTATCACCATCATTGTGTCTGACGTCAATTACTTTTGTTATCCTACTCCAGCAATTATCTATTAACTGAACTTCAATGCGTTCCATTGTTAAAACCAGATAGTGATGTACTTTCTTTCTATTTTATTTTGTTATCTATGTATGACGTTGGCGAGACTTCATTGAGGTTTGTGGCTTCTTTAAGTCACAATAGATGTATTCGTTTTAACATACAGTATTTCAACTCGTAGAGATCTGGAGAGGAAAGAAAAAGAAAGAAAGAAAATCTTTTATTTGGGACTCGCACAAACAAGTAAAACAGTAACCAAATGAAATAACAAGTACAGACAAGGTTTTTGTCTGTGCGAGGCCAAAATGGTCCTTGAGAAGCTTGAGGGCTTTGAGGTAAACCCGAGGTTACCAAGGTCGGTATGTGCATAGGTAACCATTACATACCAAATTTTCTCTGTGACGCAGAAAACTCGGTAACTCTTATTATAGTATTGGCTGTCAAAAAAACTCTGTTCTATTATGTTTTTTTAAAAAAAACGTTGCTAAACGCACCCACGATACATGAGAAATTCTTAGGTCACCCTAAGAATTTCTCATGTATCGTGGGTGCGTTTACAAACATTTAATAAACTCACATACACAAACAGCCAGACTCGAAACAACTATCAGCAGGTCATACAAATAATTGTTCCGTGCGGAAATCGAACCGGCCGCGGCATGCTACGCAGCACTCGATCGCTCAGCCACTGCGCCAACCGTGCCTTCAAATAATTCAAATAAAATATATAAAATTCTCGTGTCACAGTTTTCGTTCCCATACTCCTCCGAAACGGCTGGACCGATTTAAACGAAATTTTGTGTACATATCGGGTAGATCTGAGAATCGGCCAACATCTATTTTTCATACCCCTAAGTAAGCAGCGGGTGAAACCGCTGGGCACAGCTAGTAATAGTATATATGTCTTCCCGTCCCGTAGTGGTGTAGCAAAAGGTTTAGTTGAAAACCCTAACACCCGCGTTTACTCAAAGGAACTGAGTTAGTTTACTGGTTATCTTCGTACGTCATGGTTGACTAGACTAATCACCTACTGTTCTCGAGACCTGATTGGATAGTCAAAGACGGCTCATTCACTGCGATGATACAATGGTGAGCTCATTCTTTCAATGCTAGTTTACTTTTGTAGTAGTATATACAGGCGTTTTCCACATATAATATATCTAACGGCCACCATTGGTGCCTGTTTTAGTGGTGGCCGTTGGGAGTAATCCCGTGGATGCTATAGAGAATTTCCTGATGGAAAAAGTACAACACCTAAGTTTCGACTCTTTCGACGATGCTCAATATTCGCGCTCGCTTTATCATCATCTTCTTAGCATTTTTCCAACCATGTTGGGGTCGGCTTCCAGTCTAACCGGATGCAACTGAATACCAGTACTTTACATGAAGCGACTGCCTATCTGACCTCTTCAACCAAGTTAGTTCTGGGTAATACGATGGTAAGACTGGTTTTTCAGACTTTCGGGATACTGACTACCTGTAACGACTGTCAAAGATCTACAAATTACAGCCGGGACTAACACTTTACCGATTTTAAAGGCACGAAGGAAACTCGGTATGTAACGGGTGGTCACCCATCAACAGACCACCCTAGGCAAGCGTGGCTTGACCTAAAGATCGACCCAAGCGGCTGCTATCATGTAGCAAGAGCTCCTCTTACATTCAACAATTAATTACAATAACCATTATTTTTCTTTACTTCAGTATGTTATTAAAAACAGACAATATAATATAACACCTAGGCAGACATAACACCTGTCACTTAACACGATTATTCAAAAACTAACAACAAATAAACACACCTACCAATAAGGCATAGTACAGAATTACGCAACACGAATCACGTACATTCGCGGTCAAAAATGGCGCGTCTAATATCAGGGACCACCGCGTTGCATGCCTACACAAGTACACAAGGCATACGTGACCTGTGTAGTCAATCTGCGTAAGTGTCACTTAGACTGGTCCTTTAATTATGACTTTGTCCTAACTTTCGTTTCAATGTTGATACCTAGGTCTTACAATTATTGTGAATGCGTAAGATTGTTAAATAAAAAAAAAGTCAAAATCATTCAAATTAGTCTGATAATCAGCACTTTTTGACGTCAAATTACAAGAGACAGTCCTACAAAACGCCCCCCTTTGTCATTCTGTGTCTCTGGGAACAAGAAGTGGAAGAATAAACTCCCCAGCAATACATTAGTCTGGCCGGCTATCCATCTAAACTCACAAACTTATGCACGGATATCTAACGCAAAGATTAACAGTAGTAGTATTATCCAAATGCGCTTAGTAGTTTTTTAGTAAAGCAGTAACATCATCCATACATCCTTATACTTACTTCCTTACCTACTAATATTATAAAAGCGAAAGTGAGTTTGTTTGTTTGTTACCTCTTCACGCTTTAATGACTAAACCGATTGTGATGAATTTTGGTACACAGATAGTTGGAAACCAGGAGACGGACATAGGCTATTTTTATTTTTTTAAAGTGGGATGTAAGGGAGAAAGGGGAAACTTAGCGTTGCTATTACAAATCAATAAGGCGCAAGGGGAACTGTGTTACCCCAAATTTAACGCGGGCGAAGCCGCCGGCAAAAGCTAGTATCTAATATAATATGTTTGTTACTCTTTTGCACCTGGACACTTTTTATCACTATAGTACGATCCCGCGTGTCAATAACAACTCCACGAGTGAAACCGCGAGCATAGACTAGTTTGGAATTTTTTTGATAGGTTTTAAATTAATTACGCATTGCTGTTTTATATTTTCCTATACTTTTTCCGACCTATATTAAACTTAATACAGTGTGCTTTTACAAACCAACTTGTGAAATTGATTGTGCATTGATATTTGATTTAATATGAAATTAATTTCAGAAACAAGACGGGCAAAAGAAGGAACATGGGTAGGTTTTGGTCAGTAAATGTTTGACACTCGTCCCCGCTCCGCCCAGAGCGGGGGAAGTTATTCGATAATTTGTCATCCACAAAAAGAAAGCTTGGCAGTAATCTGACAGACAGTAGTTCTTTTATAAATAAATGGTAATGTAATATCGTAACAAATATGCAAAAACGTGACTTCAATTAACTGTAATATAAAGTGCCTCTTGCAAGTTATCTTTAGTTACATTGCAAGTCCAATGTTTATACTTTGATATGTGCTCGTGTGCTAGACAAAACACTCACTTATCTATATACATTAAGAGTTCTATAAAATTTTAAAATCCTTCAAAAATTATACGTTATTTTTTGTAATTAAATATTAACCAGTTAAATAACAAAAATAAACTGTTTCAAAAAGCTACAATAAAATGTATCAAAATTATGAAGAAACTAGCTTCCGCCTGCGACTTCGTCCACGTGTTTTACGTGGCATAGTTACTTTGGGCTAACGCTAACTATAACCCGCGTGATGATCGAAATAAAAATTCTTTCTCTCCCCTTTTCTTCCCCCTTTCTCCATTTTCTTCTTTTCTCACATTTTTTTTTTAAATTAGCCCTTGTTCGTCTCCAGGCTCCCAACTATCTCTGTACCAAAATTCATCAAAATCGGTGTTGCCATTTAGGCGTGAAGATGTACAAACAAACAAACTCACTTTCGCTTTTATAATATTAGTAAAGATTGCCAAAAACGGAAAAAAACAAGTGAATATTAAAAAATAACTAGCCAATTAATATTCAGCCAGCAAACATTGTAATACATTCAGGGTGACTCTTTACACGTGTTTTTCATGTATTTTTTCGCCGAAAAGCACCGTTTATTCTCATGACATTTCATATAATTAGGCTTTACAGCGGAATTAACCAATAAAGTGAGTGTTTATTTAAACGAGGCAACAGTTAACAGAACTGAGCGTAAATGCCAAGTAATAATATTCTACAAAAAACACATTGACAGTAAAATTATCTTAATATCACATCAAGAAACTCTGATATCAAGATGGAGTAAGCTCATAAATTTAAGGACATTATAAACTTTTATTCTGTCGGCATCTTTTAGTACCAAAAAATATTTTTTTGGCCATTTTCTTGAGAAGCAAAACTTTTTTTATTTATCATTTCACCTCAGTTTTTAGTTGCTGACCCGCTCCCATGGGCAGTAGCGTTATGTTATATAGCCTATATTACTTCCGGATAATGTAACTTTATAAAGGCGAAAAAACGGTTAAAATCGGTCCAGTAGTTGCCAAAGCCACAGTTTGAACCAATTCGATACAAATAAGCAAATCTTTTTTCTTTATAATAGAGTTTACTAAAATGAGTTAAAATTCAGTGATCTGAATAGGAATAAAAAGAAACAGACTTTCAAAAAAACACTAAAAAGACAAGTTAAGATAAGTTCACTTCCGTAAGGTGACTTTTATTTGATTCATTGATAAAGGTACAAACTAAGGTCTCATTCTCATTTTTTTTAAATACGGAAGCATTTAAAAGTGAGCAAAAGCAAAAAATTATGACGCAAACGCTACGGATGTCCAATGACGACGGATTTCAATGTTATTACTTGAGGACAATACCAAGACGTATGCGACAGATTGACGTACGACATCAAAAGTATAACAAATAGACGACGAACTTCAGTCACATTGGCTAGCAGAATCCATAATATATTCTTCCTTTGCCTTAACTACAGGGTTGGCGCAGTGGCTTAGCAATCGACTGCTGCGCTGCGTATCGCCAGTTCGATAACCGCACGGAACAAATATTTGTACGACCTTCAACAGATAGTTGTTTCGGGTCTGACTGTTTGTGTACGTGAGTTTTAATGTTCGTAAACACACCTACGATACAGGAGAAGTCCAAGTGTGGAGCAAGGCTTGTTTAAAAAAAAACTCGCCCCTCAATACATAGCACTTAATAATTACTGCTAAAGAGGTACGCCTTACCTAACCGTTCAGGAATTCCACCTATATCTTTTCTCTTTAAAAAAATTTGCTCCACACGACAAAAATCTCCTGTGTCGCGGGTGCGTTTATTTGTTCCGTGCTGGAATCAAACCCACGACAATCAGCGCAGCAGTCAACCGCTTAGTCAATACGCCAACCGTACAGTCAAGTACCTACATGATTTTATGTTATGTTACATAAAAAAAAAACAATCACTATTTAATTGTACAGAGCAAAAAATTTGATCTCTCATTAATTCGATTCTCTTTTAGTAAATGACTTTTAAATGTGACAGTACCTAAACTTAACACACACACACACACACTCACTCACACACACACACACACTTGTTATTACAAGACATGAACGAAATATTTATTACCATTCAACGTATCGATAGTAATGGACAGTTGTGAAAGCGCACTCGAATGGGGCCGTATACGTCATTGTCATGACGTCACTGTCTGCATAAACTTCTGCTCGAAAAAAAGATGTGGTTCAGGTATGTATTACTAGTATTTTTTAAATTTCTTATGGTAACATTTTTCTTGATAAATATTTCGTATGGATAACGTTTGCTTTTCATGATTACCGCAAAATCATGAAATAACTTACCCCACTGGGCGGAGCGGGGGGGAGTGTCAGGCTTATAATGACTAAAACCCATCCGTTTACCTTATTATACCCTTTATGTTCCAGGGCCGCAGTATTTCTTTCGAACAACCCGCAACCCCGCTCCGGCAGGTTAACAAAGCAAAAAGCAAATGCTCATGAAATGAGGATCCTACAGCTAGATGGTAGGTTTTTAATAAGTTATATATATGAAGGGTAGTGGAAATAATGTCCGATATTATTTTATGATTAATTTCGTTCGGGATTCAAGACAGTAAATTCTTTTCTGCGGAACTTAATCGAGCTTCACTGTTGATTTTGGTTTTTAGAAGTAACAGTAGTTTGTGTTTATGGCGGGCTTGTCCCGATAAAAAAAGCTATGCCTACAGCGATTGGAACAACTTTAAAAAAAAAAACAAACATATCAATAAAATATATTTATTTTTGTAAGTTTCCTTTATAAAGAGTTTACAAACCGAGGCAATCTCATACACAAACAACAGGTGCAACTTTAGTTCCGCCTCTAATAATTTAATCCTGGATAAACAAAACGCGGTCAGTTTAATACGTTTTGTTATTTTGTGCATCGTTTTCCGAATTTGATGTTCAACGCAGCAATTAGTCGAATGTGACGTCTTTTCTTCAAAATTCGTTTACCGGAATCCAAAGTGTTATTTTTATAGCATCTTGAGAAACACGAGGCGATATATACGTCATTTATTTACTTAAGATCGTAAACAATCTCTGATTGTTTACCTCAAGCTCCTTCACTGTGGTTTTGATACCTACGTTGTATACAAAAATATTGTCTGTTAGCAATTATTTATTTACAACCTCATTGTTTTACTGTTGGTGTAAAGGTGAGCTTTTTAGGGTTCCGTAACTCAAAAGGAAAAAACGAAACCATTATTTTATTGAATCACTTTGTTGTGACAAGACCTTTTTATCTCGAGAGCCTGTGGAGGTAAGGTATCGAGTTGAAATTGAAAAAAAAAACTATAATATGCTCATGTCTATGGTCATTAAGTACCTATGCTTATTTACTCATAAATAAGATTTCTTTTTAATAATTTAATTGATTAAAAGTTTTTGCAGTTGATGATAATTAACTTCTTGTTTAATAACTAATTTAACTGTACAATTTAACTTATCAAATTTAAATCCTAATTATAGTTTATTTACAAAATTACAATTTTAATTGTAATTCTCAGTTTTCATTGATTTAATAAAAAGTTTTTATGACACATGGCGATATATTTGTGGTAGAATAAAGGCTATTTTATTTTATTTATTTTAATCCTTTTTATAAATTAATCTTAAACTATTTAAGTGATGAAAACCTACAAGTGACAAATCCAATCTAGTCTAAGACCCCAAAAATATATGAGTAAATGAGTCTATGCAGTGCCATATATAAATAGTAAAATAAACCTTCACACAGCTGCGCAATTTTGTCTAAAATACTTATTATTTACTTTACCCATTCTTTTCTGTTATTCAGATGAGTATGAAATAACTTAAAAGAATTTTAAATCTATAAAAATACTTAGTTTAGCATAGAAACCGTCGTAATGATGGCAAATCAAGATAATAACCACTTAAGGGAGAATTAACCGCACTTAAGATAATACAGGTCGCATAACTGTGCATAATATGGACGAAATAATGGCGTTAAATGATCTGCGTACTTAACTAGTTTTACATATTGGTTTGCTTGTAACTAAGGACCTCAACTTTAAGCCTACATGGCGAATTTATTACTCTCCCAAGTACTTACTTAAGACTGAGACTAATCTCTGATTCATGCAGAGCGGGGGAGGTTATTTGATGAGATGATTTACCATCAGAAAATAAGGGATTCCGCCCTCGCCTAAGAGGCCCTTAGCGACGCGACGTCCCGGTACCAGCTTCACCCGTCCCTTGCTAAAGCAAGCCCGCGATGCTGAGCCAGTAAATTCAAACCAGTCCCCAAATAATATCACTCAGATCCAGCCTGTCCCTTTGCTGTCCTCGCCCAGCGACGCCCTAAGCCGAGGCTACCCCACAGGGGGTGCCCTTAGCGTGTAGTCGTTTTTGCCCTGGCTGGAGGCCTTAATTTCAAGGCATCCACAGGAATCACAACCTCCTAGGTTGAACAGCGAGATGCCATTAAAAAAATCAGTCAGTTAACTTTAGAATTAAGTCTTACTTGGGAAGAGTCTGGAGCCCATGGCACAGGGTATCCTAGTGTGAAGTTTAGGAAACATACTGCAATCTAAATTTAGGCTTATTTGTTACGAACTTTTCAATATTGTACTATAGGTATCTAGTAAACTACTCATATTTTTTTTTACAATCATGTTTACTTGCCTTTTAAAAGATCTAAACAAAATCTAGGCTAATTAAAATCATTCTATCTTTAATACATAAAGTTCTCGTGTCACAGTGTTAGTTACCATACTCCTCCGAAACGGCTGGACCATTTTCAACGAAATTTTGTGTGCATATCTAGTAGCTCTAAGAATCAGCCAACATCTATTTTTTTATACCCTTCTCTAGAAAAGGAGCTGAGCAGTGGGTGAAACCACTGGACATAGCTAGTTATATCTAAAAGCCTCAGATTTCACTTACACTCTTAGTTTAAAATTTATTGTTATACAAAAACATGTATCTCCACAATTGGTACCTACATATGTTAGCACCTTCTGCATATAGATTAAAGATAAATGCCTTATAAAAGCATTTAACATGTATGTGCTAGATACGGCGGTCCAGCTAATACTTAAGTTAATACACCTACTTTACATAGACTTCATAAGTCCACATACTATTAGGTATGAACTATGTACACATGACGGCAGGTCAACCTACTCCAAACTATAATAACCTGATCTCTCTACTACAGATCGCACACCGTAGTAGAGAGATCAGGTTAAAATGGTTAGGTGTAGGTTGATGTGCTGTCGTGTGTACAAAACTAGAACCGCTATGTAAAATATTCTGTGAGCATGTTAGGTGTTGGAGTTTAACACATAATCACAGGGGCCGAACCCTTGTGTTTGTCTAAATAATATCAGGCGATCATGTCAAACCTGCCTCGGTTTGTCTGTAGATGGGTGACTAATGTGACTATCCATTAAATACCGAGTTTCTTCTGTAGTTCCAAAAACACGTAAAGCCGCGGATGACAGCTGTCATTTGTACATCTTTGACAGTCGTTACAGGTCGTGACAACCAGTCTTATCAAAATGAATCGTATTACCCAGGATTTACTAGATTCTGGAGGTCAGATATACAGTGACTCTATGATAAATACTGGTGGTCACCTGTGTCCACAGGTGGTGGAGGGCCTCGGCCAGTCTCCCAGTCTACATGAATACAGTACACAAATATCAATATCACAAATTATAATGCCTTGTGACTGGGGTTGCACAGCAGTTTCATCTTTTTGTTTTTGACAATCAATAGTGCCTGTATCGGTCTAATTAAAATAAATACTTTGATTAATGTACACTGGAAAACCGACCTAATATAGTCAGGATAAGGTAATGATTAATCTAAACTCAGGAAAAGTTTTTATTCTAAATGTTCCGATGTCAGAAATAACAGAAGAAAGTGTGATTTTGTTAATAACGAGGAAGACTAACAGTTGGACTAAATTATATGCAAACCAAATATATACCTTAAGACTTGGTCTTAGTTACTATATTCAAGTAATACAATGTTCTATCTGCAGTCAGGAAAAAAACATACACTAATTTATCGAAGATCGTATGGAAAACCCATCAACAAAATAAATAATTTCCTTTTAGACAGGAAGAATAATAATTTTATCAAAATCTTGACGTAAGTTGGAAATATTTCCCTTACTTTTTCCAACCACAAATTTACAATATTTCCAATGCGTAAAAGGACCTGCGTAATAACTTAACTGCCTACGTTATGGTTAAAATAATATTTTTTTTACCTAAATAGCTAGTATTACCCGATAAAATACATCGCTATTATGATTATTATAGACTGTCAAAGTGCAAGTCAGACTTTTGACGCTCAAAGAGCCGTGTATGGCTCTCTCCGGACACTTGATTTTGACTCTGCCAGAAGATGCGTGGAGTTAGGCTAATTTTAACCTAGAATCATTTCAACAAATCTCCGATTCAATTAAAAGTAATCAAGACTGACAGCGTACTCATTAAGATAGCTCGTCAATTAGTCTGACATTTGATAGCCGCAAGCAATAGAGCCGTTGGTTTTAGTTGGGTTAAATAAATGTCAGTTAGTTGATTATGTTAGTATAGTCAGTAGGTTCTGTAATTGAGTTGGTTAAAACAAAAAAAAATCTTCATCATTTCGATCATTTTCTTGTACTGGATCATACTTGGGAATATTCTAATAATGAAGATATTAGAGATCAAAGATTTCACAACTTTAAAAAAATATATATTATTCATCATCATTGCCCTTGTCCCATTCTATTTGAAGTCGGCGCAACACGTTTTTCTTCTTCCATTCTCCCCTGTCAGACGTCACGGCATCATTCACTCCTTTCTCCTTCATATCATGCCTTACACAATCCAACCATCTTTTCTTTGACCTTCTTCTCCCTGCCCATCAATCAACATTCATATCTATCACTCTTTAAGTCACATCCTATCCTACTTAATATTATAAATGCTAATGTTTGTGAGGATGGATGTATGAATAATGGATGTTTGTTACTCTTTCTCGTCAAAACAGCTGAACGGATTGGCACAGAGTAGTCTGTAATAACACATAGGATATTTTTTTTTCGGGCGAAACCGCGAACGGCAAATAGTGCGAAATATATCCATGACCTCTGTGCTTATCAGCACATGACTGTGATGTGGCCCTACTGTGAATCGTGATATTTCATGTCAAAAAAAACCTTTCCCAGCAATAATCGTTGGATAGAGTTACTTAGTTTTAGGTACATAATGCTTGTTTGACGGTTTTATGAAAGGTATGCCATTCAACATGATGGAACATGTGTACCTTTACAGAGGTACAGGTATACATGTTCCATCATCGTGAAAGAATAAAAATAATTCGAGAACAACTCATGTTTTTAACACGTTCGTGCCATTTTATCTTTTTATCTTCAGCGACGGCGACGCTCAATTTCGATGTAAGTATGTTAATTTTCTTTTTTTACATTAGTGTGGCTGATAACTTTACTTAGTAACAAGTATTATTGACACTGCAGTGGTAATAAATAGGTGTGACAAGATAAACACTAATTGGTGACACTCGACTTGGCAAATCGCAAAATGTATTCTTATTAGGAACATCGTCGACCACATCATCACTTACCATCAGGTGAGATAGTGGTCAAACGAGAGCCTATCAATAATAAAAAAAAAAAAACAATTTTCTTTATTAAGGTACCTAATCGATAATAAATAAAATGCTATTATATCTTTTTCGGTGGACTGAGCTTGTTTTAATATTCAATTTATTAGGGACTATATTATATTTAATTATGTTGCACGCCTGCAGAATACATATTCTGCTTATGTAATAATTGAAGATGATAAAACTATAGATATCAATAACACATTTTTAAAAACAGTTACAAGGAGTACCTTTGTACTCAAATTTAATTTGTTTTTTCTCGAGTCTTATCTAGTGTATGTTGTTACATTGTGAAATGAATAAATACTATGTATTTAAATAAATAAATAATGTTTATGTGGCACATTATTACATAAATGTGATAAAAAGTGACCATAAACTTTGTGACGATGTTATGTTTATGTTGACTGCACTTGCACTGAACCCAGTTTTTCAAAACCCCATGCAAAAACATCGTGGTCTAAACTACGTTGCTGATAAAGATTGCATCAGGGCAAGTGACAGGTTATGTTGCCAATTAAACTCTTATCATTTTACTGATATGATTAGTACAAAAATCGTTAAGAAGAAGCTCGGTGCAACTACTGCTTCGTCGATGTTCATTTATTTTTTGTCAGCAATGACGCAAGGAGTGATGCAGCCAACGATAAAAGAGATTCTATTCCAAATGATGAGCATGCAGATAATGTAGCAAAGGTCAGTGAATGATGTCCAATACTCAAAGGTTAATAGACAGCGGTCACCGTTCCAATGGAAGCCTTGCTTGCGGTTGGCTAAGAAGATGACAAACAAAATCTTGCTGAGGTTACAGATTTCTTTCAAGATCTTTTCTAATTATATTGGTTTCGGTATTACCAGATGCAACTCACATGAAACAACTGCCTGATCTACACAGCTCAGTTGCTGAGTGGCATGACCCTCCTTGGGAAAGTCCACACTTTCAAACTATTTGATTTTCAAACTAGCTGAAGAAACTAAACTAGGTGTAGAGTTATCCTCAAAATACTATTAGGATATAACTGCTGAGATTGACGAGTGAGATAAGTATGTAAAAAGAAGACCAGCTGCAACACCTCCGAATATAACTGAATAAGCACACGAGAACAACGATGACACGAGAGACAATAACACAAATTGTGTGGGCTGTAGGTTTATTAGAGTTCATTATACACGTAAAAGACAATAATTTTAGTAATCGTGTACTTAGCCATTCAATGTTTCATTACAAAACAATTTAAATGACTCAAGCATAACCGTGCAATGACTGAAGCTGAATTTACAGTGGTTTACCTTATTTTGAAGTTAATTATTGTGATAGGGAAAACAATGACAGTCGTTCATTTATTTTATAACGCTCAAGTCAGTCGTCTAGACTTCAGCGGTATAAAAATGTTCTTTTGTTTTAATAATGCCTACTTTTATGAATAACATAATAATATGTGGTTTACCACTGAAACTATCTTTGCGTGTATTATTTATGTTAAGTACTGAAAAGGGGTAAGGCAGTTTTTTTGTTGTATTGTCACCTTTAAATGGATCAAATTGAGTGACTATACATTAGCTAAATACCTCGAGCTTCTAGTTGCTTTATATATTTTTGCTATGGTAATAATTTACTAAGCAAAAAACCTAATCACTTACAGACAATTTTATTGCTCAATCTTAATATAATAAGAATATCAACTGCTGGTTGTGTTTATCTTAGGAAATTTACCAGTATTTTTTTTCTAATAACGTTATCAACTTTGATCTAATGGGAATAAAGTCCAGTTTCGCGTGTACTTGTTGGACAGTTGACACCAATATAAAGTCAGACAGACCACAAAGGTTATCAAAGTGTTATAGGAGCAGACAACCGTTGCATAATTTAAGTCTGGTGTATGTTTGACGTAGTGTGTTTTCCAATTAACCACTCAGTGTTTACTGTGTTTAAAATAGGACGTGCAAATATTCGTGTCACTGTCTGAGGAACTAATTTGATAGCCAATAACGATCCATACAATTTCCATGACGACAATACAGATGCAAACGAAAATATTTTTGAAAGCTACCCCAATTTGGACGAGTTTGATAAAAATGCAGTCTGTGATATAATAGTACTAATTAATAATAGTAATATCTGCTTAGTATGTAAACGGGAGACATCCAGTAAATAAAATCCAAATAACGACAATAACGATGATGAAATTATAATTATGTTTGAATATTTAGAGTAAGATATTTGTTTTAGTAGCTTTTGATCCCGTACAAACCACTACTGTTGGCTAAATAGGTTGTTTTTCTACTATTTCATGTTTAATAATTTTATCTTTCTTTAGGACCCGGATTTTAACAGTTTCGTTAAACATTTTGCTTATGTTCACTCTTCTATCACTGTTACTATCCATTTTCAAATCTCGTCTCTAAATATAGTGGTTCCGTTAAATACGTGATCTTAAACAAGAATCGTTTTCAATTCTAAACTCGTTCTAAGTATTGTCTTGTTTGTGTCTAATATTATCTTGTACTAAATTACGGACGCGATATTTTTTTTTACATTTTCATGTTTATCCACGTCCGTATTCCTAATGTTAGGAATATTAAATATGTGACAAAGTCATATTGTATTAAGTAACACCAAACGGTTTTTGCATGGTTACATTATTACTATGTCGAATGTTTTATCACTCATTAATTCTCGCAAATCGTATCTTGAATTTTCAAAACCCATATTAACGACTTTTGCTACTAGATACTCTTCTATTTCCGCCGTTTTATGTTTACCATTAGATGTTCAGTCCGATAAGATGATTATGATGACAGTTATGTGTACTTTAATCAGATCCAGAAATAGCTGTTTTGAGCCCTATTGACAGCGTTATAGAATCTTTAACTACACGTATATCGATTTCGCTTAGTTTGAAAGCTTTCACGGTACATATTTTTTCCACTAAGCGATGTAAGTGTATAATTTGAAGTAGGTAAGTCATAGTTTCGAATCATAATCGCGTCGCGATCAATTTCACCAACCACATATCTATAAGTTTCATACGACAATTCTAGAGAAACTAGGTACACTTATCCGAATCCAATAGTGAAAGTTGACATTATATGGAATTTTCGAAAATGAAAGTGAAATTACAACTTTTACAAAGCAAGACTTGTCTTTAAGTAATGAGTTCCTTTAAAATACATCTTTAACAAACGATACAAAGTCTTTTTGCAATAACAACCTCTACTTGGCTGTCTTAAATGTTAATGTGACTAAATTAATTATGGAAGCAAAAAAATGTGCTAGCAACTTATGTTATTAATTATGATTTCAATTTGGTTGTAGGCTATTAATTTATTATTAGACTTTTGTTGGGGGACTGGACTATAAAGAACAAAAAATTGTTGCTTCGATCGAAATTGCTACGCGGGTCACTAGATATTTCTCGATCATTCTAGTTAATATCTGAAATCTAACAGGAAAACAATTTTAAAACCCAACGTTTTGGTAATATTTTTGCTGACCATTCAGGATTAAAGTATTATTAAATGATTCTAAAACTATGCTAATACAACCAGTTCTAAGGTTAAAGTACGACCGCAAAACTTGTGACAACATTTTCAAAGAAAAAGAAACGTTGTTGGTGACCGCAAACGGTTTTATTGATGGCAAATAAAACTAAAACAGGACCGAAACTTACATCGCTAAACAAAGATACTAACAGTATACAAACAATAATGTAGCTAGGTTTGATATTTTTAATTAGTACAAAATCCATCATCAAGGTTTTCAAATACTCAGGCTCAACCCCTAGAAACTTTGTACCACGCTTCGTTAATAATGTTGTTTAAACAAGTGACAAATTACGCCCACAGAACGGGCTTGGACGGGTATAAGACTCGCCAGTTCCAAGTAATATGGGGCAAGGTCAGGAAGATGATGAACGGGTTTAGTCATGTGGTGTTGTACTTGGCGTCAATAAAGCCATTTCAGTAGTTAGACCACAAGTTGATTCGCAAGGAGCTTGTACACATAAGGTAGCGTTAGATACTAAACCAATCAACTAGCTGTGTGACTTTGACCACACAAACTAAACAGTCTTAATGTCAGTAGAGAAATTCCTTGAAATGTACTGTTCGATTTTTAACTTTCAAAAACGTTTCAAATACCTTAAGGACCTATTCAGTCAGAGTTGCGGGTTGTTGGAAAGAGATACCACGACCCCAGAACATAAAAGGCAAAAAAATAGAAGCATGGGTGGGTTTTAGTCATTAAAAATCTAACATCCGCACCGCCCAGAGCAGGGGAAGTCATTTGGTGATTCCACATCCACAACAACTTTCAAATGTTCACAGTCGATATTCATATTTCAGTTAAATGTTTCAATGTTCAAATTGAAAACACATACAAATTCTAGAACTGCGCAGTTACAAGTTTTTGTACCAAAATCAATTAGATGTACGACGAGTACGTCTGTATGATCTATTGTATTGATGTTACACGTGGGTAGCTATTCTACTCCAAAAAAGAATAATGGACGTATGAATTTGAATAATTGGTTTGTAACGTTTGGTTATTTGGTAGTATTGTTATGTTCAGCTTTAGAAATACCAGAAAAGATCTTCTTTGAGATATCTAGCATGAACGAAACTTCTTTAGAACCCAATCTACAATTAAATTTTCCCCTTAACAGACAGCTCTATTTTATGTCTCTCCGTCTCTCTTTACATAAATTCTCCTATATTTACAAACCATTACAAAAACTTCTTTTAAAACTGACGTGAGGTCCTTCTACCTTAATCTATCCCTCACATGTATTTTGTTCCATAGCACATCCTATGAATTTCAACACTATCGATGTCTGACCCTCCTCTATCAACAGTCTTCCAGTCGATAAGTTTAATAAGATCCCATTCAATCATTAAGAAAACAACAAACTACAATATTTCTTCTCTTCTGGCAAGCGTGCACTATCGTTTCAAATCAGGCTAGCTGCGGCTAAACGCAAACCTACTTAGGAACCTGAAACCAACCCAGCCGCCGCGGGCGTCGGGCGCCGCGAGACGACTCCCGGCCACCGTAGATGCGGGTCTGTGGACGGTGAGCAATGGGTAGCTCTCCGTCCGTCCGTCTATTGTCGACAGGCCGTGGTGTTCCACGCGCACCTCAAAGAAATGTCAGCAAAGCAGAGGGGCCTGCAAGGGCTAACGCCTGCCGGGGTTGTGGGTTGTTCGAAAGAGATACCGCGGCTCCGGAACATAAAGGGCAATGGAAGGAACATGGATGGGTTTTAGTCAATACAAGTCTGACCGTCCCCGCTTCGCCCAAAGCCGAGGAAGTTATTTGATAATTTCCAACCCCAAAAAAAGAAACCTACTTAGAAAAAAAAAATTGCCAATGACAGCAAAATTAAATTAGGGATTGAGTCCTTTGGCCTTTACTATGTACTGGGACACGAGGCTCATAATAAATACAAGAGAATAATAACCAGTCGTAAACTCTTCAATAAATATCTGATTGTCTCCAATTAGAGTTAATGTAGTATGCACGGATTGTAATTCAATAAACGCGATTGAATGATTCTATTGTTGTTTGATTTCTTTGCTCTTGTTTATCATTAAATAATGGCTGAGAATCATCGCAATTCAATTGACTTTCTCACATAATACAGTTATTAAATCAATGTTTAAACAATAGCATCAACATCGCTGGGATTTTATTTATAAATTTATTAAAATACAATTCTTGTTGGTAACGGTGACATCATTCAATTCAATATGTCATTAATACCTCACAACAATGATATTAAAACAGCTCTGATGTAAAGGAAAGGTCATGTTATTAAATATAGCTCTAGCTATAAACAGATAAATACATTCCTTGTTTTATTGGGAGGTGATTATTACATGGGAAACCATCAAATAACTTCCCCTGCTTTGGGCGGAGCAAGGGGGTTAGACTTTACTGACTAAAACCCACCCATGTACCTTCCTTTGCCCTTTACGTTCCGGGGCCATGGTATATCTTTCAAACAACCCGCAACCCCGGCAGGCGGTGGCCCTGGCAGGCCCCTCTGCTTTGCTGACATCTCTTTGAGGCGCGCGTAGAACACATCGCGTAATACATCCTAATAATCAGTTACCTAAAACAGTCAATTGTCATTTCAAACCAACGGCTTTTAAAACAACAATACATGCACCTGATACCAATCATTGGACAACTAAAGTAGACACGTAACATCCAGAAATAGAATAATAAGCAACTCTTAGCGTCAGAATAATAACTGGTATACGGAACTCTAAACCACTTGTGGTATGGGCGCACATCAGTAAAGAAACCAATATACGCTGGCCTCCTTTTATATTGAAACTCTGTACTACAATAGGCTAGCTGAAATTCCAAGTGTTAGAACTCACGTTCCGCCTAAAGCAAATGACGTGGGAGGTGATAAAGATGAGCGTTCTTTAAAAATCGGGGTCATTTCAATCTAGATTTCAGCAATCGTTGGAAACGGTTATGTGTTAGCCATTGTTTTTAGTTTAAGTATGAGATGTGTTCTTTCTAGGTGTTATGTTTTGGAGTTTAGCCAAAAGGCCATTTGCTATCAGGATAAAAAAGTTTTAAGGTCAAGTGTAATTTTGATAATACTTTATTATGAAAGAAAACCTACCGTTGGATAATGACTCAGCATAAGGAGAGATCTTTTCATTGTACTGGGCCAATCAATACTATCCTATAATTCGCCAGTTTCGGCATTGTTAGTCTGGCTATCAATCATCCGACAGTGATAAAGAAGATTACTTTTAGGGTTCCGTACATAAAAAGGAAAAAACGGAACCCTTATTGGATGGCTTGGCTGTCTGTCTGTCAAGACCCTTTATCGCGAGAACGCCTAGAGATATCGACTTGAAATTAAAACTCAAGTCTGTGGTTCCTTAGAATGCAGTCAAAATATATGGCCATTTATGTCGCAAGTTTGTACGAAACTCTCGAGTGCAGTTTAAATCCAAATAAACTCCTCTTTAATCGCATCTAAATTCTTTGACATCCCATATTTAAACATTGTTAGAATCTCGTGTAAGTAATAAAAAAAACACCATATCAAAGAAACATGCTGTATGCACGTGATGCTGATTGCTGCCTCCTATAATTAATACTGACCCCTGTAATAATTTACCACCATTAATAACAGCACGCTTTTTCCCTCATGGCTAGCCGGGGTGTGGAAGAGCTCAAATCCAAATAATAACAGCTACTGGGGTCGATCTTTAGGTTAAACCGTGCTTGCCTAGGTTGGTCCGTAGATGGGTGACCATCCATTACATACCGAGTTTCCTCTGTGCCTCGGAAAGCACGTTAAAACGTTGGCCACGGCTGTCATTTGTAAATCTTTGACAGTCGTTAAAGATAGTCAGTGTGCCGAAAGTCTGACAACCCGTCTTACCAAGGGACGCCACATTATCCAGTACTACCTGTATTAACAGTCAGATAGACAGTCACTCAGACTTGAAGCCAACCCCAACATAGTTAGGAAAAGGCTGGGTAGAAGATGATGTTAATTACGCGGTCACGTGTATGTCCCAAAAAAAAGACTATAAAAACCCAATAATACATTCACCGATCTGAGCATCTAATCTTGGACCTCAGGAGTAGCAAGCACTATACCAACATGGCAGTAATATTTCCCAAACTTTATTGTTTTAGTCGTAAGGTCGTCATTTGACTGTACTGATTATTTTGTCCTCGTTACAACAATAGGAGGAGGAGTTTCTACTGTAGCTAGAATAAACAACATTGCTAAGTATAAACAAACTTAAGATTACGATGCTGTTGGTACAAAGTATGAATCTTTCCGGTAATTCTGTTTATCGGGTGCAGCAGAATTGTAACGAGGACACGTTTTCGCATTGAAGATAACTTTGTTGAAAGAAGTCGAATGTCGAGGTCTCTGATAGCAGTTAAGTTTGCATTTAATTTTAGGTTTTCATTTGTTATTTTAACCTCAGCTTAGTTTCGTAGTTCTAGCGATATTAATGTTGACTTTAAAATAGATTATCACTTAATCTTAAATATAAAACTAGCGATCGGCCCGGGGCCGATCGCTAGTTTTATATTCATTCACCTCGCACGGGTGAAATGTAGATACTAATATAATACTCTCTTGAATCACTCAGACAGCGGAAAGCGATTTTATTTTATATTATGTAGTGATCATCGTTTGCAGGCGCAAGGGTCTGACTCTTCCGAGATAGCGGGTTCTTCGAAAAAAATACAGCGACCCCGAAACATAAAGGGCAAAAAAAGGAAGTTTTTAAAGATTCTTCCCCCGCGACGGTCCGCTCCAGTTTGGGAGCCAAATTTCAAATTGGAGCGGACCAGGGCTGCTTTCAAGCGGCTCCTGCCTAATCTGAGTGGGCCAAACGCCTCCTGCCGTAGGCTCTATGCCGGTCGTGCGCCCTTTACGGGGCCCAGGTATTGGCGCGTTATTTAGGGCGACGCGCCGCTTACTACCTGAACGCGACCCAAAAGGCCATCGAGACGAAAACTCGAATGTAAAATAGGTACTTTTAAACGACTTCACATTATATGGACCAATACTCTTGTTTTCTTTCTCAATACAAACATGAGTTGTATTTAAGCTATTCAAATATATTTAAAATGACAAAACCACAATAATAGCTTGCAGCATACCTATGAGTTAATTACTAGAAATAACAATGAACCAGTAATTAATGACAGTGACGTCATTGTGTCAATTACGTCAACACCGACGGTATTCATTGGTTCAATGATGATATGACACAAATTGTGGTCATTAATTTATGTGAAAACATTGTGGAACATGTTTGGTTTTAAAACTGAGCCAAGTCGCGATCAAGCATACAATTCGGATGAAATATACTAATATTAAATGGATAATTTAAAAAATATTGCTTTTACATAGGTACATCTTGAGCGTGTATATTTTGCAATTTTTTTGGTACAAATCCTACTAATATTATAAACTAGCTTTCGCCCGCGGCTCCGCCCGCTTTATATTTGGGGTAACACAGTTTCCCTTGCGCCTTATTGATTTGTAATAGCAACGCTAAGTTTTCCCTTTTCTTCCCTCTTTCTCCCTCACATCCCACTTTTTTCAAAAAAATGTTTGTACTGAACCCTCGGTGCGCGAGTCTGTCTTCCACTTGGTTTTTATAACCGAAGAATTATTTTAATCTGGGGGGCTTATTTCTTAAAAAACCATTTACTGTATACATATTAACAATATTAATTCAACAATCCAAAGGACGCTATGATTGATGTATTATTAGTAAAAAGAAAAATGGCGATGCTTACTTGTTTTAAGTTCATGCTAAAATAATACTGTCCGTCTGCTTGTTACATTTTCTTGTACTACCGATTAAAATGATTTCGATGAATGTTAGACTGTAAGTTGTGTTATGACATTAATTTTTCACGCGGGAGAAACCACGAATAAAACTTAGTTTCTTAGTGATCACGGGCTGAAAACTGAGACTAATACTAAAAAGACGAAAATAGTATGTGTGCCCAGATTAACACATAAGCTACGCTTTTTACCCCAGTCTACGCAGGTGAAATCGCAGGACACAGCTAGCACATTAATAAATTCATGTCACTATTGGTTTTGACTAAACGCCGGGGTTTTTAGAAATAAACTAGGAATAATACACGATCCTACTTATGCATTAGATAAATAGATACGTCATTTAATTGAAATAATTATAAAAGTACATTTATTGATTTCCATAAAACCCCACAGAACGAAATCAATCTACATAACAAGTAATCTATTAATGACGTCATCTTATGAGTGTCATGGAGGCGGAATCAAGAGATAATTACTTTATAATAATAATTTAAATAATTACTTTGACGGGCCTGTTGGTCTAGTGGTTAGTGGTCCTGACGGCTAAGCCGGAGGTCGTGGGTTCGATACCCACCCAGGACAAACTTTGGGTGGTGAGCATGATTGTTTGTTCTGTGTCTGGGTGTGATTTATCTATAATATGTATGTATTTATAAATTATACAAGTATGTATATCAGTGGTCTGGTTACCATAACACAAGCTCTGCTTAGCTTGGGATCAGATAGCCGTGTGTGAGTTGTCCCAAGATATTTATTATTATTATTATATGAAGAATAATGGTAACGTATTAACTCATTAATCATCGTTTAACCTTAAGTATTTTTTTCTTTCTTTTAACCGTAAGCCTTTTAATCTGTCGGTTAAGATTTTTATGAACCTGAACATTTTTCTGACATACACATCACTAGACCGGACAAACTGAATGTGCATTATTAAATAAAGTATGTAAGCCAACCCGTGGGCAAACATTCTGTACATCAAATGAAATAACTCTACGCAAAAAAATGGCTGGGCAACAAGATTTTTTGGGCCAAATATTAAACCTATATTACTGTGGAACTCAATTTTACGCACCTCACTCAGATCCAGCCTGTCCCTTTGCTGTCCCCCAGCGACGCCCTAAGCCAAGGCACATTCCCTACAGGGGGTGCCCTTAGCGTGTGATAAGTGCCTGTGGCGTGTGAAAACTAAGCGACTACATAGTCGCTTGATTTGTAAGTTTTTACTCTGGCTGGAGACCTTAATTTCAAGGCATCCACAGGAATCGCCCGGTTAAGCAGACGACAACCTCTTAGGTTGAACTGCGAGTTAACATTCATAAAAAAAAGTTACGCATTTAAAATGTTTTGTCGATGGAGGAATTGTATGGTACGGGGATCGGGAAGGTATTTAAAGTTAATTTGTAGTAACATTTAAAATTATGGCATTAAAAAAACATTTTAAAAAGTTAGGACTTTGACCCCCAAAATGTCTGTAACTAGAAGTTTTCTAGGTACGCGTACGGTCTAAAACAAAAAAATAAAAACAAGTGATTTTCGGTTTTGTCAAGGGTACTTTTACATACTTTATACTTCAATTGGAATTATTTATTTATCTAAAAAACCGATTACCGTCGAAATGATTAAAACGATTAGACTTTCTATCACATAAAATATTTTTACAACTTGAAATTTATGATTAACTATTATAAAACCTGTTTTCCTACATAATTGCATTACCTACACGATGGTCTGTTTTATTTTGAAATTGCCGATGAAAAATTGCTAAAAAGCCGCTGATGTCGTGCGTCGGTAACTCTCCAACCTTGTATTAGCAAAGACCATATACTACCAAAAGCTTATGTCAATACTGTTTAATATTACTGTAAAAGTACGAAACGCAATGAAAACACACGTCATTTATCTATGGCCTTAAGATTGCTTTAAGAGATTCATTGTATGCCTTTCTGAAAAAGAGTATCTCAGAGCATAAATATATGCTACATGTGCCAACTCTTTTTTTTTTAATTCTCTAAATAAACGAAGAGTCATACATTTTGAAACAAACATCAATATTGCAGCACAAGAAAGGAAATAGGTAATTTCCCTAGTTGACTGAACTTGGCAATAAACGGTTTCATGCAACTGATGCAACAGCCATTATGTACGTTAAAAAAAGCGATTAGATATATAGTACTAATTGAGAGATCACTTCAAACATTTAAATAACAGTGGACTAAATCAAAATGAAGAACAGGCAAGCAATAAATTAACACTTCTCGAAATTGCACAAATATCTACATTGACATTAATACATGCACTCAAAGAGTACTTTGCATAAACCCCGTATTACGCTACAATACGCTTAAAGAGAACAATGAGAGAGGCGAAAGTGGGCTAACAGGCCAACCACGGTTAACGGTGGTTCGCCAACATCGGCGACAGAACATCGATAAATAAACGATCGTTGATAAATGGTACCTATCGATATGTTACATCACATCACCCGCAGACATCTCAATGCGGGTGATTTTATAGCTGTACAACTCTAAAAGAGTTACACGATCTTCTGGCATCAATAGAGAAAGGGTTAACAAATAGTATTGAAAGGAAACATAAAAACAATATCTTGAAATTGCTTCATAAACATATTGAATTTTAAAAAATATACTGCAAAGTCTAAATACAGCCTAAGATTCTTCGAACAAATAACTCAATTCCGGAATCGTTTTCTCAATATATGCGAAAAATGCATGCATTAAAAAGAAAACGATATTGACATACTTCAACTAATATTTATTCTATGAGCATTGCTCGTGATTTGCTGATTCTAAAATGAATATAAGTAAACCGGCACTACCTCCAACCACGTGGTCACGAGAACGTGAATTAGTTATTAAAATTACAAGCGTATATTAATAGACGCAAGTTACTAAAATATATACAAATAAAAAAGCGGAAACTGTGATGACAATACCCGAAGAACAGTCTGTGAATTTTAATAACTTTGTTAGTTCAAATATTGCTGATATGCACAAAATGCTAATGTTATTTGGTGTGGATCTTATTGGCAATGGAACTGGTTTAAATAGTAAAACTTAGATACATTTTGATTTTTACAAAATTCAAGGCAATTCATTTTTGGTAGTGCTAGTGAATGAACTTGAGGTAGAATAGCGATTGATCATTGATCAAAGTAAGGTTAAGGAAGCTGTTTGAAATAAAAAAAACAATATCTTATTAAGATTTGATGAAATTTAGCAGATTGTATCAACAATTTGCGACTTATTTCAGATTTCAATCTTGGAAATAAAATTGGCTAAAGTTATCACAAATCTTTTTATGATTTAATACATGGTTTGGATCTAAAAATAGACACGTTTGATCTCGGAGGAGGCAAATCAGGTCAAAGTCGGTCCAAAACCGGTATACTTTAGACGGTTTGTCAATTTCTTGATTACAATAACAACGCAAATATGCTTTTTTCTGAATCAGACAATAAACGTGTACAACTGATTAAATGACGAAATATATTTTCATTATTTTATCACCAATTACTTCGTATACAACTTAAGCCAACGTCATTACCTTTTCTTGTTTAATTCAAATGTACACAGGTGGAAAATACACTGGCCCCTCAGTTACAAATTCAAAGTGTATCTTGTAGAATTTGCAATTCAATGTTAATTACCCATTGAATTGTTTCGCATATGTCTGTTATCACATCTATAGCAGTATGGACTTCATTGACACTTTCAAATCTATTGTTGAGACAATCACCTATTAGCTTTATTATAAACCTGACTTATAAGCAACGGAATGATAGATTAATATCTCCATTATAATTGCGTAGTTTATCATTCAGGGTGGTGCTATAAAGACGAAGTGAATTCTCAATGGGAATACAATAAAACTTCGTTTCGTTTGGAACTAGAAACCAGTTCCTCAAGTATAATTTGAATTAAATTGAGCATTCATGGTTTAGCATAATTCATGAATAGTGGCAAGTCTGATTCAATTGTATCCAAATGTTAGTGAATAAACTGGGGGCCAGACGGTTTTGGGTTCAATCAAGGTTCGTCAACTGGAATAGTTATATGTTTGTTTATTGATGCTATTTCTATCACATCCGTAAAAATTACACTAAGTATTCTGTACTTGATGTTTACCTTAGGAGGAGCTGGCTCTGGAACGTCGGAATCCCACTCTGAACTGAGATCATCACTGGACGCCTCCGTGAAATCCTCAGCAAACGGCACTTCCAAGAGAGACAACTTCATCTGGTCGTAGCCAGGCGACATGGACTGCGGTCCATATCCCGGTGGCAACGGGCTTGAGGCCCTACAGTCCTCACAATTACACGGTTTTGGTCCAAAACTCTCCTTGGTAGGAGAATCTTCTTTGTGCACAGTCTTGCTTCTTTTTGTGTCTCGTTTACGCGCACTTCTAGGTGATAGTCTGTTATTACACTGTGGTGGTATGTAATACTTGGTAGGTTCAGACGACCTCCTGCCGCTTCTCCCGCAGTCAGGAGTCTCTATCTTCACAGGAGTCAGCAACGACATTTTCTTGGTGATCTGCTGCCTCTCCGCGTCTGTTGGTTTGTCTTCAGCTTCCATGGTGTAGCGTATGATGGGTATAGAGAAGGTAATCTGTTCCGTGCACTCCGGCATTATTATAAAGAATCACTTCGCGTACTGCCTCCAAGTATTTGGAAGACAGGGTAACGACATTTTTATGCAAGGTCACATTGATTGTCACTGTGGTGCGCGGCTGTGATGCGGCGGACGCGAGCGTCGTGCGCGCGAGTGGAGCGAGCACTGCGCGTGCGTGTGACCGGCACCTAGGCTTCACGCGGCGCGCGCGCGCAACTGAACCACTCTACCGAATTCTATGTCGATGTACAAGATATGCGGGTGATAGCCTGACACCCAACGTTTATTTAGAAATCAGTAGAGCCTTGTGCGTGGCTTTAATGTTAAATTGCTCCAACTTGTGTGTTGCAATTTGTATCGTTCTGTTTTTCGTCAACAAATGTGGTATTGATTACAATTAATAACTGCGGTTTCCTTTTAGTCCATGTAAGGGTTCTATACATTATTGACGTATAGTCAGGCTATTAATTAAAGTTCGTGTGAACACATTCCGAGTCAGACTCGTCATGATTCGTTACAGCTTCGTTTATGGGAATGGTATTGTACGTTTGTTGAGATAGCACATGTGTTCTAATGGGTTCGTTATTCAGTTTTTGAATAACTGCAAACTAGAGGGGGAATGATTTAGCGGTTGAGTCATTTATGGTATTTTTACCAAATATTGGCGATGTTTTTTTAACAATTGTGGAGCAAATAAACGGTTAAGTGGAGATCATAATTATGGCAACAACGTCTGTCTGGTTTTAATTGACGTTGTTGATGATAACAATAATTCTTGTTTTTAAACATGAACCGAGGGGCAAGGCGCTGGACTAGTTAGAGTCCGCGTTGATTCTGAGAATGTTATGGTCTGTTTTATTAAGTGAATTAATGCTAGAAACACTGTTATCTTTAACAGACTTTCCGCATAATACTAGCTCACTGCGTCATAGACAATGATATAGAAGCAACATAGGCACAGATATTGTATGTAGTTTATGACATGTTTCATATCCGTAGAACGATTGTTTTTCTATAGTACGGCCAACGAGAAGCGATACCAAATGTTAACAAAACCCATGCATAACCCCATCTAAAATGGCCGCCCAAATGTTGGCGAACCCGTCTTAACGTTGTCATGTTTTTGCCCGGAGAACGAGACATTACGACAAAGGCACAAGATGGAAAGAGCTAAATATTAGATTGTCAACGCCACAGTTGTTCTATATGTTAATGACCTTTCGTATCACTTCTCGTTGGCCGTACTGTAGTAGTGTGAATTTCTCATTATCTGCTGCAAGACTGAATTTGTAGATCTTTGACAGTCGTTACAGATACTGAGTGCCTCCAAAGTGACAACCAGTCTTACCAAGAATCGGGAGTATCGTATTACCCAGTATAAACTGGGTTGTGGAGGTCGTATAGGCAGTCGCTCCATGTAAAATATTATTTATTCAGCTGCATCCGCTAAGACTGGAAACCGACCCCATCTTACTTGGGTAAATGCTACACAGATGATGATGTTGCTGCAAGACTGTGTTTGTGCCCATAAGCAATGGGCTTACTCCCTGCTTCATGGGTTTTGAATATAACTGGCGCTTTAGTGGCTTTATTATAGACTAGTTTTTGCCCGAGGCTTCGCTCGCGTTAAATTTGGGGTAACACAGTTCTCCTTTCCTGATTTATAGGTACCTGCAACCTATAGTTTTTGCCCTAGCGCCTAATTTATTGTAATAGCAATGCTAAGTTTTCAATTTCCCCCCTCTTTCTCCCTCATATCTTTCATGTCCGTCTCCAGGATCCCAACTATCTCTTTACCAAAATTCATCAAAATCGGTTTAGCCACTTTAGCGTGAAGATGTTACAAACAAACTCACTTTCGCTTTTATAATATTAGTAAGGATACAACTCTAGCTATCACTTTGAAGGTTACAAGAGAGATGTTATCCGATACTGGGTTTGGTAAAGTCTCTATAACCCACGCAGTTAAACAAATTTAGTAGAAAACGAATTATATTCAGCAAATACCAGTGTATTTGTAAAGGTTAATAATACTGACCTAACAGCAACAATGGTTGATTTCAAAAGTAACACGTTTTAAATTCCTTTACGCATGTAATGGTTGCAAAATCTAGAACAAGTCGACTCCTACGCAAAGGGATACAAAAATAGCATGAAATGACTTTACAAAATAATGGAACATTGTTAACAATTTCGAACTTTTATTGCTTAATTCAAGAAACTTGCACCTTATTATGACGCTAGTTTAATTTTATAAACTGACTAGTCCACCTCTGGTTGAAGTGGTGATATCTGGGGACACGACGATTCGTTCTAAAAAAATGGATTTCTGTAAATATTTTTACAGTAGCTTTTGCCCGCGGCTTCACTCTCGGTAAATCCGGGTAACACAGTTCCCCTTGCGCCTTATTGATTTGTAATAGCAACGGTTTAGCCATTAAAGCGTGAAGAGGTAACAAACAAACAAACAAACTCACTTTCGCTTTTATAATATTAGTAAGGATTAAAAGAACTAATGAACCAACTGCAATAAACTCTCTAAAAAATAATGAATTCATTGTTTTACAAAAAGGGAATAGATATAGCATCTCGCCCATAGTACTCAAAGGCTTAGACAGAGATATAAATAATGTACACATTTCGCCGGTTATGGTAAAGTCCCACGTTATAAAGTATACAGTTACAGTTAATGAGGTAAAAAGGTTATAAACTGACAAAACTTTCCAGAGCAGATAAAATACGTAAAAAATCGCCTTCAACGTGAACTTTCAATAAAGAAAATTGGAACACACTTGACAATTTTTTACATCACCTCATTACAACTTAAAGGGCACTGGCTCCTGTACAATAGGTAATAAATTGTCAAAATAACTTATTACACCACTTAAATAATGTATAATACAATCGTATAATATAATAAGCAAGACTTTACGATCTTTTCAATGTAAAATTTAAACAGATCATAAATTATAGGGGAAAAACTTGTTGACTTTATGCTAGTCTAGTTGTGTCGCACCAAATATTTTAATGAGCTAAAAATAAAATTTAATTTGGCAAGAATACAAGGTTAAGGAAATGTTGAGATGGATTTGTGAAATGTCAAGAATGTAATGGATAAAGTAAGGAATGAGTATATTAGACGAAGATTAAAAGTTGCGCCTGTTACACAAAAATTGAAAGTGGGTCGTTTGTCTTGGTATGGACATGTAATGAGGAGAGACAAAGCACATGTTACTGAAGGACAGATGATCTGAATGTTGATGGATAGCAAAAGAGAAAAAGACAAAAGAAAAGTTGGATGAACTGTGTAAGGAATGATATTCAGGAGTAAATGATGCCGTGACGTCTGACAGGGGAGAATGGAAAAAGAAAATGTGTTGTGCTGACACCAAATATAAAATGATGACAAGGAAATGAGGGCTATTATTCTATTCAACTAAAATTTGGAAAGGAATAGCCTTAGATGCATCCCAGTGAACATTGAAAGGGAGGGTATAATCAGGGCAAGCAAGTATGGGAGTGGTAACAAGAGTTTTATTAAAGCTATTGAAATGTCATTATCCCAGAAGAATTTAGGAGCGTTTTTAGGCGAGGAAGTAAGTTTAATCAGTGAAGTAGTAGTAAATAGAGAAAACAGATATGACTAAAATTTTAAGTGTATTACTAGTACGTTTATTTCAATTCTTCCAGTTTCTTAACAATATTTTAGGTTATGCAAAATTGGACTCTATTGCATTTGTTTTTATTATAATATACAGTCACCTGGAAACTTATTATTACGTCTTTTTCCACAATACACTTCCTTTAAAAAAAAAAGTCACAAAAAACAATAAATTAAAATCCTTACTAATATTATAAAAGCGAAAGTGAGTTTGTTTGTTTGTTACCTCTTCACGCTTTAGTGGCTAAACCGATTTTGATGAATTTTGGTACAAAGATAGTTGGGAACCAGGAGACGGACATAGGCTAATATTTTTTTCGAAAAAAGTGGGATGTGAGGGAGAAAGAGGGAAGAAAAGGGAAAACTTAGCGTTGCTATTACAAATCAATAAGGCGCAAGGGGAACTGTGTTACCCCGAATTTAACGCAGGCGAAGCCGCGGGCAAAAGATAGTGTCTTTATAAAACACTTTCACAAACACAAGCCTGCGGAAATCTTAAAATTCTCAACCACTTTACGACGGGAACCGAAAAATTGAATTCATGCCCATCTCGTTTCATTTTATTGCACTTGGTCGAGTGTTTTATGTGTATTGTGCTGTCCGAACCTTAAGGTCTGCTTATTTATCACTTATCGAGTGATAAATCAATAAATAAAACTTACAAAATTACAAAAAATATTCCTGTTTTTATACGTTACTACCTTTTCCCGTGGTTTCATCTGTATAAATAACTAGCTGTTCCCCGCGGTTTCACCCACGCTGCTCAGCACCTGTTGGGCGCAGCGTGATGTTATATAGCCTATAGCCTTCCTCAAGAAATGGATTATCCAACACTAAAAGAATTTTCTAATTCCAACCAGTAGTCCCTGAGATTAGCGCGTTCAAACAAACAAACAAACAAACTCTTCAGCTTTATAATATTAATATAGATTATTTTACTTCAATGAGCATGATAGATCAGCAAAAAGGAGGGCTGTTTTTGTTTTTTCAAATATTTTTAATATAAGACCCTATCCTATATAGAAATTAATGGAAAAAGAAAGTTGATAAATTATTTAAAGTCAATACAATTCCATTCTTTTTTACGCAGGACTCTATCAATTTTCTTGAATTACCAATAAAACATAATTATGTATATTACCAAAATATCAGTCGATTATAGAAATCAAACGGAAATTCTGTTATATCTTAAGAATTTTTGAATAACATAACAGGTAGGTGATCTCTAACGTAAGCGTGTTGAATGCTATTTACATAACTTTATTGAAAGTTTATTGACATAAGAATTATAAGTACAGAAGGTCATGTTATTGTTTTCAAACAAAAAAGAACTATCGCTTATTGTTGAAAACTTTCCTTTAGAGCGTAATTTATTATGAAACAATAATCAATGAAAAATATGCCTTATTTGGTTAGGATAGAACTTATCTATCTAAGCATAAAACTTTAGGTCCATTCACTAATTTGACATTTAAAATATCCGTTCAATTTTTTTGTAAAATTTTTGTAGGTATAAAATTATTGGCATTAAACGATTCTTAGCTCTTCTTCTTCTGCCGCGGTTGTGGGTTGTTCGAAACAGATACCGCGGCCCGGAACAGAAAGGGCAAAAGAAGCAACATGGGTGGATTTTAGTCAGTTCAAGTCTGACCCTCCCCCCAAAGCAGGAGAAGTTATTTGCTGATTCCCCTTCGGAAAAAAAGGGGTAATTATCCTAATTGATTATATTATGCAATTCGGAAGTTTATTCACTAATTGTCGTGCTCTGGGCACGAGAAAAATAAAATAAGTAGTTCTAGTTGAAAATAAATGACTTCATCATCTGCTTTGCCTTTTTCCAATTATATTGAAGTAGGCGTCTTACCGGATTCAGCTGAATTTTACATGGAGCGACTGCCTACCTGACCTTCACGGCCCATTTAGTACTGTATAATACGTTACCCCTTGGTGCACCTGGCTATCAGAATTACGGATTTCTTTTTGCTCATACTGGCTATCAGAATTTCGGATTTCTTTTTGCTCATACCGACTATCAAAAATCTACAAATCTATACGTGCACGGAGGAAACTCTTTGTACAATGATGGTTACCCATCCATTGACTGAACTTGTCAAACACTAGTTAACCTTGCAGATCGTACCGTGCGCTTGTTATTATTTAGTCTCTTAGTTTCTTAAACTAAATTATCGATTTTCACTTTCATTCTTCCAGATGACACCGCTAAGCATTAGTGACGGCAAATTTACCTGATTCAGAAAAATAGTCCTTACTTTAACAAATTTAACAATCGACGATCCCCGCACGGAACAAATGTTTGTATGACCTGCAGATATTTGTTTCAGGTCTCGCTGTTTGTGTAGCTGAGTTTAAATGTTTGTAAAGGCAATACAGGAGAAATTCCTAGTGTAGAAAAACGTTTTATTAAAAAAAAAACTCATCATCCCGGATGTAGCACTTCACCATCACGAATATAACGTCAAATAACTTTTATAGTAATTTCTCACATTTTAAGGTCACTGCGGTCAATTAATACATTTTGTGGTTTTTTAATTGAAATCATTGAACAAGTTGAACTCCATAAAATGTTGGGATTTCCCAAGGAGTGTTTATACCAAAGCTATTTTATAAAATCTGATAAGGTATAATCGGAATATGTATTCTGGTCTGACCTGATGTCTTGATATCATTGTGATCATGCGATGTGGTGATCAGAACCCATTATGTGCTTGTTCCCAGACTATTTATATAACCATTGTGTATGAGAAGTATATAATGGTTAACTAGACTTATCTGTAGGTTCTTGTTGTTTTATCTAAAAATGGCCACAAATCGTTTGAAACCAATGTCTGTCTCTAGGTGTCCTTGGGTTATGAGTCGAGCTACACGATAACTGACAAATGCTTGCGCTGACTGGATAGTCCACTTAATCTGTGTGGTGCTTTCTTAAAAAGACCATTTCATGCAGTAGTCTGCATTTTCCTTATGTAAGTTGACCAAGATTTTAGTCTGAACCTTAAAAGAGACTATGACCTCTGAGTTTGTTTCGGCTGTTTCTTCTCAAAATAGTCGGGTACCAAAGACCGGCGTCATCTAGTTTAAAAAAAGACGCGTAAAAGTGTTTGTGAAAACCTACTTGTAAAATAAAGATCATTTATCGATTTATTTTGCATTACCGGATAACGTTAAATAATATTGTAGGATAAATAATCCTACAATAGTATTTAACGTCATCCGGTTAGATTGGAACCAGGCATTAATGTAGTTGGGTAATAGCTGGACAGATAAAGTGTCTGCTTGATTGCCATTCTGCAGCATAAAAGGATATAAATAAAGCAATTGAAATTTTCGTTGCTTTTAGTACCATTTCACGAAACAATATCTTAGACAAGTTGTAAACCGACTCTTCATGAAACTATCAACCATGCATTACATACATCAAGCTAAGGAAAGAAAAATAAAAAACTAGAAAACAACTTTCTTAAGATGAAAATTCCCGTTTTTTTTTTCGCGGATGGAAAATCATAAAATAACTTCCACCGCTCTGGGCGAAGCGGGAGAGAGTTTCAAAATATTACTGACTAAAATCCACCTATGTTCCTCCATTTCCAGTTTATGTTCCCGGGCCGCGGTATCTCTTTCGAACAACCCACAACCCCGGCAGGCCCCTCTGCTTTGCTAACATCTCTTTGAAGCGCACGAACGCGCCGTCGACACGGCCAATCGCCACTAGACGGACGGACGGTGAGCTACCCATTGCTCATCGCCCATAGACCCTCAATACAACGCACGGTTGACATTGTGCTGAAGGATGCTATGAATAGTGCGGTGGTACTGTGTGAAAGTAGCGCTGAATGTTAGCTAACTATCGTTTAGGCCCAGACTCCACCAAAGCGGAGAGCAGCGGAGCGGAGAGGAGATGGGCGGAAACCGACCAATCACATTGCTTTAAATCTACATCGCGTCTCTCATCTTTCCTATGATTGGTTGACTCTTGCACATCTCCTCTCCACTCCGCTGATCTCCGCTTTGGTGGAGACCGGGCCTTAGGAAGGCAGGATAGGTCCCAGAATGATTTATTCCTGATCAGAAACATGAGATGATAGAAATCAAAACCGATTGGGGCATGACTGCTGGTTATGTGTCGATCTATTACATGATAATCATTTACCGTAACATTAATAATATCGTCTACTACGTAGTACGATTACTCTTTGTAGGAACACATCTATACTAATATATAATATTATAAAGCTGAAGAGTTTGTTTGTTTGTTTGAACGCGCTAATCTCAGGGACTGCTGGTTGGAATTGGAAAATTATAACTTATTTTAGTGTTGGATAGTCCATTTCTTGAGGAAGGCTATAGGCTATATAACATCACGCTACGACCAACAGGTGCTGGGTGAAACCACGGGGAACAGCTAGTCTAATGATATTTGCAAATATTCCCAAACAAGTATGTTAAAAGAATTGTCTATAGTCGCATGTGGTTTTTGCATAATTGGAAATGTAGAAACAAGGAATATCATTTTAAAGAATTTGGAATACCCGTGATAAAATGACACTTTTACAATTATATTAGGCCCGCCTATCTTCTGCTGTCAATAAAAAAAAAATTAAAAATATTTATAAAATGAACCTGTATCTCTTATTCTGTACTGTCCGGTTTCCTTAGCGTACGGAAACGTTGACACAATGAATACCCAATGCTTAAGAATTCGAGACACCTAATAACATTCGCATACATTTAAATTTATAATCAAGTTATGATAACTACTTTTATTTCTGAGAAAATTACCAAAATTTCAGATAAATGAAGCCAGGAGGGTTACGGGTATTACCTTTCTGGGGTTGCGGGTTTTTTGAAAGAGATACCGCGACCTGGGATGATGGGTGGGTTTTAATCAGTACAAGTCTGACACTCCCCTCCGCTCCGCCCAGAGCGGGGGAAGTTATTTGATAATTTCTCATCCGTGAAAAAATGGTGGCGTAGGTTGTGACTAGTGTACGGTTTTAATTTAACTTGAAGCTGTGAAAAATATACCTTGTAGGATCTGGCCGCTAATGTCTCAAGTTTGTACGGACCCCTTTTTTTTCGGGTGGGAAATCATCCAATGACTTCCCCCGCTCTGGGGGGGCATGCCAGACGTACGGAACGAGCGGAACCCTTGCTGTGCGATTCCGACACTTCACTTGTATTTTCCTCACAAGATTTCTTTTCTATATATTGTAGTAGTAGTGATATATTTTTTTGAAAAACAGTATAGGTACCAAATCTCCTGAATCATTAGTCCATTACAAACTAAAGGAGGCACATGATACATTATTTGCACAAAACTCTATTCAAAAATAACAAGCATGATAATAATAACAAATGATTATTAAGAAATATTTAAAAATGTGAAAAATATGTATACATGAAGGACAAATGATTCAAAATGTTTTCAAGTCTAAGTTTCCAAATGTGAATGAATCATAACTTACTTGCTCATGGATGACTTACTTGTTTTACTTTAAACTATGTTTAACTTTAATAATGACATTTTCATGATGGCACCAATGGCAAACATTTGTGAAGTCTTTCTTCTTAAATATAAAATTCTCGTTTCACAGTTTTAGTTGCATACAAAAATGAGTAAGGCCTCCCATTCCGATTTTATGAAATTATATTTAAACTAGCTTTTGCCCGCGGCTTCGCTCGCTTTAAATTCGGTAGCGCCTTATTGATTTGTAATAGCAACGCTAAGCTTTCCCGTTTCTTCCCTCTTTTTACCTCATATCTCACTCTTTAAAAAAATAGCCTATGTCCGTCTCCTGGTTCCCAACTATCTCTGTACCTAAATTCATCAAAATCGGTTTACCCATTAAAGCGTGAAGAGGTAACAAACAAACTCACTTTCGCTTTTATAATACTACTAGCTTTCGCCCGCGTTAAATTTGGGGTAACACAGTTCCCCTTGCGCCTTATTGATTTGTAATAGCAACGCTAAGTTTTCCCTTCTCTTCCCTCTTTCTCCCTCACATCCCACTTTTTTCAAAAAAATAGCCTATGTCCGTCTCCTTGTTCCCTACTATCTCTGTACCAAAATTCATCCAAATCGGTTCAGCCATTAAAGCGTGAAGAGGTAACAAACAAACAAACAAACAAAGAAACTGACTTTCGCTTTTATAATATTAGTAAGGATATAATAGTAAGGAAGTAAGAATATTTGCCAAATTGCATCAAGACCCGTTCAGCCGTGTTGACGAACGATGATGAGGAGAAGACGATGAAGAGTAACATCTTTACATCTATCCATCCTCACAAACATTCGCATTTATAATATTAGTAGAAAGTAGTATAATATATAAACTAACAATTCACTATTAGTTTCCCGATCATTAAAATCTGGATTCCATTAAAGTTCGAATAAATCGTTTTTGTTGTTTTTTTTTTCGCATAATCGGTTCACGTCATCTATAATTCAGTGTAAAAAAAATGGCCGCATTAATTCCGATTTAGGTCAAGCGCGGAAATATGTCCTATAACACACATTTGTGTAAATAACTATGACTACATAAATTGTGTTGTTTCATGATAAACTGATTCAGAGCCGCAACGAATGAAGGTATTAAATACCAGGCGGTCATTGACGAGACACGGAGCGTTGACATTGGAAAACTACAGAAAAATCAAATTCAGTACGTATCTCATGCGTTAGGTATTGAAAAAGGAGAAAATGTTCATAAGAATCCCTCAATGACACCAACGTCAGATTAAAAAACAATCTTCGATGTTTTTTGCCGGTTCTTTAAAAAAACATCAACTGTTGTCATACACTTTGATATTTTTGTATGAGCCGTTGTTTTTTGAAATCGTTGTGTAGTGTGTGTGTGTTTGTGTGTTTGTTTAGGGCAGTCTTGCAACTGAATAGTAAAGCAGTTTTTTTCCAAACCGATTGAACTGAAATTTTACATAAGTACACGATTGATAGCTATAGGTATAAGTCTGACAGTTAGGAAGTTATTTAATAATTTCCCATCCGCAAAAAAGGAATGATTTTTCGTAGTCATTTCTCAGATGCAGACATGGAGTCAGCATTGGTGCTTTATTGATGGCAATGGGCTCACCCCTTTACTATTACTTATTACTTGGGGCTCACTTAACTAGCAAAAAATGGGTTTAAAACTATTTAAGTACACCTCTGTCTAACCCTGCGGGGATTACAGGCGTGATGTTATGTAAGTATTCTCAAGAAACAGATTAGAAAAGTATTACTTATCTTACTAATATTATAAATGAGAATGTTTGTGAGGATGTATGGATGTTTGTTACTCTTTCTCTTCAAAACGGCTGAACGGATCTTGATGAAATTTGGAACAGAGATAGATTATAGTCCGGAATATCACATAGGATACTTTTTTTTGCGGGCGCCAAGTAATGTTAAAATAATTTGCAAATAACTATCAATTTAAACACTTAATCAAAATTTTCCTCATTTTTTTGCAATACTTTGTAGTTAACACTACATTATAACCTTTAATGATTCAGACAACAAGGTAAAACTATTCAGTTTAACCCAGTAAATACCAGTAAACCAATGCCACCTTATTTTTTGTGGCGCTCTTTCTTCAAAGAACAGGAAACCACTTAAACGGTAGAGTCCAAAAAAACAGTAAAAAATTATCGATTGTTTTCGTAGATTCGACCCAGATTACCTAGGTAATGACCTGTGTCCTTGTTCCGACCTGCCACGACCTTCTTGACCAACGGACACTTTTTAGGATCTAAATAATCATTCTTAGAACCTTTTGTAAGTAGTGTCCTGTCAATACCGTCATGTTTATTGTGAGTGTGTTTTTTACCTGTCGTAGTTGCGATTTGTTCGAAAGAGATACCGCGGTCCCGGAACACAAAGGGTAAAAGAAGGAACATGAACAGGTTTTAGACAGTAAAAGTCTGTCACTCCCCCCTCTGCCCAAGTTATTTGATTATTTCCCATCATCGATAAAATTGACTCAATTTACTGTCGCAAGCCGGGCGGTCTGCCCAGCTTGAGCGGAGCACCACCGTGCCCTCGTAGAGGCGACCGGCGATGCGATTTCTCGCGTCCAGCCCTGAGTCAGTCCATGGTCCGAAGCGAAAGGGAATGGGAAGCGGTCACCTCCTTCTGCGAAGCAGTCATGCTAGAGAAGGAGGTGGCCGGGCGTTTAAGGAAGAGAACCTCAAACCAACCCAGCCGCCGCGGGAGACGCGTCGGGCGACGGGCGCCGCGTGACGACTCCCGGCCACGGACGTGACTTCTATTGACGATAAGCCATGTCGACGGTGAGTCTGAAACTCACCCCGGCTACACCCAAAGCGGGGGAAGATAGTTGATGATATTTTATCCGGAAAAAAATTTTATTCATCCAATGATGTTTACAACTCAGCCCTTGGATGCAATACAATACACCTTAGAGGAAGCAATACAGTTTAAACATCGACTTATTTACCAACTTTATCTAACAAACATAACCATAACCGATATGTAAATCAACCACATCGCCCAGTCAATACAACTAGCAATTTTTTCACTTAACTTCTTTAGCGGTTTATCACTAAATAGAAAACGGAGGCAATACCATGACGCAAGCAAGTAAAGCGTGTTCGTAAAACGTGTTCAGAAAGACCTTGAGAAAAAATTAATACGTCTTTGAGACTGTTTACTGATATGAAATAGTTACTGTCGTGGTTCTTTTCTAATACCAAAGCTCTACGTAATTAAAATCAAAAAGAAGGGGATTATTCTAAGTCCAAAAAGTGGTGTTAACGATCAAATTGGTGTCCAAAAACACGTTTAGCTAACGATTAAATATGGGGCTATTTAAATCCCCTGCAGTATTCATTGAGGGGTTTAACTATTCCCAACCCAAACTACGGTATCCGTCATGTAGTTGGGATCACCTTTTATTTAAAAAAAATCTCTTTGGTCCAGTGATCGCAATCGTGATCGATGAGTGTGAGGTTCGATTCGGAGGTTGAGCTAGTGTTATTAAACTGTTTTTTTTTCGGTTAGCCAACAATTGTTTACTCAACACATTTACTCATTCTTTTACAAGTGCAAAAATCACTTACAGGCTAACACCATAATGGTTAACTAGCCTTTGCCCGCGGCTTCGCTCGCGTTAAATTCAGGGTAACACAGTTCCCCTTTCCTGATGTATGTTGAGTTTTCCATTTTCAACTCAACATACGTACCTGACGTATGTTGAGTTTTCCATTTTCTTCCCTCTTTCTCCCTCATAATTATCTCAATTTTTATTTAAATAAATAGCCTATGTCCGCCTTCAGGGTCCCAAAAACACAGTAAAGCTCTGAATTATAATAAGAATGAGGACTTTATTTTTAAAGCTTTGTTAACAAACAGGGTTTTTTTATACATATGGATTTGGCAACCCCATCGTGACTTATGACTTGATTCTTGAGGTTCTCCAGACTTATTGGCAAGAACTATCTCTGCTAATATGTTTAGATTTAAAAATCAAGTCCTTATCCTTATAAAAGCTCTGAATTAATATGCTGCTAAACGATCTAGAAAAAATGTACATCATTCCCACACCTAGACTGAAACAAAGACAACTCAAAAATCGTAATTTTTTTACTACCTTGTATTTGAATGCTGGGTGATCATAGGCAACTAAAAAACAATATATATAAAAATCAAATTGCTATGTAAAATCATATCTAATATTCGTTGTTATGGTTCTATTATAATCTGGAAATCTAGTATGTTTTTTAAATATGCTAGCCCGCTATAAAAATAAGATAAAAAATAAAATACGTCATTTAAAAAAACAATACTATTTTCGTCCCCTGAAAAAAAATATTTTTTGGGTTACCCCATTTCGGATCTAGGTGCGCGAATAATGTTACTATGTTAGTAACCCGGACTTATTGCTCGTGACTACCTCAAGTGTATTTATTATGTACACTGTAGGCAGACAGTTAAAATGCCTCTTGAAATCCAATCATACCGTATTTGTATACAAATCGGAGTTGTTAAATATACATAATGTAATTCTTCACACGTCTTCTTATTTATGTACATTGTACAGTAAGTATATAATGAGCGTTCTTCACTTAATACTTTACTATTAACCATAAAATGTTGTTCGGAAATCTGGAGTGTTTTGTATTGCTGTTATTGAGTTAGCTACTGTCTTGTTTTCAAAATATTTTTTCATCGCAATTAACTCTATCATCATTCTTAAGAGTCTTAATCAAATACTTTGTAAAAAAAATATTACAATAAAAAAACGCGTAAATACATTTTTTTATGTTGTTAATCAAACTTCTTAATCAATGTCAATTTGATTGACATAAACGTCTGTTATAATTATTTAAAACTTTTTGTTTAAGATCTTAAACTTACTTTATTATCATAGCGCAAAATAATTGAAAGAATTGAATGACGTAACTCAGATTTCCATGCATTATCATCAAAACTAAACATGTATCACAAATTTCAACTCAATTGGAAACCGGGATGCTGGTCAAATTTCATCAACATTATTTAAATGTTAATAAAAGCGTGTTAAACATTATGAAACTACCAACTCGGTTAAATGACTTAGTAACATTTTGCACAAATAGTTCGAGATTAAGTACATTAAGCTAAGTTTGAATTTAAATCCCAAAACTTAGGTCATTTTCATCATTAAGATCAACTTGCAGTCAAACCGGATCAAACTGAATACCAGTATTTTACAGGAAGCTACTTTAAATGCCTCATCAGTTCCCAAAAACCATAAAATCCGCATTCCAAAACTTACTTCCCTGTGGACCCAGATACCCATTTAGATTAATTTTCGTTTATCAATTCACACACACAAATGTGTAATGTAATGATGTAAATATTGCTTTTGTTCGTCATTGTAAGGTCGTCTCTAGTCGCGTGAATGTCAAGCAATTCCAAATGAGAAGGGTTCTACTACAATGTGATGGATGACGTCATTGCTTAAGTATTTTTAGTTATATAACATTTGTATCGAACTGTTAGAGGCCAAGGATAGTAAACAAGGATACTGACATTTATGTGTGTTTTATTGATTTTTGACTTTAGACCGCTGAATGCGAGGTCCTAGTCTCGATTCACAGAAAAGACATAGTTTTTTTTCTCGGGGTTGGGGTTTGTTTGAAAGAGATTTTAGGGATACCGCTACCCGGGAACGTAAAGGGCAATAGAAGGAACATGGGTGGGTTTTAGTCAGTACAAGTCTAACACTCCCCCCGCTCCGCCTGGAGCGGGGGAAGTTTTTTGATAATTTCCAATCCGTTGATAATTTCCAATCCGCAAAAAAAAAGAAATTTCTCAGATGCAAAATGATGGCAATAGGCTCGCTCCTATTACTTCGGACTTAACTGGAAAAATGAGTGTACTATTAGTTACACCTCTCCCCAAACCTTCAGAGATTTAAAGCGTAATGTTATGTTAAACTCGTTAAACCAAACGTGACAAAATTATAACCGGTATTATGCTGGCCTTATTTTTATTAAAGCTCCGTATTGGTCTGGGCTAGCTAAGGTCAAAGAGTTACCACTGACGTGGGGCCCACTATACCTACATGCCATTAAGATATAACAACAAGAAATAAATACAAAAAATTATATCATATCAAACGCCTCATGTTTTTGTTGCTATGTTTTCCTCGTTCCTTTTTTAAAGCAACCTGATTGGTTGTTGTGAAGCGAGCCTTCTATTACGTAAAAGCATCTATCTATATCTAGCATATATCTCCACATTAACGAGAACACAATAAACTATTAAGAATAATTGCCCAAAAACCGTTATTACATTTAATTCGAGACATTGAGCTACCATCCGCGAAGCAATTTTATTGGCATTTCATAACCATTTTTACTTCATTTTTTTAATGATGGGCGCCAATCTTTTGCCACCTTAAGGTCAACGAACTACTTAAAGTTATTTAGTAATTCATCGTTATTATTTTAATTTGACTTTAAAAGCTTTGATTTAACTTCCACTGTATTTACTTTTGACGGTTTAAAAGGGTCTCTCAGTATTTGTAGCCGGTTTTGTATTGAAATATGTAGTGTGATGTTGGTTTTTTCTTTTTAGGGGTCCGTAGCCTCTTTTTAAAAAAAAAATCGTCAAATAACTTCCCCCGGTCTGGACGGAGCGGGGAGTGTAGCAGACTTTTACTGCCTAAAACCCACCCATGCACCTTCTTTTGCCCTTTATGTTCCGAGGCTGCGGTAACTCTTTCGGACAACCCGCAACCCTAGCCGGGGGTGGTACTAGTAGACCCTTTTGCTTTGCTGACATTTCTTTGAGGCGCGCGTGGAATAATAAAAAAATTTAGGGGTGTCAAGGGACACCCGGATGGAACGAAGTTCTCGTCGCGACACCACACTGTTCAATGCGAAATAGAAATGAAAATATCTGGCTTGCTTTCTATAAGAGAGAGAGAGACAGACAGACAGAGAAACATGCGACGCCGCACAGCTTACTATAGCAAAAAGTGTCGTGACAACTTTTCGTAAGATTTTTTTCCGTCTAGCCCCCTTTCACAACGCGCGATAAGAAACTTCGTTCCAATAATTGCTTAATGGCTAGAACCCTTATAGATTCGCTGTGTAAGTACGTCGTCGCAGCCATGTTATGCCTAAACTGTTGGCATCGCACATCTACAATCCGGGCAGTATGTGTTTTTTATGAACCGCTACCATAAAGGTATGACAAATTATAAAAAAAAAAATATAGAAATAGTCTGTAGTCATGTGTCACCATACATGTAAGTAAGGGTTGAAAAAATTTACATTCACTCAAAAGAGTTTCAGTAATAGATAATTTGTTTATGGTTTCATTTTTTTTGTTAGTAAAGTAGAGTTAGTTACAGGATTACTTTGTTGTCCGTCTGTCTGTCACGACCCTTTATCTCGGGAACGACTGCAGGTATCGAGTTAAAATTAAAGCCATATTCTTTGGAGCTGTAAATAATCCTTTAAGTCTATGCAGTCAAAAGATATGGCCGTTTATGTCGCAAGTTTGTACGGAACCATCTGAAAGGAAGACCAGGTTTTTCTTTCAGCCTTCCTCAGTCATTGTACCTTATTGCATTTAAGTGGGTGTGTGTTTATGAAATAAATTATATGGCTTGTATCATTCATACACTAATTGAATGACTCTGCACCATCCAACTAAGGATAAACTAAGGTCATCAAAAGTTCACACCAATAAGTTAATGGTACTGCTTACTGCTGATTTCCGCCTGCGACTTCGTCCACGTGGCATGGTTACTTTGGGCTAACGCTAACTTGAACACGAAAACAAAAATGTCTTTGTGTCCCCTTTTCTTCCCTCTTTCTCCCCCCTTTCTCTATTTACTAGCCTACTATTTTTTAGCCTATGTCCGTCTCCAGGTTCCCAACTATCACTGTACCAAAATTCATCAAAATCAGTTTGGCCATTTAGGACAATTTTTCACAGCACTAAGGAACTATAAACTTGAGTATTGGTTTTAATTTCAACTTATTTATGAGATAAAGGGTCGTGACAGTCAGACGGACAAAAGGACAACAAAGTGATTCAATTAGGGTTCTAGTTTTCCTTTGAGGTACGGAACCCTAATAATAAAACAAAGAGAAAACATTATCGGTAGACAATTAAAAACAAAAAAACGTCGCATATTAAAAAAAAAGTTTATCATTTAAATGTAGTAATACCTAAAAATAGAAATGACTAAACTATTATTTCAGCTCCAACACACAGCTGTTTCTACAATAACTAAGTATGCGGATCTTAATGACACTCTCATTTTCTCATTGACGTCATTACTTTTAACCATTGACATGCCCATAAGTAGTAGGAACGTCTATGACTTTCAAATTCTTGACATTACTGATCTCTACTCTACTGTATCTGCATATTTTCCTAAACTTTCTTAATAACTAATGTTTTATTATCCTTGTCTTATTTACGCATAGCCAAAGATCAAGTACGTGGAAAATATTCGAAAAATTTCGTGTGGATGAATTTACATCACTAGCACAACCTCAAGAGTCTCCAGTCTCACCAAGGGGTATCGTTTGTTGCAGGTTGTTCGAAAGACATACTGCGGAAAAAAAAGCTTTAAAAAAAGTTTTCATTTAATAAATATAATTTATATGATGATAAAAGCTTGTCGCGCAATTTGGAAATAAACTAGTACCAATTTAATTATGTAAATCATCCACCGTAACATACATGAGGAGCTCGTGGCTAAATAATAGTAGCTGCTCGGGTCGATATTTAGGTTAAGCCGCGCTTGCCTAGGTTGGTCTGTGGATGGGTGACCACCCGTTACATACCGAGTTTCCTCCGTGCCTCGGAAAACACGTTAAGCCGTTAGTCGCGGCTGTCATTTGTAGATCTTTGACAATCGTTACAAGTAGTCAGTGTGCCGAAAGTCTGACAACCAGTCCTACCAAGGTGTATTACCCAGTATTAACTGGGTTGTGGAGGTCAGATAGAGGCAGGCGATCCATGTAAAATACTGATATTCAGCTGCATCCGGTTAGACTGGAAACCGACCCCAACATAGTTGGGAAAAGGCTAGGCAGATGATGATCCACCTTAACATACATACATACATTGCAAGTTAAATATAGGCTTTTAAACTGAATTCAGTCAAACTTAAGATGTCTGAAGTGGAAAAGTGTCGATTTGTTGATTTGACAATTGGATTACGATATCATAGACTAGTGCCGATTGTCGATTACGGTTACGATTAGGTTGTGAATAGCTATGCTGATCTAACCGAACTGCTGCTCGACCTTAAAAACTGGTATTCCACATGCATGCGGTTAGACTGGACGCTGACCCCAACATTATTAAGGAATGCCTATTCAGAAGAGATCATGTTGAGGCGACCAGTACTTAAGATGGTTCGACTGACTAACTGACATTCACAGATCAGTTACACATACGATACCTCTTGACAAGACTGAAAAATCAAAGCTTAGGAAACTAGTACTTACGTGGTGCACAGTCTAAAATTACCTTAGTTTTTAAAAAACATCGTTTACCTGTAAACAAAAAAACACCATAAATTAAAAACAAAACTAAAATTATATTCTATCCTAATATTGTAAATGCGAATGTTTGTGAGGATGAATGTATGGATGTTTGTTACTCTATCACGTCAAAACGGTTCTTGATGAAATTTGGCACAGAGGTATATTATAGTCTGAAATAACTAGATATATATAATAGACTTTTTTTCGGAAATAAGCGACCGAAGCCACGGGCGCCAGCTAGTAAGCTATATTTCCATATAAATTCTGCCCTAACGAGACTCAAGCTCATTCCAGATTTAAATTAAACCATTAAAAAATAAACAAATCGCTTATAAAATCTAAAGATCATCAGATCCTGACTTGCTAACCATGGAAGAGGATATGCTTCCCAGGTGACCACTTGGATTTGATTCGATTTTCCAAATCGGTCCAGTCGTCTTCAATGTTGATGGACGGAGAGCGAGAGGCAGGCCAAAGAATAGATGGATGGATTGTGTACGGAATGATATGAAGGAGAAAGAAGTAAAAGATGCCGTGACGTAGGGGAGAATGGAAGAAGGAAACGTGTTGCGCCGTCCCCAAATAGAATGGGACAAGGGCAGGAAAATGATGAATGATGTTAGGCGTCCAGGCGTCTTCAAGTAATCGGGGAACATCAGAAAGAAGAATTGAGGCACTCCTCCTTTTCAAAAGTTGGTTATAGACAAAAGAAGGTATCTTTCACACGTACACTTTCCAAACCTTAAACCTCACTCTTCCATTTGCATTCCGTTCACCATTCCATACAAACAATGCCCTGGGCCCTCAACCAATCACGTAGGCATATTTAAAACGCATACATATGCAGTTGAGATTGTCTGATGCATCCCAAAAGCGGCGCGGACGCCGGTAGAAAGCCTTTCAAAGAGAATGACGTCACGATGACGCACGAGACGACCGAGTATTCGGAGCGTGTCTGTTGACGTCACAGGGTAGACTGTTGTACATACCTACTTACGAGATGTATGTGAGAGAAATATTAGACTTAATAAGTACTGAGAGAATTTATTCAAATAATTGAGAGAAATGTTCAAAACGCATGAGAGAATGATGTACATAAACGTTGATGGAAGAAGTCAAGGAGAGGTGGAATTTAGCCAATGACAATCCTTACTAATATTATAAAAGCGAAAGTGAGTTTGTTTGTTACGTCTTCACGCCTTAATGGCTAAACCGATTTTGATGAATTTTGGTACAGAGATAGTTGCGTCCCTGGAGGCGGACACAGGCGATTTTTTTTTTTAAAGTCGGGTACGAAGGAGACAGGGGAAAGAAAAGGGAAATCTTAGCTTTGCTATTACAATCATTAAGGCGCAAAGGCAAAAACTACAGGTAGCAGGTAACTGCAAATCAGGAAAGCAAAACCCTGAATTTAACGCGAGCGAAGCTGCGGACAAAAGCTAGTATGAAGATAAAAAGGCCGATAAGTAGATGACTATTTCTCTGTTTGATTGATCGAATTATTGCCACTTTGGGAAATAAATTTATGTTCCATCTTTTTAATGCCTTTTTGTAAGCCAGTTTTTCTTTATTCCAAAAAAAATCCAGCTCTTTTAGTACGTTGATATCTCACGCAAATTCTTATCGAGTATTCATGTCCCATTGTTACTAAGAGTTATTAGCATAATCCAAGCACATTAGAAGAAGTAAAAAATAAGTATCATAGAAGACAACTCATTTACTGCGAAAGCAATACCTTTAGATAACATTAATATGGGACCCCTTCGGGGGTACCCTTACTATTATAAAAGGAGTTTTAAAAATCTGCCCACAAACATACACAAAAATAAACTAATTCGGATCCTCCATTTTTTGAAGTTGGTTAAAAAGATTGCTGTGATTATTCAATGATAAAACAGAGGATGCCAAAAATAGAATAAATAAACTGTCTCCTTAGTCTAGTAGAAGCAAGCGACTGGTGAGCATTAGGTTGTAGGTTCGGTTGCTGGGTCGGGTAAAATGTTATTGGGTTTCCATCAGGAATTTCTCAGTAGCAACCCAGAGTTTTTAAGTTGGCGGTAAGAAGCCCCGTGCCTCGGAAAGCACGTTAAGCCGTGGGTCCTGCGTCTAATCTCTTCGGTTGGATTGCCGTCCCATCGTGCTATGATAGTGAGGGAACAGAGAGTGCAGCTGTGCCTGCACACACCCTTGTGCACTACAATATCTCCCGCACCGATGGCTAATCTCCGCTGAGATTGGCCGCCGTGGCCAAAAACGGTAAGAAGGGCAATTTACACATCATGCATACCAATCAACCTTGCCTTCTTGCGCGTACGCTCAGGTTCCTTACGGGCAGTGGGAGCCATAAGTTGAGCACGTGACGTCACAGTGACGCACAAGATGGCCGCGGATCCGAACCGTGTCCGCTGACGTCACGGGGCTCGATTGTATAGACTGAAAATGTAGTATTTATTTGTATGTAAAGTGAAACAAAGATGTAGAGGTTATCTTGTAAAATATTGGGACAATCAAAAGGTGTTTGCTATAATAAACTCCAAAAATAGCAATATAAATACATCGACACTGATAGAAACAAACAAGCTCAATAACATATAGTATATAGATATAGTCGCCTATACAGCATACCATATGTGCGTCTTAATACACTCACAGCAAAATTAGAAAGTTGCGCACTAAAGGTGCGCACCAAAAACGTGACCAATTTTCGTTACTTGTTAGTAGGTTTTACCCCTCGGATTTTTCTCATACCGGGCGCCTTATATATGAAAATCGATTCTTAAGGAGTAAACTCCAAAAAAAATACCATCATCCTGCTATTCGCTAAGACAGTTAACACCAAAGCAATACTTATTCATCATTTTCCTGCCCTTGTCTTATTCTATTTGGTGTCGGCGCAACAGTTTTGTTCCTCCATTCTCCCCTGTCAGACGTCATGGCATTATTCACTCCTTTCTCCTTCATATCATTCCTTACACAATCCATTCGTCTTATCTTTGGCCTTCCAGCAGTACGAAATACTACTATTTAAATATTATTATTCCATGCATTGTACCTAAGGAATGTGATCCAGTTTCTACCTAATTCCTTTCATATTCGTGTGGCGTGCGTCAGTAAGTCAGTACAAGCCCGGATTACGTTGATGACTCATGTTTCAATCATTTTGAACCCCTCAGTGCAAGCGCACTGAACAGGAAATATTAAGGTGAAGATTTCTTGAGAACGGCCAAAAATCAGGTTTTTTAACGCAGTGTATCTCTTAAACCATACATAATTTTAATCACTGAAAAAAATATGATATTTTTAAGGCTTTTTTGCATACATTGATGGACTTCAAATTATAATTAAATATACTAAAATGTGTAAAAAAATATTCAAACACACCTCTAAATTCTCTTTTAAAGCAGTTTATCTCTTCAATATTAATCGTAATTATAATCAAAAGTATACAATGAAATTTCCAATGCCAAACTGCGTTCAATGATGGATTGTTTTTGATTGAATAGTTAATATTTAATTTTATACAAATTTATTTGTATTTTTACGACAAACGTATGCAGTAAAGTCCAACGTCAAAATGTATGAACAAGGTCAACGACATAATACTGCGCCTTAAACAGATTTACCAGTTACCATTCATTCAGGATTTATTGTTTAGTAAGAAAAGAAGCTCATTAAATTCCTTAAAAAAATGTGGTTTAGGATATCCGCCTCTGCTTGGCTACTCCTCAATCGGTCTTTTTGCTGAAGGTTTTGAAATCTCGGGGCATTTCATTTTAGAAACTACATCCCTATTTGTGTCTCATCATCTGCCTCCCCATTTCCAACTATTTTGGTTTGGCTTCCAGTCTTACCAGCAGCTGAAAACCAGTATTTGTATTTTTTGCGACTAATGTCCACAACCCTATTACTGTACTGGGTAAATCAATGTTCCTTGATACTTAGACTGATTGTCAGACTACGGCCATTGACACCTAACGTCTGTCAAAGATCTACAATTGCAGCCAGGACCAACCGCTTAACGTGCTTTCTGAGCCACTGAGGAAATTTGATATGAAATGGGTGGTCACTATTCCGGATCAGCCTCTAGGCAAGTGAGTTTTAATCTGAAGATCGACGCGAGCAGCTATTATTAATTAGCCGCGAGATGCTTTTATATCTGCTCTCATTAAAGATACACATAGCAGCCATGTCTCCTGCTGGTAAGTAGCTTAATGCGTTTTTGAGTTATACATATCCAGTACAGCTTTTTGTTTTTGCGGATGGTAAATCATCAAATAACTTGGGGGAGTGTCAGACTTGTACTGACTAAAACCCACCCATGTTTCTTCTATTGCCCTTTATGTTCCGCTTACACGCAACAAACCGCAACCCCGGCAGGTGGTGGCTCGGCAGGCCCCTCTGCTTTGCTGACATCTCTTTGAGGCGCGCGTCGACTCGGCCTGTCGTTAATAGACGGACGGAAGGTGAGCTACCCATTGCTCACCGTCTACAGGCCCGCATCTATACCGCATTGCAGGCTGGGTTGGTTTAAGATTCTCTCCCTCAAACTAAAGATACATTCGTTATTCTCATCTGCAAGCAAACCTGTTCTGACCTTATTAAAAGTTTTTTTTTGGTTTTATGTTTCCTTTCGACATTTCATAAATCAATTTGACTGTTTACAATCCTCGTTATCACGAAAATACTTTAGAGATGCCAAACGAAGAATTATTTATACAAATGAACATACTTAGAAAGCATGTAAGGTTAAAAAATATCCATATTGTTATTTATCATAACAATTTTGTGTTCTCCTGGATTGTATTAAATGAACAGCATATTCACTTTAAACGGGATGGTAAAGGTGACTTTTCCTTTTCTGTGGGTTTTTTTTACGTTTTGTAAAGTAAGCAATGACTCGATGCCGGGCCTACGCTGTCCACTCATACTAAAGTACTAACGCTGTAACAACTATACTGTAAAACCAAATGATTTAAAAAAAAGTAACCACTTAGAGGAGCTTGTGGCTAAATAATAGCAGCCGCTCGGTTCGATCTTTAGGTTAAGCCGCGCTCACCGAGGTTGGCTTGGGATGGGTGAGCACCCGTTACATACCGAGTTTCCTCCGTGCCTCGGAAAGCACGTTAAGCTGTTGGTCCCGGCTGTCATTTGTAGATCTTTGACAGTCGCTACAGGTCTCAATCAGTGTTCCGAAAGTCTGACAACCAGTCTTACCAAGGGATATCGCATTACCCAGTATTAACTGGGTTGTGGAGGTCCGATAGGCAGTCGATCCATGTAAAATACTGATATTCAGCTGCATCCGGTTAGACTGGAAGCCGACCCCAACATAGTTGGGAAAAGGCTAAGCAGATGATGAACCACGGAGGTTATTGCCGGTTCTTTTCCAAAGGAAACGATCAACCCGAACCGTGCACCTTTTCTCGAAGTTTTATAAGTGCCTATGTAGGCCTATGTGAAGTACCTAAAATCTTTTGATTCTGGCTAACCTGGCCATGTAGTACCAACCTACACACACGCACACACACACATACGCACGCACTCACAGGTAATTCAAATCGTATCCCTGAATCCTAATGAGGTTAGTGACGCAAATCAAGCTGTCAATATGTCTGTCGCACATTTAATTTATATTTATTGCCGGATCAACAAACAATGGTGAATTAGTTTTAATGTTTTTTTTAGATTGGCTAGCATGAACTAGTACAGGGGTGGCGAACCTTTTCAGAGTAGCATGCCATTTCTTCTACAGAAATATCACAATTTTGTCTTAGTGATGATTGGGAATAAAACTAAATATTTTCCACTCAAAACTTATTATTTGCCACCAACAAGTATTTAAGGTTAGGCCCACTTGCCTTATATGTATGTAATACTAGCTTTTGCCCGCGGCTCCGCTCGCGTTAAATTCGGGGTAAAACAGTTCCCCTTGCGCCTAACTTTTCCCGATTCTTCCCTCTTTCTCCCTCACATCCCACTTTTTGAAAAAAAGTATTAGCCTATGTCCGTCTGCTGGTTCCCAACTATCTCTGTACCAAAATTCATCAAAATCGGTTTAGCCGTTAAAGCGTGAAGAGGTAACAAACAAACAAACAAACTCACATTCGCTTTTCTAATATTAGTAAGGGCCGATTTTTCAATCCTCAGATAAACAACTAGATAGCCTTTATTCGATGGATAGCAAGGTTTTTAATTTTTCAATGGTCAGTTAGTAGTTAACTGTCCAATAATGTCCCTAACGGAGGAATATAGTTACCTGCTACTTTAAGGGCCGGATAGGGTTTTATCTCTCCGTTATGTGTACAGTTTTGTCTATTGCAATTTATTAAGAATCTTTGCAATAATAAAAATCTACAATAACAAAACCTTCAACGAAGCAAACGTTTTTGTTGCATTGTGTTATGCACGTGTCAAGCATCTGCTGTATTGCAATAAACGTCAAATCTCAAATACATGTTTCGTTCTCTTTCAACACGTTGAGTACTATATCAGTGTGTCTTGCTTGCACATCAATAGTGTGAAGTTTGCGAGCATAAACCTCAGATAACTATTCTGCAGTTAATACACGATTGAAAAATGTAATATATTTATTCGCCTGATAAATAGCCAGATAATTTTACTGGCCAGATAGCTATTCGACGGTTTAACTGAGGATTGAAAAATCGGCCCTAAGGATAGTAAGGACTACTAGCTAGCAACGTCGGCTTAACCCGCGTGTTATCGAAAAAAAAAGGCTATGTGTTATTCCAAACCATAATCTACCACTGTTTCAAATTTCAACAAGATCCGTTCAGCCGTTTTGACGTGAAAGAGTAACAAACATCCATATATCAATACATCCTCATAAACTTTCACATTTATAAAATTAGGAGGAAGTAGGATTATAATATTAGTAAGAAGTGTGCATTCGCAATACTTAATTAATTTCGTTATTTTGAACCAATTTGCAGATCGTTTTGATCAGTCGCGTGCCCAAAATTTGTGTCACGAGCCATTAATGGCACGCTTACTATTGTTTCGCCATCCCTGAACTAGTAGTAGGCTATGCGAACCGAATAAAAATTTTGTCTAACATTTCGACAGGTGTAAGGGATACCGGCTGACCTAGTACTAACTGGTTTGTAGAGATCAGATAGGCAGTCGCTCTATGTAAACAACTGGTATTTAGCTGCTTTCAGTTAGACTGGAAGCCGACCGGACCCCAGTAAGTTAAGAAAAGGCTAGGCAGACGAAAAAATATGTCCTTCTCCAGGTTGGGTTCCCTCTATCTGGCAGAATCTTGATGCTCCGAAATTTATTTGGCATAACACACTTAGCATAATTTTCTTTAAACGAACATTTTAAAGGCATAAAAGTTATTTGGTATAATTATCATTTGGCATAATGTTTAAAACTTCGAATTAACAATGGCATACTTTTAAAATGGCAGAATTACATTTAGTATAATTACGACTCGCATAGTTCAAATTTCGCATAATATATTATTTGGTATAATTTCACTTGGCATACTATGCAGACGGCAGTAATGGCTAGGTTAGGTTAGGTTAAAACTGTGACCTCCTACGACTTGCGTTAATAGAAAAAAGAGATTGTTTTAAGTAGGTTACCCGGAACTGAACTATTTAGATTAGGATACCTAATTACTTATTGAATTCAATGATATTATCTCAAATTCAATTAAACAATAACTAAAAAAAAATACATTATTTTAAAGAAATAATTAATCAAAATAAATGACAACTTATAATGACAAAGATGACCCTAAGTATAATCTTTGTTTTTTTTCTTTTTTGATATAAAATATATTATGCCAAAAGACGATTCTGACTGTGAACTTTCTGCGATATGATGTTTCTACTTTTTAAATATTATGGATATGAAGTTTATGCCTAGAGATGATTCTGACTTACAAAATTATGAGTTTAGAATGTATGATAAATGAGTGTCTGCTAAACTATTTTCTGCGAAGTGAAGTTTATGCCATCCGTTGTTATGCAAAATAAAATTATGACATAAAAAGTTCTGCCATAAAGGGTGGACCCCTCCAGGTTTGGCCATTTAGGCGTAAAGATGTAACAAACAATCAAAGTCAATTTCGCTTTTATAATATTAGTAAGCATAACTCATAAATAGTAGGGTAGTTTATGAGTAGGCTTGTGTAATTAATGACGTTCAAAACGTGCTGATCATCAGCCTAGTTTGAATAAATGACTTTTGTTTCTTTTTTACAAGAAAAATACAGTTGTATTCAGAACTTCCTCTTTTTTTTAGTTGGTTAAAAATATAGAGGCCTGTATTAGGCATGGCGGGTCGCACGTGTAATACATCACGTGTAATTTAGCACATAAAAGATCTACATTTATTTTTATGTTAATTTCCTATGTCCATCCTCTCTCCGTACATGGTGATTGACGTACACACTGACGCAAAACATCCAATTTGTCTCGCTGTAGACATTTTTGGTTTTCAATTCCTGAACAATAATTGGGCACATACTTACATGTAGGTATGTATGTATCTATGTATCTGTATGTATCTAGGTATGTATGTATGTATCTTTATTTTCATAGAGTTTTTTACACCCTCGCTCTGGGCAAAGCGGGGGGAGTGTCAGACTTGTACTGACCAAAACCCACCTATGTTCCTTCTATGTTCCAGGGCCGCGGTATGTCTTTCGAACAACCCGCAACCACGGCAGGCGCTGGCCCTGGCAGGCCCCTCTGCAACCCTCAACCCTGGCCAGCGGTTTCATAGGGTTTGGTTTTACGTCAAAAATACTTAAAAATCGTTATTACTCGACCTTGCTTAGGATATTTTGCGAATTTCATGAAAAGCGTTCCATATCTAAAATTATGAAATTCTGAATTACCTAAGAGTAAAATTTATGTTTATCCTTCTTCTTCTTCGTTAGTATGGTGGACGCAAGCACAACTGCTGAGCAATTGTGTCCGATTGCCTTACTCTTTCGCTGCCCAGAACTCAGCGTATGAGTCCAAAATATATGGTATAATTTGGACTGGGTAGAGAAAGGGATATACACATAAACATAACTGAACTCAACAATAACCAGCGAAATATGCATGTACTATAATTGGGTACACATCTGCCTAACCCTTCACGAGTTGTAGGTGTGATGTTATTATCATTTCAAATAAATCATTTATTTAAAGTAAAATAAACCGAACTCAACATCTGTTTTAATGTGTCTGTGTACGTCTAACAATATTATATTAATTTTCTATGGGTCTATGCCACCCGAAATAAAGTTATTCATTCATTCATTCATAGTAGAGCTGTTCGAAGGCGATGCTTAACAGCGCCATCTACAAAAACAATTATGAACTAACCTCAAACGATCGAGCCGTAACTTGCAATCAACTTGAATTCTTTAGTAGTCTCGAAGCACATTCACTAGATGGCGTTACTAGTACGTGAGCATGTTTTCCTTTACAATTCACACGTGTGGCAAACTACGTCAATGTTTACAAACAAATTAGTAAGATGTGTAGAACATTATTAAACACATGAACGATTTAAGCGTCTATTCAATAATAACATCGTGTAATGTTTTAAAATAAGAATTGGGTCTGCAATGATAACTGCCTTCGTAACAGTTATTACGAACAAAGAATACAGGATCTTATGACAAAAAGATCACGTAGGTATGAGAATGACAAATCGAAAACTTATCGAACAAGAATGTATTCTTCTGCTCAATCAGTAATATTATAGTTATGTATTAAAATACCTGATGCGAGCAAAGGGCAACACATTCTATATTTAGACATAATAAGCTAACTTTTAAACATACGATAATGAGATAAATCATATTCCACTAACCTTTCTTAGCGCCTTGCTCACTTCCGATGGACTGGGCATATAGAAATCCACAATGCCTAGTAGGCAATCATCACACCGGCACACATCACTGGGAAGAGAGGACATCGACCCAAAACTGCTACAACTGTCCATTGAATCCGTCCGCACTAATTTCCCCGTACTCAACGCTTCCATTTTCGCGACCAAAAGCGACTCCATTAGGGACCTGGGTCTTGCTGGAGACCTTGATCTCCGAGCAAAGTCAGGGGATAACGGTCTGCAACGTTCTAAGACGTCTGGCGATAAAGGTCGATGTCGCGTGAAGTTTAAAGCCAGGTCCGGAGATAACGCGCGCCGCGACAGGTCCGGCGATATAGGACATGCCGCGGCGAGATCCGTCGACGAAGTCCGTGTGAGGGGCGGAGTAGCGCTCCGACAATGCGAAGACGTCATCTTCGTCGCCCGCATTGATACTGATGTTGATTACCGCATCACTAGATTGTTATTTTCTTTCCTTAACAGTGCTAGACGGCGACCATTTTGGGTATATCCCAGTAAATTGTTTCCTTGTTTTTGATTTTCGTCTCAAAGTGAAGAACCTTATATAACCTTGAGTTTTATTTTGCTTGATTATTGTTACATCGTGCAACGTTCGATCGGTAAAAAAGTTGAATTCGAACACAGTTTTCCTTTTGTAATGCTTTGGCTTCAAAATCTGAACTACAATAATTGTGTCAGATAAAATTGCTTGTGTCTCTTATATAGCGTGTATTAGTAGTTATTGCCATAACTTCACTAAAATCAGCGTAAATCACTATCAGAAGGTTTTATAGACATGTTTGTAGTTGTTTATTGATTGTATCAAGTATTAATTGTGGTGATAAATAATTTATTTTTGTGCGGTTTAAATTTTATCGTTTTATGATCAACGTTAAAGGTATTACACGGTACTTATATTTGTTAACAGCAATTTAGTGTGTACTTTCTCTATCTTAGAGTTAATATTTGTTATTTTATGAGTACTGAGCTTATCTACTGGTCTAACAACTTATGGTTACGATTGTAATAACTATGTTTCTTGTGAATTAGGTTTGAAAATCTTGGTCTATACACTCTCAATTTTACCCGTATCTAATAAGGTGTCATTTTTACAAGCCTTCATTCTTGATATATTAATCAACTTTAAGTTTACAGACAAACGGTCGTTAATTCAAAATTTCACATCATTCAACCACAATAATATGTAACTGCCAACCAGTCCAACATTTCCATGTAACAATGGTGCCAAAAAGGCCAGTTTAACTACTTACAAGCCTAGCTATAATACCCATAGATCAGAATGACAAACTGGTCAACTAGCCGACAGCCACACTACGTTTGTTTACATCGCACGGTTTAAAGCAGGAGGCTATTACTTATTCCGCACACATACAAAATGTAGCCTTCGCACACCGTCAGGCCACACCTGCGCTTGAGTTGAAACGTGGGTTTAAGGTTCTAGATGTGCCTGTAACTTTTGAGCTGAAATCTAATAAGTACCAAGCACTGATCTGAAATCTCGGTTTACAAATGGGTTCCTCGCATTGAGAGGCCTTTTCCCATGCAATTGGAACATTATAGGCTGATTCCAATTATAAAACCAAACCTGGTTTAAATTTTCCGCCTAAAGGTAAGGGATTTATATTTTGTAGTTTTACAGACGTGGTAATATCTACGGGGAACATCTTTTTGGGTAGAAGATTTTCTTTTTTCACGGTAAAATTAGGTATCTCATCAGGTACTGAAGTGCTGTTCTAACCAATTGGTTTAGCTGTCAAGTTTAAACTTTAGAACACAAGTCTTCCTTTTTCGACTATTTGTTTGATGTTATATTAGGATACTAGCCCAGCGTTTTCACCCGCTCCTTAGCATCGAAGTGTAATGTTAATTTCGTAAGTCTATTAATTTCGTGAAAGAAAGCAATTTTTTTTAAGTCAATCCGGCCAATTATTCGCGTTCGCCCATACAAACTTTGCCACCCTGTTTTCCTTCTACCTTCTCTAACCGCTTTCCTAACAGACTGTTGTTAGTCAAAACTAAGTTTCCTTTTCTAATACACAAAGCGACAGATCTTAATAAATACTCTATTGATCCAAGATACATTATTAACTATAATTATTATTTACAGCGAGGACGTGATTTGCACACAAACAAACGGCTATGAACGTCTGGGAAAGAATTCCCTTTCATAAACTAGTAATTATGGCAGAAAAAATATGTGAACAGATGGTTTGTTGCATTTGATAGGTATGGTGGGTTATTAATTGTTAGTTTTTATTCAGTGAAGCATCGAACGAGCACATAATGGCAGCTTATTTTCTTGTACAGACGAAGGTACATCAACCTACAAAACCATTTTAATCTGATCTTTTTACTACGGTGTGCGATTCATAGTAGAGAGATCAGGTTATAATAGTTTAGTATAGGTTGAAGTGATCATAATATAGGTAAGTCTAAATCTTATATATTACTACGTTACAGTTTTAATATAGCATTTTTTCCGTAAAATTATGTTTTAAGAATGACCAATAGATGTCGTTAGATGTGAATATTTTTAAAACCGCTCTATTATTTTAGAAGAGATGTAGTAAAAGGTCTTTTTTATTTGACGAAGCGCAATCGACAGTTGATATATTATCAGCATGGCCCAAGTGCTTTATGAGCATAGAAGTTGCTTATTATGCTTATAGCGTCAATTAAGGTTTTTATTGATAACTAGCTGTTCCCCACGGTTTCACCCGCGCTGCTCAGCACCTGTTGATTTGATCGCAGCGTGATGTTATATAGCCTATAGCCTTCCTCAAGAAATGGACTATCCAACACTAAAAGAATTTTCCAATTCCAACCAGTAGTCCCTGAGATTAGCGTTCAAACAAACAGACAAACTCTTCAGCTTTATAATATTAGTATAGATTTAGGCTACAGCTGAATGCTACTTAACATGAAGAGACTACTTTTCTGGCTTCCACATCTCAGTTGGTACAGGATAATCCGATACTCCTTGGTAAGACTGGTTGCCAGGCTTTCGGGCTACTTTAAGACTGTCAAACATGTACTATTGATAACCGGAACTCACGGTTTGACGAGGCACGGAGAAATTTGGTGTGTAATGGCCAACCTAGACAAGTGCGGCTTAATCCATAGATTCAACTGGCTTTAATTATTTAACCACGAGCTTTCAACAAGAATTCAATGGAAGAACCAATAATAACAATCAACAAATAACTCTACTTCTCAACGTTGCATAATTTGTTATGCAATACAATAATAGACACTAACCTCTAACCCCTAAAAGGGCAAAGTATTATTCTAATAGTAAAATAAACTGGCAATTTACCGTTATATTCCACAACCATGTAATAATTCCTCTATCATAAATCGGTACGTTGTTAAAGCTCGCTGCACACTACAGCAAGAAAGCTCTGCTCGGATTTTTCACCCCCGTAAATACAAATATTGCAACTTTCATCGAAATCGATCTATATATTATACTAGCGACCAGCCCAGCGGTTTCACCCGCTGCTCACCTCCTTAGAGTCAGAGCGTGAAGCATTATACATATTAATCTTCCTCTTGAATCACTTTACCTATAAAAAAACCACATCAACATCCGTTGCGTAGTTTTAAAAATTAAAACAACAGACAGACAGCGACTTTGTTTTATACTATGTAGTGACTAGTTGTGCCTTGCGGTTTCACCCGCTGCTCAGGTATCCTTCTGAAGAGGGCCCCCTCGTATCTAGGCAAGGGGTATGGAAAATAGATTACAACCGCTTCCGACGATGGGGTCGGGAGCATGTTTCTACCAAAATGGAGCGAGAATTAGACGCAAGAGATAACATCCCATTATTTAAATTCCACATTCCGCTTTTCATGGCTCCCATGGTTGGATGAATCTTGCCCGTCTCTACACAGCTTTAGTGGAAACCGGGCCTAATGCGCCTGCGCAGCGGGTGGGCCGCACCGCCATGTTGTCTGTCTCGATCTGATCAGTTCATCTATGTTGGGCTAAATTATATGGTTGTTTATGTAAGCTATTTGTCTTAGAATGTTTATGTTATAAGGAGCGTAAACTTTAATATTACATTTTACAGTTTTTATTTACAAAGTTGGTAATCTAATCTGATAAGTACCCGGTTTTGGAAAGTCTGTCAAAATTCTTTTACACTAGTGCAGTAGTTTAAATTAAACATAACATTTGATGTTATCTTTCCCAAACGATGATCAAGTAATTGATTCGCGTAGGAGGTGGGAATTTTTAATGATGGGTGATCAATATGGTCTATTAAGGCTTTGCGAGACGTCTTGAAGGTGTACCGTGAGTTTTCGAATCGGTACCGAAAAAGAGTAGCTGGAGGAATTTTGCCCTGCAATGGGACAGCAATTGCTAGGTAAAAAATAACTGGTAAAAGAACTGGAAGTGATCAAGCTATTGCTGCTTTGGTAGAAACAAAAAAAAACAAGTTTGGCAAAGCTAGCTTATTCTATTATTCCTCTATTAGTAGGTAGTAAACTCCTTAAAGCTCGATGCCAGACGACAACTGACAAAACGTTTGGTGTGACCACAGCCTTAAATGTAACTTAAACTCCAACACCATCGACAAAAGTCCTAGAACTGTTCATTACCTGTCAAAGTTGACAAAAACAACAAGTTTTTGCGGCGTATCACATGCTTGTAATGTCCTTATATGTAAGATCGATGCCCTGTCCGATTAGCGATTGCGAGTAATATCATGTTTCACACGATCGATCATACTGACTAGTTTGTAATTTGTTTTGGTGGTGGCGTAATGGTTGTGACGTAAGGGATCTTTTTTTTGCAGATGGGAAATCATCAAATAACTTCCCCGTGTTTTGGGCGGAGCGGGAGGGAGTGTCAGACTTGTACTAACTGAAACCCACACATGTTCCTTCTATTGCCCTTTATATTCCGGGGCCAGATACCACGGCGCCTTTCAAACAACCCGCTATCCCGGCAGGCGGTTGCTCTGGCAGGCCCTTCTGCTTTGCTGATATCTTTTTGAGGCGCGCGTGGAAAACTAACGCGCTGTGGACAAAGCCTGTCGTCAATCGATGGACGGACGGTAAGCTACACGTAAAGGATCTTAGCGTTCTATTTGTAATGGATTTTCTTGGATGTGAGAAAATGCGTAAAAAGTTCAGTGGTTAAAAACCCAACCAAGTGCAAGTCAGGTTGCGCACCGAGGTTTCCCTTCAAGATTGCGGCATAAACGGCCATATCTTTCGACTGACTAGACATAGATGGTTAATATTTTCACAGGGGCCACAGACTTAAGTGTATGGTTTTGTACTCGATACTTCCAAGCATTCCCGATAGCGACAATAACCTTTAAATGATAAGTTTTTTTCTGGATATCAACTTAGATGAAGAAATTTATGACCTCAGATATCAGCAGCAAGTACTTCAAAACTAAACTAACATCGCACTCATCTGAAGACCTTACGACACAAATCTATACTAATATTATAAAGCTGAAGAGTTTGTTTGTTTGAACGCGCTAATCTCAGGAAGTACTGGTTCGAATTGAAAATTCTTTTAGTGTTGGATAGTCTAGTTTTTGAGGAAGGCTATAGGCTATATAACATCACGCTACGACCAACAGGTGCTGAGCAGCGTGGGTGAAACCGCGGGGAACAGCTAGTAAATAATAAATCTCATTTGTATTTATCTTATTAATGAATCAAGTCATTCCCTCTCGCTTGTTGGTTTATCGTTTCAATAACCAAATAATTAAATTAATTATATTCCTAACTTTCAAAATAACACCAACTTCCTTACGATTTAATTGATTCGTGACTACATTTAATCAGTTATTAACGCACGCACTGAAATTCAATTAACTGAATATCAAATTAAGTTTTAATAATAAATACTGTGTGAATACTACTAACATAAATATGTAGTGTTCACACACTATTGCGTTTGAAAAACTTGAATCAATCAACATACATGACGTGTAACAAATTATTATTGAAAAAAAAACATCGTAACTTTATACATTAAGAAAGTGTACCACCAAAATTGCTTATGTTATTAAGGCAATTACGCAACTATTTGATTTTTAAGGTGCCGTACCACAAAAGGAAAACACGGAATCCTTGTTGGATCACTTTTTTGTCGGTCTGTCTGTATGTCTGTCTGTCAAGAGCCAATATCTCGGGAATGCGTGGAGGTATCAAGTTGAAATTAAAACCATATACTCAAGTCTGTAGTCCCTTGAGGCTCTGGAAAAATCAACCCGCTAAGTCGACGCAGATGATAGTTTCATTAAAATACACACTATTTAACTCAAACTTGTCGATATCCAATACAAAAATAACAATTTGCGGAAGCGGTTGCTGAAATTTTCTTTTATAAACAAAACTATCAGAAAACAGAGCTGAAAAAAAGCGAGAAATGTAGTCATTCTATTAAATAACAACCTAATTAATACCAACACAGTAAAATTTACTCATCCGCCAAATATTAGGTCAAGTTTTATTTGTACTATATATGTATAATAATGACAAAATATTAAAAAAAAATATCCATTACCTTTTCGCTAATAATTCCGATAACAGTAAAATCAAAGTAACAAGAGGACCAACCAGTTAACTTGAACAACAAAAACCTTAATAGCGGGAAGTGCCCAGCATGCCCGACATGCTTGCAGCCAATTAATTCCTTTACCGAGAAACATCCACATTATTTCGTTAATCATTCAACTTCCATGTATTTATTAGCAGCGAGAATTTTAAGAAAAAAAAAAACTTGACCCAATTGTTGAGTGAGTGAATGTTTTCTCGTAAACATTATGAAAAACAAAACACAAACAATGGTTACGTCGAGTAATTCAATGCGCTCTAGATGATCATAATTATACTGATCTTATTTATTTATTTAATCATTTATACAAGAGAAAACACAGGAAAACATAATAAAAAAAACAAAGAGTACAAAAGCACAGCTTATTTCTAAAGAAATTTCTACCAGCAGGCCTGCGAGAGGAAATATGAAGAAAGAAACAACTTATTGGTAAGGTTCTTCAAAAAGGTCATGTGCATAGCAGTCGCAATCGTGGTGTTGCATTACCAAATGTATGAAGGTTCGTAGAGGCGATCTTCGGCGGCGATTTCTCGCGTCCGGTCCTGGTTCAATGGTGAAGCAGTCATGCTAGCGATAGATATGGCCGGAAGTTTGAGGGAGAGAACCTCAAACCAACTCAGACACCGCGGGAGACGCTCCGGGCATCGAACGCACCGATATGACTCCCGGCCACCGTAGACGCGGGTTTATGGACGGTAAGTAATGGGTAGCTCACGGTGACGGCGCGTTCGTAAAGCAAAAGGGGATTTCCAAAGCCACTGTCTGCTGGGGTTGTGGGTTTTTCGAAAGAGATTCCGTGGCCTCAGAACATAAAGATTGAACATGGGTGGGGTGGGTATTAATCAGTAAAAGTCTGTCTCACTCCGCGTAGAATGAGAGACGCTATTTAATGATTTCCCATCCGGAAAAACAAAACAAAGGGAAATATATAGGGACTTTCACCTTATTAGGGCAGATAAATACGTTAAAGTACGGCCAACGAGAAGCGATACCAAATGTAAACAAAACCCATGCTAAAACCCCATCTAAAATGGCCGCCCGAATGTTGGCGAACCCGTCTTAACGTTGTCATGTTTTTGCCGGGAGAACGAGACATTACGACAAAGGCACAAGATGGAAAGAGCTAAATATTAGATTGTCAACGCCACAGTTGTTCTTTAGGTTAATTACCTTTCGTATCGCTTCTCCTTGGCCGTACTGTAAAATAGTTATTCTTTAAAAAAAAGTTTTATCTAGAAACCACACAGGCTGCCTTTCGTCGGTCACCGCATAAATGATATAAGTATGCAAAATTTAGACTAAGTTTATTTTTTTGTATGGAAAAAAAATGCTTCGAAATTTGAAAAGTCGTAGAACAAATGTTGTTCAGGGTCATGATATGAAGGCAGGATTAAGAGGTTTCGGGTATTTTTTCAATGACCCTGTATAAAACTAAACATAACGTAACTATTTATATAGCAAAATATTTCTACATGCAACCTGCGTACCACGAAAACAAACACCACAACTCTAATCCATAATTCGTTCCCTAAACACAATATCATAAATATGAAATATATGTATAAACATTCATATATTCATTGGGCAGTGACCATATAAGACCATATATCAAGTGGCTTTAACTTGGATGCATTATACTATGAATTGCGCTCCAAGTAAGTAGTGATAACTTTACGGTATCGATACAAAATGATGCGATACTCTAATATTTCGGATTAGATAGATAGAATATTCTTTATTATGTACAACATACAAAAAACAAGAATAACATTAAACAACTTATAAATAGAGTGACACAATGGGCGGCCTTAACGCTAAAAGCGATCTCTTCGAGACAACATTTGGATGGATTTAAAGGAGGAGAAACAGTTCAACAGTTCAGTGTTGTGGATTAGTACTAACGAATACGATGATATGCTTGAATAAATACAAAATTCTTGTATTGAACTGTGCACCGCATGGTTCCCAATCGTTATAAAATGCGTGACAAGACCTCTTGGGATTGTGCCTAAATATGAGCTTTTTTTTTATTATGTGTGGCATCTTGCATTTTAACCTATGAGGTTGTCGTATGTTTAACCAGTCAATCCTGTGGGTACCTTGAGAGTAAGGCCTCCAACCAGGGCTAAATACGAACGATACGAAACTTGCATTCTTATAACAAACGACCGACGACGACGATACGATACTATATGATGTTTGGAAAATACTGGATCGATACGATTCAATACGATCCTAGAATCGTATCCCACAGATGCGATCCAGTTCGATCTAGCGTATCGATAAAAATGCAAGTTATCGTGCATCCCTACTATGAATAGCACTCTACGCTAAATGTCGCCCGTCATAGCTAAGTTACACTTAAGTTATAGCTCCGCTAGTATGTTGATCAAACTGTACTGGGTTATTAAATTGATAGGACTGGTAAGTGAATATGTGTTGGGAAAGCTGGCTGTTTGTTTATGAACAAATGTATAATATGGGTATATATTTGGTCAAGGTGAAAGTAGAAGCACGATTGTGGATTCGGGCTAAGAGCATGTATACAAAGGCTTTAAGACAAGAACACACGGAAAATTATTTCTAAATAATCTGCTTTACTTGAAATATGATTATTAAGTATGGATAGAGTTACCAAATGTTACAGACAATGTAAGAAAGCTTGTACAACTTAAATTATCAGTTAATGAGGCTCTTCGAAAGCATGAACTGTGGGCATGAGTGTTTATGAATAATCAGTTCATTATATTCCCACTGATGAGACAACACCAGTGCGGGTTGGTAATAGACATGGCATGTAGAGATATACCAAATCCAATAGAAACAAGAGCAAGTCAAACTCGCGCACCGACGACGGTTGCGCAAAACTTGTGACATAAACAGTCATATATTTTGACCGCGTAAACTTAAGGGTTTTTTTTAAACACAAAAGGATCACAGACATCAGTATATAATTTCAACTCCATACCTCCACGGGTTTCCGAGATAAAGGTTTTGACAGACAGACGAGCAAAAGAGTGATACAATAAGGGTTCTGTTTTTTTCCTTTTGAAGTACTGAACCCAAAAAAAAACATGAGTACGTAACAACTTCTTTGTATCATTTTGACTCATAAATAAATACCGCCCATACACGTGTTTAAGAGCTGTCATCTCCTGAATACAAACGTGAAATTATGTAATAAACTGTATCAAATATTTCACATCACGTAACCCGTGACATTGGAGCATAAATTCATGTGGAAGGTGGCAAGACCACCAGCGATGAACAGAACAGTTATATTTATAACTGTGCCTTATAAGGCGGTATCAATTACTCATGTTTGTCGCTGTTAAAGTTATTGGTAAGTCTTCAAGATTTTACGTCAGAAAATTAAATTATATCGGAGAGGCAGTAGGAGACAATAGGAGAGTCCTTACTAAAATAAAAAAAGCGAAAGTGAGTTTGTTTGTTACGTCTTCACGCCTAAATGCCTAAACCGTGTTTGATGAATTTTGGTAGTAGTTGGGACCCTGGGGGGACGGACATAGGCTATTATTTTGTAGTGAGAAAAGGGGGAGAAAGAGTGAAGATTATGGAAGAGAAAAATATTTTTTTCATAAATTTTGCGTTAACCTAAAGTATCTATGCCACGCGGACGAAGTCACGGATCGGAAGCAAGTATAATATTTTTATACTTTACTAATACTTATTAGGTATGTTGACTGTACTTTACATCATCTTACCAAAGCAAAAAAGAGAGTTGCACATGTCCACAGCTAATTTGAAATTCAACTCTTACAAAATAGCAAAATATTAAAAGTCATTGCACTTATTCTAGCCAATTATATGGTCATAAGCAAGCATAATTTCACACCTTATATCGGCACTTGCAACCGGAACGGGCACACCAATAAAACACTTAATTATATATAATTAGATGTGCCTTCGTTCGCACACTCGGTGTTGGTTGCGACATGTTTGTGTACGAGCTTGTTTAGAACGAATATTCACTGGATATGTTCTCATAACGTATTAAACTGCTTGCTGAACGGGGGGTCTAAAATGGTTACTTTATCAAAATCATAATAGGATAATAATATGAATTGATTTGACGACACGGTTGGCGCAGTGGCTGAGCGATCGACTGCTGCGCTGCGAGTCGCGGGTTCGACTCCCGCTCTTAACAAATATTTTTATTGCCTACAGATAGTTGTTCCGGGTCTGGCTGTTTGTGTATGTGAGTTTAATGTTTGTAAACGCACCCAAGATACAGGAGAAATTCCTAGTGTGGAGCAAAATTGCGACAAAGTGACAATTCACAATATTAACTGTGTCTGAAAAAAAACACTTTATTGTCTGTCTGTCAAGATCTTTATCTTTTTTACACTTAGAGCTATCGAGTTGGAATTACACAATATACTCCAGTCTGTAATTCCTTGAGTGCTGTGCAAAAATCAATCCCCCGCAAAAAGTTTTCGCAGGCAAGAAATATGGCCGTTAATGTTTATGCCAGTTTGTACGAAACAACTCGCATTTGGCTGTTTTATTTAGAACTAGCTTTTGCCCGCGGCTTCGCTCGCGTTAAATTCGGGGTAACACAGTTCCCCTTGCGCCTTATTGATTTGTAATAGCAACGTTAAGTTTTCCCTTTTTTTCCCTCTTTCTCCCTCACATCCCACTTTATCTGAAAAAAAGTATATGCCTATGTCCGTCTCCTGGTTCCCAACTATCTCTGTACCAAAATTCATCCAAATCGGTTCAGCCATTAAAGCGTGAAGAGGTAACAAACAAACAAACTCACTTTCGCTTTTATAATATTATATTTATATATATATATATATATAAGTAAGGATTAGTAAGGATGTACCGCACTATTTTTTTTAACGTAGCCCCACACTTGGAATTTCTCCTGTATCGTGGGTGCGTTTACAAACATTCAATCTCACATACACAAACAGCCAGACCCGAAACAACTATCTGTAGGCCATACAAATATTTGTTCCGTGTGGGGATCGAACCCACGACACGCAGCGCAGTAGTCGATTGCTCAGCCACTGCACCAACCGTGACTTAACACGTGACAATCTCAAAATGAAATCTACCAAAACATAAATTTTGTAAAAAGAAAGAAACTTGCTAAGATACGTGTTACACTTATGACAAGTGACGTCTACGGTCATCTGAAATTAGCATACAATTTATCACTACTCTGCCGAACGAATCATACACCCGATAATGAAGATAAATTAGTGCCTCTCAGCTAACTGGACAATGGCCATAGTTCTCAACACAATGCTAAGAGCAACAGTCTTGAATACAGTAAGTATAGTTTCGGAATATAGGTTGCAACTTAGATAGAAGTAACTTAAATCTAGATTAGTGAAATTTAATTATATTTCTTGTACAATATCCATACGCATGCGGTGTTTACCTTTAAGTGATTTTTGCACTAATTTATATTATTTTTCACATGTTACTTTTAGCATAAAACCTGTGAGGACAATTGTTGGTGAACTAATAAAAAAAAAAGTGTGTGTGTCAGCTCCGACGCACGACTGGAGTTTACTCCTTAAGTACGAGTATCTAACCATACGCAAAAAGAGTTTATTCAACTGAAAAAAGATTAATATCATATGAAAGGGTAAATTCACAAATTAATGAAAAAAAAAATAGCAATATAAATACATCGACACTGATAGAAACAAACAAGCCCAATAACATATAGTATATAGGTATAGTCGCCTATACAGCATACCATATGTACGTCGTAATACACTCACAGCCAAATTAGAAAGTTGCGCACTAAAGGTGCGCACCAAAAACGCGACACATTTTCGTTACTTTAGTAGGTTTTACCCCTCGGTTTTTTCTCATACCGGGCGCCTTATATATGAAAATCGATTCTTAAGGAGTAAACTCCAAAAATAACTTAAAGGCATGATGTGACGCAAAATGAGTGATTGCCTGAAGAACTTAGCTTGGAAAATGAAGGGCAGAGAAGAAGATGTTCAGATGGGCATTGACAGGAACCATTATCCAACTGCAGTAAGTTTGGGACATGAGTCTGACATAAAACCATGAAGGTAACCAAGGTACAAGATAAAAAGGTACGAGATTCCAAAAATGCTCAGTCAAGTGCTAGTCTTAAAACTTGCGACATAAACGGCCATATCTTTTGACTGTGTAGATTTAGAGAGTTGATTTTTTCACAGCTCTTACGGACTACTCCCTCGTTCAGTCTCTCGTTTTGATAGACTCGACACCTCCACGCGTTTCCGAGATAAATTGTCTTGACAGACAGACGGACAACTAAGTGGATCTATAAAGGTTCCGTTTATTCCTTTTGATGTACGGAATACTAAAAAGAGTTTTCAAGAGTGTTTCACAAACTCCGCGCTTTTTCAGACCAAAATTATTGATTCATCATCATTTTCCTGCCCTTGTCCCTCGTCTATTTGGGGTCAGCGCAACACGTCTTCTTCTTCCATTCTCCCCTATCAGACGTCACGGCATTTATTTCTTTCTTCTTCATATCATTCCTTACACAATCCATCCATCTTTTCTTTATTATTGACTAGCTTTTGCCCGCGGCTTCGCTCGCGTTAAATTTAAGGTAACACAGTTCCCCTTGCGCCTTATTGATTTGTAATAGCAACGCTAAGATTTCCCTTTTCTTCCCTCTTTCTCCCTCACATCCCACTTTAAAAAAAAGCCTTTATTCGTCTCCTAGTTCCCAACTATCTCTGTACCAAAATTCATCAAAATCGCTGTAGCCATTAAAGCAAACTCACTTTCGCTTTTATAATATTAGTAAGGAAGTAAGGATTGGCAGTCGCAATTCTTTTTAAAGAAACTTGTTCGTATAATATTTTGCTCTCCAAGATATAGCGTGAATCATCCTTAATGACATAGACGTTTTGTGGGTTGTGGCTATAATTTTGATGTCATAAGCATAAAATTATGAACGGTGGCCAGTGTTGGCAATAAGTTATTGATCTCAAGTGTTTATAAAAGCTTGTATGGACATAATTATAGATGATTACAACGTATAATGTTCTAGTTTTGATTAAATTAATTTCGTCAGGATGTATTAACTTTAATTGATCTTGTGGGTTCGAAAAATAGCTTTGAATAAAGCTCTCTTTGTAGGTAGCCTGTTTTTGTATCTTAGTCACAATGACGATTAACTCTGATTTAATATTTTTATTTATTACTTTACAAAAAAAACGTTAACTTATATCAGGAATTTCTTCTGTATCGTGGGTGCGTTTACAAACTCTTAAACTCACATACACAAATAGCCAGACCCGCAACAATTATTTGTAGGCCATACAATATTTGTTCCGTGCCATCCAACCCGCGTCAGTTTAAAAAGAAAACCTTCAAATTTTTACGACGATGCTAAACTGCTTGTATATATAAAATACACATATTTTCCGACACATCGTCATCTGCCTATCATTTTCCCAACTATATTTCGGACCAGCTTCCAGTCTAATCGGATGCAGCTGATATCAGTATTTACATGGAGCAATTTTATTCCTACACAACAAAAAGCTTAAAAGGTTTTTCAGTAGTTGACACTGTTGACATGATCTACCTCTTCAATATAAAAACTTCTTACGATAGTATATTCCATATTCAAACTGCTTAAAAAGTTAAAGCCACTTAGTACTCAAACACAGTAAATAAGCAATTCACTTCGCGCTTTCCCGCGCCCATTCAATACGGTACCAATTAAAATAAGAAAAATAAGTTGCCATTAATTCTCATTCAATTAAGAATTTCTCGAATTGAATTTAAAGCAAGCGATAAATAAATGACGCTCGAATGGAAACCGCCACCTCGAGCGATTCAAAAATCGAATCGCACTCGATTAATACAGGGGTGCTCAATCTATGAGCATATAACTGTTCGTATGATTTTGTAATTTTAACATCACGTCTATTATTATGCTGTTTTATGCAGGTTTACCTAATAAGTTACAGATGTGTTTAAAGCTCAATGTAATGAGGGGCAAATGTAATGCCAGCGTCTGAGCAGAATTCTAGACTTCTACCTGTTACTGAGATTTCGCACCTCGTATTTGTAGCACTTGTTAGCCATCCCTCTGAGCAAAACGGGTTCAATTCCCAAGTAGAGCAGTAGTTATGGGTTTTATTTTACTATTGTTAGCTTTCAGTGAATAAAGTACTGTTGAAAAACAAGTTTTAATCTGTAACTTAATCAAAATTTAAATCAAAGGTTGTAGGGAAAATAGAAAAGTTGATGTAATTGAAAAGGCCTAAAGTAGTTCAAACCATGATGTCAAAGAAGGTTGTTAACCACTGATCTGACGAATAATTATGGTATAATCCATAATTTTAGGGCACCCAAGATTATTTTTAAACAAAGGTAATTTTCATATTACTCTTCACGGAAAGGGTAATGTCATGTTATTATGCTATTATTTCATTTCTGTCCAAATTGTGAGGTTATGAAATTGTAATAAACGGACAATTTTTGCATTATGGTAATAAGCTGTTGCGGTTCGGGTTTTTATCGGGTATTTTTTTGTACTGGGTAGTATCTGTTAACCAACCATGTCCTAAGGGGACTCATGCCCCGTTCCAATAAACAAAAACGACTCGTTTTGCTTACGGATAGTTGTATTTTGACAAAAGTCTCATATAACTTATTCTTGACTTGCGAGTCGTTTTTGTTTATTGGAACGGGCCATTAGTCAGTAAAAGATTTTTTGTCAGTAAAAGGCTGACAGTCAATCCGGCTCCGGCTAGAGCGGGGAAAGTTATTTGATGATTTTTCATCCGCAGTGATAGACAAGTGACGATCGCTCTCGTAATTGTAGAGCTTTCAACGGAATGATTAGCTTCATTAGCTCGTTGGTGTTGTGGTCGCTTGCGCAACTGCTTATCACGATGTGCTGAATCCAAGGAGAGATTCCCGGGTTGAACAAAGTGTAATTGGGTTTTTACGTCAGTATTTTATTTGTATTTCTTCAGTAGCAGTTTTTTTAGTTTAAAACGTTGCCCCACACTAGGATTTTTTTCTACCTTGTCTTCTTTGGTCAAATTGAAACCTAGCAATGGACGCGCCATCTGCAATTAACTGTTAACGGTCTTCTCCATTCAATACATTGGGTACTAACTTTTCCATAATCCAATTAATCACACTTTGCTTTTGAATCTTTTTAGCTGAAAACCTATTAAATTCTACAAAAACCAAGTAAACAAAACTGATCTTTCTTAATCTAAAATCTGAAACGATCCCACTTACCTAAATATTATCCTTACTAATATTATAAAAGCGAAAGTGAGTTTGTTTGTTACCTCTTTACGCTTTAATGGCTAAGCCGATTTGGATGAATTTTGATACAGAGATAGTTGGGAACTAGGAGACAGACATAGGCTAATTTTTATTAAAGAAAAGTGGGATATGAGGGAGACCGAGGGAAGCAAAGAGAAAACTTAGCGTTGCTATTACAAATCCATCAGCCGCAAGAACAAAAACTGCAGGTCTGCTTGGTGTGTTATATCGAATTTAACGCGAGCGAAAGCTAGTTACTTATATAATAACTTCTCTTTGTGATTTATGCATTGTAACTTTCCAAAAAAAAAATGCGAAAGTGACAAAATTCCCTAACAACGCCTTTGCATTAAAGCCGACACTCACACCGTACCAAAATGGCGCTAGCAAGCATCAATCAACGCTAATTACATTTGAACCAGTTTTTATTTATTCGGTGTAAATGATGTAATTGGTGACAACATTAAAATATTGTGATAGTCGTGTAGAATTTATTATACTAATTCGAGGTCAATTTCTAAAACGGCCTTATTAATTGGAGCAATTTAAAACTTATAAATCGTAAGATTACTTTTTTTCATGTTGATCGTACAGTAATTTGTATCTTTAATATGCAACTGTGGCATAGAAAGATATACAATATTGAACTGACTTTGCTTGTTGAAACTATAATCATTCATGAGAGTACTATTATTTTTTTAAGTCCGGAACTAAGTACTTATAAAGAGTGTAAAAGTACCCCGAATGATATGATTGACGGCACGCTTGGCGCAGTGGCTGAGCGATCGACTGCTGCGCTGCGTGTCGCGGGTACGATCCAGACACGGATCAAATAATTGTTTGACCTACAGGTAGTTGTTTTGGGTCTGGCTGTTTGTGTATGTAAGTTTAAGTTTTTGTTACGTGGGTGCGTTTACAAAACAAGAAAAATTCCTGGTGTCCGGCAACGTTATTTTTTTTTACTTGTCTTGAGCGTTATTGCGAAGGTTTTGTCATTCAAGACCATATTTTTTTCCTTTTACACAAGTTGTTTTTTAATCCAAGTGTTTTAAGGTTATAACTTTACTTTAAATGTTTCCCCTATCTCCATACTATTCAATGCAGCACAATATTTTGAGTGCGTAACATCAATTTAGTTCTATTTATTTCTTCAAAAAAGTCATTTCCCATCAATAATTTTGGCATTTAGTAAAACATCCTTTTACGAAGCAACCGTTAATTTACACACAGAATTAACGGTTGCTTCGTAAAAGGATGTTTTACACACTGTATAATTAAAATTTTTTTTTTGTTTATCCAGCCTTGTCGCTGTCTTTTTCAGAACATCCTCATTTTCCTGCCCTTGTTCCATTCTATTTGGGGTCGACGCAACACATTTTGTTCTTCCATTCTCCCCTGTCAAAAGTTATGGCATCATTTACTCCTTTCTCCTTCATAACACAATCCATCCATCTTTTCTTTGGCCCTCCTCTCGCTCTCCGTCCATCAACATTCAGATCCATCACTCTTTTGGTGACATGTGCTTCATCCTTTGTTTTTTTTTCACAACCATATACATAATTAAACTCATAGTCTTTTCCAGTAATTATAACCATAAATCCTTCTTCAATATCCACTGAAAGCCACAAAAAACCGTCCCACAGACAGAGAAAGTGAATTACACTGCACAACATAACACTAAAAGGTAATTTCAATCGTAAAATTAAATGCCGCGTTGACATTTTAAAAAACTCATTTCGCTTGGAAAAAACGTTAACACATGCGGATTAAGGAGGCACAGTTATATTTTAGTGGACATTCATTACTTTTAAGACTTCATTGTAGCATATTACGGTTAATTTGAAGAAATAAAATGTGTTATAATAGCAGGAGTAAAGATATTTTAGTATTTTTTTGACACCCGGTAATAAGATTGGTTGTTGGCAGTGGTTTTCTTGACATTACTGAGGATATAAGTCTTTAAACTGACATGGTTAATAACTTTATAATTAACACTTGAAACGGGATATTTACCATGTGTGTTGTTTTTATAACAAACATGGTAAATATCCCGTTTCAAGTGTTAATTATAATTACTGAGAATTTTTGTGTTTAAGGTTCTTCTCTGTCTTAACTTAATTAAGTTGTCTTGTAAATTTGAAAAAAAAGGCTACCTTTATAATTATGAAAGCGAGGGGTCCACGAAAATTATCTGATTTTGCTTTTAAAGAACTAAAATCTTGCCTTGACTTCACCTTTCAATGTAGGCAGATAATATTCACCAATCCTATTAATATTTTAAATGCGAAAGTTTGTGAGTATGGATGTATGTTTAATCCTCTTTCACGAAAAAACCACTGAACGGATCTTGATGAAATTTGGCACAGAGGTAGATTATAGTCTGGTATTGTTATACCGGACTATAATCAGACAATCAAGACATAGGATACTTTTTTATCATCACGTGGGTGAAGCCGCGGGGCGCAGCTAGTATTATATTTAAGTAAACTTTACTTAAATATAATACTAGCTGCGCCCCGCGCCTGGAATGGAACTTCTTTTTTGATTATTATTTTTTTGACATCCACTTACAGCACAATCAATTCTCATGTTGAAACTAAACCGCTACACAAACCATAGTTCGATCTAATCTACACATGTTTATAGAGTTTTGGGAATATGGTAGAAATGTTGTCCAAGAAAGTAGTATATGAAAAAAAAGGTTGGAGATCTCTGATCTATAGCAACGTAGAATAGGATATCTCTGCTGAAAAAAGCTGGAAATAACACAGATATTATCTTCATAAAAAGTTTGCAAACTCATTAAATACATCTTTTAAAACAGTTAACACTATCATTAACATCTATCCACATCAATAACTACCGAATAAACACACCAAATATTTCTTGCAGCTCTACTAACGGTACAATTTAGCCTGAAGCGTTTTGCGCTCCAAACAAGCATATACATTACCTTATCTGTACGCAAATACATTACCACTAATTAATTTTAGGTGAGAGGCATTCATCATGGAGGTTTTAAACGTGTAATTATTGAAAGTGGGTTCTGTAGGTGGTAATTGTGGTCGGAATTTGATTTGGTAAAGATTTATTGTGTTGTTCAATTTCTTTGTCCCTTGTGGTGTTTATGTGGGTGTTTGTTTGTTGTTTAAATTAACGTACTTATTTCTCATGCACTTATTTCATTTCGAAACAATATTACTCCAAACTTAGGCAGGCAGGCCTTTGGACGAAGGGCAATGGGTAGCTCACCGTCTGCGTCCGTCCGTCTATTGACGACAGGCCGCGTCAACGGCGCGTTAGTGTTCCACGCGCGCCTCAAAGAGATATCAGCAAAGAGGGGCTGCCAGGACCACCGCCTGCCGGGGTTGCGTGTTATTCTAAAGAGATACCGCGGCCCCGGAACGTAAAGGGCAATAGAAGGAACAAGTCCCCCACCCCAAAAACAGGGCGTTTCAGAATAGATTCTGATTTCAAGGAACCCTAAAACCTGAGCTATTCACACAGACGTGTTTACTGCACAGAGTGACACGCACCTGTCAGGTGACACACAAACAAATGTTCTGCTCACGAACATTAATATAATTGCTTAGTGCTCTATTAAGATGGCTGATAGCTGCTACTGCTATTTATCTTAATTCTTTTTCTATAGTTACACCATACAGATTTGTTTAGAAGGTAAGTTTTATTTAACATTCATTTTGGTGACAGTGGGCAAAAGTTAGATTTTTTTTATTTATAAAAGAACTATCGTTCTCCTGTATCGGGGGTGCGTTTACAAACATTTAAACTTACATGTGTATGTAAGTTTAAATGTTTTAATCAGCCCGACCCGGAACTGTTCTGTAGTATCTGTAGGCTATACAAATATTTGTTTCGAACCCGCGATACGTGTTGTCAATTCTTGATTAGTGTAATACAACTCATTAAGTGCGAGTTGGACACCGAAAATACTTGCGATATAAATATCATATCTTTTAACTGCTCTAGTATATGGTTTTAATTTCAACTCCGCGTTCTCGAGATAAAAGGTCTTGACAGATAGACGGACAACAATGTGAGTCCTATAAGGGTTAGTCCTATAAGAGTTCCGTTTTTTTTTCTTTTTTGAGCATTTGAATAAAGTTAAACTTCTGTTTTTCTTTTTGGTGTTCACAGTTTCATAGTCTCGTACTAAGTTAACTATCCATCTACGATTAAATCGTAAATTTTAATTTGTTTGAACTTTATTAACGATATAAGATCTTATTTCAATTTGCTAATACAAAAATGTGGTACAAATTAATGGAACGCAACTTTATTCTAACTTGTGATAGGTAAATAATTCGAAATTAGAAAATTCTATATTGAATTGCGGAGATTGTCAAAAACAAAATACGTAAGAAATAGAAATGCAATTTAAAATATCTTTACGTTTTCAAAATAAGAACGCTGGACGCAATAAGCTGTGGCACAGCTTGAAGGAGGCGTATTTACAGCAGTGGACTGCAAAAGCCTTAGTCAATTGTTGATTAAGATTTGTTCTCACAAAAAAAATACTATAAGCACCAAATAAAGTGACTGTTAGCATAAATTCTAATCACAAAGTTTACTATACAAATCTCTGGAGGTGGCCCTTAAAAAGCCCATTCGACATTTAAGGATCATTTCAATTTGTATAAGTTTTTACTTAACCAAGAATAAATGGGAAAATGTGTTTGAGACTCATTTAAATTCCGAACACGTTTGCAAATGCCTTGAAAACGGCCATTTAAAGGCACCGGCAAGCAATACAATCAAATAAATAAATCTGCAAATTGTCGCGCCGCAAAAACTTGGGACATTTCACCACATACCTAACCTTACCAAAACAAGATGGCGCGTATCACCTCCCGTTTTAGGGTTAGCGTTATGTAAAGACACGCAACAAGTATGGTTGGTACTCTTGGAAGATACGTTAGAATTAATAATTATGATTTTCAAAAAACATGTACCTACCTACCTAGCCTTTTCCCAACTAAAGGGTTATATTTTATATGGAGCGACTGCCTCCGTAACCCTGCCAAAAAATGTATCTTGTTTGTTTTTTTCAAAACCATTATTTGATCAGTTAAGTTTCAACTTGTTTATGCCTTAGATTTTTGTATATAAAAAAAAATTTGCGACATCATATCAATCAAGATAGTCTCGGATCATCATCATCGGATCTAAAATTATCTTTACTCACGGACACACACTCAGCACGCAGTGGCCTTGCGTACAAACCTAGTTTTTTTTTCAGATTTATCCATCACCTTGAATTAATCTTTTACAAAAATAGGCATGTACAACGAATATCTAAAAAAAAAATGTTGCCCCACACTAGGATTTTTCCTGTATCGTGGGTGCGTTTACAAACATTCAAACTCACATACACAAACAGCCAGACCCGGAACAACTATCTGTAGGCCATACAAATATTTGTTCCGTGCGGGAATCGAACCCGCGCGGCACGTAGCGCGGTAGTGGATCGCTCAGCCACTGCGCCAACCGTGTTAACATTAATGCACTTTCGCCATCTTTTTTTTTGCTTTTGGAAATCTTCAATGGATGTCCTCCGCCTTTGCAGAGAGGTCTGTCAGACCTACTGACTAAAACCACACAGTGTTCCTTCTCGTCACTTCAGGCTGGCGTGCGGGGACACATTCGCATTTTACACAATCACCCCAGCAACCGCCATCATAACCTACGTCAACCCTACGGCACCTGATCACAAAGACAGTCACACAGCGTAACAAATCACTCGCAACTTGTATAGCCATAACCACAGCGCCGCAACGCCCGCAACATGGGAAAAAACTGCCCCCACTCTCGACTAACGTCTGAACCGATACTATACATTCTTGACGAAAACTGTTGGTGGACTGCATATGGTGCGTACTCTGTGTTGCTATGCGAAACGACCGTGTGCTGATCTGTAATGTGCTGTTAGGTTTTTAGAAGACATTTTTGTCTTTGACTTGTGATGCGAAAGAATTTTTGTTTTGTTTTATTTATTAAAAGGATAAGAATTAGCTACGAAATATAAATTACGTAAAAGTACCAAATTACGAAAGCAATGTTAGCCAGTACATTATTCACAGATTAATAATTTTTTAAACACATGGTGCATGCCAGCAAAGGTTCTTCTCCATAGGAAACGACCAACCCGAACCGTGCATCTTTTCTCAACGTTTTATAAGTGCCCATGTAGGCCTATGTGAATTAAAAATATTTTGTTTTTTTTTAAAGTAGAGGGACCTGCCTGCCTGACCTGAACAACCAACAACCCCGGCAGGCGGGCCACCCCCTGCCGGGGTTGTTGGTTGTTCGAATAGGATACCACGGCCCCGGAACATAAAGGGCAATAGTAGGAACATGGGTGGGTTTTAGTCAGTACAAGTCTGACACTATGAGCGGGAGTTAGTTATTTAAGTTATTTGATGATTTCCCATCCCAAAAAATAAAAATATATAGAATAGAATTTTATTTTTGCAAATATGTGTTATGGATTTGCCATATTTTACAATTTTTAAAAAATGTCCATAAATTTCAAGCAAAAATATAATAATTAAAAAATTAAAACATTGGATTAAATTAAAACGATCGACAATCAACAAAAGTTTTCTCCGTTAGGAATTCAGCTACTCTGTAATCCACACAAAAGTCTTTATAAACGGGAAAAAAATTTGTGTTCACCAAAAATACTGATCGTGCACCAAATATTCTTTCCTGAATGCTAAAAAAATGCGTAGGTTAGGTTAAAACTGCGACCCCCTACCAGTAACGACTTGCATTAATAGAAAATGGATAAAGATATAACACTTTTTTATTGTAGTGCTGTCTTTTTCCTGATGCTCGTTATGACATATTTTAATTAACATATTTTGGTGCACATTCAGTATATTTGGTGCAACACAGGCAAAATTAGGTAAACGAAATGGGAATAAATTGAAGTACTTTTAAATACCATCCTTTATAAACGATCTAATAATTACAAACAACTTCTTTTAATTATCCAGGCGATATAACCTGATTGTTTGACAAACTACGCCCAGCCTACGCGAAGCTATTCAGATTTATTGCCCGATACTAGTCTTGATTCGATCGACTCACGATTAAGAATCAAGACAAAGTAATGGCAATTATTTATTATACCAGTCTAAGTGGGCTGCCCGTATCTAGTTCATTTAAATACAATTCAATTTTGAAGGGACACTTGTCAATTTTACAAATTGCTTTTTGATCCGATTTGATCGTTGTAGATGATGTCATAATTGTGATGGTTGTTGCAGCATAAATAATGGTCGAATTGACAGCTCTTGCAGTTAAAAGTCTATCCATGGTAGGTTTTATATTATTACTAGCTTTTACCCGCAGCTTCGCTCGCGTTAAATTCGGTATAACACAGTACCTGCAGTTTTTGCCTTAGCGCTTTATTAACTTGTAATAGCAACGCTAAGTTTTCCCTTTTCCTCTAATCCCAGTTTTTTTTTTTAAATTAGCCTATGTCCGTCTCCTGGTTCCCAGCTATCACTGGACCAAAACTCATCAAAATCGGATTAGCCATTAAAGGGTGAAGAGGTAACAAACAAACTCACTTTCGCTTTTATAATATTAGTAAGGATTAACAGAAGCAAGCAAATATGGTAAGTTTGCCTTATGTTCTTCATCGTACGAAACCTTATCCATTAGAAGAGTTGGAAAATTACACAACATAAATGACCGTTGAAGTCAATGAAATCAAGTCACTGCGTCAGATTAAAACCTTGTTAAAACTATGTTTAAATGTTTACCTTAAGCTTAAAAACAGTGAGGATAATTGGTGGTAAACCAAAAAAAAACAACTCACACATTTAACTTAATGTTAAAGTATTCAATTAATGTTAATACATAACTAACAAAGTAAAGCAGGATCGGGTTATTCTGTTAAAGTGATAAGGAAGAGTTACATGCGGTAAAAAAAGAGTTTCTCATAAAGAAACTCGTTCAGAAACAATGGATCACATTATAATTACTCATTCATTTTACCTGCGTCAGCGAAAGAAATCCTCGTGATTGATAATGAAAATATTATTATGATATTGACGTCATCGGCAGAAAGTAAATGTCAAAACTATTTGACGGGCCTGTTGGTCTAGTGGTTAGTGGCCCTGACTGCTGAGCCGGAGGTTGTGGGTTCGATTCCCACCCAGGACAAACTTTGTGTGATGAGCATGATTGTTTGTTCTGTGTCTGGGTGTGATTTATCTATAATATGTATGTATTTATAAATTATATATAAGTATGTATATCAGTTGTCTGGTTACTATAACACAAGCTCTGCTTAGCTTGGGATCAGATAGCCGTGTGTGAGTTGTCCCAAGATATTTATTTATTTAGTAGCCTAGTAAATAGTTTAAACATTTTAAAATGACATAACTAGTTTTAATATTTCGTTAATACAACATCACGCTACTACCCACGGGAGCGGGGCAGCAACTGAAGACGCGGGTGATACCGCGCATTAGATAAACCCCGCCTCAATGTGATCATAGTTAAGAAGGGGCCGGAGTCCCGCCCTAAGTAATTAATATTCGATCAGCTAAGTAATTCTTACAATTTGTCCAGGCCCTTATTAAACGAATTTATTACCTCGCCTTAACAGACCAATTTAACTATATATTGTTACCTTATTTGACCGACTGATAGCTTTATTTTGTAATTTAAAATTGTGGAATTTTAAGTGCTGGGCGCTTATTTTCGCCTAGTTTGGGCATTATGGCTTGTAAACGGTTCCGATGTAGCTATGATACTTAATCGAGGTTATAAAACGTTTTCTTAGTTTATGGTGTTTGTGTTGTGCAATCCGTTGATTTTAAATTTACGAGAAATGCAGAGAGACGTAGAATTTCATCTTAATGAAAACCATGGAATTAGTAAGTTCTATTTACCGTGAACTTTCTACATGTGACGGTATCAAAATATTCTATACTACCTGGCACCCGCAGTTTCGCCCACGTGATGATAAAAAAAGTATCCTATGTGCTATTCCAGACTATAATCTACCTCTGTGCCAAACTTCATCAAGATCCGTCAGTAGACTCACAAACTTTCGCATTTATAATATTCTCACAGTTGCATCATAGTGTTCTTAATTCTAGATTCTGCTAAAGTCTGTCTGTAAAGACAGACAACTTAACTTTACAATCTTTAATTTCGTACCTCAAACCCGTAAACACATCAAAACTGAAATACTACGTGAGAAAGAGCTACAAATTGAGCATTATCTTTACGGCATTACCCATAAAAAAGTTATCGATGCCTTACTAATTAAAGCCTTTAAAATCGAAGCATCTTAAGAACCGAGTTTTTTTGGTGGCAATTTACAAAACGACCAGTATAGGTAGACCAGTGGCGGAATACTGAACTAACTGGATTTTGTATAGATGTTGACAGGAGGTCCCTCTTTTCCTTGGCAAGCAGCGCCGCTACTAATTTTCAAGTTACACTGGTCGTTCGATTTCGTCGTCCGTTTACCATATATTCATAAGTTCGCAGTAGGACGTGCATCAGGACTTAATTATTGGTTTCTTGTATTTATCGTCGATTCGATTATATTTTTTCTGAGCTTGTCGCGGTGGGAGATCGTTCTGGCATGCTCAGGGTAGATTAATGGAATGAGGATATGCAGTTGTCTCGATTGGAAGAAATCAGGTTGCACAAATTAACCAAGCGCATTTTAATTACACCTAACAACTTAACCATGTGTAGTAAGAATAGAATCTCACTTTAGTTGTTTTTATCTCTTAGTATAGTGCTCATCTCTCACATATTTAATCACTTCTTAGCGTGTATGAATTTGGCAACTCATAACCAGGGGTTCTAAAATGGCCGCGAAGAATCATAATCCCTACTTCTTTACTAATATTATAAAAGCGAAAGTGAGTTTGTTTGTTTGTTACATCTTCACACCTAAAGGGCTAAACCGATTTTGATAAATTGGTTGGATTTAACTGGAGACGGACAGATGCTAATTTTAAAAAAAATGAGATAGAGGGAAGAAAAGGGACAAGTTAGCTTTGCTATTACAATAACTTACGCGGAAGGGTAAAAACTACAGGTAGCAGGTACCTGCAAATCAAGCAAGGGGAACTGTGTTACCCCGAATTTAACGCGAGTAAAACCGCGGGCAAAACCTAGTAGTCTAATAAAAAGCTGAAAATGGTCACACACGCAGTTAATATTGTGAATAGGGTATTTTACTCTATATGAAAGAAATTATAAAAATATACAATTCAGATAGCTTAGGCAACAAGCAGTAGGAAAATGTTAAATTTAGTTAATAAAATAACTAAATAATTTTAAAATTGATTTCAAAGTTTTCACTTTTTTAGTCTGTTGTTTTACTAAGCGAAACAGTGTCCGCCATGATTATTACGTCATATGGTTATGTAAAGAAAAAGTGACAACTGTCAACTGAGCAACTATTACTATTTTTGTATTAAAAACTTAGCATTTTAATTTTTATTGAAATAATAGTAATAATACCATGGAATAAATAAATAATACCATATAAAAATACTATAAACTATAGTGAAAAATACAACTAAACAGAAAGACATTAGAATAGCACATTTGTTTACATGACCAACTGACGTCATGACCACAGAGTAACATGGCGTCAAGCGTTTTTGTGATTTTACGCGCGAAAATAGAAATTGTAAAATTGAAATGCAGTTTTATGGCACTTATCGAATGAATATTTTGTTTTGTTCTTTTCGGTGGTTTACTAGGACCCTAGGATCAAAATGAAATACTTTTTAAAAATGGGTGTAATACCGTATTGTCACTCTGTGACCAATTTACGAATTATTAATCTAATAACTATGATTCTAAAGCAGCCATTTTAGACACCCAGTTGGAAGATAAAACCGGCTCAGTAGTTTCGCAGCCTATTCGGTACAAACAAACAAACAAAATATTTCCACTTCATAATATACCCCCTACATAATTCCACATATCCCAGAATCTAAGGCAGCTATTGGAACATTAATTAATTGTTAGTAATTTCTAGGTATTTGCGTTTTTGTTTGGCGTCCTGTCCGACTACAGCCGGACCGGCCCGGATACGTCAAGTGCCAGGCATTCACTACAATGAGCAATCTACCAGGGCTTGTACCAGCTACTCTTATACCGTGGAAAAGAGACGGCGATATACGGGACGTCTACATCCATCTCTTGCCCACACTTACAATAATATTGTTATAATAGTCCTGACTGTTTTCGGTCAAGGCAGTCATTTTTTTTTATGAATGGCCTCTCGCAGTTTAACCAAGGAGGTTGTCGACTGCTTAACCAGGCGAATCATTTGGGTGCCTTAAAAATTAAGACCTCCAGCCAGGGTAAAAAATTACAGACTAGGCGACTACACGCTAAGGGCACTCCCTATGGGACAGCAAGGGACAGGCTGGATCTGAGTGATATTATTTGTGGACTGATTTAAACTTACTGGCTGAGCATCGCGGGCTGGATCTTGCAAGGGACGGGTGGGCAAGGCAGTCACTCAGCTCAACTCATTTTATAGTGCAGAAGTGTGTGCGTACTCTCATATTACGATGGGACCGCAATCCGACACGGCTAGAGAGATATCAGGTGCAGGACTTACTTTCCAAGACTAGTGTCTTATATATAACCTAGTACCCTTGTATATTACCGCCAATTTCTCAACTCCGGGGTCAACTCTAACTCAAAACTCAAAGCATTTATTTAAATAAGACCATAACAGGCACTTTTAAATGTCAAGAAACAAAATGAAGCTACAGTCCCGGTTACAAAGCATAATAACTTTTGAAAGTACTATAGTTACCTATTCCAAAGCGTTGATCTGTATGGAGAAGAATGGACAAGAAACTCCAACAGCACAGCAATTGAACTTAGGAGTTTACGCTCCGTAATCCCGCGTACAACCATGAGACGACTATTCTACGTACAAAAGGTGATGGTGGACCCCTAGATCTAAATAAGATACGGCATTTTGTAAGACATAAGATAGCGATGAAGTTATAGCGCCCTTTTTATGGCATCGTGTGCGGTCCACAACGAAACTTTATTCTACGTTTATTCTACCTCATTTTGAATCTGAATTTAAAAGTTTTACTTGTGTAAATAATCTTGAACCCTCCGTATCTGTATCAAAAGGATATTGCAACGTCTTTTCTTGATTTCAGACACATGTTTAAGTTTTTTTAAACTGACATGGTCACTAACGTTTGAAACAGTATATTTAGTTCATTATAAGTTTCGAAGACATGATTCCGCGAAATTTTTCGATATAAAAATACCGCAAAGTTACCTTTAAGAAGAACTTCAAATCCTTACTAATATTATAAAAGCGAAAGTGAGTTTGTTTGTTTGTTACGTCTACACGCCTCAATGGCTAAACCGATTTTGATGAATTTTGGTACGGAGATAGTTGGGACCCTGGAGACTGATAAAAGCATTTTTTTAAGTGGGAAATGAGAGAAGAAATGGGAAAACTTAGCTTTGCTATTACAATGAATAAGGCGCAAAGGCAAAAACTACAGGTAGCAGGTACCTGCAAATCAGTAAAGGGGAGCTGTGTTATCCTGAATTTAACCCGAGCGAAGCCGCGGGCAAAAGCTAGTAGATAATATTCAATTAAGTCTATGACATTTTGTAGGACTGTCGAACGTTAATCAAAGTAAGTACCTATTGTATTTTTTTTGCTTTTTTAATCATGTACTACGAAAAATTTTAAAAACATATTTTCAAACTCTTTTAGTAGAGAAGCAGTATTTAACATTGCAGCTACATAATTATATTTATGCTTATAACTTCTTGGAAGGGAAACATTTACAGTAGAATCTTAATTGGCAACTATACTACGCTCCTTCACCAAACCCATCAAGTTATAAATGTGTTGCCTTTAAAAGCACGTAAAACTTGATGATACAGTCATTATATTAGCACTAGTGACGCATAATACTTAACAGCATCGATACTACAGGATCGAATACTTCGGTATTTTGTATCTAAGCACACGTATAAGATACAGTGCTACTAAACCACTGGAATCTTTGGATCAAAACGTGCCACACTTTTCTAAATTTCAGGATCAATTACCCAGTACTAGCTAAGATGTGGAGGTCAGAAAGACAGTCGGTCCTTTTAAAGTACTGGTGTTTGTAAGCGCACCCCGATATAGAGAGAAATTAGTGTAGTAGTAGTGTGAAATTTAAAACTATATGGTTCCATATTTTGTATCGATACAAATCAAAGTATAGTGCATCCCTACTCGCCACTAAATTCTTGCCAACAACTAGCACATTTCAAGACTGAATCAATGCCAGAAAGCCAAGAAACAGTCATAAATCCTATTTACCACATCGTTCCCGTTTAGAGTAAGTAATACTGAGTACACATATAACGAATGGTTACCAACACACCTGACCTTTTAAAATGCCAATTGGAATCGGCGCAAGTAACGTAAATATCAGCGAGAACTTTCAATACAAATGTGCAGAATTTTAACGAAGACATCACGAATTCTGGCAAGATCATAATCGAAACATGTTTGCAGTGTTCTGGGATAGGGTTGCCGAAAGTAATCGGGAAAGAAGAAAGGGGCTGTCAAAACTTGAACGCTTTAAAGTAAAGAGGATGCAGATTCTAAAATTTGCAATGTCTCTGTTAAGTGTTATTGTTGGAACTCACACTCAATATGTTTATACACTACAAAGTAGATCCTTACTAATATTTTAAAAGCGAAAGTAAGTTTGTTTGTTTGTTACCTCTACACGCCTCAATGGCTAAACCGATTTTGATGAATTTTGGTACAGAGATATTTGGGAACCAGGAGACGGACATAGGCTAATATTTTTTTGAAAAAAGTGGGATGTGAGGAAGAAAGAGGGAAGAAAAGAGAAAACTTAGCGTTACTATTACAAATCAATAAGGCGCACGGGGAACTGTGTTACCTCGAATTTAACGCGAGCGAAGCCGCGGGCATAAGCTAGTATTACATATATTTGTTAGGCACAACTACGGTACGTACTTTAAGCAGTATATAATAACAGCGCAATATTTGACAGCTATTTGGGAAGATGCACCGTTTAAAAAAATCCGGCCAAGAGCGAGTCAGACTCGCGAACCAATGGTACACGCTTGGATGCGTAGACTAAGAGCATTGATTTATACAGCACTAAGGGACCACAGACTTCAATATACGGTCTTAATTTCAACTCGATACGAAGAAAACTTACCCACATTAACCATCATCTGCCATGAGGCGGACACGAAATTTCACTGTAGTAAATCTACTGGTGCTTAATCCGCCGTTTCTAGTGCCTAGTACTCGTCGATTCGATGGTAAAGTATTAGATAACCAATTTCTTACCATAGCACGGATTTCAATCAGATAATAATTGACCGGCAACCCTACAACTTTATTTTCCCTATAACTTTATATTTGAGTGAAATGTTGCCAGATGATCAGCCCAATCTCCCACAGAGTACATTTCGTAAATCACGCTGAGTTGGACTTGAAACATGAATATAGTGGACAGTTCTTATCTTAACCATATCACCTTATACGGCAAAGGGTATCCAGGCTATCAATATGGGCATCAGCAGTATGCCAAGCTATATACTGTTAGTTGTTAGTCTGTGGACACGTCCGGCTTATAGTTGATTCGTTTCAGTGAAATACTGAGTCTTTACTTAATTAAAGCTAAGTTAAGATCTTACTAATATTATAAATGCGAATGTTTGTGAATATGGATAGGTGTATGAATGGGGTGCCCTCTGCGTGTAGTCGCTTAGTTTCCAAGTTATTTGCCCTGGCTGGAGGCCTTTATTTTAAGACATACACAAGAATCGCCCGCTTAAGCAGACGACAACCCCATTTTTTTTTAGGGTGGGACATCACCAAATAACTTTCCCCGCTCCGGGCGGAGCGGGGGGGAGTATCAGACTTTTACTGGCTAAAACCCACCAATGTTCCTTCTATTACCCTTTACGTTCCGGGCCGCGGTATCTCTTTCGAACAACCGTCAACCCCGGCAGAACGACAGTCCCTTAGGTTGAACTGAGAGTAGCCATTTCGAAAAAAAAACAAAACAAATGCAAACATGTATTTCCTTTCTTCCACTAACAACAACAATTAATAAATCATTTTAGTAACTCCAACATTTCACTTTGAACAAAATTCTTCAGTGGACCGAACAAGTGGCAGGATCGCGTTTAAATCATAATTTTTTGGTCTTTTACAAGGCGATCTAAAGTGCCGACGAAATAAGCTTGTCAACATGTTTTTGACAGTTTACATGTATAACAAGTTTCATGTAATAATTGTGTGGAAGAAATTTAATTTTATTACAGTACCTAACAGGTTTCAGACACCTTTTTAACATGGCATTTCCTTAAAATAAGATGAAAAGATCGTTGTTTGTTTTTGGCAAACAATTCCGAAATAAAAGATAATACTTTAATATGTCATAAATACTAAAACATCTTTGATTACATTTTTAATGTGACAAACGTAGGTGTCTACGAAATCTACGTTTACAGCTAACTAGCTATGCCCAGCGGTTTCACCCGCTGCTCACTTAGGGGTATGAAAAATAGATGTTGGCCGATTCTCAGACCTTGGGTAGGTCTGAGAATCGGCCAACATCTATTTTTATTTACACAATGTGTTGTGTATTGTATGTACACAAAATTTCGTTTAAATCGGTCCAGCCGGTTCGGAGGAGTATGGGAACGAAAACTGTGACACGAGAATTTTATATATTAGAAGATTTCCCAACGATAATGAAGACAATTTAATCCGTTCCAGTGCGCTGAAATAATTGGCAATTAAACATTTTGTACGTCAAACTAAGTAACAAAAAATATTGCTTGGACAACAAATTTTGGGTTCCGTAAGCTCAAAAGGAAAATACGGAACTCTGATTGGATCACTTTGTTGTACGTCTGTCTGTCAAGACCCTTAATCTGGGGAACGGGGAGAGGTATCATCGATTTGAAATACCATTTACTCAACTTTGTGCTGTAAAAAACAACCCTATGAGTCTAAGTCAAAATATATGGCTTTTTGCATAAAAAGTCTCTTTTTACTTTAGGACTCAATGTAGCGTATTCGTATGTTTCCGGGGTTGCGGGTTGTTCGAAAGAGATACCGCGGCCCCGGAACGTAAAGGGCAATAGAAGGAACATGGGTGGGTTTTAGTCAGTACAAGTCTGACATACCCCCTCGCTCCGCCCAGAGCGGGGGAAGTCATTGGATGATTTCCCACCCGAAAAAAAAAAGGTAGCTTATTACGTTGATGGATGCATTGTATAGGATAGTGGAGGCATTTAACCCGTTAAATGTCGTTAAGTTCCTACAGGTGAACATAACACAAAAGGCCACAAGTGACTTAAGTTGGGGTTCCTACGGGGGAACCTTATACGTTGCAGCTATTGGTTTATCGGTAAAAAAAAATCTGACCTATATCGCTAAAACGTTACTCATAAATTAGTCGATTTTTCAACAGGTTAAAGTCAGAATAATCTCATAAAGCAACATGTAGGTAGGTTTTTTTTTAAACGATGTGACATTTTGTAACTTTAACCCCACCGTTACTTCCGAAGATTCCCAGCTAAACTTCGAGAAAGATAATAGCAATTCTTTTCTAATGATTTGTATGCATATTTTTATGCAATGTCCTTTGTATTTATTTCACATACATAGGGTATTCGAATGGCGTCAACCGTGTATTGTACTGTTTGACGTCAATAGCTCACTTGGTTGATAGTATCGATAAGCCTGACTGATGTAAAATACATACATACCAAAAGAGACATGCATAAAATATCCATCCATACATTCTCACTAAGTATCGCATTCATAATATTAGTAGGATCCTTTATTATCTGATCAATCAATTTCATCCACTCATCACTAAACTAAATCTTAATGACCTACCTAATGATGGATCGACCAATCATAATTGCTGCAAAACTTAGACATAATAGGTTCTCAATTTAAAAAGGTTACGTCTTCGTAATATCTAGTTAGTTCCGTCTGTCTATCTGTCTGTCAGACAACTATTGACAGCTAACAGAACGCATTGGCACACGTCATGAAACTATTCGCATTTGCATGATCTGTTGTTTTGCTTTAATTATTATTTAAATTGGCTGTAGATAGGTACACACTACGGCATGTCCACCTATTCTAAACTATTATAACCTGATCTCTTTACTACGGATCACTGCTTCATGCAAGTCACTTTTAAACAACTACTCAGAAAATAAAAATAAATCTATATAATCCTAATCATGTAATAAATAATGTATCGTGAACAAGAATAGATATGAATCAACATGTGTCAATGAATTTTTACGCCTCGTTTTATTGTTTTATATTTGAGACAATAGTAATTAATTCTAAAATATTCCGCCCAAAAAGAACCGTGACAAAAGGTGTGTACTACATTGTAAACAAGAATGATTTTCAAAATGATCATCAAAAAACAATACTTAAATGATTATTCTATGCATAATTTCGAATTTAGAAACTTCAACCCCTTTTTTTGCGGATGGGAAATCCCCACCCATGTTCCTTTTATTGCCCTTTATGTTCCGGGCCGCAGTATCTCTTTCGAACAACCCGCAACCCCGGTAGGCGGTGGCCCTTGCAGGCCCTAAAGGGGTGAAACTGAGTAGCAGAGTTTGTATGGAGAGGACGCGGCAGAGCACGCGGTTCCTTGGTTGGATTGACTTGAAATTATAGGCATTCTTTTACGAAATTAATAGATATAATATAACATAACGCTACGATACTATAGTAGTGAGTGAAACCGCTGGGCACAGCTAGTTCTATAAAGGGGTTAAATATAATGACCACCATAAAATGCCTTGATACCCTTAGTTATGTAACCAACAATATCTATATATTTGTCTATCTCTTCAAATATCTATATTTTTAAATACTATATATTTGTTTCTACAGTACGGCCAACGAGAAGCGATACGAAAGGTCATTAACCTAAAGAACAACTGTGGCGTTGACAATCTAATATTTAGCTCTTTCCATCTTGTGCCTTTGGCGTAATGTCTCGTTCTCCCGGCAAAAACATGACAACGTAAAGACGGGTTTGCCAACATTCGGGCGGCCATTTTAGATGGGGTTTTAGCATGGGTTTTGTTTACATTTGGTATCGCTTCTCGTTGGCCGTACTGTACCTATATCTGGTGGTAAGTTAAACATAAACCTTCTATAAATACTGGACGAATGAGAAATATTTCTCAACGCGACGGCAAAGGACCGGAGGTTACCGTAGACGCGAGTCTGTGGACTGTGAACATTAGGTACATCACTGTTTAGAATTCTTCTCTTCAATTAAACTACATTTAAACTTCGGTAATTTAATTCAATCCCATAAATGTTTCCACTGAGATAAAAATCCGGGTTATAAATTACCTTTGTGGCAAATTTCATACAAATCCGATCAGTAGGTTATGCGTGAAAGAGGAACAAACATCCAGACATTTTTATTTAAAATATTGAAACGCTTTTTTTCTATTTTTTAAGAATTATTTAAAAAAAAGTTTATTTATATGTTTATAAATGCATAAAGAAAAGTAAGTATGGTGATGTAAACTTGTCTAAAACTTCGATAAACACGGATCTCTACCAACCTAAAACCAAAAATATACATACTCATTGCAGCAATCAGTCTATCACACTTGTCTATGATAAGAGGCGTTGTGCCGTGTAACACGGACAGACAGAATTAAAGTATTCGTTCGAACTAGTTGTCCATGGTTCACGCCGCGGGTTGTCGCTTGTTTATTTCAAATGTTATATGCTTCGGCGCATGTAGTTTTGCTTGATATTTGGTTAATTCGATATGATAGATGTGTTATTTTATTATTGACCCGTAAAAGAAGTTTTGAAAAAATTCTATCATTTGTTTAAAATTCTTTTTACTTCGTCTTTTTGTCAGTTGTATTAGAAAGCTGAACGTGACCTTTACCACTATTTTCTTATAATTATATTATAAAATAAATAATATTTGTCACGACATTTATAGCGTTATAGTTAAATTAAAAGAATGTTTAACAATGGGTTAATTGATTTTTTTTATTCTTTACTCGAATAAATTTAAGTAATTGAAATCCTTACTAATATTATAAAAGCGAAATCAATATATCTCAATCTTTTTAAAAAAAGATTGAGATATGAGGGAGAAAGGGAATACTTAGCATTGCTATTACAAAGGGAAAAACTACAGGTAGCAAGTACCTGCAAATCAGGAAAGGGGAATTATGTTACCCCGAATTTAACGCGAGTGAAGCCGCGGGCAAAAGCTAGTCAATAATAAAAACATTAAGACATCACCTAACGTTTTCATGTACTTACTCACAAACTAACATTTATGTACTTAATTACTCACAAACACAAGGCTACAATACTTACAATCTACACTAGATTAGTTACAATAGATAAGTTTTTGCTTGTTATGTAAATCAGGGCACATTCTGTGCCACATAAAAAAAACTTTAATTCAATTGTAGCATTCATACGCAAAGTGATTTTATTCATGAATCTTGTCGCTTATATGGGATTACGTGTTCGGTGAAGTACTATGGCGGCCGATTTTTCCTCGTTTATTTTTTAAGCTGGTAATGGTCTGGTGTTTTATTGGTTATCGGTAGTGTTCGTATTCGTGAACTTACGGGGACGTGTTATTCGATGTTACACTTTTCTACATTAACATTAGAGATTTAGTTATTCGAGATCACAGGCGTTAAGTTTTTCGTGGTAGCGTGCATTCGTTGTTAAGTGTTTCGTATTCGTGAACTTACGGGGACGTGTTATACGATGTTACACTTTTCTAAGTCACGTATCACACTCCTAAAACTATTGGTAAAATAAAAGTGAGTCATGTCTTCATTTTTGTATACCGATTTTTTAACGAAGATACTAATTGTTATCTGCAACTTCGTCTGCGTAACAAGACATAATTATGGGACTTTGTTGAGGTCCTAAGCTACGAACGTATCTTTTAAATTAAATAATTCATTCAGTGGCTAGATCGTGAAAAATATCAGACGGAAAAACTTTCGAATATATTTTAATGATAGCTGTTGACGACATTCGTTAGCGTAAATTATAACAAAAGGATTGCTCCTTATTTGAATTGGATTTCTTAACAATTTTAGGGGTTTTCATTCTTCACGGAACCCTAACCTTCATCATCATCTGCCCGTAAAAGCTCCGTAAAAATCGGATCAGCCGTTTTGGAGACTAGCTGGAAAAATCAGACAGACAGACTATGGAAAAATCAGACAGACAGACAAACATACCTATGTTCTTGTTTTAAGTACCATAAAAACTACCTTATATGCATTTAATAAAGCGCAGTTTTTTGGGAAATTACACACAGACACAAACATTTTTTAGGGTCCCCAAAAGAGAAAAAATGAAACCCTCATCGGATCACTTTGTTGTCCGTACGTCAGTCTGACTATCCGTATGTGTGTCTGTCAAGACCCTTTATCTAGGGAACGCGTCAAGGTATCGAGTTGAAATTAAAGCCATAATATACTCAAATCTGTAATCCCTTGGAGCTGTAAAAATATCAACCCACTAAGACTACGCAGTCAAAAGATATAGCTGTTTATGTCGCAAGTTTGTACAGAAACCTCGGTACGCGAGTCCGTCACACTTGGCCGTTTTTTATTAGTAAGTATAGAAACAAAACTGTTATTGTTCCATATACCTTTGACATATACAGGTCGTGCTTGGCAATAGCTTTAAGCCTTAGCCTCAATCATACCTGTTTAAATATAACCCAGAAGTCATAATTATGATTGAAAGGGCACTAACTGTATCAACTTTCCAATAAGTGTTCAATTCACCTTTCAGCTGATCAATAACAAATATGTCTCATTTACAATCTTTTTTGACCTGTTGTGTTACAGCTGTGGTGGCTGGATTTCTGCTCGTTTGATGGCAAAGGGCTCGCCTCTATGACAAGAGACTTATACATATCTATACTAATATTATAAAGCTGAAGAGTTTGTTTGTTTGTTTGAACGCGCTAATCTCAGGGACTACTGGTTGGAATTGGAAAATTCTTTTAATGTTGGATAGTCCATTTCTTGAGGAAGGCTATAGGCTATATAACATCACGCTACGACCAACAGGTGCTGAGCAGCGTGGGTGAAACCGCGTGGAACAGCTAGTCTGTAATAAATTGGGTAAACTGACATACTGACGCCTTCACTCGTGTGAAATCGTAAAAAAAACTATCATTTGTGTTGTTCCAGACTATAATCTACCTCTGTGCTAATTTTCATCAAGATCCGTTCAGCTGTTTTGACCATACAAACTTTCGCCTTTATAATATTAGTAGGACTAGATGTGCCCAATGGTCATGTGCTCGCTGCTTAGCTCCTAATTATTGCAACGTGATGTTCAATAGCCTATAGCTGCGCACCGTGGCTTTACCCGCGTAGACCGGGATAAAAAGTAACGTTCTACTTAACGCTCGTACAGTCCAAACTGTTGGAACAAATACTACCAAGAACTGCATGCAATCTTAGTAGTTTTATCATAAACAATTCGGCGAAAGAATCGCGTTCTCCCATACAAACTTAGCCACCCTGTTTCATCTGTTATGTTATAATATAAGCTAAGATATTTTTTAAAATGGTAGACTAATAGTTAATTTTAGAAACTAGGTACTTAAAATCCTTACTAATACTATAAAAGCGAAAGTGAGTTTATTTGTTTGTTACGTCTTCACGCCCAAATATCTAAACCGATTTTGATATTTTTTGGTTCAGAGATAGTTGGGACCCCGGAGACGGAAATAGTTTAAAAAATAATAATAAAAAGGGAAGAAAAGGGGAGATAAAGATATTATGTTTCGATCATCACGCGGGTTAAAATTTGCGTTAGCCAAAAGTAACTATGCCACTCGGACGAAGTCGCGGGCGTAAGCTAGTAAGTTATATTTTGGTTATTGCATAGTTTCTCAATAGCACACAAACAAGACAATTACAACAGCAATAAACAAAACGCGATAACTTCAACATTTACATTCTATACCAGTACTGCACTAAATACAATCATGTACACCCGTCCACCTGAATGGCTAACGCATATATTCTGCATATGATTTATACGTTGGCCGTGCGTGTATTCTATATTAATAATTATAACTACGTGAATGTTTTCGCAAACTCATAATTGGGTCAAGTTAAGTAATTATGCGGATAATTGCGCACGCGCAGCTTTGAGAGAAGGAGGTGAGAGATAAATCATGGTAAGTCTTAGTTTGAGCTGGTATTTTGGATTAGTTTTTTTTATGGAAAACTTGAGCTAGTTCCACTGATTGTTAATTTTGTATCTTCTCCTTTCTTTTTCTGTAAGAAGTAGTGTCTAGGAGCTTAATAACAAACTCTACCGCAGTAACTTGGAAGTTATAAAATAACTTCCACGAGTTAGATGTTTTTTTCACCTTTATGCAGCTTTGACGTGGAGTTGCGGACACCAGCCTGTTACAATAGAATCAAGACAATATTATTAACCGATTTCCAAAAGGAAGCTTATGTGTACGTATTCTAAGCTCACATTCTACTGTTACAGTAATTACAAGAAAACGTTCCACGGGATCCATTCTCATAGATTTCGTGCTAGCTAGTTTACTAATTTAATTAATTTGAAAAATAAGGATGGGCACTTTTCTACCACATAGCACATAGCCCCCAGCAGATTAATATTTACAAAGATCTCAAAACATAGCCATTGGCTAAATGATTGCTTCACAGATGCCGTGACATTTATATTCATCAGGCTAACACTAATGTGATGTGGCGATAATTTCGAATTATGTCTCTTTTAATTAGTAACGATATGTTTAATGGCTAGGAGACTTGATTTAGGAGATCATTTCTCCGGCAATTTGTTAACTTAGATGTGATGCTGTGTTAGATAAGATGATTTGCTGTAAAATTATTAAAGAAAGAAAGAAAGAAAAACATTTATTTGGCCCATGCCACAAGTGCACACAAAATGAGATAAAAACTTAAAACTAAACGATAATAACAAAAACGTAATTGTGTGTCTCACGGCTGCGCCAAATAGGCCCAGTTCAGCAAACTGCCGAGCAGCTAGTGCCCGACGCTGGTTTTCAACTGGACCTTAGACCTGATGTTACGGACATAAAACAGTTTTATATTTATTTGTGTTTCTTTTTATTAAAGCTTAGTAGCCAAGATCTTTACAATATAAAGAAAAATAGATTTTATTTAAATAATTTAAATGCGTTGCAATTCAATTCTTCTACCCTATCTACCTAAACTACACAAAACCCTGACCTGCCTTAAACTTATTTTTTCTAACCATAAAAACCATCCTTGGACTTCTATGAATATTAAAAAAAAAGCATTTGTAAAATTGGTCCAGGCGTTGTAGAGTTATGCGCTTACCAAAACATTTTGCGATTCATTTTGTAAATAGTTTAAATGAAAAGGAGATCGTGGTTAAATAATAACAACCGCACGGGTCAATACACAACACAATATTGTATTTATGATTAGATTTTAAATTTTTATTTTTATTCTAGCTACCGCCCGCGACTTCGTCCGCGTAACACAGTTACTTTGGGCTAACGCTAACTTTAACCCGCGTGATGATCGAAAAATAAATATCTTTCTCTCCCTTTTTTTTCGTCCTTCTCTTCCTTTTCTCACTTTTTTTCTTATGTCCGCCTCCAGGGTCCCAACTATCTCTGTACCAAAATTCATCAAAATCGGATTAGCCATTTAGGCGTGAAGACGTAACAAAGAAACTCACTTTCGCTTTTATAATATTATAGTAAGGATTTGTTGTGAGCACTTGTGGCAAGTGTCAAATAAACATTATGGTTTCTTTTTTCTTTCTTTCTTTACTTAACGAAAAATTTGAGAAGATACCTGAAACGAATATCAAGACCAATTTTAGTTTATTTTTGGCAGTAATGCTAGTGAAGGAGGAGGCCGGGCGTTTGAGGGAGAAACCCTCAAACCAACCCAGCCGCCGTCGGAGACGCCCCGGGCGCCGGGCGCCGCGAGACGACTCCCGGCCACCGTAGATGCGGGCCTGTGGACGGTGAGCAATGGGTAGCTGACCGTCCGTCCGTCGATTGACGACAGCCCGTGTCGAAGGCGCGTTTGTGTTTCACGCGCGCCTCAAAGAGATGTCAGCAAAGCAGAGGGGCTTGCCAGAGCCTCTGCCTGCCGGGGTTGCGGGTTGTTCGAAAGAGATACCGCGGCCTCGGAACGTAAAGGGCAATAGAAGAAACATGGGTGGGTTTTAGTCAGTACAAGTCTGACATGCCCCCCCGCTCCACCCAGAGCGGGGGAAGTCATTGGATGATTTCCCACCCGAAAAAAAAAAAAAAAAAAAAAAAAAAAAAAAAAAAAAAAAAGACCAATTTTTTTTATATTTTACCCTCGTGCTTGGTTCAATAAATTTCGTTAAGTATGTAAGTTATAAAAACTTCTGATAGCCATTAACAATTTACCCATCATCACATTGTACATCAGTCTGAGATAACATGTGCCTAACATGTTGTCTATGCTCTGTTTATATTGCCAACAAACTGCCATATTTATGGTTTGTTTAATTTTTTTCTGACGTAAGTTGTAACATGTTGATTTTGCTGATAAATACACAAATTCCAACCGATTTTCTTGATTTCAGGAGCTATGAAACGATGGATATGGCACGGGGCTTTCAGTTTTGTTTTACTTTTAGGTATTACCTTTATCGTGATTATCAAGAGTACCAGGAGAGACAGACATCAGAATTTATTTATTTATTATTTTCTGATTAAAATAAAAGTGTTAGTAAGGTCTGTGATTGTATGCACTCCTGCTAACTCTTGCCGACGACTAATTATGAAATATCAGGTTTTAAAGTTGCGAAAAAATAATACATGATTTTGAATATAAATAAACTGCCAGGTACTTCTGATTTCGGGGGCTGGGCCTTTCTTTTTTCGGATGGAAAACCATCAAATAACTTCCCCCGCTCTCTCTGTGAAGTGGCTTGGTCTGGCACACAAAGCAGTGAAATAAGTCCCTGCATACCAAAAATGAATGAAATCACGTTATTTTTACCGAGCTTTGAAGCGTCTGGCAGAAATTGCCGTAAACGAAAAGTATCAGGCAATGTTGGTTATATATTTTAACAATACTATCTAAAACATAAATAAAAGTAAGCGATGCACAGGGTTAAAACATATTTTACATAACGTCCTGAGTAAAAGCTTTTTGTAGAAGTCTTGAATTATCGCATCAGTGTATCTCTGATATTTATTTATTTTTCATAACATGTAAAAAAAACATTGTATAAACGCGGACTTAATTCCTCGGGCATTTTCTACCAGTCATATTTAAGATGATGCATAGACAAAAACATAGTAGGTGCAATGCGACAGAAATTTTCAGAAAAAAGTAAAAATAATTAATACATAGACACTATACAAATTTAGTAAAGAGAGGAAAAAATGCAAAATGTAAAGAAAAACTGACAACAAATTAATTTGGAGAAAAGTCTGCCTCGCGAGCTTTTAAAAATGATATCAATATCGTTAACCATCATTTTTTCTTAATCTTTTTTTTCTCTTTTCTTTTTTCTCTATCCGTTAACGAGTACGTTTTTCTCAATGGACAGTCATGACATGATTTACTGATCTTTCATAGTTTTTGTACATAAAGGAAAATACCGAACCTGATTAGAACTTCCTTAGTTTTGTCTAAATATACTTAGACAATGGTGTAAATAAAAAGTATCAACATAAAGTTGCGTCAAGCGACCAGTTAAGTAAATAAACATCAGTTAGTTTTCACAGTTAGACGTAAAACCCCAAAGGAGTATGCTGAAGAGAATATGAAATTAAAGCATTTCGAGGCAATTTAAGTTTCTAGTTGAAAAAAATTGGAAAATTAAATTTTCCGAGAGCTTTTTGATATTGGTAAAAGGAAACCGTTCAGTATTCGATTGACTCTATTTAATAGTAGTGCATAGTTATAGTCTAGAACTTATCTTATAGAAAATTCTGGTAAGATAATAATTTGATTAAAAAGGTGCCCTTTTTATTCATTAAAAAACAGAACCTTATCACGAAATTAAAAAGCAATTCATCTAATTCACACTCTACAATCGAGCGGGTACTATCTAATATCTCGAATATATCGTTAATCGGAAATAATCGAGATGTGATATCGATAAGCCGTTGTGGCAATTAGCGTCACGGTAAGCGCGAAGATCAATTCATAGATTACTTCAATCAAATATTCTTGATATTGAACCAGAAAGGCGGTCAGTAATCAGTCAGATAAAAAATACAGTGTTTGTTTTGTCCAATGTAAACAATTGAATGCCAGACAGTAACTTTTAAGACGTTTCCGGTTTCGAATCGAATTGATTTATCGATCATATGATCGATTAAAGCTTAAATATTTTTGAGGTCAATTATTTTTTTGTTTTTAAATTGGCTAGTTCTTAACATGTTACTGTCACAAACTAACATAGATTTACGCTTGATTTAATTCAAAAACCACAAATAGTACGAACGAAGTTATAGCAATAACACTAATATCTTAACCGATACGCTTAAACTTACTTCACATGTCACAAACTCGCTTTACGTCAATCTGCATTAAAATGTAACACAATACCGCACTGATTATGATTATCCGCATTGACAGTTGATCCGATAGTTACCGAGCACTGTCACAAATCGGATTCATGCACTCGAAATCGATTCATCAACACATCACTTAAAAAATCGAATTTTAAATTCGGAATTCGATCACGTTCGATGCGTGTATACAGTTCACCGGTCGTACAACTACTGGCTGGTAGTACTTGCTAGTGTTGTATGTTGGTTTGCCCCGCAGCTTGCGACCGATTAATTCATGATTTAAGATAAGTTTTGTCAGACTTGAAACGGAGACTCCGAGACATCGTTTTTTGGTGAATGGAGACGTGTGGCTGGACGCTGGTTGTTTGCTAAAATTGTAACAGTATTTCTAGATTTAATTCTTGTTTGATGGATGGTCTCAATTAGTGTTGGGATTGACACTGACTGATTGTAATCGGTTAATTAACAATGTTTAGTTTGGTTGATATGCTGTTCCGGCGTTTAAGTTGAGTGTTGTGTCCGTATTGTTATATTAGTGATGGGACGAAAATGGACTTTAAATAAAATAAAATATAGGTTCACTTTCACGAAGGACTTTTATAAATATTTTGAGAGCTTTCATAGTCCAAAATTGGCCTAGTTATTCGCGAAGATTTTGCCTTGAATTGCCATCGAAAATCGATCGGCTCTTCTAAACGAAATAAACCGGTTTCATAGTACCTAAATACAAAATATTTGAGTAACGCATTAATAACTAAAGCATGCTCAGCAACTTCAGGTTATAGGAGGAACGAGTTACAGAAACTATACGTAAGAAGTACCTATCTCAGTTTCTTACATAATAATAGGTAGGTATTGAAGCTAAGCAAACTTACTAGAATCATAGGATTTCTGCAATGAAGTAAACACTTTAACATAAGCTAATAGAATATATATTGCAACCTACAAGGAAACTAGAATCACTGTCAATAAAGGGTGTTAAAGTAAAGTAACTCTAATTAAGCCGAAAGGCACACTTCTGCTCCTTGTCATTGCTTTTTTTTGTTCTAGTTAGTGAATTTTAGACCCCCCGGTGTGGACGAGGAGGTCTAAAATTGCTTTAGTAGGTTCACAATAGTATAATAATATAAATTACGTTACCATTTGTAAAATGGTCACAATGTGGCAATTAACAATTTTTACTGCGTCGTTACCTTTTTTTTAACGTTATTCATATTTTTTACCTATTTCATATTAAGAAAGTACGAAGTTCCAACTTTACACATTTTTTTTAAAACCCCATGTTTTTACTTTTTTTTCAAAAACCTATAAGTAGGTACGACACGAGTGCATAACATAGAGTTCTACAGTAAAACATAATTTCCCAGCAATATTTTTTGCGCAGAGTTACAGATATCTGCATTGAAATGTATAAGTAAAATTCAAAACTGTTTTCTCCTATAAGATGTACTAATACGAAATATCTTGTAACGTTATCTTTAAAAATAACCTAGTAAAATGAGTAGTGTGTGCATTTTTATTTACATAACATCCAGAAATGTATTTCAAATATTATATTGTGTTCAGCAATAAAACTTTGACTTTGAATTGTATTGATCGTAAGTGTACTTAGTTTTGTGTACAGAATGCATGGTTGACGGTTTTGTAAAGGTTGAGTTCACACCCTGTATAATACGAACCAAAAAACAATGCTTCCGAGACGTTACTGACAACTATCCCTTTTTTCACTAAGATCGTTACACAGTAAAATATTTCTGGTCCCACAACATATCAATCTTATGAAGGCTCTATAGTATGTCACAGCTTAAACTAATGAGTCTCCTTGATTGTTGTATAATTTTAAGTTATTTGTTTATGTTTCTGAGGCCCTTAAACTTAAGTAGGAACATAAATACATGTAAATACCTGTTAAATATAATGAAGATTGCCTCTGTAATCAGGTCTGCCGTAGCTGTCATTATAAATTTTAATGATCTCATAATAGACTTGCTCTATTTGTAGATACAGTCACGAGCAATGAAAAGTATACACCAAGCAGAATTTAAAATCAATTTTATCTTATTAATATGTTTGTATAATAAGCATTCATAAATCCTTACAAATATTATAAAAGCGAAAGTGAGTTTGTTTGTTTGTTACGTCTTCACGGCTTAATGCCTAAACCGATTTTGATGAAATTTGGTACAAAGATAGTTGGGACCCTGGAGACGGACATAGGCTAAACATTATATTAAAGAAAAAGTAAGAAATTAGGGAGAACGAGAGAAGAAAAGGGAAAACTTAGCTTTGCTATTACAACGAATAAGGCGCAAGGGCAAAGCGCACGAGCGAAGCCGCAGGCAAAAGATAGTGTTTTATATTTTTATGCATTTTATTTCTGAAAAACAAACGTGGATTGCCAAACAAATACCTCTTTCTCGATAAAAATCTACCGTAAGCAATGTAATGAGCTTTTTTGCGAGAGGACACATTATAATAATTGCAATTAGTGTCAATCACACGGACCCCCAATTTATTTCAATTACTTTTCGAATATAATGCGGTTCATTCATTATTTTCATTATACTTGTTCCAATTATAAGGAGACGGAATCTACCTTGTATGATCTTGAATGGCAATCATAATGCAATGTCTCCTGACTTTCATTCCGAAAGCATTGCACAAAGCACTTTGTGCCATGAAAAAAGAGCTCATCAGTTAATATTACAAGCCAAATTGTTTTAAAACATAATCAATTACGAACCAATTTAAGGATTAATTAACGACGTTTTGATAGGTTCTGAATTTATTCAAGTTTTTTTAGTACTTATGATACTCAACTAGTCATACTTATTTTTTTTTTTTCGGATGGTTCTCATCAAATTGCTTTCTTTGAGACTACCCCCGAATACTGAAACGTCACTCAAAATTTAAGTAGCACTTATATTTAACAGATACTCAAAAGTGGCGTTTAACAACACGAAATCTAAAGTTTAGGAGCTGCTCAAATGTTAAGCAGCCCTTAAATATTGAGTGACGTTGCAGTATTCGTGGGTTAAACTGACTAAAAACAATGCATGTTCCATCTTTTGCCCTTTTTGTTTCGGGGCTGCGGTATTTCTTTCGAACAACCGGCAGGCGGTTGCCCTGGAACATTTACCACGCTCTTATCATTTTCTGCCGTTCAAATCAGTCGTTTTCTAGGCAAGAAACAGGGCGAAACCCGATGTACACGCTCTGTTTCTTGTAATTTTTTGAAAGACATAATATCACGGCCCCGGAACAAAAAGGCAAAATAAGGAACATGGATGTGTTTTAGTCAGTGAAAATCTGATATCCCCCCCCCCCTCCGCTCAGAGCAGGGGAAGTTATTTGACAACGTCTTACCCGGAAAAGACTTACTAACTTTTATATTTTCAAATATTGACTATTGTCAGTAAAAAAAAAGTAAAACAACTTCTAAATTCAAATTACAAGTCTCTATATTCAACCAACTGTAATAAATAAGTTTGCAGTATTCACTCTATAATCTTCTATTGAAACCAAACCGAAACTTTTATGGAAAATCCTCTAAATATTGCTTAGCGCAATATACAACGCTTAGTAATCAGACGTAAATATTTAATATTTACGTCTGATTACTTCTTGATGCTTGCAAAATATGGAGTAAGAAAACGAAAACAGGTACATACGTTGATTCTATTTTTGAAATTAACGACGTCATTGTTGATTTGAAGGAGTTTAAAAGGAGGTTCAAATCGTAAAGCAGAAGGCAAGCTTCATAAAAATAATTACATTATATTTTAAATTCCTCTTTATAGCCTTGCTTCTCGGGTGGGAAATCATCCAATGACTTGCATTGCTTTAATGGTTATTAATCAAGTCACTGAAGACAAATATTTTTCCCTGAAAAGACTTTAATGATATTGTTGAAGATACCAATTTTATAGACACACTCGTATATCGATGTTTAAAGACAAAAAATGAATAAAATCAAAAAGCTATCTATTATTTTAAAAGCTCCGTTTCCACACCTCTATAGCGACACTCAAGCGCACCAACAACGTCGGAGGCACGCAAATAAATCACGCGTTGACACCTCATATATCTCCCGCACCAATATTGTTTTAAATCGATTCGTTGCAAACGATTCATTCCATTTGAAACCCGACTAATATCGATCATTGGTATTCTCAAGCACACGCTCAACACCTAATATGAAATACGAGAAAATTCTTTAGATTTTCCCGTTGTGAAGCTTATTTTGAAAAAGTTCTAAGATTATTTTTATCTAGGTAAGTTTAGAACTTTGTCGCAATATCGTGCGTTTTGATAAGTAAGAAATAACACTGTTTTTAATTATGGTTTTCAAGCACATTAGTATAAACAGCAAATGGCTGCATTTATTTGAAAAGGTGTGTTTCTTCATTTGGTGAGATATTTTATTTCTATGACTAATTGCTTCTTGATGACGAAATTGTATACACAAAATAATATAGAATACGCATAGCTTTGCCCTTAACAGAAAAATATTAATATTTATTTTTATATTTGAATTGAAACTATCGATATACAGTGACAGTTACAGATGGTCGTCTCTACGTTATCGATAGTAGTACCATAACTGTCACAATATTTTATGTTATAGAATTGTCACAAATTGTAACTGTTCTTAATGGTAATTCGACTAACATTGATAGATTAGTTAAGTAGTTTGTTTGACGTGTTATATATGAGTGGAGTTTGACTAAGTACGTGCCAAAGTGGTTGTCACACACAAACTTGGTATTGATGGCGGATAAAGAACGTAGTGAAAATAAAATTACATCAGCTGACCTATTCCCATTGATTTGTGGTCGACGCAGTATGTCTTTTTCTTCCTTACTTCTCATTACTGGTCATCTCATAAGACACAGGAGGTGTCTTTTTTACCACATCATCCTTCACACAGTCTCTATCGAAAAATATTTCCACTATGGTATGTTCTAAATTAATTTACAAATTAAATTTTTGTGATATTTTCTTTTGTGATACAAAAGGAGTCCAGCTAACTGGTGTAATTACAATTTTCATAATTTTTTTTTGCGCATGGGAAATCATCAAATAACTTCCGGGGCAGTGTCAGACTTGTATTCACTAAAGCCCTTCCCTCAATGCCTTTATGTTCCGGGGGGTATCTCTTTCGAACAACCCGCAAGCCCGGAATCTTCTTGAGTCTTGTTTCGTAAACTTAGTATGTATGTATGTATTCATTGCCGATTAGTAAACTTTTTGTTCGGCAAGCGCAGTTAGGACTAAGGAGAACCACTAAAAAATACTACTATTAATATTCCGTAACTTACTGCCTATCCCCATAGAAACATGAGATTACATGTAATTATAAATAACAAATCTATGCATACTGTACTGAGTTGTTTGCAAAGAGCGGATAGTCCTATGAATTTTCATGCCTGTAAGAAAACTAAGAGCAACATTTTCCTGCAAAATGTTTCTTTCTAGCAAAATCATGCGCCAGCGCAAGTTTGTGGAACAAGTGTTGTCGTTGCTACGATAATAACCGCTTCTTCACGTGACCAGAGGGACCTTTTAGGCAGGAATCCATAGTGTGCCTTCGGGTCACGTAAAGAGTCAATAGTTAAATAGACATGTTATTTATGCACAGAATGGAAAAAAATATGTATCACTCTGTTCTGATAGCTATCAAGCGCCTGCCAATATTTTCAAGGCTACGACAACACTTGAGCTACAGATTGCACTTGCGTATTAGGAAGAGAAAAATGTTGCTCGAAGTTATCTTACAGGTACACTTTCATTATTGACAGCGATTGGGAATTTTATTTTTATATTGCATTCTATAATTTTTCCAGGAATTATTTTATAGCTGTAACATCGCCTCATTTTTTTTCACATTTCAGAGCTTGTAAATTAAAGTGTAATTTAAAAAAGGGCATTTCAAAAACAAGCTATTATAGGTACTTAATTGAAAATTGCTTCGTGAAAAAGTGGTGAACATCAGAAATTGGTACAATCTTCAATGAAAGGTTGGGAATGCAGCGAGCTTCAAGAACTATTGCATTCTTGTGGCAAAATCGAAAACGTTCGGGATCAATATTTTTGTATAAAAATATTCTCAATGACCGTAGAATAAAACTAAAGCTTCGGTTTGTAATTAAAAAATAACAGTTTTTACTGCTTTATTCTTTTTGTCTTTGTCTGTTCTGGATCATCTCCGAAACGGTAGGACTTGTTTTGATAGGACTTTCACCGACAGACAGCTGGACAGCTGATGTTAAAATAAGTAAATATAAAAAAGACTTACACTACCCACTCACTAAAGTTAACACTTACAAAGCTAAGTTTCATCACCAAGACCATGACATTACACATCGCACCAATAAAACCTACACAGCTATCTTAACACCATCTATTTCCATAAACACCTGCCAATGCTCGCCTTACCTCTTACGTCAGTGCTTTATGTAATTATCATAACTGCATGAAAATTGCATCGTAATAAATTAATATCAAAAGCAAAAAACACGTTTTCTCAAGCGTTAGTCGATTCGAGAGTATTTTTCCTAGCAAACCTTTTCACTTGATAATCAGTAGGCCTACCATGACGTCTTAAAGCAGAACTGATTCCACTGAGGGAAAGAGATGGTGCTAGACACCCTGTATAGCTCTGTCTCTATCCCTCAGTGGAATAAGTACTGCTTTAAGACGTCATGATAGGGTAGCACATCATAAAATTGTATAACAAGTCCGCCATTTTTGGGAGTCGTCCATATTGGATTGTCATACAAAATGTGCAAGCAGAACTGGGTAAAAAGTTCTAAGGTGTTTTATTCGTCATAAAAAAGAAGCAGGTTCTTAATTCGACTGTGTTTTTTTTGTAAGTTAATTACACGATTTCTCCGTCAATTTATCGTCAATATTGAAAAAATAACAAATGGGTATATCCCCATATAAGTTTTATAAAGAAAGAAAAGTATTTATTTGACTATCACAGGACAAAATCTAATACGTACCTGAGTACTCAATGTCTAATTTAAAAAAAAGATGTGTACAAGGAAGTTGAAACTTGTAAATCACAATTTTTTTAAAAAATCACAAAACCCAAAGAACATACTATTACACATCGCACCATTGAATCCTGCCTCTATAAAAACAGATATCTTAATTGTACTGCTTAACACCTAACAATACTCAATAAGATAATTTATTAAACATCATTTACGTCATAGCTTTGTGTAATTACATCTCATGATGTAACCGACGTGTACGGGATGCAAATGCATCTATTGTTGATAAAACATACCGAGTATTTTTTGCAATATGTGACATTATAACATAGTGATGTAAGTTCGGATCCGATATTTTACATTATCGATAAGAGAGGCTGCGATACTCCAATATTTTGGATCGATCTAACGATCCAATACGTTCGATGGTTTGATCGATACTTTAGATATTAGAACGAATTGTGTTCCAAACTGAATGAAAAGTAATATGAAAAGAGTTGGCAGTGCAGGTGAGCGATCGACTGCTGCGCTGCGTGTCGCGGTTTCGATTCCCACACAGCACAAAAATTTCTATGGCCTACAGATAATTGTTCTGGATTTAGCGCTAATAGTACCTACCTATGTGAGTGCACCCATGATATAGGAGAAAGCCAAAGAGTGAACAACGGATTAAAAAAAAATGCAAAAGTATCGACATTTTTAGATTCATACTTTTATTACAAATGTAAGATGTAATGCCCTCAAGTGGAGCGAATATCTCCGCAACCACCATAGCGTGGGGCGTGCAATTCAAGTGTGGGCGGGCTTCTTCTAGCAGAAGACTGCTGTAGGCTGATGATGATACTTGCATTTGTTCTGGACCCTAAGTAGTACACAAAGAATTTTAATGTTTGATGCTTAGTATCGGGCATCCCAGAGGATAATTAAGTATTTGCTGCCCTGTTCCCAGTGGACAGCGTTGTGGGTTAGATTATAACCAAAATGTAATTTAGTTAAACTAGAAGTAAGTTTGTATTATTATTTGCTACTAGCTTTCGCCCGCGGCTTAGCTCGCGTTAAATTCGGTATAACACACCAAGCAGACTTGCAGTTTTTACTCTTGCGCCTGATTGTTTTGTAATAGCAACGCTAAGTTTTCCCTTTACTTCCCTCGTTCTCCCCTCATATCCCACTTTTTATTAATAAAAATTAGTCCGTCTCCTGGTTTCCATCTATACCTGTACCAAAATTCATCAAAATCGGTTTAGCCGTTAAAGCGTGAAGAGGTAACAAACAAACAAACTCACTTTCGCTTTTATAATATTAGTAAGGATTCCTTTCAATAAATAAAAACCGATCTTAAAAACGTATCGGATATTTGAGATCCGGATTGGTCAAAAGTATCGATATAAATTTAAGTATCGTACATCCCTACAGAATGTACAAAAGAACAGAGTAACAAGTTAATTGGCATTGCGTGTCGAGTGTGTTGACGTTAAGCGTTAGTAAAAACTTGAATACGCTTAATTAGTGTTATGATCGTTTTTTACTAACACTAATCCCTAAATATTATAATGTTGGAATTTCAACTCTCGGCACAGAGACAAGTGTTGAAAATTCAACAGTGGATATTTATTTAGTTGTTGACTGTATTGTAAATGCACTAAATGTAATAATCATAATCATTATTGTATTTGCTTTGTATAACAATTTTGCTTTACTTGACTTGTCTTTCTATTTCTAACGAGCTAGTTCGAAATGGCGCAAGGAAAGATTACCTCTAAAGATATTGTCCTGGAGCGGGGCATTAATAACTAATACAAAAACTACGAGTTTTTTTTTCAACAGGAGGTGGTAAAGTTCTCTTCATCGTTAGCTGTATTTTAGGACAATACCAGTTTGAGTTTAAGAACATAGTTCCCACTGCTGTTGTGATCCCAGATAAGCTATCTGGTTTTTTATCATAAGTAAAAGAATATCTACTTTTTAAGAGATATAACATTACGCCCATAATCCGCGAAGGGTTGCGCAGGAGTGGATCTTATAGTGCACCCACATTTTGCCAGTTTGGTTTTGAAGACCCATGGTCATGGAACAGAGGCCTAGTCTATTGTCATCAACCAGACAAATTCAGACTACGTGGCTGGAACTAAAGAACTCCTGATCGAAAAATCCATTTAAAATATGTAGCCAAGACCTGGAACTATGGTGTCTTCAATTTAATCAAAGTAACTGACCCCTATATCACAGGAATCATCCTAGTTTAAGCCCAGTAGCATAAGTTTTGTATATTGCCACAAAATAAGGATTTATTAATTATTTAATTTAAGGTTTTATTTAATTTAATATTATTTATTCAGAATATTTTTTAGAAAATTTTAATTAAGTTGCATACTAAACTAACGATCAATTATTCTCATTGCATTATTGATGAGAATAGATAGTAAAACAACCAATAATCCAATAATAATAGGTACTTATACACATATGACCTTTAAAGTGGAAAAAATAAACATTACGCTGAAAAGAGACAGGTATACTTATTTCGAATGCTTTTGAAATCGTTCCATATGTCCGGCTGGTGTTAGAGTGAGATAGCTAGCATTCCCACGTGCCACAACCGAGGTCAGTTCGCGCGTCATTCACGCATGCGTTATGTCATTGTGTGGAAAGGGCTTTCGAACAAAGGAAATTAGTTTTTACCTCCTGCAATCGATTTTAAACTTTATCGCTTTGAATGAAGATAAAAACTTAAATGGTTTCGTTATTATTACGATTTGTGATGACCTAATTCGCGGGTTTTGTCATAGAGTTATGGATATGTGAATCAAAAGGGCATTCTGCGATGTTTACACAAGTTAAATGTATATATTTTGGTGCATTGTGGTCTTTTTAGTGGAATATCCCACTGAATCATTATCAGGTTTCATGAAGAGACATTTTACCACATTTTTCTTTCAAAGATATTATTTTAGGATTCAGTACTAATGAAAAACACCGTACCCATAAAGGATTACTTGTTGTACGTATGTCTGTCTGTCAAGACCCTTTATCACGAGAACATGTTGTGGTATCGAGTCCAAATTAAAACAACATACTTAAGTCTGTGGTCCCTTTCAACTGTAAACAAATCAAACTTCTAAGTCCACGCAGTCAAAAGATATAGCCGTTTATGTCGCAAGTTTGTACGGAACCCTCGGTGCGAGAGTCCGACTTGCACTTGTTTTAGTAAAAATATTTTTTTTTTACTAGCTTTTCCCCCTGCGCCTTATTGATTTGTAATAGCAACGCTAAGTGTTCCATTTTCTTTCCTCTTTTTTTTACAAACTAGCTTATGTCCGTCTCCTGGTTCCCAACAATGTCTGTACCAAAATTCATCAAAATCGGTTTAGCAATTAAAGCGTGAAGAGGTAACAAACAAACAAACTCACTTTCGCTTTTATAATATTAGTAAGGATACAAGGCATCGTACGAAAACAAAAGCAAGCTAATAATCTATGCATAATAGGTATGTATTTACCTTTTACAAACAATTAATATTAAGGAGATATCTTAAAACTCAAAAACCAGGGTTTGAAGTGACAATTGCCATTTGAATTATCTTGACATAAACAAAAAACGTCATCTTTAAAAAGTAGGTCACAAATATTGTGTTTATGAAATCAAAAAACGAAATGTTTGGCACATTTGTGTTGAAATTCAATTTAATTTTTTAAATTAATTTTCATTTGTACTTCCCAAGGTTATACTTGATTATAAAAAATAAAATAAATAACAATAAATAAAGGGAATTCGAGCTAAATGACGCAAACGAAATAAATAATGAACAAAATTTATTCATAATAATAATAATTTTAACTTAAACGATATTTTAATTGCGTATTAAAAACATAAGGCTGCAAACTGCACAAATCTAAAGAAAACAATATTTTTTGTAGAACTTAATTCATGTCAAAATATAAATAAAGAACTCGAAAATAAAATAAAAGACATTAATAAAATATATGGAATGTTTTTCTTTAATAATTATTAACCAAGAACATTATTTCTATTAAAATAATCTCATAAGGCAAGACATTTTGGTATAAAACAATATCACTAAGGGGAAAATTTCAACAATTACTTTTAAGAAATATTAAATAACTACAAAAATGATATGTTGTTATTCTTTGTTATTCTTGATTGAATTAATTTATAAATATTTTTTAAATAAAGAAAGTATTAAAACAAGTCTACTCTACATCGTAATACTTTTACGGTAAAATAATTAAATTAAATATAAACTAATTGAAGATTTAACTGTTTAAAACTATGAGAATCATTCAAAATAATATATTGCTGTAATAGTCATTTTCATAAGAATTGCATCGTTTACAAATTTATAGGTAAATCAAAATAAGGAAAAAGGAAATCCGGTGTATTTAGTGTACGTACAACTGACAGTTATTTAATTATATATTCGCCTATCCTCACTTATTTCATTATATCGGTATTTAAACAGCTTAACTTTTCAGTATAACTAGAGTATAAATAAAAAAAAAAACAGAAAATATTTTTAATATTTCAGATATTTGCCAAAAGTTTCAAAATCACAATCAAAATCAACTTAACGATATGTTTAATAAAATGATGGTCAAAATTTAGAAAATAAGCCTCTTTTACTTCGTAGTATTATATGCTTTAAAACATGTAAGTATTAAGATGATGTTTTTTTTCGTTTCAAAGTTTTAATTAGTATAAATTATAGTCTCATCGTTTGAGACAAGGATAAAGACCGAGTAGCAACAAGTTTACGACTATTCACAATAATTATAGCTAAAATAAGTTTATATAAATAACTAAAATAACAAACCTAACAAGCAACAATAGGAAAACAAAAACAATAATCATTTGGTCTTAAAATGTAGTTTTTTTTTTCAAATCCTGCGTATCAACTATAAAAAAATTGATTGCCTCTTCATGCAGTACTTTATTAAAAAAAAAAAATTCTAACTAACCATTTTTCTAATCAATAAAAAGCAAATCGTGGTATATTTTTAGTAGATAATATTTTCAAAATAAGTTTTTTTTTTTTTTTTAAATGTACTGAGATTTCATCAACATCAATCTCCCGATTTATTTAGGGATGTCGCAGTGTCTGTCTTAAATCTTGGAATAGTATATATAATTATCTATAAATCAAACTGGTACAATAATTATTAGGTCTACGGTATATCTATTTATAAATAATTATTATTTACCGTTGATATTAACTCAATCATCATCAACACGAAAGTATTTTCTTTTAGAGAATATTATACGTTGATCCTCATTTAGTTTAAATCAAAAATAACAACTAGCAATTAAAAATAAATACCAAATCATAAGTTTCTTTTAATAAAACGCTAACACATTTCGCTAACAGTGACAAATATCAAGTTTTCCAAATTACTAACATTGAAGCTATTCTTCAACAAAGGCGCACTTACGCATAACCATACAAAAAAAAAACAATTAAAGTCTTTAGCTATTGAGTTCCAAGTTTAAAAAGTAACTGCCAATATCATCGCAGAAATTCCCGCGCTTACGCCAAAATCGGCCATTTTCTTACGAAACGTCAAATAGAATATGTCACTGGTAGTAACTGAATTATCTAAGAAAGTCTATACATTAGAAACTTTGAGAGTAGCAAAAGATTCAAGTTAGATCCAGCTGTCGTTGGTCCATTGCCGTCGCTTGCTGCCCGCAGGTCGCTCAAGAGTCCTGGCCCTCAATCAGCGTTTATCATCTGGAACAAGGAATTTTACTTTTTAATTTATTTCGAAAATATAAGCAAGGGTATCTAAAGAGTCCTGAGCGACCTGTTTTAAAAGGACACACAATAAGATTTTGGTTAAAATGTTATTGGTTAGCATGCTTTTCTTCTTTGGTTATTAGATTATTTGTTATGGATAATTTCATCAAAACATTCCTTTAACAGTCTTTTAATTTAAATTGAATAGGCTTTAGTTTTGCGCTGCAAATCTTGGTGAGATCGAACTTAAGAAAGACGAAGCTGCCGTCTTATTTTCCTCAAGTCAGGTAATCTTTTAAACAGCAGACTGTAGAATTTTAAAATTGCAATATATGTACAGGCGTCGCTCCAGAACTTAACATTAATTCATCTTTTATTGGCTATTAGAGTTTTGAGTTGAGTCACTGAATCTCTCGGTCGGCATCAAACATAATACAAATGATAATTTAATGATTTATAAAATAACGATGCATCATGTGCTGATTGCTAAGCTTTACCCATAGTTCACTTTATCCATACATCCAAATAAAAGCTGTACCGAACAAAACATCGTCAATTTACAATGAAGCGAAAAATAAAAATGGCCGACTAGTGTCGCAGTATTTATGCAAATTATATCTTATTGATTATTCCAATGACATTTAAAATCAGGTTTCGACAACAGTAATTTCTTGTAGAGATGCTTCTGAACGTCAGGAAAAGTTATTCTCCTTGAACTGTGATAATTTCTACCATGGGGAAAGACAAAGGGCCGATGTTTAAGAATGAGGAAGTCGGCGTCAAGTAATTGGTTTCTGACAGCTACGAGGAACTTTGTTTATTGCCAGTCATCCGGCTTATCTTTGCATACTTGTACTTGTCTTTTTAAGTACAATAAAAATATTGCTTAAGTACTGTGCCGTACTATTCAGACAGTTTTTTTTTACGAAATGTTGCCCCACACTGGGAATTTTTCCTGTATCGTGGGTGCGTTTTAACATAATCTGTATCGAACCAGCGACACGCAGCGCAGCAGTCGATCGCGCAGCTACTGGGCTAACCATGTGGTCAGGTTCGTCACAGTTCATGGGTAGATATTATGGAGAGAGAATTTACGTATAAAGACATAACAGCTGATCATTCTCTTCATATACTTTTCAGTTCCAGCAGGATTATTTCAAGAGAAATGCGATTATTTTTGAAGTAACCAATTTTATATTTTCTATGTTTTCTGAATTTATTTTTAGGATTCTATGTGATTAAGTATATTGAGTAGGGACGAATTGCATGTGGCTAAAAAACTTTGTTGCCAAAAAAAAATCCGCTTCCGTAAAAACACGGAAAATAAATTTACTTGCGGAAGTCGGTGACTTTTATTTGATTCATAGTTTTTTTTTGCCACCGACATTCGAAATTTGTTTAAAAAAAGAATTTTGAAAATCGGCCCACAAGCGAGGGAAAAATCGCGTATCAAACATAAAAAAATTACTACCTTTCCTTTAATTTAAAGTCCTTTTATTTAAAGTCGGTTAATTCTAAACAATTCCTAACAGTAAATACAAAAAATAACAGACGCTAGTCATCCATGTCTAGTCATGTGCATGTGCATCAGTTATGGTGGTACCTATAAACCGAGAAGAGGAACATCATACGAATGCACAACGCACGCACATGCACCACGCACACACGCGAAAATTTAACTGCTTATATAGACACAGGCTTGTATGGATATAAGCGATTTGACACTTGCTCAATACCGGTAGGGTTGTCAGTTGAAAAGGATGTACCTACAAACAGTGTATAACGAGCTCTAGATAGGGAATGCTACACTAAAATCCTCAACAATGTGAGAATTAGCGAAGAAAAAAAAAACGACTGAAAAGTAAAAGTCTAACCCTTTGAAAGGCGTGAGACAGCTTTTACACCAATGATCACGATTTTTAAAATTCGTTAGGCTCTTTGGTATAAGTAGAATAGACAAAGCTTTAAAGCTAAACATTTAATAGAACTCAATTTCCCATGTTTGTGTGATGAGAATGGCCTCTTCCCAAAATAGGGGGTGCCATATCGCAACAAGAATATTACGAGATGGTACAAAAACTTCATTCGCGGGAAACCAAGTACAAAAACAGACTGATCACTAATATGGCTCTGACTATGATGTAGAATGAGTCAAGTTCATGATTGAACAAGGAACTAGGACCTATACATAAAACGGGACGTGAGGAAGTAGCAGATAAGACTTTAAAAATGCAGTTTATGATTGATTCATTCCGAACTCCAATCACAGATTAACATTTATGTACCAACACAATAAAATATGCATTATTCTCTTATTAATATGGAACGCACGTGCACATTACTTCATAAAATAGAAATAAATAAAACAACAAACAATTGAAATGCGCAAAAACTTCCATCTACGTACCGAACATACGCACATTACCTAATGACGTTAATTATTACCATAAAACTGTACAACATAACAATTAAACAAGTAGAGATAACTGGTCTAAGTAGTAATTGATCGTATTTGATAACTGTTTCACACACCATAAAGCTGTAGATGATGACAGCCCTGCGCGAGCGCAAACGTGTTACTCACACATTGAAACCACAACCGGTCGATTGACGTCAATGATGGGTGGGACGAGTGAATAAAAAAATATTAAAACTATCAGTTTACTACGGACGGAAAACGACACAATCATAACATGCCATTGTTCGTATATACCCACGTATCGATTATAATCAACTCGCCTACTTATCGGCAACTCGACTAAACACGTCGTTTTTTTGTGAACCAACCATCTCGAACCCTATTGTTTGATCTCGATCAAAAACACTATCGTTTGAATCATCTATGGTGACGTCATTATCAAGAATAAGAACGCTAATGTGAATTTTATAACCTTTAGTAATGTATAGTTTATCTACGTCATAGAATTGAATGTATTATTAATGGCTTGAGCATCGTTTAATATGTAAAAACAAATTGAGTGCGTTTGTGCAGCTAATTGATTTTACGCCGTTGCTTGTGAGCATAACAATAAAATATAAAAAAAAAAACTAAAAGTTTATACACATAGACAAAGTAGTACAGTATATACTTTTATTTAATCTGTGGTAATATACAGTAGTACACGCAATACAGCTAAGGCCAAAAGAGTACAATACTTCGTAGATGCTAGAAATTCTCAATTTGATTTAATCAAAACCTAAGGAATAGAAGTTACGGGATTCAAAGCTTTTCAAATTCTACACAAGCTTTAATTTAAGCTTCAACAACTGAGACTTTTCAACGTTAACACTTGCCTACATAAAAAAACAATATAAGGATATTAATAAGCTCAAACTAAATAAATAAAATACTCTAAATAGTAGGATTAACCAAATTATTTTTGTAAAACATACTGAACATAAACAGTTTTTTTTCAAACGGGTCTAAAAAAGACGGGTCACGCTACTTTAAATATGCAACAACAAAATTAATGAGAACTTCAATCTCAGAAAAAATATAACAAAAACTAAATATGCGTGGTCAAAAATTAATTTATATGGTGCTAATATTAGTCAGACTAATTTTATAATAAATACTAATGTCAGAGTTTACGAACATTACAATTTAATGAAGTATAAATATGACATGGAAATGATCAAAACAAACCATGAAAATAGGAAAAACAGATATAGACGAATCATATAAATGTATATGAACTTTGAAACTTTGATGTTGTTAAAACTATTTCCCATATCATTCAATGTAACAACTATATTTATAGGCGATTTGAAAGCCTTAAAGTTTCAAGCATAGAAACAGTTACAAGAAACAAGAGACGAAAGAGTTAATACTTCCGTGAAGTCTCCTGTAGCGGCTCCACGGCTCCATTTTCTATGGGTAAAATTTCAAACTTCAAATTCAATTTTAAAATATTAACCCCTGTTGAAAAGATCCTTCCAAAACAATTACATACATTGCAAAACTCTTATACAAAATATCATGCTTAGACCTAGCGATTTAGACTGTGCGTTTCCTGTCATTAAATTAATTGAAGTAGAAGTTCTGGTATAACTTGATTGAATGAAAGCACTAATGGGTTTAAAAGAATATCAGCACCAATATTTTCATTCAATATGTCAAATGAATCTTATTCGGGCGTTATAAAAACCAAATTCGTAATAATAACAATAGTACTTCGTACAGCATCGTCTTAAGAGCCTTGTGAATTGTGACATCTCGAGGACGGTATTGACGTCAGAGAAACGGGTGTTCAAATATCATTTCGGCAGTTTGACCCCAGCCACGGAGTGTTTGGAGAGACATCCAAGTTCGTGAGGATGGTGAAGTGTTTGGAGATATTTTTTATTCATGGACATAACTGGCAAAATGTAGGTAAACTCTGTCTAACCCTTCGGGGATAACGGGCTTTATGTTATGGTGTGATTATTGATGAGGAAGGATTGTCTATAGAAGTATGCAATTGACTTGTAAAAGATGATAATTTCAGTGATGATACAATTTGAAGTTTTTGTTTAATGAAATAATCCACAAGCATTGGCCCAAAGTGGTGGCTTTTGAGTTTTGACCTGTCCTTCCCATTGAGATAACGTAGGCTTGTTTTAATACTGATCCAGTAGAGCTTAGATTCTCTTATTTAACGGTTATCAGAGCTTAGGTAAGCAAGCATCAGTTATAGCTTTGAGGATAAATACGTGGGTACCTATCATCAAGATCTAACAAGAATACTAAAATATATACCTCATCATGTAAATACACATTTGTCTGAATATGCATGTGTGCGAAGGAATGGGGGAATAGAAGTAGAAGAATACCAAAGAAATGATAGATGGACTGTGTAAAGAATGATATGGCAGTTAAGGAGATATCAGTTGAGGTGACGAAAACAAGTAAGGGAGAAGAAGGCATGCTGAGCCGATCCTAATAAATTGGGATAAAGAACAGAATGCATAATGTAGTTTGTATGAATGCATCAATTCTGAACACTCAAATCTTAACAAGTTACTCCGCAAATATGGGCATAAGATTTACTATCCTAGCCAGGAATTTGATAATTCACTATTTATGACTACTATTGACGTAACATTTAGTTTATAAGTTTTTGTTGGTTTAAAACGCGCTGTTATAAAAACATAATCTGTTATTGAATGAGTAAATCGAAATAGCTCTTCGAGCAGTTGAAATTGCAACTATTGGAATGACGCACGTCACAGATATTCAACGTAAAAATAAAAGAAAATACACTCTCTCGACTTATGCATATGATAAATATGCGCCTGCATTGAAACAAGACAACACTTTCTAATAGAAATAGGAAGAGTTCACTTCATTATACGTTAGAAAGGTAACAGGTCCACAGGTCTTCACACTAAGCCTACGATACGCACGCTTAATTATTATGAACGCACATATCATGACATAGATATTAAAATTATCACGATCTTCGTTAATTATGTAAATATTAAGTAAAGGAACAACACTTGAAACCAAAGGTAAAAGGCGAAAGCAAGTATGTTTTTTTTTTTGTAAATTTTGTTAATTGTTCTAATCTTTAAAAAAATGAGGACAGAAGAATGACATTGAAACTATTAGTTTTTCATTTAAAGTCAGGTGCTGTAATATAAACTAATGAGCTAGAAATAAAACAATGGGCAGAAAGTCCAACCTTGAAGAACTCCCATTAAAATAAATGCTCGTAGTATTTTAGTTTCGGACACCAATTTTAGCCAGCCAAATTATATATAACTTCTAACAATTTTTACTAATTTGAGGACATGTTGACTCTTAAAGACTGAATTGCTTTAGCTCATCAAAATCATACCAAATATCAGCGAATAGAACGTCAAACAACACAAACAAAATCTATTATAGAAAAAAAAACTGTCAATAGACTATAGCAAAGAGTTATGACGGCTGGTCATCATTAGACACATTCCAATTGTACAAAAAGGGACAGAAGCATGGTCGGATGATTGCTTTACCCATAAAGACCCCTATGATGGACCCGCATTGAGCAATAATAAAGCAATCAAAATAACGACTGCGACGAGACTGTGACCAATTGAAACGCGACCATTTCTATTACTTTTTTTTATCCCTTTCGGTAGATGCGAAGCTTTCTTTAACAGTAAATAAGCTAGTAAAACAATTCTCATTACGAACGCAGTGGCGAGTACAGATTAATGGGCTATAACAAGTCTTAATTTAACACCTAATCAGTGAAGCAATTAACAGAGCAGCTATGCGGACATCATTAGAACACGTGATCGAAAGGTGGCAATTTATTCAAATACTTTACTTCTTGTTTAGATTGGAGCATACGGGTGTAATATTTTTGGCCATCCTATGAAAGCGGGAAAAGAAGATTTCAGTTATCTGTGGTTAAGTAACAATGTAGTTTCTTGCTGGTACTTCACCATAAAAAATAACCAACCCTTAACCGTTCACCGTTTGTCGACGTTTTTAAATGCCCATGTAGGCCTTTGTGAAAAAAATATTTTATCGATATTTGGGACAGTTAAAGGCAATTTATTTAACAAGTGATTCCAATTAGAATCTGAGGCCCATGAATTGAACAAAATAAAAACTTTCAACATTGTTCAAACTACAGACATCTTCTCAGGTAACAATCTATAAAAAGCTGTAACCATACTAGTGACACAAACATTGTAAAACAATTGTCAATTATGTACAACCGCTGTAACTAATATGTTCCTGCTCCAGTTACCATGTACAATAACATTGGACACGTGAATGACGGATGTGGGCATCCGCTTTACATACAAATAACTGTAACCCACGGATTATAGACATCATAGGATATGAGGAATCAAACATCCTGGCGAGACGATTATCTGGTGCATGGAATTTAACCGGTGGGAAATACGCTGTTTTTGATAAGAATTTTTAATCCCAACAACAAAATAATGATAAGTGATATGAATTCTGTAAAACGGTTTTAAAAAACACCGGTGTTTGCGATAGAAAACCAAATGGAAAAGGTCTTGGTCTATTTTCAACTCTAGATATATCTTGATCAGGTCATATTGTTATGAGATCAGTAAAGATAACTGAGATGGTCTTTTTAAGAATAATAACAAAGATTTAAGCGTTCTTGTCTGATCACTGGTTGCTGAGAGCTAGTAGCTAAAATATAATTAAAACAGCTACTTTTAACATTAGATAGAAAAGCTCTGAACTACAGTTATCAAAACTACAAATTGTTTATTAAAAAGTGGATCAAATCATTAAATTCACGAAAACTTGAACTCGAAAGTTAAAATCATGTGTCAATGCCAAAAACCTTGTTAAGGAAACTCAAGAATGTATAGATAAAGATCAAGATAAAGATAAATATTCTAAGTAGATGGGCGTAAATGCTAATTCATCGATTAATTCACGATAGTAGTTAATGTAGCGAATATCATTGAGATCTTGAGATAAGTGCGGAATTTGTTAAGTGTTTGCTCCGATTTTGGTTAATAAATTATTAAAGAAACACAAATCAATATTGATTTTGAAAGAACAGAAGATAATTTGAATGTTCTCTAATTTCCTAGAACCCTAGGAGATGGCTGAACGTTTGAAGAAGAGATACTCATAGCAACCCAGCCGTGGGAGACGCTACTGGCGTTGAATGTGCATGTGACATGCCGTATCGACGGCGCGTTCGTTCTCCAAGCGCGCCTCAAAGGAATTTCAGCAAAGCAGAAGAGCCTGACACGGCCACTGCCTGCCGGAGTTGCGGGTTGTTAGAAAGAGATACCGCGGCCCCGGAACACAAAGGGCAAAACAAGGAACATTGATGGATAGGTTTTACTTAGTAAAAGTCTGATATTGACATCTAATGATATCCCAACCGAAAAAAAACCTTGTGACCCTTTTGCATATGAAAAGGTTTAAACGTGTCGCTATAATAGGATCAACAAGAATCAACAAAGGAGCTTTAGCTTAAAATCTTTTATTTTGTACTAGCTTATGAGGAATTGACGGATTGAAAAAATAATGTCAAAGTCAGTCGTTGTTTTCGCTCGCGTTAAATTCGGGGTAACACGTTTCCCCTTTCCTGATTTGCAAGTACCTGCTACCTGAAGTTTTTACCCTTGCGTTTGATTTATTGTAATAGCAAAGCTAAGTTTTCCCTTATCTTCCCTCTATCTCCCTCATTTCTCGCTTTAAAAAACAAAAAATAGCCTATGTCCGTCTCCAGGGTTCCAACCATCTCTGTACCAAAATTCATCAAATCGGTTTTGCCATTTTTAGTATTATAATATTAGTAAGAATTTTCTTTTTCGAATTCATCTGTATCAGTATAAAGTCTCTTCAGCTTCTACCAGTCAGTTAATATAAACCCTCTAAGTTATTTATTATTCTGGCGTGCATAACAAACAACCAGTTTATAAGCAAATAAAAATAATTAATTGACGTCACTAACTGCTTGGTTAAATAAGGAAAACTTTTTATGGAAAGGGAGGTAAAAAAATGTTTGGCGGTCGACATTAGTCAGTTCGTTGGGTTTAAATTGATTCGTTTGGGTTCGAAGGAGAAATACAAAACTGCGAATTAGGATTCGCCTGTAGGTATACGTCACTTATATTCATTGAATGGTTTTCATAGTGTTACTAGCTGTGCCCAGTGGTTTCACCGGCTGCTTATTACTTAGGGGTATGAAAAGTAGATGTTGGCCAATTCTCAGATCTGCCAGATATCCACACAAAATTTCATACAGTACGGTCCAGACATTAGGGAGGATTTTAGTATCACACACTGCGACACGAATAATTTATTTATTAGATGATGATGACGAAGTCACCTTAATTTGAGATGCCATCAATGCTCATAAATATGTTCATTTCCATTGTAGATTTAATTAAAGACAATAATGAATGCAACGATTTTATAACAATCAAGTTTATTTAAGTGTTTAGAAAGTGGCTTCTGGCTTTATGCGTCAGCAACGTAACACAAATCACTTTTAGAAAATTAGTATCCTGTGTAAGATAATAATATGCAAGTAGCCTTACATAATTAGCCTCCTAAGACAGAATGCACTTTGTTAAGAAACGCTATATTATGTGGGGCTGTAAGTTTCAAATCAGTAACAGGCATACCTACTGAAAAAAAACAGGTCAAATGAAAGAAAACTCACCTTTTTTGGCAGGATTGGTGGTGACTCGAACTCGTCGTCGTCGCGGCTGGACAGAGTGGAGCACGAAGAGCACGCGGAGTCTGCGGACAGCGACCTGGACCTCAGCCAATCCACCTCCTCTTCAGTCGCACCCACCGCCACCACTCCATCCGAGTAGTCGCTCACCACCACGCTAGGTGTCCTCACGCATCGCCCCCTGATCTCACAACCCTCGCTACTCCTTCGGCCCAGCTCCACGTCATGAGCCTCAATCAAAGTCCTCTCTCGTCTGGGTGACATCGTGTCAGGCGGAGGCGTGATGTCCCGAGGATGTGAGTGTCTCCGCAGACGTGTCTCTAGTTCCACAGCAGAGTCGTCACTCAAGTCGCGGCTGCGGCGTCGGACTGCGGCTCTGTCGTCGTCGTCCGAAGACGATATATCTTCGAGTGGTGAGGACGCCCGCGGTGGGCGGAGGTACTGCATCGGGGCGGGCTCGAAACGTCGTAGGAGTTCGGACACGCGTGGTTGCGCCTGTCTCGTGACGCGGCCGGTCGGCGGCGCGCGCACGCCCGCACTGCCGCTAGTCCTGCGCGGCGCGTGCGCGAGCGCCTCCCGCTTGTTTTCGGGCGACACTCCTGCGCTCAGCTTCAAGTAGAACAAGCTGTGGTTCAGCGCTTTTTCCCTCAACACGCGACGGAAGTCTTCGGCCGCCGCCGGTTGTCGGTTGTCGACACGCGGCATTTTTTTCTGGAAATTAAAAACATTACTTAGTCAATTGGACTTTCTAAATACTTTTTTTTTTAAATTCCAGTATTTTGCAAGTTCGCTTATTCAAATTCAGTCCGAACAAATACATAGATTAGAATAGTTTGCGTATCAACATGTACCAACTTCTTCTAATTTATTACATGTCACTGTAAACATTATTATCGGCCTTGTGGCCTTTAAAAAGTGAAGGAAATAGAACAACACAACTAATGTATTTTTCTGTGGATGTGGTATAAGGCAAAGCGAGTTAATTGGTTAATTTTAATTAGTAACACTGCGACTACTGACCTTGTTCTAATTTAACTGGTACTCGAAAACCGTTTCAATAATTGAACATTTCAGTCTTATCTGAAACAAACAAATAACAGTTAGGATATTTTTTTAAAATAAAACAGGATGCTGATAATGATTTGCGTCAGATAATTAATAATAATTGTGATTTTAAAAATCAGGGCTTATCATTTTGCTGATACAGCTACGCGTGCCAGCAATTGTTAATTCAAGTTAATCCGATATATTTTTTGTTACGATGGAGGCTTTGCAAAAAAATGATAACAACTGTGAGTTTCCCTGGCAACTATAATAACTAAACTACGAATTGAATTGTTGACCACTCCTAACACAAATGAATAAAAAATTTTAAAAAAAAGAAAAACAATCTTAAAGGCACCATGAAGCCCAGAATGCTCTGGTCCACATTGTACGCATATGCAACAAAGTAATCTATACTTTATAATAGGTATTATAAAGCTGAAGAGTTTGTTTGTTTGAACGCGCTAATCTCAGGGACTACTGGTTGGAATTGGAAAATTCTTTTAGTGTTGGATAGTCCATTTCTTGAGGAGGGCTATAGGCTAAATAACATCACGCTACGACCAACAGGTGCTGAGCAGCGTGGGTAAAACCGCGAGGAACAGCTAGTACTATCTATAATCCCATCAGACAAAACTCAATACTCCTTCGCTCACACAATCTGTTTTCGCTCATAAAACTCATACAGATGTGTAGCCTATAAAACATTCTATCGAAGCAGGCACACATCAATTGTCCGCAGTTGAAATAGATAAAATTATACAATAAGCAACAACAATAGATAAATAAATAAAAGATAGATAATGACGTTAGACTAGCAACACTGCTGGTCTTATAATTGAGAGTCGTAAATGTTTGTGCTGTAGGCCTACTATGACATCTTAAAGCAGAACTTATTCCACTGAGTGAAAGAGATGGTGTTAGACACCCTGTATAGCTCTGTCCCTTTCCCTCAGCGGAATAAGTTCTGCTTTAACACGTCATGGTAGGGTAGCTGATATAAAAATCATTAAACTCAAAATACACAGTCAAAACAGGTATTTTAATTAAGCTATTAAAAGGCACTTTTGACAGCCATATTTTTTTAAGTAAGTATAGAATTAATTCTATCCCATTGTTCAATCAGCCACATTTTTCCATGGCTGGGACGCATGCATACTCTCTTTTTTTTGCGGTTGGGAAATCGTACCGTGGCCATGATATCTCTTTTCAACAACCCGCAACCCCGGAACTTACTGTACCTAAGATAACTTTACTAGAAATCAAATTTTGGACCATAGAATCTGCTTCACTAATACCAACCAACTATAAAAAGTAATGGAGTTTCTTGCCCATTCTTCTCCATAGAGATCTATGTTTGGAATGGGCAACTACAGATGAAGTACTTCACAAGTTATTTTGCATTTTGTTTGGGACATTAACATATTTTTTTGTTTCTTTACATTCAAAAGTGCCTGTAATGGTCTAATTGAAATAAATGCTTTGAGTTTGAGTTTATGACTTAGCCGTCTGACCTGCCAAACCCACAACTAGACTATCACTATGGCCATAATTAGTAGATTCCTTTTTGCAAATCCTTACTCATATTATAAAAACGAAAGTGATTCTGTTTGTTTGTTACGTCTTCACGCCTAAATAGCTTAACCGATTTTGATGAATTTTGGTACAGAGATAGTTGAGACTGACTCTGAAGACGGACATAGGCCTTTTTTTAAAGTAAGAAATGAGGGAGATAGAGGGAAGAAAAGGGAAAAATTATTTTTTCTATTACAATAAATAGGCGCAAGGGCAAAAACTACATGTACCTGCAAATCAGGAAAGGGGAACTTACCCCGAATTTAACGCGAGCGAAACCGTTGGTAAAAACTAGTGTTTAATACAAGAAGAATATTTATTCAAAGCTTAGATATCTCCGCTCAAAGTCATAAAAGATATGGCGCTAGAAAAACAAACTTCGTGTCTAGAATGTATAATTTTATGTCAATATTATCGTTAATTCTTTGTTTACAAACATTAATTGTTGTGACTGACCATTATTCTTAATACATTCTTATGTTCTCAAATCATTCTTAGGTGCTCGTCAGCTTCCTTCCATACCTCAGAAGATGTGAACAAAATAGAAATACCGTCTACTTATCTCCAGTATCTGCTTTTGGGAAGAACATAAGTACCATGTTGAATTTTTTTAACAATTACTCTTCAGGTCTTATTAACCCAAAGCTTAAGTTACGAGAAACCCAAGAAATTACTTATTACTAGCTTTTGCCCGCTGGCTTCCCTCGCGTTAAATTCGCGGCAACGCCAATTTCCTGTTGTTTTAGGCACCTGCTACCTGCAGTTTTTGCCTTTGAGCCTTATTGATTGTAATAGCAAAGCTAAGTTTTTCCTTTGCTTCCCTTTTTCTCCCTCATTTCTAACTTAAAAAAAATAGCCTATGTCCGTCTCCAGGGTCCCACCTATCTGTACTAAAATTCATCAAAATCGGCCATTTGAGCGTGAAGACTACTAACTACTTTTACTAATGTAAGGATTGTTCTCGTTTTTTACCGTGCAAGCAGTATTTCAGATGGGCCTGCAAAGGCGGCGGCTATTCAAAAGAGATATCGCGGGCCCGAAAAACAAAGGGCAAAAGAAGAAACATAGATGGATGTTAGTCAGTAAAAGTCAGACAGTCCCCCCGCTCCGCCCAGAGCGGGGGAAGTTATTTGATGATTTTCCGTCCGCAAAAAAGGCCCCTAATTAATGGGACATAAAGTTGATACTAGCGAACTGAGTGTATTGTTAGAAAAACCTCTGCCTAGACCTTCGGGGATTGAAGATTTTTTGTTTCAGGGCGTAAACACGCCTCACATGATGTACACAGGCATTAAATAATATGACTCGAAGGCTTACATGCACTAAAAACTCATTTGAAAATGACAAATGCATTTAACTGTTACACTTTGTTGTCCGTCTATCTGTCTGTCAAGACCCTTTATCTCTACAACACGTAAAGGTATCGTATTGAAATTAAAACATCGTGCAAGCCTAAGAAATGTACCATGGAAACAATGCAATTACAGTAAAGGAATTCTAGATCCACGCACTAATTAAACTTCAATAACCCTCAAGAATTTTAGTCTTCTTATAATCATCTGATGACGGAAAATCTTTATAAGATAATCCATTCACTGTTTTCATCTTATTCAGCGAAATACAGCTGATTAAGACGGAACAATGATCTGCCATTAGAGTACTCGACATTCCAGTTTTTCTGTGAAATAACTACGCAGTTTGATGACAAGTAATTGCATTGATGATTCTCATCGACAATTAAGATTATTATCAGTAAGTGAGAACCACAAATCTTATTGATTTTTATTACCCGGAAAATGTTGCAGTTTCTTGTTAGTGAACATTTGAAGGGAAACTTCGGTTTAGAAGTCATCAAATTCATTATTTTTTGTTCATACACTTCTTATATTCTATTCATTCATTTTCAATTATTTGAGATTGGTGCAGTATGTTTTCATATGGACGAGATCCCGCCCATCCCGCAACAGGCGAACCGGGCTTTGGCAGAGGACGGTCAACGCCCTCTTCCGGGCCCCCTATACAGATCCGGGGGGAATCCGTCGCCCCTCATCACACTGGTTCCCAGATGGCCGAACATAGTGTTCCAAGTGCCTTGGGAGTATTGCACCTCAGTCCCGGGACTACCTTGCCGCAACAAGTCCGGGGAAGCGGAAATCTCATTAAATCCCGATGCCCTCCGATGTGAGCAAGGGGACTCCGGTATGGTTTTAGTCTGTACATTTTTCATTGAGAGTTCCACATCGAGAAAATAGTACGTTTTCATCCTTGATACTTTTCTATTAGGCTTCATCTCAGTAATGTGGTCACCTGCTTTGATTGTTATTTTTTACAGTTTTCTCGCCCGTACCGATGGATGGACGAGAAAACTACCACTTTATTATTAATTATATAACAACCATGTTATTGTCTTCTCTTTACTCTTTTGGCAATCCTCATTTATACCCTTAACTTTCCCCATAACATCACGCATGTAGCTCCTGGGGGGCAAAGCAGGTGTGCCTAATACACACATATTTCGCTAGTTATGTTAAAGTAGTAGTAAATAGTAAATATACAGTCCTGGCAAAATCAGAAACGGAACTGAAGCCAGAACATCAACATTATTTAATTTAGGACCTAAACAATCCCTAATGATCTCAAAAGTCATCTTCCTTCAATGTAATAATAGCTAATTATGACACGAAAACATAAACACAGAAAAACAATGAAATCTTCAAAAAAAAAACTTGTAATAATTCCATCAAATATTCCATTCACATCCACTCTAGCATGTATAACATTATTATCAGTTAATTGTGATGTATGTAGCGTTTAGCGTGCGTGCGCGCATCATCTGCGTACGATCCACAGATATTACGCTAATCTATGGGAGCGCACGGCACGTGTTTAGAAATCTTTATCGTTGCAACAGCTTTGGGCTTAGCACAAGGAGGTAGGTTGATAAAAGATAGGATAGGATATTCTGAAGTTTAGATTTTCCGCACAAGTAAGAAAAATATAGACTTTTCTCCATCCTCTTTAACAATAAGACTGCCACGACGCTGTAATACCCTGAATCCTTACTAACATTATAAAAGCGAAAGTGAGTTTGTTTGTTACGTCTTGACGCCTTAATAGCTAATCCGATTTTGATGAATTTAGGTACAGAGATATTTGGGACCCTGGCAACGGACATAGGCATTTTTTCTTAAAGTGGGAAAAGAGGGAAGAAAAGGGAAAACTTAGGATTTCTATTACAATCAATAAGACGCAAGGGAAAAAACTACAGGTAACAGTTACCAGCAAATCAGGAAAGGGGAATTGTTTTACCCCGAATTTAACACGAGCGAAGCCGCGGGCAAAAGCTGGTACATAATATTTTTTAAACGTTGATGATAAAGCCTATTGTATCCTATTGTATCTTTAAAAAATAAAAGTGAGTGAGAGGTTTTTCTCAGCCTCATTGATTTAAGATTGACTTGCATACCGTAGGTCAAGAAAAGAAATGAAAAGATTCGTCTAAAAATAACATTGAATCGATTCATTCTATTTGTTTTTATTTTAATAATAACTGAACTTAGTCCCGGAACCAACAGTGATTTTGTAACGATTGAACTCAAAGAATTATGAGCTCAGCGAAAATTCTCCAATTAACATTCCTCCGAGAAATTATTTCATCTTAAAATGGGCAAATGCAATTAACTGGATTCCTTTTGAGTTTCGAATAATCATAATGGAACGTAATTATGAAGATAGAATGGAATCTTTTTAGGTTTAGAGATCTGAAGAATGGTTGTTAGACTAATGAAACTAAGTAGATGGTGAGCCTTGCATTAATTTATTTAATTTTGGCACTTCAACGACTTATTCACAAATACATTTTTAGAGGTAACAATCATTCTTAAAATCTAGAGTGAATTTGACACTTACTTGCACAGCACTAACATATATCAAGTGTTTAGGTCAAACAAACTTACATGAAAATAAAAAATATATTTGCCATATTTTATTGTTTGCATTGCATTTAATTGAGATCGCCAGATAAAAAATAATTGATGTCTTTGGTTAAGTCGGACTACATTGTAGTACATTTAGTATGCATTTTCAAAAAAAGAACAGCTGTTTCAAACCTTTTTTTTAGAATATACACGAGGTTCTAAAACCATAATAATGATGGTGAATTGATACTTCAAGTACCTACTGTTATTCTACTAAAGTTATCTTTCCGTAACACTGTATTTTTATCAATGGGATAATACGTGTATGAATAAACTCAAAATCATTGGGTAATGAGTCCTCATTACCAATGATTTTGAGTCTATACTTAATTCTAGACAATATTAAACCAACAAACTCTCTTAAATTTTGTCCAAAACGTTGTGTATCGTGTATTCATTTGATACAAACCAACTCCTATCACAAATTCATCCCAAAAACATCCTAATAAACTACCGCATCCACTCCACGCTACCTCTGTTCACACACAAACAGTCGCAGTGTCCTCAATCTGTGACGTCAAACGCAGCCTTGCCGCCGTAAGGGCAATACAACACGCACCAAAATAGCTTAATTTAGACAATTCCGAGCAATTTCGGTTTGATTGCCCGCTGCCGAGGATAAACGCGACAAAAGTGGATGTGTTTGGGTAAACTACATCGTACAGGAAATGTGAAGTGACTTCGAAGTATTTTTGAAGACAGTGTTAATTTGTAGGTCGATTACCAGGTCGGGCTAAGTGTTACAGTGTTTTTTCTATCATTGATTTTTCAATGCAACCACGGAGACTAGACTTGTGTCCGTTTAATGACCCTAGGATAGCCCCCAATGAATAACATGGGACTTGAAAACATAATCGGCGACGTAGGTGTTACTATAAGGCACACCTCTGTTTAACTCATCGGCGGTTAGAGGGTTGATATTATATTATTTTAATTTACTTTTCATTCAAGGCGAGATTCACACAAACTAATACATTTTTCAAAACGATGTGGGTTCACAAAAGCTACAGAAAGAAACCAGATAAAACCCTAAATATCCCTTTAGGTCTGTACACGTTCAAACATCTCGTGAAGGGAGCTGTAGGTAAAAAAGATGGCTGACTTCCTTCTTTAAGAGATTAATATATAAAACGGACGAAAAAAAAAACGCAGTATTGCAATTCTCAAGTAATGCTAGAAATGTAGGTACGCGTTGCAATGAGTTGCTGCAACCTTGTCGTTGCACCAGCTAAGTTGGGTGAAGAACTCATCGCGCAACAGTCATTTGTTTGCGTTGTAATGGGCAACGTTGCAGAACGTTATATTACTGCATCTTTGTTTATTAATATAAACTTCATGCACATGTATAAAAACATTGTACAAAGGCGGACTTAAAGCCCTGGGCATTTTCTACCAGTCAACTTTAGGGTGATGCAGAGACATATAGTTATTTGGTGCAATGTTTATCGTGTTGCAATTTCTGTCACTCTGACTTCTCATGCTTTTAATTATAAAAATGCACATTAATGTTGTAGCTATTTGCCAAAAGCAGAAGAATTCGAAATCCTTGGAAATTTTAAGACGATATCTATACTAATATTATAAAGCTGAAGAGTTTGTTTGTTTGTTTGTTTGAATGCGCTAATCTCAGGGACTACTGGTTGGAATTGGAAAATTCTTTTAGTGTTGGATAGTCCATTTCTTGAGGAAGGCTATAGGCTATATAACATCACGCTACGACCAACAGGTGCTGAGCAGCGCGGGTGAAACCGTGGGGAACAGCTAGTAATCCCATATAATCGTTGTTAAAACAGAGGGGCCCGTCATTGGCACTCCCTGACGCGGTTGCGGGTTGTCCATATAAATACCGCGGCTCAAGAACGCAAAGAGCAAAAGTTGAAACATTGATGGGATGGTTTAGTTGGTCATTTTTTTTTTGGATGGATAACGTCATATAATTCTCTTCTCTTCTTTGTCTTCTCCCGCTCTGGGCGGAGCGGAAAGGAGTATCAGACTTTTAGTGACTAAAACCCAGCCATGTTCCTTCTTTTGCCCTTTGTGTTCTGAGGCCGCGGTACTTCTTTGGTGGGAGGCCCCACTGAAGACTTTGTACTTGCTGTGTTGAGTTTAACATTACGTATACACAAATAGAAACAACCAAGCCTACCTGCCGGGCATTAAAAAACATAATGAAAAACGGAAAAAAAAAACATAAGTACAAGTCCTTGTTAATTAATGGTCCTATAAGAAAATAACTATAGAATTACCGCAAAGAGGTATGAATAACTAAAAACAAATTATATAACTATCATAATTCTTAAGCGCCATGGATGGTTAATAAGAGTGTGTACTCATTTTCTGCTTCTCATAATAACAAATATTCATGTCTCACTTAAGCAGTACTGGTTTTACCCTTGACCAGTATTGAAGAGGGCTAGATATAGTCGACCTAGTAACTACTTTACCAGTTTTAACATAATATCTCAATTCATTACAGCCAATGCAACATATTTAACACAAAGAATGAAAAGTGAATATGTTTACGGAAATAAAACATAACACAGTTTAGTTGAGACTTAAATAGTTGTAGATTTAACTCACAACCATTCTTTTGAGGGTACGGTTGGCGCAGTAGTTAAGCGACTGGCTGCTGCCCCGCGTATCGCGGATTCGATCCTCGCACGGAACAAATATTTGTATGACCGACGGGTAGCTGTTACGGGTCCGGCCGTTTGTGTATATGAGTTTGAATATTCGTAAATGCAATACGATACAGGATAAAATATTCTTAGTGCCAGGCAAAGTTTTTGTTTAATAAAAAAAACAAGTTGTACAATATAAACATCATAAGGTATTTAAAAGTGAATGGACTCTTAGCCAGCTCATTCTTACTCGTAGGCAAAGAGTGGAGGAGGAAACCAAGAGAAGAACTAAAACCCACCCATGTTCCTTCTTTTGCCCTTTATGTTCTAGAGCCGCGATAACCCGCAACCCCGACAAGGAAAAACTAGCCCATTGATTTATGCATTGCCTGGCAATAGACGACTGTCAATGACGGTTGATACTTATGATGATGATGGTGGCAAATGTCAAGCAACAAAACAAGTTTATGACCATACTGTCCGAGCACGATATGATCAAAATTAAACAACCTTCTGATCTAACATTGACAGTGAAGTAAGTTCAAGGCAAATATGTAAGTATGTACAACAACCAATCAGGAAAAACCTGAGTGCGACTGACGCTAAATTTTGTCTCCGTATTCGAAATTCAAAGAGACAAATTAAAAGTCGTTCACTTGTTTTTGACTAGGGGAAGAAAGGAATTGCCAACAAATAAAAAAGTGGTTGTAAAGTCGAAACCCCCGATAATAGAGAAGGGATCTATGCTACATTTCATTGTACATAATTACTGCTGTAATATGTAGTTTTAGTATACGTAAGTATCTAGTTATTTTTCACAAAACCATTTCACAATAAATGTTTATCCTCCTGGGGGTCTTAAATGTCCGCTTTAGCAGGGTTATAATAGGATAGTAATATGAATTACGTTAAAATTCTTAATTGGTCACAAACGTAGCTAATATTGTGAATTATCCCTTTATGACTATTATACGAATAGTAACGTAATTCATGTTATTAATCTATTATAATTTTGATTAAACGGCCATTTTAATCCTCCTGATACAGTCATTCAAGCGCCAAGACCCATTTGTCTGACTCGCTTTATTAACAAAGTGTTATCCCCTGTCAACAATATACGTAAACTTTCTCACCTAGCTCGTTCTTGCATCTTTTGAGGTTTTTTTTGCCACGCCACAATAACCACTAAATTCACATCACAAAATAACTATTTCTCCGTCTTAAAACCTATCTAGAACTACGTTCTAAATACCTAACTACGAAGTACATTCACCCACAGCACTTGAGGTCACTACAAACACTACTTGCGGTGCAACGAATTGCTCACAACTCGCGTTTTATACAGCATGTAGCAGAAATAACAGTTTCCTTATTGTCTAAGGGGGCTGTAAAATACAATTAAACTGAGAAAAAAAATCCATGGATCAACAAAGGAATCGCGAAAAATAGTTTCAGATTTCCATACCAATTGACCAAAAATTTATGGTACGGACTGATTTTTATGCGCTATTACAATGTTGGTCTTATGGAAAATATGTTCAATGGATTGTCTTTTATGAAACACGCTGTAGTGCAAAGTCGTAAAATCTATGACGTATTTCTGAATTGCGCAAGTCGATTCATTAAACGCCAAGGATTCAAGCTTAACGCCTCAACGCTCAAGTATTCAAAACTATATACACAAACAACAAAATAAAAATACAGTCTTAAGAGACCCGGATTCGAAGCAAAGAGAGGTGTACGGCAAGGAGACCTAATGTCACCAAAATTGTTCTCTGCAGTCTCTGTAGACCTAAAAAATTGATTCCGCAAACTAGACTGGTGAAATCAGGGTCTCAACATCGATGGTAAAAAATTAAATCAAATTTAAAAAAAATCACAGATGACTTAATTCTTTTAGATGGAGAACCATATACCTATCCTGGAAGAGTTGATGTATTTTTAGGATAGGAAATCGTCGAATAAGTTTCCCCGCTCTGGACAGAGCGGGGGGGATTGTCAGACTTTTACTGAATAAAACCCACCCATGTTCCTTTTTTGCACTTTATATTCCGGGGCCTCTTGCGAACAACAAACCCGGCAGGATGATTCAAGCTTTAAGTTAAGAAATGCTTTAGTGGGATTGTCTATGAACACGACAAAAACAGAACTGTTAAACATTTTTAAAGTCACAGGAGTATGTAAAAAGAATACACATATTTAGGACAAATAATAACACGAAAAGACCAAACAACAAAGAAGTCAACACAAGATTAGCTCGTGGTTGGAGACAATACTGGTCATTAAGACATCTTCATGAGATTTCGTAATCATCGATAGAGAGACTTAGGAATATTGATAATAAGAATATTCTTCATGACCTGTATACTACCTTATATAATTTACGGGTGTAAATTGAAACAAATTGCAAAACTGCCAATGATCCATGGAACGAAGCATGAAAGACAAACGTAAATGACCAAATAAGAGCAAAAATTAAACTTCCCCAAATTAACTACTTCTTCTTCATCGTGACGATGGATCTCAAAAACAAGTTTAATGAACTAGGACCTGAACTCTGTCACCTCACGCTGGCTGAAGAGCAATTATGCATCATCAAAAGGTTACAGAATGTATCAAACATTGCCTCCAAAGCTCCTTTCCTAAATTTCGAGTCCGAACATTCGACTCAAAGTGAAATTTAAAAATATACATTACGTGACATAAAATTGTAGACAAGAAAATACAAAGATACAAATACCTTGATTACAAATGATAGACACTAGGCCAGAGGCTGCCAACCTTTGTGAATCAACGTGCCATTTTATCTAAAGAAATGTTTAATGACGACATAGACGTGCCCTAAAATAATGTTGACCGAGTGATTATTGAGAAAAATAATAAAATTAACATACCATCAACTTCAAACAATTAATCACTAACATTAAAGATAAGGTGCCAATGGCATCATAGTGTAGTGTGGTTTGTTCGGTGGCGTGAGCAAAATATAGTGTCGCGTGCCACCGATGGCACTCATGCCATTGGTTCGCCATCTCTGCACTAGTCTAGTAGTAGCTTAGTAATCACTGAAAGAGAAATCCGATTATAATAGAAGGAAGCCAAAAGACCAAAGGTCAACACGAAGGTACCATAAACATAGCAAAATTATTATAACCGACCATTGCGGTTGATAGTTCTACTTTTTTATAACTTTTTACGCTGTAGGTCAAAGTGCAACTCGTGCACAGCAATGATACGTAAATATGACGGCATGGTTGGCGCAGTCGTTAAGCGATCGACTGCTGCGCTGCGTGTCGCGGGTTCGATCCCCGCAAAGAACAAATGTTTGTACACTACCTTTGTATGGTAGTTGTTCCGGGTCTGGTTGTCTGTGTATATGAATTTAAATGTTTGTAAACGCACTCACGATACAGGAGAAATGACTAGTGTAGGGCAACATTTTTTTTTAATGCACAGTCATCTGGCTATAACATAGCCACTGAACTCGTGTCTAAATAATACAAGCCCCTCGGGTCTATCTTCTGGTTAAGCTGCACTTGCCTAGGTTGGTCCGTGAATCGGTGTCTATCAGATACCGAGTTTCCTTCGTGACTCGGAACGGTTAAATCGTTGGTCCTGGCTGTCAAACGTAGATCTTTGACATTCGTTTTAGGTTTCTTCTTCTTTATGTGTGTATTCCGCTTCTTGGGGAGGTCCGGTTTACGCACTTGATCCTTCCAATGGACTATTATTGTACGTAAATTGTTATTATGTCCGTTAATCGTTCGTAATTGTTTTGGGTTTGTGTTTGATTCCCAGTTGTATGGTATTACCCAATACTAACTGTGGAGGTCAGATAGGCAGTCGCTCCATGTAAAATACTAGTATATCAGCTGCATCCTGTAAGATCAGTGGTAATAAAAGTACCGAAAAAAAAGAGCTCGTCAGGTCTCGAACTTACCACCAACAACATTTAGTCGAAGACAATTCCACTGGGCCATAACTGCTCTTTAGATACTAAAGACCCAAAGGAAAAATGCAATACCACTTTTCATTTCGCAAACACTTAAAACCAATTACTCATTATCTATAGATTTAGACAAACGATTTCGGAATTCTAGTAATTATAGTTGAAATCTATTCGGTTCCACAAGAGCAGCCGGGCGAGAAGCTTGTAGCAAGAGGACTTGACGGCCTAGATGTGGCTGATAAGGATAAATTGGACTGATAACGCATGTAGGTACGCAATATGACATAGCTCGAAAACAGCTGTTAATTTCATCTTGTTTACCTTTTTGGAGCAGCAGGTGCGATGTAAGAGGAAAAAAACTGGCCAAGTGCGAACCGGACTCGTGCACCGAAGATTCTTTTTTTTTAAACTTTGCCATACTCTAGGATTTCTCCTGTATCGTGGGTGCGTTTAAAAACATTTAAACTCACATACACAAACCCAGACCCGGAACAACTTTCTGTTGGCCATACAAATATTTGTTCCTTGTGGGAATTGAACCCGTTACACGCAGTGCTGCAGTCGATCGCTCAGCCACTGCGCCAACCGTGCCGTCAATCCATTATTATTATTATATTCTTCCCTAAGACTTCAAAAGGGTAGGGTTACACCCTTTATAAGTACTTACGTACAGACGCCAGCAGGTCAAGCTACCCGAAACTGTCAATTTTTTCCAATGAACCTTGAACCTAATACTTTAGAAATAAAGTCGAAAATCTATCAAAGAAATCTGACAGATTGTAGTAGCTTAATGTGCAGGCGTCTGTACATAAACGGCCATATCTTTTAACTGCGTAGACTTAGAGGGTTGATATTTTCACAGCTCCAAGAGACCACATACTTGATTATACGGTTTTAATTTCAACTCGATAACTTGATGCGTTCGCGATAAAAAATGTCTTAACAGACACAAAAACGGACAACAAAGTGATTTAAGGGTGTCACTTTTTTCCTTTTCAGTTACTGAAGCTCCACCCCAACTCACCCCATTTTTCCGACCGAAAATCTTTATCAACCGTGTCGGACACCTTGGTAGAAAACTGTTTCTATTCTAGTTAACCACTATTCAAAACTACTATACCTACTAGTATTCATTATATTTCCTCATTCAGAATGAAATGAATATACTAGTACATTTACCTCAAATAAATCTTACATCATAGTCATGCTATGTTACCCAAATAATCGTGCCAGTTGAGGTTAAAATATCGTTTTCTTATTGCTGAAATTACACTAAAACCACAAACAACTTTGTGTCACATTTATTTAGGACATAAGGCGCCATAAAACTGCGGTTGCGGGTTGTTCGAAACAGATACCGCGGCCCCGGATCACAAAGGGCAAAGAAAGGAACATGTATAGGTTTTAGTCAGTAAAAGTTTGACATTCCCTTCCGTATTATTATGAACGTCAAACATATCTAAGTTTCAAAGACTTTAAAAAAAAAAAAAGGAAAATTATATCTAAGTAGGTATAAAAGACTTTTAAAAAAAAAGGAAAATAGAGGTATTCCATGAAGCGCACCCAAACGAAGCGCACCCAGACGAAGCACACCTAAAGTATTCCACTTAGCACACCCGTAGGTGGGCTTCCGATAAAAATTTAAAATAATTAATTTCCTATTCCACGAAGCACACCTAAGAATATCACTCGCATAGTGCGGGGACTAAGAAATAAAAATGTCGATAAAACAAAAATTTATTTATTATTTAAAAGACTAACTTAAATTTCTAACATCATTCAGTTTCATTATAATAATGTGACACAATATGTGTAATTTTTTTAATCTTACTATTTAAAATTACAGATTGTTTCTTAATAAAATTAACTTTCCAAAAGAATAATTATTTTTTAACTATTTTTCTATTATTTTCCTTTTTTGTGATCTTAATAAAGTCACAGATTGTTTCATATTTGCAATAAAAACTGGGACAAATATCAAAAACATTGTAAATATTGTTTTACATAGAGATCTATGTTGATGTTTTCTTATAGCTACCTTTTAACTAATAATCAAAAAACGCTACTTTTATATAAATCACAGACTGTTAAAATCATAAATCTCAATTTTTAAGATTCTTAAATAATCTTTAAGAAATTGGCAATTTAGTACCTAAACTTATCAATTTTTTTGGAAGCAACCTAAAAGTTTTGCCAGATTTATGGCTCTGTTTTTATTGAATATTTTATTTATTTCAGAGTAAAGAGATTCTGTATAATTATTAGTTTTATTTTTTACGTTAAGTATAACACGACCATTTGTCGTGCAATAACTTATGTTCGAGCCACTGAGTTACAATGTAATCATTAAATCTAGAAATACTGTCACCTTGAGGACATTCGCTCATGATGTAGAGCAAGGCCTCATTGGATGAGGCCTGGCTCTACTAATACTAATAAATATTTTCTTTTATCGACATTTTTATTTCTTAGTCCCCGCACTATGCGAGTGATATTCTTAGGTGTGCTTCGTGGAATAGGAAATTAATTATTTTAAATTTTTATCGGAAGCCCACCTACGGGTGTGCTAAGTGGAATACTTTAGGTGTGCTTCGTCTGGGTGCGCTTCGTTTGGGTGCGCTTCATGGAATACCTCGGAAATACTGAGCTCAGTAGGTGTTTTAACAATAAAATAAATAATGCTGAATAAATTTTACAAGGAAATATTTCTCGATTCTAAGTAACAACATAAGGTTAAAAAATGACAGGTTTGACCATATTCCCAGATGTTTTAGACAATAATAGCCTTTCCTTGAAATGGATGTGATAAATAATGCATTTTAATTCCGCTAAATTATAGGTCTGAAAATTCAACCAACACAATTTCAGAAAAACCATTAGGCAACTGCCAATTTCAATTTCAATATTATATTCAAGAAAACTGTGAAAACATCAATTCAGAATCCTATTACATCACTTTGTTTGCTTTCATATTGCCTAACAACATCAGAGTTAGTTGTTTTTTGTTGAAAAAAAAAACAAAACAAAACACAAAATCTGAATTATCCGCTATGATGATTACAATAAGGTTGACGATTCAAAACAAACGAAGGCCATGCAATGTTTGAAAACAATTTCTAGTATTCAAATTTAAACGTTATCAATTGGTAATGTAAACGAAACTATAGGCAATGTAAATATAAGTATATAAATCAACTAGCTGGCGCCCGCGGCTTCGCCCACGTGATATCGAAAAGAAAAGTATCCTATATGTGTTATTCCAGACTATAATCTACCTTAGTGCCAAATTTCATTAAGATCCGTTCAGCCGTTTGACGTGAAAGAGTAACAAACATTCGCATTTTAATAAAGTTAAGTAATAGTAATCATAATATTAGTTAGATAAACAGATAGTAGAGAGAGAGAGACAGTAGAGATTAGTAGGGACCGGAGGCATTGGACTAACCATAGTGTTTCTTGCCGGTTCTTCTCCATAGGAAACGACCAAACAGGCTAGTAGCGGTAGCCGGAATTGAAAAAAAAAAATGTTGTTCTATTTTTAAACAGGGTGAATATTGTTTTTTTTTCATGTTATAATGGCATTATTTGTGTCAAGAAAAAAATAATGAGTACAAAATGTAAACATAATTTGGTTTTAATAATCATTTAATCGTTAGTTGATCTTAGCCAACCATTACCAAAATAAGCGTGACTAGTTTTCCTGATTCATTGATGAAAGAGACTTCTGTTTCTAATCTAATGAAAGGTTCTAGAAGGAAATTTCGTATATAATTTTGTATATATCTACATAGATAAAAGAAATCTATATAATAATCTTAACGAAATCTATAGGTATAGATATCTATGCGAAAATCTTTACACGAAATTTCCTTCTAGAATATTTTATCTCCGAAGGCGTAGTATCTTATTTAAGTAGAACAAATTTTAGAATCTATAATAGTTTTGCTACAGAAGATAGAACAAACCAGTGAGTAATCCAGATAGGATTGTGGGTTGTTCGAAAGAGATACCGTGACCTCGGAACATAAAGAGCAAAAGAAGGAACAAAGGTGGGTGATTGTAAGCAAAACTGACACTCCTCTTGCTTACAATCACTTCACTTCACCCAGAGCGAGATTTCCCATCCGCAAAAAAGCCTTTTATATTCCTTTGTATTTTCATCGAAATAATTACACGACTGCCCCAAAAAAGGAGTGTTATGTTTTTAGGGTTCATGTATGTTTGTATGTATGTGAGTTTCTTTATTCCATCATAACTTGTAAACGCCTGAACTGATTTACATGTATGGGGTATCATTAGAATCCTTAGGCGCGTCGCCCACACGACCAAGAGTCGAGGCGCAGATGGAGCGCGGGCGCGTTAGGCGCGTCGCCCACACGACATTTGTAAAGAAAATCCCGGTGCGGCGTGACTCAGGGGGCCAATTCTCGATTTTAGCCATTTATCTCGAGTTCGAGATTCAAAGTCTATCTCTATGTCTATCAAAAATATCTCTATGTCTACCAAAAATGTCGAAATGAGCAATTCTCAGTCAAAATAGAAATAAATTTCACGAAAATGTCAAAATCATTTTGACATTTTCGTGAAATTTATTTCTATTTTAAGATAATGTTCGAGTTAAGATAATGTTACCATTAGGAAGAATCGCACGTTCGTAACTATAAGTAAATATATGATTTTGTTTTAAAACGCTGACCAAACTTAATTCTTTATGTAAAACGAAACGTTTAGTCTAAAAATAATCAGCTTAACAGTTGAAGAATAAATGCGCTGTTGTCGCCGTTAATTAGCCTGTTGCTCGCTATTTTTCAAAAACTCCAAGATGAAGATGCTAATAAACTCGTCCATTTTTCAGGGGTTTCAAGTCCAATCGTGGATACACAAATTACAGAGTCCATTATTGTACGCGAAGGTCGTCGTTTCCAGAAAACACACAATGCATAAATCACAGAGCAAATCGAATATCCAGTATGAGAAGCCAAGCCGTATTTATTTAAAAATCAAAGAAAACACAATGTAACGCAATAACAATCTAACAAAAATTCAACAAACCACTCAAAAATGACATATCTCTACAATCGACATGACATCTCTACTGCTCAGAAGCACTCGACATGAACTCGAACGTCAACCTTCGACAAATGTCGAATTCGAGATCCCCAGAATAGCAACTTATAAAATTTGTCGAAAAAATTACGTCATTAGACATTTTTGTCGAGTTCGACACCATCTCTAAAATCGAGAATTGGCCCCCTGATGTGAGATTTTCTTTACAAATGTCGTGTGGGTGACGCGCCTAACACCATCCCGAGTAACATAGGCTGTTGAAAAAGTATAGAAATCCAATGTGGCGGGTATGATCAATAGTTCATTTTTTTTACACGGCAACGTGTTTTTTAATTTTTTTAATTACATTGAAATGAAATCAATAGGTATTGTTTACGACAGACAAATTTTTACCCATTACGATTTGTGTTCTATTCTGTCTAAATAAATATTTTGGTTACCAATTATTCTTAAAATGGTTATCAATAGATAAGACGGTGAACTAAAATACCGAAAAAAAAACTTAAGAAAAAAAACATATTATGCAGATTTTTGTACTAAATCATAAAGTAACAATTAAGTACACAATAATTTCAACATTAACAATAAAACGGAGTGGTTCTGCACTTCATTATACATAATAACACACCTCTTCAAACAATTAACACAATGACATATGTAACAGTCACACACAAAACACATTCCAACCTTAAAATGTTCGTAGTAAGTTCGAAAATAGCATGAAATAAATTAAACAAAAGGCATTAACCGGATTAGAAACCGTAACGGACCATATGAGAATAGTCTTGGTTATCGCAAGTAATTGTGCATAATAAATAACTTTTCCCACGTCAGAATGTTCGAGAAAGTATGGCACTTAATTATTTTCTCTGTGAGTAATAAAATAAAATGTTTTATTTTTTTTACTTTCTTTATTAGATAAGTACACTGGTTGTGTAAAACCTAATTGCTGTGCAAATGTTTAAAAATATCTAAATATAAATATTCTAGCTTTTACCCGCGGCTTAGCCCGCGTTTATTAATATACTTTAATTTAATAATACTATTTGTACTTGAATTATAAATGTGAGTAGGTACCACTCTTAAAAATCGAACTCTCGAAGCAATCGGACGACGCAAAAAGAAGTTTCTCCGACTTTTCTCCCTTTTTCTTCCATCATTCTCCTCCTTTTCTCAAAAAAGAAGTCTGTTTCTAAGGACTTCAGAAGTGACTGCATATCTGACCTCTAGAACCTAGTCAATGAACATGGAACATGGCAGGATATGTCTTGGATCCAAAAAAATGCGTAAAGCATGTTGGATCTACCAGTAAATTTGACCAATGAGTAAATGCAGAAAGCCACACTTCAAATGCTCTACTAACCCCCTAAAGAGCACAAGCATGAAGATAAGTAAAAAACACAACCGTTGCGTTGCAGTAAAACACTGTTATTATGCCCCATCAAAAAAATCAAAGGCCGACGAATTTGCAATACTTTCAAAATAAACTAACCCATCATTATAATAAGTAGTTTAAGACTTTAACTAACCAATAGTCTAATGAGTTTATAGTGTATGAAGGTAACTGTTAAAAATGCGTAACTAAAAATAACATAAAATAAAAAAACCGGCCAAGAGCGAGTCGGATTCGTGCATAGACGGTTCCGTACAAACTTGCCATGTTTTTTGACTGCGCAGACTTAAAGAATCTTGACGGATAGACATATGGAGGAACAATAAAGTGACGATAAGTGTTTTCCTTCTGAGCTACGGAATCCCAAAAAGTAATGTGTTTTTGTTTAATTTAGGTAATATTTCCTTTAACCTCGTTATTGCTGGTTTATCTTTAAATCGCAAATAACTAGCTGTAAAATGGAGGATGCGTAAGGTTTATTTTGAAGGCTGTTTAACTTATGTTATTGAATTAAAATTCAAGAAAAAATAATGAATTACAAAATTAAATTAAGTTTCACTACGAACAAATATTGCCGAGAAACAATATTTTATTTGTTAAATCACGGTATACGGTAGGACTCAATGTCATTATTTTCCTGCCTTTCCCCCATTCTATTTGGGGTCGGCGCAACACGTTTTCTTCTTCCATTCTCCCCTGTCAGACGTTAAGCATCATATGACGGACTTTCAAGAGTCAATTTGACGCACTCAAAACATTGTGCTGGAAGTCTTAATTGGCCGCTTAGGCATAATCATAATTGCGGGCCTGCGGGCATAATGGGTAGCTCACCGTCCCTCCGTCTATTGACCACAGGCCGTGTCGACGGGGCGTTCGTGTTTCACGCGCGCCTCAAAGAGATGTCAGCAAAGCAGAGGGGCTTACCAGAGCCTCCGCCTGCCGGGGTTGCGGGTTGTTCGAAAGAGATACCGAGGCCTCGGAACGTAAAGCGCAATAGAAAGAACATGGGTGGGTTTTAGTCAGTAAAAGTCTAACATAGGGCCCCCGCTCCGCCCAAAGCGAGGAAAGTCATTAGATGATTTCCCACCCGAAAAAAAAATCAAAATCATTATAGCTTAATAATATGAATTACGCTACCATTCGTTAAATGGTCACAAACTGTCAATTCCAAACCTAACCTAACGCGTTTGTGACACTTTTTAAGAGTCTGCAATTCATATTACTGACGGGCCTGTTGGTCTAGTGGTAAGTGGCCCTGACTGCTGAGCCGGAGATCGTGGGTTCGATTCCCACCCAGGACAAACTTTGTGTGATGAGCATGATTGTTTGTTCTGTGTCTGGGTGTGATTTATATATTACATATTTAATATGTATGTATTTATAAATTATATAAGTATGTATATCAGTTCTCTGGTTACCATAACACAAGCTCTGCTTAGCTTGGGATCAGATAGCCGTGTGTGAGTTGTCCCAAGATATTTAATTATTTATTTATTATTATCCTATTATGATTTCTCTTCTCTTCTTCTTCTTTCTCTAATATGATTCTACTGAAGTGAAAATTTTACACCCCCGTTGCATTGAATAATACGGCGATCGTGGAGCTATCTAAAATGAAATCATGACATAAAATTCGTTATGGGTATTTTTATAGATAAAAAAAGATAAATAAAAGACCTGAAAATCTGGAATATTTGATCCGTGTTAGGAGAAATATCATGACTTGATAGGCGAAAAAAATCCAGGGCATCAAGACTTTAGACATGAGGTTAGAAAGTTAGTAGGTTTTATAATTTAATATTTTTTTAATGATTGTAACATTTATTACTCTAAAAAGATCGCGATTAATATTTTAATAAATATACAATGTGACACTGTATATTGTAAAAAAAAGTAACAAAATTTGAATTTCACGAGCTACCCAAGCTCTTTCACCAGGAAACCAACAAGAGGAATAATAAAACTCACTCTTGTATACACAGCGAGTTAAACATACATAATATTTGTTCTGAAGGAAGGCCAAGGGAATTCCTAAGCCTCTTCCACGAATCAACTGATTCATAAAACGACGAAAAATATCAACCATAACATCTAATAAAACACGCGTGGAATGTTTCTAGCAAAATATTCCATATAGCCTCGGAACGACCGCAAACAAACCAACAACACCACATCCTAAACTACGCTCTATATCTATAACATTAAAGTTCACTATCACTTTGTTATTACAGTTATGTATTACGTCTGTATTTACAACCCTTATCAGTTTATTCATTAAACAGTGCTGTGAAACTGTTTAAAGCTGGGAACACACTGGCTTATCGTGTCTCGCTTTAAGTCTTCCAGATTCATATTTTTTGACTTATTGTCGGGCCGACTCTGTTCTCTCATACTTAAGTACTAACGCTGTAACAACAACATTGTAAAACCAAATGATTTTAAAAGACTAAACCTGGAGTTTTTGCCGGTTCTTCTCCATAGGAAACGACCAACCCGAACCGTGCACCTTTTCTCGACGTTTTAAAAGTGACCATGTAGGCCTATGTTAAATAAAAATATTGATTTTGATTTTGTATGGTATTGTAACAGAGTGGGTATTTTACCCTCTGTTACCTCAACCTCTTCGTTTGGTTGCGCACCTCAAATGAAAAACACGGAGCCCTTAAAAGGTCACTATTTTGTTAATTTGTTTGTCTTACTGTTTGTCTTTCAAAACCCTCTATCTAGCGACCGCGAGGAGGTATCCAGCCAGCTGAATTAAAGTCAAGTCACGTCTCTCATCTTAAGTTACTCAAGTCTGTGGGCCCTTGTGCTGTGAAAAATCAACCCTCTAAGTCTATGTGATCAAAAGATATGTTTATGTCGCAAGTTTGTACGGAACCCCCAATTAGCGATTTACCGGTGAAAAATTGTTATGTTCGGAATTACGTGACGTAGCACCCGGTTTAGCGTCGGTGTCCCTCCCACCTTATATTTTTCGTTCGACATTCGTATGTTTCCACACGGAGGAGCCAGGTAGATCTTTAGGTTAAGCCGCGCTTGCCTAGGTTGCGTTACACCCGTTACGTACCAAGTTTCCTCCGTGTCGGGAAACACTTTAAGCTGTTGGATCCCGGTGTCATTTGTAGATCTTTGACGTCGTTACAGGTGGTCAGTGTCTCGAAAATCTGACAACCAGTCTTACTAAGGGGTGTCGTATTACCCAGTACTAACTGAGTTGTGGAGGCCAGATAGGCAGTAGCTCCTTGTAAAATACTGTTATCCGGTAAGACTGGAATCTGACCAAAAAATTGTTGGGAAAAGGCTAGGCAGATGATGATTCGTGTGTTTCAAGCTTAAACCATACCCCATGAATATGTCGCGATAATTTCAACCGGAGTGACGATAAGGCCCTAATTGAATGTACCTAGTTCCACCATTATGGTGGTTTAGATAACATTTGACGTCATTCACATAGGGAAGTTTGATAGTATTGTTTTGAAACTGTTATGAAATTATTAAGCCTTTGTTTGGTTTCGTTGTATACATATAAATATATGTATATACATAATTACATATATAACATTGTTTTCCATATTTTTATTTTTAAGGAACACGTGCGGTTTGTAAATTTATAAATGAAAATATTAATAAAATAATAATTTGAAAACATGGCCGTTTATATTGCAAGTTGGTACGGAACTCGGGGCGCGAGTCTGCCTCGCACCCGGCCGGCTTTTTTTTTTCTTTTGAGGTACGGGACGCTATAAAACGAAAACTGTTTATCTGCAGATAATTATTTAATGTCACTAGTATTCAATATATTTCCACATATAAAAAACTAATAAATTCTTACATGAATTAAGTTACTCGTATAACTCTTCAAGTATAAATAACAAGTTATAAGACTTTGAAAACTACTGTCGAATTCTCAATAGGCTAGTTACCAAAATATATATATATATAGACGGGCCTGTTGGTCTAGTGGTTAGTGGCCCTGACTGCTGAGCCGGAGGTCGTGGGTTCGATTCCCACCCAGGACAAACTTTGTGTGATGAGCATGATTGTTTGTTCTGTGTCTGGGTGTGATTTATCTATAATATGTATGTATTTATAAATTATATAAGTATGTATATCAGTTGTCTGGTTACCATAACACAAGCTCTGCTTAAGCTTGGGATCAGATAGCCGTGTGTGAGCTGTCCCAAGATATTTATTTATTTATATGTTTAATTAATTGAATTAAAGTTACGTGTGACGTCACGCGTTGCTGCATTTTTTCGCAACGAGTGACGTCACTCGTAACTTTAATGGGCTATATCTTTGTAATTTTTTACAAATAAAAAAATACGTGTACCTTATTTTTGATTAATCTAAAAGACGGACTAAATAGAATGTTATTACTTTGACCCTGAATACGACCCTATTGTCTTAGTTCCAAGGAACCGTGGCAAGTTATTTCGGGCCATATGACATATACAAGGTATTTTATGTTTAAAGTATTATAAAGCTGAATAGTTCATTTGATTGAACGCGCTCATCTTAAGAGCAACGGTTGCGAATTGAAAAAACTTTTTGTGTTGGAGAGGCCATTTATAATATTTATGACTATACTGGTCATTTACATTTATGACCTATTTTCGGTTTCACTCTGTCATCTCATACTTAAATAGTAATGCTGTGACAACAACATTGTAAAACCAAATGGTTTTAAAAGAGTAATCATGGAGTTTCTTGCCTGTTCTTCACATAGGAAACTACCAACCCGAACCATGCTCCTTTTCACTACGTTTTATTTATTTATTATATTATAAATAGAACGGCCGAGGCCAATTACACTACTTAAACAAATTTAATTTATTAAATTCAGTCATTCGTTCTACTCACAGAAATTCAAACATTCTAACAGTATCACCTTACATTCATCCGCAAACATATCAAAACCTGTGTTCGAGTTCAGGAGAGCGTTGATGGCCCCCAGTGTCCCAGGAATAGGCGACTTGGAGTGCGCAACAGTACGGCAGGTTGGAACAACCAGCAAACGATGTTTCCTGCCACAACAGTAATTGTCTGGGACAAATAGCTTGCAAATTTTGTTGTGAAGATCAGGATCATCGATAATCCCCCTGAGGATTTTAAATACTATTTATAAGTGTTCAATGTCCATGTAGGCTTAAGTAAAATAATAAATATTAAAATTTTAATTTTGATTGATGGAGGAAAACTATAAGACAAATAACATCATGCCACAACATTGATGATGAGTAGCAACTGAAACTGCTGGGCACAGCTAGAAACATGAAATAATAACCTAAATTCTCTGTAACAAGATATTCGGTTATCATGCAAATGTATTTTGCAAGCGTGTAAGCTAAGAAATATAAACTAGAAATCTTCTTCAGACAAACCAGATCATTCTCGACACGTAACTCAACAACTTCTGAGAACTCAATCAATCTTATTAGTTAAATATATACACATTCACATCCGTTATTCGATATGTTTTGCGTCTGTGAAATGTATTACAGTTCAGTGTGGTGACGTCCGTCTTTGTTTTAATTCAGAACAATATGTATTGTTGTTCTCAATGGAAGAAGTCTGTGAATGCAATGACTAAGTGCGTGTGTTCAGACTTCAGAGTTCAGCAAACTGAGAAGAGATGTACCTACTAGTACACTCAGATTTTCGTTATGTAATAGTCCCAAGTAATAGGGGGCCAGGCGATTATCATTAACCGAGCATAACTCCAGATTCCGAAGCTGTTACTGAGAGAACCGTCAACCGAACCCAAGACCTAAGACTTGCGACCACTAAAGAAACGAGGCAGTTAAAAAAATAAATATGTAGATATGTAACAAAACTATAAAACAGCTAAGATAACACTAACAATGGTTAAGTAATAACTTAAGATCAAGTAATGACTTTTATAACTTGATCTAAAATGATTACTTTTGGAAACATTTTTATGTAAAGGTAACGAGGTGTAATTGAAACTATATACTCAAGACTATCAATGGTCCCTTCAAGCTGTGTGTGTGCTTGTATCTCTTTAAGCATAAAGTTTTCATTGAAACATTGAAAGATGCTTACCGCTTATCCATTTGCTATGTGAAACTCTAAAACCATTTTTCCCTCCCTTTTCTTTCTTTCTTTGGTTGTTTTCAACATTTTTGGTGCATTTCTCCGCACAGGTTTAATAGTACAAATTTCTAAAGAATAAAGCGGGTCTCCTATACTCATAGTATTGTTATTTTTTGTTTGTTGACCGAGTGTACAGTCAGCAAAGAAGATTAGTAACAAGGCTCATTAGAAACAGATGAAATTTTCTTAAAAATCCATGAATATTTTTGAAAGAGATTAAATGTTTTTAAAGGAAACAAACAATTAAATTAAATTTGAGTTGAAGTCCATTGGCTTCTAAGAAAAAAATCAATCATAGCTGACCAACCTGATTACTGATCTCCTTTGCTATCAGTACTTTAATAAAAACAAAATGTTTACCTCTTCAAATCTATGAGAGCTTGAACGAAAATGATCTAATCAAAACTGATTTGTGGAATTTTGGAGGAAAAATAGAACAGTAAATATAATTGATGCAAGCTTACAAAAAAAAAACAATAATACTTGGTATATTTATTATGTGGTTTGCAACTACTTAACGAGTCGCGAAGATTATAAAATAATTATTGCAACATTCCGTATATAGCTTAGCTGAATTAATATTTTGTGGTTAGTTCTTCGTATTTTGGAATCCGTAAAGGATTTAAAAATAAATGGGAAGTACCCAATGACATTGAAATATACCTACAACATTCGTGGCTTCATTCTTTTAAACTGGCCCAAAATTCTTGGAAAACCAACCTTACTACAGGATATCTGTAGTGTATCTATTTAATAGATATGTAAACACTGTCTCACACACACAAGTATTCGGGTTGCTGTCACAAATGTCAACTGTCAATCACGGATGGCGGGAAAGTGGCAAGGTGAAGCGGACCGTCCGCTTCACCTTGTCTCGTCCGCTGCGGACGGGCAACTGACATTTGTTTGGTCATAAAATTGATAATCTAAATCTGCAAAGAAATACTTTTATTATTTCTAAATTTTTTAATTACTGTTATTACTTGCTAAATATTCTCCAGCGTTTGATAGTTTATTACCAGTTTACACGTGTTATTGGCAAAATTGTGGTACTTATCTCTCGTCCACAAAAGCCTTTAATGAAGAGTTGAAGTTGAGAGTTGATTGTGCTGGTGAACCTGGGATAAAGTGATAAATAGTGTTAATGGCCCTGCTAGTCCTGGTAAAAACCAAAAAAAAATACTACAATATCGAATACCCAGTCCAAACGGAACTGTAGCGGTTGTACAGGCAGTCGCTCCATGTAGAACACTGTTATTCAGCTTCATCTGGTTATCCTGGAAACCGAACCCACCAGGGATGTTGGGGTCGGTTTCCAGTGAAAAGGGGAGACCAATGACGAGTCTACAATTAGATACTAAGTATCCCGCTCTGGGCGGAGCTGAAGGGAGTATGAGACTTTTCAAGATCAAAATATTTTTATTTCTCATAGGCCTACATGGACACTTACAAAACGTCGAGAAAAGATGCACGGTTCGAGTTCGTCCTTCCCTATGGAGAAGAACCAGCAAGAAACTCCTTGGTTACTCTTTTAAAATAAACAAGAATAAGTAAAAACTTTTTGGTAACTAAAGCTCATCCAAGTTAGTTCTTTTACCTTTTGTGTTGCAGGGCCACGGTTATCTCTTTCGAACAACCCGCAACCAAATAACCTATAAGTCTATTATAAGTTAATTAGAAAAGTACTCATATCTCTCTTTTCAAACAGAAATTAATCAACTATCGTTTGTTACGTATAATATTTTCTCAGCAACAACTGTGAACTTCAGATAACTGTTACGGAACATCTCGTGACTCATACTATTCCCTACTTAGGTTCACAATTTACGCAACGATGTAATATTTTGCATATCTGAGGGCACGGCAGTGCCCCCACCAAGTCGAGCAAAAAGCGTCACGGCCGTACCATCCTTTTCTCGAAGCAACTCAGACCATTTTCGACCCCCTGTAACTTCGTTGTGGATAAAACTAGAAGACTGAAATTTTAGTAACCTTGCAGGCATAGTAAAGACACGGTATATTTCAAATTTCATTCAATTTGAACCAGTATTTTAAGAATTATAACGGGTCAAATTTCTTAATTTTGTCACTCACTGACTCACCGATCATCAAAATGCTAAGGCACTTCTAGCAGACCTAGAAGCTTGAAATTTGAAATATAAGTAGTGTTTGGTGTATGAATCAAGGAAAAACTAAAAAATCTGGACTAGAAAAGACCACAAAGAAAATTAAGTCCATACAGCCAAATTTTCAGTAAAATATTTCAATATTGGCTTTATTCGTAACGATGTTTTACGGGTTTAAGCTAGTCCCATATAAATATAGGCGCATGGTAGTGCCCCTGCCAAATCGAGCAAAAATGGGTATTCCCGTCATGAAAACACGTGTAAATTAAATTATTTTATGCAAAAAACGTACCTACGTGCGTATTCGTACTTAACATTACATTTAATAACGAACATGTTTACGAACTTTGTCCGGTTAAAACTAAATAAATTTGAAATGATTAATAGCGCTTATGTTCATTGCGAACAGTTTCCCATATGTATAGCTTATACTTTAACTATACATAAAAGTCAAGGACTTTTTTTTTCGGGTGGGAAGTCATCCAATGACTTCCCCCGCTCTGGGCGGAGCGGGGGGGCATGTCAGACTTGTACTGACTAAAACCCACCCATGTTTCTTCTATTGCCCTTTACGTTCCGAGGCCGCGGTATCTCTTTCGAACAACCCGCAACCCAAAGTCAAGGACTAAGTCTACATAATGCACTGATGGATATCGGTTCTACAGTATTCACATCCGGTCAAGCTTACGTGGCACTTTCGAGAGTTACAAGTCTGGGCGGTTTACAGGCGGTGTTAAAGCGCAGGAATCCTCAATTTGTGAATACAATAGACTAAGAAGAAAATTGTAACATCAAAGCCTCCCAGAAAAACGCATAGAGACAGGGAGTGGGCTCTTAGAAAAACTGTAGCTGAAGCTCAAGAAGTAGTACCGGAAAAGAGAAAACGGAAGGCTACCTACAAAAATAAGAAAAGTTCCTAAGTCAGAGAGAGGGCTTTAAGAAAATTCGTTGCTGGTAGATATACATTTATATACAAAAAAGTGTGTGTGTCAGCTCCGACGCACGACTGGAGTTTATTCCTTAAGTACGAGTATCTAACCATACGCAAAAAGAGTTTATTCAACTGAAAAAAGATTAATATCATATTATGAAAAGGTAAATTCACAAATTAATGAAATAGGGGTGTGTGTACTTATGTACACACGTTAGAAGTTATACTTCTTTGGCGTATAGAAAAAAAAAATAACTAAAATGCTGTAGTGATTAACGATAAATATAAAAAATAATCAAAAGAATGTGAGCCGTCGCGGTACGCCTGGCAGATGTGAAACATCGACATTATTTTGTAAAAGTAGTATGCAGAAACGAACAGATTGTGATAGGAACTAAATATTATGTCACTAGCTTTTGCCCGCGGCTTCGCTCGCGTTAAATTCGGGGTTGTTACCCCGAAAAGGGAACTGTGTTCAGTTCCCCTTTCCAAATTTGCAGGTACCTGCTACCTGTAGTTTTTGTCCTTGCGCCTCATTTATTGTAATAGCAAAGCTAAGTTTTCCCTTTTCTTCCTTCTTTCTCCCTTATTTCTTGCATTAAAAAATAGCCTACGTCCGTCTCCAGGGTCCCAACTAACTCTGTACCAAAATTCATCAAAATCCGTTTAGCCATTTAGGCGTGAAGACGTAATAAACATCCAAACGAAAAAAAATTCACTTTCGTTTTTTAATATTAGTAAGGATTCACTTGTGTGTTGTATCCGACACAAGACAGAAACGTGTCGCGAGATGGCTCACGCGGGTCCACAGAGACATGTCAGAAAAGTAGAGGAGCCCATCAGGGGCACTGCTTGTCGAAGTTGCCGGTTGTTCGAAAGGTTTACCGGGGCCCTGGAACACAAAGGGCAACACTTCCTACGACACTGTACGCTGTGGCAGCGCTAAACTCGACGCTGTATTCTTATAGAACGCACGACTGGATTATCTTGTACTAGCTTTTGCCCGCGGCTTTGCTCGCGTTAAATTCGGTAGCGCCTTATTGATTTGTAATAGCAATGCTAAGTTTTCCCGTTTCTTCCCTCTTTCTCCCTCATATACCACTCTTTTAAAAAAAAATTGCCTATGTCCGTCTCCTGGTACCTAACTATCTCTGTACCAAAATTCATCAAAATCGGTTTAGCCATTAAAGCGTGATGAGGTAACCAACAAACAAACTCAAAAGCCACCGTTGAAAAAGTTTCGTTTATGCTTGTACTAGCTTTCGCCTGCGGCTTCGCCCGCGTTAAATTTGGGTTAACACAGTTCCCCTTGCGCCTTATTGATTTGTAATAGCAACGCTAAGTTTTCCCTTCTCTTCCCTCTTTCTCCCTGACATCCCACTTTTTTTAAAAAAATATTAGCCTATGTCCGTCTCCTGGTTCCCAACTATCTCTGTACCAAAATTCATCCAAATCGGTTCAGCCATTAAAGCGTGAAGAGGTAACCAACAAACAAACAAACTCACTTTCGCTTTTATAATATTAGTAAGGATTGAAAACATCATTATTTTGTTTCATTGTGGACTTACCAAAAGGACATCGTTTTCGTTTTCGTGTTCATCATCGTTTATGAATTCGACGATCGAAGGCACTTTGAATAAAAACTCTATTACTGACTATCTGTGGTAACCCATCCACATTTCCAAACCTCGGCAAGGGTTGCTTAACCTGTCCCCGTGTGGTAACCCATCCATTTCCAAACCTCGGCAAGGGTTGCTTAACCTGTCCCCGTGTGGTAACTCATGCATTTCCAAACCTTGGCAAAGGTTGCTTAACCTGGCCCCCTGTGGTTACCCATCCATTTCCAAATCTCGGCAAGGGTTGCTTAACCTGTCCCCGTGTGGTAACCCATCCATTTCCAAACCTCGGCAAGGGTTACTTAACCTGCCACGTGTGGTTACCCATCCATTTCCAAACCTCCGCAAGGGATGCTTGGAATGTGAAATTAATTTAATAAGAACACCAAAATAATATTTATTTATTATGAAACACGTGTTCTAAATAGTCGCTCCATGTAAAATACTGATATTCAGCTGCATCCGGTTAGACTGGAAGCCGACCCCAACATAGTTGGGAAAAGGCTAGGCAGATGATGACGTGATCTAAATATAAAAATACTAGAATATACAACTTGAACATAGTTATCGATTTTCATGCCACCTAGAACTAACTTCACGATGTCGCTGGATAAATTCACTCTCATCATTTTTCTCCATCGCGCCAAAAGAAGTATAACTTTAAAAAACAAGCCCAATAACATATAGTATATAGGTATAGTCGCCTATACAGCATACCACATGTACGTCTTAATACACTCACAGCCAAATTAGAAAGTTGCGCACTAAAGGTGCGCACCAAAATCGTGACACATTTTCGTTACTTTAGCAGGTTTTACCCTCGGATTTTTCTCATACCGGGCGCCTTACGATAACTGCAATTTGAAAGTCAGTGTTAGGTTGTGTGTTGAATTAAATATAAATCGCGACCGTATTAAGCATCACGGTGTTATAATAATTACAATCGTTACTAAAAACCCCCTGAGTTCGTTTAATCTTATAAAATGACTATCATAATAAAAACTCGGGATTATAATTATGATCACACAAGGGTTGTAAAGATGATTTTAATCTTTATTAAGAAATTTTAGTTATGCATACAATCTGATAAAGAGCCGCAAAAAGGGAAACAAATCCTTAGTAATATTGTAAAAGCGAAAGTGAGTTGGTTTGTTTGTTTGTAACGTCTTCACGCCTACATGACTAAACCGATTTTGATTTTGAATTTTGGTACAGAGATAGTTGGGACTCTGGAGACGGACATAGGCTAAGTGAGAAATGAGGGATAAAGAGGGAAGTAATGGAAAAGCGCTATGGCAAAAACTACAAGTAGCAAGTACCTGCAAATCGGGAAAGGGGAACTGTGTTACCCCGAATTAAACGCGAGCGAAGCCGCGGGCAAAAGCTAGTTATAAATAAAAACAATCTAAATAAAATATTTAAAAGTACTTCCAATGAAAAGAAATCGCAAAAAGAAAATCAAGACCTTGGGTTTGATCCAGCGCAATGTTGTTTGACTATCCGTTTCTTTACCAAACACGCTATTAGATCATTAGAACCGGGATTGAAATTACTGACCGTATTGTGCGCACCAAATTCGTGACACATTTTCGTTACATTAGCAGGTTTTACCCCTCGGATTTTTCTCATACCGGGCGCCTTATATATGAAAATCGATTCTTAAGGAGTAAACTCCAATAAGTAGAAGGTACCGAAAAGGAAAAAAGTAGAACTGTCTACAAAATACAAAAAGAAATGAGATCCCATCAAAAACAATACTTGTCAAAAAAACCAAGTCTCGCAACTCAGTTGTGCTGCTTTAAAAAGTTGTGAGATCCATGTAATACCAAGTCGGTTATTAATTTATTCAGTCTCTACTTAAGCGACTTTCTGTCTTAATACGTCCAGTCTCTAAGACCACGTTCGTGGTCCATAACAATTGAAAATCAATTGCGTCTGGAATCTCCGTACTCGAAGCACTAAGTTGTTACGTAATAATTAACAGCATCTTATGACGCATATCAATATTAAAATTCTTTAATGTTTCATATAAATATATTGTGACTTGGTCATCGCCTGAAAACACGTATAAATTCAATCGCCTGAAAACACATGTAAATTCAATTATTTAGTGCGATGGCCAAGTTTCGATATATTTATATGAAACATTAAAGAATTTTAATATTGATATGCGTCACTATAAGATGCTGTTAATTATTACGTAACAACTTAGTGCTTCGAGTACGGAGATTCCAGACGCAATTGATTTTCAATTGTTATGGACCACGAACGTGGTCTTAGAGACTGGACGTATTAAGACAGAAAGTCGCTTAAGTAGAGACTGAATAAATTAATAACCGACTTGGTATTACATGGATCTCACAACTTTTTAAAGCAGCACAACTGAGTTGCGAGACTTGGTTTTTTTGACAAGTATTGTTTTTGATGGGATAACTTATACCGCGTGAAAAGCGTTATTAAGTTATTTGATCATCATCATCATCACGGGAACACCGCATTCTTCCAAATTCAAAAGTAGCCTATTTGTGAATCCAGAATGTAAGCTATATTGATACAAAATTTCATTCAAATCCGTTTAGCCGTTTGATCGTGAAGGAGTAACAAACATACACATTACAAACATTCGCTTTAAGGGTCGCCGCACACAGGCCACCGGCCATAGCCACAAAAATGCCGCCACCGGTATATTTCCTATCAATTTTCATACATTTTATATGGACCCACCACACACGGTTGATGTTGGTAGCCGCCACAAGCTACAGTAGTTTCTATCGCTTCTAGCTTCTCGTGGCGGCGTTTGTGACTCGTGCTCGGCTCGTGTGCGGCGACCCTTAAAATATTACTGCGATCACCATAACTACTTCACTGCACGACTGTTATGTCAGATTGATCAGTTCACTAGAAACATATACCTACGTTAACGAACAGTTACATGACTTCTTTCAGAAGTCTTACAATGTTGGTGTAACATAATTAATCAACTGGTCCCATCTGTTTATTTTTCAAATAGTTGGGTAATTGAATGTTCTTTGTTCGTTTATTTCACGCTTTCTTCGTTCAGTTATAATTTCGGTTATAAATACTGTCGTCTAAGATACATCGTTACGGCGACATTTAAACAATTTTGATCTTTTTGGAACCGATGTAAGTCCACGAACATTAATAGAATGAAAAAATATTTTATTATCTATACTAATATTATAAAGTTGAAGAGTTTGTTTGTTTGTTTGAATGCGCTAATCTCAGGTACTACTGGTTGGAATTGGAAAATTCTTTTAGTGTTGGATAGTCCATTTCTTGAGGAAGGCCTCAAGAAATGGACTATCCAACACTAAAAGAATTGACACTGGTCGTAGCGTGATGTTATATAGCCTATAGCCTTATAGGCTATATAACATCACGCTACGACCAACAGGTGCTGAGCAGCGTGGGTGAAACCGCGTGGAACAGCTAGTTGCAAATAAATGCTATTCTAAGTCATGCGTGCAACCAACCATTTGTTGATTGGTTGTCCGATGGTTAACCCCATTACACACAGCTTATAAAACAAGGTGTGAAATATTTAGCGCACGAGTCGAGTTTCAGGTAACGAAGTGAGTAATATAACATGAGTGATCACTCCAGCGTCACAAGCGGAAAACCACCTACGTTCGTTTGACGTCAATGAGACAATCATCCTTTAGGAATGGTAGCTTTTCCGGACCGTGACACTGAGTACCTGAAGTCACCTGCATTTTAAAAGTTATCGAGAATGCACTATTGTCTACTTTTTATATTTCACAGACCTGCGTCTGGCCGCAACTAGTCAATGTAAAATGATAATAAAAAAAACACACATGGCCTACATGAGCACTTATAAAACGTCGATAAAAAGTGCACGGATCGGGTTGGTCGTTTCCTATGGAGAAGAACCGGCAAGAAACTCCATGGTCACTCTTTTAATTTGTTGAATGTAGCAACAAACGCGCGAAAATTCTAAAATTTATGAGTAACTTTTTATCAAGGAAGGCCTTAAAAAAACGGAGTTTTACCGTTAATAAACCAATAGCTACACCGTATAAAGTTCCCCGTACTTAAGACATATGGGAACGTAGGAACGTAATGACATTCAAAGGATTAAAATCATTTGGTTTTATAATGTTGTTGTTAAGGCAATATATAATAATTAATTAGCAATATTAATAATAGGCAGAATAGTCGGCATCGGCTCAGTTGCCAAAGAGGAAAAAAAGAATTGTTGTTACAGCGTTAGTACTTAATTAGAAGAGGATAGTGTAGACCCGAAAAGTTCTAGCTTGGAGGAGGCTTAAGTTCGCTTGCCTAGAAGAAAATGTCCAGATTAAAGCAAGGACTATTGATAGTATGTGTTTGATACCATGGTGGTATTAGTCTCACCCCATATTACATGGGACTTATATATACATCATACTAGCTGTGCCCCGGGGTTTCACTCGTGATAAAATATACAATATATCTTTATAAATTGCATCCTATGTGTTATTATGATGTATAAACTATATTATTGTAAAGTTTCATTAAAATCCATTCCATTAATCCATCCATCCAATTTTCACGCTCAAACGCAGCTTACAGCCTGGATTAAGTCATAGGCAATTTTACCCCGCAATCTAAGGAAATAGCGCGGCACAGCTAGTACTAAATGAAGTTAATAAAATACGCACAATTACAAAATGAAACGACACTTGGCGCAGTAGATAAGCGATCGACTGCTTCGCTGCGTGTTGAGGGTTCGATCACCGCATGAAACAAATATTTGTATGGCCTACAGACAGTTGTTCCCGGTTTGACTGTTTGTGTATGTGAGTTTAAATGTTTGTAAACGCACCTACGACACAGGAGAAATTCCTAATGTGGGGCAATTTTTTTAAAGAAAAAAAAGATAATAATAACAAGACGTTAAAAAATCTTAATGTCCTTAATTGTCATTAATTTATAATTTTATAATGACGTTATCAAGACACCCGATGATAAATGATATCTAAGTAAAGCTGACATGTAAGACACGCCCCACTTTCTTGTACATTCCTGCACCTTATTACACACTACACTTGACTTCTAGTTAGCTTTCAACGATTTTATCTTCGAGTATGGTCGGTGCTCACCAACAACAAACGATTCTACTTAAACTATGTCGTTTTCATGCGGTTTCGACCGGAATGATTCTTGTGAATACTGAAGAAAAAAAACTGACTTGAGGTAAAATTATAAGATAAAATTATTTACTTGTTACTAAAAGATAAAAGCAGATAATCCATTTAGTCGTAGAAGCAAAATACTAATAGTATTTTGCAATATAAATAAAATTGTACTTTAAACTTCTACTTCACTCTGGAGTTTGCCCTTACGATTATAAAAATAAGTTTGAAAATTAGCCCACAATTGACGTAATATCGAATAATAAACATACAAAAAAAATCACAGTCAGATTTGACAACCTCCTCTTTTTTGAATTCGGTTAAAAAATAAGAAGTATTTATTCGAAACTATGTGACATTTGAAGTTTACTTAATGCCAAAGAAAAAAAAAATTAAACTTAAAAAGACTAATTACACTTCAACCAATTTACCTGTGCAGGCGGGAAAGCACAGAACTAAAATAAATGTACCAAGTTTAACATATTGTTGCAAATTTTCTTGACAAGCAGCGCCACCTTGAACTGCACACTTAAAGTATTCATACTACATCTTGCTTTTGACAAATTACTTTAATTCATCATAACCGTTAGTCATGCCTAAGCTAGGCCTCAGCAAAAAATCTAGCCAAGTTCGTTAACAGGTTGAATACACAAATAAATAACATCAAAGAAACAAATATGCACCGGTCAAGTTTAGCGAACGAGTATTACAGGTATTTCTTGTACCTCACAAAATAAACAAGATTTAGAGGTATGTAGGACAAGATATTTGAAATAGTATTTTATAGATTTTAAATGATACAGGGTGGAATTTTGTAATGCCACCTGAAGTACTCTTAATACTTAAGATAGAAAATTTTATTCAAAGAAAACATTCCTTTATATTTGAAAAGGTTTTTAAAAATAAATAAATATCTGGGGACAACTCACACACGGCTATCTGATCCCAAGCTAAGCAGAGCTTGTGTTATGGTAACCAGACAACTGATATACATACTTATATAACTTATAAATACATACTTATTATTAGACATGGGTAGCTCGCGAATGAGAGATAAAATTGAACTAGCTCTTTAGTTACAATCTAGTAGACATGGGTAGCTCGCGAATGAGAGATAAAATTGAACTAGCTCTTTAGTTACAATCTAGCTCTCAGTCGCTCAGTCGTTCACGAAATAGCTCACTAGCTCTTTTAGCTCAACGGCTCATTGACTCTATACTCTGTGGCTTTGCGAGTTACGAGTGGTACCGCCAGCGGCCCGACAATGTCCGAACTGCCCCGACGAACAGGTGAACGATTTCGCATGTCGCTCACTAACCAACTCTTCGGCTCAATTCAATACAGCATTGTAAAGATGATTTTTAAATACGCTTATCTAAATGATAACGTCTATTCATTACATTATACTCTCAATTAGTTAGCTTTTCAAATATTATTTATCTAGATTGACAGTCCTTAGCCTGTTCAAGTATGAAGGAAAATCAATCATTTATTTATTTTGTAATAAAAACAAAACAACCCAAAGAATCTAATTTTACTGTAGCTCGCAACTGAGATAAATGAACTACAGAACTTTAAAGATTATAAAGAGCCACTGAGCTAGTTGTATCGTTTGACTTGCGTAAAGTAATTCGGCTCAATTTGATCTGTAGCTCGCTACTAATCAATTGAACTGAAGAGTTAAAAGAGTTATTCGGTGAGCTAAAGAGCTAAAAGATCGATATAGCTCTTTTGATCAAAAGAGCTGTATCTCTCTTTTCTTTTCAGTGAGCTACAATTCGCATGTCTACTTATTATAGATAAATCACACCCAGACACAGAACAAACAATCATGCTCATCACACAAAGTTTGTCCTGGGTGGGAATCGAACCCACGACCTCCGGCTCAGCAGTCAGGGCCACTAACCACTAGACCAACAGGCCCGTCTAAAAATATATACTGTATACGAGTATATTAATTTTGTTAGGTCAAGTATCAAAATTGCTGTGACAATACATCGCTCCTTTGGTAAGACAAGACCTTTTAAATTTACAGGATATTGTGAATTCTTGTCTTATTGTTGCGTACCTCAAACACACTTTGTTGTCCGCGTGTCTGTCTTTCTGTCTGCCTGTCAAGACTCTTTATCTAGGGAACGAGTAACGCAGAATCAATACGAAATCCAGTTGAAATTTAAATCATGTCTATGTAGTTAAAAGATATTGCCAAACGGCGTACTTGCGTCATAAACATGTCGCAAGTTTGTACGGAACCTTCGGTGTGTGAGTGCATTGTTTTTTTTAAAGCGACAAATAAAAAGGAGGAGTTTCTCAATTCAACATATTTTTTTTTATGTATGACCACGCACAACTTTTTACTAAGATGTCTATTTTTTTTTTCATTGGAGAGAGTATATTTTAAAGTAGGTTCATTTTAATTTGAAAAAAGAATCCGTATCCGTAATCGTAACGTATTACTCACTATTATATTATTTTAAAGTAGAATAGAATAAAAAAACGTGATGCGGGGACAGTTTTTTGAAGATATCCCATCCGCAAAAAAAAAACCGTGATATACACATAACTGCTATCATGACGTCTTAAAGCAGAACTTACTCCACTGAGGGCAAGAGACAAAGCTATACACGGTGTTTAGCACCATCTCTTTCTCAAACAGGAATAAGAGCTGCTATAAGATGTCATGGTAACCCTATTGTACTCATATTGCACGACTGTGTCTTTCTTTCATCAATTCGGTACACCACACGCTAAAAAATGAGAAAGGTAACAATCACACTTAAGGTAAATATGATAATCACATCACATCATACCAGATATCACGTACACTATCAAACGGAAAGAACAAGGTTTCACGTAACACAATGATGATGAGATCTTTATGAGAAACTATCTCTAATAGCAATCGGTTCTCACAGTTTTTAGGGTCCCGTTAAAATGACAAAACCTCTAGATACTCGTACACACGGCGACAGATCAACCTATACAAAACCAGTTTATGCGGATCTCTCATTGTACTTGAAATTTATGGTGTACGATCCGTTGTTGAGAGAGCAGCATAAACTGGTTTTGTATAGGTTGATCTGTCGCCGTGTGTACTTGCTTCCCGTCAATGAACAGTTACGTGTGACAGGCAATTAATAATGTCAATGTTTGAGAACTCAGTGATGTCGTTAAAGAGAGGTTGAGAAATTAAAGGTTTTTCTTGTCGTATGAAAGAACGAAATGAAATTTTTTTTTTTTTTTTTTAATAACACGCCAATAGTGGAGTAAAAATACATTTTAAAAGACAGTCTTTTTTTTTTATTTACTCATAAAATTTTAAAAAGGTTTGCTTTTTTTTTGTTTGTTTTTAAGAGACTTTAAAAAAAGGTTCTCAATTCTTCGGAATCTTTATTTTTTATGTATGTTCACCGATTACTCAAAGACGCCTGGACCGATTTGCAATATTCTTTTTTGGTCTGATAGGGTATACTTCCCAGGTGGTGTCATATCAATTTTATTTATATTGTTTAGGGAGTTTATTACTCTATACTACATTTTTTTTTCTAATGCTTTATGGATGATCTCCTAATCTTAAAGTAACAGTGGAAAATGAATACCCGATAAAAAATATGTGAAACTAAAAATGCTGAAATAAAAGTTATTTTTGTAAAAAAAATAAGTCTTCCAAAAAAAAAGTAAAAAGTGGAAAATGACTTTACTCCTTATATCTTTATTACGTTTCAGATCTGGTTTGTAATCAACTTAAACATGCAGAATACCTGGAAATATATGCCTCAACCTCCCACGCTAATTTCCTGACATAACCAGTAAAAACTACGCCTCAAGATCAACTCAGGCGCAATCCAAACCGTCGCACGTCGTTCAGACGAACAAAATCATCGCCAGTGTCGGCGTCGTTTACAAAACGTCTGCTCAATTGAAGATAACTACTAACTAACGGATGGGTTCACTTTTATATTCCTGTCTGCATACTGATGCTGGCCGGGCATCTACGTAACGAGAATTACCGTCACTTATCTCAATGTGGATATGAAGACGCTACTAGTATATTCCGCGGGCTATTTCTGTATTTGAGTTGTGTGCAACAAGTGACTAAAAGAGTGATGAATATAAATGTTGATGGATTGAGAGGGAGAGGAAGACCCAAAAAAAGGAGGATGCATTGTGTGAATGATATGGAGGAAATTGGAATAGTGTGGCTGGATAAAAAAAAACGTGTTTCACCGATCTAGGATGAAGAGAGGGAGAGGACGATGATGTGTTTAGAATCAAAATTACTAACTAATTTATTGGCCCTAGGAAGCATTATCGCTTTACATCAGGCGAGTTACGGTGAAACGAAAAACGCAAGTCTATTCAATTGTCAGCAACCCAGAGAAGCCCATCAGGGCCATTGCCTGCCCGGGTTGCGGAATTTTCGAAGAGATATTAAAAATATAAAAAAATAAATAAAAGCCAAACACGGAATATGGATGGGTTTTAATCAGTTAAAGTTTGACACTGGCTGCCCGTCCGTCCAAAGGGGGAGAAGTCATTATAAGAAAGCCAACTTAGTAAAAAAAAAAACAGTTTTAGTACAAAATTCAATTCAAAAGGCCAACACTGTCTCAAAGAAGATTCCCATATAAAAAAAAAAACACAATGAATAAGAAATTATAACATTTTATTAATATTTTTTTTTAACTGACACGATCTATATTCTCAAGCGAATCAACATAATAATATATACATAACTAATAAAAGTGTTTTTAGAAAAAGCACGTGCTGGTTCTCATATTATATACTAAAAAGTCAGCCAGTATGCTAATTAGGTTAAAGACCAGTATGTTTTTTTGTAAAAAAAATTTGCTCTGACGTACATTGAAACAAGCAGAGACGATATAAAAATAACTAAATTAATTTTGTAGGGACAGCTAACAGTTAGTGGATTTACTCATTGAGAACACACCTTTTTTTCACTGAGAACAATCCTTTTAAACAATTAATATGAAATATACCTAAATAGGTGTATGTAGTATAAAGAATGGATAAAGTTAGAGAAACTTGCAACTTTATTTTATTACTAGCTTTTGCCCGCGGCTTCGCTCGTATCTACCCTCCCCCCCCTAAAATAAAGAAACAAAAAGTAGACTATGTCACTCTCCATCCCTTCAACTATATCCACTAAACAAATCACGTCGCTCCTAGGCATCGCTGTTATACAAAATTCCAATCAAATCGAAATGGAAAATTTGAGTAAGAAAACCAAAAGTAGTAGAACAAAATACTCTTCTAATCTACATAACATTTTGTACTCAAAGTCAACGAGTTGTAAAATAATTAAGCGTCATAATTGTTAAGACATGATATACAACGTCTACATAACAAGATAAAATCTCGCATGTTTTAGATAAAGAGATTTATCCTCCTGTCAACTCTCACACGACGAAAACTTTTCCGTGAATTCTCTCCTTTCTAGAATAGACACGCGCTTGCGCATCTAACACGATATATACGATTAATAATAACCACCGAGTAATTACACGCGATTCAGAATTTCATGTAAATTAATTACGAAAACAATATTTCGTGACATGAATTTGTTATGGTAATTTAAACATGAATCGAACTGCATGTTTTAATTGGGAGGGTGCATTCTGAAAGTTGGCAACGTCGCAAATTTCTGTCAAACTTTTCGCTGGTTTTCCTCAATATTGACTTAGTAAGCGGTTGGTCGAGATTTCATCTTCAGCGACGAAAGAAAAATAACAGCCTTGTTTAAAACGTCACTACAATAATATATATAAATTAGAACTTATTTCCTGTAACTAATACAAAAAAGGAAAAAATCTAAACCGTGACACTGGCTGATTCATTGTTATATTGTTTAATATTTTGTGCAAAATGGCTAAAAATAGACGCTAACAAAGATAAAACCTTGACATTTGTGCCGGACGAAACAATAGGACCAGTGTAGGTGCGGTCTGGTAGTCTACATTCCCACCCTAATTTCAGGTAGATGAACTGAGATACAATTACTTTTAATTAATGGACTCATTTTCTGAAATACATTAACAGAAGTCTTTTAGGCTTTTGTGGATATTGCAATATCTGTCAATAAGTTGCAATGAAACGAATAGAGCATTGTATAATTTTAAAACCCGATGTGCAAAATAGCCATCTATCCCAATCAGTTTGTGAGTGGATGTAGGAGGTTATGTTCGGAACTGCCCTAGAAATATTAAAAACAGCGTATCTTTTGCTTTTACTGAACTTCATGTGTAGTAGTGGAAGGGGCGAACAGGCATTTCTCCTTCTCCTCCTTTGTCTTAGAGAACTACAAATGCGATCCCCGAGTACCATAGGATATATTTGAAACATTACCGTGGGATATTTCCTGACCATTTCACGAGCGAAGTCGCGAAAACAACAACAGTTAATTGATGTTTTTGTAACAATTCAGTGTGCCCCGTATTTGGTTCTACGAGAGAAACTAGTTTACGTATTAATTTGACACAAATTAGATAAATTAAAACAAAACAGACACGATGACAAGACAAAAATAGATAGACTAATTACATCAATTTTACATGAAATTGTTGTAATTGGCCGGGGCTGCGAGTTGTTCGAAAAAGACACCGCGACACATGGATGCGTTTTTGTCTGTAAAAGTCTGACCCTACCTTCCACCCACAATGGGAGGAGTCATTTGATGATTGCCCATACGGACAAAAAAGTGGTAACTTTGAAGGTTTTTAAGACTTAAGGGATGTGGAGCAACATACACACCAAATATAAATCAGTTAATTACGGCCACGGAAAAACTATATAACTTCGCTTTCCTCGACCGGATGTGTACGATACGATTTCCTTACATCAAAATGAGTACAAAATAAAGCCGTCAGCTGCCACTTCTTGATTGAATAATTGGTAAAACATAATGACCCATTCTCTATTACCTGGTGAGGGGCAATTAGCAAAAACTTGCAGTCGGAAGACGTTGAGACAGTCGTTTGTTCCGTGCGGAGTCACGCAATTTCGCGTATCAAGCCACCATCGAGCAATAATCGATTCGATAGCTTCCGTACGCGTGTGTTATCTATAATAATTTAATTATCATTCGAAAGTTACCGTCGTTGTTGAAGGCTTTTTGTTAGCAACGTTGGCCTTTTTTTCGTATTTCGAACTGAGTATATTTCTTGGTCAAGTTTTTGTTACATTTTACAAAGCCACAAAAAATGTGTGGTTTCGGCTTATTTCGTATTCATTCGTTTTTTTTTTTAATAATTGTTTGTTAATTCGCGCCTATAAATTGACGAATAATATTTTCAGCCAAGTCTAACGTATTCTGTTAATTCATATCTAATTTATGAATCTCTAATGTTTTATTTATTCTATTTCGTTTGAGGAAGTCAACATACAAGAAATAATACAGGTAATTTGTTACCAAATTGGCATACAAAATGACAACGAACTCGACAAAAAATATGCATGATCATTAACTGTTACGACATCTTTGTCTAATTTATTTTTATATCTAGGAACATAGGCATAAGATCCAAATTGAAAAACGCTTGGACACTGGAATATCTAAGCCTTATGACGCGTAGGTACGTACCTACCTACTACAGTATTTTCACAACTCATTCATTATACTTGTGACTATGCAGCTTCATCCCTTTGTTTCATGACATATAAAGTAGGCACTCTGCTCATTACATGCCTATTGACGGCACGGCACGGATTGACTGCTGTGCTGCATGTTCGGAATCGATCCCCGCACGGAACAAATATTTGTATGACCAACAGGTAGTTGTTCCGGCTCTGGTTGTTTGTGTTTTTGAGTTTAAATGTTTGTAAACGTGGATGGCGTGAGTGCGTTTACAAACATTGAAACTGAAATCAGAAAAAAATCCTATACTGGACAACGTTCTTAAAAACAATGGTCTAAAATGTTTTGGTTTTACGAAAAACGTGTGAAACTTGTTGAAAGTTTTTATTGACCCCCGAAATACCCATTCAAATTGTACAAAAAACGTAAATATCACCTACAAACACCCACTCGCACTTGACTGGTCGGTGCTGATAACGCTGATATCACTAAACAAACCACAGTGGTTGCATATTTTATCAAAACATCGGTTCAAACATTTGTTATTTTTGAGTACCAAATAATACTTATTTTTCAGTTATTTTTTTTTTGTTAACTTCCATATCTGATAACAACAATTACACTAACTAAAGTAATAAAGTAACTGTTTGTATTACTCACTTCATGAAGAATCCAACTACTACCTATCTATGGCAAAGGGGCCTGCCAGGAACCCCGGCTGTCAGGGTTGGGGGTTGTTCGAAAGAGATACCTGGGCTCCGGAACATAATGAGCAAAAGAAGGAACATGGATGGGTTTTAGACAATTAAAAAAGGGAGGACAGCTCGCTTAAACTAATATACCGACATCGTTGCTACCAAGAAGCAAGAATTAGTTACTAGGTATGCAATTAAGGAGCTACTATATTCAAGACTTACGACGGAGTTTACCTCGGCCCCAATAACAACAATAGTTTGCTTTTACGAGCAGAGCAGAACTAAGGAATATATAACGTTGACATTCTTGTACATAATGCAAAAGCAATGTTTATTCAAAACCATTTACTTTGCTCTGCTCATTATCAGAGCAGTGATAGCTTAGTGGTGTGACCCTCGGATCGCAGTCATAGGCCTCGACTTCGAACCCAAGATATCCTTTTCGGAAGGTGTCCTTCCGAAAAGGATACCGCGGCCCCGGAGCATAAAGGGCAATAGAAGGAACATGGGTGGGTTTTAGTCAGTACAAGGCTGACAGTTTCCCCCGCTCCGCCCAGAGTGTAAAAAAATAGACGGAACATCTCTGATTTTTCGGATTCATTTGCGTATTTTATAATTATCGTGAAGAACAAAGGGTGAAGGAAAACATCGTGAGGAAACCAGCATGCCCGAGGAATATTTCCTGACGTCTTGTAAGCCAAGTTAAAGGCCCGTGGTCGGGATTCAAATATCTGATACCAGGACATACACTAACGACACCAAAAGAAGAGAGATTATCAGGGCAAGGCTTGTGGACATGCTCCACCACCTTTCGGGCTATCCCGTGTGGTTAGTAGATCAGCCCGAGTGGAGACGTCATGTGCGTCGGCAGGTTTTGAAAAGCAAAGAAGGTCGCAATAACAATATAATCCATGGTGTGATAGAACTTCTTGGTAATTAATACATCTATATAATTATCTATGACTAACTGTGGCCAGCATGCGTTGCAATGCAATTTTTCTACCCTACCTAATCGATGTTTTCTCGGAGAAAATACCATCCTTGGACTTCAACGATTACTAAAAAAAAAGAATTGGCAAAATTGGTTCAGGCGTGGGTTATGCGCTTACCAACACATTTTGCGATTCTATTTTATATCTTAGATATTAACTTACAAGAGTGTTGTCATTTGTTTTCTCTGACAATTTATCAATATCTTTATTACGTACTATTTTAAGCTAATATCTTCAGTTTATCAGTGTTTATAATGAAATGGTGTTCTGACATGTCGGCTTTGTTTTCGGAGTTTTTCGGCTAACGGAGGATATGCTAGCCATTTGAGAGCTGCACACCTCTCGGCAACGTCCCTAGTAAGCCACTGAATGCAGTAACTGTGGCCGAAATCGGCTAGCTTCATTATCAGAAGGAGGAAAACATTCTGATAAAACCATGCATGTTCAAGAAGCAAAAAATCGATGACATGACGTGACTCACCAACCCGATCTGAATCCGCGTGGTGGACATGACATGTGTCTGTTAAGAAGAAAGGTTATTTCCGTAATAACAATGAATATTCAACTATTGGTAAATATTAACGAATTCTATTATACTAGTTGATGTATAGTTAGTATTCAAGAATTTTCTGCTAACATTTTCAAATTAAATATGCACAAGATCAAACGGGTTAGTTTTTTGTTTAGTATTATTATTTCTTTTGATAACCGGCTTTAGTTCGATATTATTAGTTTTAAGTGTAGTTTTTGTCTCAGGTTTAAAAACCTGTTCAACTTTGAGGACAAACTTGATTATTTAATAATACTTTAGTCGTCTTTCATTATCCCGTTCTATATTGACAAATTGCACTAGGTTAGTCTTGACTACTTGCAATCAGTCATATAGCATGACCACTTTAAGTGTGCAGTTTCAGGTGGCGCTGATTGCCAAGAACATTTTCGTCAATAGGTCAAACTTGGTGCATTTAATTTAGTTCTGTGTTTTTCCGTTTGCACAGATATGTTGGTGGAAGTGCACTGTAGCTATTGTTGTGAAAAATGTGTTTGTTGTCATACCGTGCGCTTCGCTTTCATTCTCTCTTCGACTCTTTTGTGGCTTAAATGTGTGTCTTTATTTTACTTCATATTTCAGTTTTTTATTAATCACTAGCTTTTGCCCTTGACTTTGCCTGCATGCAGTTTGGTAATTGTCCAACTGCAAAGTCTTTTCTTGCGGATGGGATGTCGTCAAATAATTTCCCCCGATCTGGAGAGTTCTACGGACTAAAACCCACCCATGTTCCTTCTTTTGCCCTTTATGTACCGGGGTCGCGGTATCTCTTTCGAACAATCCGCAACGCCGAAACGGGTTAGTCTTACGGGTTAATAAGTAATATAATGTGTTAATCTGGGTTATAAACTATTTGTGTTCCAATTTCATACAAATTCGTTACAAACATTCAGACATCCTCACAATTTTGCATATAAGTAGGAAGGATGCATTCTGTTATAAACCTAGATAATATATTTTACATCTGCTAGGCGTCCTGTGGCGGACATTTTTTTTCTTAATTTCTTTTTTGTTCTTATTACATTGGAAAAAAAGTTTAAAAAAGTTGACGATCACGGAAATGACACTCTGTCATCTTGTCGTGACATTTAATTTTTAATTAAATGTCAGTAATCGGATATTGATCAAAAAATTCAGTTCGATTTTTCTTAGCATAACTCGCTACTACTTTTTTTTTAGTTGTTGAAAAAGTTAAAATTCGTAATGGTTAAGAGAAATTTCCAAAAAACGTTTCACATTTGAGTGATCCGTCACTTTCTTATAAATTTGGTGCGTTCATGTTGCACAACATTGAATTGCGTTAGTCACGAAAATCACGGAAGGTACTTACAAAATAATAATAAAAACATCTAAAACGTGAGTTGTTCTTGCTATTTCCTTACCGCTGGTGGACCGCTGTTATTATTAGACCCGACATTTAAAATAAAGTAGTGTACTAAGAGCTTTATTCAGTAATTAATAAAACTAACACGTGCTAAGAACAAGTGTACAGAGTCGCTCACGACTTTATAACTGGAGAATTCTGGTGTACTATTAGCTATTACTGTGTAATAGCTATTCCCAATGAAAAAACCAAAAAACACATTTTCAACGGAGAAATATCCCTAAATATCATAATTGTAAACGAGTCCACATCATAGCATCATATCCCATCACAAAACATATATTTTCATCTAAAGTCACCCGCACCATACTACAACAAAACTATTAAATTAAATTAAAAAACGTTTATTTTAGAACAATTTTGTTTATAAAAATTTTACAAAAAGGAACGAAGATAGCTGCATAACTATAATATTACGACACAACTATCAACACCCAACTGTTCCAGACTTAGTTCTAGGAAAGAATAATTAAATAGAAAAAAGACTAAAAATAAAAATACACTGGTTTTCCATTATCAGTAACATGTGTAGTAAAGTGTATGAGTATTATGTGTGTGTGGTCTGTATGTAGCGATGCATGTCGATATGAATAGTATAGTTATACTGAAACCTGACCCCTATTTGGGAAAAAGCAATGATGCTGGTGATAACTTACAAAAGATACCGTAGGTACAGTCAACTCACGAAACAATTGATTCAAGAGAACAACACCTATCTTCTATAGCTCGTAATGTGTGGCTATTAACGCCATTGTGTTACTGTTATAACAAGATGGCCGGCTGATGCAAGTAGAACGTTCCTCTTTTATGGCCATGTCGACGGTGCGTTCGTGTTCCATGCGCGCCTCAAAGAGATGAGACTCCTAATCATCTTCATGTAATTGGACAATAGAACGATCTTTAAAATCAGCGTCAAAAGCATGTTTAGATATCAAAAGCTGGGTACAACAGTAATGATAGGATTACGCACCACATCATCACTTACCATCAGGTGAGATAGTGGTCAAACGCGAGCCTATCAATAATAAAAAAAAAAAAAAAACGCACTACAATTGAATCCAATACAAAGCCGTCAATTAATATTTTCTGTAAGTTTCAAATACTTTTCGGAGATATATTTTCATAGAAATACATGTTTGAAATCGTATGTTAGGATCATATTCGTGTTTTTTTTATCGAGTCTACGAATTTGTATCTTGTTTTGATTTTCACTCAGCAGTTATGTTCAATTTAAATAAAATGAATTTTTCATGGTGTAATGTCTCATATTTGCGATCTCATATTGCGTAAGTTCGAAATTGGTAAAACCTGCCAAGTGCTAGTAAAATGTAAGTGAATCGACGAGTTTTTCAGCAATTCTTTGTTTGAAAAATGTCTTTGTCTTTTATGGTCAGTGAGTTTTAAAACGCAGTGGATATTCTAATATTTTATCGCCAAAACAAACATTTGGTTAGAAATAAACACACACATTGTACATCTGAATTGTTCCATCTCATTCGTTAATATCACTTCAACATTTTACTTTTCTTTTGTTACCAACAGTTGTAAAACAATTGTAACTTCTATTACTAAAGTCTACTTCACTAAATCAATTTTATTAAGTAACCAATCAGATCAGTTTCAAGTAGACTACTGCTGAACGTAGGCTTCTCCCCAAGTCACAACACCATATCCTCCGCAAACCGCATTGAGTCTGTCCCACCGGCCATTGTGAGTCCGTCAGACTTTACTTTATATAGAAATCCAAGTTTATTATCAGTAGCATCCAATTGTCCATCTTGTCTATGTGAGGTAACATCACGATGATGCACCAAGTTATTGAAAACGTACACCTTTTAAGTCTTCACTATTGTTACATTATGGTTTTGCTTTGCTTTTACATCCTGAACAAACATTCCATTGATATCTGAGTTTTCTTTTACAATTCTGTCATTCTTAATACAGAAAGGCTTAACAATGAGAGAATTGTAAAAGCTCTACTTTTATCAATGAGTCAAAGCATTATTCTAGACCAGCAGTTTCAAAATTAATAAGTTAATCATCTATTCCTGCTATATTTATTATAACAGAACTGTAGAACTACATACCATGAGAAGCGAGTTTAACATCAAAAATAGCGCATAAATTCAAAATCCTTCCTACTAATATTATAAATGCGAAAGTTTGTGAGTATGGATGTATATTTGATCCTGGATCTTAATGAAATTTGGCACAGAGCTAGATTATAGTCTGGAATAACATAGGATTTTTTTATCATCACGCGGGCGAAGCCGGAGGCGCTAGCTAGTCTGATTAATAATATTGTGAAGATGATCTAAGCCATGGTCCGTGATGGTTTCTTCAATGCTTATTCCACGGGTTATAAATCTTAACACAATTTTCAATAGCAAGTTGCTCTCAATACAAAGTCACGCTCGTTCACGCCAGGATGACATTGCGGGTGAATGTCCTCTTGTTTGTCGTCGGATTGTGATCTGCACCGTTTTTGCTCAGCATCCGTAACGTTCGGGCGAATCGTACGTGATTTGGTTGTTGCTAAAACGGCTTTGATAGATTGAAAAAGTTTTGATTTGAATGTAGGTTGGGTGGCAGAGGTCTCCCAAATGGAGATCTTTAGAAGCAATGTTTTTAGGGTTCTGTTGCCGGATCGGAGCCGAAAACGTGGGCTACGTTTTCGTAGCCAAGCCAAAAATCAATTAATTATATATATATATAACAATATATTAACTTATAGATTTTCCCTGTCCGTTACCAGAAAATTGGTAAGTTGCTGTCTCCTATGATTCGCTTCATAACGCTTCACCCTCCATACATGCAACTGAGTTACAAAAAAGAAACCGGTATGTGGGCTGTCTTTTAATAGGTCTTTCTAATATGTACTTTTTTTCGTAAATAATGTATATTTATAATATTTGCTTTTTAAGTCCCAAAAACGTGTAAACTTAGTTCAAACAAGATTGAAATTTCGTTTCTGAGATATGGGTCTTTTTCGTCAGCCTGCAGTTGTAACTTAATTTTTATTACGATACTATGACGAACAATTTTTTTTTTGGATTGAGTGTAAATTTACTTTAAATTTGGATGAGCGTTAAAAATATTGTTATTTGTTTAGTCCTACGGAACCCTGTGTGTACTTATGTGGCCGGTTTTTATGTAACGCATTTCGCGTGTCAATCTGAAAAGTTTTTCACTGCCTAAACCATTTTATCCAGACTATTGAAAGTAAAGCCTATAGCAAGGTATCAGTAATTGTCCCTTGGTCCAAAATTTTCTTTGCAATTTCCTCAAGCAACATGTGACCTAATTATATCGCTGATTTAAATAGGTATTTACCTACTTTTATTCCAGATTTCTACGGTCTAAGATGGGTCTCTAAATGTCGTTTTAAATACATTTGATATTCAGTAAATAAATGATTTGTTAAAATGTTGTTAATAATTTAGAGTAACTTTCATCAGTTATCTTGCTATAGAGTGCTTCATTGCAATATGCTAATGGGCAAACATATAAGAGATGATGGGTTTTTTCGTATTTTATATCATCATCAAATAAACTACCCCGGTCTGGGAGGAGCGGGGGGAGAGTGTCAGGAGAGTCAGTCAGACTTTTAGTGAATAAAATCCACCATCCATGTTCCTTTTTTGACAGTTTGTGTTACGGGCCGCAGCTTCTCTTTCGAACATCCCGCAACCCCCGGCTAGAGCGGGTAGATGTACGTTGATACCACTAACAAATAAGTTTCTTTGAGGGTAGATACAGACAGCATGCCATTCAACGGTATAAATATTCATAACCGGCGCAATCGCATGCTTCGTTTTAAGTAAATTGTCGCTGAAAAAAGTCGTCGCACACTCGTCTACTTCCCATACTTGTCACACCGTTTCCCACTGTTTACTATTTCCTGCAATGCGTTGATTTCTAACGTTTACACACGGAATAAACAAGGTGTTATAGGTCCCTTCATGAAGCAGTCAACCAATTATTCCATATAATTAAGTTACTTTACGCAACAATTGTTGCTGGAAAACGTTTTCCTTTTTGTGTAGGATACAATAAAACGCATTTAAAACATTATGCCTCATCACAATATTTTGTGGAATAGTGCTAGGGTGATAGAGGTTGCGGGTTGTTCAAAAGAGATACCGCGACCAAAGAACACGAAGGGCTAATGAAAGAACATGGATGGGTTTTAGTCAGTAAAAGTCTGATAGGTACTCTTGCTCGCGCAAAGAGCGGGAAAAGTTATTATTATTACACATCTGACGTAAAGTTTTAACAGTAAAAACGAGGAGATATACTTTTATAAAAAATAAAAAAATAAACTTGTGAAGCCTTTGACTTTCAATATCTCCGTAACTAGCTCCCAGGCATGGTCTAAAAGTAAAAAAAAATGCAAAAACGAGGTAAATAAGTTCGGTTTTAAGGATCTTTTCACACCCATTGTGCGGTATAAAGGAGACGGCACATTGATAACAATATCATATTGTATGTTATGACTTAGGAACCAAAACCAAGTGGATGACAATGAATTTACAAGTGGAAATATCACATTAGCATAAATACTGACTGGTTTTCAAGCCTAGTGCAACTATAAACGCCATTATTTTATTAACTGTCAGTTAGAAATAAAAGCACTAATTTAAATTTCGATCTGTTATTCTCTTCACTCATTACCGGTGATTTGAAATTGGAACGCAATTGTAAATAAAAAAAATAGTAGGTAGGCTCGTATTTGTTTTAGAATAAAACTACGTTCTTCTGGAAGTTCAACTTTTCGTTTTGATATTTTGGAAAACATTATAATGTCTACCAAAACCAATTCATTTTCCTTTTATTTAATAGAACAGTACGGTAACAACTAAAATGCGGTTTGACCTATTGTTAAATCTCGCAGCACGAAAACAATAGGCAATCTACGAAACGGTATCCAAACGGCACAAATCTTTATACCATTAAAATCACAAACAACAAAGAGTAATATCCGATAAAGGGTCAAGCTTACCTGCAAACCAACTCCGCTAGTACCGTTAACACTGTACACTCACACTTAACCACTTTAAAAAAACAATTAGACGAAGTAAAATCACGACCGCCGACCACCGGTTGCGCCAACCGACTACAACAACTTCACATTCGCGGTTGGAGCTGGCTCAGATAAGTGAATCTAGATAGTGCAGTAAGGTAAAAGCGGATAAAGGCGAGCACACACGAGTTCACTGACGTTGATGGAACGTAGTAATATTGAACGAACCATGACGACGATCTAAAGCTTCGCATAATTTCTAGGTCAGTTCACTTTGTTTTGTTTCAGTTAATTCGTAACTGAACTAGTAAGAACTTTAAGATGCATTTTTTGTCGAAACAGGATTTCTTCTTTGTCGTGTAGTTAGTGCTTAACGTGGTGTTTGTTATTATGCCGCCTATGGGCCTCTGAGTTGGCATAGAATGATCAAGCATGATTCTGAATTCAAATGTGACAGATCCAAACTAATCTGAACTCGAATTATGATTATAAGCACATATTTGAATTTAGAATAGAACTTATTAGTGTTGTGATGCAATACTGAAATACCATTAAAATACGTTTTTTTTTAATTCTTAATACAAAACCATTGTAACGAATTGGAAATCTGTGTGAAATGTTTCGGTTTTGAATGTGGAAACAGTTACAACCTCTTCTAAAAATCGGGTCTTAGAATGGTTCTCAAATCTCACGTAACTGTATTTGCGTTCAAATAATTGAAACAGCCTGGCATCAATATTTATTTTACTCGTGAGTAATTGGCTACATTTATTAATTGTACTTCTAAACTGTAATCTTATTTTGTAACTGTTTATTTTATACAACTGTAGTAATTGATATTGGTATTGTAGTAGGCACCTAATCCGATTGTGCTGTTTTGGCCCCTATGGGCTATGAGTATAACTGTAGTCTAGCATTAATTAATTGTGCATCACGCCATTAATATACCGTATCAAAGGTGATCAATTTAAAAAAAAAACTTATTTCCATGTACCAGTATCGCAGGAAATATTTATTTAAAAAAACGTTGGAGTAGGTAACTAACTCAAAAAATAAAAACATTTGATGAGGTCATACAAAGAAACCGAAAACGATGGTTTTTCTCATTAGACTTTCAAATTAGATAACTTCATTCATCTTTTCTGGTGTCATCGATACACATAAGATTGCAGCGGTGACTTATAAATACTTGCTAATTCTACGATCTTGAAGAGACGTAAAATACGGAAAAACCGCGTATCCATTGACATTTTTTTACCTAATTTTAAGCCCAGTTGCTAATCCAAGGTAGGTAGGTACTACGACGGCACATCAACCTACAAAAAACCATTTTAACCTGATCGGTGTGCGATCCGTAGTAGAGAGATCAGGTTATAATTGTTTAGAATAGATTGACCTGCCGTCGTGTGTACCTATTGTAAATAGTTTAAAGAAAGATATTGCACAGTTTGCCTCGCCATAACATCACGTACTTTTCTCTTACCCACGTCGACCACCACGGTCGATGACTTGCCCGTCTACCGTAACAGCTTTGAGTAAAACATGATTCTTCAAGTAGGTAAAAAAAGTGTTCATAATAATTGTCCTGCCTTTATTACATTCATTCTCTACTTTTCTATTAGTCGAATCTCGTGATTTACCCCATTTCTAGCCATTTTTCACACCGTCTATCAATCGGTAAAGAATATTAGGGGTAAAAATAAAACGTACCTACATAATATTCTCGCAACACTATAATTTAAAACAAAATGGGAAATTCTAAATTCAATTATCTCCGATAGGAATCGATATTTGGATGATTTACTATTTAGTGTAGGTACAAAATAAAAAATAAGTTATAGGAATTCCAAATACCTCAAATTAGTTTTTAAAATTCGAACCAATGAAAATTATTCTTTGATAAACCACATAAGCAAACCTTTGGGAATTCACCTTTTACAACTGATGCATCAAATCGACAGCGTGACGTCATGGCAGAAGACAATATAGGTAATGTTCGTTCTAAGTGAGCGCATTGCCACAAGGCTTAGACCATAGATCATATAAGAAAGTATTTTTGATTATATTTCTATGGTGGAATAGTTTTAGCTAAAGGAAGCGAAGCAAAAAATTGTTCCCAGACAGAAATATTCTCTTTTCTTCAAGATTTCTTAATTCCTTTAAAATAACAGTAATGCGAAGGTATGTGGACAATGTGTTTTGGAATGTTTTGAGTATGACTTCCGTTGGGTCCAAAGTGGAGGAAGAACTTGTTTCTTTGGCATCAGGCAATTTCTAAGGCAAACTAGGGGCGCGAGGTTACAAAACGGAAAGCGAAAAATAGTATAAACAAATAAAAGAATACCCATACTATATTATTATACGTTTTTATTTATAAAAATATTAAAAAAAATATTTAGATATTTGTATGACCTACAGATGGTTGTTCGAAGTCTGGCTGTTTGTGTATGTGAGTGAGAGTGAGTTTAAATGTTTATAAACGCACCCACGATACAAGAGAAACTCCTAGAGTGAGGAAACATAAAATAAAAGAATTTATATAGATTTATTTATTATTACTATTATATAATTACCGAGGGTAAATTTCTGTGTCGTGGGTGCCAGTGTGTGTGTCTTTTTGTGTATGTCGTTTTCGCATCCGTGACCTTTCCAGGCTTTCCACCCTGTAAGTATAGCATTGGCATCAACGACATGAAAACATAAGAAATGGCGGATATTATGAGCATAACATAAACACAGTTTCACAGGTCACAAGCTATTAAACTCATTGTATTATGAGAAACGAGAAAATGTTCCGTCATCGCGTGCGTACGCGCACTACTATTTGCTGGAGATTGACGAAGAATCTAGTTGACACTGTTTTATGTATAACATGGTTCTATTGAGATACTGTTGAAGGCAGAGGCTCTATATTAAGTGAAATTCTGGTAGTAACGATTATGGAAATGTCAAAAAAAAATATTGGATTGACATAAGCTACAGATGGTTGGTTATCGATTATACCGACGGGTTGCAAAGACATGACGTGCACACAGTCATGACTAAAAAAACCCAACCAAGATGGAGTCAGTCTTCGACCGAGGGTTCCGTACAAATTTTCGTCATAAACAGCAATAGCTTTTGACTACGTAGACTAAGACAGTAGATACTTTTGCGCAAAGGGACTACATAATTGAGTATATGGTTTAAATTTCAACTTGATGCCTCCCCGTGTTTTCGAAATAAAAGGTTTGGACAGACAGACAACAAATTGATACTATAAGGGTCCCGCTTTTTTGTTTTTGAGGTACGAAACCCTAAAAATATACAAGTAAAGCTACCACGGCTAATCAAATATTTACAAAAACAACATTCAATAACAAAGGAATCTCACAAAATTATCAACAGAACATTGTTTTCAAATATGATTTTTATTTATTTATAGAAAATTCACAAAGGTATTTGTTTTGTAAACAAATCTGTAAAAAACTAAACTGCAGAACAATTTTTCGGCAGCATTACACACACTATTTTCCAGAATACAATTTAAAATCTTATTTAGTACATAATAAATAACTTGACTAATATTATAAATGCGAATGTTTGTGTCATCCATCTTGATGTATGGACGTATGGATGTATTTGTTTCTTAATCTTTCACGTCAAAACAACTGAACAGATCTTGATGAAATTTGGCACAGAGGTAGATTATGATCTGGAATAACACGTAGATATAGATACTTATCTTTCGTACATAATAAATTAACTAGAAGCTATCAAAAAGGCATGGATTATAATTTGAGTAAGAAGAAATATCCAGATTTAATTCAGTGTACTCATGCTTTTCGAAGAACGAGAGTATCTTACCGACGACTTCCATACTCCTGGCCTCAACTGTAAAATTCCTAATAGAAAAAACTTAAAACAGTTTTTGCCCAACCCTAGAATCGAATCAGGACCCCTTGCTCTGCAGCCAATAAGCGAGAGAAACAGAGCAATCTAAATCTAGCTAAGAAATATATAATAACCATGTGTTACAGTTTACTCAGTGTAGGTTGCAGGTTGTCCTTACAAGTTTATGAGTAATTAGTTAATTACCTAAGTTTTCTTAGAACATTGATTGATCGTAACACAATGGCAGTGACTTGCTAATTTCTATTCTATTCCTAAACACCACATGTTTATAAATAAAGACTTAAATATGTCATGATAATCCATCTTTTTTAATGCTTTGACGTTAGCGTAGACATATAAGATGTTGGCCAGTAATTTTAAACCACAGACAATAATGCGAGCAAAATGTAACAAACCACAGCGCCTGACCTCCGCCACTTAAACACCTTTCCTGTAAATGTTTGAAATCGGGAATCCCTATGCGTTAACAAAAACAAAATATTCCTCAAGCTCTCTCTGTCTTCGCAAACAGGGCTACCAAACTGTACCTAATTAAAATGTTTACTTCACACGTTGGTTTTAGCTCCAGAAAAATTATCTATCCATACGATGCTTTAACAATAGATTCATCACTTTTAAGTTGATCCCAGAGGACGTATTTAAGATCCATGTCTGCCAGAGGTTTCAAGAAGGTGTGAATTGGAACCTTCACCAGGAACGAAGAAGATAGGAGAAAATATATAATTGACTTTCAATTAACCACTCAGCACGACAGGATTTTGACATATGACACATCAGCTGAATCGGTGGGGTGACGCGAATTGTCATGAAATTCAAGAATTTTCATCCATTTACAGCATTCAATTTTGTTATTAAAAATAAGTTACCGGGGCTGTTTCATATGATAAATTTGAGGTTTATATTACCAAAAACCTCATAAGGTCGATAAAACGGCGTCAATCTATTGTAAAATGTGTGTAAAATACATATTATTACACCCTTCCAAAAATTAGGTACTTTAAAAACGCTGTAAATAATGCTCATACACAAGACAACCCTTTGATGATAAAATCGGAAATCCAAAATAAAAACATTGACATTCCATCTGCATTCTTATTTTTGCCATTAAACATATCAATTCAAAATAAAACACGATACAAATCTCGACAAATAATACTAAAAACTGTGTTGCAATATGACATTTCTTAGTGCTGTAATCTAAGTTTCATCATTACGATTAAAAAGTTGCATTCAACCTAATCGATAATCGTTATCGAGTAAACTTTAAAAAAAAGTTTTGGGACCATTGAGGAATTTACCTATGGAGATTGCATATTATTCTACTATTGATATTATAGTTGTTCAAATATCTATGATATGGATAAGAAAAGAAAGACAACAACATTTTGTCACGTGCTTTTTTGTTATGCTATAATTATTTTCTTATACCATTTCTTACGCCATTTTTGTAGGAGGTCATGCTAATTCTGTAGGTAACTAGTCACGCACCCCAGCCGGCACAACCATACCGTACCGCACCTAAAAAGCCATGCCTCCGCAGTAGAGCCTTGTTTTAGACGGACAGAGACTCCGCACACATCGGGGCCCTAAAATATTGATATAGACACCCGACGCCCGACGCCCGATGCCTGTCGCGGCTTGGATTGAGGAGCGCCTCACTTCCCCCGCTCTAGACGAAGCGGGGGGGAGTGTCAGGGTTATGCAATAGAAGGAGCATGGGTGGGTTTTAGTCAGTACTAGTCTGACACTCCCCCCCGTTCTGCCGAGAGCGGGGGAAGTTATTTGACGATTTGCCACCCAAAAAAAAAACCCCGGTACACGACATCAAGAAAAATCTAGGTTCATAATTGATGGAGGTTGTATATCTACATGACAGTGATTTAATATTCGAGTAAAAACTAATTATAATATGTCACTTGAACCTGTTCCGTCAAGGAGAAAAAGTCGTGGATTATTCTATTAAGTGTGCTGTTAATAAATGTGTTCGATCCAAATAGCCTTTTGATTTCAACAGGTTATGGGCCCAGCCCCAGGCTCCAAAAACGCCTAGAAGCTAGAACACAATACATAGGTATCTTAAAAAGTTGTCAGTTGTAAAATTGTTCCGTCAAGGAGAAAAAGTCGTGGATTATTCTATTAAGTGTGCTGTTAATAAATGTGTTCGATCTAAATAGCCTTTTGATTTCAACAAAAATGGACTCATTTTGAACCAGGAGTTTTCTTGGTGTCGTGTTTCCATCTTAATTGTGCTTCCTCTATAGGCCATTTTTACCCCAAGGCTTCCACTCCAAGAACACTTTGGCCTACGAGCCACTTTTTAGGAAAGAATGAATACGCTTTTTAAATAACCAATCCAACCAAACAATTTTGTCGAACAAATGTAATTTATCTTAGCTGATTTTTTTAATGTGCTTACCAAGATCATAATTGGCGCGTTCTATATTCAACCTTATTTATTTCTATTTGCAATTCACATTCAAATAGTAGGTACAAAACCAAATTATTAATAAAATAGCAAATAAACATTTTAATATAAATTTGAACAGCGAGCGCATTCCTTTTTTGAATTTTTATCTGAAAATAAAATTGGCGCGAATTTAGCCATAGATCAGTTTGTACTGTTTGTTGTTGAATCGGTTTTAGTGGCGTTAAAAATATTACAATCAATATTTAGTATTTTACACGTAATACAAAATTATTTTTTATTTTCATCTATCAATTTCTGATATTCCTTAATTTAATTATTCGAGTTGATTGACTTACAAAAAAATAATCGATTGAAATAATCGCATTTACACATCACAAAATTTAAAAAAAAAAATGGACGTCAATTTCGACAGTGAATTTAGTAGTGGTTATGAATATTCCGTGTTATTGGTCCTATTATTGCAAATTACGATAAGATCTGGGCATTGTCATGCTATTTATAATATTAGAAATGATATTTGTGTCGGTTGTTATAGAATCTATTCGTGAATATATGATATAACGTGGAATTAAAAATGTAAACAAGCACGATTGGCGCGAAACTTCGACTTTAGATTTCAAAATGTATCATTACCACTGCTAATATAAGTTCAATTACGAATGATTTCTTCACGTAATAAAAGGACACGTAAATCATGCTCAATAATGTGGAGTTTAAATGTCCGAAAACCTATTTTTTTATGATTTTTAGCGTCGACCTACACTGCCATCAAAATGGCGATGATCGTAATTTACACATTTGGTTTTTACAAGACTTAATTAAGAAACTTCCTCAATAATTAAAGAACTTCTAACGACGTTTACATATGAGTTTTTTATTCTACTATCTTAATGAATCCACACCCATATTATTTATTAACCAGAAAATAAAATATTTACAAAAATAATGAGGAGGTCATATGACTTAAATGTCCGACCCCTTTCGGGGCCAGTACCGAGCCAGCGGAGGTTTGAATGTCGAGCCCCCGAAGGGGTCCGTACCGAACTATACGGTTAAAATCCTATAACTTCAGAAGGCAAGTTTATTGGGAACTTTGATACCAACTCAGGGTGAAGGTATTGACTCACAAACCGTCACCACGTACTCAAGACACTGTTTCTTCTGTATATGTATATAGAAAATACGACAAAACACCAAAAATATTCTTTCAAGACTCATTAAAAATGGCAAATTATATAATTTTCTAATAAACATTGTTTAAGATTTCATCACAGGGGTTATTAGCTTATTTATAATATTTACTTTACAATTAAATAAGTATTTGTTAATAGATAACATACAAACAAAGATAGTAGAAAGCATGACATGTGTGTTGGATTGTAAGCAGTAAATGGCAAATTTTCGCGTATGACGCAAAATTATTTAAATGTTTGTTGTTAGTTTAAGCAAATAAGTGATTTAATGATTTGATTGTTCTATCAGGAGGTACAGTGATATGATGCGTAGGTTGACGAGAAAATATTAGATATTCATTTGTTATCTTTTGTGTACATATGTCTGGCTTCCGGCTGCGAATATAAGTCATACCTTTTTACAATGGGAAATCATCAAATAACTTTCTCCGCTCTGGGTGGAGCGGGTGGAAAGTGGCAGACTTGTACTGACTAAAACCCACCCAGTTTTCTTCTATTGCCCTTTATTTTCCGGAGCTGCGGTATCTCGAACAACCCGCAAATAAGTTATACCTTCAGTAGTCTTCTAGTTAACCTCGTCTTAAATGGTTTTGCTGTCCCTTAAACCCTGACACGACACATTATTTTACACTAGCTGTTCCACGCGGTTTCACCCACGCTGCTCAGCACCTGTTGGTCGTAGCGTGATGTTATATAGCCTATAGCCTTTCTCATGAAATGGACTATCCAACACTAAAATAATTTTATAATTCCGACCAGTAGTCCCTGAGATTAGCGCGTTCCAACAAACAAACAAACAAACAAACTCTTCAGCTTTATAATATTAGTATAGATAACCTCTGAAAAGACATGATGGTGTCAAAGTAACCATCTCTGATTTATGGTAAAACTACCTTTTGCCCGCGGCTTCGCTCGCGTTAAATTCGGGGTAACGCAGTTCCCCTTTCCTGATTTGCAAGTATCGCTACCTGTAGTTTTTGCCCTTGCGCCTTACTTATTGTATTAGCAATGCTAAGTTTTCCTTTTTTCCCTCTTTCTCCCTCGTTTCTAACTTTTATCTAAAAAAAAGTTGTTAAAAAATATCCGTCTCTAGAGTCTCAACTATCTCTGTACCGAAATTCATCAAAATCGCTTTAGCCATGTAGGCGTGAAGACGGAACAAACAAACAAACTTTCGCTTTTATAATATTAGTAAGGAAGATACTTGGCAGGACTATGAACAGCAACATCAGCCTGTCGTTAACCACGTTAGCCTCTTTACCAAGCTGTGCCACAAGACAAGAAACAATGTCTACTGACTTCGCGTCCTGTCTGACACCTTTTCTAAAGGTCGTGGGTCCGTCTAGTTGGTATAATCAAAGCAAAGTGTAAAATACCCTGACTGGATTATTTCCAGTCTTGACGGGCAGGGCATTCGCTGAACAAAAAACGCTTTTAAAGTTCATATAAGCAAAGACAAGACGATAGACAACCCTACAATTCACATAACAGTGATAATTACAAACGGGCAACTCCCACTTCGAAACGATGTGCGTACGTCAAAGATGGCGGAAAATGTTTGATAATCCTCAAGCAAAGATGTACTTAAAAGAGTAGTTACAAGTTGTCTTAAAACTTTCCGAAAGAATCTTGCACCCCTTGACCTCCTAACAAGTCCTTTTTAGTTTTAAAAGATTCTTGCCTTCAAACTTGTAACCTTTATGGTTGTGGTCCAAGATGAATCAGTGAATGACAATGTAGCTTTCGAAGAGCAAGTTTTTTTATTATGTAAATTTATTGAAAGACTTATAAAACCAAAGAACGTTTTAATTATTAAAAAAAATATTTGATTGCTGAACAAGCACAATCAGTGTCATCCATCCAATCAGTGAAACGAGTATTTTTAATTCGATGTATGTTTTACGTTATCTTGACACATAGACTCATATCCAGAATAGAACTGAAGTACTTAGCCGACTTCCTTGCCGAGTTGTCTTGCCTAGTCTAGAAGCACCGATGGCTTGTGATGCAAACAAGTCCTTCTTTTTCTTTGCGGGTGAGAATCATCGAATAACTTTGCCCGCACTGGGAGGAGCTGGGGGGAGGCTCACACTTTTACTTCCTACCTACTCATTTTCCTTCTTTTGCTCTTTATGTTCCGGGACCGCGTTAGTCAGCTAACCTTTACTCACCATCCACAGGCCCGCATCTATGGTGGCCAGGAGTCGTCTTCCGCGGCGGCTGGGTTGGTTGGTAAATTGAGTGCGTATCGACAAGCGTAGCATGGCAAATATAGATGGACGAACTTTGAAAAAGGGCTGGTACTGGAAGAGTTGGTGGTGGAAAGGTTATTGTTACCTTCAGTTTGTCCAAGAGGGAATTGCGATTGGCTAAATTGATTGAACTTCATTGCATTGGACTCCATTATTGGCCAATAAAATGTTCCGTCGTAATCAGAGGTAAAAAACCACTGTACAATTACAATTGTGCGAAGTCCATAATTGGCTGAAAACCATAACAACACGTTTATTAAATGCAAACAATAATTTACAAGCGTAAAATACAGATAACAACAGTTGTAAAGATAAGCATGCACATTATCCCATCTATTATGATAACATCATGAGCAGTTGTCATTAAAACTATTGCGTAGGTACTTGTGTAAAGATCTTGAAGATATTCATGTGCTTCAGATAGTTATTCAAGCTGGTGTTTTTTTACAGTTTCAGTAGATACATAACTGAGTTTTAACTAATACTTACATTGTTTTACTTTATTATCTTATCAAAGGAGAAGGAGCTCGTGGCTGCAGCATGGCAATAGCAGCCGCTCGGGTCGATCTTTAGATTAAGCCTCGCTTGCCTAGGTTGCTCTGTGACCCATCCACCCGTTACATACCGAGTTTCCTCCGTGCCTCGGAAAACACGTTAAGCTGTTGGTCCCGGCTGTCATTTGTAGATCTTTGACAGTCGTTACAGATAGTCAGTATCCCGAAGGTAGCCCAGTACTAACTGGGTAATGGAGGTCAGATACGCAGTCGCTCCATGTAATATACTGGTATTCAGAAGCATCCGGTAAGACTGGAAGTCGACCCCAACATAGTTGGGAAAAGGCTAGGCAGATTATGATATCATACCAAAGGATGTATTACCATTCCTAATCGCTTAAGAAGGGGTTACATAAGTAGTATGCATCTGAGCCCGACATGAGAGTAAACCAAACAAGCAATGTTTCAGATTAGCTCTGATGGCCTAGATAAAGTAACATTCTATGTGTGATAAGGATGTTGGATGGGGAAGTAAAAAATGTATAACTATAGATACTACCAAAAAGTTCTAAAATATATATAGCTACAGATGCTGCTAAAAAGTCTGAACTTCCCCTCTGTGGGCGAACCGGAGGGGAGTGTCAGACTTGTACTGACTAAAACCTACCCAAGTTCCTACTTTTGCTCTTTATGTTCAGGGGCTGCGGTATCACTTTTGAAGAACCCGCAGGCAATGGCCCTGACAGGCCCCTCTGTTTTGCTGAAATATAACTGGCGTAGGCAACGAAAGTTAAAATCGTTCAAAGCTTATTTTAAAATGCTGCGTACAATGCAAATCTACAAAACATGTTTTTTTTTATAACGTCAACATTAGCGTAGCAATTTAACAGAAACCAAGTAATATTAGTGGAAGAATACATCTTTCCTCAAATAGTAATGTGAGATTAATCTACATTGTGACGTCAAAGAGACGCGTGCGCACCTACACTACATCAATCATCGCATACAAATGAATATGAGGAAGGAAAGTGAGGCTGGAACAAATCAGTGGAAAATAATGAGGAAAAAATGTAATGCAGCTGTCTGCGTCTATTTTAAGCTCAGTCTAATGAACCAGTATTTGCATTCCCCTTCCCCCCCACCCTCGTGTACCATAATGTTCAACAAAGGTCTATCAATGCATATTTGTATCAGTTGGCATAAAATTTTACAATGAAATGGTATGCTCCCGAAATTGATAATTATTAATAATAAAACGGACTCCGACAAAACAGCTGTTTTTTTTTAAATTCCTACCTTTACCGCGTCGTATTCCACCCTGTAAAAATAAACGAGATTTAAAATTTATAAAGCGTGAAAACGTCTACGAAATTGTAGTAATTTAGGTATGACGCTCGTCGTCCTTCGTATTGCCAGTATCTCTGTTCGTTCAAAACTTGGTCATTTCCATGATGTCGGCTGGCGTAGCGTAGATATCCCTTTGACTAAAAATAACCCGACTGCGTAAAAAATAACCCTAAATAAAAGCTGAAAATTAAAAAAAAAACCATTTCAATCCATTACTGTATAAGAAAGCAATTCAATTCAAATTACTGCTAGGTACAGTAGAGACCCTAGGATGATGATTCTAGATTATTTAAGGGGTTCCGACTGTTTTTAATTAATTTTATACACACACTACACGTCTCTCGTTTTTGAAGTTTTTTTTAAACATAATATAATTTGGCGCCAATAATCCGCTTTTTACCCGACTGCGCACCGCAAAGGAGGGTAATTTTGTTTTGTTTTAAGTTTTTAAGAACGCTATGTCGCTCCCACAACTAAAACGAGTTTGTGAAAACACTTTAAATAAACGTCTATTATTTTAGTCCTATGAAGTCTGACAACAGTAATACAACACCAAGGTTCTTGTACCTATAACTTAATTGTCTTATAAAGCTCCAGCTCAATGCGGTGTACACCGTGTACAACTTCAACCAGACCGTTACTTCCTGTGCGTTACTGAAGTCAAGAAACTGTTCCGCTCAGTGAACAGGGCTCACTCATGCTCATGTGATGAAGAGGAACTTAGGAGGTAATTGTGTCTGACATTAAAAGCGTGGTGTATCCAAACGCAGTGACGCTTCGCATCTATATGAATAGAGGACGGTATAAAAACTTTTTTGCAAAAAATAAATGAACAACTTCAAATAAAAACATTTGAGAAGTCGAAAATAGCTTTCCTTACGAAAGTCGGTGACTTATGCCCCGTTCCAATAAATAAAAACATATTTTGACATAAGTATCATAGAACTTAATGTCAAAATACAACTATCCAAGTAAGCAAAACGAGTCGTTTTTCTTTATTGGAACGGGGTATAAGTTTGTTTCATGGTTTTGTTACCGACTTCCAAAAGCAAATAGGTTATTATAGAAAACTAGCTGTTCCACGCGAATCTAATACGAACGAAGTGAAGTGCAGTCATCAAGTATGTACACACGACGGCACATCAACTTTTACAAAACCATTTTGACCTGATCTCTTTACTACGGAGTGAGATCTGTGGTAAAGAGATTAGAAGGGCTACTATGACATCTTATAGCAATTCTTATTCCACTGAGAGAAAGAGATGGTGCTAGACACCCTGTATAGCTCTGTCTCTTTCCCTCAGTGGAATAAGAATTGCTTTAAGAGGTCATAGTAGGGTAGCAGGTTATAATAGGTTTACCTGCCGTCGTGTGTAATTCAGTCAAACTAAAGACTGGCTCGTTTGTGCCAGATAAGTTCCCCATGTTTGCGTTATGTCTACGCCTTCGAAATAGATAATGAGCTGACATCAACCTTGTAGCAGCTACTGCCACCAAATTTTATGTCAGCCGTGTTAGTTAAACCTTAATATTTTTATCAAAATTGTTTATCACACAGATGACGTCTTATTTACAATTCTTGACCTAAATATAGGCAAGCAACTGTGAAAAACCTTCGATATATTATAATTATGGTGAAAACATCTCATATAATATGCTCTGTAACTTAGCTTTGTAAATAAAATGATAACAAAACATCGCATTTTATCTCAGAAGGTGCCAAATTACACATCATTCACCTCTGATTGACGTACCTACAATCAAAATCCTTACTTAATATAATAAAAGCGAAAGTGAATTTCTTTGTTTGTATGTTTGTTACGTCTTCACGCCTAAATGGCTAAGCCGATTTTGAAAAACTTTTTTACAATGATAGTTGGGACCCAGGAGACGGACATAGGCTTATTTTTTTTTAAAGTGGGATATTACGGAGAAAGAGGGAAGAAAAGGGAACAGTTAGCTTTGCTATTACAAATCAATAAGGCGCAAGAGCGAAAACTGCAAATAGCAGGTACCTGCAAATCAGGAAAGGGGAACTGTGTTACCCCGAATTTAACGCGAGCGAAGCCGCGGGCAAAAGCTAGTCTTTCATAAAACAGAATTATGTTTGCTTACATTTTTCCAAAGATTGGTTAATACGTCATTCTGATAAAATACCCAAGCATCACCCTCGTTTACCTGGATTATCTTTTTACAATGGATTAGTATTCTGTATGAGCTGTCTCCGGGGAAATGGGATAAACAAAATCATAAGTGTAAGCAATTGAATGACGCCATTTAAACGTTTACGAGTGTTCTGTCCCAACACGCTCATGGATTGTGTGAAAATGCTAGAATAGGTTAAATTAAACACTTTTGACACGGAAGATCCGAGTTAAAATTGTTTTTAACCTTTCCCATATTTGTTGACACTGTTTATTTACTAAACACTTCAAGCACAAAGTACAGAGGCCGACTTAATGCCATAGGCATGTTCTCTATCTAGTCAACCTTTGGTTGATGCAGAGATGAACTATACGTCTTAGTATCTACCTAAGTGTAAAACAGAAAAAAACAAATATTCCTACTAAGTACATGGATATAAATAAAACAAAATGTACACAGATATACTTAAACTGTTCACGTAATTTTAACTCTTCTATGAAGTAAGTTTATTCTTTTGAAGCAATTTCGCGATATAAATTGTTTCTAATAGTTCTGCAAGAATTTTTTAGTGTTTGACCTATACATGCAAAGGCCCAAATCTATATATATATAAAAATGAAACTCGTTTTCCGTTGTCACGACATAGCCTGAAAACGGCTTGACTGATTTGGCTGTTTTTTTTGTAGTTTTCTAATACACAGAGTATTAGAAAACAGTATAAAAAAACAAGGTTCTTACGGAAAAAAATATTAAGAAAATCTCTCAGAAAAAAAATAAAGCAGTGCATCAAAACGCTAAGGCGGTACGAAGTTCGCCGGGTCAGCTAGTTCAAGATATTTTGTATTACTTATATCAGGTTCTTCTAATCATCTTCTAGTTTCCAGTCTAGTAGCTAAGTACTTGGTTCTTCTATATGATATTCACATATGATATGACGAAGGACGGCCATTTTTACGCTAAAATTAGAACGTTTTGAATTGGTCTTTTCCTATGGAGAGAACCGCCAAGAAGTTCGATGACCATCATCAATTTCCTATCCTAGGAGGTATCAATCTACCTGGGATATATACCTACCTATACAGATACGAAGGTACCGCTGGGCGACTGACTAGAATCGATATATATATACAGTGAAACCTGGATAAGTGAGACTTGAAGGGACGAGAGAATTAGTCTCACTAAAAGAGGTATTCCACTAACCCAGGGTCTCCACTAACAGAGGTGATTCAGGGCCAAGGTGTCGGGACCTCAGCATGAGGTCCAGTTATGGAGGTTTCTCACTTACCCAGGTCCCACTTAACAAGGTTTCACTGTATAAGAAAGTCGTATTAGTTGCACTATTTTTAACTCAAAAACGTTTCGACAGATTTGGCTGACAATTGATGGGGATGTAGCTTAGAACACGGATACGACATAAGATACTTTTTATCCCGTTAGATAGGGTGGGTAGGGTAGAGTTATAAGGTGCATTGCATCGTTTTATAGGTATGTATATAAAGAAAAACACTCCAACTTTGCTGGGTACCTATACCTATGATATCTATCAGCATTGTTTCAGCACCTAATTCTAAAATGCAGGGCGTTCCCTTTAAGAGCACAAATAATAATATTATTTAGTCATTTATTTCTGTGATTTGTCCCGTAACTGAATCTTAATTAACTAAAACTGTTTGCGTGAGTAACGCAACCCAATGAGTAGTGTTAGGAGCATTCGGGGAAGAACAATGTGCGAGGCATGCGTGGCAACGTAATTACTACAAAAATCCTGTTTTGACGAGTGGGGGGTACTTTCCCGTTGTACTCGTATTTGGCACACAGATGTGGTAAAGTCAACTACGTGTGGTCTATAAACTATACTAATATTATAAAGCTGAAGAGTTTGTTTGTTTGTTTGAACGCGCTAATCTCAGGGACTACTGGTTGGAATTGAAAAATTCTTTTAGTGTTGGATAGTCCATTTCTTGAGGAAAGCTATAGGCTATATAACATCACGCTACGACCAACAGGTGCTGAGCAGCGCGGTTGAAACCGCGTGGAACAGCTAGTGTTGGAATAAGATAAGCAGATACGCCGTTTGTTTGAGATGAGTTCATCAAATAACTTCCCGTTATCGGAGGAGCGGGAGGGAGTGCCAGACTTTTACTCACTAAAACCCATTCATGGTCCTCCTTTTGCCCTTTGTGTTCCGGGTATTACTAAATTAGTATATATTCCAGGCCGCGGTATTTCTTTCGAACAACCCGCAACCTAGCAGGGAAACAACTGCTTTTTTGGTGTCAAACCTTTGAGGATTGTAGTTTCAAATTAAACACGGCCGGCATACGATAAAAAAAGAAAGATTTATTTACTTTAGTAAGTCTTAATTTTAGCTCTTAGAATAAAACCCTAAGCGCCTCCCCAAGGCCGCAGGAAGATTTCGGCTGTCCACAAACTTCACGGCCAAGTAAAAAAGTGCTATCTGAAAATTCTTGGTGAAAATTCATAAAACACGCTGCGGCTAGCCCACTGAGACTAAGTCTAGAGGTTCCGCCACAGTAATGCACAGTCCATTGACTTACATTATGAACATAACAATCTGGTTCCTTACAAACCCAGCATTGTATCATCAAGCACTGAAAACCTGCCGATCTTTGAGGAACTTAGCCTGTATACCCATCGACACTGCGGCCCAATTCGCCTCCAAACGAAAGTACAATTAAAATTAATAACGACTATTTACAAAAAACAAAATCATTTCAAATAATAATTCCTGTCATTCTTTTTTTTACTATTTTCAAGACGAAATAGCAGTGAGTTAAACAGTTTTTCTTTTATAATTTGACAAATAGTATTTGGTTAGATTTGAAGACAATCTCTACATATCTTAGTAAAAAGGTATTATAAATATAAAAGTTACAATCAATTGTAGGCAACACATTAAATATTGCAGTATATAAGTACACAAAATAAAATAAGAAATCTAAATGCTGATGCATCTATCTACTTTACACAGTTTTCATATTATGCTTGGAAACTTTACATACAATTTATTTATTTATTTCAAAGACAATAGTACTTTTTATGAAAAACTTTTCCAAAGATGAAGCTATGTTATTTTTTGTACTTGCTTTTTGGCAATGACAATTTTCCAGAATGTAATTAGATGGTCGAGTGATGTAGTTCCCAAACAAACGATAGTTATATTATAATTTAAAAAATGATTTTATAAATCGCTCTTTAGTCAATAACATCGCACGGCCATCTTAACATATTAGTATTGATTATAGTTACAATCAACTAAATCACTGTACAATCAATACATTTAAATCTTGAAAAGAACAATAACCTTTTTTTTATTTATTTTTACATTAAGTGTTGTATTTTTTTCGTTGGAACTTTTTTTTACTATTTTTTTCTAGTAATGTTGAAAAAACAAACGAACAAAACATACACAAATAAAAATCCAAGGTGTCTTCTGTAGTAATCTTCGCAATATTTTAAACACCCATAACTTTTCAGAGTCCACTTACATAGAGGGTGTTCTAGAAAATATTAAGTGCAGTTCACCCATTTTTCTTACAACGATTTGCGATGTTATTAACCACTTCAGTTGTATATTGGATATTGATTGCGATTATATGGTCTCATCTTGTAGCTTGATAGAACTTGACGTGTGCTTGATGTTATTCCGATTTCCAATATATTTTATTCCTTTTTATGGTTGACTGCATTTTTCCGAATATTTTGCTGGACTCTTCCTCCATTCTCTTGATTGAATATTATTTCACATCATGTTTACTTTTTTTTCTTATTTTCCACATTTCAAACAATGTTTTAATTGTTTTTCTGCATAAATTCCATTCATTTTAATTTTCAGCTTCCTCAATTAACAAATAAATCATACGCCTCACGCGGCAGTAACATTCCACAGATTAAATGAGCATAAAATCTCCTTTCACTTATCCATAGATAAACTAGACGACAGGAAGTCATATTTTAACTAAAAAAATAGTTATTTCTCCGAACTACTATGTACACTGGCAATTTAAACTTTTTGTGTTCATTTGACGAAGGCTTCAGGGGGGATTTTCCCTTCTGAGTTTAGTTGTGTGAAGACGAACAGCGCTCGTTGGAAGTCCCATCCAGTTTGTTGTAGACAGCTGTAAACAAAGTTATACTACATTAATATCATAGACTACGAATCGACCAATAAATATATACATAACCAGTATACGCCAAGTTCTTATTATGCTGAGTCTAAAGCGATTCAAGTTATACTGGATCTGCATAGCTTGATATATCACCATGTGTACGTGTTCAACGTCATTATTACAGCTTTAAAGCTAGATAATTCAGCAGCTGTAAGATGATTTCAATCTCATTATCATTGGTGTGGTTAGTAGCAAAAACCTCTCACATAGCCATAAGCAATTCGGTCAATTGCGAACGTATGTTTACGCTTTATTGCACCTTCGGGGGATATTGACGTGCCACCATACGGCAATGCTGTCTCACTGTTGAACAAATAACTACCATTCTTTCCCCGTTATGATTCTTTATCCATAGCAGAATTAATAGTAACATCCCACAATAATGATTCAATATCCGAAGGGTTGGGCAGAAATGTAGTATCTACTTCTAGGAAGTTATGTTTAATTGCCATCCATGTGATGGAAATACCCAAGAACAATTTGCCCGACCTGGGTATCGAACTCAGGACATTGCAGACAGACATTGCACGTATATTATCCTACTAATATTATAAATGCGAATGTTTGTGAGGATGGATGGATGTTTGTTACTCTTTCACGTCAAAAAGGCAGTACGGATCTTGATGAAATTTGGCACAGAGGTAGATTATAGTCTGGAATAACACATAGGGTACTTTTTTTTTAGATATCACGCGGGCGAAGCCGCGGGCGCCAACCAGTTTGGAATATTACTATTAATTGCTACTTACTTGATACTCCAATGGTCGTTCATGCCGGTCTGTTGGCTGAGAGTGGCAAGCATCAGCTTCTGTGTTTCATCTTGCGATGGTTGTGCCACCATGCCTGGAGTTGGCGTCGGTGCCGGTGTAGGGGGTGTCGGCTCTACTGTGACTCCTGACGCGAAGGCTTTGTCCTCCTAGATTTTTAAAGAATTCGTTGAACAAACTGTGTTTCAATATATCGTAGAGCTGGTAATGATAAAGCTACCAAAGCAGGTTCTGGTCAAAGTTCATCTAAAGGTATTTACGGCACAATCTAGTTGTCTGATGTCACTTAATAGGGAAGGCACAGGACAAGTCACAATCACCTATATACAGCAGTCACCTTTATCGTTGTGGTTGGTAACCTGGTGACAGTTTTTATGCCACCCATCGGTCTATGGAATTGGCTTTACATGCCGCCGAGAAATATATGCATAGGCATACTGCTTTAGCAGGCCTGCCAGGGCCACTGCCTGCCGGGGTTGCGGGTTGTTCGAAAGAAATACCGCGGCCCCGGAACACAAAGGGCAAAAGAAGGAACCGCTTCACCAGAGTCGGGGTAGTTATTTGATGATATTCCACCCAAATTACTGACTTTCTCACGACAACAAAGCAAGTCTACAATACGAACATGAATACGAAAATAAATAAATTATAATAAATCCAAAAGGGCCACAAATCAAAACAATCAAATATATTATTGCAAAAATCGTTTCATATTTCTTTATATTTTTATATGCAAAAAAGACACCCAATATTCTCGCATAATAAATGGCCCAATCAGATTGCTGCCCTTTTTACATTTACACAATTTGTTTGACCAGCTATACTTTTATTATCTCCTGTACAAAAATAATATATCCCTGTACAATATAAATAAATATTTATTTTATATCGAAAATACTCTTTTATATATTTCCCTCACCTGTTCCTTAGTAGTATTAGTGATGAAGAGCATATCGTTGATGATGCAGAACCCGCCACCGGCGTTCGGCACGATCACGAAGGTGCGGTGGAACGAACGGACGGGGTTCCCGCTCGTCGTGGTCTCTTTGTAAACGCCGTTCATCGTCAGGATGATCATGGCGGGCTGTGGAAGGTAAGATGGTGTTAGGATTTTATATGAATGGCCTGCTGATGGGAGAAAACATGAGAATTACGTTCAAGCTCATCGATAATGTAATGTGTAGTAAGAAGGGTGTAAAAACACCCTATGCGAAGCCACAAGGTACTAATTCTCTCCGTCATTACGATATTTTTGGGTCCGTACTAACTAAAAGTACTAACAGAAAAAAAATGGAACCCTCATAAGATCTTTTTGTTGTCCACCTGTCTATCCATCAAGACCCTTTATCGCGGGAACACGTGAAAGTGTCGAGTTGAATGTATACTTAAATGCCTTGGAGCTGAGAAAAATCTACCCTCTAACTATACAGAGCCAAATATATGGCCGTTTTTGTCGCAAGTTGGTACGGAACCCACGGTGAGTGTGTCCTACTAGATAGACGTTACGTGGGAAGCTTGTCGTTCTAGCAGTGTACAAACTTTTTCAGTTCTTGTGTGTCTTCCCTACCTCCCCTACCCCGTTCTAATGAATTTACAATGTTTTGAGAGCGTAATATTAAGTTCTACCGTAAAACGAGTTTTACCCCAAAAAAAGTCGCTTCCCAGCAAAATATTGGCGTAGTTATTTAGTTTAATATACAACGGGCTGCAAAAATACATGGTTAGTACAGAGATAAAATCGTGTGAAACGAGAAATGCCATCTGATTCATTTCCGAAGACCTTGAACTCAAACGTTCACCGGAAAATAGACACTAAGGTATCCATGCAATTTGAGTACAATGGATGGTTGACGGCCCCGTGATAGATTCTTTACACCCCTTGTAGAATGGGCTAACATTTCCCTTCCAAATTTCCAATCACATAATATCTACCTAAACTAAATTCACTATTCTATGTGTGATCATGTTCTTGGATGACAACAGGTTACATAAAAGCCGTATGTGAAACAGCAGCCATCTACGGGTTCCATACCCATTTGCATGGCAATCAGGGGGTTCACTAAGGAACATCTATCAATATTTATGGGTGTCATCTCATCTATACTAATATTATAAAGCTGAAGAGTTTGTTTGTTTGTTTGAACGCGCTAATCTCAGGGACTACTGGTTGGCATTGGAAAATTCTTTTAGTGTTGGATAGTCCATTTCTTGAGGAAGGCTATAGGCTATATAACATCGCGCTACGACCAACAGGTGCTGAGCAGCGTGGGTGAAACCGCGGAGAACAGCTAGTAAATTCTTAAAGATGCTCCTTATAACAGAACTAACAATCAAATAACTTTAAATCAATTCCAAGATTCTGTTGTTGCTACTACAAATCCGTCGAAATTTATCAGATTTTGTCATAAACACAAAAATATGTACTTACAGTAAAAACAAGTAAATCAACAGCGAATCCCATCAGGTCGTGCGTGGTCTTCGGTAAGTCTGACAGGTACGAGACGACCTGTAACCTGCCCGCGCGCAGGTATCGCCTGCGGGATTCACGCTCCGTGATACGAATGATGTTACGGCTATTTGTGATGTAGGAGTTTAGTCTGGAAAAATATTTTGAATGCATAAGAGCTAAAAGGGTATCTTTTTGGCTGCTAAAGAGAACAAAAAGCATAATAAAAAAGCCGCTATGGTTTCAATTTGAACACTGTTGTATTTTTTTGTAAGGTAACATACTGATTCATTACTAGATAAATCCTTACTAAAATTATGAAAGCAAAAGTGAGTTTGTTTGTTTGATATCTCTTCACGCTTTAATGGCTAAACCGATTTTGATGAATTTTGGCACATAGATAGTAGGAAACCAGGAGACGGACATAGGCTTATTTTTTAAAATAAAGTGGGATATGAGAGAGAACGAGAGAAAGGGAAAACTTAGCGTTGCTATTACAAATCAATAAGGCGCAAGGGGAAAAACTGTAGGTAGTAGGTACTGTGTTATACCGAATTTAACGCGAGCGAAGCCGCGGGCAAAAGCTAGTCACTTATAAAACAAAAATTGGATATTGAACTACTACTACTACTCACAGTACTACTTACACTAATAATTCATTATGCTGTACTTCATGAAAAAACTAAATCACATAAAAGTTCTTGCTCATGTTTTAAACAGAACTATCAAAGGAAACAAACTATTCTCAAATCCATCTATTCATATGTTTCATATGTCGCAACATTAAGAACAAAATAAACTATTTTCATTAAATATTTAACATACCTTTGAGAAGTAGCATTACGACTATCATTCGTCAGATAACTTGCCGCCATAGACATAGTGGCATGTTCATGATAAGCCTCAAGCAAGGGTTGCCTTGACTCCGCATCATAGATCGCGAAGTACTGAGTCAGAAACTCTCGTACTAAGTCTTGGCCTGCTGGGTCTACTAAAAATGATTGCTGGCGAGATGGTAGACGAACATCTTCTAGGACATCGAAACCGATGGCTGGGGGCAGGTCCACTCCATCCTGTTACGGTAAGTTGATTGTAGTGGTGTGACAATGCGTTTTTTTTTAGTCAGTTAGTGTTGTGCTTTTTGCCAAGCTGGTTGGACAAGTTAAACACGTTTGTAATTAAGACAAAGTTAGATGACTGGCCATTACCAATTATTTGTTAGAAAGGAAGAGTTATTGTAGTGAATTTTGAGCTGATGACGGGGGCCTAAAATGGCTGATTAACCAGAATCATAATAGGTTAATAATATGAATTACATTACTATTCGTATAATGGTCATAAGGTTATAATTCACAATATTTATTGCGTCTGTGACCTTTTTAGGAACTTTAACGCAATTCATATTAATATTATATTATAATTCTGCAAAAGCAGCCATTTTAAACCCCCAGACATGTAATTTTTTTAAGTCAGGCTCTTATTGACTACTTTAAGCATTGCGGTGAAATGGAATTCTATTTTGTAAATGTTTGAAACCATAAATACAAAGACATCATTACAACGCCCTACTTGCGCAGTGTCATAGTCAATTAGAGCCGTCATCATACCATTATCTGCCAATTATTGTAATAAAATCACACCTCCAACTGGCTGGCTGTTCAACCCATCCTGTCACACAGCACATCAAAATATTAAAAAAAAAACTTCAACTTAATAATTCTCTTACCAATTTGGTCAGCTTGGGAAACTTCTTCCGGACATCACTGGAGACAACAAACAATATGGCAATTGCATGAAATATAAATATCTCTGAAACTCACAAAACGTTAGTTTCAGTATCTCTTAGGGTATTAATAAGACAAGCTATGGAGCGCCTTCACGGAAATTTGGATATTATTGCTGTGTCTCTTCTTACGACAATCGCTTTTATTTTGAGAATATTTTGATCATTACTTGAATAGTTTGGTTGTTCGATAACTTTTTCAATGATATGTTAGTCGAATATTATCAAAATAATGCCATTGTAGTTAGGAATGACTTGCGCAACTACAGCGCAGGACCGCATTTCAATGCTGGAACCTCTATCAAATTAATGAAACTTAAGAATTGCGCGATGACGGGTGTTTACAATGAAAAAGTGACTGGCCTCGCGCCATGTTTATTACGTCATAGCTGTTAAATCCCAGAACGACAAAAAGTATACATTAAATAATTTAGATTCGCATCAAGACACAGGCACCGATCTATATCGAGAATCTGCCAGCATCCAAGTGACAGTTGACAAAATGCCGCGACCCCAGTCACTTTTTCAATGTGCGCTATTGTTTAAAAACTTGTCTTATTTATACCCTAAGGACACAAAAATTAACAAATATAAGGCCTTAAAAATTTCCTTGATCAGACGTTTCTTTGTCTCTTTATTATTTATGCAGCAGCCTCCAAATAGAATGTTTTTTTTTAAGCATTGCATACCTACATTTTGTGTGCCATGCTTGTTGACAGCTTAATTCAAGGTGGTGCCTGATGTAGCTGCGCAGTGCGGGAGGAGAGGTGATTCAGCGGAGGATGACTAAGCTCTCCGGATCAAGTCAAAACATGCACCGCGCAGTTACCTCACACACTGTCTCAGTTCAGGGGGTCTACTCTCTTTCTCCGAAACGTAACTTCGTTAACGAACGAAAGTAAAAAGTAGTTACGTTTGTAACCCTACTCTATATCATTTTGCGTGAATTAGAGTAGGTTTAGAAAATTTTAATGTCAAATAAACTTCGGACGTCCAAAAATTTCGAAATGAATGAAATGAAATGAAACCGTGGTAGAAAACGTTCGAAGTTTCGGCCGATATTTCGTTTTACGTAGAATTAGAGTAGACCCCCAGGAGCGGGGGCTATGCATGTTTTATGTATATTGATAAAATCACGGATAGCATTAACTTAAAAAATGTTATTGTTTATAACTATAACACATTTTGTCTATCAGTAAGTTTATCAACTAATATATATCCGCTGTACAATTACCGCTATTTAATAGTTTTTCCGGCAGAATAAGGGTTCACAGAGGCATAATAATAATATTAACCCAAATGTCAACTGAAGTACATTCGAAAAATAAGAATGCAAATCATAAACAAAAATGAAACATCATAGAACAGAGGCTGTGCAGAGATCATCCCAAAAAGAAACAAAAAAACTGGTTAAGAAGTATTTAGATATTCAAAGAAACATCTGAAATCAAAAAGAAAATGTATAGTTCTACACATCGATAATTTAATACATCATGCATAGAATACATTTTCTTTTAAGCAACAAATTCTACGCGCAAGCAACGCCAATTCCTAGGATACCAAAAACCGGAATGCAAGATATCGTTACAAAATGTTGTGCAAACAAATTACGTCTTAATTATATTATTATTCACCTTGGTATTAACAGTGTAAGAACACAGAAGAGAAATCTGTTTCCAAGAAATCAGTACAAAATTCTATTTGGTTATTCAAAAAAACTAGTTTTTGATGGTGTACAATCACATGGACCAATATGTTAACAGTTTTAAACGAGATTTTCCCCTGCTGTACTGATTAAAATTTCATATTATTGTGACTTTTTAAAAAAATCATGTAATTATAAAAAAGAAATATGAAAGTATCTCAGAGTTATAATTGCTATTTCTGTAGCAAAATCGCTTTCTTTTTACAAAAGTGTATCCATATTTATACGTATGACTGTACAGTTTCGAAACGCATAGGTTGTGCGTCAATATCCCTTATTACATCCTCTATAATAGTTGTTAGTGACTTAGCTCTCCTTTCACAAAAAATCTTGCATTCAAGTTAATTGATATGTGATTGTATAATAAAATTGTCATGTGATTTAATTCTGCAGGTCGTTGAACCTGCAACCGTGTCCTCGACCTAGATTAACCAGGTTCGTGGAAGTGTGGTAGCAGTTTCTGAAATGTAATAAAAAAACAGGAGCAAAACAGTTTTGATTGTGAGAATCTTTTTTGTTAAATGTAAATTAAATATTTGATATTTCGTAACATTGTCAGTTCGTAAAATAGTTTTTCTTTTTTATATTGTGCAAGTTAAATCTAAACCATTTAATTTCGCAAACTTTTCATCAAGAATTACAAAATAATTTTAAAAATATTTAAAAATTACGTAGTTAAGAGTTTTGCTCCTATTTAGATCATTAAACAAGTCACTACAGAAATATGTCAACCAAGAAAATAACTATTGTTTGAAGAAAGTTTTTTTTTTAAGAGAAATTCAGTATTTTCCCACATGATATAAGTAAAATCGTGAGATGAATATTAAATTATGTTTTTTCCCCAATGGACACACCCAGACTATGCAAACCACAATCTTTAACTAATATTTGTTCCTCCCTGATCCCAACAGAAAGAATGGAAGTTTATTCTTAGGCATTTGCAATTTCACTAGTACCATACAAATGCGAAGTGTACAATACAAGGTTCCACCAATACATGTTCTGTAACACTACCTGACGTAGATTTCGTGATCATTAAACCTGGTCAGCAATGGATTGCCTTTCAGATACAGCTCCACCAGTGGTAATGACTTCAATGCCTCCAGGGATCCGATGTATGGAATCTAGAGAGGAAAATGAAATGGTGCTAGTAATTCACTAGGTAAATATTTGCAGTACATATAGTGATGGCAGGATAAGAGAACCTATTTAAGTTATTGTTTGTTGTTGTTTTTTTTAACCCCTACATAAGAATTAATGGTTAATAATGATTGTTCCTTCCCATTCCTTCTATTTAATTAGACGTCTCTAGAGGGAGAAAAGAACAGAACAGCTTGGGCATGTAGTGGGACAGACATTATCGTACAGTTGTTACCAGCTTATAAGTTCGAAATTCAAACAGATTTTGTTCGAATTTATTTGGGGTCGGAACATGTGTGCTTCTTCCATTCTCCCCTGTCAGACGTTGCAGCACCGTTTACTCCTTTATCCTACATATTATTTCTTTCACAAAGCATTAATTTTTTTTTCAATTTAATCATCAATTCATCCATCAACATTAATATCACTCTTATCACATGAGCTTTATTCCTCCTCATTAGTTATCCATACCAAGACAAACAACCCCATTTAAATATTTCTGTAACAGGCACGACTTACAAACTTTCTCTAATATACTCCAACAGATTTCTACACTTAGTAAATAATAAAATTTGCACCCCTAAGGCGACCCATACACCTACAATAATATTGCGCAATGTTGATGATTGCACATTATGATTGATGAGCTCTGAAACCCACACGGTACAATTAAATTGAGACAATAAAATTGAACAAGCATTCTCGTCATAACTTTCTTCAGTGCACCATGTCTGATAAAGATTTGGCTGCAGCTATCGTGTGTTTAATTGTAGCGAAACGGCAAAAACGAAAACGCTGCATCTGGACTAAGGGCTATCACGATATAATTGAATGCACTCGATAATGAATTCTCGTTCTTTTCCTTCGCTGAAGTTTTTTGTGCCATTTTCGCTGCAAAAATACACGCGTACGCGACCGCTCCGAACTGTAGACTAAAGAATATTGGGCAATATACCATACACAAGACACAATAGATACATATTGTGCAATAAAATTTAAAAGTCCTCAATCTTTTACTCAATCATTGCCCAATCCAATAATATTGCGCAATATTATTGTAGGTGTATGGGTCGCCTAAGACAACAGACAGACAGTAATGGTATATTCTTGATTTTAATTTTAATTTATGCTCAAACTTACCCGGTTATCACCCATATACAAAATTTTCAGGTTCTTCAGTTTTTTAGAGAGAATCTTGAGATGTTCAATGCCATGCAGTTTGTTGTCATTGAGGTTTAATGCCTCAAGATCAGGAATGTTTTCAGCAATAATGTCAATAGCAGCCAGCATAATAACTGGGCGGAACAGGGCGCAGAAAATATCAGCCAGCTCTAAAAAAAAAAGAAATTCAGATCTCTGTCTGTTGTGTCAAGGGCAAAGCATAACCTGTAAAGAGTATTCTGCAAAAGGGATCTAATTATACTTTGTTTTGAATATCAAATCACTGGTACAGGAAAAATTGACCCATGTGGTCTTTTTCTATTTTAAAACCACATGGCTGTTTTATTAGTAGCCATGTTTGTTAGATTAATACAATATTTACACATTTCAAACAAAAGATGTGTACAAGAAAATAGATGTAATGTGAATTTGAGCACATAATTAGTAGAGCTAAATGATCGGAATTTTATATTAAAAATATATGTATTTTTACAGGTTTCTTACCTGGATCTGCATGAAACTTGGTCAAATCCAATGCCTTAGTAGTAGCATTGTATCTCTTTGCCATCGCTAGCTTCATCTTTTCCTTCATTTCAGCATCAATAGCCACACTAGGTACAGCATTCCTCACAATCACCATTAACTTGAAGCCATCTGACATGGTAATCTTTCTATCAGCATGGAACAGCTTTTCAGCAAGCTTCACATCATCTACATAGAAGACCGCAGCATTGCCGTTGATCTTGTAGTAGTGCGGAATGAAAATATCTGGTGAGATGTAACTCAGTAGTGTCCTTAGAACAACATCTTTCTCATGCTTTGCTCCATACGGAATGATAATCTGATACCATGGGAGCGGACCCACAATAAACTTTTTCTTGATCATTCCTTGACCTGCTCTTGGTGCTGGGGAATTCAGCCGACCTCCACGACCTCTGAATGCTCGATTGCGATGCACATGAGGACCTCCAGCAGATCCTGTCATGTCAATGTCGTCATCCAACAGCAGTTTGGCATTGTTCCATTTGTTTTTTCCTTTATTCGTGCCTGGTTTGAAACTAACACGACGTGTGTTGCTAGTATGCGTTCTGTCGTCATGTTCTGTAATTAATGTGCATAAATATGTAATAGGTACTCATCTACCACATAAAAAACGCAGAAAATGTCAATTTTATTTCAGTTAATTGCGTCACGAATGGTTACAAAAGCAATGAAGGCTGCTGGGAAACCCCAATAGCCAAACAACAGAAGAAAAAACAAATCTTGAGACTTACCAAAATGTTCATTGTTTTTAAAATTTCTAAATCTTCCGCCGTTTTTAGGCATTGTTCTGTGATTAGACTGAATGATGCCGAATGATAATCACCACAGTCAGTAAAGTGAAATAAGGTTAAAGATTATGACGCACAATGCGAGCCACACGTACTCAAGTCAAGTACCTCTCAGCTCTCACTCAATCTCGGATAATATGATAGTTTTTTGATTTCTAAACTTAGCCAAAAGATATAGAGAGCAACACTTTTATGTTTTTTTGCTTTTTAACAGGAAAACTTACGAATTCGCAACAAATTCTGCGCACAATCACGAGTAACGTGAAGCAAGAAAATGACCTCAACGTAGAATGTACAAATGTGTACGATTTACGAATTGAATTATTGAACGAAAAACAGAACTTTCCATTCGCTTGTGTCATTAGGCATTCTACAGATAACAAATTGTACAAACGATGTAGAAAATACCAAATAAAAACCGATATCTCTAAATCTCATATACCCAAAATACAACAAATACAAATTTGAATTAACTCTGCCCGCTACTTCGTCCGCATTGAATAAACATAAAGTAATGGAAACATTGGAAACTACATGGCTTTCCGACAATGAAAAATAGTTTAAAAATCATGTTAGTACTTTTCACGTTTAATTTTAACATCTGCACCATCAAACTAAACATTAAACATCAAAAAAATATTAATGAGGTTTACCGGGGCCGAATTACGGCTAACCAAGGAGTAGATTAATAATAATTATAATATAACCGCAAACCTTAAATTTTGCTCTAAGCCACCAACCAGACTGGTTGGATGATGTTTTTAAACCTTTCTCGAATCATATTATGATTAATGAACAAATTTTAGTTTGGATGACAAATTTGTTTTTCTGCTTAATTTTTTGCAGAAATTATTTTTCATTAGGCTTTATTCAATCCTAAAAGCACCCCATGCCACCTCTTAGCATTTATGGAATGAATGAACGAACAGTTAAAAAAAATCCATTAAAAACTCCTGGCAACACTTTTGTTTTTTAGTCTATGACTACTTCTTGCGTTCCAATACAAGCTACATTTTATTGATTTTCCTGTTTTCTCACAGAAATATTCAAGTTTTGTGAATTATAGCCAATGAATATAATTTGTATTAGCTTGAATCTAAAAACGAAAGGAAAGGTTCTTGTTTCAATATACAATTGCACTAATTTCTACTCAAAAACGAAAACCATGCAATTTAGTTTCTGTATGAAACCAGAGCGTTTAAAAATAAAACGACCATAGACAACATTCGTGTGCTTTTCGAGTCTGCCATGTTTTGTCCTATTTGTCGCGCTTGATCAACGCGTTCGCGTTTACTGTTCAAAACTGTTATTTTCTGAATGTATTACGGGCTGTGTTTTGTTTACAAATAGTGTAGTTATTGGTGTTGTAATTATACTGTTTAAACTTTCGATCAGGCAATCCCTTGGATACTTGTGAGTGCGACGGTGAAGTTCGTATTTCATAAAATTTTATATTCATTTGCTGGCCATCAACTGTCTACATTCAGAGGCATTTTGTCGTATTTTTTGAAACATTCTGATCGGTATAAGTGATTCCATAATATTTTGTCGGTCCTATCTGTGACGCAACCCACGTGCACATATTATAGCGAGCATCTCATGCACATTTGTTATTATTTTGTTCGCGGGTTCGATTCGGAGCAGTGAGGATCGGAACGGCGAAGGGAAACCGCGTCGCGCGTCTTGCTCGCTCGCGTCGCGTTCGGTTTAATTAATTAATTTGTAGGTAATATTGGACGGTGATTTCTAATAGAGTGTGAATTAAATAGTGCGGGATAGTGTTGTTGGCCGATCTGATTAGGTGCAGCGCACACGTGACACGGGGCGAGTGTTTGGGTGTCAGTCGGCTGCGGCTCGCGGGCGCCGCTACAGTCGCCTGCAGTGCGGAGCGCGACGGGCGTTAGAGGTGAATCACCGCTCGGTGCCGTTTTGATCGTGCTTGTTTACCCGCGTGTGCATAAGTGCGTGGAGCGGAAGTGCAAGGCATGTGCGCCGCGCGTCGGCGCCGATGACACCGCCGTCCGGGGCGACGGCGTTTTGAGCGCGAGTGTGTGATAGCTATGTTCCTTGGGTTATGAGTGTGTGACAAAGTTGTAGTGCGCTGAGGACACTGGAGCCCCTAGACGGAGTTGGGCCCGCCGGGGCGGCCCTAGTGCTTCTCGGGGCTCCTCACGAAGGCAAAATGGCTGCGTGGAACCGCCACCACCATTTCAACATGCTCATGGATGAGAATGCCAAAAATAAGTGTAAGTATAATAACAACATTCAAAACCAGTAAAAACCCCACCAACAAACATGAATCTGTAGCATGTATTTGGGTTTGTAGTTAGATATGTAGTCAAATTTTCCTCCTTAGCAACAGCATGATTCCATAAATGTACATTTCAGCAAATATACTGCAAAAAAGAACCATATCAAAAGAGATTACATTTTGATTAGTCATTCCTTTATAGCACATGGTATTTTTTAGTGGTATCACAAAATTTTGCTTTTTGTTAATTGTAGGGTAGTTGTATTTTTTTTTTTGTAAGTTTGTAGAGTGGTTGAAATATTGTTCACAAATCTTTATCCAATAAATTATTTTGAGGCAAAAAATCCACTATCAACTAGATTGTTTTTAACCCCTGTATAAACCAAAAAAACTAAATTTAAACTACCTTCCTGCACAAAAAAATTAGGAGACAAATAGGCTTCAGGTTAGTAACACTACTAGATTCAGTAAGTTACCAATCAGATCACTGAAACAATTAACACATTTTTTAAAACAGATTTTAATGTTACCTGAACAGTCAGCTTGGCTCAGACTTTGCATCTAGTAAAGTACCGAAATACCATTTAAAATTTTCTTCTATTTATTTATTTAAGCATTTTCGAAGGAACAAGAATTGCTTGTTGAATTTAGCTGCACCAAACTGTGACCAAAACTTGAGAAAACACCCAAACCAGAGATTAACTTTAAAACTCCAATGCTCATTCCTTTAACTATGTGTTAAACAAACCCTTTTGATCTTACCCCAGCCAGCAACAATCCAAGTGAATCAAATCACATGGGCCCTTGATTCATTGGACATAACACAATTTTCCATGTTATGACCTCTTTTAATGGTACAACAGGCTAAACAAATGCAGGTGAATAAAGCCCTGTGGGTGTACATTGTTGAATGCACACAGCCCTCTGACCCACCTGTAGGGTAAGTACATCCTGCCCTACATCCCTTTGACCCCGATTTTCCACTGGCATTCTGTTAAGTTGCACTGTTTTCCAACACAAACGTAGGTAGTTCATTCTACACCTGAAACTAAATAATTTTGTTTTGCCGTAATAAAACTTTTACAAAATCATTCCCCACGCGCAACATTTCATATATTGGAAAGCGGCGAAACCAATTCAAGAATTTCGTATTCCGACATGAAAATATCACACCGTAATTAAAGTCTTAAAATTCGGTGGCCTACATTTGGCAGCCATCAATCAACAACAATAAACGACATAAATAAGCCAGTTGCCGAGTATGTTACAAATAACCGAACAACAAATTATTTTTACATTGTAAATAGATATTAGATTGTTTTATGACATCATTTGGACTTGATTTTGGGGCGAGTTATGATCGGTCCATATAGCCTCGACCCTAAACCTGTTTAACGCGGCGTCGACCTCCCCAACCTTTAACCTAATTCTGTGTTCAACCCTCGCAGATGGGTGCTTGCTGCTTGCATTGATGCTTTTATTATAACACGACTTTACGCCTATGGTAAAAGTATCGAATGCATCGAGCATATTGATTGGGTGAATCACTATATTTGTTTGCTAATATTTATTTGCTTACAAACGGCTATACAAACAACACAGTTATAGCATTATAATGAATCCTGTAATTTAGTAACGATCTCGGTAACATCAAACAGCAGTTTTGTCAGTGTGATGACCCGCTTTAAACTCGGTAACACCTATATTTTATTCGACTTTCCGGTGGTGATGCCCGCGGCTCTCACGTCCCACGCTTTTGGCACAGCACCGGAGATCGTTGCATTTGCCAGTTCTAAATAACACAAAGACTGCTCTTAATACCCAGTTTCTCGGAAAATCAGGACACGTTACCCCGGATTTAAATGAACATTATAGTTCAATAATTTGCACAATACTTAAGTAATTAAAGATATTACTGCGAAACTGAAATAAATAACATTTGTATTGCAAAATTAAGCACTCGCATACCATTTCATATTTCAATATCAAATAAATCGTTCACAAAAATATGAACAGTAAACACGGGCACTTTATTTCGAATATGTTACGAAAAAAAAGAAACTAGGTGGCCACCTTGGCAGCTGTTTGCACTGTTTACGGGTGAACGTTCTTTGTAAATAATCATCAGGGATTTCCGTAGAAGCCGTTTGGCTAAATGCGAAATCTTCCTGCTTATAAGGATAAGAATGACGACTTCAGATAAATTTGCTAACAACCTGTTTCAGATTCATGAATGCGAAATAAAACATGCTAATTTATCTCAGAATGTTTGAGGAAACAAAATTTTAGTAGAATAAATTAAAAGGAGCGAATTTGTCCCGCGACAACATAACAGACATTCGAAAAAAGAAAACTGGTCAGAGCTGCGATGTATCAAAAAAAATCTGGGGTACTGAAATACCGATGAAAATTGTAATGCGATGGTCGCACCGCAGCTTGGGATCCGAGTGCCAAATATTTACGGCGGTCGTTTGTGCCGGAACCATCGGCGGTCTCGCATTTTTTCCGCCGCGATCAACTTTCATTCACTGTCTGAAAGCTGTTGCTACGCGGATGCTGGCCTCACGGTGCGCTGTCATTAAAACCAAACGCTCGTGCACCGCCGTCATGTAGATGATATCGTGTTGTTTGGAAAGTGGTCGCTTACAAGACTTACATTATTTAGTTTTGTACTTTGTGCCGATACCGCCTTGCTGCTTACAAGATTATGAGAATATATTGCAGCCAGATTGTGAATCAACATGAAGGTCGTAAAGTTGCGTTATTGTGTGATTGCTTGAGTTCAATCAGGGTCATAAGATGATTTGAAGAATTCCCATAACTTTTAATCGTTGTCTTTAACTGTTGAATCGAACGGTATCTACAGAGTGTACGAAAACGATAAAAAAATAATGTGTTCACATGATAACGAAGCCGATTACTAACCAGTTACTTACACGTTGGTGGGAGCGCAGCCGGGCCGCCTCGCGAGTCACGCCGGCCGGTGAATGGTCACCTTTCTCCGACACACAGTCTAGACGACTTCGTTACGACCCGTGAATGAATTTCACATCGGAATGCGGAACGACGATTTATCGTTCCCCACCAAAATTGTCTGTACGCATTGTGCCGGTGAAATTGTCTCGAATAATTAGAAATTTCTTAGGTCAGAAGTCGTAATAAAGTAACATTAAGCCAAGGAGAGCGCCGCGTTTTAATGAAATTCAGAGCAACACGAAATTAAGTTAACGCCATTGTTTGAACAAGAAATACATTTTTGTCAATCATCGTGCTATACGGGCGGCAATTCCACTGTTACAAAAACACAATTAACATGGCTAATTACGAAACATTTTCGTCAATAGATTCACATGAAATATCTGAGTTAAATCATAAACACGAGTCATCGGGGTAGTTATTCATGGCAGCCGAGGACAATAAGCGAGCAGCGTGGGCAAAGTGTGTGGGCATTCAGGTACCCTGATGCAAATGGTTGAGATTTCTCCGGCGGGCCAGTGATCGCGCCCTATTATTTTCTGCGACCACGATTTCATGGCGCACTAGCTAGGTATTTTAATTGGATTAGGCCTCTCGTAACACATACATTAAACAATACAGTGTCTAATATAATGAATAATGTATCTGTCCTCATCTATTAAAACAATGTCACTTAAAAAATCTTCGTCTTTAGAAAGTGTATCTGATTTCAATAAGGGTAAAATCTGAAAGTATTCAGTATGTACAAGCTAGTCCCACTCAATGCTTCAGTATAACTATGGTACGAAGTTGACGAAGTATGACGGAGTCAGCCCTAAAGTGCCCCTCGGTGTCATTGACCGACAGCTAAGGTTTTTGCGCGTCCAACGGTGCTGTTATTTTAATAATTGAATGAGTATGGAAAGCATCATGACTTAACGGTAACTAGATGAATGTGTGACGTCTGGTGATGGCTCGTTTTAAAAAGTTTACACTCACTTTTATTTTAGAACAGCGTTAAAAAGTAAAATAAACTTTATTACCTAAATGTTCATCATTTAAGTAATGTAATTAACTTAGTTAATTACCTACATCAACCAATGTAAACTATAAACAGTTTTTCATCAGTCAGGCAAGCCGAAGCCAATACAATATTTTTATCAGTTTATCCGACAGTGCCAACTGTGACACGTTTATTTATTTTGCGACCTTCACACTCGAGTGTTCATTGCCCTTAGCTCGACTTCCTGTTCGAGACCTTTCAAGACCAAGTTAAATTGATCGTCATTTAACGGATATCAGAAAACAGTCTTAAACTGGGGGGTAGATTTAAAATGATAAAGAGTAATTATTTAAGTCGTGACCTTAAAATCTGATTAATAATTAAGTAATTGGGCTGTTCATAATTCAAGTATGTTGAACGATCTTATTTCGTATCAAAACATGAAATATTATGAACAATGAGTAATGCCGGTGTCCGTTTTGGTGGTGTTGTGCTTGCGCATCCCCATCGGGCCCCAGCGTCGTTGACCGCCGACGGTTTTTGCACATCGACGCCGCAACGGTGGCCGCTTGCACAATCTAGAACGACACACTTATCTCGCTCGGATGCTGGACAATGGTCTGCGTCGGTGATCTTAAGTAAATTGGCCGCCGAATATCTATGACGCATTGATATTTTCAACTTGCTTGCTTGGCTGTGAGGCCCTAGTTCTTGTTTTAAAGGTTAGTTCTACAAAGTTCGATGTATTCGTTGCTCTTGGAACTGTTAAATAGATATATATCCAGTTTAATTTTGAACAAAAATAAATTGTGAATGAATTAAAGTTGTTTATGCTACCATGTAAATAAAGTTTAGTGCAGTATCTAATATTAGACAGTAAACACATACGAAAGTATCGTCAATCGCGCTTTATCCAAGGAGCGGCGCTTTGATGCAAAGAAATCGATGGCGGAAAACCGAGAAAACGCCGGGATAAATGAAGCTTCAGCCTTCAGACCTTCATAAACATATTTCTGGTTTGTATCCAAGCCATGGATCCAGGCGATTAATTAATATTTTCCAACGAAAATATAATATCTGCTGGCGTAACAACAAAGCGAAGAATCAACCACGGCCGAGCTCAAACGAAAGTTAATTAACAATAATCGGTGTTATTGTTTTCTGACAATCTTTATCTTGTTTGACAGACAAATTGAGGAAATCGCGCTAAGTGATTTGTTGGGATTTACGAGTTCAAAACAATTGAGTGAACTTTAAAAGACCCTTCATTCATCGAAGATTAGCCGAACCGAACCAGACCGCAAGCCTTTTTGGTAAATATTCCACTCAACTGCTGAACAGCTGTTTATCCTAATTAAGTAATTACCCAGGAGGCGTGTTTAATTTATTAATTTCTTTAGTGAAATCCTTTGTTGAAAATGGTCGTTAATTAAACTACTTTACATGTTTCGATATGGGATACTACAAGCGATATTAACGCTTTAGTTGTGAAAGGTTTGCTAACTCATCATCCGCGGTATCAGTATTCCAATAAACTATCTACATTTTAACCAAAAAAATATTTCAAACGAGTTATCAGCATATCTATCTATCTTATACAGCTAAAACGCGCCAAATGTCGTTGACAAGTCAAGTTCAACAACACTCGTTTAGATTTTGGGATCCGATCCAATCCATCCATCGCTTAGTGATCGATAAGATACACAATCGTGTATCGCTTCCTTGTATCTGCCTATTCTAGTGTTGTGTCCACACTCGGTGCGTTTGCGTCGCGTCCTTTACGTTCTATAAGAAACAGAAAGAGATAACACGACAAAGGAAAACGTTTGGCTATGTGTGGTTCGAGCGTGAGGCAATAACGGCGCGGGCGCGGTGTTTTCGCGCACGTTTCGCCCCCGCGCGGGCCCCGGGTGAACGGCCAGACAGGCGGGCGGCCGGCCGTTAAACCTGCCTTGGACCCGTCCTGTGGCCTCGCGGGCTTCGCGTGCTACCATCTGCAGCGTGCCGCGCTTGCCACACCGGCGCCGCCGACGACGTCTGTGACGATGTCACGCTGACGCACTGACAGCCCAACGTTTCTACTTTTTATTAATGACATCCTCGTTCCAACTTTACGACCTTCGTGCTGAGGAATCTCTTTGATTTGGTGATTTATTTGCCGACTGTTTGTATTGGCTTTGTCCAAACTTAATTTGCTTTCAAAGCAGGTGGTTGATTAAGACGAAAATGTTAAACAATTAAAGGGAGAGTTTGCCGGAAATTAAAGAGACATGACATGAGTACATATTTACTTGTTGACAACAATGAAATACACGCTTGAGTTGTTGTAGATAAGTTATGTTTTTGCCTCGAATCAGACATTCGCATTAAAATTATATGCGAAGTTGCTCGTTTAAAACTTAATGGCGTCAAATTAGGCTCCCCAATAACGGTATTACCGCCACTACCGTTCATGCAACATAAAACTAATCGATATTATCATGTATGTTTTACTCAGTAATAAACACTTCTGAGGCCACTCGCGAATAAATTCGATTAAAACAATCCCAAATATAAGATAGTACTAAGTAACCATATAATTTAGCATTGTTTACTAATCGTAATATGTCGTGAAATAAATTAATACAGATTTCGTACACAATAAGACGTCCCCATTTGTTATCGCACACTTCATTAAATGGGTCACATTCTGATGCATTCGATTCTATTTTCCTCTCGGGCCGAGCGTGCGGGCCAAGGTGATGTTTATGCGACGCGCCCGCCGACCCTGCCACTATGAAAATCTACTGGATGCATTATTCTTCTGCCTAAGTGCTTAATAGAATACTCGCTGAATAATTCACAAGTTGAAGACGGCTAATAAAAGCGTGCTCGACAAGACGGTGGCGGTCGATATGTAAAGAGATGAGATCTATTCAGGAATAATATCGTGGTTGTTTACGGTGCGGCTCTCGGCTGGATTGCGTCGCAGCGGTCGCTAGTTTGCCCGCAGCTCAGACGGACGCGATGGGGGGACACAGGTGGGATGGAGTGAACGTCTGCGTCGGTGCTTTTTCATTCTTTGTTTGCGTCGAGGATTTGCATACAATCGGAGAAATTGCGTGGCTGGCAGCAGCCGAGAAAAAAGGAATTCGTGTAGTTTTATGCATATCACTGTTCGAGGTGCGGGTCCAGGTTTTTCCCCTAGTAGGTACCTACTTCAAAGATATTTTTGAGCGTGTGGGGAGCCCGAGTCAATTGAATTTCATAAAGATTAGGTTCCATTTATTCTTATATTATATGATTAAGTAACAATACTACGTCACAGCTTAGAAATTAGTTTCAAAAGTGAAACAACTTAAGTAATAATTTCCCGACATGGAGATTTGATAGTAAATCGTTCACCGATAAGCGTGGCTCGATCGGTCGGTCAGTGTATACTTTACCGACGCGTTTGTCATCTGAATCACGTGGCCTTCCGTTCGGTTATTACTAGCAAGCATTGGTTTCGCGCGTTAGTTGTGTCGGGCTGGCCGTGCCGACATAGCGTCCTTATCGACGGAGACGTGAAGTGCGCATCAACGCCGCCACGTGTATAAACATTGTTTCACAACAATAACACGCGGGCAAGGACGCCCGACGATGCCGGCCCACCACCGCTCATCGACGCATTGATTCTTCAACAACTACGTTCTGTGCTCATCCACTAAGAAATACTCAAGTGTCCACAGCTTTAGACGGTGAAAAAAACACGATGAGCGCGTTTGCTTGTTTGCGACCTCTCCGGACGAGGATTTCTTACGATGTTTGGAATACTCAAGTGCATCTTAGTGATTTAAAACGCTAATTTCTTGATTTTTTGTGTAGTGCAATTTACAATTTAGTGCAAGTTAGTTCGTGCAATTTACAATTTAGGTTAGTGTTGTGAATCTTGCGTAGTTATGGATACCTACCACGAAAGTGAACCTGGCAATAGTAAGTTTCACATTGTTATCATGCATAGTTCCCCGAGTGGCATTGCTGCGTCAAGGAGATCGCCTTAATGGATTCCTCGAAGTCTCGACTCGAGAACTGCGCAGTTACATCTAAATACGATCGGCCATACATTTTAGTTAAACTTCCATGACACGGTTTTAATGCGACCTTGTGCTTAATAATACTAAATAAAAGTTCAAACTGAACCCACATCAAATTCTCTTAGAGCACAAAACAGAATTAAACATTTTAAAATTCCAATATTGATTAGTTCTTTTGTATTCTTTTCTATGCAAAAAAGCCAAGTTGGAACTCTTATCATTTAACTATCATACGAATAATAGATATCAATATAAAAATATTCGTTGCTAACTACGAGATAAATAAACATTTGAGCACAACACTTAATTAAAAACAATGGTAGAGTATAGTGGACATAAGGCGTTAATTTAATTTACACTGAAAATTGCAATTGCGCTTCGTAAACCGCGTACACTGGTATCTTGCACCTCCCACGCCAATCTACCGGAGGCTAGTCACATTCCTGACATACCTACCACAGGTTGTCGGCCGGCAGCGCGGCCGGTTCCGAACGTTTGCAGCACAGCGATGACGTAGCGCCGCGTCTCGGGCCGTTCGTCGGCCCGATACCTTCGTCACACACAGCCTTTTCGAACTTCCCTTCGCACCACGGCAATCCGATCTCCAAGGGGGAATACGACCTTGTCGCAGAGGTCTACAAAACCTGGACGCTTTTACTGCGCAGGTTAAATGCAAACTTGTTGTAATATCACCGATCGTCGTCGCTTAGTTACAGAAATCGCGTGCGCTTTCGCCGCGTGCCGCCTTTCTACGCCGAATTGTCATATGGTCCTAATGTATTTATCGTTTGTGTCATGAAAAGGAAACAGCGTTATACCTTTTTGCCATTGGCAGATAATCAAATTGATTAATTTGGGTGTACTGACATTGTACACACAAAGTTAATTTGGTTGGGTATCGAATACTGAAAAATTCAGGCTGGAAGACAACAAAGATGTACACTTTGTAAAATGTTCAGTCGTTTTAGTTCGGAACTAAGAATGTTTGTAATGCTAATAGGCGGATGCGGCCTGATTTTCAATCGGAGCGGAGTCGTACATCCATTCATCTAAGCGTCCGGAGAGTTGAGTTATCCGGATGTAGATAATTTTAACATATTTATGTATGCCACGAGAATGTTATTGGTTTAACTATTCTGTCATGCGTCTTGCAAGATGCATTCTATTGACAACTGACTGCTAGTCTTGCTATGTTCGATTAACTGAAGACTGACTAGCCTACATAAATACTAATTCTGTCGTCATCCTTTCAATGCAAACATGTTTTATTATGAATCACTACAAGTATTTCTGATCAGGAGCTGTCTTGTATTACTCCTTATAAATTTAATGATGTCTTATTATAAAATTCATAAAGTTATGGCTTTTTGAATAAAATAATTAAGATACTTAAATGCCAAATGCAGAATATCTGTTACTAATGCAAATTGATTTATTTCAAATCATGGAGTGATGAAGGAACAAGATGTAGTCCAGATGTTACGGACAAAAATCATATCCATAATCTCTGCCATTTTATTAGTCTAAAATTCAAGAATATCATGCACTATGTACTGCAGTCACATTCATGTCACTTCACATCACTGTCTCTTATCGATCACAACTTATAGAACTGCACCTGGACAATTATAGTTAGGTAATACTCAGACCAAAACTTTCATCAACCCTTGACCGCAATATCCCAACTAGCTTGCAAACAGTACTAAATGCAAATGTTTGTATTACAACAAGCATGTTTATTTGCACCTTGTCAAATAAATATCCGAGTTCGCAAAACCATTTTCGCACACAACAGTATACACATTTCACAATAAACTACGCAGTTGCATGCTAGTTGTTGCACATGTGTGTGTGACGATAACACAACGAATGCGCGAGCGCATACGTACTTGATAATAGGCCTGATAGCCTACCAATATTGACGCTACGTTTGTTTGATCGTGTGATTTTTTTAAACTGTGTAATGTCAGTTGTAAGTTGTACGGAAAAGTTGGCTTCACATGCCATTTCTACTGCTACTTTTGACTAATTAAATCTTGATTGATGGTGTTTTCTCTCCCTGGGCGTTCTAATCGGCAAAAAACAAAATTAAAGCTCAGTACTTCTAAAGTTTTATGGCATTTTCAGCCTCGCTTACGCTTTGTTTTACCTCATTTTCATACTTAGCCATAGAAAGATAAATATTAAATGCGAGTAGAGGTGCGTCCAGTCTAACCGGATGTAACTGTCACGATTATACGATGGGTATATGATGAGAGTAGAGGTTATCAGTTACGAAAATTTGAAAACATACTCCAGACGAAACTTAAATAGCAAAATTTTGTCTTTGCTATAACTTATTTTATTAGACAGTAAGCTCCCAAAAGCAAGTCTTGCTTTTGACATCTCTCTGAATGGTGAATCCAGCTCTCAGATGTCTAAAGTGAACGATAAAATTATAAACAGGTCTATTGTAAAATGTGCTTGTTAATATGTACCAAGATGTGCAGCAGCAGTTGAACTAGACTTCACGCTTCACTGACTGGGCTAGAAACTTAAATTAAATAATGACAGAATTATGAGTCCAAAGAAAGGGTAGTTTTGTTTTCAAAATTGTACCAAAATGCTGTAACAAATAGGTTTAACCGTTCGTTCCCTTTGCCTGGTAATATTACCCCTTTTTGAAATTGGACGAACTATGCTATTCCCTGTAATGCCGATTTGTATAGGGTCAAGAACTCATAATTTTTTTTACAATTTAAAACTGCTGTGAATATTTTTTCCTTAAACTTTGGTTTATTCGACACCTGTTGCGTCAATAAAACGAATTGGCTTCAGAAATTAGGTCCAATTTTAATTATATAAATCTTGTGTACGTAATGAGAACTTGTGAGACGTTCAACAAACTTTTCGCTCAGCAAAAGTACGTAGCGAGCCTCGAACGTCGGTGTTTTATTATGAAATGTCACGTCGTACCAGACGGTACATAAATAAGACTAAATTAACTTGTCTGCGACCTCTGGATTGAACACGATAAAGTTCATATTCACACCTTAGATTACATGTTAAAATGAATTCGACTCTCTTAACAAAATATTTAAAACAAATGTTGATAAACATACATTTAACTCTGTCCCATCTTTTAAAATTTTCATCTCAACCGAGGACACTTTGTTTTAATAGGGTTTATTTTATGAAGTGATTTTATTTTACGGTTTGAAATGAATTTTTTATTGCGAGAAGACGTTCATGATCGAAATTTACGGTCATTAAGACCCGAATTAGTCTCGTAATTTTGTGTGAAGTTGTTTTAAAGTTGGTAAATCCTGGAGAAAGTTACATTCTTGTTACTTCACGGAAATTATATAATCAGTAATTTCCATAAAATTACTTACCGTTTACTTGATTCTCTGAGAAAAAATATCACCAACCGAATGTTGCAAAAATTAAAGATTTCTCGAAGCAGGTGTTTTTTTCCTGTGAAATATTTAAAAGAAAACACGTTTCATAGGTAAAAAGTAAGAAAATGTTACGACAATGTTACCGCAGGTTTTAGACAAGTCTGAAGCATCGCCGGAGGACAGTCCGATGTGAGAACTTCGGCGATACGATACTTAGCGACTTGTTCTACGGCTTTGCTGGAGCAAGCCTGGATTCTTACAAGCAAGTTAACATGCTGTAAAGTTTAAACTACGTTGTTTGGCTGTGTTTAGATAATATGGAAATTGTAACTCTGCAGTTTTTTTTTCTGCAAAACAACATTTAGACTTTGAGGTCTCTGGTCTAAGCATGAGCAAACAGCATATAATTTTGAATCCAGTTCATTAATGACTGTTCCAAATTATCACATCGCTAATAATATCGATTTCTAACGTATTTCCATAAACGCAGAGATGACGTTGTCCGTAGTCCGTGAAACAAGTCAATCCGGAATGATTCATTCACCTTTAACATACCTACCAAGTATTTGGATCCGGCAGTATGTGGGCGGCAATCAGGTGAATAAAGCTTGTTCACACGGCAATTTGAGCTATTACGATACCAGATTGATTGAGATGCGACGCCCGCGCCGTCTACCGAACTAATAATGACTAAGTTTAATACTGGTTTTTATCGAATTATCGCCATGAATCTCCGACGAATAGACCTCTCTACAGTTTTTTCAAACTTTAATAACATCGATTAAAGCAAATTGAGGAATAGCCTCAATATTAGTTTGTTAACCGAGCATCCATTTGCGGTGTTATAAATGTAGTCCAAAAATAAATGTGCAAATAATTATAAATCATTGACCATTTCATTAGCTGAATATCTAAGTATTCGCTCTACTGCATGAATAGTCAACCGCTGTGTTTGATGAGCAATCTTGAATAGCAGTTAAGGTTTTAGCATATTATGTAATGTTGGTGTTGGAAACTCGGTAAAGTTATTTGTCAATGATTTTTATAAAGTTAACGTTTATTTATAGGCGAGAATGAGTTTATTTAAAGCAGAATTATTGGATTACCATATTTGCTGACTGGTAAAAACTTCTTGGCGCATAAAATTTGGCAAACGTAAACTTATTTGTAATGTATGGGTCAAATAAGCTGCTCTGATTTTGCAGGAATTGATGTTTGGTCGTCAGAGTAGTGTTTCTTATATGATCGATGTTTAGAATATTGAAGTATCGCCGGTGTCTCGGTGAAAAATAATGTGTGTGTTTGTTGCAGTGGGCGTGGTTGGCGGCGGCATGCCTGAGCCCGCTGGCGGCGAGCGGCGCCACGTGCCGCTGTACGGGAGACTGGTCGCCGAAGACCAGCTGGCGTCCATGTCCGCGCCCTCAGACATTCAGGTGAGCGCCACTGTGCGCGACCCCCGAGCTTTCTGCTGCTACCATACCCCCGCCCAGGTAAATGATGCACGAGGCAGTTTGGGGGACTAACGTCCTGAACAAAAATAAAATTTGCTACTCTCCAAACTATAACTAGGGTCCCGATTTAAAAGTATCTTATATGATCGCTTCTAAACCCAATTTCATCAGAAGCAGGCCATAATGCACTTGCATATACACAAAGTTTCTTAAACCCGTGACCTCCGAGCGCCACACCTATTGTTTTATTAAAAGAGCCATTAACCACGCGCGTCTAGACATTACGCGCAAGTAAATAAATTAGTCAGTAAAGTGCCACTAATTACCAACTACAACTAAGTTCTCTTTCACTGAAACACTAGTGATGTATTTAGTTAACGCTGAATACGAACTGGCAACGATCGATAGATACCCCTCGTCTAGACTGGGTTAATTAATAAATTGTCCGACTAGTGTTTCACCCGCAAAAATATTGGGTTTCCTACTTATTGTCAATATTGGCATGTTTCAATACAAAACTTTGTAAGATAATCCGCGGTGTGCGCGTCTGGTACGGCTTGTGACGTTACTAGTCCCGGGACTAATGTACGGTTATAATATAACCGACAATGATTGCGTTAGGAATATATTGTAGGTTCGCCTCAGGTGTGAACCGATTGTTCAACATTTTATTGAATAGATGTTTATACAAACCGTCTCGTGTATTAAGGCGTCTACGTGCGTCTCTTACTTAGCTTCATTAATGTTATGATTTTGTATTATATTCTACCTTTTATGTTACATTTCATTTTGTAAACCTTAGAAATCTTTTTGGTGGAATATATTTTGCAGATTTCACCCTTTAACGTGAGTTCAAACACCTATGCTTTGTTTTGTTGTTTGTAGTGTAGTAACGTCCGAACTGCCTGAAACGTCCTTTAGCTTTTATTGCTTTTTGTCTGCTTTTATTTCGCTGGCCGTTTATTAATGAATACTTCTCGCTTGCCCAGGCAATGCAGGCCCGAATACCACATCACTTTCGAGACCCCTCAACAGCACCGCTAAGGAAACTCAGCGTAGACCTCATCAAAACCTACAAACACATAAACGAGGTAAGTGAACATTTATTTAAAAAAATAGATTATTATTTCATAAAAAAAAGAACTCTTCTGTCACGTATTATATCGAATGATATCACGTAGGTAGTAAGTAGATAGAACATCGAATAACAATCGATCATCGCATCGAATAACATCCGATTGTTCGATTAATCCGGAATTAACCGGTGTCATCTGCGGTTATTAATTTACTTACTCCGTACCATATATGCAACCGCCATTGTTGATTCTCGCTCGAAGCTATTAAACTGCGAGTACTTTCATAATTATTGTTTACATGTCGTATGCGGAAATTGCTCATCAGCCTTGCATCATGTTTTCATTTTTAAGCCGCTGTTATTTATAATACAGTGTACAGTTCAATGCTCGTTACTGTTTTGAAAGCGATCGGTTTGCTACAATCGCTCCATCCCACATTGATGTAGGCGTTACAGGTATATACCACGCGTTGATACAGACCTTTTTCGACATTCGTTGCTAGGAGGCGGCCCGAGGTCGCGTGGGAGCAGATTTATTGCATCGTAAATAAAAAATTCTCAATGAACTACTGACTGTGCTCTTCAATGAAGCGGTGACCGGGTTAATTCTGGTGCCATATGAATTTCACGGACTTGATTCACGTTCTGTTCTGACTTTAAAATTTTGTAAATATGTAGGGCGCGCCTTTATTTTAACACAAATTGCATATTCTTGATTAACAGTGTTACTCACTGCTCATAAGTAAATCTAAAAATCATTTGAACAAAAATTGGCCTTATAAAACGTAAATCTCTCTATACAGTAAAGTTCTGAAGATAAACGACTCTGAGCATTCTTGTTTACATGATTAATGTTAATGAGTGCAGTAGCCGTCTGCCCCTGCACTTAAAACATGTTGTTTAGAAGTCAATCATGTCGTCTACTCACTCACGGCCGCATAACGCAAATAGGTTCCGTTCTAGGAAAACCATTTCCTTGCTACGCAGATTTCGCCATCGAATTTTTATTACGGTACAGTTTTAGTGACTGAAGTCTATTCGAATAATTTTTTCTAAGTTTTGGTCTTCCCGGATGTCACTACTGTGACGATTGCACGGAGGATTCCGCGGTGCTCATAAAGGCAATCGGCGGCGGCGACCTCTCACGTCCGGCCCTGGTTCAGTCCATCTTCCGGAGCGTTGGGAATACGGAGCGGTCACCTCTGTCTGTGAAGCAGTTATGTTAACGAAAGAGGTGACTGGACGTTTAAGGGAGAGAACCTCAAATCAATCCAGCCGCCGCGGGGGACGCTCGAGGCATCGGGAGCCGCTAGACACTCCCGGCTGGCTACCTTAGACACAGGTCTGTGGACGGTGATCAATGAGTCAGCTCGCCGTCCATCCGTTAAGTGACGGCAGACTTTGTGTTCCACGCACGCCTCAAGGAGATGTCAGCAGAGCAGAGGAGCTCGTCAGGGCCATTGCCTGACGGAGTTGTTCAAAAGAGATACCGCTGCTTTAAACGAAAAAAAAAAAGAAAACAAATATTAACTTTGTTAAAATGAGAATTAAGTTGATTTCAAAACGACTCCGGCAAGTAAAAAAAGTTGAGTAGTAACGCGAATAGTTAAAAAAAAACATATTTGTTTGCGTGTTTAGAAACTAAATCACATACGCTGTACATATAGCTATATTAGAACTACTAGTTCAACTATAAATGACCTTTACAGTCACGTGCATGTTAAGTTTCACCGCGGTGTTGGTCTCTCGCGCATTAAACGCTGCGTCACAATTTTCCTTTACACGAGCCACAAATGACGACACGAGAAACGTGGAAAGTTTGACGTAGTGGAAATTGTTTTCTAATATTGTTTTAAAGGTGCACTGCTCTTTCCTTTGTGTAGAAATAACGTCTTCCACGATCCGTGTCAGCTTTTATCTCTAAAGTCTTTACAGTTCACCGACATCGTGATTGCAAAGTCATTATTACTGATACTCTCATTCATAATTAGGTTCTTTGAGAAACATGTAATTGCTTCTGAATAGCGGCCATGCAAGCTGAATAGACCCCACACGCTTATAGTTCAATAGATCAAAACGTTTTGTAAAGATTATTCTTACATCATCTCCCTCCTAAGAGTAGGCATCCTACATTATTTATATTCTCGTAAATCATGTAATATTCAGGCGAAACCAAACATCATAAGCCGTATTAGGATAAAAACATTCTATTTACAGGCGCGCAAACAAAGACCGGTCTAAAAATAAGTTTAACAAATCAGTGTTTACCCCAGAGAATTCGGAACATTTTAAGTTTATCCAACATGTCTGTTGATCTCTCATGCTTCGACCTCTCGATTTTAATTACCATTATCTTAGCCTTTTCTAACTATGTTGAGGTCGGTTTTCGGTCCAACCGGATGTAGCTGAATATCAGTATTCTACATGGAGCGACTGCCTATCTGACCTCCACAACCCAGTTAGTACTTAGTAACTCGATACCCCTTAGTAAGACTGGTTGTCAGACTTTCGGGCCACTGTCTGTAACGACTTTCAAAGATCTAAAGTTTGACAACCGGGAACAACGGCTTAACGTGCTTTCCGAAATACGGACGAAACTCGGTATGTAATAGGTGGTCTCTCATCTTCACGCACCAACCTAGGCAAACGCGGCTTAAACCGAAAATCATTGACCTGAGCGGTTGTTAATATTTAGCCACGAGGTCATAGTTGACCTAAGCTATTTACTCTTTGTTTTTATAGAGAGCATACTTAAATTACTATTATAAATTGACTGAGCTTTGTCCCCAGGTTTTTGTTCCGAAGTTTTACTACTGCCGCTCTGGAGCGGCGGCAATTAATCTTAGTATACGGGAGACACGTGGTGTCTCCCCTCGCTTTCTATTTATTTTCGGGCGCGATTATTAATAGAAAATATTCTATTTGCGTTTGTAAGGTGGTCATTGCCCTATTTGGTGGTGTGTTTACATGGCGCCCTGCCAGGTTTGTGACGCGTCGTGTGCGAGTTTAAGATGCACGGGTATTAGGAGTCTTAGAACTTGCATGGGTTTGGCTGCGATAAACTAGGCTAGGAAGCGGAAGATAAAACTGAAACGCGTTTAATCCTTTCATGCTTGAACAACAGTTTTTTCAAAAGATTACTGAAATAAAACGAAAAATATGCGCATGTGATCTCCAATTTTAAATGTAGCATCTAAGGTCGGCAGAAAAAAATGCGAGTTGGCAACTGAATTTCAATGCATTCTTCGTCTCGTATTGCAATTTTTAAGCGCAATACATATGCGAATTTTATTGGTTTACGTAATCCGTTTACGCAAGTGAAGCCACTAGCTAAAATAGTAGAGTGCTATTAATGCACGGGCTTGTGCTAAATCTGGCCGTTTGTATTGCTCTGTCAATAACGTGTAAACAAAGAAATTCCACAGTTCTGATGCTAACTGACCAGTATAAGGCCAAGTCTGACGATGTTGTTACCGTTTTTTCGGGTCAAGCAACGTCACTTCCCGCCGTTTTTTCCTGTTCTCGGAACTTGATTTCTATTTCCTCCCGGCCTCAACATTTGTTTCGACTTGATGAACGACCAAAACAAACTGGACGTTTCGTTGTAAATTAGACTCAGTTTGTTTCTTTGGTGCCAAACAATTTAACCAATAACGATTTGTTTATAAATTCCCCTGTTCTCAACTTTTATTTTATTGTACCTACCCTTTTCCGAGAATCGTGATGAAAAACCGCATAATTAAACAAATAATTGTAAAGTATGTTTGTATTCGTCAGTCGGTAAATAATCTTGAATAATAATCAGTGTCTGTCTGTCGGTAGTTGTCTATTAATATCACATTGCGGTTTCGCCCGCGAAGTTATTGGTTTCAAATGACCCAATTGCGTCATGTTTTTTGCATTCCGCTGACGGACAATAGATTTGTACATTCGCTTTAGTGAAACTCGGATTGACCCGCAAAACAATTGTCAATGTATTATTGACACAAATTATGCATAAATTAAAAGATATTTCGTGTTTATTACTTATGCATATAGTAGAACTTAACAAAAGATCTGTAACTTAATTAGATTCAAACGCTTTACAGCTTGTCTGATATTCCATGCAGCGCAATATTTTTATCTGAACAGGCATCGCTGTAATGAATCAAAACACTAAGAGACGGAGCATGTTACCTAACCGCATACAATACCTCATCAATACAGTCTCAAATGGAGCATATAACGCTGTGTGAAGCAACGCCTGTCTGCCTGCACTGGATGCAATAGGCGACAATGACTAACGCCTGCGGCCTGTGGGCGAATTTCGCAACGCGCCGATCCGTCGATGCCAATACGAATCGAGTCAAGGAGATAGTCACTGCTTTAAGATCGAAATCTCACTGTACAGTTAGTAACTGCGGTTGCCTTCTTTTTATCCTTATCTCGGGTCTAGACTGATCGAAGCGAACTACGATTAGATAGATGTACACTGATTTCTTCGAATCGATATTTTATCGAATGAATTGCTTCATCTGCCATGGCCAAGCGCCACATTCATAGAATACAATATCATGTCAGAATGATGTGCTAGCTCGTTTTTGAAAGGCTAATGAATCTGCTAATGAGTAAACATTTATAAAAAGTTCCTAGACTTGTTACATACGCAATGTATGTAACATTTTCCCATCTGTACGCACATGGAATTTGTGTAAAAACCCCTCGTCACGAGCCACGCTTTCGCCCCATGAATATGATCGTGTTGATACGACACGAATGGCAGAGCATCAGCTGTTTGAGTTATCTGCTTGCAATTAATTGCGATATCGCCCATTCATAGCGCGGTTAGTTTCACAAGAAAGTGTTCTGTTCTCTTAGACTACATTAAATAATAGCTGTTAGTAAATAGTTTGCTATACTACCGTTGATTTATAATACAAAATATATTTTGATGATTGCGCAAAAAGTATTTCGATAAGATTAGCCTACTATCGAGTATCAAAGAATTCATTTTGTTTATTTATAAGGCGATCTTGTTGGTGGCGTATACTTTGAAAATGCCATACAAGCCTCTTTCTCTAGACTAATCACGAGTACACGTCGCTAACAGTGTAATGCAAACGGGCCGACTAAAGTGAGTCAAGGTGAGTGTACGACGTCACGCTCGTACTGTTGCCACCCGGATTATTATACACGACCCGGCGCCGGCAAGCCGAGGTGCGGTCTACGGTCTACCTACTCTTGGAAACTCACACTGTTTTCCATCAAGACAACACCCTTACTGCCAAAATGAACTCACCACCACTTACGTAGCGATCAGAACGCTCTGTCACCGACGACATTGTTTCGACCGCTTAGCGACAGATACATCCATGTAACGTGCCGTACTGAAATAATATGTTGTGTTATTATAATTATATGTCTGTCGGCAGGAATAGATTACCTGCAATACTAATTGTGAGCGGCGCTTACAACGCGAACGATATCAGTCGTAATTTTTGAATTAACATAATTACTTAAACATTTCCGTGTTACTGTACCTGATCGATTTGTTGCAAACAGAATTTACATGAACATACGTATACATATATACATTTAACATATTAATTATTTTATTTACATCACGTTTATGAAAATGTTGATTGGAATCTGTATATTTATTTCATTGAATATCACGCAATTTGGTTAACAAAGTGAAATCAAGTTTAGCGAACACACGATACGCCAAAAATAAACGGTTGCGGCTATTAAAATAATTTTCTGATTGAATGGAATTAGAGCAACAACATAAAAGTTTCGTTATACCTAGTCTATACGGTTCGTAACAGACAGATTGCGTGTGCGAAAACAATGATCGACATTTGTTACCTATTACGGGAAAAAGCGCGTTAAGCAGGGAACAATAAAACTATTCGCGACCTCCCCCGAAATACCGCGGCAAACTAAACCCCGGTTGCTGTGCGGGTGAACTAGGACGGAATTAAGCGGGTGGTTGCGGACACGCGTCCCTGAAACACCCAGTCGATTGGTGCCAAGGTGTCCGACGGGTTACTAATTGCGTGTTAAAATTTACTTGACATCGCTCAACCTTCGTCGATGGCCAGTGCATCGAGAGCTGCGTCAGCTGCTAATTTATTGTAGTACACAATAAACGTCAACAGATCTCATGAAGCTGGTCATTGTTCACGATTTACTCGGAAAAGTTCACGTTTACGTTTCTCAGGTGGTCCTCTGCTTACAACCTTGTCACAAATAACCCCAATAGCGAGGTATTGAAACTTTCGCGGGAATGGGGACGCTGCTTGTCACCGTCGACTGTAGCCGCTTTGTTAATTAATGAATCGCCGCCCGTTATTTTCTTTCATGAATGTTCGGCCAGTCTAAGTGATCGATTACACTGTTTCACTTAACGGTTCAATAAATCGGCTTGTCGTTTCATATGCCGAAGACATGGTGACGCTTGTAGAGCAAAAGAAAATACGGAGAATTATTTTAAAACTGTAAATAAAATCTGGTCCCGTTCAAAAGGCAAATTTAAATCTTATGACGAAAATAGTTGCGGCTGGCTAATTAGGTTGTTTGATCGAATTCAGCTTAAAATGTTACCAGGAAAAAAACTAAATTTAATAGAGCAGAGAACACAGCTGTCACATTCCCAGCACTAAATGATAGGACAAATACATAATTTATTTATAAAAACACAACAGGCGTGTCTGTGGTATAGAGTGTGTTAAAAACTAAAGTTCTACATGTGTAAGTTAACGGTGTTTACTATGAAATGTATGTCACGCCCATAACCCGTCTGATAATAAAGTGTTTCAAGGAGACGATTAAGTAACTATATGACTTATTACACACTTGCGTGCACTATCCAATGCGACACCGACACTTCTGTTTTATCACCATCTACATAAGAGCTATTTTTGAATACCGTTTCTGTTGTAACATTATTCCTTTTTGTCGGTGTCTTTCAGAGGCTGAGAGTCAATCAGTTGTATTCCCTTAATTAACTATAAAACCTACTATCTATATACTATATATTTGTTTCAAAACATACTATCATAATCTTTACCGGAAGAGCATAGATGAATACCTACACACAAAGTTACATTAGTAATTAAATATTCCAAATTCAACGCCATAATTTTCTGCGGTTTGCACAAGGTAAATTGAAATAAATTGTAGCTTTCATTATCATATGGTGGATGAAATAACGTGTTATTACAACAAATAACAAAAGCGTCCGGTAAGGTTTCAATAATTAAGTTGAGGCGTGTAGACAACCAACCCACGCTCCGTGAGGCCTTATTATAAAACAATTGATTATTTCCCCACGTACTAAATATTTTCATATTGAATGAGATGATATCATATCGTATCGACCTCACGTAAAAAGTCAGCGCTCTGATTGGCTACTCAACTGCACGGTCTTGGGAAAATATTGCAGTCAACTTGATAAACAGATTGGTGATCACAACATGACAATTCTGCTTGTCCTCCTGACAATGCGCACAATTATTATATTCCACTTTGAGAAATTAACATCTGAAAACAACCCGCTTTCATTTCACCCGCGAAATAATGTCTTCATTCAATTTCGTGAGAAATATAATTTGTCGTCCCTTAATTTATAATTAATTTCTAAGTTTGTTGGATATTATTGTGCTGCCACTCGCCGCTAATTTAGGATTTTTGTCTCGAGAACAAGAAGAACTTGGCTCCCTCAATTTTCATGCAATGCTTACTAATTACTATATTCATTTTGAAATACCTGAAATAATTAGACCCTTATCAAATCATTCACCCAATTGTCTTTTGTGATTTATTCGAGTCATTTTATATGCAAATAAAACTGTAACTCAATCAACAACTTTTTAAACTCATCATATTTGTGTCAGGAAAAATGCGTTTTACCTAACATTGAGTTACACGTGGCTTTACAAACGCAATGTCCTATAATTATGTGTCATTGTGTGTTACAATGTTAAGAATCTCTGCCTCGAATTGATACGTCGACATAGGGACTATCGCATTAAAGAATGACGGTGTGTGGGAAATGTCTATGAGTGAAAAGGGCTTGAATGTAATGTATGTTCGTATGTACTCCGACTTTCCTCCTTCACATAGTAAGCGGCTTTTAGCAGAATGAGGTTTAACCATTTCACTGCTTAATTGACAGGTCGGTAGCCTATCTCTTATCTCTACAGTGCTGTAGATTGACCTATTTCCTTCAAGCTCCTATTGTTTCTATTATTATTGTCTGACTAGCACTTGTCTGGTTTTTCTCTCTTAAATAACAATCCCCGTTTAGTAATTGGATTGTGTCAGGGACGATCGGGCCCAACAGTGGTGGTCTGTATAAGACTTACGTGTTGCTAAGTCAGATTATTAAATGTGTTAGTCCTTATCAGTATGTTTCTAAGTGGAGATTTCATTGTATGTTTATAGAGTAACAATTACCTTGAGAGTAGCTGTTACTAACTACAAAATTGAGGTTTTGTTTGTGCAAAACAATTTAAACTAAAATAATTCAACGCAAACAAGAAATGTCTATGGTTTTCTGTCTAAATTCTACTCAATCTGTGTTATTTTTCGATGGGAATACATCTGTACATAGCGGCGTTCTCGGATGCACTGCAGGTAATCACGTTTGTACGGTTACCGGCAATTAGTCGCCCCTGTTTTCTAGTTGGCCGTCTCTTGTAACTGCTGCCTGTTCGTTCATGTAGCTGTTTGTGGTTAGCGAAAAAAAAACATGCTGTACATACACTTTTTAGAACGCATGTGCATTCAATGACGATAAGACAACGTGTTGTGTGGTCGAAATAGAGGTGTACAAAAGTCAAGTTTTATAATTCATCTACTCTAAATTTTTATTAGTCGTTAAATTGAAATTTTTCTTGCATAAATATATTTTATTACTGCACTTAACTAAAACACTCTATTTCGATTGCCAAACAAGCCAGTCTAGGACATCAGCGGCCAGTTTTAATAGTGTTGATTTTACGATGATTACTTAGTTGCTAATATAAATGTTATCTCAGCGTTTCCCCAATAAAATAAGTCTATTAGTGGTGTTGTAAAAGGAATGAAACTGGGGTGGTAAACAGAGCCATCCTCGTTTAGTGCCTCTACAGTGAGCGTTAATCTCGTTTTTCGCAATTAGTTGGCGGCTGCCTCTATTGCCCACCCCGGTGGGGGTAAACACGCTTCATCTTTTTTTTACTTTTTTGTTTTATCTTTCTTTTTAAACAGAGTTATTTTATGTCGACCACATCTTAGTTGTGTTTCATAGGTTTTTGTTTGATTCACTCTGTCATTGAGAAAACTGGTTTCGTTCCAGCCTTACATTGCATTTTTTACATCCTGACATGTTAGAGACGAAACTCCGTTCCGCTCAACCACTTTTTAAAACTGGTGCTCAGAATTTTAGCATTTAAAAGTAATACCTCTTTTGGAAAACTAATAGAATTAATCGCGGGTTCGACAAACTATTGTACTAGTCGAGTGCGGGTCACCTTCGCCTTCAGGTCATTGATGTCACCTTGTTTCGGAAACTTGATTGGCAACAGTTATCGCACACACAAACTTACTGACTTTCATTCATCATTGTTGTTTCTGCGTTTCGTTTTCATTCGCGTTCGTGAATAATATCACCGAGAGAAATCGCAGCTCAGAACAGTTGGGTAACATGTTACTTTAGGGTTATAATGCTCGTGTGTTCCAAAAAGAAAAATTACTTGATTTTCTACAGTCACGAACAAATGTATGTATACACTTATTAAAAATTCAAAAGCGATTTTCTCGTAAATAAAACATTATAAGTAGTATGGTTTCCAAAATACTATGTTCGGATGACCGCATAATTTTAATCAGTCCAGTGGGCGGAAATCGCTTTTGAATTTTGTTAAGCAATACATGATATTGCTCGAGACTGTAAGTGTACATGATGCATGTAAAATGCAAAAGCACTAATTATTTATTTCGTACACACATAAGAGTGTTATTACTTCATATTTACCTCGAAATATCCTTCAGTCAAGTAGGTGATTAACGTTACTTGTGTATTCATTCTCACAGTCTCGGTGCATGCAAGGCCGCTACCCGACGAATGAATCAGCTGATGCCAGTTACTGATTCACTGCTGCGCTGCCGCACCGCACCTTGCATTGTCTGACAGCTGACTTTGATGTACCTCTACTAATATAGGCATTTTCAATTAAGATTTTCAACTCGTAACTCCTTATTCGACTTCTTCAACATGTTGCTTGTCTAGACTGTTCAAAACTTTGTCTAGTCTTCAAATGGCGTTGCGGTCAACGAAGCGAATTGTTTTAAAATTTCTCAGAAACTGGATTTAAACATGTTGCTTTGAATTTAATTCCAAGCTTTTGTTCGTTTATCATAAATATAGTTATACTTCAAACATTATTCTAGTAGAATATGTTTATAAATTCAGTGAGCAAAACAAACGATAATGGCGTTGTAAATGGTCACAACAAATATCGCAATACAGTCCAGTTCCGTCCAGTGTTAAATACGAAAATAGGTTTGACCTAGCTGTTGTAATCGCGTGGGATTGCGGATGTGTCACACGGGTTTACCCGACCGGAAAAAACTGGAAGTAATCTACAATGCTATTACTGTTACCATAGCACCAAATAAAGTCAGTAAATAAAATGCACGAATTGACGCCTGTCTGGCTGAATATAAAGCAGTTAAATCTAAAGGCTACAATATTGTTTAGTCGTTAACGAAGGGGTTGTTAAGTCCTATCGACGCATAACACGAGTCTAGATTTAAGGACACTAAAACAATGGATTTCCCATTCGCAGTCGCCGCTCAATGAGTCAGCTGATGTAGCAATGGCCTCTGTGAGTCACTGCTGATCTCAAACAGATACGAATGTACTCGGATACGGTATGGTGACCAAACAAGCTGTCATCTGCACATTGAAAGCTGTATGTGACGAAACTCTTTTAGTTGCAACTTATAAACGACTGCATAAATATGACTTAGGGCCGGTTTAATCGCCTGTTAAATTTTATCCGGCAAATAAGTTCTGTTTATCTAATGACTGAATAAGCGGCCTTGTATTGACCAGTTCAACGTTCAGTGTCTCTGCAACGATTAAAAGAACTTTATCCACTCACTCGAATTTTAAAATTAATGAATGTAATAACGACGATCAAAATCATTCATGAAAAAACATGTAACTTATTTTAGTTCCGAAACCAGGTAAAAATTTCTTTAAAAAAAAACATAGTTTTCCACATCCAATCTCAGGTTTGATTATTTCGGACATGAACGTCCGTAACAGGCGAATGCGTCCGCAGATTTCGTAGCGTCCTTGTCATTAGTGACGTACTTGCAGCGATTATATGGACGGAGCCAAATGATTGCCTCGTTAATTCCCTAACTTGCGTGTCACCAATTTGCTTTAAACCTTGTCTCTGAAAAATCTTGCAATTATTTAATGTTAAAGATGACAGCGGACAGGAAATCGCTGATTTGTTCACGTTAACGACAGACAAAGCACCTACAGTCATCCAGATTGTAAATGATGTAATGATGAAGAATTGTTTCGATAAACAATCGGTTCTATGAAATGTAGGCTTACGCAAGTTTGACGTAATTGACGGACGCAACGCGAGTGCGGTGTGACGCTGAGAGTCTCAGGCGCCTCTGCGATAACCACCCACTCTCGTTTTCACGCTGACGTCGGCCGTGATAAGTTGATGAATCGCGTTTTGTGCACTTCAACTAGATTAGAGCTGTGGAGCTTAGGCCGATAGAACGACGGACGTTGCACCTGCCTACGTGTGACAATTCTTGCTAAACGAACCTTGCTTAACAATACTGAGAACCTCTTTTATGACTTAACTAAAAGCTGCATATTTTTGTGTGAATACAATTTTTGCTCAACAGTTGTATTTTTTATTGATCGTCCGATCAAAGTCAAGTGATTGAACTATCCGGGGAAAATTCACCTATCTGTTTGTATAAACATCCGTTCGATGCGATATGTAGAGATCACCTTTGCTATAGGTAGCGGTCAGAGCAATGCCCGATAATCTCTGTATTGACTACATCACATTGTTACATATTATGTTGTTATATTCAACATTAGGGAGACTTAAGAAAAAGAACACCGCGAAAATACTTCAAAGTCGAGGAAACATAAATAATAATGTCTCACCAGCTTAACATTGATGTTTAAAGAACGGTAATAGGAGCTTCCCAAATTGGGTTAAGAAAAAACATACAGGAAAACTCCATCCAAAGCTTCCTCAACATAGTCAATACAGATGTATGTGTAAAATAATCACGTGCCCATTTATTATGGAATGTTACACCAACCGAATCGTGGAACTTATCCTCATAATTGCGTTTGTTGATCGGCTAACTGGTTTTTACCAATTTCGATAACTGACAATTAGCATTCTGTGGCGGCAATGTCTGCATCCGGCTTGTATTTATAATATTATCAAATTATTTAGTTGGCAACACAAAACAATTTACGTGCAGCCAGACATCCGGTAGGTGTCATTATTATCCGGCACTAGCTCAACTCAATTACCGTTTGACATTTAAACCCAAAGGGCGTATTGTTGGAGAGCCCTTTCCATTTGGTAAATAAATAAAGACAGTACCACTGTTCACTTCTGTTAACAATTACTTCTGAAGATGTTTTCCTATCATTATTGTAATTATTTTGACCGCAGTCCACTTCCTTTTTAATTCTAACTAAAATAGCGAATCGACCAAACAAGGACAAACAAACGGAAGGAGCAATACTAAGGAAATCATCAATCCAAATTGGGTACACAGACCTAGTTCTATAGTCGATAGAACTAATAGTTATTGTGTTTTTAATCTTAGTCCTATATCGAATGGGCTTGTGTGAACAATGCCACACATGGCCAAACATCCGGTCTGTTATCGCGCGAAAGTTCGATAGAAATGTGGCATGCACTAATCTTTTATGAATGGACATGGTTATTTTTTTATTTGTGCCCGCGTTTCCTCTAGCTTCACAGTTGCTATTTTTTAGCTGCGTCTCTCCTTTTATCATCTCACATTTTCGCACCTTGATATCAGTCAAAAAACTAGCAATATCAAGAATGACATTCAATAGAGACGAACTCACGAACTCGAATTTCATTCAATAATCGCGTATGTGATAAAGTAATCTAAAAGTAGTGAACCGAAACTACTTTATTTACGGGACACGTTTTATCATCGCTTTGCTGTTAATTCACAACATATACTCATACGTTTATTGCTGCTGTAATAATTTACAAATATTTATCATGGACGGATATAATACAGTACTGCCATCAGATTATCAGTCACACAAATCGATATTATTTATCATAACAAGTGGCATTTATTGTTGTTGGCAAATCCTTTGTTGCCAAGCACCTCGGTTCCGACATGCCATTTAACCGAGCCAATAAAATGTCTGCGTCACACAATAGATTAATGACATTGTCGGAAGCGCGGTTCTAGATCTTGCGAATCTAGTCTGTTACCAAGCGAGGCGGCCGGATGAATGGCAGTCTCCATGCGCGTGAGTGGATTGCGCAACGGCCGGTGACGCAACCTGTCGCGCCTGCGCGGGACCGTTGCTTGTTAGTATGCAAAATAAGTGAAATATTCGTGTCGGCCGGTCATGGCATGCGCTTACGGTTTCGCTCCCTAGATGTGCGTGTAATTGTTTCAGCGTGAATTCGTTGTCGTTTAAGGTCACCTGATTTTCCTTTTTTTTTCTTAGTTTCATTGTTTCAATCGCTTTATCTGATTTTATGGTAGGTTAGCGGTAAAATACAATGCTGAAAGGACGTACACTAATTATAATAAATCCTTGGTAAGATTTTTACCGTTTTCATTTTGTATTCGCTTCGTTAGCCAACGTAACTTTTCTGCGTATCAGAGTCTAGCCAAAGGCTCTAACATGCTTTCCGACTAGTCGACAACGAAATTGCTCGGCATGGGAAGCTCTACGCATCGTGAAGAGAATGTAGAGTTTCCACGGCTTTCACTGGGTCGAGAATTTTTATTAGTCATTTCAACTTCAATGTTGATACTGGCAGAGCTTTCCACTGTGTGAAAAATATATTTGAAAAGACTCTCGTGATTCATTGTTTTTAAAACATTTTAACATGTGCTTTATAAAATTGGCGATGTTTCCACGTGTCCACAGTTAACCTTGATGTGGTTGAGCATCTCGCCCACAGATCTTCGAATAATTCGTGGTTTCATAACAAATTTCTTTAATAACTGCGGCATCATAATGTCAAAATAATGTCTTGTTATTTTTAATTAATTGCTTTTTACAGAAATATTGTCATTTAATTATCTTAGTTGGAATGTAATTTTACCAATTTGTATGTTAATTAGCGCTGGGCTGAGGAGTTCTAATAAAGTTGTGGTACAATGTGTTACGAGAAACCTACAATAAGCTTCGTGGTCGTCGCCTGACACAAGCGAGCTGTGGAAACTTTGCTCATTAGCCGCCACGCTTTTATGACCGATAACGCGCCGAGTCGCGATGCACACCAAGGGTTTCGGTATTCGGTCCGCGGCCCCTCGGCTTTCGGCCAATTGTTGCGTCGATACTCTTTAACACTTCAATGCCAGGTGTCCTAATTAAATCAACTTTATCGCTTTCGTTACAGGCTTGGTTATATAAATGGTTCTACTTTAATTGATTCTTAATTAACCTGTAAATTAAACACGAGGCTTAAAGCGCTCGTGAAAACTTTCAATTTTGCATTTTTATTTTATATCGCTCGCTTCTTGTACTTCTTGTTTATAATGGTGTTCCAAACGTCAATAAACTTTGGAGTACGTAAAAGGTTGGCTTAAGACTGCTACACATTGTCAGTTGCGAGAAAGTTAGTGAAGCCGTTACGTGTCCTCGTCACGTCAACTTACGTTCCTCTGACAGTTTCACGCTACAACAAACTACATATATACATATGTTGTACAGGCGAACGTCTTTGCGTACTTTCCTTAAGTTGTGATTGACAACAAAAATATTTTGTTTTGTGTTGTTTATTTTGGGTACAAAATTAAATATTTGTGGATTTAGAATTACTTCTAGGCTATGCTTCAGAAATAGTGCATTGATATCGCAGTATTTTAAGTATAAGCATATTTGCGGTACATGTATGCACAATAGCTACTTCTACATTGATTAAATGTTAGTTTAAGATTGATGAGTCTAAAAATGGAAACAGAAAAAGAAGCCTCATTAAGTAAACTAGCTTATTTCACTCAATTGACTACCTACTTAGGTGTAGGGTTACCATATGTCGGGAATGTTCCAAATTAACAAGTCCGGAATTATAGCTGTGTTCGAAAAAACAATCATTAACTGCCTAGTCGTAATGGCTAGGCAGATAATGTATTTTCAAACGTATGTTGGGGTCGGCTTCCAGTCTAACCGTACGAAGCTGAACCACTATTTTACATAAGCTGTTTGCCTATCTGACATCAAGATCCCAATTACTGGGTAATATGATAGATACCTCTACGTAAGATGAGATGTTAGATTTTCGAGCAGTAACTACGCAACAGTCAAAGATTTTCACATGATAGTGGGGACCAACGGCTTAAGGTCCATTCTGAAACGGATAAGGAACTCGGTAACGCATAGAAAGTCCATCACTACTTAAACGTGTGAAGATCGACCCGTGCTGCTGTTACTTATTAATAAGCTGCATAAAAAATGAAAACGTCCAAATATTTTATAAAATGTCGGAAGTTCCTCTGGAGACCTTAAATTGCCAACCCTATTTACATGAAAAGGTCAACCGATCTGCTTTTCATCCATCAACAGATGAAGATAAAATACAATCTTCGTGTTATCATATTCGTATATTTGAAATATTGTGTCTGTGAAGTCGTAACAAAAACAAGTTTAATAACCTCATGGTCAATGCCGCTTTTGGGGGCCAGGTACCAGATCATAAACATCTTGCGAGACACAGCGACAAATCAGCGCTCCTAAAAGGATTACCTGACACAAAAAAAGAACCTTGAATACTAAACATCTATTCAACAACCCTTAGCTATTATATTCAAAGGTCACTTTATTTGATATACGACGTAACTACCAGGAAAAAATCTGCACCGAATTGGCTCGCCATAACACAAAAATATTGCAAAGGAGACCGATGCATTCCGGGAACTGCATTGAAGCGCAGTGTATAGGATGGGCGATCCAACTATCTGGCGAGCCGCCACGCGGTATTGTGACTTACGTTGCATTGTGTTGGGCCGATATTCGGCTGCCGGCGACGAGACGCACGGTGGGGCGTTGGCCTGTTGAGAATGTTTGCCGCTGACCTAAGTGGTCAATAATGATCTGTTATACAGTTTATACTACGTATTTTCTTTACTGTTTCTCGATACTGCGTAAAGAAGTATTATTTTTAAAATTTCGCGATACTTTGATCTAAAGATAGCTGTGTATTTTTGCATCTTTTTCATATTAAAACAAAGCCATTGCTGTTCTTAGCTCCCAGTGTAATTAAAACGGCATCAGAACCGAACTTCATTATGAGACTTAATCAGTGCACAGCAAGACAGTTACCTTAGGTACTGAAAAGCGAGTACGTAAAATAATAGTTTCGCTTTTATGAGCTTATTATTCAGAATCCAATGCCTCGAACGTTGTCTTCAATTAATTCGACGTTCTCGTAGTTAACAGAAATGAGCTCCTGACGGAAGTAATTAATTAACAAAAAAATCAAATGAACATCTACATAAAAATATCATCCAATTTTGTAAGCATACGGAATCAGTATGCTCACTGTGTAATTAAATATGCGTGCGAATTGCTGTAGCAGTTTTGTCATCGCCTGTACGTGGGTAGTGCAGCGCGTCCTAGATTGTCCGTGCTGGGTGGTCGCCGGTCGACGTAGGATTGTTCTCGATTCGCCACTTTTTACCTGTTCATCGTCGATGAAAACGCTCGGTGCATTCGGCCGAGATTGCTTTTAAACTTTTAAAACTTGGAATATTTTTACTTCTTTCTTGCACCGATTAACTCCAGCAGCCAGTCTGTCTGTATTGCAAATTAAAAAGAGCAATGAATCATTAAATTTCATTCGGCAGCTTTCAACTTGTGGGGCGTATTGTATTTTCTTTATGAGTGTAATAGAGGGTTGAACCCATACCTTTGAGAACGTTTTAATTTCTACACTCAGTGTGAATCTGTTAAAAATAATAAAAAATATCAATTTCAATATCTTTGACTTGAAGACGATTATTATCAACTACGGGAGTTGGCATTCAGTTTAAATTCTTATGTGTAAGGAGCTTGATAACTAATATATGATTAAAAGCATGCGCTTGTTTGACCTGGATCGAAATGTTATCGTGTGGTCAGTTTTTCTGTCATTGACAGGAACGCGTTAGCTTTTTAATACATTCCGATATCTAATTACTTTTTTCTTCAGACTGAAGCGCTTTCCTGGAAGTTAATCGTATTAATATTGGAGTATTATTATTTATTCCGCGGTATTGGTAAATAATAGCCGGTTTATTTACAAAGCAATTTACTTTGCCAATTCTTGTTTCGTAAATGGAATTTGTTTCTCTTTTTTTCCTGTTCTCGCAAAGTAGGTTTCATTAACTAACACTGACTTGTTGAATTTAAATGCTTCAAATGTTATTATCCAAGAGATTTAGATTAGTTATAGAGCAGACATTACCATTATGACACACGAATACTACTTGACAAGCAGGCGTGTGAATAGCACAGTGCAATTGTTAGTAAAGTATTGGATCACTTTTTTTTTTGTTTTAAGCGTCTATCGCTCGTAAGTATTTGAATGTTTTTGGTTATAATGTAAAACTCTTGCTATATTCTTACCTGAAAATATGTAATAGTTGATACTGGTGCTGTCAGCCTGCGTCACCCCATGACTTCCAGTTTCTTCGATCCAGGGCGGATGTGAGGGAGTATATAATGCCGACATGTCTCAAAGGGTAAACAAAACTAAAGATTGTGGTAATATTTTCTGTAACATTCGTGTTTTATAGAAAATAAATAACTTGGCAAATTAATGAAAAAACCGGAATACCGCACTAAGGTTTCCGAGCCAGTATGTATACAAACATGTATTGTATGGGAGTAAAAATAACTATTTTATTCTGTATTTTAGTATTTGTTTTTAAAGCGGCAATTTCATCATCAAAAAATAGTAACAGTCTAACTATCACGGTTCGTGATAATAATATAGAGCCTAGTGACAGACGGACAAATAGCGGAGTCTTAGTAATACGAAATAAAAGAAATACTTACCTGAGAAGACCTAGAATATTCTAGGTCACATTGACCTTGATACTTGTAGACCAATGTGTACCTTAGTCTCAAAATATTCATCATCATCATTTTTGTGCCGTTGTCCCATTCTATTTGGGGTCGGCACAATACGTTTTCTTCCTCCATTCATTCCATTGGCCGATTCCCAGACCTACCCAATATGCACACAGAATTTCATACAAATCGGTCCAACCATTTCGGGGGAGTTTAGTAACAAACACCGCGACACGAGAATTTTATAATTATATAAATCAATTCATTGATAAAATCATATTATGCAAATCTACTCGCTTTAACTTCGTCTAAACAACAAACGCCCACCCTTAACTTCCCAAGGGCGTCCAGATAGAATTGGATAACAGATTCAAGTTAAAAATACTTTACCTCGTCTATATTTAGACGAATTTAAACATGGCCGTCGTAATAAATAGAATAATAAAATGTCTTATTTATTTAATTTTTACCCCTTAACTATCCCAAGAACGTAATAAATGCATGATACAAATATAGATAGCGGTTCGGAACCGAGTTAAAAATACCTTACATTGTCGGTACCCATCTGTATCGGGACACGCGCTCCATGAGATGCGTAGGCGTTGCCATGGAAACCACCCTGATGTAATGCCTATTTATAAACGATTAGAGGGAACAAAAATGTATATTTAGTTTTTTTTTCATCAGGTTTTTTCACAGTGACGGTCACGTAGATTGGTGCCCGGTTGATGGCAATAGGCTCACCCCCTATTACATGGGACTAAAACATAACTGTCTAAATGTAGAGGTGTACTATTTAGTACACCTCTGCTGTACCTTTCGGGGATTACAGCCGTGATGTTATGTCAAAATGTGTTTTATTATTTCTGTTGTCTCATTTAGTCACAGTATCGTCTTACTACAACCTCCCACTCGCTGATTGAAAACTGAATATAAAAGAGGGATTTTAGGTCGATAGAAATGTTTTCCTGATATTTTGAAAGGTCAGAACAGTGGGTAGCAATGTTCTCATTTCTGCTACCATGAATCAGTTTAAACGCGTGATGGTTCACACACGTGGTAACTCTATAAAATAAAATACAACCACATTATGTCGCGCATTAATGTTCGAATCTTTAAGCTGATATAGAGAGTAATAATACCATAAACCGGAACTTTTTATAATGAACTAGCTGTTCTCCGCGGTTTCACCCACGCTGCTCAGCACCTGTAGCGTGATGTTCTATAAGCCTATAGCCTTCCTCAAGAAATGGACTATCCAACACTAGAAGAATTATCCAATTCCAACCAGTAGCCCCTGAGATTAGCGCGTTCAAACAAACTCTTCAGCTTTATAATATTAGTATAGATTAATCGTTTATTGATATTTTAAAATCATGTGAATATGTGAAATAAAATTAAAGTGTTTTCATTTTTATTTATTCATGGCAACAGTTAAGCATGGTATATGCATGTATATTAGGTAAATAAAAATAAATATTCCTATATAAACTTTGAAAAAAACATCTTAAATAAGGGTTTTATTTCAACTTCGCCCATGGTCCGGTATTCCTTTGGTATGTTAGCTATTCCTTATAGTTTTGGATTTCGCCACTGAAAAAATCACCCTGTCATTACGAGGGCGATACTTAAGTGAGATTTTAATAAATAACTCAGATAAATATATACGGATCTACGAAAACATTTATGTAGCAGTCTAGCTTTCATTTCCTGCAGTCATACTGAGATATGCCAACATATAGTCAAAATTAAGGGATGAAATTGGGGTCACCATTGATCGTCACCTAATCCTATTTCTCGTTTCACGTGTTGGTTTGGCGCGTGTGGGTAGCGAATGTAGGCTTAGCTTCCGATTCCGCTAACCGTGCGTCATGCACTCGATGCTGTGACGTAGACAGCTCATTATGTACCCACACTTCAGTTACAGCGTATTTTGTACAAGATAAACGTCACGGGGCTTTTATTGTTTCGTGACGTGTTTTCTTTTTGATTGATTAGGTGTTTTTTTCGGATTTTTCGTTGTGATTCTGAATGATACATAGATTATACTTCATCATTACCCGTACGTCATACTGGAGCCGTGTCTGGTCCGATATTTAATTTAAATAAAGGAGGTTGGGTATGCTGCACAGACGAGGCTAGAATAGAATAAAGATTTTACAAAACTTACTCAGATCTGGATCGAATAAGATAATGTTAACATGCAACACCAATAAAGTATCGATCTGTATGTGCTCCATATCCTTCGATTCGGACGACGCCCGTTGAATTCTAATACTTACATGAACAAGCTGTAGACCTAAGAAATAATAATAGAGCTTCCTAATAATTTACTTCGCCTTCTGTTTCTTTTATTTATTTCCTCATTTACATAGCGCCTTCCTGTAATTGATAGTTTGCTCAAATTATACGATCTTACTGGCGACGTTGAAGCGTTTCGTACGAAATAACTATACGTTGTGTTCTTAGGCGCACAAGATTAATTACAGTTATGTCTCGTCATTGGCAGTTTGTAATTTGTGTAATGACGTCATTATACCGCCTTTTCTATTTTTAGTTTCGAGATAAAACGATAATTTTGTTGTTGGAGTGATTACGTTACTTTGACTGGCTTTCCTGAGGTTTTTTTTTAAATGTGCAATGTAATTCCCTATGGCGCCACGATTATGGCATTTAAATAGAAAAAGAAGTAACGTGTTTTTCTTGGAAGGGGAATAAACAGATGGATTTTGTACATGCAGCGCCTTCATTGATTTTTTTCCTTAACTAAATTTATTCATTCCGAGCTATTTATAACGCAACGCATATAATGCCACGGTCGCCGCCTTTAATGATACCAACCAAGTGTTTATTAATACGTCCACGTGTAGACAAAGAATCTTATAGTTATGTTTTCTACGACTGCACATTAGGGATGAGATGTTGATTAATTATCTTGCACGCATTCGGGGTTCAAGCATCATCTCTAACTAGATTATATTCTTTCGATTCAAAACATTCAAACAAAATGTAAAGCTACAACAAATTCAATAACAAAATACTACAACATTCATACATGTTTACAAACGTTGTCATGTTCAAACGATCAATCGTCGGGCTATCGATAATTTTATTTCCGTTCACAATTACATGTTTGCGGAAAACTAACCCAACCAAGGGTTTGCAGCCGTTAATGGTTTCGGGGAATTAAAAAAAAACCCACAGGGTCTGATAATACTGCGGTTTGATTACCAAGAACTGTGAAGGGGTGTTATTGAGTGCTCGACTGTTGCCTATGACACGGAAAAGGTGTAGTCAGAAGTTTCATTCAAACCCTCGCGGAGGGCTTGCATTGGAACTAGTTAAACTAACATACGCACACTACACACACCGCGTAGGTACTCACATTTCTCACTGCACTCATTGTTGCATGTCATGTGCATAAGTTAGTAGTAGTTGCATATACGTGCGTTTTTTATACGTTCAGTCGCTCTGACCTTCTATACAAATCTATTTTGTGACAATAACTTATCAGTGTGAGTTCCGATTACTGTTGACATTATACAGCGTGATTCACTATAAAAGTGAATCTTTATTGCCTTTTTGACCCTTTCTCTTTGTTTACAAGCTGCTCCACTCGACCGGGTATTATTATACCCTGGAATTCCCCATAGTAAAAATTTTATGGAGGTTTCTTAATACTATTTTATGTGTATTTGTTATATACCGTCGGTGTGGGTAGTCGATGTCACAGTTATCATAGGAACCCTGTGAAATATGGTCGCTTTCATAAATTATGCGTGACTTTCTTAACCTCTTTTTCAGATAAAGAGTCACTAATATCCTTAATTATATTATAGATCATTTAAATAAACACCACTTATTTAACCAGAGAAATGAGTCTGTTAATAGTTCATTGAATAGAAAACTGTTATTGACTTTTAAATACATTCCTTTGTCATTACTTACTACTTATTTATTATGTTTCTCTTATCTAGACGTATTTTCCGAATGAACAATTGAACAGTTACTTTATTTTTTTGACGTTTTCCCTGTAATTGAACTATTTACTGTTTAAAAATAGTGAAAAAACAGGTTTATTATTATTTAGATTTTGAGCATAAATTAAGACGTGCTCTAAAATAAGCATGATGCGTAATCAAAGGTATTTACATCGGATAAAAAGATACGTTATTAATCTTGGAATAACAGGAAAACCCATAATCCTTCTTTTTGGTTTATCTACAGCACTGTTCCTCGGGTTTTTACGAATGGCGACATCAGAAATACAAATTTATGGAATAAAATTGTTTAGTTATTTAAAGGAGAAAAACAGTAATTTCAAATAAGTATGTATGTATACCTAACCTAATACCCAATAACCCAGAAATCGTATATGCTGTAGACTCAGTATTAATATAAACCATCTTTTTTTGTTCTATAATAAATAAATACAGTGTTTACAAAAAAAAAAAAATAAACAGTAGCTGGTTTGACACTAATTTGACACAAATGTAAGTTTTTATTTTCATGTGTATTATTTTGTTAACAAAAATGTCTGACAACCACTCTTACCATGGGGTATCGCATTACCCAGTACTAACTGGGTTGTAGAGGTCAGGTAGGCAGTCGCTCCATGTGAAATACTGATATTCAGCTGCATCCAGTTAGACTGGAAGCCGACTCCAACATAGATGGGAAAAGGCTAGGCAGATGATGATGTGTATTATTTTGTTGCAAACATTTTGTGTAAGGAAAGTTTTTTTTTTTTTTAATATTTAGAAGATCAGTATGCAGTAACCTTGCTTACCCTGCATTGTTTTTCAAACTAAACATATGACTTTTAAGATTTTTGTACATAATTACAAAAGCCTGTTAAATCGAAGAAATTAAATGTACGTGTATAAACAAAAATTACGAAACATTTGAGTTCCGAAGCGTAAATCATGAATATCGTGAAAATACAAATAAATAAAGCAGATTCCCGGTAACTTGCATTACGGCATGACTAACACTTTTGAAAGTTAGTAGTTTAGTGTTATCACGTGCATGTTGTTTACATTAATATTCCCGCTACCGAGAAACTTGACTATCGATTTTGTACAGTCCGAGTGCCCTAATGAAAACAGAGAAACAGAGTGCGTATAGGTTCTAAGGCGTAGGCGGTTGGCCGTTTGTGAATACAGTAAACACTGCACGGAATATGACGGAGATTCGATTTTTAAAAATGTCACGGGGTCGTCTCTGGCATCAGTTCCTCGGCAGTTTGCTGAACTTAATTTTTTCCAATTTAATTTTACGTTTTCATTTATTTTTGTTTACGATCTCTGTTTAATGTTGTGTGCACTTGTGGCATGTGCCAAAAAAACTTGTTTTCTTTTTTTCTTTTCTGTAGATGTCACATCCGGACAGTTAAAATTTATGCACAAACGGCCATATTGTCCTTTTTCCTCTGATTTAGAAATTCTACTCCTACTGAGAAAGAGTTCCTAAAGTTACAGATGGATGGCAATTCACTCACCTCTGTTACATGTACTCAAAACAAAATAGCTAAATGTACACCTAGTACTATTAGAGACACCTTAGCGTTACCATTCGGGGATTACAGGCGTCATGTTATGATGTTTACTCTCGACGTCTTAAGGTTTATGACGTAGGAAACATAACTGTAGGCTGGAAACAAATAATATAATGTCAGTTTTTTCGTTTTTCAAATTCGCTATGTATCTTGGCAGCAATATAAAAGTCTCGTAAATCGGACTGTCTCAGTTCGTTGAACACTAATTCAAACAAAGTCTAGACAAGTCAATAGCTAAGATATGCAAATGACCTGTGTAAGCGCACTGCTGTAAATGTTGTACACGTCTGCTTCAATGAGTACCGCCAGTTAGGTCAAGATAACACAGGTGTTAAACTTTTACCTATAAATGGAATTTATATCACTGATTTCGGCGCCGCTGTCCAAATAAAAGCCATCTGCGCGCAACTGCTACAACAAAAAGTTTAAAAGCTTTCATTTTTAACTTTTCGCAATTTGAATAATCTGAACAGCCTAATTCTCGTTTAGAGTACCCTCATCTGTATTGTGTGAACTGTTCTACTTAGCTTTAAAATGAACTCTACTATAATATGGTGATTACTCTCTAATCTTATCATGAATGACTTAAAAGTCTCATAACCCCGTCTGAATTTAAAGTATCTAATATCGAAGACTATTTGTGCCCAGCGGTATCAACCGCTACTCAGCTTCTAAGTGTCGTAGCGTGTTGCTGTAGACTATTGATTTCGTGAAAGAATGCCTATGCTAAATTTCATGTCAATCCGGCAAAGGAATCACATGCTCCCATACAAACTTAGTCACCCTGTTACACTAACTTAGGGATAGAATTGATTAGGGCCAATCCCGTCTTAGACCACCTACGCCCTAAGAACCTCCCAAGTAAAATGTGATACTCCTAAAACTTGTTGTTTAGATTTCGTGATGAGTGAGTCGGTGATTTTCACTTCTATATAATAGAAATCTTCATGGCACATAGGATCTAGTCTTAATTGTGTGCGATGAAAGCCAAAAGAGTGACCTTTTCCTAGGTCGCTTTTAATGGAGATTTGTCTGGCCCAAACATGACCTTTGGACGGTTAACCTCACTCGATACATTATTAATGTCTTTGTGTTTTTGCTGCGATATCTCAGATATTTTTTACACGTTTTGAAGTAACAACACAAACTGCTTATCATTGATGCTTATCTATGATTAAATTCACAGAAGACCTGTCATAACAAGCAAGCATTGGAATTTTTGTTTGCTAGTTGCATTTCAAAGTAATAAGGAAGCTTGCATGAGAAAAAGAATTAGCGCCACAAGGATACATAAATATGATTCATATCCTTTCGGAGAACTTGAGACTATATAAATATGAGTCTGCAAGTCATCGTCTAAAACAATCCGGATGATATCATGTGACTTTTCGTCCCCCAAAATGGTTCATGAAAGCTTTTCCGTAGCGACTATTATTATAAAGAAGCCCGCATTATCTAATCACACTCATTAATCACTAGATTTTAGCATCCTTGACATGGTTACTTGATATTTTAAAATACACATAGTTCCGTTATGCTTGTAAATTCAACACCAGGACCGCAGTTCAGGGTAACGCGTTAATATTTCACATACCCTCTATTGCCTCTAAACTATGAAAGGAAAAATGAAACCCCCGCTAGAATTTACTCTATGAACTTATATGTACATAGGTTTATTCTGATTTAATATTCAACGTAATAACAACAAGGGATGTGAGAGTGTGTACTATTTTGTTGAAGGATTAGCAACTGGATTGGGTTAAATTGGATTCAGCAATTATACAAAAAAAAAAGTTGAGGTTGTTGATAACATTTGTTTAGTTCGAAAATAAATAAAGCAGGTTCCGTACCTCAAAAGGAAAAACCGGAACCCTCATAGGATCACTTTGTTGTCTGTATGTCAAGAGGCTAACTCGGGATCGCAAAGAGGTATCGACTTGAAATTGAAAAAATGAACCCTCTAACCTCTACGCAGTCAAAGATATGGCCGTTAATGTCATAAGTTTGTCATAACCCTCGGTGTGCGAGTCTGACTCGCACTTGCCAGGTTTTTTACCACACATAAAGTTTATTATTGCATACCTAACAATTATGTTTTTCGTTTCAGGTATGTATCTATTCTGATGACTTCGATTCGTAGTTGGGTTGACGTAAGTGCAAATAATATCATGTAGATTTTATTGTATGACCTTCACTGGGCGTTTCGAGACGCCATGTAGGTAGTTTAAGGTGTTAGTCATAAATACTTAAATCAATAAGGAAAACTCTAAAACTTTTCTCCATCGCCTTGTATAAATATTAAAGCCTCCACCTCCCATGGAAGAGAGCACGATTTATAATCGTAACGGTCATAAACTCGTGCGTGCGAAAAGAAGAATTTCTTTAGAACAACAAACCGTATGTTGATAAAATTTATTGCCAAACAAAAATAGCAATTGACAACAACCTGTTGCCATAACGGTTTATCAGCACGTAGCTTTGATATCGAAATTCCTTAAGGATAATTCGAGTCGTTTTATCTCGATTCTCGATACCGCTTCAATACAATAATATATCATTGGAAGACCATGAGTCACCAATTTTTATCGAGTCTATCGACTAGCGCCACTCCTTGTTTCGTCGGCTATACTTTGCACCGGACTCCGCCAGCATTGAAGTTTAATCTTGTTGATTACAGAAATAGACATTATAAAATAATCACTAAGTGGATTACAGCCGTCCGTCTGTGTTTGTGCACAACTGTGTGCGCTATTTCAACTATTTCCACTTTTGTTTACATAAATGTACAGACAGAATATTTCGCTGTGCATTTTAATTGATTACATGCGGTGTTTACTAATATACAGGGTTGTTTTTGTTTACTATTAATAAACTTCCATTTAGGTATCTTTAATTTTCTTACTGAAAACATCCTATTGTGAAAAATCACATTTTCCAGCCAAGACAGTGTATTTTGGTATTTAAAAAAAAAAACTGTAATGTATATTATGTAGTAGTATAGTACATTACTGCCGCGGTCTATAATGACTACTTTGCTGGTCGCGCTGATGATGGCCGACAGCGCAGCGTAGCGCAGCTCCAGGCCGACACAGCGCGGTCAGCGTGCAACACTTGATGGACGAGCTGAGATAAAGGCCGAGACCGTAGGTCGAGGCCTTTACAGCGAGGACAGCAAGGGCTGCAATGATGGCCAAGATGAAAGGCCTAGAGCGTAGCTAGGCTAGCTCGAGGCAATCATAGCGTGAACAGCGAAGCAGTCATTGTGGGCCAAGGTTTGTATAGTGCTTTACTCAAAAATGCAAGTACCTAATCTAAATAAAACCAGCAAGTAATTTAAATAAAAAATATATTTATATCCGTCTGACTGTCGTTTTCGTTACTCGTTAAATTGTGGTAATTTTTAATGTTCAAATTGTGCTTTATCAGAACCATGCACTTTAACATTGAATAGGTATTCCAGAGAGACGAAGGCTTCATTTTGTTGGAAAGATCATTGAAATACGCAAGAAAAACATTTTCGAATAAAGATTAGTTTTCCTACTGATTTTCCACTGCACAAATTACACATATGCAAGCTTATATTTTTCCTTTGAGTTTCGCGGTATCAAATTTTCAACCACTAATTTAGCTTCATCTTTAATGTCTGGTGGTGTTAAACACATTGAATCGGAAGAATTTTCGCTTTGAGAGCTCATTTTTAGCAAAAAAGCAGTAAATAAATCAAAATTTTCGCTGAAGCGCGCTTTTGTTACTTCTTTGTTTTTTTTTTTATCAATGGTAGTTGGAATTATACAGCCTAATATCGAATAAAATCTTTTAAATCTTTTTTTTATTTTTACCTTTAGACGTACAAACAGCTGTGTTTTAAATAAAATCTTTTTGGAATTGATTTTTTAAAACGTTGAAACGTCAAAATAGCGGCCGGCAAAACATTGCCGGCCTGTTAGAGCGGCCAGCAAAACTTTGCCGGCCGCTCCTTGAAACAGAACGGCAAGGTCGACTTTGCTCAAACAAGGTTGTCAAAATAATGACAACATTACATGCATTTTTGAGTAAAGGTAATAAAATGTTTTAAACAATAAAATATACCGACCTATTACTGTCCCACTGCTAGGCTAAAGCCTGTTCTCATGCAGAGAAGGCACGAGAATTGATCACCACGCTTGCTCAAGACCAGTTGGCGATTTCAGACTTACAATAATTATTAGTACAGATTTCCTCATGATGTTTTCGTTCACCTAAGTCTGCGATGTCTAAAACAAACTTAGATCCTTCCAAATACTTCTCTTTGTTCCGTAACTAACAGTATCAAAATAAACTGTTTCAAATTATCATTAACGAAATAGTAACTAATGCAATCACAACATCATTTACTTGGAAAAGGCATCAAATTCTCAAGTTCTTTACATGTCTCATTCAAATAATTTACTTACGTTGGCTTCAAACATAAATAATAATCACTTGTGGCCGTAAAGGTTTTTCCGCATGACATCAAAGTTTAAACAAACAATAATGTGAATAGAATTGATAAAACAAATAATATATAAAAAAATAACTCTTTTTCCGATTACTCACAGTATCTAACTGATAGCAAAGTTTATTGCATCACGAGTTAATAGCGTGTTCAGTGCACGTGCACTCGTACTATTTTTTAGTTTTATTTATTGTACTCAATGTATGTTCAACACAATGACCTAGTAATGGTATGCCAAAAATATTGTTGGCCACAAATTCCGGCTTAGAAACAGTGTCCATTGTCCTTTTTTCTCCCCTTAACAGAGAATTCTAATGGTAAATTAATATTTTAGTTTACCATGTGGCAGTGTTAAAACTATGACAGCTCTAACATCCCCAAAAACAAGAGGAACACATTACAGTCACTGCTTGAGCCATAAAAACTGCTTGAAAACACGAAGATTTCTGGTTCTTCTTAATCCTAGTCTTCCCTAGTCCCATCTTATGCGTTCATACTTAACTAAGTAACACGTTAAGTAATTTGGAGATACTGGCAAACCGGTCGACTGGTCGCTCGGTTGATATGTCACATAGCAATCCAGTCAATCAAATTAACTTTTAAAACATTTTAAATTATCCTGTTTTATATTTTTTTTACGAACGTTGATGTTCCTGCAAATAGATTTATTGCACAGAAACTCATTTGACAAATAGTAACGTTCGCGAAATAAAGCCACTTGCCAACTAGCTAGAGAGTTATGCAAAATATTATGGTGTCACTAGATTACGTGAACTATGATTTACGATTATTGTTATACTCCATGTGGAACATCAAAGATTATGTATGTACAAGAAATTTTTGTTTATAAAAATAATAAAAAAAAAACTGTTACCTACTTCTTAGTAAAAAAACAAATATAAGTGACGCGCATATTTACTTACGCAATATGATTCAGCCAAATTACTGTTAGGCGCCAAAATTAATCTTATCATTCATGGAAACTAGTTCATTACATATCAACCTGCAGACGTCAAGGCGAACCTTACCAGGTAACAGGTTGCAGATAACAAAAGTATTTACTCATTGATAAATAAATATATTGCAGTATGCTATGCCACAAACTTTGTTTACTTGATAAGCGGACCGACTGTATTTTATAAAGCCGCATCCAACTAGTAGCGCGTAGCTCCTTGTCATGTCGACCTAGAGATGCATCCAATTTAAGAATTATCTTCAAATTAGAGAGGACAAACCAGTCAACCTTGGATACGAAAACTGGTATTCATTCACTGTTAATCGGTATAATCATGCATAAATGCCATGTCCGGAAGCGGCCATTGACAAGTTGTACAAATTGCTTAAAATATTCCCAGGCAAATGTTGTGTCAGTCTGAACGGAAATTCTTTAGTGCCATACTCGAAGGATGATAATATTGCTGATATTCCTGAAACAAGCGAGGAGTATTCACATTCGTGCTTGACACGATAATATCGACACTTCCGATCCCGTCTCTATCCGTCTTCATAACAATGTAAACACTTTGAATACGTCCCGACGTTACACGTTGAATTTCCCACGTCTCTGATGACGTTACCATAAGTAACAAGTTGTAGCGAAAACGGTTCCTTCGTAGAAACTGTGAGAAACTTGGTATCTCGATACATCAATACCAACCGGGTTATCTTACAGCCTTGTTTGTATTGAAATTTAGTGAAGTGCCTCCTTGCTAAGTTATTCGCTACCCGCTCTAAGCTTGAACGGTTATCCGCCGTTCGTCAAACCGCCCCCGGGGAAATTACGTGCCACCTAACAATTCCTAAGCGTAGTGCTACTAGAAAATGTAATTAATTTCATATATTATTATAAAACAATGAACGCTTTCGAACCTCTGTGTACTACGGTACATGTTCACATTTCTTTACACCAGTACATAGTTTTTTGTTTAATGGTGGTTTCACGGTACGGCTAATTAACATGAAAAACAAATTTTTACTCGAATACTTCTTCCGAAATATTTTTACCGTTCACTATTAAGTTTTAGGAAAAGCTCATTAACGGTAGCTAGCATTTCTCAAACACCTGAGTGAAATGCAAGCCGATAGCGTCAAGCAGTCGATTTCTGATAGTTAAACATGTCACTGAATGTCTGTGGAGTTGATGAGTTGAGATGCCGCGGACGGCACGCTTAAGGCCGCAATTATAAAGGAAAATAAACAAAAAACGAACTCGGATGGGCCTGGTGGAGGGACACCTGTCTCTATGAAACAGGTTTGGTGCGCCGCCGCCGCACCGCTCGCGTCCCCACCGTGTGAATGGAAGTGATGAATCTTCTCATATGTACCAAAACTGGTTTTGGTGAGAATGAAGTATAATCAGCATTTTAGGGTTAGGATAATTCGTTGTTGCAGATAATTGAGCTATTATTGAATTGTTTTTTTTTGTTCTATCTTAACCCTAAAACGCCTGTAGACACTCAGCTCATGAATCCTCCTCAGCTGTCATGTGGATTTTTATTTAATAACAACAAAATAAGACAGAACGTAACAAATAAATCCAGCAACGTTTTCCACATCGCATCGTCACTGCCAGGATATAGGGCTAGGCGTTATTTTGTGTCCTCGCTCGATCATTATCAATCGTCCGGAGACGCGAGGAGCTGACGAATTGGGGCTCATTGGTCCAGTACCAAGACGGTCTAAGATTAGCAGCCGTATAGACTTCAGTTTCATGAAACTATAAATAGGCAGACAGATGTATGAGCTTACTGCTATACGTATTGAGAGTTGCTTCACGTGTCCGCTAATCAATATTATGTTATTGTTGTATAAATAAATCATAGATTAGTAAATCGCTAGACTGATAACAATGCTTGTGTCGTCATGTTGATAAAACAAATATACCGCATCGGCTTTTTTTTAATCCTAAATTTACTTCTACAACATTTTCATAAGACAATTATAAACACTTAACGAGTGCTTCTAAAACGGTACATTCCCTTAAATGATTTAATCAATACCTATTTGCATTTATATCCCATGGTGGACCTAACAACCGTAGTAAATATACCACGTAATAAATACTTTTATAGAGTCACAGTAAATTGCACGTGCACAAAGTGAAATACCTACTGTCGGGAATCCCCCGGCACGGCGCCGAAGCATAGCGTGATCGGACTTATTCCACTGCCATACACGAAACTTATGGTTTCGGCTGTAAAATTTAAATAAATATTAAGTACTCTGTTTGATCGCGGCTAATTGCCATAGTTTACAAATTCTTGGGGCAAAAGCGTTCCGCTTTTGGTTTTGTGTTTTTTTTTTTAATAAAAAAGTTGAGACTTTTATATAGCCTGTATTTTAAAAATATACGAGGTGAAAAAAAAACCGAGCAAATTTTAAAACTTTGCAATGCTAAGCTGGTATCATTAACTGCTGATTTATGTAACTCTTGCTGAGGTAACCCTGAAAAAGTCGGTCAAAGTTGAAAACCTCGACCTGGCTGAATTTACTGTTCTGTATGCAGAATCAGAAATAGTAGAGAACTTTAGTTAAGCCTGTTTAACTTTTAACATAACATTTTTATTGTTGCTCGTTAACGTTTTTATAATTGCGGCGTATTTGTTCGTAGTCTCTTTGTATTTATAGAAATTAACCTGTTTGTGTCTTATCCGATATCAGAATTGACTGACGACAAAAAAGTCATTCGCCTCATTAATAATTTAAATTATCTGATATCCAATTAAATAAATGTTTAATACGAACACTAATCTTTCAATAATATTCGTCGGATTTCTTTGATTTTGATGCAATGCGAACAGATTTTGATGCAATTTTCTTGAGTAAATAAAGTAATGCTTTTGTAAACGTCAATAATAAAAATAAATGAGCATGTATTAAGCCAAACTAATAATATTTTAAAAATGAACGTAACTGTATGTTACCTTATCAAGACTAAACGGCTGATCGGATCGTAATGGAATTTGGCAAGCTATCAACTCAGGGGGTTGAACAATATTGCATAATGTCCATATTCCCTAACTGTTTCACAAATGTCATGACATGCTTTAGAGGAGTAATAAAAATACTGGAGACGTCAGTAAAATTGTAGTAAATCCTCTTTACTATAAAAAAAAACAAATCGCGAATCTAACGCGTGTGAAGTTATGGATAGCTCTAGCTATGTATGTATATAATAAAGAAATCTTTATCAAGTCATGAAGCAGATGTGAGGCGATTGTTTGTTAATAAATGAAATAATTGCAATGTTTTCACCGCATAACGATATCGCATGTAATTGTTACAAAAGGTCTCGTGCTATAATCGGCGTGTTGTTAGGCCCAGTACGTGCCGACGACTGTAATTGTGCCACTATTTCCCTGTATAAAATATTTACATTAATTCCTTTCCGTGGAAATTGTGTTATTTATCTTTGATTGAATTTTGCAGCCAATATAGTCTGCAAAAACTCTATAATTACTGATTAAAATCAAATGATCAGTAATTACAATGATTTCTGTATAGTACTGAAGTTTCGAAGTTCTAAACATAACACGGAGCTAAAAAATTTCGCAATGACGGTGACTCAAACACATAAGACCTTTGGCAACTAAATGATTAGTTTGCTAACAACATCAAGAGCTTCGTTAAAAAAATGAAAATAGCCACACAATGGAGGTAAATCAAATGAAAACTTTAACAAAATCGTACGGGGAAACATTGTGATATCTACATAAGTTTAAAAATAGCAATAAAAGATCAATACATATAAATACATCCACAACAAAGGTTCCATAAATAATCGCAAGCCTTAGAATTACGCGCCAACTTGTTTATGTATTTATATTAAAATAGACGCGTCATGTAAATAAACGTCCGACACAATTAAGGGGACAAGCTTTTATATACGAATGACGACAACAATACATAACCGTGTGACTGTACCAGTTGCATATGACCAACAATACACAAATTGTCGTCAACAATTGCTCGAGCGACATAACAACTGTTTATGTTTTATGACGACAACCTGGGTTGGTACCGCCATCTTTTTAGCAGTATAGTGTGGGAGATGCAGCAGCAGCATATATCCGAACAATATTCTCCATTGGACCAATAACGAAATCATCAAAACAAAACAGCTGTCTCATTTCGTAGTGCCCCATTCATTTTTGTATGGGACGACCTTATTTTTCTTCTGATAACGATGATAGTCCCATGGAGAAAGTGGTTCAGTTTAATATAGCTTAAAATATGGCCAAAGCTTTCCGAAGCACTTAACCAAACAAGATACTTCTATAAGAGGTTGATGGTTCGTCCCCTGAATGCAGGGAACTAATAATTTAATCAAAATCATAGCTAGAAGCAACAATTACTGTGGGAAGTGATTGCAGCGAGACAATCTGAACGCGACTCGTTGCTGCCTTGTTGTTGCTCGATGTATTTTATTATTGTTATGGACCACAATTGACTCCAAGCGCCTTTATACCTATTGTAGTTGAAGGCCTCAATCTTGACTTTACGAGTTTTAAATCTAGTTGTAACCATACTTATCAAGTGGCAAGGAATACATTGTAACGCTAAGTAATTCATGTACTTGTTTATGACCCATCAATTACTGTGTAAAACCAGAAGCAATGTGAAATATTTAAGTCTGTGAACTGGTATAAATAAAAAACCTTGACAACTTCACTGATTGAAGGGCGATTAAAATATGAACAATGGAATAAAAAGAGAAACATAGGTACAGTGAAATGTCGATTTAGTATTACATTAGTATAAGATTTACAAGAATACATTATTCAGTAACTAACGTCCGATCAAAGACTTCTAATACTAGTGTTCGCCTCATCGTGTGGTTAGTGTCTTACCTGGTGTTAGGGTTATTATGCCTGTTGCGGGTTGTTCGAAAGAGATACCGCGGCCTCGGAACGTAAAGGGCAATAGAAGAAACATGGGTAGGTTTTAGTCAGTACAAGTCTGACGTGCCCCCCCGCTCCGCCCAGAGCGGGGGAAGTCATTGGAAGATTTCCCACCCGAAAAAAAAAAGGGTTATTATGCCGCCCATGGACTTCTGTCTTGGCTTGACCGTCAAGAGTTATCTCTCAGGCATGCTGGTTTCCTCACAATGTTTCCAGCACCGAAACAAGTGATAATTATAAAATACGCATATAAATCCGAATAATCAGAAACTCGTGTTTTTTTTGTGGATTGAATTGAAATAACTTCTTGAGGGGGGAGGGACAGACTCAAAACCCACTCATGTCCCTTCTATTGCCTTTTATGTTCCGGGGTCACGATCTCTTTCGAATACCCCGCAATCCGGGCAGGCTTTGGCCCTTAGCGTGCCTTCGGTTGGAACACGAAACCTGTGACTTGGCCGTCCGACGGTCACATCACTAAGCTATCACTACGATGGCGGCTAGTGCGGCTATACTAGTTTTAAGTATGTATCGTTTATCATTACCAAAATAGGGCTACATGTCACGGTACTGACATTTGATATCCAAGCATATCGGGGCTTCTCTCACTATTCTCTTTGTGTAACCCAACACGGGTGTTAGTTTGTATAATAACTTGATACCTTTTTCATTGCCCGATTCGGGAGCTGAAACAACTATCGGATACCAAACAAGTATGGCCGGTAAAGAATAAAATGTAAACAAAACGCAATGCCGACTGGTATTGCGATGTAGTTTTTTCAATCCAATAATGACGAGAAAACGATAAAATGATCGCACGTTTATTTGTAACCGCGCGCAGTGTGATTGGTGTAGTTCGGAATAAGTATAGCGAAGTATTTAATCGAAATTAATGTGCTTTATTTGTAACTGTATGTTGCGCAGAAGTTAACGCCTCGCCTCTCATCCACGAGGTTGTGTTCAAATCTGGGCAAGTGTCAATGTAACTTTTCTTTTTTTTTTTTATTATTGATAGGCTCGCGTTTGACCACTATCTCACCTGATGGTAAGTGATGATGTGGTCGACGATGAAGCACGCTTACCTAGAAATAACCTATTCACTCTTGACTTGAAGACCCCCAGGTTATAGCTGTCAGGAAATATAGACTCCGGCAGGGAATTCCACTCCTTAGCAGTACGCACAATGAAGGTATTCCCAAACCGTTTAGTGCGTGTGGGTGGGATGTCTACCATGTAACGGTGGCGCATCGCCGTACGTATTGTAGTCCTATGATGGAACGGGCTTGGCGGAATTAGGCTGTGCAATTCCATCGCACACTCTCCGAAATGTAACCGATAGAAAACCGAAAGGCTGGCAACGCGCCGGCGATGCTCCAGGCTCTGGAGCTTTGACTCAACCAGGCTCTGGAGCTTTGGCGTCGTTGCCGATGAGCCTCTTGGCTCGTTTCTCTATATGTGTTTTCAATTCATATGTGTAACCTTTTAAAGTTTCTCTATGTCATCACAGACATCGGTTAAGGAAAACATCGACAACAACCTCTGTGCCAAATGTCATCATAATCCGTTCAGCTCTTTTGGTTAAAATGGTTGAGCTGAATGGGGCTGATCCATACGTCTTGTTCGTGAACGGGCGCTGTCAGTTGGGACTGGTCATTTTTTAACTACCACGGTCATTTTTATTTTTTTTAGATTTAAATTGAATTTTGTTTTTTATTTACTCTGGACGCTCTTACTGTGCACGTCTTTCTACATCGTTCTCACATATTTGTATAATCTCAACACGAATGATGTAAATACTTTTTTGTAAAAATATTAGAATTTAAAAGAGTGTCCATGGAGTTTCTTGCCCATTCTTCTCCATAGAGATCAACGCTTTGGAATGGGCAACTGCAGTACTTTCACAAGTTATTATGCCTTGTGACCGGGACTGTAGATTCATTTTGTTTCTTGACATTCAAAAGTGCCTGTAATGGTCTAATTGAAATAAATGATTTGATTTGATTGATTTGATTTGACGTGAAAGAGTAACAAACATCCATACATCCTCACAAAAATTCGAATTTATAATTTTAGTAGGATTTAAGTCTGAAATCGCCAACCCGTCTTGAGCAAGCGTGGTAATTAATGCTCGCCCTCTTTGTATGCGAAGAGGCCTTCGTTCAGCTGTGGGATAGTTATAGGCTAGTATTATTATTAGATTTGTAACTGTAAACTTGCCGTATAATCCCACTGTACCCATCTGAATCTTTCGAGAAACCACTTAAAGTTGACCACCAGAGTTTAAACATAGTATGATAAGCATAGATATCGCATAGTTTTTCGACTTACCTACGTCCCTTCTGACTGCCTTTTTTGGTGAAGTTGCCTCAAGTTAGTGCAAGGAATTTATTTTCGTAGTGATTTGTGCCCAGGTGCTGGCAATACGCTTGCATGGAACTTCACCATTTCTAGCTAAATGTGTTTGTACTGAGTACACCTCTGCCAATAGCCTGTGGGAATGACAAGCGCGATGAGTACTCTTCCTTACTTCGATTAAATTTTATACAAATGCTTTTCCTAACTTACCACAGATCAACAGCAAACTTTGACGTCTAAAACTCGAATAAGTGTACACGGCTAAGTGGCCGGGCCTCCAGTGGGCAAACACTCGCCCCCGACCCAAATTGGCCTACACTTGTCACACACTCCGACACCGTATTCACACTTCTCGCGTGACTGGCAAAAAATAAATCTGTATAACTCGCCCTTATTGGCACAATTAGCCACTAAGTAGGCCGCTTAATGTATCGCCATCGAAACTGTGTTTGCTGGTCATATTTTATTCGGGTGTTAGCTTGAACGTTTATTTTTGTGAAAGATACCGGTTTTATTTTGATTCGCTTTTGTGTTGTTTGTGCTTTGACTAAAAATAATGCTCACGGCATTAATTCTGACCATGTACAGTTTTTACTTGTGCATAAAGTTTTAATAAGTATGTTATGGCTACACTTTCAAATTGAACTGGTATTAAAAACACATGCTCATCGCCAGGAAACCTTGCTCCAACATCTAAAGATCCTTCTCAAACGCAGGCTACAGATCTCATATAAGATTTAAACTGGATAAACCTTATCCGTTACACCGCCGGCCTAAACCATCTAATCTAGAAATTAGATTGATTCTGAAACGTTTAACTTGTTTATACGTTAATTCAATACGGCTCGTCTGTTTCTAGGCCTTTTCATATCTCTGCCAAGTGTACCGTCGAGAATAGATGCAGTGAATGAAATAAATAGGACAAACCGAACATAAGATGCACAACACAGTTTCAATAAATCGTTTACCTTGGAAAATCCTTCTCCAATACATATTTGTAGAGACGAACGTGTTTCCCCGGAATTTGCGAGTCAATGATTTTATTTGTTTTCAGTATGATTCAAGTAAACACTTCATTATTATTCAAGTGTCAGATACAGACGGAATAATTTTATGTGGGAAGGTTTGGAAACACGAATTCGTTATGCCTTTGTTTGAACATAGATCGTTGAATGTTTTGATTATAAAGTGCATGCTTGCAAAAAAAAAAATGCGAAAGCAATGCGACACCTACGCGTGGCCCCAACGAATTCGCTCATCGGTATATTTATAGACAAACAGGATATTAACAGTGCGTTGACATCAGGGCACAAGTGCCAGATCAATTCATTTTCAGCATCGTAATCACCAATTACCTAAATTATTCATCGTTTGATAAAACCTGTTAGAGTTACCACAGCTTGAGTAAATACAATGTGCGAATGTCGGACTTTTGGTACTTATAGTCGGTTTAATTTAGCTCCATTAACACGGGTATTGCATTGTACTCTGATTTTCAGGAGTTTCAGTAATATATGAACTAGTAGATGACTGTTGAGCTTTCAGGCAACTTAAATGAAGTTCAACGGCTGCCCGACAAAACATTTTAACAAAACTTCATGTCAACAAAAAATCATTTTAATTATTTCCACATATTTAAAAAAAAAAACATCAACGACGAACACAAAGTCACCATTATCCACGTTTCTATAATTCGCATACCTACATATTTTTATAGGTGTATTAAATTTATCACACGCTAGTAACCTATTACGTTTGGATAAGAGCGGTTTTATCGGCGTTTCGTCCGCGCTGTCACTGGGCGGGCGGCGGGCGGTGTGCGTCCTTGACTCGCCTCGGTCGTTGACGCCGGCGCTGCGGGGGTCGGCCCTACATTATGCACACGCGACTGCCTGCGCTCCCTTCTGATCGTTCAAGACGTGCTTTGGCGCCGTAGACACGCGTCGCACACGCGGCGACCAGAGGGCTATTCAACGTATAAACGCAGCGATTTTTTGTTTACCGCGCTTTCTGATGCGTTCGACAAATTAGAACGAATCAGAGTGTTGCAGTGGTAGTTTAATGCTTTTGAATTATGATGCAATAATTTTGTAGTAGCATATGACATGACAAAAACTAGGTTAGTACTTAAGTGTTTAATATCAGCAAAAATATTGAAATTGATATTTTAGTAGATCTTGATTCCTATCAAATCATGGTCTATCAACTTATCAAGTCAATCTGTTATTCAATTATATACGAACTGACTCTCAAATTATTCAAATTCTATTTGATAGCTTTATAATCCAAAAACTCGTAGAATAAACATAGTCATCGATAAAAATAAAACATTTCTCAACTAACTTTGATACCGGCAGCATCAAACCCGCCGAGGACACACACGTAAACAAAAACAAAGACGCCACTAATGTCCATGTTCATTGACGTTCACGTCCATAGACGAGGATTTCCCGAGGCGAACCTCATCCCAGAGGAAATTAGCTTCTTATGTTTCACGCGTTTCCTCTGCCTGCGGACAATTGAATCTTCTCAACGCAAATTGATATTTTTTGCGACACTCCGATTGCTCCATGCAATTTCCCAACGTCTGGCCTCATCTATTCCATGCTTCGTAAATCAAAAGAGTCATCCTCCGTAGGTACAGTTTTTTCATACAACGTTCTCTCTAACCCATATCTTTAAAACGGTCTCTGGTAGGTGATTTCATATTGAATTAAAAGCCTTCAAATTAACTTGGGTTTAGCACTACTATAGTGCTAAACCAAGAAAAAAAACATTGGAAAAGTATGTAGTGCCACTACATACTTTTCCAATGATTTAACATGAACACAAAGCTTTCGAAGTATTTACCACCTATTTCAAAGAATTTGTCTCTCACTCTGCCTTTTGGTCCACATATAAAACCCAAGTTATATGAATGAAACGTTCAAGTTAATACTTCCACTTCAGTAAATTGTACCAAGTCAAACACCATAAAAGTGTGTGAGTAGAACTTTCTGTTGACAGATAACTTTATGAGTCGCCCAAACTTGGTGGAAACAGCTAGGTGTCGAACAATAGAAATAAAACTGTCTGTACTTAATTGTTGTTAGTCTCACGCAACTCGTTATGTTTTATTATTTCTGGTAAGATCATAACTTTGACGGTTCTCCGTTGGATTGTCTTCGGGTGAAGCCAATAAGTTTCACGACCCCCTTCGAACGTCGCATTCGACGCCGATGTATTTGATCAATGCTTGTAGCGTTGGTATGTACTTCGTTTTATGGTTCATAAATACTTTTTTGTTCCGTGACCCGTCTCAAATACCAGAATAACCATACGATAATCGATTCAGTGCGCATATTACGTGTTTCAGGGACCCCATAAAGCTGTGTTTCCGCACTGCGCCTATTATAACTGTTTTACGACTCCCGACTAGGTATCCTCGGCGCATGCACGTATATTTCTACGGAGGGTTTTCGAGTACACCAATGTCTCGATGCTAAACGTGTAACGGTATAATCGCTCTCGTTTTATAGGGGTTATATTCGGGGTAATTGCGCCCCACCGCGGTGCTCCTACCCTCGCAAATGCTTCGGCTAATGTCGCCACTTCAACATGTTGCAATACATTCTTCTGGGACCACAACCACTTTAATACCACTGATTTTGTGGTCGCGCTTGACTGCCTGACAACAATTATTCAGTTTAATATTTGAAATGGGAGATTCGAATTTCTTACCCTTTGTCGGCGATTTGTGGGCGTGTAAACGTCTACCTCTATTTATCGCGGATAGATCGGGCTATAATGGCTGTTACAGGCCGACAGTGGTACTTGTTTGACCGTTCGCGCACTATATCAAAGTGATTGCTGAAACATTAGGTCCGACCGCGGTCAGGTCGCCCTCGTCTAGACGTTTACTAATTTTGACTCAACCTCCTGCCGATATTTAGTCCGGTCGATAAATGTTTTATTTCTGTATCAAAGTAACCAACTTAGGTTGTATAATATCTTCACCTGTTTTTTTTTTCTTATACTTAACTAGAAATGTAATCATCGTCAGCCTTACCATAATTAGTATGTGGTCGGGCTCAGCATGTTGTCTACTTCAATATTTATCTTTTTTTCTGTCATATCAGAAGCGACCACAATAGTATTAAAAGATTCGAAAATATTTAAAAGACTTATAGAGCGGACATAGGGAATATTTTGATATAAAAATTTTGATCCCGAACATTTCAATTTTGCAGGTTATGCGGGTGTAAGATGCTAGATAAAGCGATTTGTTACCAAATTATAACAAGTATTGGATTACGTGTTTCTTCGTTTTGTCCCGTCTATCACGCATAAATCTTTGAATGTCTTTGGTGTTTACTCAATCAAAAGAGATTCACTTCGTCATCCTCCTATATATTATGTAGAGGTTAAGGAAGTTGAATTGCTATTTCTGGAATGCGTATTCGGGAAGGCTTGTTACAAGCACGAACAAACGGTAGGGATTACGCACATCACATTAGCATATAATGGTGTTATTTGCATTCGGCCACTGAGGCTTATTTTACGCCCGTTTATTTTTCAGAAATCCAACCCGTTCACTGCAGCACAGTAATTTATGCAAAATACCGCACATGATTGGACGGCGGCGGACCCCTTTTTGCCTTTTTAAGCCTCCTCGTTTATAGTTTGGCTGTAATATGTGCCGACCTGACGAATTATGTGGTTGCTGGGGCAATTTTTCTGATCGGTGTCGGTATGTGATATTCCTTTATTTTACTGCTCTTGCAGCCGACAGACCTCGTTGTGTTATTATCATTTTCCTTCCTCGTTCAACTCGAGACTTTTTGGTTTTTAAACCGCTCTTGTTACCAACAGGAAACAGGTAATTTAAACAATCATTGGGCTCAGAATCATCCTTCTTGAACTAAATTTAATCATTTTTATATAAATTACTTATGAATAAACCCGTAAAGCTGAAGAATTTAAGTGCGAACCCGATGCCATCTCGAATATCGGAGATGCTTCTAGCTGTGTGCGCCCGACACGCGGGCTGGGAAAGAATTTCAATAAGTTGTTTTCATTTGCAAATTGCGCGCCGCGGCGACACCTAATGGTATAGGAATCTAGGGGGCCGCGTGCCGGCCGTCGCACCAGTTCCGCTTATTGGATTATAAAGAGCTCTTTCGATGCGTTCACGCTTACTCCGATTTTTTTTCGACTAATGCGATTTGTTTTCACGATAATTAACAAGTTTATTCTCTGAAACCTCTCTCTTCTTTGCTCACTTCCTTAATATTTCGCCACCTATTAATTTTCAAAGACTTGTGGAAGCGTTCGTTACCCGATAAAGAGGGAACTTTGTCAGGAGGTGCTCTGGTGAAAAATGCGTGAGCATTATTAGCATCCTGGGGACGAATTGGTATGCCCCGGGCATGTTCCGTTCGGCCGCCATTATTCATTTATTCATAAGGCTCATGAACTAAGCACCAAGAATTTACTATATATTATAGTTAATTATGTAGTAAATAACATAAGTTATTGGTCAAAAGTTATTCTGATATTTACCGCGTTAAAACGCTTCTATTTCCACTAAATATGAATTCAACTAAAGCTGTAGGTAATCGGTAACTCCCTACCACAAAGTTGAAATACCCGGAACTTTCAGTTCAAACAACTAAGTTGTTTGCCTTTTAAGACACATGAATGAAACAATGATTTACAGCTTATCTATAGAAATTATAGCTAAAAGCATTGGAAACTATCTGGTTACTTATAAGAATGTATAAACTATTTGGAAAAAATATTAAAAATAAAACATTTTTGTAAATGTTGAATTTTAAAAATATCTCTTTTTCAAGTTATCTAATAACAAGCATCCATCAGAATTCAAATCAAATCAAAATATTTTTATTTCACATAGGCCTACATGGGCACTTATAAAACGTCGAGAAAAGATGCACGGTTCGGGTTGGTCGTTTCCTATGGAGAAGAACCGACAAGAAACTCCTTAATTGCAATTTTTCAATTACATTTCGTGAAACGTCTAATTCCAAAAACTATTTAATTCAGTACCCAAGTCACATCACCTTTGTTTACCTTAAATAAAGATGAGTACAACCAATACATTTGTCGAGCATTATGCAAATACGTAACGGTACTGGTCGTGCCAAGGAACGCGGAAGCATGTTTTCCAATAAAGCGAGCAATAAACGCATACTCGGGGCCACCATCGATGTATGTACTCCTAGTACTGCGCGGGCGCTGTGGACACATTCCAACTTACCATTCAAAAGGTTCTAAACAGTGAAGACTAAGAATGAATACCCGGAAACTTGTATAGAAACACATTGAAAATACCGGATAACACATAGCTGAAATTCTTGAAAGTTCAAGGTTTATTGGCAAAATTAACCGTAAACACTGTAGATGCACTATGCGATGCGATGACAAACTACGGATTATTCACAAGAAACGGACATTTCTCTCTCCTTAGTTGACTTTCAAGAAGAAACGTATTTCATTTTTTCAATATTACTACTTCTTACATCTACATGCACATTGGCAGGGGATTTAATCTGGATGTGAAGAAATTGTAAAACTAAATATGTTGTTATATCCATAGTAGTCCGGGACCGAAGAAAATATAATTTCGCACACTCAACTAGCGAAAATTGTACGTGCACACAGACCCTTTTCAGAACACACGAAATCTCTCGAATCTTACCGATATTATAAAGAGGGAAAGTTTGTTTTGTTTGTTGAGGTAATCTCGATAACTGCTCAATTGTTTTCGATAGTTCTTTCACAGTTTGCCAACTTGTTTCATTCCCTTCCCTTTGAACACAGGGTGCGAAGTTTTTGTTCTTCACAATTGTGTCATATCTGTGTACGATCTACAAACAAATTGTTGGCGAAACATAATATTGTAAGCTGAAATTGTTAGGGACTTTATTTGATTGCTATTGGTTCTGTATTACCCTATATAACTCAATAATAATCTTTATTTTGGAAGGAACCTTTACGTAAACATGAAAGGCGATTGGCTGATTCTGCAAAAAAGGAAAGGAAACAGTCTGTCTTTCATGTCACAAGAGCATCAAACAAGTGCATTTCTTGAAGCAATTTATTTTTCATAGAATAAATGCGGCGATATCAGACGGCCCTCGTAAACATGTCTTCAATAAAGTCTTGGAGTGACCCGTGCTCGCCCCGGGCACGACATTGTTCCCCGGTTTATAAAATTACCCCGTTAAAGGAGTGCGGGACTCAAAGGAGTCTTGTTGGGACATGCTTCACTTGTACGGATGTAAGGATGTTGCTAAGATCGTGTATGTTTTCGGATGTTAGGGTGGAAGGTTGCAGATTGTTCTCAAATACTCTCGTTCGTAAGACGAAAGTTGAATCATGTTTTTAATTATATTTTCCAGAATTCTCAAAGTTTAACTGGAAAAAGTTCAGTAATTCAACTTTTGGGAAAGAATATTTCACATTTTGTAAAACTGCGTACTGTACGTACGAACGAATCAATAAAGATTTGTTAAACATATTCGAACAGTTTAAAAAAATCCGATTTGAGAACATCATACATATCACAACAGATCGTTTCTCTGATGTCTTCCTCAGCAATTTTGTCATTTCCCTTGAACACTCGAGTCGCTGCTCGTTTAACGGGCCTAAATTATGTGTGAAGGCTTTATTCGTCATGTGATGTCTGTAAACCAGCAACGTGTGCGCTCGATAAGTATTCAATACACGTCTCCACATAAATTAACCAACAGGTGTGTTCTCCCTGAAATGAACATAAAGAAAAAACAGATCAAGCGCGAAATGGCAACATTCACAATAAAGGTTCCATTCCAATGCTATATGACTTTATACAGCCTTACCTTTGGAACGTGTTCTGCGGGAACCTACAATCGACTATATCATTTCCAAACCGTTGAAAAAGCTGATCACAAAGTACTTATTTCTTATCCGTAGTTAAATTAACAAACAGCATTAAATAGCCATTTGCAGGGCTTTTAACACGGACTGTTTTTTCACGATTTATGTTATTGAACCCTAAAAACAGATGAGAAGTGCTAAACGTCGCGCGCTCCGTACCTTTATTTATATTTAGTGCCTTTATTTATACCCGGTTCGGTGTATGCTAATGTTCCGAAACGGGATGTAGACAGACTGAAATAGCTCCTTACTTGTCACGACAATTCGCCCTTAAACCAGCTCCAGTAAGCCGTTATTCTGCGCTATTTCAAAATGTACAACATGCAACCAAAATTACCCGGCGATTTTGTAGTTGTAATCGTAATAGATGCGCAAAGTTTCAGAAAATGTTGGACCTCGCCTCACCGCTAGGCTAGGCTAACTGCCGCAAAGTTTTCCTAAGAGAGAAAAATTGCGTAGTTTTAATCAAATTATCAGCAGTTTCAAGCTAGACTCTGCTTTAAATCCTTTCATAAAAAAGTGATGCTATCATAGCTTCTGTATGGTCAGTTTCTATTGAATTTAATTAGCAATAGTGTAAATGGTTTTCCAAACTGGTTTTATGCATTTTCTAGAAATGCTTTATAGCCATGCGTAGTAATAAATTCTGGTAACTGTTGTCAAATTCATCTTCAAGCAATTGAAGCAGAATCCATAAATATGCAAAAAACAATTGCAGCGCAGTGCGCGCCTTCTTGTACTTGGTCTAATTCATCTTCGTGACCTATTTCTGAATGGATATAAAAGTGCATTTTAAAGGCCGACTCTAGAACTATTAGAACTGTTCTGAAGACTTTCTCGGAGACGTTTGCGTGACATTTACAACGAGTGCTAATTGTCGCTCGGCGGTTGCGGTTGTTACGGGAACAGACCTGCATCGAGTGTACTTTACCGTGGATTTCTCTTGTCTGCATCTGATTTGAGCCGATGCAACTTTCGCTCCAGACACGATCTGGTTTTAACGACGTTGTCTCGCAGCCGACTGCATTTCTTCCTATAAATTCCAGGTACATTGTTTCGTTTTAAATGCTTTTATCGTTTTAACACGTGATTTTAATTTGGAAGAAATCGCGTATTTTATTATGATCTAATCGACGCTTACAATTATGGTGATAACAATTGACTTCGTGTTATAAGCACAAGTTATTCGTGATTGATTGATACCAGTATCAACAATCTTACCTAACAAGCTCTCATTATTTTCTTACCCTTGTCCCATTCTATTCTATTCTATTTGGGGTCGGCGCAACACGTTTTCTTCTTCCATTCTCCCCTATCAGTCGTCACGGAACCATTTACTCCTTTCTCCTTCATATCCTTACACAATCCATCCATCTTTTCTTTGGCCTTCCTTTCGCTCTCCGTCCTTCAACATTCAGATCCATCACTCTTTTAGTCACATGTGCTTCGTCACTCATTGTATGTCCATACCAGGACAAACGACACCCTTCAATTTTTTCTGTAACAGGCACAACTTTCAAACTTCCTCTAATATACTCATTCCTTACTTTATCCATTCTTGTCACTTCATACATCCATCTCAACAATCTCATCTCATTACCTAACAAACTCTGCAACTACGAAAGATTAAGCTTGATGTAGCTGGGTATAAGAATGCATATGAATGTGAACTTCGATCGAATAGCTACTGCTCAGTCCAAACGTTTCGTCAGGCGTTGCCTAATCGGCCCAGAATGCAGTCGCCGGTGTCATCTGCTTGTCGGGCAAACTAAACTGTGGGCGTACGTGTGCCAACAACAAACAACACTCGTAGAGAAACAATCTATTTCAAATTTATAATCATAACAATAATTAAAACCTAACGCTGTAAATTACTGCCAAGTTTTACCCGTAACAATCAATATTCATTGAAATTTTATGCCGTTTGAATTGCTCATTAATTCTTTTGTGTTATTTATCTCGGCGAGTTCGAAATTATAATCCAATCCGCACTTATTTTTTCATCACAAATCGATATCCATAATTAGTTCCTGTATGTTAATAGAGGAAAAAAATACAATATTGTGTTTAAAGGCCACCGTTACGGCTCATAGGCCTCACGCCAAGTTACCTGGGAAAGCTTTAGTGTTTAGTTATTTTAATTATTTCATGAAAAGTTTATATAAAGAGACTAGTCGCATTGCCTTCATATACTCGTAACTATATCCATTGATATTTTTGGATGAATTTTGATCTTACATAGTCCTTTACATGCCGATGTAGTAGGTATATATCTCGTAAAAGTTTCTGATTCTTCTTTTAAAACCGAGGTTCCCCTTATTGTTCACGCACAATAAAACCTCTATCGTTTAAAGGAATTGTTTGTCATCATTTTATCGCCGCTAAATAAAAGTATCTTTAATCGGAACATTCCAATTTGGACACTTTAGTTGTACAAAAAGAATTTCAATATAAATCTTGGTCGTTGTTACAAAATGTTACGATTGTTTGTATTTCGAAAGTGGCTATTTAACGGATCGTTTTACTTGAGGTAGAATCGAATCTGAAGGAAATTTAAATAGGTTTTTTATAATTGGATGAAATAGTCGTTGAAGCCTGCGGCTGTGGATAGTCTACCCAAACCGCGGATATTTATTATTTAGTAGTTTTCCAAGTTTTCCCCGTTAACGATATTGTGTTGGTGCGAAACTGCGAAGTTTGCGCGGGGTCCCTCAGGGCGCGTCTCTCTCAATAACATTTTCTTTCCCACAATCTTTGCTTGTGATAATTTAAAACGTGTTTGCGTACCATTGGGGCGGATGAGGGAGCCCTGCCCCAAGGTCGACTACAAAGACAGGCTCCTAATATATATCGATATTAATTTCTTAAAAAAAGAAAACCATTAGGTTCTTCTTTCTAACCACTGCAATGTTAGAAATAAAAGTTGGTCTTATCTGTCGAATTTCCTTGTCACAAATACAATGAATGAATTACCTCAAATCTGTTTATTAAATAGACGCCATAAAGATTGAATTGTGTCGGATGTTATAAATCATTTCAGTGAATCTACAAGCAAGTAATTTGTTTGAAATAAATCACGCATAAGTAAACGAAACATGTAACGTCCACTTTTGAAACTGAAAATGTGCCAGATTTTTTCTACAAATCTTTACAATAAAACATTAAATAAATCTCATTTTTCTTTTAACGTTTTACGTCGTGATCATTATAGCAAACTAGCTGACGACCGCGGCTTCGCCCGCGTGATATCGAAAAAAAAGCTATTCTTTTTGTGACTCTTTCAGGTCAAAACGGCTGAACGGATCATGATGAAATTTGGCACAGAGGTAGAGTAGTCTGCATTAACATATATAGGATACCTTTTTTTCGATATCATGCGGACGAAGCCGCAGTCGCCAGCTAGTTTATAATATTACAGTAGGAAGTAGGATAGCTGGCCCCTCACAAACATTGGCATTTGTAATATTATTTAAGTAGTATAAGCAATATATTATACCTTCGCTAGTTTCTCACAATTAAACATCTATTAAGCGTGTTATATAGCTATTGTCTTGTTATATATGTCCAGTTAATTGGCGTAGCTAGTGGGGACTAGCGTCTGATCAGTTGTTTGGACGCGTGACCAAATGCCGTTACCTTACTGAAGACCACTACTCATTCCGATTTGATGAGCCCAACTTGATTGACTGCACGACCACATCCACATATGAATTCTGATTACGTGGACATTTTTTTAGAGAAATAAGGTTCTCACTAAGTTGCGAGGAAATTTACATGTCTATTTGATGAATTTATTTAAGTCCAGAATATTGAACTGATGTGCTTGTACGCACAGCAACCATCTAATCAAGCTAAACAAAACCAGTTAATACGAATCTGTCTTTGTACGGAAAACTATACAAAGCCCGGCCCAGTTATACTGGAAATGTATAGCGTGTACTGTAAGGACTTATTGTTGCATTGAATGGCTTTGACTAAAGTTTAGTTTACTTCAGAGTTTGTTGTAGTAAATCAAACGCATAATTTAAATGAGGAAAATCATAATAATCCTTGTTGTAATATTAACTTAAATTCCTATTTCCTGGATTGTCGGTTGATATTTCTTTTCTGTTTTGTGTATGACGCAGACATAGAATAAACACATGATTATAAGTTAAGACTGCCTCGTTGGTCTAGTGGTCGCAATCGTGGCCTCTATACTTGAGGACCTGAATTCGATTCCTGGGAATCGAATTCAGGTTTGGCCAAAAATTTATAAGGTTTTTGTCAGGAAAATTTCAGTAGCCTGGAAATGTGCCTGATTGATGACAGTAAGCTCGCCCTCTTTTACATGAGAGTTAAAAAAATAAAATTATACTTTGGCGAAATGTGGGTGTACCATAAGGCACGCCTGTGCCTACCCCTTAGGAGGTTACACGCGTTATGTTTTGTATGTAAAATTTTAAGTTATCCACCGCATATGATCACGACCGCTAATCCATACGAAATTCAAATTCAATACCATATCGCTGGCTTCGTATAAAAAGAGTTAATATTCAAACTGATGAATAAACCATCCATGCATGCCAGGACATCTAAAAGAAACGACTTGCACTCGATATCTGACCTTTGACAGAATCGAATAAAGTTTACACGGATAAAAACATTAGGAGCAATGCTTGAAACAATATTCAATACATTAGCATAATTAAGTAGCCCATAGAGTGAGCGCGCGACAAAGCGTGTCCACATGACAATTCCAGTAATAACTTTCTCATTGTCCCTGGCCAACCAGGACTCCCTCGCATAAGCTTATATTATAATGGAACCAATATAAGCTGTGTACACACTGTATGCGGGCGCGTCGCTGCCTACATAAATCTCTAGTGATAAATTAGACAATTCCATAAGATAGGGTGCACGCGCCTCCCTACGGGCCACATGCAGAGAGGCCGTTGGGATAATCGACGGGACTCATGCAATTTGGCATAGTATTTATCGTTCCACGTGTGTATACGCGCTTTTATGTTACCGGCCAATGTGTTGTTGTATAAACTTTACGAGCTGTAACGTTTACAAAAGGTTGACGGTGATGAATTGATGTTTGAACGCTTTTCTATTTTATTGTTGTTGCGATGTGTACTTTCGTCACTAATGTCTATTTTGCTGCGTCTTCAACGCGACGTCATCAAGTGTGACGTGATTTATTATGTTAAACATGATGTACATCATCTCGTCAACTAAATGTTTGAATGATGATAAACTAGGCTAGTATTTCAATGAAAAGTTCCAGTAGTTTGTTTTGGTGAAGTGCGAGAACACTAATCCATATTACGTGCTCAGAATGTCTCCAATTTAAAATACTTTTCACCAATCAAAATTGCGGGGAAGCCATCAAAGCACTTGTTTTAAAGTCCGAGCGAGAGTCAACAATCCCTATATCGATAATACTCGAGATGGTAAAGTGTAGTTTAAAGATCATTTTTAGGGTTCCGTAGTCAACTAGGAACCCTTATAGTTTCGCCATGTCTGTCTGTCCGTCCGTCCGTCCGTCCGTCCGTCCGTCCTCGCTTAATCTCTGTGACCGTTAGCACTAGAAAGCTGAAATTTGGTACCAATATGTATATCAATCACGCCGACAAAGTGGTAAAATAAAAATTTGAAAAAAATGTTTTATTAGGGTAGCCACCCTATATGTAAAGTGGGAAGTGATTTTTTTTTAATTTCAAACCTAACGTGTGATATATTGTTGGAAAGGTATTTAAAAATGAATAGGGGTTTACTAAGATCATTTTTTGATAATGTCATTAATTTCGGAAAAAATCGCTAAAAAAGTTAAAAACAATGTGTCCCCCCCCCTCTAACTTTTGAACCATAAGTTTAGAAAATATGAAAAAAAACTGAAAAGTAGAACTTTATAAAAACTTTCTATGAAAATTATTTTGAACTTGATTGACACAACAGTTTTTGTACAAAAAAGACAAAAAGTTGTACAAAATAATTTCTGAACTAAGTTTGTAGTATAATCGTATTTGCAAGCATTTTTTGTAACTTTGTTTACATATTTTATTATCCTGAACGTATCTTTTTTCAAACAAAAAAAGAATTATTGAAATCGGTTCTCGCAATCCAAAATTACCACCGAAATTGCACGTCTTTGTATTAATTAGTAACCCAATTCCCCGAAAGATGGCGCTGTAGGTACTTATTACATTGGATCGGGTATTACCGAATTGTTTGGTTGGCCTCATAACTGGGAACACTTATTGTGACGGACGGGAAACTACGGAACCCTACACTGAGCGTGGCCCGACACGCTCTTGGCCGGTTTTATTCAAACTTGAAAACGACAGCAAAAGCATAAAACTTCGTTTTAGTCTTGTCAACTGCCTAAAAAACTTTAGAGCAGAATTAAGACTCAACTACGTTGATGTTGACTTCCAGTCTAAGGAGATGCAGTTGAATACCAGTAGTTTACATGGAGCGACTGATCTCCGCATCCCAGTTTAGTGTTGGGTAATACGAGACCCATGGTAAAGCTGGTTGTTTTCGACTTTTGGGCCATTGCGCTGTAACGACTGTCAAAAATCTACCAACGACAGAACCAACCGTCTAACGTGCTTTCCTAAGCACGGAGGGAGCTCGGTAAATCCCCATCCTCGAATCAAACCAGGTAAACGAGAAGACGCTTAACCTGAAGATCGACCTGAGCGGTTATTATTTTGCCACTAAAATGATTTTACCTCATCCCAAATTAAACACCAACATTCTTTTTCAACTGGAAATTTTATACCGAGGAAAAAGCAACAACGAACCTAGAAATAAACAAAAATTACATCACATCATCGTGTTCGGATGATTCACGACGCACAACGTAACAAAACATCAATTTATCGTGAAAAAAATTCTTTCACAGCATAGCTGACCCGAAATAATACCAGCTATATAGACAGTAGACGTCATTATGGTGCTCGGAACGTCAAAACACGCCGATGTTGACGACCCGAATGACTTGCATGATTCGCCCGGCCATCTCATATCGATCCCACTTTGCCCGTCAACTCACTTCACAGTTTTATACGTCAGAATAAAAACCAGCGTATTAATAATGTATTTTTGTTTGTTTCAGGTAAGGTCTTTTTTGTGACGCTGGCACTTAATACGAAAAGTCGACAATATTTGAAATACAAGAAATTGACTCTCCACATTTCTCAGGTTTTGATTCGTATGTAAGTGGTACAACTGAAATGATTAAAGACAGAACTTTCCCCCAAAACAGTACAGCAGAAGCCACTCGATTTTATTAAAGCCAATTATCATAAATCAGTAATGACCCTCACTAATACGTCATAGGCTCAATTTGACCGATATCGATCCTAAATTTAAAATTAGGCCGATGTTTGTTGCCAACCAATAACTTTCATAAACTTCTTGGTAACACGTTCCTGAACTTCAGAATCCAAATGGTAAATACGATCCAAAAATAGAATGTAAGGCCTTCATGTAACTAGTTGAATCAAGAAGTGTTTGCTGAGCACGTACACAAGTAATTCTAGACTTTTCCTTTGATGCCATAAAAAGAGGCCTGAAAGCTGTTACGTAGTTAATGGAAGCTCTAAACTTTCTTATTATTTTAATCCGTTCTGTAGTCAAATACTTGACTAAAATTAAAACCGACACAAACCGACTGACTTAACTAACGTTAAAACTGATATCGGGAGCACATAATAAAAAAAAAAACAAATCAAGGATGATATCCTGTAAGTGACAGTTTAAATATAGTTAGAAACCATGAAAGCCAACAATCAAGTAAAATTATTTTGGCCGAGGCTGTCACGTAGGGCACCGCTGCTGTACTGTTAGATATTTCAATCAGCCGGTCAAGGAACTATTACATCGCCACCGCGCCACCATTATCTTGGCGCGGAGATTGATGGCCCAATATCGCGATGGACTCCGATACCCATACCCACAACACTTTACATATACAGGGGCCTAATAAAACGCGCAATATGGAACACGTAATGTATGTCAATAAAATATGTTTTTACTTCTCTCCAGCTATGTCCGGTGTTGGACTATTTATAGATAGTCGTAAAACAAACTAATTTGATCTAGATTTTATGTTTTTATTTGGACGATTGAATTGCTCTGATATCAAACGATCAATTATGTTTGTCTAATCAATTTTGATTTACGCGCTAATTTCCTAGTCATTGCCCTCTTCGTGGTGTGTGGTATTTGTTTATGTCGTGGTATTGACAATTTGATTCGTGTTGGTATTAAAATGGAACTGGTTCTGTCTGGGTATTTCCTCGCGTGATATTTTGTTGTTCCGTTTCATTATACCATTATTTAAAGATAAATGGCTGATATCAATCTGCAGACTTTGTTTTTTCTTCAATCTCTTTCGCTTTAATACTTTGATGAATACTAGGATGTTCATTGTGGTCACAGTAGAGCATTCATTTGCGACAACACTAGAACAAATTTGCATTAAAGCAGATTAGTTTATATTGTAGATATTCTTAGAACCTCGTAGTGTGATGTCATTAATAAAAAAAATAAGAATGCAGAAAAAAATAAAAATGCACCGGTAGTGTTTGTGACAAATTCGGCTCTCTATTCGAATAAAATTGATGGGAAGGCCAATATCGTAATGCGAAACACGGACGTACACTACCGAACGACTATTTTGAGACCGTATCGGAACCCCGATCTATTTGATGGACTCGGTAGCGTGGTGAGGAATAAAACCCCCTATGCATTGGACGCTAATCATGTTATGTGATCTAACTTTAGTGTTTTGAGTAATTGGGAATTCCCGAAATGTTTTCTAGACCCGGGTTGTTATGCCCTATTCTAATAGTATTCGTATTTGTTGAACTGAACATTTACTTTTTGCTGTTGCATAAATCGATGAAGTAAGTTTATAGCTTCTCTTAACATAATTTCCATGTAAACTAGATAGGAAGTGCGCATGATTAAGAACACAATCAGTTACAACTACTTATCTCTGTCCAGACGTGTACGTTACACATTATAAAAATGTATATTTGCAATATGCTATTTGAATTTCAAAACGTCATAATGAAGTTAGCGGTAAAGGTGGAACGGTGGAACAATATAAGTGCGCGCGCGCCTGCCCGCCGCCGCTGGCGCCGCAACGCTCCAGTTGCCGCGTCTGGGCATCCAGCAGCTACCAGACCAGATACATGATTATACAGGGGTTACCACAAGCTTTTTGCATGCTAAGCCAGACACATTATTAACAAGTAGTTGTTATGACTGACTGTCTTGCATACAAACGTGCAATTTCTTGGAATTACAAATTGAAAGAGTTCAGACTAGGTATTTACTGGAAAAATATATTCTTTGTTAGACAGCGTCGGTTATTTAAGACTACACCTGAGTCACGTGCTTGCACATGTTGAGCATTTGTTCCAATCTTGTTCCATTTCAATTTTAAAACTAGTGAGAGGCACACATTCTCGGAAAGTTAAGTCATCCTTGTTTAAAATATAATCTGTTCTCGCAATAGTTTTGTTGTCAAATAATTCTTCGGCGATCGCCAGCAACTCATGTGAGTCATACTTTTACTCTAAAAATACGCTCCAAATTAGTTTAAAATAGAAGACCTCTCTGAGCGCTCCACTCGCTAATCTAAATAAAGAATTATCAGTTTAACGTTTGCTCCACTCATGTCGTGTGCCCGATGACGGCAACTATTTGTTTTCGCTAATTATATCGTTCCGGCGACTAGACAGTGAGTTACTGCCATGATGACCTACCTGAAAAATGTAAGACAATTTATGTACCATCTATGGAATCTGCCCTTCTGCTTCATTTACGTGTTGTCTAATAAAAACTTGGCTTACGTGCTAATATTTAAAAAGAAAGCTATTTTTGCAGTAGTAAGTATCATTCGTTACGTGATGCATTTGTAATTATAAAAATAATCAATCCTAAAAGTAAGATATCTTACGAACGTCTGCTTTGCATGTGTCGCGATTGCAGTAATCATTTATTTGTGTTTCTTCAGTCTGGACTCTTTAAATTTTTTAGTGGGAGAATCTGTCTGTATAGTATTAAAGTATTCAGTATTGTTCGATTCACTATCTCTATTTTCGTACCATTATATTATTCGGTCGACAATTTCTTTACTAAACCATTCGCCGGATGGAACACCTGACGGACATTCTCGAACCAACAGACAAATAATAAACACGTGCTATTAATACTGAAACAAATGAACTCGCATGTGTTTACGTCTCTCATTTTTCGTAACAATATATTTTTGTTTCTCGCTGACCGCATTACTGTTTTAATGAACTGCAAACTGGAAAAGATTGTGTCTGTCAAAAAGTCTCTATTTATTTGAAAAATTGTTAGGAATATGTTCTCAGCCGCGAAACAAGGCATCCCTCAATTAAATGAGCGGTTAACGCGAGAGTTTACAATCTGGCAAGTTCCCACTTGTTAGTTGAGTTCGCAAACAGTTGACACGATTCGTCGGCCAAGTTCCGGCACGCTTATGCACTTTTTTGGTCTTGAAATGCCACCAATGGAAACTTTCACGTACCCTTCCGCTGTCGAATTGCATGTGGACGTGACAGCGAGTGCATTTTAAATGACGTCATTTGATACACAGTACGGTTCCCTCGCTAAATATGTTGCGGTACAACAAACCCGAATAAGAAATAATTAACGGTGTCTTCAAAAATCCGCCGACTACATTAAAGCTTAATGATTAAGGCAGTTCGCTGAATCTCAGTTTTTGGAATCGATCTTCGAAAACCCTCATCATCTTCGAATAATTTATAATTAGACAAAGGTGCGCACCGATTTCAAAGGCATTGTAAGATACGCGACGGGTCATAAAGAGGGCACAGGTCGGCTAGCGACCTTGCGGGTGTATTCTGAGCGGCCGCGAGAGCTATTTCGGCGCGTCGACATCGATCCAAGCCAGCTAACTGGAGCAGCCTCATTGGCACCTGAGATGCATCAAGCTACATCAACTATTGCGAAATCAACGTCTCCAAACCACGTGAATCCTGCTGATGCCAATGCCTTACTGCCCTTATCTAAATTTGTCTTTCACTAAAGTGTATTGTTGAGGTGGAAATTCATTGCCAAGTGTCAAAGGCACAACTTTCAGACGATACAGCATTAAAGTTTCGATGTTGATTCTAGAGGCTAGAGAGTAGCGGTTTAAGTTTGAATTTTGCATGGTTTCGCGGTATATTCTTACGATGTAATTGGCGTGAAACTTCAGTGCTCGACGACAATGGAATACTCGCTTATTTTTGGCGCGATCGTAGTATGAACCCGGTAACAGAGTGTCGCGGTGACATTTAATTATACTATTACGTACGTCAACAGAGTCTGGTCGCGACTGGAGACGGTAATCATGACGTTTGCTCGAATACACATGATCGAGCATGCAGAACTGTTACGTACTTACTACGAGTATGTATGATTAAACGCTTTGTTGCTAACCTAATATATACGTCTGTGTTTAAACACGTAATTAAACAAACGGTAGAAGAATCTATAAGGTGTAATTTATTGTAACACCTTTTATCGTACAGTAGGTATCATTTGAATTCATTTCCATCGTTTTATATTTATTTCCTACCATTACGTGAGAAAGAATCAGTTCTTTATTAAACGTACACGAATTTACCTAAAAGTCAAAATATTTTAAAAAGAAACAGTCATTTCGTTTCGTACACTCACGTATAACATAGTAGGAGAGTACCTACTGTAGAAAAAGAAATTGTGAGTTGCAGTTGCGGGGTAGATTGCTCAAACATGTCGATTAGGCACAATAACCTGATTAGCATTACCTCAATGCACTCGACCGGTCATCGTTCCCAGGTTCCCAGTTTGACTTCATCAACATAGCCGAATTACGATAAGATAGTATGACATTGGCCAAAATTCTCTCGTTCAGTTGAGTGGTTCGTTGGCTCAAGGTGACCGGCGGGTGCGTTGACATTCAGACGCCTTTATCAGAACAGGCGAGTTCACGACGCGCCTATGTTTATTAGCGGCCGGGTTGCCGACTGCTGCCTATACAAACCCCCCACAATCATCCATAAATCACTCGCCACTTCACTGCTATGGCTCCTAATCAATACTATAGAATTTATAATAGCCAGGATTATTGTTTAAATGTTGGCTTTCGGTAAACCAAACACAAAAAGAATTCAATTTGGCGACTAACCCGTATCCGACTCTCATCATCACGGACACGTCTAAGCATAATAACTTCAGCATAGACGCACATACGTCAGACGAAAAATGTATCGTCATTTGATTTAAATCGAGCACATTGCATAATGATATGATAACATAATAATAAATAATAATAATGTAAAGGACGGCACGGTTGACATATGTCGGGCATGCCACCGTCCGGGTGAATCAATTCGTCACATTATCTCTGGTTGTTCTCGCCTTGCTAACGGAGAGTACTTGCACAGACACAACCTTGTAGCCAGGATTATCCATCAGCAACTTGCTCTTAAATACAACCTTGTGGAATCGGAAGTGCCGTACTATAGGTATGTGCCCGACCCAGTTCTCGAACATGGCAATATCACATTGTACTGGGATCGATCGATCATCACTGACAGGAGTATTGTTGCAAATAAACCTGATATAGTGGTGGTGGATCGATCAGAGCGGCGCGCAATGATTGTTGACATAACGGTCCCACATGACGAGAACCTTGTGAAAGCCGAAAAAGATAAACAAATCAAGTATATTGACTTGGCTCGCGAGGTTGTCGATATGTGGGACGTGGACTCAGCGATCATTGTGCCGATAGTCGTTACAGCCAATGGCTTAATTGCCAAGAGCCTCGACCAACACCTGAGAAGGCTCTCGTTAGACGGCTGGATCAAGGGCTTGATACAGAAAGCGGTACTCCTGGACACGGCTCGTATTGTTAGGAGGTTCCTTTCTCTGGAGCCCTGACTGCCGGTAGCTTGGACCCTGTTCCCGATACCGGTGGGCTACTATTTTTATATTTTTAAATGTTTTTTTTTTTTTTGTTTTGCTAAGAAATATGTAAAAATATAAAAATATGTAAACAAATAAATAAATGTAATAATAATAATATAATATAATAAATATCTTGGGACAACTCACACACGGCTATCTGATCCCAAGCTAAGCAGAGCTTGTGTTATGGTAACCAGACAACTGATATACATACTTATATAATTTATAAATACATACATATTATAGATAAATCACACCCAGACACAGAACAAACAATCATGCTCATCACACAAAGTTTGTCTTGGGTGGGAATCGAACCCACGACCTCCGGCTCAGCAGTCAGGGCCACTAACCACTAGACCAACAGGCCCGTCATAATACACGTCTAGTTAGCAACGGCTGTAAATTTAGATCATTATATTTTAGTGCACGACTTGATGGCCGGTTGCATTGTGGCATCCGTCACTGAGGAATTCACCATCGTCTTGCCTGCAGCCAATCTGGCTAATAGTTGGAATTGTACGTTGCACTGCGAAACCGAGGATTTATTGACCGATATAGATCGATTACACGCCAAAGGGTGGACGACCCCATTGGAGAAGACAGGACTTAGATCTTGTTATGTACCAATAATTGATTCGACTGCCTATTGTCGAATTCGTGGATATCGGCTACCTACTTGATTATGTTCCGACAATCTAATACGAAAAGCCCGACCCAACTTGGCAGTTTATACGTGAGCCTTTTGACGAAAAATAGTACGCAGCCTTTTTTGGAATTAAATCATTAGTTCTTTCTCGGGGCTTGTCGAGAACGTGGTTCGATCTTGCGTCGTAAATCGCAGCTGTCTGCGCCTCAATTGCGAACTAACAGAGGCAATGATTGAGTGCAGCAAAGAACTCTATTAAACCCGAGATGGTATCTCAATGCTGCCACGTGATCCGATCGCCTGCGGCCCATACGAATCACTGCACGATTCTGTGTGCTCATGGCATTCAGTCTCCATTGCCATGGCAAGTGCCAGTATATTAGCACTAATACCAAAACAAATATAAAAGCGTCTAGATATGAGAAACGTAAACGATAACTGGCGTGTTTCAAGTTTCCCACGTGCATCAACTATTAATTGTGACATTTATTGTTAATGTTGCTTTTAATCTAGACTTCGTACCTTACGTAACCGTTTCTTTAAGGTAATCGTAAGACGGCTCTAATAATAAATTCCAAGCCACATATTCAAAATACATATTTTTATATTCGTCAAGAGTCTACATTTTTCTCGTACAAAAACACATTAATCATAGCAATAGCAACAAATCCAAATATGTTTACTTGACAACAACTCTCGGTTGTCTTCGTCAACACAGCCGGCGGGCGTCGGGCGGCGAATAAAGGAAATAATGGAAATTATTCGCCGCGTCGCGACCCGCGAACGGTTATCGATGGAGGCAATTTGCCGAATAAATGGCCCGGTAATGATTGGACCCCTCCCGGCTTCGGTAACCACTCTATGTGAGGTCTGTTTGCGTACTAACAGACTCTCTGTGCATTGTCCGTGTGCTTGCGGGATGTTTGGCAGAAACCGGTTGTTTGTTACGTGGAATAAAAGCTTTTTAAACGGTTTCGGGGTATATGCAGGACGGATACGCGGAAGAATATTGCCAAAATGACAGTTTTTTTGGTATAGGTACGGTATAAAGGGATTTCTTGAGTGGATATAATATTAAATTTGTATGTGACATTTACGGAGTTTGTGTTTTTGTTTTAATTCTGCTTCATCATCATTACTTTAGCCCGGTATCACCCACTGTTGGGTATAGGTCTCCTTTTTCTTCTGGTACTCTTCTATGTTTTGTACGTCCCTCATCCAACTGTTTTTCGCGATTTTTTATTCTGATTGATAAATTTTATCATTCAGAAATAAAGCAGAAAGTCCATTAAAATCAATGATTTCTCTCAACTGAACTCGTTAGTAGCAGAAGAAATATATATAAGGACACACAAACAAATATTTTTAGACTTAGGACGAAAACTGAATTTGACTAGGCAATTACTGCAGACTTCAGTCACACCGTTGCGCAATTATTGCGTAACTTGTTGTGTAATACTCATAACAATACACTAACGTTGAGTAATAACTAGCCTCAACTTAAGTATTTGTTATATATTATTTTGAAACAATTCTCTACCTACTTTTCGTATCACACGTGTTATCTATTATCTTAGTAGTTAAATAGTATAATTTTCTGCGAAGTTAAAGAAAATAAACTGTTGGTTTATGCGGTCATAAACTCTAGGTATCAGATGGCATTATCTATGAGGTCGTCCGATTTGAAACAATTTGGATGGATATTGAAATCGCTTTGACAAAAATTATTTAAAATCCATTTAAAATATAATCTCCACAAAATCTGTCCCGGTATCGATGCCTTAGAGTGAAAACCTCGTGTAAAAGAGGTAACTTTTCAGGAGGAAGAACAAATTGCGTTTTGTAAAAATTTTGTACGGCGTCTTTTATGATTTTTTTATTAATTAATATCGAAATTCAACCCGCTTGTATATCCAGAAATTTATACTATAAAATTGTCCCAAATGCATAAAATTCTACTTACGAGTATTCACGCCAAACTGACAGATGCGAGTATTTACGAGGTTCTCATTTACAGTCATAAATGGCGCTATGAGTATCGAATGAACAAATGAGTCAAATCAGGATATGCGTTGCAAGATTTTCTTCCTAGAATAAAATAATACAGGATATGCGTTGCAATAAAATAAATTTGAGCAAAAATGCATTCCCGGGGTTTTCACTAATACTAATACTTAGATATAATACGTTTTTGCCGTTTTGCAAACCATATATTAAAATAGATCTAAAACCAGATACCAAACTCCTTCATGTTGAGCAACCGTGATTAGCGATTCTTGAAGTTTTTCTACAATGTTTTTTTTTGTCATTACACTTCTGTGTGAGCGTCAGCCGGCGCCACGCTAACGTGGCAAAATATCTTGCCGAGCGTTTTGACTTTAATTACGGAGCACGCACGCCGCGTCACACTTAGCCCTCTGACCAACCAACCACGTTTAACATGTTTCTTCATTTGTACACGCCGATAACCATCACGCAACAAAAAACCGTTTTTGATACACTACAAATAATATAATATTGTTATTAAAATTTTTCACATTCACGAGTAGTCACTTCTTTAAGTTTAAACAACATCCTTCAACTCTAAATCATCATTTTAGTTCTTGCAAGCAAGTTCCGAATCTGATCGATTATGTTCTTAATAAACACTTGGTGCGATTTTATTTCCTAAAAACAATTAAAATCATCGTTAGACACAAAGACATAGTAATAATACAATATATACACAGTCATCGGTACCGCACAATGAAAATTGAATTCCGTTTAATCTGAAGCGGATGAAATGAAATTCTCTAAACAGCGTGCTCTATCTAGGAATGGTCGGGATGCTCAGTTGCGACGACGCGACGCATCTCTTATGCATTTCCTTTATTTATGTACGTGTGTTTGCTTATACGTACGTATCTAACGTCTGTTAATGTACGCCATTGGACAAAGAAAACCGCACAGGATTAGTGCATATAGACGCTGCTTGAATCTGTTGTGATTTTTCAGTCTAAATGCAAGGCTATGTCCATTGTGTGGTTGGTTTGGGAATGCTCCATAAATATTCACGAATGTTCTCGAATTGAATGTGGTGTAGGCAGTTATAATGACAAGAAATTGCTGCGTTTTTTGACAGATAAGAAATTGCGATAGTGTGTGCCGATTAACCGAATGAATTGGATCATTTGTTCTATCGCCTCGTTCCTGATAAAATTAATCCGAGATTTTGCTTTATTGCTATCTTTTACAATGATAACAATAATATACAATTTAATATATACTCTAAAAAATATACTATAAACATTACAATGTATGTGATTCAAGTTAAAGATTTAAAGAGGGTTTATTAATGAAAAATGCATTGAACTTCGTTATTAATAACTCAATCTTATACTAGTTAAGAGCCTGCAACGACATGTTAGTGATGGACAAAGAATAAACAGTTGAGCAAAATATGCTTTGAAGATTTATTACAGAATACGGTTGGCGCTACAGCTATTAGATGACGCCAGGAATTCCCGGAATTCAATTCTCTATCAACGAACGGTAGGCGCTACGCCACCAGAATATTATTCATCGGTTATGCCTACTAAGACAGACATTCACAGTCGAAAATACCTCTATAAAACCCCTCCAAGTACATTAAACACACAGGTTTCTGTATCACTTTATCTTAGAATATTGGCGACCTGAGAGAGGGCGCTAGTGTGCCATTGTTGACATCGACTCCGTATAAATTTGTAAATTAAAAATATTAATATCGTTTGCTATACATCTAAAGTTGTGTAGTTTCGTCAAGTATAGTGCAATACATCAATGGAATTGTTATTGAACTCAAAAACTATGGATTCAAAATCAAAACTTGTGAAATAGCACCGAAGGACTAACACAATAAAAAACCGAATTGCAAACACCGTGGAAGTTAAATCGAACAATAGTGGAGCCAAAAGGTCAGTTCAAGTTTTACAACAAGTGAAAGAATCAGCAAAAACCAGTATTTGTGAATCTGTCGTATATAACCTAAATCAATTCAAAATTGCAAAATCATCCAGCGTTCTAATTGATAACAGCGCCATCTTTGAACGAATAGCTGAACTTCGCGATCCTAATCAAACCTAACGTCGTTTTACTGTTAATAACGCTACCCACCGCTAGAGAACGCTAATAGCAAACAAAAATGGAAGAGGTATTGAGTGCTCTACTCAATATACAACATGATTTAACACAACAAAAGCAAGGTATGAAAGATATGGAAGAAAACATAAAGAAAGCTATAAATAAAAACATCGATGAAAAATTTCACCGTATTGAGATAAAAACAAAACAGCTTGAGGAAAAAATAGAAGAACAACAAAAAAGTATTGATTTTTTGGACAAGCAAATGAGAAGGAAAAATATAGTTTTCTTTGGGATTCCAGAACTAGAAAAAAACTACGAAAGCCTACTAAACTGTATTCTAGATATCATAAACAAGAAAATGAATATAGCTTGCCCAAAATGGGAAATTGAAGCAGTGATCCGTTTAGGGAAAAATAAAGAAAAAATAAGACCTGTCGTAGTCACAACCACAACAGTAAGTAGAAAACTACAACTTTTAAAATATAAGAAAACTTTAGAAAGTACTGGCATTTATATAAAAGAAGATTATTCACCAGCTGTTCTACAAAAACGCAGAGAGCTGCAGGACGAGCTCCAAAGAAAACGCTCATCAGGAGAAAAGGTAATGCTTCGTTATGATAAAATAGTCAAGATAAAATCTAAAGCAGATCAGAACGATTATCCTCGGAAAACCTCATCAAGTAAGATTTTCCAACTGGAGTCTCCCGAAACTATAATCAACGACAAACCATCAAACAATGAGCATCAAACTGACGTACCCAGAGAGACCACGTCTAACAAAAGATTTCTTTCGGAGTCTCCCGAAACCAGGAATGATGAAATACCATCACATATGGTAGAACAGAACAAGCAAGTACCCAAGAGAAATAAATCACAAAACATAACGAGATTCCTGCGTCCTTCACAGTTGACTCCGGAGACTAAAGCTTCTACAAGCAAAGATTATGAAGAAATTACAAAAAACTAAGTTATACCCCTCTCTCCCCACCTCTCCCAATACGGCCGGTCCCCGTGGGAGACGTAGACCGAAACCCTCTAGAGAAAACAAATAAAGACAGCAATTACGATATGACCCACCTTTATATAGCAACATTTAACGTTAAAACGCTATCATCCTACTCTCACCTTCTAGAACTGAAGGAAGCCCTAAAAAATGTCAAATACGACGTCATAGGCTTAGCAGAAACTAGACGACTTGGTAACTCAATAGAAGAACACGAACAATTCATAATGTATTATATAGGACAAACACCTGGATTGTACGGAGTAGGATTTATTGTGAATAAACGCCATAAGAGGAACATTATATCCTTTAAAGGACTATCAGAACGGGTGGCTCTACTCGACCTAAATATCAATAATACCGAAATAACTATAATACAATGTTACGCTCCAACATCAACAGCAAGTGATGAAGATATTGAACTGTTCTATTCAACTGTAAATAGTGCATTAAAAGATTCTCGAAAACATGTAATAGTCATTGGTGACTTCAACGCCAAAATTGGCCAACCCAAACAAGAAGAAAATATGATAATGAAAAGTCATGGTTATGGAATTAGAAACAATAGAGGTAACAGATTTATTCAATTTGCGCGTGAAAACAAGTTTTCAATTCTAAACACATTTTTTAAAAAGAAAAGCAGTAAAAGATGGACTTGGAAATCACCAGATGGCAAAGTGAAAAATGAAGTGGACTACATATTAACAAATTTCCCAAAGTATGTTCATAACATAGATGTGATCAACGTACAATATCCCAGCGACCACAGACTAGTGAGAGCGACTTTTAAGCTACAACATTTAAAGAAAAGCAGAAAATCGTACGAAAACAACACAAATAGTAACTTAAAAAACGAAACAGAAGTGAAAACATATATGGAATCGTTAAATAAAAATTTTGAAAATATTTCGTCCTTGCAACAATGCCACACAGTGCAAGAACTTCACGATAAAATTGTTGTTGCTATAGAAAAAGGTCTCAAAAAAGCACAAAACTCTTCAAAACAAACAAACACGAGTTCAGTTTTATCAGATAAAACCAAAAAATTAATGTCAAGACGGCAACTTCTCCAAAAAACAAAACCTAAGACTAGAAGCATGAAAAACGAGCTTAAAGCTCTCTACAAAGTCATAAGTAAATATATTCGTTATGACTACAACACCCATCGCAAGAAGACCATTGAAAAATATGTACTTAAATTTGGAAGTTTAAAAAGAGCCCACAAAGAACTAAGACTATATAAAACCTGGATAGAAGGAGTTAAAGATTCGAACAAAATTACATGCAACAGAAATGAAATAATTCAAGTTGCAACTAAATTTTATAAAACTCTGTACAGCTGTAAACATGAAGGAGAGTCAGCTTCAGCTTTGACTCTATCGAATGAAACATTATCTGATATCGCAGACATAGAGGAGGCTGAAGTTTTGAAGGGAATAATAAGACTGAAATCTGAAAAAAGCCCAGGACCTGATAAAATACCCAACGAAGCCCTGAAGCTAGGAGCTCCATATCTAGTGAGCCCTCTAACACTGCTTTTTAACCTCGTACTAAAAACAGCGATTACGCCAAAACAATGGACCGAGTCGGACATCATTTTACTATATAAAAAAGGAGACCCAAATGATATAAACAACTATCGACCAATAAGTTTACTGTCTTCAATGTACAAACTGTTCTCATCAATTCTAGAAAAAAGAATCAGAGAAACTATAGAAAAGGAACAGCCTATAGAGCAGGCAGGATTTAGAAGAGGTTTTTCTACTGTAGATCATATCCACTGTATTGAAATGATAATAGATAAATACCAAGAGTTTCAAAGGCCGCTCTACATTGGATTTATCGACTATCGAAAAGCGTTCGATACTTTGGATCATCAGTCAATATGGAAGTCTCTACAATCGCAAAATATTGAAACAGGATATTTGAAAGTTTTACAATACCTATACCAAAACTGTAGCAGTAGAATAAAATTAGAGACGACTGGACCATCAATACCCATAAGAAGAGGTGTAAGACAGGGCGACCCCATCTCTCCAACCATATTCATAGCAGTACTACAAAGAGTCATTGGACAATTACAATGGGAAAGAGTAGGCCTAAATATAAACAATAAATATATAAGTCATTTGAGATTCGCCGACGATATTGTGGTGCTGTCTGAAAGTAGAATCGAACTACAGTCAATGATAAATGATCTTAGCGCCGCAAGTAAACAGGTAGGACTAGAAATTAATCTTAGCAAAACCAATATTATGACAAATTTTTTGAAGTCCCCTGTATACGTAAACAATGAGCCACTGGAGTATGTCGGTAACTATATATACTTAGGTAAACAATTATCGTTTGAAAAGCAAAGGAATGAACAAGAAATAGAAAGGAGAGTTTCGATAGCTTGGAAAAAGTTTTGGAGCTTAAAAGAAATCATGAAAAGTGATATGCCGATCAAAATCAAACAAAAAATGATGGATACCTGTATATTGCCAACACTCACATATGCTAGCCAAACTTGGAAGTTCACATATCAAGCGAAAGCTAAAATCAGGACATGCCAAAGGGGAATGGAAAGGAGTATGCTGAGAATCAGAAAAATCCAAAAAATACCCCATAATTTGATACGTAAGAAGACAAAAGTTACAGACGCTCTGATTCAAAGCAGAAAGCTTAAGTGGCGGTGGGCTGGACATATAGCCAGGTTAACGGATAACCGATGGACAGCCAGGATAACAACCTGGAAGGGTCCATCAGGCACCAGAAAGAGAGGTAGACCAGCTGCCAGATGGACTGACGACATCATACAAGTGGCTGGCAAACAGTGGATGGAAACAGCGAAGAGCAGAAATGTATGGAAATCTCTAGAGGAGGCCTTCACCTTCGAGAAAAACGAGGGGTTCTTACAAAAATAGTAGCATAATTTTAATATTAAAGTTAAGAAAAAAAAAAAAAATTATATGTAAGTTTATCTTTTTTGTATTATTTTGTAAGAAATATAAGGCTTTTTTATTTTTATTTTTTTATTTTTTTATTTTATTTATTATTGGCGACCTTTGCTGCTGCGGTTTTCCCGTATAATTAAGTAACATTTAAACTTAGCATCTTATGATATAACTATCTTACATAACACTGAGGTTAACCTACGTACTTCCTTTTCATAATTGAACGTTATTAGATGAAAAAATTACAAGTATAAAAATAAAGCACCAATGGAAAGACTGACGAGGATCGAGATGTGTATCGAAGTGGAGTTGTTGCAATTTTGTGCGATTTATCTCGTTAATCTTTATTTTTTCCGCCAACTCCACCACAGAGGAATGCGGATCGTTTGCGATTCCGGAAAAATGCCCCTGTCAACGACCGACCACCCGATATAGTCCGGACCCGTTATATTAGCCGAGTGATCGACCTGGACTCCTGCCACGATCCCGGCGCCCCAGCTAATTATAAACACTCGCTCATAGAATAAACAATTCCATGCTAATACCACCAAGGAATAAAATTGCTTACACTAACGCGAGCATCACACAATTAATGAGCTGTTGGAAGCTATTCTATATCGCGTATGACGCGCTAATTGCTACAATTCCAATACATTGACTTGTTAAGGCCGTTGAGGTCGATAACTCATACATTCCTGTCAGTGAGTAAATATTATGCTTTGATGTTTTTATTTTCGTAACAGAATTATTATCACATCCGAAACATCTGTCCTTAATCTAAAAACTTAATGCTCCCGTCATCCGAACTGGCAGAGATAAACTCAGCTTTGTGTTCAACAGGCCTAAATACTATTTCTATACGGTTACTGCCGAAATATCTTGATCTCAGAAGTGTGTTGGTGTTGACGTGAGAGATACGCGTGGAGTCCCAAAGTGGCGCATGTGGGACGCGCGTCAACTGACCAAAACAACGAGGTCGGTCTTTATTCACGTATGCGGAATCGTCTACTTGAGCTGGAGAATAGGTATCGCAGCGATAACGAGCCAGTCGTGTCCTCGCAGCCGATTATTGCGGTTGCTACATCAATATATTTGTTCTCGTACATTTTAACCGCTGAAAATATAATTCGCATTAACAAGAGCCTCGTCGCGCGCTCTGTGGAGTCAGGTGTCGGTAGACGATCTACGTCTAGCCTTGCGTTTAAAACTGTCAAGGCGAGTGTGGAAGGAGTGCAACGTGTGGCTTGTAAACTGTTTAGCTTGTAAACTCGTAAGCAGTGGTGCAGTGACCCATCAGCCGTGCGTGAAGACGGGACGATGGTGCGCAAAGGGGAGAGGTCCACCGCCACCCTGCTCAGGACTCTGGCCGACACGCTCCGCTGGCAATCTCTCCGCGCCGTCACTTTAGTGCGTTCGGTAAGCAACACTGTAACACGCTTCAACGCATACCGCGATTTAACCAATAACACTTATGTGTGCTCCTTGTTCGAATAATTATATCGAAGGACAATTCAAATATGTAAATTATGAGCTCAACAAGCGGTCGTTTCTACTGGTATAATTGTAATTATCCTATAAGTCTATTATTTACAATACTCACAGGTGGCTCAACTATTTGTCGTTACTCGTTATCGGTGTTTATGCTTACTTCTCGGTTTATTGACGTCACAGTATTGTGTAAAACTTAGAGGACGATTTATTATCAGATAAACGATAACTCGTATGCTGGTTAAATCGATTGACGTGTGGTACTCAATGTTTTGACATGTGCTCATGATGCGTCCGTGTGCCCGTCTCGGACAGTTCACGTGCGTTTATCGGAATGTATCGCAATCTCTGACCTCAAAGGCGGAGATCACGTTGCGTAAAGAAGCCACTGACACCGTGCCATATCATCCGTTACCATTGATGCACTCTTCATCACGAATGCCTAGCCCGTAATGTAATCCTAATCATTATTGCCGTATAAAACTTAAAATACTTTATTTTTATCGCAAATGATTAATTAAGCTTAAAACAATCTTGGAAAGTGAGAATTTTCAACGAAAACAATACCCGAATGTCAATAAACATGGACTGTCAACAAACAAAAGATTTTGGCACTTGGACACATTCACAAAAAGTTGATACACAAACCAACGAACCGATAAATTAGGTCAAATAAACGTCGGGGGCGATGCATATATGTAACCTAGAACGGTGAGCGAATTGTCGCATTTTGTTTACATACATGTGTATACGTAATATGAGAGCACATATACATATACAGGTGCGGCGTAGACATTCGGTCCGGGTCTTGCTCTGACCCAGTTAAACCCCGCCATTTCTTATCTATTCTACTAGATGCATTTGGGAATGACCATTCTAGAAGGTCCTTTGTTTCTTTCCTTATTAAAACCTGATGTGCAAAATAGTAACAGCTTGAACGGCGTTATTTTGTCTTGAAGTTTAAACAAACTGCAAATAACGTTATTGTTGCACACCAGTCCTTGTCAACCAAATGGCGAAAAATATCTTGCATTTTTTTTAGTCTGTTTCAAACTGTTCACTAACATACTCGAAATTCTTCAAAACCAGCTCTTGGTAGCGGAATAAAAATCAAAATCCAAGGAATGAATATCACCTTAAAGTTTGTCCCGTTCGCCTTGACCATTCTGAGAAGATGATCATTGCATAGTTAGTGTTAGTTTAACGAATGAAACGATTTTCGAGTTTCAAATTTTCCTAGTGAAGTGTTTTCAAAGTTATTTCCATAATAAACTAAAATCACTAGAATTACGCCTAAAAATAAATATTCTATTTCTACGAAATAAGCAAAACTTGTTTTTCTTAAAATAGATTTTAAAAGCGTCTTCAACATCTTCTCGTACAATAACATTATTAAGTTCCCCTTACTTCGTTATTTACTGACTCAAAATGTTAGTTAACGGGAACAGCCTCCTTCCTATTCCTGATGGATCGCAAGGTCGGAATGTCAGGGAGGTAAGTGAAAGCCATCCTTAAACCCCATTGATTTTCTGCATTTCATATATTTATGCTACTTTAGTTAGATCGCCGAACGGTTTTTCTTTTCCAAACGTTTTTGCACCGGTTTCAGCAGATCTTGCTACTCCTACTTCTGTCCAGATTGAAGTAATGTTTGGAAAATAGTAACCTTTGTATTATTTCTCAATGTCTCTCCTTTGGTATCAAACCCAGAATTCACTAAAATGGATGACGACCCGTCTTAACAAGAGATCTAGGACGGCTAATATGACAAACACACAAGCGAAGTTCATACGTCCGAACATATTCATACGACCTACTTGAAACATCAACTATTAGTCATATAAACGTGTCGGGATCGTTGCATCAACATCACTGCATTGGCAACACTTCCTACACGACGATGACTTGCTTACAAAGGATTCGAACCATCTGGAATATCATTAAGACTAATCCAATAATAAGGTTATGTCTCCATCTGCAGCCTTTGTCTACAAGTGATAACTCATGACACTAACTCACGTATAATGAAAGAACCTCTGACATTGCTATATTTTTTCAACCTTAAACAGCTGCGTGTCACGTACATCTAATACGATTTGACACACTTCGTCTGTGTATGCTTTGCATTATGATCATCACCATTAGTCGGCATTCTCTTCGGGCCGATGGGACTCAGCTGTTGTGGCGTCTGGGTGCTATTAATAAAGCTGTTAGGACCGTCACATACCAAGAGAATCCTGTCTAGTTAGACTGTAGGGAAATTTTGAATCTGGCTTTTAAGAGTTTCATGGCTTGTTGTATTGTTATTTCAGTTGTTAAACATCTGCAATTGCCACCTTGTGTGGTCTCGTTTGTGGTAGAAAGTTGTCTGTTCGAATTTCGAATATTAGCGTTTGAGTTAGTTGTTAACTGAATCATTGCATTTTTTATTTTGAAATATTTAGCGTTGGTGGTAAGTGCGTTGACGATTTTCATGGGTAAAGCAAAACTAAGTCTTACTGACTTAATTCAAAGTAAAGAGCAGTAAAGAGTTGTTTAACCATGAAGCTTGTAAAGAAATACACCTCGCATCAGCATTACCTACCTTGAACTGAGCTTTGTTTAAAAAAGATAAAATGCTTGATATATAATTCATTATGTATGTTGCACCCGTCCGGCATGCATGGACCGTAAAGTATGCTTTAAATGATCCTGTACAGGTATCGTACCTGGTCGCTTGTGGGTTGGCAATTTGTGAACCGTTACCTCATACACCCTCTAGCAATGTGTTGTTATTCAGACTCTTTATTAAGCCTACGTAAAAATACTAAGTGGTAGGTGGCATTTGATGAATATTTTGCGTGGTTTGCGGGAACACCCACCATCTTTAATATCAGCGTGGGTGGCAAATTATTAAGGTGGCCACCGCTGATATATTAACCAATTTTCAACTTAATCTTTAATCCAGCAATATTTATTTTATTCCTGCACACCACGTTTGCAATAATTTATTGCGATAAATCTGCCGTTCCCGTAATAGACGTCAGGAATGCTGTAAACTTCCGAACAACTTTATTTAATCTTAGGTCTCTTTCTGACAAAATTGTCGCTTTTAAATTTGTTTCAAAACTTCATTTACAACTTCCGAGATTCTCCGCTGTACAGTTCATACTAATTCTGACTTTCTTGTTATGTAATTCGAAGGTCGATATCTGTCTTATTCCAAGCAAACTGTTACTGAAAACTGTTCGTGCTACCAAAAGACCATTAGTTGGAATTTAAAAAAAACTTATTTATATCATATATTTGGATTTGTGTATGAGCATTGTAAGAAACCGAACTCGTTTATCCGATACAAAAAGAGCGTAAAAAATAGCTTAAAGCGGTACAAAATTGCAGCTGCAGTGTGTGTGCAGGGTTGATCAGTGTTCGGTTCGTTATCGTGGCAGGCAGCAATACATTGGATCGGGAGCGCAGCGGAGTCTAGTCGACGTCGGCGGTGGCGTGCCGTATCGCCAGAGCCGCCATCCGCAGAGATGACTATGCTCGCTCTCATTCATTAGAGGGGCGGGAGGGCCGGGGCGCAAGACGTCGCGCGCCGCCCGACGATATCGATTTTGTCCCACTCTCTCCCCGCGCCCGGCACACACCCCCGCACTCAGCATCCGACCTCGAGTGCTCTCCTCTCGCGCCTACCGAACACCTCCGACAGAAACTACGCCTTAACGACATGACGCCACAGCTCAAAATTCCAATCCTCGACGCCAGCCTGACGTCCTCCCGCCGATCCCTAATGGACCCTCCGGCCGAAAGTCACTCGGTCGAGATTACAACGACGCCTCTGCCGTCCACGCCGTTGGAAAAAATAAGCTTTTTGTTACAATTAAAATGGTAAATCAAACCAATTTTAGTAATTGCGAGGTCAAACTTTGAAGTGGCGGCATGCGCTGAGGGCGGGCTTTTTAAACGTGTATGATTTTTAACGGGATCTCTTGTTTTTATATGACAGACTGTCGCTAAAATGTCACCTAATGTGGAATGCGCAAGTCCAATGCGACATCGTATGATTAAATTATTAGTTTGAATACCTCAATGGCGAGACTAGAAGGATTTATCTACTCCGCAACTGTTTGTTACTCTTCACTGCACAGTTTAAACTCGACGTCTCGCGTGAATTTTAATCTCAACATCTAACCAGAACCAATAATACCAACACTGTTTCTTCTTATTCTTCGCTCTGATATTTATAATTGAAATCAAAAACTTTCAGTATAATTAACTTATGTCATTGAGTTATACTCGTTTATTTCCATGACGGTTAGTATGACATCGAAACGACGTTTACATAGAATGTAATTAAACTGTATTCATTAACATATGACCTATATGAAAACATTTAACAATCACCTGTATTTTATTCAATTATCAATAACATTTCAGTTACACTTCATGGCATTTAGAACATGTTACAGGCAACATTGCCCTTAACAACCTGCAAATAGAACATATGTACCAATGTCACTAGAATACTACGAAACATTTTCTAGAAAAAAATGCGTTCTATTTCAGTCGTAGCACGTTACAAATACAACCTTACCGATATAGACCGCTCACATGCAAGGCATCCGCGCACAAAACATTGCATCAGATAAAAAAAAACATTTTCACTATTTTAGTTCACCGATCTATGAGAGATAATAGAATTCTTGTTGCGGTAGGTCTCCGAGATTATGCATCGTTTTCAATACTAATCGCCGTTTAATACTGACATTCTACCGAAGCTTAATATGTATTGCTCACTGCTGTGTTTTTAACGTAAATGTGCATCTGGTCGTTGAAAATTTAATGGCACTAAATTGACAGGCCAAAGGACTTTAGTTAAGAAAATATTGAGGGCTGTAAATGCTTTCGATGAAACAATTTCCATAATATTATCATGAATTTTATTATGTTAGTTTAGGGTACTTACATGTGTTGCTCACTGCACCTGCTCAATATGTGTTATCCTTTGCATTTTTATTCTCTTCGTATATTATCAATTATTCACGTGTACCGGTTCCACGTGTTCTGTCAACAACTGCAATGATCTCGAAAGATGTGATTCTGGATTTACTGATCGAAGTCATATAGGATTGATAAGAAAGACCCGTCCGATCAAATCTTTTTTCTACCAAAATAACCATCCATCACATTTAGCTGACATGAGATATGACAACAGACTTTCAAAGCGAGGAAATACCTGAAAACCGGTAGAAACCAAATGAGAGATAAACAAATTTTAGTTTATTTTCGGTTTTCTTACAAAACATGGTACTTTTATTTATGTACCCCATGTACCCATTAAACAAACTGAAAAACTGAGTCTGGTGTTTGGGGATGCATATGTGACAGGTATTGGTCCTTAATATTGAGGATAAGCTACTTGTAAGACGAAACGCCTGGAAAGGCTTATTAAATGGCATTGGCCGCCTCAAAAATATTCCAAAAAAAGTAGCCCATAACGGTCAAGATAACTTTCATCGCGGGAGATCAAACAGCTCCTCAAGGCAGTACAAAAAATGCAACGCTCGAAGTCTCAGATAAGATCTAGCATAATACATCGGGGCAGACGCCGGTTTCGGCGTCTTCAAAAAATGACGTCAACTTTGAACAGATGGACATTTTTGAAAGCATCTGGAAATTACTTACACAGTGTAAGTAATCCAAATAAGAGATACCGATTTATTTATGTTCATTCTTGTGAGCCAATTCGGGCATGGGCGTCAAAGTGGGCAGAATGAAAAATGTCAACCATGTTAAAAAACTAAAAACTTTTAGAAGTCAACAACCCTAAATGAAGGTATCTAGAGTCCAATTTTACACAAATACTTGTTACAAGAATCTTGTTACGGTATAGGCAATTGCTTGCTATTACAATCAAAATGTTCTTACACCCACGTTAACATCCCTTGAGAGGGAACAAGAGCCTTAAGCGGTCTTTAGAGACCCTCAGATATTTTGGGAAAATATATCGCTGTTGCTCTAAAATCAGCAGTTGCTATGTCTATATAGGGTCCGGGAGAGTTCTCATCACCAAGCAGTTGAGCGTCAATTTTGGACGTAAAAAACAATGCAAAATAACACTTTGATGTAAAAACGCAATACAGTACATGATAAAAATGTATGAAAAACATTTCGGAAAACTTAACTTTAAATAAACAACTTTTTCTTGTTTTTTTTTAAAAACAAGAAAAAGTTGTTCAATTTCATGAAGTATGGAGCTTTTTTTGACCATACTTTTGGGTATACCTGCAATATTTATATCGTCGGAATCTTATTTATATAACCAATGAAGAGACCATGAAACAAGTTATTGAGCCGACTGATAGCTGTCCATAAGCCAGTCGCATCGACAACATAGTCACTGATTTAAGAGCATTCGGTTTTTGGAAAGGAGGGAAAAGTTCAGAGCTTTGAAAATAATTGCTGTTAACATTTTCTCTAAAAAGATCCCAAGCTCGAGGAAGAAAACACTCCCCAATTAGACTTTTTGCATCGCTTGTTAATTTGAAATGAATTCTTCAAATGTGTCTTCAAAGAACACATTTTTAAAAAAAAATAAACTATTTAAAGCAGTTTTATCAAGAGAACATACAAATGTTTGTAATAATAACTTGCATTATGATTTATGAGACTGTCGAGAGCTCCCTACATCTAGACGTACTTAAGAGCTTTTGATGTCGTTATCTTTCGATAATGACATCAAAAGCTTGAGTATTTATTTACACAGAGTACATCTTCATTTACTCCTTATCAAAATAATAAAGTCACATTATCATTCGGAAAGTAAGTTATTAAATTAAATGGTCATAAACGTATCTAATAAAATTCCGACTGTCAATTTGTTTATGAACTATGTAAACATAATAAATATTTTCGATGCGTGTTATTTATTAATGAATAGTATCTGTTAGCTGGGTTATTATGGTAATGCCCCATCAAAGGCGTCTACCCGGACCTGCCTCAACGAGGGGAACGCTTGGGGTAGGTTATGGTACTGCACTCGCCGAGCCACCGACTGCAAGGGTGGTTTTGCATAACTATACTTCTGCTTATACTTTACAGCCCTGAATGTGTCTGTCTAACCGCTGGATTTATGAATGCTGCGGTGCAATTATGACGTTACGTGCTAGTGTGCGTGTGTGTTTACGCTGTTCCGATTGCTATGCAAACTTTTGATATACGTGCATTAAACATTTTACTTGATTTATGTTTACCTGTGCCAGTACTTTGCCTCCGTCTTACAGTACAAAGGTTGGGACGTAGTTGTTTTCAATAATCGATCTCACGGCCATTTTAGTTTGTTATAAATTTTAAATCAGTTTATCTAGACTGGTACCGAGTTGGAAATAAACGGAGATCGATATGGCCCCTGCGACGACCGAAAGTTCCTTGGGTCCCTCGAAGTTTTAGGATAATACCTGAAACGTATTAGGAGTACATTACGTGAAGCACTACAACATCTTAAAACTTAGAAGCGTACCTGTTGGATTTTTTCGCCGGGCCGGGTAATCCGACAGATGATTAAAAAAGCGTGCGTGTCCACTTGACGCAGTGTTAGCTTTTTTGCGTGTGTGTGCGGTGTGCGGTGGCACTAATGAAACGGGCCCCGGCGTGCGTCGTGGCGGCCTACGTACGCGGGCCTTGCATTGGGTCGGGTCAGTGAACCTGCCCGCCCACTATCGGGGTAAATATGCCGAATGCACACAGATGCGCGCGCCGGCCCCGCACACCCTCCTCCCGCCCGGTCGTCGCCGCTGCACTCTGCACGCATACACCCCCGACCCTCTTAAAACTCCTAATTGATTGCACAAATTTTCTCGCAATAACTGTCTTTTTATGGTGTTAATGATGTAAACTTGCGCAGTTCCGTCGCTTTAATTGATACTCGACGACGCGATAAGTTGTAAACCAGAGTACCTAATGCGCGACGAATTCTCATTTGCATATCACCGCGGTGTCGTTGGTGGGACTATGAAAAATTAATTAGCATACCGTGAATTCTCTTTTTCGGGATTCCGTTGCGATCTTTAGCTTTCCGGTACGATGGATAACCAGACGTAAGTTCTTTTTTGTCGAAAGAAAAAGTTTCGTTAATGCTCTTAATGCCCTTTTACTCTTCATACGAGCCAGTGAAAACATAAAATGTAGACAAAACAAATTAGTCCTAGTTGACTCTAGATTTTTTTATTTCCGTGAGTGTTTCTTCCGATGAAATCGTTCGATCGAAATCTTTTATTCAGCATTCATTAGTTTTTATTTAGCCAAGATCAAAAGCAATCGGCGTCTTGGCACGAGTTTACATAACTCTGGTACAATCAGAAGAAAAAGCTCCAGACGATCTATTATAAGTAGGTATGTACATGAGAAAGAAAAATGTAGACAGCTGTGTATTTTGTTATAGAACCAGAATAACTTGATAGCGCAATCGATATGCCGATGATCCAAGCATTACATCATCGAATGCAATCGGATGATATCACGGTGACGTCACAGCGCAATGCGTATAAATAAAAAATTAACGCGTCAATGTGATGCCAACATCCCTCCATATACACATTATATACATGCAATAAAAATTGCATAGAATTGCAATGTCATCATAAACGCGCCCGTTTTGGCATGATTGCCGCACCAACGCGGTCTTTTATACATCTTGACCCATTCAATTGTGTGATACATTGCTTATTTTATGTTCTATGGAGATCTGCGACTAAGTGCGAAATATTTTCATTGTCTTTCAAGCAGTATTCAGTAACATAAAAATAGCACATAATATTCAAATACACTTTTTTTTCGGATGGAAAATCAAATAACTTCCCCCGCTCTGGGCGGTGCGGGGGGAGTGTCAGACTGCTACTACAGTTTTGATTTGAAAGTCGACTATAGCAGTGACAGCAGGTTTTTTTTAGTAACTTGAGGAAGTTTATTTGTATTCATGAAAAAAGCCTATTAGCATAGTTATATAGGTACATTGGGCGCGTTAAATTACAGCGGGATTTTCATTACCTCCTGAACATTTTCGCTCAACTTTTTCACATGACAACACCGCTGTATATAAAAATTGGCGCCTCAATTTCCGACAACAACACTTTCAGGACTTGAGCAAATAATTATTAAAAGGATTTTAATGTAACAGGTGCAACCTTTTTGTTTATTAATGTTTATAAGTTTTTAATGAAAACTAGCAACGTTTCTTATTCCGAAAAGTGGGTATCTGCTCCTTGGGACTAAAGTTTCGAAGAACTACTAATTGCAAGTGCAAAATAACAAAGTTTTAATCGTTGTTTAACTTGAATGGCGATAACTGATGTAAAGTGCAACAATATTATTTCCGGGACCCATTAATATCTTAATTAGAGAATGGTTTTATTTTCTCTTTCATGATCCGAAAATGGAGAAGACGCTTGCAAATAATTACGAAGATATTACACAGATAGAGGCTTCATCCAGAGAATTTTTGGAATTTAAGAACAAAAACTTTGCATGGAAATATCTTGTATCCGGGTCGAAGGACCAAAATCTAAATAAAAAAACACATGCAACCTAAATAAGGGAACTTCTTTACATTTGCAAAACATTTAAAATTTCTTATTTCATAACAAAACATAACTATACATCAACAAACTTAACCCCCTATAAAATCCAATAAACGAATCACCACCACGAACAAACCCCATTACTTTTAGTATCGACATGCTATAAAAGTTTTATTGGGTTAAATCAACGCGACCCTCAGTTATCGTAGTCTCCAGGAAGTGCATGGCAGCAGCATGGTGCTGATGAATAATTAGGATACGCAGCGGTGAACCGCTTATTTCTGATCGGTAAACCCTAATGGAATAATGTGACGATATAAGACACACAGATTTAGGGCGGCTGGAAGTGACTTGATTAGACTTTTTTTTGAGTCACCTACAACATGTTGTTTTGATGTTATATCATGTCAATTTTAATTATATTTTTTTAAACTGCTAGTTACGAACAATTGGTAGTATATTGCATAACAAAGTACATACATATGAAACCAAAGGATACTTACGCGTCAAAGACAACAATAACAATGTTCCTTTTAAAATCGATCTTTTTTTTTCTTTTTTGTGTATAATACACCGATTTTTCTCATGATTATTCTTTCATTTTGTAAAAAAAAGTTTGCGTGGAGTGTAATTTTTATTTATGTAGTTAAAACACTTAACGAATCAGCTCCTTTTAAATGTTATTTTTTGTATGTGGATGATTTGTTTGTATCTTTTTAGTAGAAATGGAACATGAGTGCTTTATAAGAATTTGTACGGGATATCACCATACCACAACTAAAAACAAGTGCAAAAAAACACCGACCGTTGGTGGCAAAAAAAAGATGAATCAAAAAAAGTCACCGACTTCCGGAAATAAAGTAATTATCCGTTTTTTTGTGTTGTTGTGGAAGTCTTTTTTTGCAAAACAGTTTACTTTAGTAGTTATAATATCTTTGCTCAAAGTCTTTATCAATCCTACTAAACAACACTAATACTCACTTCTCAGAACACCAAAGGAATGCAAAATATAGCCTACATTGGTTTCACTATTTACGTTTTGTTACCTAAAACTTTTCAATAGGCCATAAAGTTAATATAAAAACTTCTAACGAAGACATTTAATAGCTATTCATAACAACAACAAGGGTTAAACCGTGACCTATTTGCTTTAATATTTTATACTTATATAAGTTGATTAGCTATTGGTACATGGTGTAAACAGACCCTTCACGAAGCCGACAATCAAGCATTCTGTACATCAAAGTAAGAAACTAGATACATTGAATAATACTGTGGAGGATATAGATTTAATACAGCTGACTAGCAACACATTTCGTACTGGCTACGGCCTACGACATCTAGGCGCTACGTAGCGCTACGAATTGCTACGTAATTTTTTCGGCCTACGCTGCCATGACGTCATGATCAGGCAAGACTAATGAATAGCGCTTGTATAAGAATGTAATCGTTATTATACAATGTATGAATATTTTTCTTGTTTAGATCTAATTTTTTACTAATATTTTTGATCTAAAACTCAACTATTACTGAGATTTTTTTACATTTTGTAAGTGAAGCGAAGGTATGAATGAAATGATAAGCAAAAGTCGAGTTCTCATAAATAAGGTTTGGCAAGAACAATCCATCAAAAGAAGCAATACAAATTATGTCAACATTTACAACACAAACACAGTCTCAAAGCATGGGTAGAACTGCTTTGGAATCATTCGCTTTCAGATTAACAGAATATTATCTCGTATAACTTGTCATAGTTACTAGTCGCTAACATATCATTTTCACTACATATACTTACTTATTGAGTTATACAGCAGATGAGTTTCCGTATTGTTTATAGGTACAGTTTGCGCGCCACGCTTATGAGTTAAGACGTAGTTAGCAGATTAGTATCGGGCTCGGTTTGCAGCGACAACTTCCTACCTACAGGTTGTGCAAGTTGTGCTCTTCGCGTTTCCATCTCCGGCCATGTTCATTAGATAGTTAACCGTCGACCGAATAGTGGATCACGTCTCGCTATCAGGTGCGCTGCAAACAAAACGCTCAATAGAGGCCGGGTTAAACATGCACGACGGGTGTACGGGTATAATTAAAGTTTAGGAGACGCTCACGTCGCCCGTTAACCTCGTTATCGGGCGCTGGAAGTGGGTGAGACGCGGTGGGGAGGGAGCCAGCCTCGGGGTTGGGGGGAAACGGGGAAAATCAATGACAGCCGCCGCGCGCCGTCTCTCCCCGGCCCGACGCGCTCATCTCGCGGCCACGTGCCGCGGTCACTGGCCTGACTCACCACACCATCCTCTCCCATAACCACCATCATTTGTCTCCTCGCATCCTCATCATTGCCCCTCGACCAATCAAAAAGCCGCATTTCATATTGTAACGCCGAGCTATCCTAATCCGATTAAAACAACCACTAAAAAAAAACTGCAAACCCTTTGATCGCACGTGTTATTCAGATGACCAGCACAAATCAAAGCAAATACCTCGACATCGGTCAACAAACAAACAGTTTAGTGGAACAGATAAGTGTGCGGTTGCACGAAGCCTTGCCAGTTGTTGGGGGCGCTCGGTCGCCTGTAAAACATACAATGTAATATGTAGGTCGCTGTCAGAAATTTGGGTTATCGTTTTGCCGCGTCGATATGCGATGCTTCCGTACCACCGCCATGCGAATGCTATGCATTCGCCGGTATTATTGCTATGTCATGCTTCCGTGTTACGTAATGCTGCCGGCTTTTGAATGCCACATGTTTTTGGTCATATGACGCATTCTGACGCGTCAACATAATGCTTTGCTACCATGTTTCTATGTAATAATATAACATTCATCCATCAGACTACCTCCCTACCAACTGAAAAAAATATATTTCCGTCGTGTCCCCGAAGTTACCAACCAGTCGCAAAACAATGAGTCATATTCGGGGCGAGTCTCGCGGTACCTCGTAAAAATCGGTAGCAATGAACTTCCTAGTCCCAAATCCATGCGTCGGTACCTACGTCGTCGGTAGGCAGTCGGTACAAATGTTTTATATAAGCATATGGCGACCCGTCGTCGATCAATGTCAACCGCATATTTGGGTCAACGTCCGTCAGCCGAGAATCCCCTCGTTCGTGTACTCTTCATTTCCTATAACGCATACGATCACAATTGTGCAATGTTTAGGAATAGATAATTTGACTCATATGAATTTGATACAAATATATCAAATGCTATGTTGTCAGTTTTAAAAATTATTGTTTTTTTATTATTAGAATACATATTGTGGTGTATAGATATTATAATTAAATAGGTGCGCTTGCGACACCCGCTACCCGCATTACATTGACAGACGTTGGGCGAACGGTCGTGCCGCGCACGCACTAAGTAATTGATTTCCGTGTTTTATTCTAAACCACCTGTGCCCAAACGAAAGACATAACATTGGCGACGAGGATAAAGAACGTGAGTAAAATAAGCAATATATAATGAGACTTCAAAGATGACCGAGGCTATCAGTTGGAAAAACATAAATAATAGGTATGCATTTATAATTTCGTAACTGTTACATTTCAAAATTAAGTTTTCTTTATTCGGTATAAAGGGGAGAAGTGGCATACAACCTCCCCTCAATAACAAACGAGTCATTTTGTGACGAAAACAAAAACAATGTTATGATATTATTTTGCTATATTCGATAAATTATTGTATTCAATTCTAGTAAACAGGCTGATACCTTCGGTCAGATTAGTCTTTAAAAAACGGTGCCAGTTAACGCTTACCAATATAAATATTCCATTGTTGTGCAGTTGACCGATAGTAACAAAAATACCCACATATAATTATTATTTTCTACTAATCTCGCATACTCACAGCACAGTATAACATAATATTACCGTCACCACAGTAAGTGATCGTAAACCAGTTGATGGATTTAAATATAAAGATTTGTGAGTAAATGGGAAATACCACTCGTTTACGTAAAACTGTTTCTAAGTATGTGTGCGCCTTTAAATTTATCTTTGCAACTTGACTTAATTATTCTGCTTATATACTAGCATGCTTATAGCTTGATTCGATTTTTCTGCGGCTTCCTGCTATTATAGTGTCAACTACCAACAACAACAACAACATTAACAAAAATTGTGCCTGTAAGCGTTAGCCAAGTCGTTAACAATTTAAAATGTGAACAATTCCAATGGGTAAACACCCATCAAGCTCATACACTGTTATGAAAGTATACTAGTTATACAATAATAATAACAATTAGTTCAACAATATTCCCAATGGGTGAAAACTCATCAAGTTCATACATTGGTATAACAAATATACTAGTTATGCAAAAACAATAATTATTATTCTAACAATATTGCCAATGAGTGGAAACTCATCAAGTTCATACATCGGTATAAAACTATACTAGTATGCAATAATAACAATAATTATTTTATTAGTATTTCCAATGGGTGAAAACTCATTAAGTTCATACATTGGTATAACCAACCAGTGTATGCAAACAAAATAAATCATGGTTAGTCCCGGTCCTATAAGTTCAGTTGTAGATACAGAGTTACTCTTAATTCGCAGGCATATGTCACAAGTACATAATTATGTTTATATCCAAAATACCTTCGAATAACTTGTAAAATGGAAATATATTAAATAGTTAGTAGGTAGTTAGTACATCAGTGAGTTTACAGCAGATTTTCGATATACTTATTTACAGGTCCCAACATGTCTCAGTTACCGGCAATAGAAACTCTCGACTGCGAAACAGACCCAAATTCATTAGGGCATCGTTGGCAAAAATGGAAACGAGCTTTCGAAATTTACCTTCTAGCTTCGGGTATAAACCAACCCTTAATGAAACGTGCAACGCTTTTGCATATGGGGGGATTAGGATTGCAAGATATTTATTATAACCTCCCTGGCGCACATGTCGAAGAGGAAGACTCTCCTGACGTGTTTAAAACCGCTATAAAAAAATTAGATGAGTACTTTTCCCCGAAGCAGAGCTTCCTGTATGAGCGTCATGTATTCCGGCTCATGAAACAGGAACCAGAGGAAAAATTTGAAAAATTTCTAATTAGGTTACGCAATCAGAGTTCCAAATGTGACTTCGCCAAAAAAGACAATGATCTAATAGACCAAATAGTAGAAAAATGTACTTCGTCGGACCTTCGGAAAAAAATACTACAATTAGGAGACTCGGTTACAATAGAAAAGGTTATCTTAGAAGCTAACACAATTGAGACCGTGGAGAGACAGCTAAAGGAATTTCATGGGAAACAAACTGAACAGGTTAACAGGATCGGGACGAGACCATACAAAACCCAAAGTCGTGTTAACAACACAAGTAAAAAACGATGCTTTAGATGTGGGAGTGAAAATCACAATAGTGACGATATGCACTGTCCCGCTAAAGACAAAGTATGCGACAAATGTGGCTATAAAGGTCATTTTTCACGTCTATGTCGCACAAGAAAACATAAGCGCAAAGCATCAACTATTACGGATAAACAAAAGGACGACAGGAAAAAAGTCAAAACAAATGAACAACCAACTAAATCACCCGTCAGTAATGTGAACTACATATTCCACATTGATGATGATGCCGAAATAGCTTGCCAAGTAGGTGGCGTCAAAATGAATATGCTCATTGACTCCGGTAGCAAAAATAATATAATAAATGATAAAACGTGGGAGTACCTAAAATCAAACGCTGTCGTTGTGTCTAATCAACAACAAGGTTCAAATCAAATTTTTATGGCATATGGTTCAAATAACCCCCTCAATGTACTTGGCTCATTTGAGGCTTCAATAGCGATTGGACCAAAATTAAATACAGCAAAATTTTATGTCATTAAGAATGGGACACGTAATTTGCTTGGCAAGGACACAGCTACGCTTCTCAACGTACTCAAACTAGGGGTAGGTATTAATTTAGTCAATACAGAACCATTTCCCAAATTTAAAAATATTCAGTTAAGTATTGCAATAGATCCATCTGTTTCCCCAATCTGCCAGCCATATAGAAGAGTTCCCATTCCACTTGAAAATAAAATCAATGAAAAAATTGATGAGTTAGTTAAAAGGGATATTATCGAGCCAGTAGGCCAAGCCACATCCTGGGTTTCCCCAGTCGTGCCCATTATTAAGAATGATGGCTCTTTAAGACTCTGTGTCGACATGAGATGTGCTAATAAAGCCATTATAAGAGAGAATCATCCTTTGCCAACAATGACTCAACTTTTACCTAAACTTAGGAAATCTTGTATTTTTTCTAAACTGGACATAAAAGATGCATTTCACCAGGTAGAGATAAAGGAGGATTGTAGGGACATAACAACGTTCATAACAAATAAAGGCCTGTTTCGGTATAAACGGTTGATGTTCGGAATATCATGTGCGCCCGAACATTTCCAAAAAATCATGGAGAGGACGCTCCTACCTTGTGACGGTGTCGTTAATTTCATTGATGACGTCGTAGTGTTTGGAAGCGACATTAATCAACATAACGATAGATTAAAACATGTGTTAGAGATTTTAAAACAAAACAACGTGCTTCTAAACAATAAAAAGTGTATTTTTAACGTATCAAAAATAGATTTCTTGGGTCATGAATTGTCTCCACGTGGCATCAAGCCTTTAGACAAGTACGTTAAAACTATACAATCGTTTAGAGACCCTAAAACAGTCGAAGAGGTACAAAGTTTTTTGGGACTAATCAACTATATAGGAAAGTGGATTCCAAGGTTAGCTACTATGACTGATCCAATTCGAGACATTCTAAAGCACAAGCTATCCAAACACGCCGACATTGTCAAATACTGGGGTAAAGAACAATCTGCCGCTTTTGCAGAGTTAAAAGAAAGTCTAAATAACCTTCGTACTCTAGGGTTTTACGATCCTCTTGATAGAACTCAAGTAATGGCCGATGCCAGTCCTGTAGGTTTAGGAGCAGTTCTCATTCAACATGATATACAAGGACCTCGAATCATAGCTTTTGGCCACAAAAGTTTGACAGATGTCGAAAAACGATACTGCCAAACAGAGAAAGAGGCACTTGCTTTAGTTTGGGCCATCGAACATTTTAACATGTATTTATACGGTTTAAAAGAGTTTGATCTGATCACGGATCACAAACCTCTCGAGGTAATATTCGGCCCGCGATCGAAGCCATGTGCACGAATCGAACGATGGGTATTAAGGTTACAAGCGTACAACTACAAAGTGGTGTATTGTTCTGGTAAAAATAATATAGCTGATTCTCTGTCTCGGTTATGCTCAAATCAACCAAATCCACGTCCTCATGAGGATGAGCATCATATTAATGCAATCGTAGAGTATGCAAGACCTATGGCTATGTCTATGGAAGAAATTATTAATAAATCACAAGGTGATGACGATATTCGGTTAGTAAAAATGGCACTTTCTGGAAATAATTGGGACCCTAAAGTCAACAATTATAAGCTCTTCGAGCATGAGCTTTGGATGCATGACGATATCCTACTACGTGGAAACAAAATAATCATTCCCACGGAGTTACGCAAACAAGTGCTTGCTTCAGCACACGAAGGGCATCCGGGCATCGTTGCTATGAAGGGTAGACTACGAACTAAAGTCTGGTGGCCTAAAATCGACAAAGACGCTGAAAATATGGTAAAAAGCTGTAAAAGTTGCACTTTAGTTTCTGGACCTAGCCCGCCGGTGCCAATGAAGAGACGTGAATTACCATTACAGCCTTGGACTGACATAGCTATCGACTTCCTTGGTCCACTACCCAGTGGGCATAATTTATTAGTAGTCATAGATTATTATAGCCGCTATAAGGAAATTAAAATAATGAAATCCATAACATCTCGGGAAACCATTAGCATATTAAAAGAAATATTTTCTAGGCTAGGTATTCCAGTCAGTATCACATCAGATAATGGTCGGCAATTTATAAGCGAAGAGTTCAATTCCTTCTGTTCGGAATTCGGCATTAGGCTATTTAATTCTATACCGTATTGGCCGCAACAAAATGGGGAGGTCGAAAGACAAAATCGCGACATAATGAAACGCTTAAAAATTAGCCAGTGCCAAAATTCCGATTGGAAGGATGATCTCCTTCGCTACCTCATGATGTATAATAGCACTCCACATAATACAACCGGGAAGTCACCCTCAGAATTATTTTTCAACAGGCAATTTAGAGACAAAATACCTTCAATTGTAGATGTTGAAACCAGGCGCACTGATTTAGAAGTGTATGATAAGGACAAATCAACAAAAGAAAAGAGCAAAATAATTGAAGACAAAAAGAGAAAAGCAGTAGATAATGAAATCAGTGTAGGAGAAAAGGTTTATGTTAAAAATATGATTAAGGAAAACAAATTAACGCCGGATTTCAACTCTACTCCACACACGGTCATTAGCGCTAAAGGTGGTGATATTAGAGTACAAAATGATGAAACAGGTCAAGAAATAAGAAGAAATGTAATTCACCTCAAGAAAGTAGAGGGAAAATGGAGAATCCATAATGAAAAGGAAAATGATAATGGGGTACAAATAAACACTGATGAAGATTACAATAAATTGATTTAGATGAAGTTTATTTATGAAGATTAATAATGTTAATATTATCATTGTTATTGCTATTATTGTTTTGTTTTGTTATTATTGTTATTACTTCCTTATATTTGGTAAACATAATATTCTCCTCAATCATATTATGAAGTTACGTAGTCAATCAAATTTGTATTGTTTGTTTAGAATAGAGACAAAGTATGACTAAATTACTCTTGTAAAAATTACTGTTTAATATAACAATGTGATTCAATTTAAATTTATTGAAAGGGAGAGATGTGGTGTATAGATATTATAATTAAATAGGTGCGCTTGCGACACCCGCTACCCGCATTACATTGACAGACGTTGGGCGAACGGTCGTGCCGCGCACGCACTAAGTAATTGATTTCCGTGTTTTATTCTAAACCACCTGTGCCCAAACGAAAGACATAACACATATGAAACCTTTGAAAACTAGAACTCTTTTTGAAACAAACTGTCAAAAAACTCTTAAAAAGCTAGAAGTAGCGACGCTATCAAAATTGACAGTCGTGGACTGTGCTAGTTTACAAAAAACATGGGTTAGAGAATGTAAAATTGTAAAATGTAAAAAAAAACAAAGCCAGCAACAGATTTCAGAATATCTAAAATTTTTACAAACACAAAAAAACTGGGAAATATTTCTTCGTTAAGGGTGAAAAATGAGGTGATCTAGTTATTCCTGATGTATTCTGTATTTGTCATCCTGGCTTACCATTTCATTGGAATGGTAATCAAGTTGTATTTCTTATATCAATTGCTGGTCAAAGAGCGCACGCTCCTGCCGTTATCCCAAATCATTTGTCCTCTCCTTATGTCTTGAAGTTACTTCCCATTCATCATTCGAACATTCCGGATTCTAAATATTAGTTTCAAAACACGAATACCAATACTTATTATCACCTTCTTGTCCTCAGGTATATTACGCGAAGAAAAAGCGGAGAGCGCAACAGTACCTGGGCGAGGATGGCTCCCACAAAAAAGAGCGGAAGTTATATAACGACGGCTATGATGATGATAACCACGATTACATCATCAAACAGGGCGAGAAGTTCCTCGACCGGTATGAGATCTCCTCGCCGATTGGGAAGGGGTCTTTTGGACAGGTAAGCATCTTTAATTTCCTCTATATCTAATAGGTTAAAGTTGAGCTCTGAATCCAGGATTGAAAATCTTGAATCTGTTGTTGAAGCCTTAAAATTATGACCGAAAAATGGTTCCATTACATGACTAAGTGTGTTTTTCTACAAAAAAAAAACACTTGTTTAACGTTATCGCTCATTTCCTATAATAAATTAAGCGGGCCAAAGGTGCACCAGGAACTAATAGAATGTATGACTTATCAGGTGTGTTAATATACGTTCTGAGAAAAATAAATAAAATATGAGTAACCGTTGCACTTAGTGGTCAAGTACGTGATTCATACGATACATTGTAATAGTTATCCTGTTATCAGTTCAGTACTAAGCTACTTACAGTCAGATTACTGAACGTAATGAGGTTGTATTCATTGCCCTAGTAGTAAACAAAGATTAGGAGCACTTCTGAAAACTCTGTGCTAGCAACAGGATATTGCAGTGTTAACACAGAAATGAATATCAATAATGGCGATAGCTGGCTTACAAGGTAACGTTATTTAGCCAGAAACGCTACTTTGAACTGAAGCTAATAGAGTTTTTTTAATAAAGATGCAACAAGCCTATAGAGCTTTTTCAAAAGTCACATTCTTGTGACATCTAATCCAAATGAATTGGTACGTTACAGTAAGGTTACTTGGCTTATAATATCTTTGAAGTCTAATTTCATGCGTGCATTTCTCTAGCTTGGTGTAATACTCTTGGCATTCGGTTGCGACAAAATGTCAAACCGTTGTCAGCCAAGACCTCGATACTTATGTAGAATTAGCCAAACAGCTACTTTATTAGAAATGTGCTTTTACAATGTCACGCTGTAGTCGTCCTTTAGCATTATCTGGTTAGCCTTTTCCCAACTATGGACTGACTTCAAGTTTAACCAAATGCAGCTGAATACCAGTACTTTACATAGACTGCCTATCTGAACTCTAGTACTGAACTGGGAAATAAGATACCAATTAGCAAGTAGACAGACTTTATGGCCACTGTCTCCTTCTAACCCCTGTCACCTTCTAACCCCTGTCAAAGGTGTACAAATGACAGAAACTCGGTATGTAATAAATAGGTGGTCATACATCCAGGGGCTTGCCAGGCAAGCGCGATTTAACCTGTAGGTCGACCCGAGCGGCTGTTATTGCTTAGCCACTGACTATATATTTTTGCAATGAGCCGGCACGGTGTACTCCTAGTAGTTCTTTCACACGGACCACCAACAGCTCAGTATTCATCGGAATATGATCATCTACGCAATAAACTAGTTACTAATAATATGTTTTTCTATATTACAGGTTGTGAAAGCGTATGACCATGAGGAGCAGTGTCAAGTAGCGATAAAAATAATTAAGAATAAGAAACCCTTCCTAAACCAGGCACAAATAGAAGTCAAGTTACTAAAAATGATGAACAGGGCGGATCCTGAAAATAAGTATTATATAGGTAAGTTTTGAACTTGGAATATAATTCAATCTTTCCCTCATCTTTCGAGGTATTCCTCAAAGCGCTCCCGTTTTGAAGCGCTCCCATCTAAGCGCTCCCGGAATAAAACGGGAGCGCTTAGATGGGAGCGCTTCAAAACGGGAGCGCTTTGAGGAATACCTCGACTTGTTAAAAAGATCGCTTAGCCAACAAATCAACAATGGCAAAGAAATAAACAAAGTGTTAGGAGTTTTTTTTAGGGTACGTGATTAAATTGTGGGACGAGATAACTTACAACAGCTACGATTGGTGATCAAGATAAAGATATAATCGGGTTATCTACTTCTTTTTCATTTTGGCTACAGTTTTAAGTTAAACGACAGATATTTTAGCTACGCGTAAACTAGATTTCAACATCTACAATCATCTAAATATTGATTCAATTAAACAACAATTTTATTTTAAAACGGTTATAATTTATTAACCTAAGACAGTGTGTGACTGTGGACGAAGATATGAAAAGTAAACACCGTGATTCACTCCAATGTTTACTTTTTCGATTGCAATATCAATGCATAACACGTGACACGTGACTTGGAGGAAACTAATATAATATTTACGCCAATATTAACTTATCTAAAACTGAAACGCAAATTACTATCTACGTAGTTGGAACATTAATCGCAGTGGGCTAGCATTATTCACAACACATGATATGGTACGAAACACATGTGACTAAAAGAGTAATAGATATTAGGAGTGTTGATAGATAGAGAGGGAGAGGAAGGCCAAAAAAAGACGGGATTGATTGTGTAAGGAATTATATAAATGAGAAAGGAGTAAATGATGCCGTGACGTCTGACAGGGGAAAATGGAAGATGAAAACGTGTTGCATCGTCCCCAAATATAATGGGACAAGGGCAGGAAGATCGTGGGATGGTAGCTATGTGTAAGAGGACCATACAAAAGTTACATGGATCGAAGATCTTGGGAGACCAAACGTGATTACAATTGCTTTCGCGTCTGGATATTCTTAAAGGATGTCCAGTTATTTGTTATTTCCAAATTAAGCGCCTGAACTCCTGTGGATAACAAAAATACTGGCTGCAGGTAGTCTGAAACGTTTAGCGGTTGAATATGTTATTTATTTATTGTATTTACCAGTATTAATATCAATCCATCAACTGAAGATCACGACCCCGTTGCACCGCAACAATATGTCTTCATTCCTTACGTCGTATCCATCTTGTAATAATAATCTTTTTCTTAATTTTCCAGTGAAACTGAAATGCCACTTTATGTGGCGGAACCACCTGTGCCTAGTGTTCGAGCTGTTGTCGTACAACTTGTATGACCTGCTACGTAACACCAACTTCAGGGGCGTATCGCTCAACCTGACGCGCAAGTTTGCGCAGCAGTTGTGTACGGCGCTACTGTTCCTTAGTCAACCTGGTAAGACTTGGTCATATCGTCTATAAGATCTGCCGAACAATTGAGACCGTGTCTGAGGTAGCTGCGCGGTGCGAGAGAGGTGATTGTAGATGTCCGTCAGCAGACGAATGAAATCGCTTAGCTAACTCAAACACTGTTTCTGTATCGCATTAGGGCTCTTTGTACTAACTTCTCATTGGACGCAATAATCTTGATCTGACTATCATTTTTAATACTCCCGTAGTTATAAATGAATATTGATCGGTAAAAAAACAATTTTGGGAACATACAAACTTCACTAAACATAATTCCCAAACCCAGAACGGAACTGACAAAACCTCCGTTTACAAAGATGTCCCAAAATTCCATTGTCGAGTAAATCTCGATAAGATATCCCTTATCGACATTACTAATACCTCTCTCTTTTGTATTCCAGAACTAAATATAATTCACTGTGATCTTAAACCCGAGAATATACTACTATGCAACCCGAAAAGGTCAGCCATTAAAATTGTGGATTTCGGGAGCTCGTGTCAACTAGGTCAAAGGGTGAGTCTGCTTTTACTTATAGTCTAGTCTGATTTCATTAACATTTAGACGACAGCTTTATGTAACGTCTGCTCTGTTGGATTTTCAAGTCTTGTCCTGCGCTAAACATTGAAAAGCGCAACTGTCCAGTATCAATTAAGCAAACAATTAAAATGTCTTCTAGTGTTGCTGAAAAGAGGCATAACTTTATTTTAACTACACAGTAATTTAGGCTAGACATGGTTTCTAGAACTCAAAATGTTGTCTAAGAAATGGCCTTTGAAGTCAAAGCATATCAGAATTTCTAATTTAATTAAGACTTAGATGTCAGTTTTAGCCTGAGGCTAAATATTTGTTAATAAATTGTCTTATTTATAACTACAACATTTAAGTTAAAATTATTCTTGATGGTAACATTCAAAGGATAGAATAACTAAACTATTTGTTTGGTATTTAATAGAAATGTTCAGCTTTTAACCGTTAATGTGTAGTTAATTTAGTTTTATATCGACACGATAACTAGAATAAGATATAATTAAAATAACTATTGCTAAGAACAGTTAATATAAATGACAAATTATTCATTCTTTACTCGGAAATATTAATTCGCAAGGACCAAGAAAATTCAATAGAACATACTAAATTATTGGAGTGCACCAAACGCGACACCAATTTATAGACTCGATTCCCGTACACGCTAATTGCTGAGATAAATCACATCGGGGTCGTGCGATTCAGTGGTAGAGGAAGTCAGGTTATCGCGTACTCTCACATATACTTAAAACGTAATACTAGCTTCGACAACTCGACGATAAAACTCATTCATAAACGATGTTCGGTAACTTCATATACAGAATAGTTCAGATTTCATAATCTCTGTATCACACCTTATCCTTTTCGGTAATTTGTTGAACTTTAACAGTTGTTACTGGTAGTCAAAGACCCGAAAGTCTGACAAGTAATCTAAGGATTATCGTATAACTCAGTAGGGTTACCATGACGCCATAAAGCTAATGTTTTAAAGCGTCATGGTAGGGTAGCAGGTATTCAGTACCTGTAGTGGTCCGATATGCAGTCGCTCCATGGAAAATATTGGTTTAAGCCTTGAAAAGATGTGACGTGACGTGATGTGACGTGTTTCACGCGCGCCTCAAAGAGAGTCAGCAAAGCAGAGGGGCTTGCCAGAGCCTCTGCCTGCCGGGGTTGCGGGTTGTTCGAAAGAGATACCGCGGCCTCGGAACGTAAAGGGCAAAAGAAGAAACATGGGTGGGTTTTAGTCAGTACAAGTCTGACATGCCCTCCCGCTCCGCCCAGAGCGGGGGAAGTCATTGGATGATTTCCCACCCGAAAAAAAAAAAGAAAAAAAAAAAGCCTTGAAAAGATTTTGGAAAAAATGATATATCAAGCTTTTAACATCCGGCCTGTATTGATTCGCTTATCTTATAAAGGGTATAAAAGTACCCTTAACGCCGAAAGGTACTTGTTTTCAAGGCTTTGCGATTTTTTTTAAATTCTAGACCGAACTTGAGAATCTTACATCAAAGTTACAGAAATATTGGGGTTAAAGTTACAACTTTGAAATCCAAGTTTTTAATGTCCTTTATAATCAATGGAAATCAGCACAATGCTTTCGAGTGCTTAACATATTGAGTTCTACCGCCAAAACTAAACACCCTATATTTACTTTAATTTGTTGTTCGTTAACACCCAGTAATACTCATATTCATCCAAGTAAGGAGGATACTATCAATAGGGCTCAAATCCTGACTCCGGTTTTATATATATATTCTATAACATTCTACTAGAAAACATCAAGTTCGTTGACTTTAATCTCTGATTAAACGCGTGGCCCACGTTCATTGAACATGAAAATATATAAAATTAATAGAGATTCTATAAATAACGTTTAATATTCCGTATCTTAGCGTCCTTAGAATCATGAATGGAAGTATTTTTAGACATTTTTTACCCTAATGTTAAATATATAAATGTTTTCCTTTTATTAATTCGTTATCAGCACAGTAGAAGCGCTAATTAAGGTCATGGTATGGACTTGACCCTTGTTATCTTTCTTCAGTGTTCTCATTCTGGAAGTGTCAGTTAATTGGTAGTTTACTTACATTGTCGTTTGATGAAATAGTTTACTGAGATTGCATCGTTGAAGGAAATGTTGGCTACTGATTCAATTGCAATATGACCTCTTTATTGTGACTGAGATCATGCTGATAGCTAAGTATATGTTAGAATTTTCGCAATTAAGCATTTAGGTATATTTTAGTAAACCGGGAGAAAAGAAAGCCAGGGGTGGATTGACAATTTGTTTTTTTTTTCTGTTGCCTATATTGTGTGCTCTGTTTTGTGCGCCATTTCTGATCGCGTTTGCCCCTCGAACATGACCAGATCGTAACATCACCTTCGCAGTAAATAAGTAAGTAAATTTAAATTAAATTCCTTTTCAAGTTTTGTCTCGATTTGTCTTGTTTTACTCGACACCTATTTGTGACTTATATTTTTATTTCAAAAAAATACTCAAAAATAGTAGCACACCGGTTTCGGGAACAGGGTCCAAGTTTAGGACATCGTTGCAATCATCAGGGCTCCAGAGAGAGGAACGTCCTATCGATACGAGCCGTGTCCAGGAGTTCCGCTTTCTGTATCAACTAATATTATTATTAATGGACTACGATTACCCCCTTAACTATAATTTAGCAAAGCGATAGCGACGATGCTCTTAACACCTTTCCAAACCTGTAGCATTAAGTACGTAGGTACTATATCAAAATAACAGATAACCCCTGCACTCTGATAAGCCAGTACATTGCTTTTAATCACTTTAGGATTGTACTTAAAATGTTGTTGCTCAGATAGCAATTAGGAATGTAAATACCGTTTTCACCAACACTAAGCGAGACTGCCTAAAACAAAACAGCAAACAGTTGGGTTTTCAATTCTAGGCTTAGCGCCGACAGTTATAATAATCATCTTCTTAGCCTTTTTTCAACAATGTTCATGGGGTCGGTTTCCAATGTAATCAGATGCAGCTAAATACTAGTTTTTCACATGGAACGGCTGCCTATCTGACCTCCACGACCCAGGTAGAACTGAGTAAAATTATACCTCTTAGTAAGACTGGTACATGTAACGACTGTCAAAGATCTGAAACACACGAATGCTGGGATCAACAGCGAAGATAAAATCCAACTTGCCAGTAATATTTAGGTATTACATGTCGGTGTCACCAAATGTTGATGGAAACTGTGTAAAGGACTTTTCATATCTAGAGATAATCTTAGAGTCGCAACAGTAAGCTATATTATGATGAACTAAATACTAATTATCATTTTCTAATGTTCCAGATATACCAATACATTCAGTCGAGGTTTTATCGATCGCCGGAAGTTTTACTAGGCGTACCGTACGACCTCGCGATAGACATGTGGTCGCTAGGCTGCATACTCGTAGAGATGCACACCGGCGAGCCACTCTTTAGTGGCGCCAACGAGGTCGATCAGATGAACAAAATCGTCGAGGTTCTCGGCATGCCGCCTGATCATTTGTTAGACCAGGTGAGATTATTGTACCATGTTTTTAGCAGCTAATGCTGGCCAAATACTTGCAGTGACTGGCCAGGTCCACTCAAATATGTGTGGTTCTTTCTTAAAAAGACCATCTCGGGCATCAGCATAGTTCCCATGTAAGTTGAACAAGACTTTTGTCTGGACCTTAACAGAGACTTCTGAATTTGTTTCGGAGTCGGGTACGAAACATCGGCCTCATCTAGTTCGAAGAGATCGACGAGAGAAGATTGGAGAATTAAGAAAAAACACATCAGTGGTAGACAATGTTAGGGTTGCTGAACAACATTAACGATACTGCTCCTGCTAAAAAGATTAGTGCTCCTGTTAAAAGTTTTGGTAAAAATTATTTCCATTTCAAATAGAATTTTACAAATCGAGGCGTGCACGTGTGTTTTAATACGCACGTGTTTAATCGTCATTTGAGGATTCATTTTTTGAGAATTTCTAACAGAAGCCTGGTATCATGTTTATAGTCTGATGAATGTAAACAGTTTGCTATATTTGGTTATTTTTCTGTTTTACAGGCACACAAAACAAGAAAATTCTTCGACAAATTACCGGCGTCAGAAGGCGGTGGTTATGTTTTAAAGAAAGTAAATGGAAAGGACGGGAGGTGAGTTTTTAGTAAATTCTGGCATTATTTTAAGGACCATTCCCTCTCCTGTTTGACATAAATACAAGATAATTTTAAATTAAATCTTATCTTATTAAAAAAAAAAACTCAGACACTAGTCTGCATAGTCCTTGTGTAAGTTGAGCAAGATTTTTGTCTGGATCTGGAAGAGACCTGACCTCTGAGTTTGTTTCGGTTCTTTCTTCTCAGAGTAGTCGGGTACAAAACACCGGCACTACCTTGTTTAAAAAAACGACGTGTAAAATTGATTGAAAAACTGATTGCAAAATTAACATAATTTATCATTTACCTTCTCGAACATAAGCTTGAATGGACAATCAAAATTTTGGCGCATAAGATGGAGTCGATAGTTGGAAGTCACATCGCGTGTCTCGTCTCTCCCTTGTTTGCTTGAATCTTGTTCATCTTGCACTTGGTTATATGGAACCAGTCTGTGGCATTCACATCATTATAATCTGGATTTCTTCAAAGCCTGAATGCATCACTGTCTTCTAGGGAAGTGTGCCCCACTCTTGGAGGCATCATCGCTTCACATTACTGACTACAGCGAAGAAACATCTTGTAGACGCTTTTCCCTCCCTCCCTAGTTTTAAGCTCAAAAGGTTGTTTCCGCCACATGACTGACTCTATATTGATGTGTGCAGCGGTTACAGAAAGTACCGGCTGGCCGGCACGCGGCGGCTGCACGACATACTGGGCGTGGAGGGCGGCGGGCCGGCCGCGCGGCGCCGCGGGGAGCCCGGACACTCCGTCTCCGACTATCTCAAGTTTAAGGTAACGTCACATGAAGCTATTGTCAAGCAGCAAGCAATGTGTTTAGTCCTCAAACTACAGTCAGTTTGAAGACCAGACACCAAACTGGCTGGGATATACCGGACAGATGGTTAAGAATATAATCTGTCAGTCGCTCCATGTTAAATACTGGTATTCGCGACACCAACTCAGTTGGGAAAAGGCTAAGCACTGTTACTGTCCAATCTCCAATAGTCAGGTGTAAAGTCCATTTAAACTTTATCAGAAATGCCGACTTTAAATGCTTCAAGAAATAATGAGTTACAGTTTGATCTGCCACTGACGATTGCACAGGGTTATCAAACCCAAAAATCTAAATAATCCAGTACTTCTCTTCTACATGCAATCGGTTTGAAAGATGGAGTTTTTCGTGCTTTTAACGAAGTTCCTGAAATTCGAGAGCTTTTTGAGAAACGTTGTCGTCGTCTAAAAGTGTTTTAGCCTTCGACCATGTTTTCAATACTTGTCATACAACCGCTAACAGTATTGCTTACAATTTCCAGGACCTAATTCTCCGTATGTTGGAGTACGACCCCAAACAGCGCGTAACGCCGTACTACGCGCTACAACATAATTTCTTTAAGCGGACCGCAGACGAGTCCACCAACACACAGCAAGCGCAGTCGCATCACCAACACGGTTAGTGTCACTTTATAATGTACTAAACGCTTATATACTAACAATTCTGGAATATTCTCTAACATTCACAAAGGTTTCTCTAATTTAGACTAACAAATAACTAATATTCTAAAAGGATAGGCTTCCTACTAAGAATAACTCAAACGTTCCCAATAATATTCTTATGATTCTTGTAATATTTACTGGAACTGTAAAAGAGATATTTTGATAATTACTTATCAGTTAAATATTATCATTCAAATAATCAATGAATGATTGAACTCTTTTCAATAAAACCCACGAACAATATTCATAGATTGCAAATCATTGTGCAATAAACAGGGGAGATTATACTGTTTTTTTTTTCACTAGAGTTCAAAGACCTGTAGTATTTTTTGTAAAAAAAATATGGTACTTATAAAAATAATATGACTAGGAAGGGAATCATTTGTTGCTAACTATGCCATAGTAGTATATAAGTCTACAATAATTATTTCTAGCTTCTGTCGTGTACTTTGCTAACATAAAACGCTTCATCATTTCATTTTGCTAATAATTGCAAGTTTCAAGGATGCCATGAGTTCATGAAATATATGGGAGTATATACTAATAGTCGAGCAACGCAAGAATAGAAAAGGCAACATCTTCAGTGTTGCCACATTTAAAATGCTACCTTGAGACAATTGTCTCAGGCTATTATTAATGTTGAATGAATAAGTCAAAATTATACTTGAAAAAATATGTTTGCATAAAAAGAGAGGCAGTAAACGCCATTTCGAGCAATACTAAAGCATCACTCCCCCCATATGGTAATGGCCCAGTAACTTCCATCGTGTGTGTACATTGTTAACATTGGCTATGTTGTGGCGGCAGATGGCCCGTCGGACTCGCGATGACTAGAGCGGTCCGGCGGCCCCGGCCCGCGACACTAGCGCCGCCACACTAGTGCCTAACGATATCGTGCCAGGTCTGCCCTCACTCTACTCACTATCGGAATGTTATGCGCCCCCTCCGTAGCATGCGAGCATGTGGCTCACGCATGGCTTATGTGTACCTGCGATCTGCGGCCTACGTTTGCGACAATATTATAAAAATCTGACATTTATACCAAGGCCACTAACAAATCTTGACGCAATAGGCTGTCAATGCATAGAAAAGTAATTAAGGAAACTCTGCGAAGGTTGGCCGCAGATTCCAAATGTTTGTTTTTTTTATGTTTTCCATGTGTTTTTTAATCTATTTACAAATAACTAATTATATACCCCTCTATATTTCTTTTATTTTCTAGATTTTGTAGCGACACCCTATTTTCACTTTGATTAAATTGTGAATGTTCTTTTTTGTGTCATCACTTGTCGTGTGCACTTTAGAGGTGTGCCGGCGCAATAGATTTTTATTTCACCAACCAACCCATGTAACCGAATGTTTTAGGTGATTTGTAGTATGATTAGAATGCAGGCTAAGTACTACACAGATACTTATATTGCTCAAATACTTCAATGCACAGTGCGTTGACGAACAAAACTGTGAAACGTAATGGTGCTAGCGTAGCGAGTTCCAAACATGGCCTAAATCTAAAAGACGTGATTGGTCAGGTTGGGACCTAGCTACGAACACGCCACCTACAATGAGCTTTGACCGACCATCCCCATGAGAAGTATCTGTGCTGTAGTTTGCCTGTAGGAGGATAGTGTTGTGCGGTATATAAGTGATTTTCGTGTGCACAGTGGGCGCGCGCGTGTGGGGCGTGGGCGCGGGCGCCGAGCGCATGGACGTGGAGGCGCGGCGCTCGGCGGAGCTGCTGGCGCCCGTGTGTCCGCTGGCGCACAGCCCGGTGGCCATCCACTAGCCGTGCGGTACGTGTGCTGTGGCCCCACTCCTGGACTGAATCCGATATTTATGATTCTATATTTTTATTTAATACGATAAGTCTGACTGTAAAGAAATATTATGGTGACGATTTGTTACGTTGTACCGTGTATTTGTATTATTTGTTTCTTGATCGCTTCACCGACAGTACTTAGAGAAACGTTCCGTGCGATCGCCGACGATCCCGTTCAACGCAACGCATCCGGTCCGGACGCATCGAGGGCATCAGAGCTAGGTTTTTTTATTGTTACGCGATGCATATCAAGGACGCAATATGGTAGTAAATAAATATTGTATATAAAATTTAGGAAACCGACTAATCGATACAGACTGCGACATAACCTGGATAATCTATAGTTTAGTTACGATCTATGCTAGTTAGGCTTTCGTTCGGTTTTTATTATCGCAAGCTTTATATTCTTAAAGTGTCGGCAACTGATGACTGAAATTCAAAGGGCCAATGAGAATTTGTTTATACAAACGAAGAAATAGATTAAGTATTTTTGTTAATGCACAAATTGATTCGAATCGACACAATTACACATACACACTTAACTTAAATTATTTAATTAAAACTATGCCCTCGCATTTCAGAGTTGTTGTATAATGTAAAAATGTTTTATTTCCAATGTATAATGCTTGTGAATTAAGTCTCAAGTGTTTCATTTAACGCGTATAGGTTACTTTGACCCATTGGAATATTCAGACGATGTGTTAAACAGAGAATAGTGGATAGGTAATTCTATAAAACACAAAATGTACTTGTAGGTTATGAGAAATGTTGAAACATATATAAAAAATTTGGGTATTTCAGATAGAGTTAATAAATTGAATTAAACTGACATGTTCAACCTTTTTGGATTTGAATCTACAATAGACTAACCTCATCGCAACAGACTGGTTGAAACTTTCTAAACGGAGATATTTTGTATAGCATACACTGAATCACTGCCTTATTGTGCCGGAACTTTTTATGTGTAAGGCCCGCTACTAATTAACGACTTTTTGGTCGCTCGATATTAAATAATCAAATTATTGTCAATGTTTGGTTATTAATTTTGTTGACTTTTATTTGTGAATGATCTTAAATTGCATTTGAGATTGACGAGGATGTGAATGCACACATTCTAGATAAAGGTTAGCAAATATGATGTATAATATGAGGAATGGGTGATGATGTTATCTCACGTTGTAGATACTGCAGAGTATGTGTACCGTTGTCCATTGGCGAGAAAGATCTTGTTAGTAGCGGTCCTGGAGCATAGCTCCTTTATTCTGACCAAGTCGTGATATAGTAAAATTTTTATGTTGAATTATTTTTAGTTAAAAATTGACTGAAATGACCATTGTTCAGAATAAAGCAGCTATATAATGACGAATGAAACTTATAGCAAATTATTTCTTATCGCAAAGTATTGTTGCGAGTTTTTATAAAAAACCTTCCTAATATGGATTTATTTTTAAACAAAACACATTTGTATGGTACAGCTATTCGTTTACATGAAGCATTAAAGTATTTTTCTATCTTTAATTTATCTAATATAATACGTGCTATCACTTTCGTTTCATTGTAGATTTGAATCTATTTCTAATCTCGCTGTTCTGTACTATAAATTTTTCAAATATCTGTATAATATTTACTGTAATACTTTTCTGCTTCATGAGATATAGGGTTGTTAGAAAGAGTATAAGGAATAAGTATGGGAAACACATTTAATTTGATAATGATAGAGCAATAACGAAGTAATCGACGGGCAGGTTTCCAAATGTATGTAATTAAAATGATTAAATTGTGTTCATCAAGTGTACCTAATAATATACATTATTATAATTGTTTAAATATTTTAGTTCCTCTTAACTTGATAACTATGCTAAAATAGATGCTGTATCCACCGTATAATATACAGTTATATGGTTTACTCACTGTAACACTTGTGTATAACTTAAGACAATTTTAATTTAATTTTGTGACATACCTACCTTGTTATGGTACCAAGTTCAGGAAATCTGCCGTGACAATGTTTATATATGACTAACTAGTCGGGATGTTAAGTGATAAAGAACACGTAAAACACCAACCTTTGATATAGTTCTAACTAAATCCATTACTCAAGGATGGCCCTAGATGTTTGCGCTTGAGTATGTAATATACTATACTATTTATTTGTACTGTGACAGTATGGGATTATATGGAATGTGTGAGTTGGCATGTGGTGGTGCGCGAAGCGATGAGCTAAAATGTTTATTTCCTATCGGATTGTCAGTTCGCAGGCACTGTAACAATAAAAGGATAGAGCTTTATGTCACTAAGTTTTGTATTTTAAATCAATAAACGATAGCAATTGATCTACCTACTTTTATTTTCCTTTTTTTTCATACAGTGGAAAGGAGTTGCGTATGTAAGGATGGCCAACTCAAAAATAGGTTGGAAGAGTTAAGTATGTAGCGTGGTCTGTAGGGCTAATTAATCACTGAGAACACAGCGTCAAGTTTCATAGAGAGTCTTCTCGGATCGGCGACGCTGTATTCTTAGAGAATAGGCCTATTGCCTAACTTAAGTCATTCTATTTTATAAAATATCCGCCACGCTTAAAATCTATATTAGTCAACAGCTGGTATCAATAAACATGATTTGGATTAGACTCAAGCGTCACTTTTCTGAAATATAAGTTAAGAGTCACAATCACATCACAGTGACTTGACAAATCAATAGCTGACATTAATAAAAACAAGTAATATATTCGGCAAGATCTTCTAAAGCGTCACATTTCCGAAATCTTTACATACATAATTCTGCTGTATGTACGTGTGTATGTCACTAAACTCCTCCTAAGCGGCAGGACTGATTGTAATGTTTTTTTTTGTATGCGTTTGGGTGGCGTCCTGGGGGCCTAGACAAAATCCCTTTTCTGTAAGCGTTAACGCTAACAGAAAAATCAAATTGTATGGAGTTGACATTTGCTAACCAGATGTCACGTGACTGCCGCTAAATTGGTAGACAAAGTCATTATTCCTTATGCGGAAAGGAAAGCTGAAGTGAGCGTGAACGCTAACGCTAAAAATGTTCATCTAAATGGTAGACAAGTGGCACTTTTGACAGACGCTAGTGATATTTTGACGTTTCCGCGACACGCTATATTAGCGGGAGATCGGACCCTGACGCTAACCATTAGAAGGAGTAAACAGTGAACTTTTAGAGTGTGTTTTAGTTAAATTCTTTAGTAAAAATGCATTCTTTGAGATCATTTTGGGAAGCAAATAATGAAGCATCATTGCAAACACGTCAAACAAGAATAAATGGTCGTAAACTGGAGAAAATTATGGACATATCGGATTTGGAATTTGTTCATCGCTTTAGATTAGATAAACAAAGTTTTTGGAGTCTTTCTGATGATCTTCGCGTTTAACCTCATAAAAAGGCTCTTAAAAATTGCTGCTAACTCCTGCCACAACCGTTCACTCCGTACCTTACCTTGAAGTCCTGTTTGAGACCTTGAAAGATCACTATGGCTAAAAATTGAATTCATAAGATTAGGGTCCAGTGAGAATAAGAGCCAGTAAACATAAAGTTTGCCACTAGCAATCTAATACCACATCTGATAAACAAGTGTTAAGGTTTGGAATTAAGCTTATCTTTATTGGAATAACAAATGTAAGAGCCACAATCATAGGTATAAGAGCACCGTTGTGGGCTTGTTTACATTACGCATTCCATAATCTCAAGTAGGTCCACGACTAGTTAAAATGGGAAAAGAAATTTGGAATAAATGAAAAAATATCGAAAAAAACCTGCCTTTACATAAATTCTATTAGTAAACTAAATTGCTCGGGACTCGCACGAAGTCTAGATTCCATCTAAAATTTTAAAAATAATATATTGAATACTCATTGCAATAAAACTTTTTTTCTATTAACATATTTTTTTTATATTAAATTTTTTCAAAGATACTAACTAGATCATAGTTGTTACTTTTAATTGAAATGCTATTTAAAGATGTTTAGTTACTTTCTTTGTAATAAAAAACACTCTTAAATCACTAATAATAGTTCAACACACACAACACTTTTGAATAATTTTGTTATCGCGCGTATGTGCGTTTGACATTGACAGCGACACTAAACGCAATAATGTCACTGTGACATTTCCTATACACTATTCCATAGGCTAATTATAGAGTGTTTCGGGTAACGCTGCGGAATAAGCGTTTGGCGTTCCATTTGTAACTTGTCTACCATTTTCGGCACGCTAACGTCAAGTCCTTAGCGTCAACGGAAAACGCTCGTGCGGAAAACGCTTGGATTTTGTCTAGGCCCCCAGGTCGGTTTAGATTCACAAAGCATCCCGGCAGATGGCGCTACGGTCGCTGAATTCAATTCACAGTGGTATTCTTTCTAACAGTTTGGTCTGTCTGTATACATACACAGCTATCGACGGTACAACATCACGCTACAATAGTTGGGAGCTGGGTGGTGGGTGAAACCGCTGGGCTCAGCTAGTAAGTATATTGTATAAATCGAAGTTGTGCTGGTATAATTTTGATGGCTTCTGATGGTTCTCTAAAAGAAGACGCTTTTCAAACAATTAGTTCGATGAACACTTTTTTATATTGATGGCGTGGCTGCTTCTTTATAAATAAAATGGCAGATTTGGGGCAGGCTATCTGATTCAAATCCCTCGTTGCAAAATTAAATAACGACAAACGTTATTTGACCCTGTCATCTTTTGACAAAAGGTTTCTATTCAAAAAGAAAATAAATAATAGAATAATTATTAGGTAATATAATATTTTAGTTATGTATATAATATTTTAGTTAAAACTCATAAAAACGCTGTCCAGTATTTTTATATTTTTTAAGTTACGGCATCCTTGTTGTACATGATGTATTCATTCACTGTTTTCGTCTAATTATTGGCTGATACTGCATTGGTGAATTGTGGTAAGTTGTACGTGATCGCCAGCCGAGTCGACGCCGCGCTGGACTTAAATTCTAAATTATTGTTTACTTTATTTAACACAATCATGTTAGATTACTACATATTCTGCTAGCCTGAGAAAAAACTCTTATTTCAAAATAAATACTTAAAAAAATACAGAACAGCGTTTAACGACGAGTTACGGCATCCTTGTTGGACATGATGTATGCGATGTAGTGTCTGACCGAAAGGTTTTTAGCCAAAACAATCTGTTTCCTTCTAATTATTAGCGGATACTGTTATTGGTGAACTGTGGTAAGTAGGTTGTACGTGATCGCCAGCCGAGTCGACGCCCGCCGTAATTACTTTATTTAACTGTCGTATTCGCGACTGCGGGGACTGATACTGAACTGATAGGGGAGAATGGAAGAAGAAAACGTGTTGCGCCGACCCCAAATAAAATGGGACAAGGGCAGGAAAATGATGATTCGCGACTGCTGAGTACGAGGTCCTGGGTTCGATTTCCAGGTCAGACAAAATGTTAGTAATTGGGTTTTGTCCATCTAGCTAGAATTTACCAGTAGCAGTCACGACTGGGTGTAATTTCAGTGCTTCTTTTTGAAACTTAATTATTTTTACGAAATCAAGCTAGAATTTAGGAAATATTTTGAAAACTTCATGGGGAAGATAAAGAAAATGTCAATTATATGGTGCGATAGTCTTGGTCATCTAGCTATAATACTACATTTGCTAGCCTGAGAAAGTAATGTACTTAACTCTTATTTTTATAACAAATTAAATTTATAACAACGCTTTTGCCCGCGGCTTCGCTCGCGTTAAATTCGGGGTAACACATTTCCCCTTGCGCCTTATTGATTTGTAATAACAACTCTAAGTTTTCCCTTTTCGTCCCTCTTTCTCCCTCACATCCCACTTAAAAAAAATAGCTTATGTCCGTCTCCTGGCTCCCAACTATCTCTGTACCAAAATTCATAAAAATCGGTTTAGCTATTAAATCGTGAAGAAGTATGATAGAGGATATTAGTAAGGATTCCCTTAGTAAGGAGTAAGGAATAATTGTTATGAATTTGTGAAAACTATTAACACATTACAAATACTCAATTGATATCAACGGTTTATTTGGATTTTACAAAGGTTTTTTTAGAACACTCAATCTTCATAAGCTGCAGACAAGAGTGTTCCAAGACTCTCTCTCTCACTTTGGCTAAATGGTAATATTGATATTCTTACTCTGTTGCACGCTACTAATTCAGAATTAATTTGTGAAACAATTAGAGAGAAATATTAATATACTTTCTTTTCAACCTCTCGTTTGGGTGCTCTATGAGTTGATTTACTAGGTGGACTATCGCATCATCGTCAAAATTCAGGTGGTAATGCGTAAACAAGTATAAAAGAATGAATGCATCGAAATGGCAATACTCTCATCACCACCGGTTATTATATATTTCGTTGTGCATTTATAGCATGGCGCTGGCGTGGTAGCTATTTAGTTTGTGCTTCGTGTTCTGTGTACGTTAGCGGTGAAGAATGTTAATTTGTTACTCATGACGGTAGCTTTTACCTAACAGGCCAGGCATTCTAGATCTGCAGTCAATTCTTACTTTTTGAGGATTGAACGTTGTCTACTTGGAAACCTAGTTTATAAACAGTTTTCCCAATGGAAAATTAACTTTTTGTCGGCAAAAAACAGTAGGTAGCAATTTTATTACAACTCGTCATCTTACGTCCTGGGTACAAACAGTTTTCGTTGCACAAACCCATTTTAAAATTACATTACAATTGTATAATGAGATTTTTATGGAAAAGTACGATGAAACCGAATATACTACTCAGTCAAGAAAGTACCGGGAAAAGATCAATAATACACAAAATGTCTGTTTTTCATCCAAATTTATTTTAGCACCTTCAAAGTATACTCCTTTAGAAACGATACACTTGCGCCAACGAATAATCCATTCATCAAAACATTTTTTAAACGCTGCTTCCGGAATTGAGTTCAGTTCTCGCCGCGAATTCTCCTTTATGTCTTCTATCGATTGAAAACGGGTGCCACGAAGTGGTAATTTGAGTTTAGGAAAAAGAAAAAAGTCAGCAGGAGCCATATCTGGTGAATATGGTGGTTGCTGGATGGTATTTGTTGAGTGTTTGGTCAAAAATTCGTTCACAATGATAGCCTTGTGCGGAGGCGCATTGTCGTGGTGCAAAATCCAAGAATTTTCTTTCCACAAATCTGGCCTTTTTTGTCGAATTTGCTCTCTTGAACGCCGCATAACGCTCAAATAATATTCTTTATTTACCGTTAGACCTTCCGGTAAGAATTCAGAGTGCACAACACCGCGATAGTCAAAGAAAACAGTCAACATGACTTTGACTTTTGATCGACTTTGGCGTGGTTTTTACGGTTTCGGTTCAGTTGGAAGGCGCCACTCCGAAGCTTGTTGACTAGTTTGCATGTCAAACTCGAAAACCCACGTCTCGTCACCAGTAACAATGCGTTTCATGAATGTTGGGTCCGAACTGACTCGTTCTAGCATGTCCTCAGCGACTTTTATGCGATTGAGTTTTTGGAGAAAATTCAGATCTTTTAGGACTAGCCGAGCAGCAACATGTTACATAACCAAATGATTAGTTTTAATGGTACGGATGTACGGATCGACTCGTGAGATACAGAAAGTTCGGCGGCTATCTCTCTCAGAGTTGAATGGGGATTTTCAGTCACTATTTTCTTCACTTTTGCGATGTAAACTTCAGTTGCAGACGTGACGGCCTACCAGAGCGAGGCAAATCTTCCATTACATCTCGACCGCTTTGAACCAATCATAAGCACGAGTTTTTGATAAAGTCGATTCACCGTAAGCCTTCTGTAACATTTTCAGTGACTCCGAACACGAAATTCCATTGGCGATGCAAAATTTAAGACAAACTCTTTGTTCGATATTTTTGTCCATTATGAAATTCGCAATGCACACTATATATGATATTACTAAAACCAGCACTGTATTTAATTTTTAAAACAGATGCAACTCAAACTCCGCGCCAAAATGGAAAACAGGTCAGTTGTGCCAATCTAACAACTACAAAAAAAACAAAATTTTTAATTTGGAACCATAAACAAATCATCCATTCCCGATACTTTTTTGACTGAATGTAAATACAAATTTGTTTGCGCTAAAGCGCGTTGGGGTTAGCCAAACCGGCTCCTGCCTGAAATTGAATAAGGGCTACGAAGAGCGTTAAAGATTACGAAGTCTTTTTTAGGGTTCCGTAGTCAACTAGGAACCCTTATAGTTTCGCCATGTCTGTCTGTCCGTCCGTCCGTCCGTCCGTCCGTCCTCGCTTAATCTCTGTGACCGTTAGCACTAGAAAGCTGAAATTTGGTACCAATATGTATATCAATCACGCCGACAAAGTGGTAAAATAAAAATTGGAAAAAAATGTTTTATTAGGGTAGCCACCCTATATGTAAATTGGGAAGTGATTTTTTTTTTAATTTCAACCCTAACGTGTGATATATTGTTGGAAAGGTATTTAAAAATGAATAGGGGTTTACTAAGATAATTTTTTGATAATGTCAATAATTTCGGAAATAATCGCTCCAAAAGTAAAAAACAATGTGTCCCCCCCCTCTAACTTTTGAACCATAAGTTTAGAAAATATGAAAAAAATCTGAAAAGTAGACCTTTATAAGGACTTTCTATGAAAATTATTTTGAACTTGATTGACACAACAGTTTTTGTACAAAAAAGACAAAAAGTTTTACAAAATAATTTCTGGACTAAGTTTGTAGTATAATAGTATGCAAGCATTTTTTTTAACTTCGTTTACATATTTTATTATCCTGCACGTATCTTTTTTCAAACATAAAAATAATTATTGAAATCGGTTCTCGCAATCCAAAATTATTAAAAAAAAGTATTAATTAGTAACCCAATTCCCCGAGAGATGACGCTGTAGGTACTTATTGGATACTGGATTTGGCACGTTTACGTTAACGCACTATTCCCATACTTCGATAATAATAAAATACAATTCTCTAGTGTTCAACGACAAACAAATAATAAACTCATAAGTGGGAACACTTATTGTGACGGACGGGAAACTACGGAACCCTACACTGAGCGTGGCCCGACACGCTCTTGGCCGGTTTTTTTAAGTTGGCGGTAGCGCCGCCAACCTGAACAAGACTTCGTAGTACTTTAACGACTGCATCGTTTTAGGAGAAGATAAAGCGGCGATAACAAATGACAGAAAGTTCGGTAGCGTTTTACAAACTGCTAATATGACATTTTTACTCGGTGAGTGAATGAATGACATTTTTTTATTTGCAACTGGCTACATTTTAAAACTAAGTACAGACGCCTGCAGGTCAAGCTACCCAAAACTGTCAATTTTTCCCAATGAACCTTGAACCTAATTCTTCAGAATTAAAGTCGAAAATCTATCAAAGAAATCTGACAGATTGTAGTAGCTTGATGTGCAGGCGTCTGTACATACTTAACGAAGATTATATTGCTGCACTCTGTGTAGGAGTATATTGTTCTGTGACTCTGTGGTTACGAATATACAGTGTGCTGTCAATATCACTGTCAATTATTTTCAAATGGCAATCTCACTGTCAAGTGTCATTCACATTGTCAATATTGTGGATATATTGTGTTTGGTATTGAAAATGTATTTAAAATTGCTGTGATTATTCAGTAAACAATTAATTAAAACGAAATAATTGTAACTATTCACGCATCGCCAGAGTATAAATAACAATGGGAAACTTTGAACGGGCAAGACAAGCTCAGTTTGAGTTGATAATAAATTACATGGAGCAGTGCGTATTTCATTTTGGTGTCATAGATTCTTTTGGGAAGTTTATTTTACCGAACAAACATTATGTTTTTATCTAAGTGGAATATAAACTCGCTTCTATTCCATATAGATAAAGCATTTGACTGGTTAACCTTTATATTGATTCTATAACAAACATTTTCAGACACGGCGATATTCAAAACCTCTCGAAAGTAGAATCAGACAGGAGATGGATGGAACTCATTGATTTATTGAACAACAAATCACTTGGAAAATCCAAAACCCTTGAAAAATGGAGGAAGGTTTGTCATAATATAATATCTGGTTTTGCTTCTGTCATTTAATTGTCAGACATTATCCCACTGTAACATTTTTAATATAGCTTTAAATGCTTATTTATGCCTTCCCTATATGTATAAGAAGAGGCCCAACAGTGGGACAGTTATATGCTGGTGTTATTATTATTCGACTCTCAGGGATAGGGTTCTCAGATATAAATATACTGCCTTACCTACCCTACCCACCCTACCTACCCTACCAACCGTACCTACTCTACCAATCCTACCTACCTTACTTACCCTACCTACACTACCTACCTTACCTACCTTACCTACCCTACCTACGCTACCTACCTTACCTACCTTACCTACCCTATCTTTTAAGTTGGATCAAACTTCACACAAGATGCAAATTTAATTTAAAATTGATTAGGTAGTTTAGGAGTCCATCGCGGACAAACAATGTGACACGTGATTAATAGTAATATTACTTGCTGTGCCCCGGCATGCGTTGCAATGCAATTTTCTACCTACCCTACCTACCCTACATGCCCTACCTACCCTATCTTTTAAGTTGGATCCAACTGCACATGGTGTGCAAATTTAATTGAAATTGGGTAAGGAGTTTAGGAGTCCATCGCGGACAAACAAAGTGACACATGACTTATATATATTAAGATTATTTTAGAAATTCCAGTTTAAAAATTCCCCCCGTGATTCTGATGTAAAGTTATGGTCTTGTTCACAACAATCAGGATGTATTGGTACAATCCAATCCGCAGTAATGATAACCACTTTTTTTCTCTTTTCGATTGGGAAATCATCTAATGACTTTCCCCGCTCTGGGCGGAGCGGGGGGCATGGCAGACTTGTACTGACTAAAACCCACCCATGTTCCTTCTATTGCCCTTTACGTTCCGGGGCCGCGGTATCTCTTTCGAACAACCCGCAATCCCGGCAGGCGGAGGCTCTGGCAAGCCCCTCTGCTTTGCTGACATCTCTTTGAGGCGCGCGTGATACACAAACGCGCCTTCGACACGGGCTGTCGTCAATCGATGGACGGACGGTCAGCTACCCATTGCTCACCGTCCACAGGCCCGCATCTACGGTGGCCGGGAGTCGTCTCGCGGCGCCCGGGGCGTCTCCGACGGCGGCTGGGTTGGTTTGAGGTTTTCTCCCTCAAACGCCCGGCCTCCTTCACTAGCATTACTGCTTCGCAGAAGGAGGTGACCACTTTCCATTCCCTCTCGCTCCAGACCATGGCCTGAACCAGGGCCGGACGCGAGAGATCGCCGCCGCCGATCGCCTCCACGAGGGCACGGCGGTGCCCCGCCCAAGCTGGGCAGACCGCCACTGTGTGCTCCACCGTGTCCTCCGGGCGATCGTCACAATGGTGACACCCGGGCGTTTCCTCCCGCCCGATTATGTGCAGGAACCTCGCTCGACGCCATGACGCCACTCCAGTCACTCCTCAAAGAGAGGACTTACCGCCACTATTGTGGCGTGCCCTAATGATAACCCCTTATATGCAAACTTAAAAGCACCAAGTCTTTATTATCTACCCAGTTCGTTCTTAAACCACACGTGTAACCTTACTCTTACATAGACATATTATTATTCATAATACTCATCTTAAAAGTGATTATTTTCAGTGCTGGAGTGACTTCAAGAACAACACAAGAAAGAAAGCAGCCAGAATTGAAAGTAACGATTGTAAAGTAAGTCTAACTAAACTTGAGAAGAGGCTCCTGAAAATGATGCATGAGCACAAAAAGCAAAAGTCAACAGAATTGGACAATGAAAGTGCAGTTGTATTTAAGGTAACACCATATTCATTTATAATTATAAATAGCCTTTATTCAAACGTCACTGTTTCAATCATTCACAAATCATTACATCCTTACTAATATTATAAAAGCGAAAAAGAGTTTATTTGTTTGTTTGTTACCTCTTCACGCTTTAAGGGCTAAACCGATTTTGATGAATTTTGGTACAGAGATATTGGGAACCAGGAGACGGACATAGGCTAACTATTTTTTTTAAAAAGGAGGGATGGGATGTGAGGTAGAAAAAGTGAAAAAAGGGAAAACTTTGCGTTGCTATTACAAATCAATAAGGCGCAAGGGGAACTGTGTTACCCCGAATTTAACGCAAGCGAAGCCGCGGGCAAAAGCTATACATACATTACAAAATTTCATTATGTATTATATTACATTAAATTAAACTTAATATTATATATCTTTTTGTAATTACATATAATATGTTTTGTATAATTGTATTTGTTCAGTCATTTTGATTGCTGTCTGTTTGCCCTTCGTTTGCAAAGGCCTCCCCTAATTTTCTCCATTCTTTTCTATTGTTGGCTACTATAGGCTAACCACCTTCTAATCTTGCCTTTATATCCTCCACCCATCTTCTTGGCGACCTGCCCCTTTTCCGCCTATGATGCCCTTTAAACCAACGCATGACTGTTCCAGTCCACTTCCTATCATCTCTAATTGTCTGCCCATTTCCACTTAAGCTTTCTGATAGGTACTGTGACATTCTTCGTATTAGTGTATTTAAAAAAAAAACCACATAACATAACCATAGTAACTTGCTAAAGAGTCCAGCATATCCATTTTTTAAAAGCTAACATTATTTTTTCAGATTAGACCAGTACCAGAAGAAACCCTTTGTGAAATGCCACTATCACCAGTGTTACCGCCACCAAAGAACTACATTCAAGAAATTGAATATGAATTTATTGATCACAGAAAATCACCAACATCGGCATCTACCTCCGAAACCAGCAATGATGTTGAAGATGAACCAACTCCTAAAAAAAGAAAAAGAAATTTGAATGAGAACATAAAAGACATTGCCGAAAAATACATGGAATTTGAAAGAGAGAGAGAAAAAATGGCTCATGAAAGAGAAATGGCGAGAATACGACAGAGCGATCAACTGATCTTGATATTTGGAAAAGTTGTGAATGTTTTGGAAAGGTTGACTCCAAGTATACAAAAGTATTTGAATCAAGATAATAATGGTGAAAGATAAACTATTTCCTATAAATGGCTATTTTGTATACAAAGGATCTATATTAAGCAAAACACATGATTGATAAAGTATTTTTGTTTAAAGAAATTCAAATGGGATAACTATAAATGGTTAAGAATTAAATGTAAGGACGAGAAACTATTCGTAAAAGTGAAGTGTATGCTTATTCTTCTTGATTATTTTGTAAGTAATTGATAGGTAATTATTTTGTGAAATTATTTTATATAAGAACATACATTAATTACTCAATTTTTCATTTGTTTGCCTGTGTTGAATCAATATCAAGAAAATGTTATGGTGTTCAAGTAATATTAGTGTAATTCTGAATCTTACATATCGACGGTTGAAAGGCTAATTGATCTAAACGACATTTTGTAAAACTTGCAGAAGGGCGGATCAAAGTTAATATTTTTTTTAAAAAATTCATAAAAAAACAACTATTTCGTAGACTTTTATTTATTTAATACAGTATATCTCTGAGTAAGTAAGGATTTTTTTTAAGTTATTATTATTGAAAATAGTGTATTATTTTAGAAAATTTATGTTGGTTAGCCCAAAATGCATCAAATTTAGTTATTTTTAATAAACGGGAAAATGGTTCAAATGCCTACCGAAAATAAAATAGCTGAAAGTATACTGGCTCAAGCAGCACCCTAGAATAAAATAACACGAGATAAAATGAATTTAGCGCTTAGTCAACTGACAGTTGAATAAACATAATGAGCATAAGCAACAAGATGGTGTAGCACCAGAGTGATGTAGTTTGATGCAGATGCGCGTAAGACGGACTGCAGGATGAAACAAAATGAACTCATACTAGATTAAAGTAGATATTGATGCTTAGGCCATCATAATTTAGCAACGTCATAAGATATTTTTAAGGTTGGTACACTATTTTATATCATTTTAGACAATGTCTTGTATAATTTAAAAAAAATCTGTAGAGTAATCATTCAAGACATTGATTCAATGTGTCTGTCTTGGAACAAGGTATTAGACAAGGCGGTATATCACCCTAAGCCTAACACCACGGAATAAATTTTACTTTAGTATCACTCTATGAATAAAACAACAAATAAATTGTTATTAATTATAATTTATTTAAAATCAGTCTTCAGTACCTAATGTAAATCAGTAAGTAACAATCAAACATCAATATTAAAAAAACCTTTTCGGTAACTTGTGATAAAACAAACTAGAAAAAAATCACAATCTCGTTAGAAAACAAACAAAAGTTAACATTCTGTATCAATCAATATTAAATAACAATAGAAAATCGACATCTTGTAGAAGAAAAAAAAAACAAAAAAATATGGATTGTCTAAAATCAAAATCCGCCGGGAGCAGGGTCCAAACTACCGGTAGTTAGGGCTCCAGAGACAGGAACCTCCTCACAATGCGGGCCGTATCGAGGAGTACTACCTTCTGAATCAGGCCCTTGATCCAAACACCTAGGGAGAGCTTCGACAGATATTCGTCGAGGCTCTTGGCAATTAAGCCATTGGCCGTTACAACAATCGGCACAATGATAGCCGAGTTTACATTCCACATGTCAACAACCTCGTGTGCCAAGTCAAGATATTTTAGTTGTTTTTCTTTCTCAGCTTTCACGAGGTTCTCGTCATGTGGGATGGTAACATCGATTATCATTACGCGGCGCGCTGATCGGTCTATCACCACTATGTTTGGTTTATTGGCGACAACAGTCCTGTCAGTAATGATAGACCGATCCCAGTACAGCGTGACATGGGCTTTCTCGAGAACTGGGTCAGGCACATACATACTCGCTGTTAGCTAGACGAGAACAAACCAAAAATAATCTGTCTGATGGACTCACCAGGACGGTGGCATGCCCGACACACGTCAACCGTCCCATCCTTCATAATATATTTCCGGTAGTTGTTCGTCAACATAACTTCGTCCATAATCGCACAGGCAAAACCTTCAGTTTCCCCAAATAGGTCACCGAATCGTAGCCAGGACACGGACGCCAGAAAATCTACATCGGGACAATGAAGAACCTTGTAGAAGCACCCGTGAAGCTCCTTACCTTGCCATACTACCTTGCGGTCATCGGTAGTAAGTACGACACGTTTGCGCCAATTCTCTTTAGCCATAGACAGCGGGGTGAGTCCATTGTCCACTGCGACTACATCTCGGTGCATGCCCTCGTCAGCTTTTAAGAAATATTGTCTGAGACTGCACACCTCTCGGTTGTGGAGTCTTAGCGTTTAGAAAGTCTCGACCCCCCACACTTCCGTGGGATGTACAGTCTCATCACCGATGATCGTGGGTGATGCATCCGATTTGCAGTCAGCAATGTACGGACTCTCCTATCCAGGGCATCGAGTTCAGTCTGCGTCCATTTGAGTATGCCGAAAGGGTACATTAAAACCGGCATGACCCAACTGTTGAAGGCGCGCACCTTGTTCCCGCCCGAAAGAAAGCTTTTTAATGCCTTCTTCAGGCGACCAAAGAAACGCTCTCTCAACAATTGCTTCATGTCAGCTACGTTAAGCTTTCGGAAAGGGATCTGAGGTGTATGGAATCCGAGAGTTGAATTTCCTCGGATTCCATAATCTCCCCTCGTTTCACATACATGACTGCACATTTGTCCACACCAAATTCCATCCTGATGGCGTTACTAAAAGTTTCAGTTACTTTCAGTAGCTCCATCAGTCGTAATTTGTTGGGGGCAAAGAGTTTCAGATCATCCATGTAAAGGAGGTGAGATATGACCTGACCACCTATTTTCAACCGATAGCCTAGACCTGAATCCTCCAGCAATGTGCTTAGAGGATTCAGGGCTAGACAGAACCAAAGTGGACTCAAGCTAGACAGAACCAAAGTGGAATCAATCAGTTTCATTATTTTTACTGTTTTCATTTTCTTCATTTGTAGGTACTTCAGTCTTCTGTTCAGACAACTCTTTCGCTATTTGTTTCTTAAAATACAACCGGCGCTGTGATTCCATAGTTGCTGAAAAAAAAAACAAAACCGATTTATGACCATTTTAGTAATTCAAATGTATGATATCTCATTTAATTTAAAAAGACACTTAGAAACATCTAGGAGACCTCACAAGTAATTATCAACTAACAACATTGAATTAGGAATACAAAGACGTAAGTAGTATCTTTGTATTCCTAATTTATTGTTGTTAGCTTATAAATACTTCAGGACTCTGTACCTTAATTTAAAAACACTTTGGCAAATCTAAAAGAGTTATTTCGTGAACAAGTCACGACACGAACCTCGCTTCAATTTAATGTGCCTAAGTAAAGCAAAACGATGTATGCCTTATTATATTCCTAGCGTAATTACAGATCTTTTCATTGATTATCACTTAGATAAAACAAAATTATTTGTACTCACCAGAAAAATCAACCGTCTGTCTTCACAGTTCGCTTGCACGCAAGTTCACGCAAGTTGTTGGCGGCTGTGTGATGTGTGATGATGGGTAATGGAAAAATTTCGGAATGAAAAGAAAAGAAAAAATGAAAAATTTCCAATATTTTTCCAATTTTTCAAATATTTTTCAAATAATGGAAAAAAATGGGAAGTCGACCAAGATCAGAAAATAAAACAAGATAACAAATTTTTATTTGTTACTTTTAATCAAAATACTAAAATTTCTCATTTTTAGGATTCCGTACCCTATTACTAAGACTGTTACTAATTTTTTTTCTTAAAGACTTATGATTTCCTGCATAAGATTATACCGTTCATCACCGGTATACCGGTCAAGTTCATGCGAGATAAATTTACAAAACATTAAATTTGATATTCTAATGTTCTCATTTTCTTCCGCTTTGTACTCTGGTTCTGTCATCACTGCCGCATCACAAAACTGTTTTTCTGAATTTGGGATTTGTTTTTGGGATTCTTTAACTGTATAATCTGGACTAGACCAACGTTGAGCGTACTGAATGTACTCATCTGGTTCTGATATATACGTATCACTTCTAGGTAAGCTGAAATTTGGAGTATTGTCTTTTCCGGCGACTTCTGAAAGTTATTTTTTTTTTCTTGGAATGTAATCAGCATTTTCAGTGAATAATTTTTCTGATTCATTACACATACTACTCTGTCAAGAAAGTACCGGGTAAAGATCAATAATACACAAAATGTCTGTTATTCATCCAAATTTATTTTATCACCTTCAAAGTACCCATGCTCCTTTAGAAACGATACACTTGCACCTACGAATAATCCATTCATCAAAACATTTTTTAAACGCTGCTTCCGGAATTGAGTTCAGTTCTCGCCGCGAATTCTCCTTTATGTCTTCTATCGATTGAAAACGGGTGCCACGAAGTGGTAATTTGAGTTTAGGAAAAAGAAAAAAGTCAGCAGGAGCCATATCTGGTGAATATGGTGGTTGCTGGATGGTATTTGTTGAGTGTTTGGTCAAAAATTCGTTCGCAATGATAGCCTTGTGCGAAGGCGCATTGTCGTGGTGCAAAATCCAAGAATTTTCTTTCCACAAATCTGGCCTTTTTCGTCGAATTTGCTCTATTAAACGCCGCATAACGCTCAAATAATATTCTTTATTTACCGTTAGACCCTCCGATAAGAATTCAGAGTGCACAACACCGCGATAGTCAAAGAAAACAGTCAACATGACTTTGACTTTTAATCGACTTTGGCGTGGTTTTTTCGGTTTCGGTTCAGTTGGAAGGCGCCACTCCGAAGCTTGTTGACTAGTTTGCATGTCAAACTCGTAAACCCACGTCTCGTCACCAGTAACAATGCATTTCATGAATGTTGGGTCCGATCTGACTCGTTCTAGCATGTCCTCAGCGACTTTCATGCGATTGAGTTTTTGGAGAAAATTCAGATCTTTTGGGACTAGCCGAGCAGCAACATGTTTCATACCCAAATGATTAGTTACAATGGTACGGGTCGATTCGTGAGATACAGAAAGTTCGGCGGCTATCTCTCTCAGAGTTGAATGGGGATTTTCAGTCACTATTTTCTTCACTTTTGCGATGTTAACTTCAGTTGCAGACGTTGACGGCCTACCAGAGCGAGGCAAATCTTCCATCACATCTCGACCGCTTTTGAACGCTTTGAAACACTCATAAGGACGAGTTTTTGATAAAGTCGATTCACCGTAAGCCTTCTGTAACATTTTCAGTGACTCCGAACACGAAATTCTATAGGCGATGCTAATTTAAAGACAAACTCTTTGTTCGATATTTTTGTCCATTATGAAATTCGCAATACACACTTTATAAATATGATATTACTAAAACCAGCACTGTATTTAATATAAATAACAGATGCAACTCAAACTCCGCGCCAAAATGGAAAACAGGTGTGCAATCTAACAACTACAAAAAAAAAAAACAAAAATTTTAATTTGGAACCTTAGACAAATCATCTATTCCCGATACTTTTTTGACTGAATGTATATATGTTTATGTGGAAAATAAACCATTGACCTTAAAGGTCACAGCTCATTAGAGCCACCCGGCACCCACCCCGCACCGCCTCGTCGTACGGCGTCCACTCGTTGTCGACAGGTGGTTCACGGGTGGACGCCACGTTATCACCAAAACGTTGCACGATCAACCAGTGAACACCGCGTGGTCAACGAGTGAACGCCGCGTGGTCAACGAGTGGACGTCGCTTAGTCCACGAATTTTCGAGTAGTCTGTTAACAATTGGCATTAGGCGGCGCATTGCCAACGTATCGTCCTCGCGTGAATCACTCGCGGGCAGCGCGCGGTTCGCTTCGGACCCGCGCGTTGGCGATGCGTAGTCAACGCAGGGCAGCGAGTTGTCACCGAGTGGTCCACCCGCCGTCCGCGCGTGGACGGCTTACGATAGAGGCGATCCAGTGACGCTACGGAGTTGATGTAGTGAGCGCATACCCATACAAGTCCATATCAAGAATACTAACCGCACGAGGCGAGGCGGTGCGGAGTGGGTGCCGGGTGGCTCTAATGAGCTGTGACCTTTAATCTGTATTCAAATATAACTTTGCACATATGTTTTTTTTATTAAAACAACATGTAAAGCCATTAAATCCTTTGAATTTCAACTTTTTATGAAGTATATTTTATAAACTATTTCATTTAAACTAATAATTTCGATAAAAAGATATTTTTCCATTATTTTTCCAATTTTTCAATTTTTCGGAAAAATAAATTGAAAAATTTCCGAGTTTTGAAATTTTTCGGAAAATTACCCATCACGATGTGTGAGGCACTCGTAACGGACACTTCACGAAGCGCGTAATATATTGTTCTTAGTTCCAAGCGACTAAAGAGTAGCTATTATCTTTAATTTATAGGACGGCCTATGTGTACCAAATGCCAATATTACAAATATTGAATTTAATCAAAATGTTTCAACGGCCATAACACTAATGAGATGGTCAGGTCAAAATAGCTGAAGTGACATTACTCATTACGCTTAATAAGAGGTTAGATGGGCTAAAAGACAGCGTTAGTAAATATAATTTAATGCGAAATGGTTCAAGTGACACGGTTTTATTATTATAGTTGAATGCAAAATGGGCCAAACGACATAACTTATTGTTTTGGTTTAATGCAAAATTGGCCAAACGACAAAACCACAAACATGGCGAAACAGCCAAATGCCTTAATCGACACTCGTTATAAAAGTACGAAAAATCAGAATAGCCTATGACATCGAGTCCTGGAATTTGTCTAATTTTGTGTCGTATAGATCAATGAGCTTAGAAATGAAGCCTGTTTTGCAGTGGGTGCTAAGCGCCAAAAAAGTAGTAAAAAAAAATTGAAACCTGGCTCAAACGATGGAGAAAAATTTGCTGATTCCGAATATGTATATAACTCAATATTGCAAAAAATGTCGTTTAGATCAATTAGCCTTTCAACCGTCGATATGAATTGTCATAGAGTTGTGATTCCTTTGATTCCTTCTTGTCTCAAGAAATGTTACCAAGTATTCATTTGTTTTTAAAATTGCAATATAATGTCTTTTTTTCAGTTTTTATTACATTTATAATTTATGAACAGGCACGACCCAGAAATAGGAAAATGCACAATATTTGTGATTTTTTATTTCAATAAATATAATTAAGAAAATTATTTGTTTATATTTAATTACTGAAGTTTTTCAGTATCTTGACGCCGATATTCCCACCCCACACTGGCTATGTATTGATGATAATAATTCTGTAAATACACGTGAATCATATTTTATTCATACAGCCTGAATTATTTTAATTGCATTAAAGTACTTATAAAAAAATGCCAAATTCAACATTCAGTTCATAAGTTAAAAAATCGTAAAAAACTAAGAAGCTATTGGAAATATTTTAAATACCTACATTGTTAAAATCATAGTCAATTGAAATGATAATAAAGTATCCTTACTAATATTATAAAAGCGAAAGTGAGTTTGTTTGTTACCTCTTCACGCTTTAATGGCTAAACCGATTGTGATGAATGTTGGTACATAGATAGTTGGGAACCAGGAGACGGACATAGGCTAATTTTTAAAAGTGGGATGTGAAGGAGAAAGAGGGAAGAAAAGGGAAAACTTAGCGTTGCTATTACAAATCAATAAGGCGCAAGGGGAACTGTGTTGTCAAAAATGTATTATTTTTTCCGAAATTAACCTACAAGCATTATAGCAACTTCACAACACTCGATAGAGCAAGTGTTGTGAAGTTCAAGTCAATTTGGGAGGCAATCATGGAAAGAATTTCTGTAGTTGAACGCATGGTAAATACGTAACATATTATTATATAGATACCGATTGAAAATTTCGACGCTTTTCGTACCCGCTCCGATAGCCGTGATCGTCTAGTGGTTAGGACCCTACGTTGTGGCCGTAGTAACCCAGGTTCGAATCCTGGTCACGGCAGTGTCATACACTGTTACGGCGGAGTTACCTTTTTGTATTTGTTAAACTGATAAATCGTTATTTTTCATAGATTGTATAGAATTACAACGAAGTAATTCTTTTTTGGATCAACAAAAATAAAAGTTACATTTTCTATGAAAATCCATTTACAAAATAAAACACGTTCATACAAAATAGTTTTTAATTAAATAATTATGTTTCGTTATGCCATGCAATTTTTCTAACCGTTTATTAGTTGCCTCGAAATAACTTGAATACAGCGCCATCTAGGTTCTCCGTTTCAATTATTAGTTTACAAAGTTCACCAGAGTGCATTGACACCGAGCCCCACATGTCTGTCTTACGCAAAAAGTTCCAACAGATGGCGTTACGTGTATTTGTTTTGGTACAACACACGCCGCAGCTGTTCGCTATCACAGAAATCCGTGAGAGAAAAGGAGTGGTGATTAGGTCTGTCTTTGCCTAAAAAATACGTTTTTTCTATGATTCATTAACATTTTGTGACTGGTGACCATTATATGTGCAAGTTAAAGTTGTTCTACGTGTGATATATTGCTCGCAGCGTCGAAAAACATCGCCAAATAGTGTAATTAACGATGTAAACGTTGGTTATGACGTTTACTACGGTGTATTTGTGTGTGTGTGCGTGAGTGACAGCATTGCCGACGACCGTTGAAGCGAATCTTGTAACGGCATAGGTACCTATTGGATGTGAATGCTGTTTTCGGTAAGTTATATTGTTTTGACGATGTTAGACCTAACCTATTTGGCTCATGCCTGCGTTGGGCCGCACTGTATAAGTACGTATATATTGTTTGACCTCGATACGCGGCGCGATCTCGTTCGCTATTTCCCTTTGAAAGGCAATTTCTCGCGTTAGTATTTTTTCTGCACCGACGATGTTTCCGCACGAATATTCTGTTTGATTAGCTAATTTATAGTTACGACTGTAACGATGTAAAATAAAAAATAAGTGGCAGGTAGTATAAATCTGTGGGTCTTATCACCTTTATGATGTGCGGAATAAGGTTGTTTATTCGTTTTTATTATCGACAGCTGATTTTATTGTTGCGGGTTGATTAATTTTAAATTTTAGGAAGTTGTCTACCGTCTAGTTAACTCTAGTTTGTTGATAGATTAATACTTTTTTAACCAGCTGATGACGTTTTTTTAAGCGTGTGCACTTGCCTACATCGAATCGACCCCACATGTTGAAAATTGATATTCCTTCCCTACACTTGCCGGTCTGTCGACCCCGGTAGTCGTTGCGTCGACACCTGCAAGCTGTACCTACCTTACTACTTAATTATGAGCAACCATTGAACAAATTATAACCGCGACCAACTAATTAGTTCCAAATTAACATTTATTAGATACCTACGATAGGTGCTTTGAAATACAGTTCTCTATATTCAAATGCAGTCCGACGCGATTCGTATTGAAATAGATCGACGCATTACTATACAAGCAATCAAAATTAAGTCAAACCCACCGGTATTTGTACCAAGAAATTAACATTAGGGGTCATGGAACTCATAAAATCATAGACGTGACCAACTATCAGACAATCTACATTGCTATGAACTGATTTAAATCGAAATGTACCTTCTCGATTTTGCTGTATAGCTCTGGTGGTCGGAAAGAATTCCTTGGAGATGTATTAATGGGGTAACATGAATGTATGTGGCCGAAATTTCATCCTACCAAATCAGTTCAATTGTAAAAATTCTATAATTTTAGTACTTATTTTTCTGTTTTTTATTGTCTACATTCCATACGCATACGAACTAACATATTGCTATCAATTTAGCGTCGATCAGAGACTAATTGAATGCCTACTAAAGACAGAATTATTCATCGCTTCAATCTAGCCTTGTAAAACATGTACACACTAGCATACACGCATCTATTAATACAGAGAGGTATTATACTTACAAGATAAATTAACCCAAGCAACATCAATGTTTCAATCAACATTAGCGACGTAATATTCCCAAATGATGATGTTGGTAGGTGCCTAGTTAAAGGCATATAATAAGCAAAAAGTTTAAACAGGTTTTCGGTGCACGATGTTTGATGATGGCATGCTAAATATTTGATCATATCGCACTAAGCAATCTAACCAGTTTGATTTGCGTCAGTACCTTTTATGTATTGTTTTTGCCTCACTGTTGTGAAATGTACTTGTTTCTCTTAGTGGTCTTGTGTTTTCCATGTAGCTTGAAACCCAATTTTACCAGTTATTTTGTTGGTTGTCATTTTTGTGTGGATATACTGCCTTCTTTTTTTATTTCTTCAAATCAAAAATGTAGACTGCTTGACGTTGGTCCCATGCAGGGCAAAGTCTTGGTTTGCTAGAGGAAGTGCAGACTAATTTTGCCTGCCTAAGCCAGACCAACACAGGCAAAGCTGGCTGGTCGACCTTGACTCCTATCAAGATCGACCCACCATATATCTTTTCCTGGGATATCACTGAACGTTTTGCTACAATCCAAGATATGTTTCCAGGCGCCTGAATACTATTTCAAAATAATAGTCTTCTTAAAAGAAAAGTATAATCTCTAACAATATAATATGAACACAAAAGATCTAACTTTACTAATCCAGATTACTTCAGTATCTTCACAAAGTCTGTCACTGACGATAAAACCCTTAGTTTTATATTATCGTATTAAACCAGTTTTCAGCCTAGATATATGTAGTACTAGCTTTTGCCCGCGGCTTTGCTCGCTTTAAATTCGGGGTAACACAGTTCCCCTTTCCTGATTTGCAGGTACGTGCTACCTGCAGTTTTTGCCCTTGCGCCTTATTGATTTGTAATAGCAAAGCTAAGGTTTTCCTTTTCTTCCCTCTTTTTCCCTCATATCCCACTTTTTTTTCGTCCATATCCTGGGTCCCAACTATCTCTGTACCAAAATTCATCAAAATCGGTTTGTCCATTAAGGCGTGAAGAGGTAACAAACAAACTCACTTTCGCTTTTATAATATTAGTAAGGATTAAATATCCTTCAATCAAGATTGTGACTGAGAACCGTCTACGAAAGTTAGGGAGTCAGTATGAAAAGAGGATATGACGTATCTAGTTAAAGAAACCAACATTAAAATAACTAGCTATTTCTGTAATTAGTACTACAACCACCTGTTGCGATAAACCGTCAATTTAGCAATGGGCCAGTAACGACAGGTGCTGAGTTAAACCCATCACAGATAACGCGAGTGCCACTTACAAATCTGTAATTTACATTCAGTTTAACTTGATGGCCTATAATTTGTATCTTTGTGTCTATTTCTACCTAGATATTTCAGCCTTCAACGTTGAATACTGAAATGTAAGAGTATTTGTTCGTAATCATGTGTTGGCTAGTTCAAAAGACTAGCTGAGCCCGTCATTATCTTGTATTTCGTCCATTTTGTTTCGAATAGAATATATTTAATTACACACCAAATTTTAAACACAACTGTTTTGCAGAAATTGCTCGATCCTATATAGTTATAATGGCGGTCTCATCGCAAATAGTGATTTCTTCCAGAAAACCTCGGGATGGACTAAACGAATATAAAATATAACGGGGGATAATCTATGGTGTACAAACTACTAATACGACACAAACAATCAAAATAATTTAAATAAAGTTAACTTGTTTATCTTTAACATAATAAATGATTCTTACCCCATTTATGCCAAAAAAATATAAGCCTCATTTCGGATGATTTTACTTTCAGTCTCCTAAAGATGACATAGGTACCAATAAACGGGACAAAGATAGTGACAAAGAAATATGCAAGTATGTCCAAAGCACGGCTCGTGTATATCCCATTACCAGAAAACGCTTAGCGTAAGTTTCTGCGTTTAAATAGAAAATGTGTATGAAGCTTGAGGTCGTTGATCTCACAGCCACCAGCTCTCATGTCCGCTATTGTGTGGGACTAGTGATTGTCTTAAAATGGGTACAAACATACTAAAACACTGGTAAATTTATAATTATGTAGACGAAGATTTTGCAAGAAAATTGGTCTCAAAAAGCTACTATTAAAAGCAAGTGTCGATATAACCACGAAATTATATGTTCCATGATATCCACACAATATTTAATACCGATACTTATTTAATTTCACCCATTCAAAACGTAATATCACGGCTGTTAAAATTGGTCACTCCCATCGCATGGAAAACCATGATTTCGGTCGCAACTTGCATTTAACGAAACTAGTTTATTGGAATTCCAACGTTTTGCATTTACAATCACTATTAACTGTTTCAAATAACTTCGATGCCGTCATTTATTTCTAGTTAGTTGGGAGTTTTTACTGCATCGACGCCGCTGGAATAAAGTAATTATCTAAATGATGTAGGTTTACTTTCAACCTACGCATTTTATCGTCTTGTGGGTAGACTAGTAGGTGGCGGAGTAGGCGAATTATTGTTTGGAATAAGTTTTTTGATTTACGATATTTTAACAACCGAAATCCAATTAAAGCCTATAATTTTGTATCATAATTCCACAAAGTAAAACCATGGAGGTTTTACATAAAAAATCCTACACTAAACAAAAAATACTTTCACTGGCCGAAATCAAAAGAAACTTCAAATAGTGACATTCAATCAAATTCAAAGCAAGACACAAGTCACCAAAAACATATTTCAATTTCATTTTTATCTAAAAACGGCAAAATTTTACGTTCCCGGACTAAACGTGTTCAAAATATCGTAAAGAGTTTATATAATAGAGTGACCATGGCAACTAAAAGACCTCCTTTCAGAAAGGCACGTGAATCAGCTGACAAAATTGTAGACCTGCCGGAGGTGGCTCTAGCTGCTATCGCATCTTATAAAAAACAAAAGGAAGTAGGCGATTTCGTTAATTTCTTACTAGGAGCATTAGAAAGAAACTCTGACTGGCTGAACACCATCGTAGGAAGACAAAGCAACTTCAGATGTGCTTTAATGGTGGGAGCAGGACCAAATCGGTTCCAACTCCAAGAAACAATCTACCCTTCGGGAGGCAGCGACATCAAGCTAGAGGTTGAAATGAAAGATTCTGAAGACCATGACAAAATTGCTATAGCTGCTTTAGTCAGACTTACTAATTTGGAGTTGGACCACCTTCTGAAGTACATCAAAACTCGCTTATGTGACAACTCCCTCCTGCGAGAAGATTTACTAAAAGGCAAAGCGTTGGGAGTAAGTTTTGCCGTCCTGAGACCCTTTTCTGATAAACAATACCGTGTGATGGAGAGGATCGTTATCGGGAGTTCCATGAAATGTGTAGTTCCCTCTACGATCAAGAAACGTCGGCGGGATGATAAATTAATGAATGGACCTGCTGTTAAAAAAACTAGAAAAGTCACATAGTATACAGAACTATATAAATGTTGCAGGGTAAAAATAAAAACATTTTTAAACACAATGGACATTCGTTATGGTGCACCGCAGTGTCATGTAGCATGTAATGGCAGCAATTTGGGTCGACTGTAAAATGCGAAGCTCACAGTAAATTATACTCATTTTTGCAATGATCGCTTCCGATTACCTATGATGGATGAGGGCGCATTTGTGGCGAAATGGCTACTACGTTTTGACGGATATTCATTTATTTTTACCCTTGCAACATGCCTTGTTATTACAGAAATAAATTCAATCCAAACCCACCCAACCACTTTGTTTTGTTTATGTAACACATTGATGATGTTATAGCTGAAGTAATAAATTGACTCGTTAATTAATATGTTAAGTGAAATTGTTTACGGAGGGCTTTAAAAGTAAAGAAAGAAAGCTTAATTAGATTCTGGTGTGCCCTTTCGTTAAACTGTGATCGTTTTTCTTCCGTCGTCGGAGCGCGTCCGACTTGCAAAGATCAATATCTGTGGAATCAGGGCACCGTGCGCGGCTAACTTATAGCCACAAATCCTTCCGCCAATAACTTATTACAATAGCACTCTGCGTTACGCAACTGAGGAGTGAAACAATAGTTTTTCCCAGTCCGTGTGAGCTTCTGAAAATGGTTTGTTGGGAAAGTTTCCGATCTGCTTATCGGCGGGCATAAATCAATTTGAATCATGGAGGCTGAGTATAAGTTGGGTCGCTTCCGAGCCCTTTTTCTAACTTGGGACCGAGCATACGGATTAAGGGAAGCCTGACCGTTGCGTAATTGGCGTAATAGTTGCTTGATTTATCTTATCTTCGCATTTCTACGATATCTTATATTCATAGAGAAGGAAGTCATGATTTCTGATGTACGTTCATCATCTCTTATATTAAATATCCTATATATTCTCAAAAGAGCAACAAGGTCTTAAAATTCAGTTGAAGTGAAGCTCATTAACTACTAACTTAGTTAGCGTACCGATTAGAACTATAAATTGTATAGTAGTAAAAACTTTATTACACCTAATTAACTCTTCTGCTAGTTAAAAAGAAAATGGTGTGCCAGCACAGTTATGACCAACGAGTAATGTGCCTACATAATATATTGCATGTATTCTGACAGCTAGCAGCTTTACCTAGGCCAACACAATACTTTTCTTCTAACGGAGAATGTAATTCAATGTAGTATAAAGAATTATGGCGGGTATTCACGATATAGCCACTGAGCTCTCTCGGACGACTTATAACGGTTGTAAACACTGAAGAATGAAGAACAAACACTAACCTAAAAGTAACTTAGGTACTCATAAACATTGTTTATATCGTTCCTAGGACTTGAACGAAACGAACCGTGAAGGAAAGATCTTAAAGCGTCCTTTGTTTTCAATATTTATGAAATGTTGTTCAGATATGGAGAATCGAGTTTGGGGATCTAGAAAGAATTTTAACTTTATGTGTTTTTATTTGTACTTAGGATTTTTGGGGACATGGTGTCATTCGGGTTTAGAAGGGTTTTATTACATCCGTCAGCCTTTTTTGGTGAACAGTGGCATTAGCTAACCAAGAATGTAAGTTGCATATTAACGAAAAACAGCTAATAAGAACAGAGAAACGAATGAAAAAAAAAACTTGAATTTCTGCAAATGCTATGTTTTGCCAACTCCTTGGAACAGTTGCGATAATTATCTACCTGACATTTCTCCAAAATACAACAAAAATAAAAATGTCAAGACAGTAAACACAAAAATGTGTGCAATTGCTGAAAGCGTTTCTTCAGGCTGGTCCCGAGAGCGACATATTACATTCGGAGTGTCGTCACAAGTGTCGGGAACAAATGTCGAGTGTCGCTATGTCTGCTTGTAACATGATGCACTGTTTCAATGATATACGAATTTAGGAGAATATTTCTTGACTTATTTTTTGAAGGGCGGTGAGTAATGGCCTTTTAAAAGGTTGCTGTCTTTTGCTTCAGATAGATAGATAGATTCATTGAAGTTTTCACTAGTAACATTTCTTAAATGTTTTAAGGCTTTTATTGTATTTTAGTCTGACACTTCTTTATCTTTATAGAAAAGTTGATTAACACTTTGATTTTATTAACTTCAACATAGTGGATCATCATAGTCTTGCAATCAATAGCTTAAGAAAAATCTTTTTTGCAAGAACCCATAACTGACAGAGAAATCGAGTAAAATCATACAAAAAAACTCCTTTTTTGAAGTCGGTTGAGAACATGATGAAGTATCTTATATTTTTGTGTTCCGTTTAATATAGCAGTAAACGTTTTTTCTCAGTTTTTGCATGTGTTCCACTCTAAGCAACAAAGACGAAAAACGTAACTAAATTAACAGTAATAGTGTAAAAATAATAAATTACACCACAACTACACAGTGAATGTTCGAACAATTTGCTAAAGAAAAAATAAAATGTAAGCAAGACAAAAGCACGGCAAATTCAGCGACGTACATTTTAAAAATGTAAGACCTCGTACAGTATTAAAAGAAACCCGCGAACTTTAATACCGAACATCCCACCGACTTAATATAAACCGCCGGTGAAAAGAAAGTACGAAATTGTGGAACGAGGTAATAACAATTTTATAAGAACAAATAAATGCATCTACGATGCCGTAGGGTATAAAGAACCATCATAAAATGAAACTGCTTTTAGGGTTAAATTTTTATTTTAAACATAGAAAGGGATTTTGATGGCCCTCCCACGTCGTTGAATCGCGTTATCTTTAGATTTAGGACTCAAGCAATAATAATACGCAGTTGAAATGGTGATTCAGGACGCCATCGCCATGCCGCCACTGAGTGAATGTCCTGATTTAGTGCTGACGGTCTCATAAATTATGATGACGAAGAAGTGTTATTAATGATTGCCTTTGATGCAAATGAGCAATTCGTTATGCGTCTGTTTTGAATTACTGCCACTTCAATTGAATGAGTCAAGTTGCAGAAACAATTTTCGGGAATTGCGACTGTAATTTTCAATTTTGGACTCAAAATATTAAAGATTAGAGGCAATTTCCTGCTCATTTATTTTCTGAATAGCTTCCTAGATCTCACTAACGAAACATCAAAACTAACATTCACTCCACAACATACGAATGATCGCGAGACGACTCTTGGCCACCGGAGACGTGGGTCTGTGTACGGTAAGCAATGGGTAGCTCACCGTCCGTCTGCCAAGTTTGTGTTCTACGCGCGCCTCAAAGAGATGTCAGCAAAGCAGAGGGGCCCGCCAGGTTTACAGCCTGCCGGGGTTGCTAGTATTTCGAAAGAGATATCGCGATCCCAGAACACAAACGGCAAAAGAAGGAACAACGATGGGTTTTAGTCAGTAAAACCCCTTCCGCTCAAATTTCCCATCCAAAAAGAAAAGCATACTAATGAAGACTCAAAATATCAACCATCATTGAGGCTCATTTAAAAATCTATGGTCCATAATACCCTCGCTTTATTTCTATTACACATCTATAAGGACTGTTGTTTAAACATCCAATTACGAGCATATCAACGTTATGTCCCCATAGTGACACCTTTGCATTTAATGGTGATAGTAATTTAACAATAATGGTTATTAGTATATTCCTTCCGGCAGTGTTTGTATAAGTAATCGGTGACTGATTTCCAAGCCATGTTTTTTGATGAGATAAATATAGGTTAGAGGACTTAATACCTCCAGAGGGCGTCGTTCAAGTGTTGATGGTAGTATTAAAAGTAGTACGCATTTCGTTTTATAAAAAACAGCATCTAAACGAGCGTGAGATCGTTAAGTTTTTTTTTATAGTGTGCCTTTTTTGCGGAATCCCTTTCGCGAAAAAGGCACACTATAAAAAAAAAACTTAAATCATATCATCAAATAACTTCCCGGGGAGTGTCAGGCTTATACTGACTAAAACCCATGTTCCTTCTATTGCCCTTTATGTTCCGGGGCCGCGGTATCTCTTTCGAGCAACCCCAGCAGGCGGTGGCCCTAGTAGGCCCCTCTGCTTTGCTGACATGTCTTTGAAGCGCGCCTGGAACAACAACGCACCGTCGACACGGCCTGTCGTCAAAAGACGGATGGACGGTGGTCGGAAGTCGTCTCGTGGCGTCTCCCGCGGCTTATAGTGTGCCTTAAATCGGCCTTCATCATTTTGTATTAAGACTTGCAACTTATTCTGTGGCACGTCTTTGTCACAGAATAAGGTGCAAGTCTAACTAAGTCGCCTTTTGACACGACACACATACTTCGTTTCTTATAGAGTGAAATAAAACTATCCTTTCACGATATCGATAGACATATTTTCCTCGTAATTTTCTCTCCTCAACTACATCGTCCTTCGCAATAAACAAGCACTTTACTTCATCCTCTCGGATGATGTATATAAAAGTTGTGTGTAGTTAAAAAGCCGGTAACACTCAACATCTGTCCTCGGGTAATTCATCGACCCTTGGTCCACCTGCTTCCCGTACATTGCTTTATGGGATGGGCCATTGTTTGATGTGTTCGTTCAACTTGCTATGGCTATGTGATGGTTATAACAGGATTGGTTACTTTTTTTGCAGGATATGTGGGGATTGAAAGTTAGTTTTTTTATTAGCATAAAAATCTTCTGACCAAACGGATGTATCTTGGGCTATGGCCCGATCATTTTTGTAGGGTTTTTCTAAACAGTCTTAACTTTAATTGCGCCAATAAAAGAAGTTCTTAATTTGTGTTAAAGATGGCGCTGTAGTAATTTTTGTGGTTATTTGAGTACCCATCGTTTCAAGTCCATCTTTCGACTACTTTTAGTAGTATATCTCATTTTGAAATGTCCTTGTATTCTTAATACCGTATTTATTATTCTCATTCTTCATTGTACTCATAAAAGGACATTGTTACAATACCAGCAAAGTTTATTTACAAAGGTGCGCTTAACCCTTTAATTTATTGAAGTTTATTTCGCATTAATGTAGAGAATTTCATGTTTTTTGTTACAGGTCTCTTTGAAATCCTAATTTATCCCTGTTCTACATTTAGCTTTGTACTCACAAACATAATACCTACTATTTCAAAATGTACACACATTATTTTCGTATCATCTCGCTCAAGTAAAGTGTAGCTGACACTTTTAGGTAGCATAATAAATTCATCGAAGGATCTGCCTTTAAAAGGCCCAGCAATTTTATCCGGGGACTGCCCTTCCCCATTTTTGATAAACGAGACGCTTGATCGAACCTCTGTCCGGGAAGGGGTTCTTTTTTGATAATATCTCGTCACAAGACAAATTTGTATGTGATGTAGACCTAACTGGGCTCTTTGCACGACAAACCCTTTTGTTGATAGGACCGACGTATGGGAGACGGACGATAAAGCGCAGGATAGCTTGAATGCTTCCTGAAACAACATGACGGATATTGTTTTGGACAGACTATCCTTACTAATATTATAAAAGCGAAAGTGAGTTTGTTTGTTACCTCTTCACGCTTTAATGGCTAAACCGATTGTGATGAATTTCGGTACGTAGATAGTTGGGAACCAGGAGATGGTTGCTATTACAAATCAATAAGGCGCTTGAGGAAATGTGTTACCCCGAATCCGCGGGCAAAAGCTAGTAATATTATAAAAGCGAAAGTGAGTTTGTTTGTTTGTTACCTTTTCACGCTTTGATGGCTAAACCGATTTTGATGAATTTTGGTACAGAGATAGCTGGGAACCAAGAGACGGACATATGCTAGGCAAAATTTAAAAAATTGGTATATGAGGGAGAACGAGGGAAGAAAAGGGAAACTTAGCGTTGCTATTACAGCAGGTACTGTGTTATACCGAATTTAACGCGAGCGAAGCCGCGGGCAAAAGCTTCTAAAACTTGAGGCTTGTACTGACTATAACCCACCCATGTTCCTTCTACTGCCCTTTACGTTCCGCATGCGGCCGACGCGCTCATGTTGCTCATGACTTATATGAAAGTACCGCCACTGAGCCAAGTATTTAAACAGGTAAATATATTCTTTCGGACAATATTTTTCCTTTCCTCAGAAAGCAAAATTTCCTTCGTGCTTCCAGAGATTTTAAATGATACCGTGTCAGCCGATTTATTTTCCATAACAATATGGTGGGCTAGTGTAGATTCACCGTTCACAATCCCGCCACCCATAAAACATCCAAAACTTTAAATAGGAAAAGAGACGAGAATATCGCCCCAGTTTTTCATGGTGGCAATAAATATTATCAGATAAATATGTATCATTGTCCATGTCATGTGGTGTTTCGAATTCTCGATACGGAAGAATGGGGTGAGAATTCAAATAGTTTCGAGTTAGAGGGCGTGTGACTTGGCTTTGTACCTTTAAAGGAAAGCTTGCCTTACATGTTACGTGTCTTACGCTTTGTTTTGAAAATAATAATAATACTAACTTCATGGGCCGGCGACGCAACCGCGCCTCGTCTAAGGTTGTGGGTGTCTGTGGGTATTCGGTCTGTTGGACCCGAACACTGGTTTGCCCACACTCATTATAAAAAAGATAATTTATCTTCTATTTGTCACACGCTCACACATGAGATTGAGTTAATAAATATTATTCTTACCGTAAACGTTACTTTTAAATTTCCATATATGTATGTGCCAAAATGAAACGGATAATGCTAACAACGGTCGCATTAAAATGAATGTAGATTAGTAGGTCTTTTTTGTACAGTCACGTTTTTAATTAAATGGAATTTATAGGCAGTGAACGTAACATTATGCAAGTCACATTTTCACATGTGACTTGGTCGACTTTATTGCTTTCACGTATTACTTGCAAATGGCGCCCAACGCGGGACATGGAAATATTATTCAACATTTTAAAAACATATTACTTTTGAATACGTAACATGTAAAATGCGTGTCACATATACCAGTCAGCAGATGTTATACAAAATACATAGAATTTATAACTTGACAAAAACAGATAAATCGAGGCCCCCGGTATAATTTATGTGCGGAAAATAAATCTGTAAGCGGATACAAGTTTATCCGTCCTTTCAAAATAAGGGTACATGGCGCAGGTCCGCTTCGCTCGGAAGTCGGATGACGAATGTCCACATCTTTGCCCTGGGACGGGTTATATAATGCGTAAAATTACTGTCTTCAACTATCTTCATATGTTTCGCGTATAACGTTCTCTTCTGATATACGTTTATTTATTTAGGCGTGTATAAATCACTTTTGGGATGCACATATATTTTTAGCGTAAGCTCGTTACGTAAAATGCCGTTTTATTTGAAATGGTATATTATTTATTTAACACTTCAAGCACAAAGTACAGAGGCGGACTTAATGCCATAGGCATTTTCTACCAGTCAACCTTTGGGTGATGCAGAGACAAACAGTGGTAGGTGTAAAACCAAAAAACAAAAAATATTAATTATTAATACCTATATAGATATATAAAATACTACAAATATAAAACAAAATACTATAAATATATATCAAAGAATATATACACAGATACACTAAATAAAAAACAAACAGTGGGGAAACATTAACGATGTGAAGATACTGCCGACTTTTTCCGTATAAACTCACGAACTTTATGTTTAAAAGATAAACGGTTGGTTGCCATCCTGATTTCCTGGGGAAGCGCATTCCATAACGCAATAGACTGGACGAAGAATGATCGGTGAATGAAGTCAGTGCGGTGAGAAGGACAATGTAGAATACGGTTCTCCGATGACCGCAGACTCCTATTGTGGTTGGCACAAATGTACTGAAAGTGGGGAGCAAGGTAACTAGGGGATGTAGGAGACACAAGAAAAGAAAACAAGGTGGTTAATGCTCTTTGCTCCCTACGCTGACGTATGGGCAACCACTTAAGAAGAGACCGGTGCTCAGAGACGTGATCATATTTACGCAAATTGAAAACAAATCGAATGCAGTTATTTAGAAGACGGTCAAGTTTATCGAGGAGTTCTGCATTCAGGTCAAAGTAGCACACATCACCATAGTCGATAATAGGAAAAATTAAGGACTGTACAAGCATTGTTTTCGTATTTGACGGTAAGAAGTTTCTCAAGCGATACAGAGCCCGCAACGTACCAGTAACCTTTTGACTGACACGTGCAACTTGAGTATACCATTTCATGGTACTGTCAATAAATAAGCCAAGATCTTTAACGTCGGAGCTATAAGGAACGACCGTACCGTCGAAAAGAACCGGTGGCAAGATCGTGCCATCTAACTTACTAAGGCTGCGAGAACTACCGATAATAATCGCCTGACATTTATTAGGATTTACTGCCACACCAAATTTATCGGACCAGGATTGTATAGCCATCAGGTTGCTGTTTATGTCATCGACCAACCCTGGTAATTCATCAACCCTACCCTGACAATACAACTGCAAGTCATCAGCATACAGATGATACGCACATTGAAGATCAGAAGTCAGTAAATTTATAAAAATAGAAAAAAGAAGAGGAGAAAGAATACCGCCTTGAGGAACACCAGTTTCCAAGGCACACCAACATGATGAAGAATCTCCAACATGAACGGACTGCTGGCGTTCCTGAAGGTAAGAGGAGAACCATTCCAGTGCTCCGGGAGAGACCATACTATGGGATAAAATGGCTAAAAGGATATCGTGACTAACAGTATTGAAGGCATTCGAGAAATCCACCAGCACTAGTACAGTTACCTTGGTGTCTTCCAGTCCTGCCCTAATATCGCCAGTCACTTTGAGGAGGGCAGAAACAGTGCTATGCCCTGGCCTGAACCCAGATTGAAGAGGGCTTATGAGTGAGTTCCGATGGACAAAATTAGAAAACTGCTTGTGTACACAGGCCTCAAGCACTTTGGATAGAAAGGGAAGGATCGATATTGGACGGAAATGGATGGGAAGAGATGGATTAGTAACTTTAGGTAGTGGACGAACATATGCTTTGCACCACAGGGAAGGAAATACTCCGGTGAATAAAGAAAAATTCACAATGTGAGTAATCGCAGGTAGGAGTTGATCCAAAATAGTTGTGATCATACTACGGGTGATATTGTCACAACCCACTGCCTTCGATTTGATAGCAAGAATGATCTTTTTTATCTCTCCCGGTTCAACTGGAGCGAAGCAAAAATGACTAATCTGTGGACGCGTTAGACCAGAAATTATTGACAAAGTTTGTAACTTGGTTGAGCTATCCATAGTGGAAGCCGTAGAGAAATGACGGTTAAGCTCATCCAAGTCACACGAGTTTGGAAGGTCTAAATGTCGCGGTTTGCCGATACCCAGAGTTCCAAGAAATTTCCAAATATCGGCAGAAGATGAAGAATTTATACAATCTAGAATGTGGCGGCGTTTACCGTTGCGTATCATCTGATTGCATCTATTCCTAGCAGCCTTATATGAAGCCCAATTCTCATCACAACGATCCTTCTTAAATTTACGAAACGCTCTGTCTCTACGCCGCATCGCCATTCGTATCCCTATCGTCATCCATGGAGCAGGAGGACGTTTAAGTCTTACCTTTTTGATGGGCGCATGGATGTTGTAGAGGTTGACCACGATATCATTAAACATTGTAACCTTATCGTCAACAAACTCGGCTTCCAACATAGGCTCCCAATCAATCACAGCTGCATCCTTCTTCAGCTCCTCAACATTCATACGCGCAAAACAACGCCTGTACAGAACCTTGGGTATAGGTTTAGGGGGTTTCAAAATATATGAAAGGTAAATCATGTCGTGATGAGAAAAACCAGGAGCATCATGTTGACCGTGGGAGGATACGAGAGTAGGATTCGAGGTAAGGATGAGATCGAGCCAGGAATCATCGCCGACAGTGTTATGATGGGTAGGTTGGAGTGGTAACACATGCAGACTAACCGACTCGATAAGATGGAGGAGTTTACGGGTTCGTGGGGCGTTGTGGGCAAGGAGATTTGTGTTAAAGTCGCCCATGATGATGTGATGTGCATACTCTGAACCCAAAGACTCAAGTACTGATTCGAATTCAGTGAAGTAATCAACAGTGGGAGGACAGTAAACAACACCAATAACGGTTTTAACTCCTTTGACACTGACTTCAAGAAAAATAAACTCGGCAGAAGCAGAATAGTTAGAAGAGGAAGTGGCAATTATTTTATATGGAAAGTCACTGCGAAGATATATGGCCACGCCCCCACCTCCCTTACCGATCCTATCATTTCGTATAAGAATGAAACCAGTAAGAGGGTAAGTAGTGGACAACAGATGTGGTTTGAACCATGTTTCGGAGATCAGGATGGCGTGAACGTTGCTGTTGTTAAAGGCGTCATACAGCTCACTATAGTGGCTCGGAACGCTTTGAGCATTGATATGGCAAACATTCACCAACCGATTAGACTTATCATTAAACTTATGATGTAAAAATTCACCGAGGGTATCAGTGAGAGAACAAAAACTTCCATCACTGGAAGAATCAGCAGATTCATTTGCAGATAAAAAAAAGTTCATGGTCTGACATAAATATACGTAAAAATAAAAAAATATATATAAACAAAAATAGAATAAATAATATATCTTTAGTAAACTACAATTAAGTAATTACCAAAAACAAAAAAAGACCAACAGGTGCACAAATCTGCACCACCCGCCAGCTAACACCAACGCTACATACAAGCACAATAAAATAGCACATATACACATCAGAATACAAGTTGCAAAGTGAAAACCGTAGAACCAAGATATAAAAATAGAAAAAGAAAACAGGTGTAAATAAAGAAAACAACAAAAAAAAAGGTGAAATACCCAACTGCAAATTAAGTGAATGTAGCTCAAAAAGGAACGAAACATTATTCATTATAATCTGTATGTGATATATGATAATCACCAAACATAACATTTCCGAACGCGTAAACGTCACTGCCACTTTACTCTAAACGTCAAATTAACGTCAATTTGACAAGTTGTAGCATACATTCACTTGGGTTTAGCATTAAAATTATAAACACAGTTGGGGGTATTTAAATCTAACTACCAATATAGCAACAAATAATACTAAAAGGAACTAATCAATTACATGATCAAAATATAACTATATGACAGGACAACTACAAACTGGTAAGTAATGATTTCGAAATAAAATGAAAACTAGAGGTTAATAAAACAACAACTACTGCTCAGAAAACAAAACATGAACCGCTCTAACCTATTATTTCCGTGCTATATTTTTCAGATTTGCATCGCCACCTCTTCCACTGGTTGAAGGAGTCGCCACCGGTGCCTTGGGGTACTGGATCAACAAGGGCTGCAGCTCATCAATTGACGTTATCTTGTGCCGGCTTCCGTCAGGGGCTTTTATGAAGATGATGCCATCCTGAGTCCAACATGACCGCATACTGAAGTGCTCCCGTGCCTTGCCGAAGATAGATTGCCTGGTCCTAGTCAAGAACTCTTTAACTGATATTTTAGAGCCTCTCAAGCCTGACTTTGCCTTCCACACTGATGACTTCAAGTCTACACTGGCAAACCTAACAAGGATAGGTCTATCATGTTCCTTGCTGTGGACCCCCAGTCTGTGACAGGCTTTAATTGAAGAAGCTGAAATGTTTAGTGCTAGCTTGGTATTTAAAACATCCAAGATCCCAGCCGTGCAGTCTTCATGGTCCTCTTCAGCTAGCCCCTGGAAAACCAAAGCTTTCCGCCGGTGCCTGGTCTCTAAGCCATCAATTTGCTTCGCACACTCGTTGATCTGGCATCTCAGCAGGCCAAGCATGGAGAATATAAGCTCACGAAAACTACGAAACTCCTCAGCTATCTTAGCCACCGTATCTTTGGCAGGCCCGGCACACTGAATTTGTGCCTCAAGCTCACCCATCTTCTTCAAAAAGTTTTCCTCCAGTGTCTTCTGTGCAGCTAGTACTTCGGCAAATTGTGACATGATGTGCAGTGTAGTGCTTTCAACTTCTTTGTAGGTGGTTTCAAAACAGCTGGCAGGTGGTGTGTTGTATGACTGGTTAAAGTTACATAAATGTGCCACAAACGTGAGTACAAGTCTAAAAACTGTTGTAACTAATATACAACTTAAAATTAATGTGATTTTAATATGATATTCAATTAATTAATTAAAATAAAATTCCGGATTCTTAAAAAACGTCTATACTTTTTCACACCTACCCACGAAAAACGGTATATGCTGTTGGGTTTATTTTTCATCTTGAATTTCTGCCTTTATGGGACTTGAGAGGTTTTGTAATTGAATAAGTTAGTGTGCTTTAACAACAGTAGCTAATATAAAGTCTTTATTACAACAAGCATTCATAAAACATCAAATACCTTATCATCAAGACTTAGTGCTAAAGTTTTCAAAGTATACAAAGTAATTTAAGGCTTCTTACTATGTAAATACAGTCGTAAAGTGTTCTAACTTCACTTCCTACTTATAAGTGTTGTAGTGCATTCTTGAAGCTCCTACTGAGACAGTATCTTAAACATGCTCAGTACTGAAGGGCGGCCATGTGCGCCACTCTAGTTTAATTAAGCGGTGATTAAAGTTCGTACCGGACTTAGCAAAATTCATTCGTGGACCGCTCCTTACGGGCGCCCAACGTGGGACTACTTTATTAATAGCCTTTTCGCGTTGCGTTTAAAATTTCCAAGTGTTTTATAAGAAACTATTAATAAGAAAGCCTTTTCTTATTACCTGAAGAAACCGTCATAAATTAAACATGTTTGATATTATATTTTATGAGGGTAGTCCAACAAAATTGCCCACTTCTCTGTTGGGCAATCTAGAATCTCCCGCTGAGACAGTATCTGGAACATGTAGTGAGCTGAATACCGGTCACGTACGAGTTACTCGACTTTAATTGAGCGGTGATTAAAGTTTTACAGTAGACTTTGGCAGAATAAACTCTCGCTTGCTCGACTTGTGGCTCAACGCTTCGCCATTCTTCCATTAATTGTTGTTTACGCGGTGCATTGAATACAAAGGCTTATACAAGTGTTTGTTTTGTTTAATTAAACACAGTGGTTTTTGTTTCTGTCGATACTTAATCTTTACCCGAAGCCTTCCCGATTCTTCAACAGTGACGCATTTAAAAAAAATTGCTAATAGGCCATAAGTCATTATGGGTCTTAATAAATTAATAACATAGAAGTTATGGCCGTTCAGGAACACCTAATTACGTATGATGTATATTAATAAGACGATATTATAACTCAAAAGGCACACTGCAAAGAAACTGGGAGGCCTCCCGTTCAAAATATATTTATCGTTTACCTAATTAGCCATTAAAAGGTCCCTTTTTCCTGAGAAAGCAATTAATTTACAATTATGTACGAAGGGCTGCACAAAGTCTTATTAAATAAAATGTTTCAAAGACCGCTTCCCCCATTCATTTTGGGCAATTTCTTTCACAGACGAATCTTTAATTATCAAAGATTTATAATTTCTGAAAAATTTCGCTTTTACACCTCTTCACGTATATTTCTTGTGCTTTATGATTTTGATTTAAAATGTAACGGTTTTCTTAAAAGTTTTTTAACAAGCAGTTTTTGTACTGTCTGCTCTCCATTTTAGGTATTGTTATGTTCAACAATCTGTGTTTCACCACAGCAGCTGAAACATTTTAGTATTGCTGCGTGTAAACTAAAACACTAAGTACAAAAAAAGACAAAGTAATTTCTAATTTCTTCAATTAAGATGTTCGATTGTCATTGTAACGTTCGGAAACGCGTAATAACCTGAAATTCATAGATGATAAGATTTTTGATGGTTAAGAAAATTATGTATTTTACGTAAACCATTGAATTTTAATTTTATAATTGTCTTTAAACGAAAATAAGTATTTATTGCAGCAGATAAAACTGATTTTAACCTTAAAATATTTAGTTTCAATAAAATTTATAATTAATTACATTTAATATTTCATCAAGGGTGTTGTTTCAGGAAGCGTTTATAGCCGCATTCTCAATTCAATATATTTCATGTAAATCTATGTTCATTGTACAACCACCCGAAAAAGAAAGGACGTAGAATAAAACTTTACCTGAAGACCTCATTATTATAATATGGTATATTATAATATGGTATTTGACCTTGTTCATGGTAAAACGTGAAATAAACACTGCTGCGAGATGAGTTCAGAGTAATATGTGTTATCGCTACTGAATTTAAAGTTATACGAGAGCAAAATTATTTGCGTCACTCATATTTCACCGCTCATGATTCAACTTTAGAATCTCTCGCTAAGCTCGTGATTCAATCACAAAATCCTTCGCATGCTAGAAACTCAAAATTAGCACGCGCAGCTAAATATAAATTTCTTCTTTCTGCTTTCATGTTGCACAAATAACTATTGTCACCTGCTTTTCATTAACGATCTCCACAAATACCGACACTTTCTCCTCACGTACTAATTAATTCACACAATTTAACCTCCCATAACACTAAGCGTCCTAACTCATTAACCAGAAGTTTTCATAACGTCGTTGGCATAATATCCCGCCGTTTCTAGTACCCTGTAGTGAATATAAAATGTTCAATCATGATCTTGGAGATCATTTACGGGCGTTACCGACGCCATCTTTGAAGCCCACTTTATTTTAGTATTTGAATTTTTAATAAGAGTAAAGTCAACACGGTTTTTTTATAGGCGAAAAATGTTCGTCAAATAATATGGCTAACGAGTTTCTGTGGTAGAGTGAACGTAATGGCGTGATGATGAAGTTGCTTTACATTTTTTCGATATAAAATATGGTAAGTTTGTTGCCGTTAGTTTTTGTTGTGAGGATCTAAGGATGGTTAAGGTGAAGATTGATGAAGTGTAGTGTCACCTCTTCTTACAAAAATGAGACGGTTATAAATCCTTACTAATATTATAAAAGCGAAAGTGAGTTTGTTTGTTACCTCTTCACGCTTTAGTGGCTAAACCGATTTTAAAGTGGGATATTAGGGAGAAACGGAAAACGTAGCGTTGCTATTACAAATCAATAACGCGCTAGGGTAAAAACTGCAGGTAGCAGATACTGTGTTATACCGAATTAAAAAAAAGCTAGTATTATATAACTCTGCTGTTTCATGATAATACTAAGAGAGGGTAATTAAGAGACTTCTAGTAAGCCTTAAGTTTTTGGTAATGGCTTTTTTTTTCAACTTAACAGTTTTTACCAACAAATCTTGTGATTGAGCGCCAAACGAACTTGATAAGACTAGCTAATCCTTACTAATATTAGATATAAAAAAGTGAGTTTGTTTATTTTTTTTACGTCTTCACGTCTAAATGGCTAAACCGATTTTGATGAATTTTGGTACAGAGATAGTTGGGACCCTGGAAGCGGACAAAGGCTAATTCTTTTTAAATATATTAGGGAGAAAGAGGGAATACAAGGGAATCAATATGCCGCAAGGGCAAAAACTGCAGGTAGCAGGTACGTGCAAATCAGGAAAGGGGAACTGTGTTACCCCGAATTTAACGCGAGCGAACCACGGGCAAAAGCTAGTCTAGCAATAAAGACAAAAACTAAAAAGTATTAACCGATTATATCATCACCAACAAAACTCTTTAATTGAAACTCCATAATTATGTTGACTTACCAATTTATTCGCTATTCATTCACGTTGCAATAGGGAGGAAAAAAGAGCTGAAGAAATATTGGATTTCTCAGGACGCGAGGTTTCAATCGTAGCGTAGTATTTAATTAAGAGCACCCCATGGGGTTTTCCCCGTTACGGGGTGTAACGTAGAGATTTTATTTTGCTTTGCTACCCCGTCTGGTAGCGTTATTAAGTAAATAGTGTTTTAACTGCTGTGGATATGTATGGGGTGTTGGAATAACTCCTAGAAGTAATCTTTGGAAGTTGGAACTAATCTTTCTCTTTCTCTTAAACAACGTTGCCCCACACTAGGAATTTCTCCTGTATCGTGGGTGCGTTTACGAACATTTAAACTCACATACACGAACAGCCAGATCCGAAACAACTATCTGCAGGTCAAACAAATATTTGTTCCGTGCGGGAATCGAACCCGTGTCACGCAGCGCAGCAGTCAATCGCTCAGCCACTGCGCCAATCGTGCCTTTGACATCGTCGTCATCTTAGAAATGCGAAAGTTTGTAAGGAGGTATGGATAGATGTTTGTTACTCTTTTACACAAAAACTGTTAAACGGATTTTGATGAAACTTGAAACCCAGATTATAACCTGAATTAACACAGGATACCTTTAGTTCCGGTATCCGGAACTGGACCGGTAAACTTGGTCATTGTAGATATAGAAAAATTGTTTTCGTATCAAAAAGTTGAAAGAAAATTAAACAAACTTACACCCGTTTTGTTCGCATGACAAATATCACATGCGCCTGGGCCTGTTGGTCTAGTGCAGGGGTGGCGAACCTTGATGAACCAACGTGCCATTTTTCCTAAATAAATGTTGAATGACGCCACAAACGTGCCATCAAATAATTTTGACTAAGTGATTGTATTAGGAAAATAATTACTATCAATTCGAAACTTTTTTTACTGACTAGTAGAGTCATCGCCAAACGGTTTCTAAGCGAATTAATTTTATTCATCTCTGAAAATAATGAATTTCTCCGGCGAGTTAAAAAAATGATAGTAAGATAAAAATATGATTAAAATTGTTTGCGTGCCCAATTCTTTGTGTCGCGTGCCGTCATTGGCACGCGTGCCATTGGTTCGCCATCTCTGGTCTAGTGGTTAGTGGCCCTGAATGCTGAGCCGGAGGTCGTGGGTTCGATTCCCACCCAGGACAAACTTTGTGTGACGAGCATGATTGTTTGTTCTGTGTCTGGGTGTGATTTATCTATAATATGTATGTATTTATAAATTATATAATTATGTATATCAGTTGTCTGGTTACCATAACACAAGCTCTGCTTAGCTTGGGATCAGATAGCCGTGTGTGAGTTGTCCCAAGATATTTATTTATTTATTATTTATTTATAACTGTTGGACAGTTAGACAGTAAGTTCTAGCGTTTGTGTCAAATAGCTTTAATTAAATGTAAAAAAATCGTCGTTGTATATTTGTTGTTTAGCTGGCGCCCGCGGCTTCGCCTGCGTGATAATCGAAACAAAAGTATCCTATGTGTTATTTCAGACTATAATCTAACTCTGTGCCAATTTTCATCAAGATCTGTTCAGCTGTTTTGAAGTGAAAGTGTAATAAACATCCATATATCCATCCTTACAAACATTCGCATTTATAATATTAAGTAGGATAAGACAATATGTTTTGAAACAAATAAATTCATATTAAAAAAAAAAGTCTATAGAAGTCATGTTCTTGAGCCCTGACCTACCGCATTCGGTCTTATAATGCCAAAAAGTAATTAACACTGATAGGTTCTTTATTTTATGTTTTTAATCACGGCATATTTATGACTAGCTGTTCCCCACGGTTTCACCCGCGCTGCTCAGCACCTGTTGGTCGTAGCGTGATGTTATATAGCCTTCCTCGAGAAGTGGACTATCCAACACTAAAAGAATTTTCCAATTCCAACCAGTAGTCCCTGAGATTAGCGCGTTCAAACAAACAAACAAAAAAACTCTTCAGCTTTATAATATTAGTATAGATTGTTAGTATGACCGTGACCTTTTAATAGAGAAAAAAGTTATTTTCAGAACAAACAGTCCACTTCCCTTTCGCTTTTTACTTCAATCTACGACGTATCGATTGAGTTGTCAGTGATTTGTAAGGAAACAATAAAAACTATTCGTTATCGTTGACTGACTTTCCCATAAAGACACAAATTCCATCAATTCCAGCTAGCACCAGGAATTGATGGAATGGTTAATTCATTTAATCAAGTTTCCTATCTTCGAACAAAACCCTGGAGCCTTCCGTAAAACACAAAAGCTCTACATTCAATAAAAAAAAAAAAACAGTAAAACTTTCAATCCAAACTACGTTTTAATTACAGTCCATTATGGTGCTTTTTCCCTATTCAAATTGAATCTGCACGTCTATTGCCTTGGGGATCTCTGAGATTAATCCAGATGCTGCATTGTGGTAGATATGAATTATTGTTGGCCTCTCTGCTTAGATGAGCAACCTGTTTCACTAACGCCCCTTTTGTTCTGATTGTGTGATTGTCGGGGGACTCGTGTATGAGTTTGTGAGAATGGAAGTGTGTCAGTTAAAATGATGAGTAGGTATAATTGGAAATATGAAAGGAGGTATCCCTCTCATATCCTTATCCTTACTCGTTACTAATATTATAAAAGTGAAAGTGAGTTTGTTTGTTTGTTACGTCTTGACGCCTAAATGGCTAAACCGATTTTGATGAATTTTGGTACAGGTAGTTGGGACCCAAGAAACGGACATAGGCTATTTTTTTATAAAAAAGATTGAGAAATGAGGGAGAAAGAAAAAGAAAGGAAAGAAAGGGGAAAACTTAGCTTTGCTGTTACAATAAATAAGGCGCTACAGCAAAAACTACCAGTAGCAGGTACCTGCAAATCAAGACAGGAGAACTGTGTTACCCCGAATTAAACGCGAGCGAAGCCGCGGGCAAAAGCTAGTAAGAGATAAAAGCTTGTGTGAACACATAATTTTATGACGAATGTGCTGTTAGTTTGAAACTGCAGGTGTTAATACCACAGGAGGCATAAATAGGATTCTAATTTACGTTAGTTGCAAGCTGCAGGCGAGTAAAGAAAACGAAGATTGAAATCCCCTCGAAGCAAGGAAGCAAAATGAGTGAAAAATCTTTAATAAGCTCGAAGCTTGGCAGAGTATTAGTGAGCGAACAAAATTGATTGACTATCATGTCCTGAGTACGGTCGATATTATATTAAATGTCCCCTTATTATGTCTCTTGTAGACTTTTGGATATTGAGAACATTCATAATTAAATATTTGACGAGATCATCATCTGCATAGTTTTTTTTGTTATTTATTCAAAATAGGCTGATAATCAGTGGTTTATTTTTTATTAACGTTTATGTTAATAAAAAAATAAAGCGACTGTGTCTTGGCTGTCTGTCTGGCTTGCAGTCTAACCGAATTCAGCCGACTACTAATATTCTTCCGAATTCAGCCGACTTATAATATCTGATCTCAACAATTTAACCTAGTTACTTCTGGGTAATAAGACCATTTGGTAAGACTTGTTGTCAAACTTTCGAGCAACTGACTACTTGTGACGACTGTCAAAAATCTACAAATGACAGCCGGCACCAACGGCATCAACTAAATCATCAAAGATCGACCCGAGTGGTTTTTATTTGGCTAGGAGCTCCTTCATTAAGTTGACTCTATTCTTAGCAAAATGCCTACCCTCATTATAATGATAAATAATAATAAAATCGTTTATTTTCTCTACACAAGTTACTTAATGCTAGCTTTACAGAAATCCATGGTCAATACGTCAACTTTGTGAGAGACTGGTACCTGAAGTAAGTTTAGTAAAAAACCTGTAATACGGGTCACCAGGGCCCTACCGCGGCTCAACGATTCGAATCTAGTATAGGGAGTGCAGGAAACAAAACAAAGGATACTTTTTAAACAACACAACAACGAAGAAAAAAGAAAAGTGATATGTATATGTGTATTAGTATAAAAATATACGTTGTCGTTAACAAATAGTTTTAGATATATATATATATATACATATATTATATATATATTTTATATAACTTTTGCACCCTATCACAATGTTGTCGTATTTTACCCAAAGGTTGACTGGTAGAGAATGCCTTATAAATAAAAGTGATTAGGTGTTTCGGCGATGACTTGATGTGTAACGACGGAACTAAGATATTGACGTATCTCTTCTTAATAGTCTCTTGCATAAAGTCTCAATGATTCTGGATTCCTCTACAATGTCGTCAAGCCTCACTATCCTACCAACAGTTTCAACTACTACACTACTTTATCCGTCATATAACAGATCGTCTATGTAATTCTATTCTAACAGTATTAGTTGTCCCTTTTGTATCCTCCGGGACCCAGGTGGCCATTGAATTGTTTCTGCACAAAACCATTTAGTTCCTCTTGAACTGGACACTCCCTTAAGGTTGTATATATTAACTAGTTCCTTATTCTTTATTTGTAGTAGGTTTTTCTTACATTTGTCTTAATTTTTTCCGTAACTTAGAAGTTGTTTAAGGTAAACAACATGAATTGTTTTTGTGTTATTCATGACGTCCATTTGGTTGTGAAAGTTTTATTCCTCTAAATGTTTTGTTTTAGTTAGCTAGTGAGTTGTTACGTTTATTCATGAACTAGCTTTTGCCCGCGGCTTCGCTCGCGTTAAATTCGGGGTAACACAGTTTCCCTTGCGCCTTATTGATTTGTAATAGCAACGCTAAGTTTTCCCTTTTCTTCCCTCTTTCTCCCTCACATCCCACTTTTTTAGAAAAATATTAGCCTATGTCCGTCTCCTGGTTCCCAACTATGTCTGTACCAAAATTCATCAAAATCGGTGCAGCCATTAAAGCGTGAAGAGGTAACAAACAAACAAACAAACAAACTCACTTTCGCTTTTATAATATTTAGATAATATATATATATATATATAGTAAGGAAGTAAGGATTAGTAAGGAAGTAAGGATAGATAAATTCAGGTCCTACCTTAGCTATTCGGCAACCGATACGTTTTCTGGTTACTTCGTAAAATAATGTCAACCTGACATGTTACTTATATAAAAAGGCTTGATTTGGGTCAGCTTCTTTCAACAGTCGAAATTATTAATAGCAAAAACCTTTTCAATCCTACATCCTAAAACTTTTAACAACATATTTCGCTCACAATACAAAAATGGTCCATCATCCCGACCGCTCTTTGCCTCAATTTCTTCTTTCAAGAGCTCTCAGGTACACATATCAGAATAAACTGCTTCTACTTCACGCCAGCCGAAATCACATCATTTCTGAGCACCGCCATCGTCCCAAACTTGAGATCCCATTCATCTTGCCCCACTTTAGCTTGAGAGGTGGAATGCTTTCTTTACGGTTTCGTGTGTGTATAAATTATGAGAAGCTCATTGAAAAGTTTTGTTAGGAAATTGCATGAGTTTATCAATGATGAGTTCGTTGAAGATGACTTTACTACTTCATCAATGTACCTGTGTTTTTATTAAACGTATCCCTTTATCGCTAGACTGAATTCAAGTTCCGCATACTTCGAATTGCCTATTAATCTATTGTAAAATAAGAACGACATTGTAGTTGGCACCTTAACAAACATATTCGACAACAGCACAATAAGACTAAATTATAATCCAATATTGATAAACGCTTCAGCTTCAGAGATACCAAAACGCCATTTATTCCATAAGCCATTCTGACTCCTGTTGGCGTTTGAATGCATTCCGCAATCTATTGTGCGATATGATTTAAACGACTCTTATAGAAACTTGTCAATGGATTTGAGGCCACATCCATTGTGGCTTCTATAATAATATGTTAAAGACTGCGTTCTGAATGGATTTTTTGAACGGTTTTAAAGCTATGGGATGAATTTTAAATTGAAATGGGTTTGGTGTATTTGTGGTGAAGGGTTTCTTCAAATGTGGTGCATGTAATTTTGTTTATTTTGATGTAGGAAACTCAACAGAAACTGCTGTATACAGTAGAAAGAAAAATAATGTCTCAATTTCAATCCTTACTTAATAATCTAAAAGCGAAAGTGAGTTTGTAACAAACAAATATGTTTGTTTGTTACGTCTTCACGCCTAAATGGCTAAACCGATTTTGATGAATTTTGGTACAAAGATAGTTGGGACCCTGGAGACGGACATAGGCTATTTTTATTTAAATAGACAGAGTTATGAGTGAGAAAGTGGGAAGAAAAGGGAAAACTTAGCATTGCTATTACAATAAATAAGGCGCTAGGGCAAAAACTACAGGTAGCAGGTACCTGTAAATTAGGACAGAGAAACTGTGTTCCCACGAATTTATTGCGAGCTCAGCCGCGGGCAAAAGCTAGTAGAATCATAAAGTACCAAAGAATTAAAGTAAATTTACTACAGTTATCTTTGAAGACGTAGTATATCATACACGGAAGAATAAAGTGTTAGTAGTAACTTAATTGTCTGACAATTATGCACGATAGCCGTGAAAAGAGTACACTTACAAATATGCTTAGAAGTACGCTACATACTTTCTAAATTCCTATGGATAAACGATTAGAATGTTCCTTTGTCTTAACCAATTATAACCGTTAATAAACTTAGATAGACAGCTAGAAAAATCATTTATTCCATACAACAAAAGTAACAAAATACAGGAATCAACACAATACATATCGAGGTGATCGAAATAGAACAAGGATTTAAAAAGATAGAAGTTAAATTGACACATATGACAACTAGACACATCATCTACATTTAAATCGGTAGCCCACTACTGGGCTGTGTCTCACGGTTGCATCAAACGGGAAACCAGCTCAGCATATGCCTGGTAAAATACCTGACGCTGGTATTCTTCTCAAACCCGCCAGCGACACATGGATGTCGACAAAACGCTATTATTATTAATTTATTTATTTTAGGAATGTATCCCATAGTAAGAGCTACAAATTATACTATACATTATACTTGCATAAATTACACATTACATTTTCTTTTTTGCATTAAAAAATGAAAATGTAGGTTCAAATATAAAAAAAATACAACGATTAAAAAAAGCAAAACACGAATAAGTGCGGAGCGTGTTATAAAGGCGGTAAATACCCACAACTAAACTGACAAGCATTTAAAATCGACAGAAAGAAATATTTCACATTTGATAGTTTTTTTTTAAGTTATTTATAACTTTATTAGTAAATTAAAAAAATAGTGTCAAAAAAACGTCCACAACGCTGTCATTTGGCAATGTCCCCAAGAGACTGGCCGCATTCCCACGTTAACGTTATTAAATCTAAACTTCACAAATCTATCGTCTAAATAGAAGTTTCTATAGCCGTAATTTAACTATCTTCCAGTACTATAAAACGGTTAGTAGCACCGATATTACTTGTTTAAGCTGCTGTAACACCTCGGGTGGTGATAATTTAATCAAGTCTTGGACACAGTGTCTCAATTAGCTCACTGTGACCAATGGTGAAGTTTTTACGTCGAAACTTGAACGGACGTTATTCGAGAAGTTTGATAATAGATAGGTTTATTGGATTCTGGTGTTGATTGCTTTTGTTGGTCTATAGTACGGCTAACGAGAAGCGATACCAAATGTAAACAAAACCCATGCTAAAACCCCATCTAAAACGGCCGCCCGAATGTTGGTGGACCCGTCTTAACGTTGTCATGTTTTTGCCGGGAGAGCGAGACATTACGACAAAGGCACAAGATGGAAAGAGCTAAATATTAGATTTTCAACGCCACAGTTGTTCTTTAGGTTAATGACCTTTCGTATCGCTTCTCGTTGGTCGTACTATAGTTGGTGGAAAGCTCGACTGTTGAGCATATCTTAGCATGGTGCTGGTGGGGTACACCTTTGGACAACGCCTCGGGAATTACCGGCGTGATGTTGATTATGGTGTCAGTATATATGAATTGGGTAATAAGATGAGTAAGCCTATTCATGATCGTGTTTGTGTAAGGTGAGCTATGGGTAGGTCACCGTCCGTCCTTCCAATGACGACAGGCCGTGTCGACAGCGCGTTAGTGGACAACGCGCGCCTCAAAGAGATGTTAAGAGGGCAAAAGAAGGAACATAGGTGGGTTTTAATCAGTGCAAGTCTGGCACTCCCCCCGCTCCGCCCAGAGCGGGGGAAGTTATTTGATGATTTCCCATCCACAAAAAAGGACGCCCTCTATTTATGTTTTGTGTTTGTTTAAAGACAAGACATTTACTGCAATGAAAACTTATCAAAATTAACTTAAGAATACTTTTGTGAATTTATCTTTGAACTTAGCCTGTCTGTTATATTCTCCACACAATAGTTTTTAAACCTGAATAATTTCTTCACAAAAGATTTCCACATCATTGACAGACACGTAGAGATTATCCGACGTCTCTCTCGGTTTTACGTAAACCAAGAAAAATCTAGATTCAGATTTTAATATTTCCAATGCTGCGAGTATCTTTGCGGGTTTCAAGCAGACCATTGTATAAATCCCTCGGCCGAACGGTTTTATCTTTGTCTCCAAAGTACATAGGAAGGTCTTGGTAACCCCTCATCCCCCTCTAGATCAGATAACCATCTGCTTTTATTGGATTTTAAACTTTAGGCTAGTTATTTTAAAATCAATTTTGTATTAACGGTTGGGGTAGTTTGTTTGTTCGTATTCTTCTCGACTTTTCTTCTGGAGTATTAGTTCGGTCTTTGATTTTGCTTTGTGTTTCTGAAGAATGCGACTAATATGGAAGCAGTTTTAATAATATCGGATGAATTAGTGATTATTAGTGAATGGTACCAGTGGTTTACTGTGTTACACAATGATTGCAATACTTACCTTTCGTATATCTATGATTTTTGGAAATTCCTTACTTTTTACTTTAAGAGATAAACGGAATACTAGGTATACCCTAATAAGATCACTTTTTTGTCCGTCTATCTATCTATTTGAAAACTACAAAACTTTGCTTTAAAATCTTAGATATATAAATACCCAGCATGTCCCACTGCCTTTTCACTGCGAAGAAGGCATGAGAGGAGCGTCTGCGAAGACGGGTTGGTGATTTCAGACAAATGTTAATTTAAAGAGTACGTCGCTATCGATGTCTGTGATTTTTTCAGATTAAAATCATCAATTAACTTCTCCCGCTCTGGGCGGAGCGGACGGGAGTGTCAGGCTTTTACTGGCTAAAACCCATCCATGTTCCTTCTTTTGCCCTTTGTGTTCCGGGGCCGCGGTACCTGTTTCGAATATCCCGCAACCCTGGCAGGCCTGTGATAACTAAGAGAAACTTTAGAAGGTCTCAAAAAGTTTTCTATGCTCTCAACCATACTTTGTCGTGAAGTCCAAAACTTCACGCTTTCGCGAGAATTAAACAAGTATGTAATACCTACCTTTGAAGAGCCAGTCGAATGGAAGGCAACAAGTATACTTGGTCAAAGGGTTCCACTTCATAATGGCTGACCCTTGAACTCAATACATTACTAGAGAACGGCGGGTAATCCTACATACTACTCGTAAGTACCACGACATAAGTTCAAAACTCTAATATAAACTGACCTGTCTTTGTACGGAATAGCCATCCAGAGCGAAGCCAGCTTACATTGGAAAATTTGTACACGTGTAAGGTACCATTTTCAGTATAAGCTGACCCCTTATTGCATTAAAAGTTAATGCTACGTGAGGTCAGCTTATACTGGATGGCTATATAGGATCGCACGCCGAAATTTTAAGCTTTAAATGGCCAGTTTAACTTAAGCTATCATTGTATTGATATTCCTTTTAATGTGAAGTCAGCTTATGTTGGAAAAAATACATTGAAATTATTTACAATATACATATTAACGTCGTTACTGGGTGTAGGGTTAATTGTGGATTTATAATCATTTCAATCGTTCATGGGCTAAATTATAATAGACCCTCCGGTCGATAATCAGGTTGAGCCGCGCTTGCCTAGGTTGGTCTGTAGATGGGTGCCACCCATTACATACCAAATTTCCTCCGTGCTTCGGAAAGTATGTTAAGCCATTGTGGTCCCCGCTGCTATATTTAGATCTTGAACAGTCGTGAAAGGTAGTCAGTGGCCCGTAAGTCTGACAACCCGTCTTACCAAGGAGTATTGTATAACCCAGAATTCGGTTATAAGTTGTGGAGGTCAGCAGTTATTGAATGCTGATGTATGCCAGCTGATGTATTCAGCTGTTTCAGCTGGACTGGAAACCGACCCCAACGTAGTTAGTAAAAGCCTAGGATTGGTTAAATAATTATTTATTTTAATTTTTATATAACATATATTTTTTGTAATTCATTATTTTTGATTAAATATAAGAAGAAATATGGAAGTCGACCCCAACGTAGTTAGGAAAAGCCTAGGATTGATTAAATCATTTTACCGTGCTGTCTCAACTAACTAAAATCTTAAGCCTGACCAGTGTAACCATTTTTGAAAAGCAATAATACATCGAGAATTTCAATAAAAAGTTTTCCGATCAAATATAAAATACAAATAAGGACAAAAGCTTTTCTTTATGCCTTCACAAAAAAAATCCTTGTATCCAATCTTCTATGTGACCAACCATCCATACGGGCAGTTAAGGCGCTGTACAAAGCAAACACTTCGTAAAACGTCTAGATTTTCGTCACAAAGTTAGCCCTATCTGTACATGCCACTAGCCAAAAAAAATTACCGTGTATAGTTCAATACATAAAGTAAAGACTTAAACAAAATAAAAAAAAAAACAATCGAAAAAGCTTTTTCGTCTCGAAATTCTCAATTTTTGTAGCGACAACCATCACATTTTTTATATCTATAACAAATGAAATTGTATAGACTAAAGAGATATCTAAAATTTTTCAAACACGGAGCGTATTTTTTTTATATTCAATAAAAACTGCAAAATTACCTACATTTTGGCGGACATGATATTCAAATAAAATCAAACACCGAAATATTTTCGACCTTATTTCTATTCTTTTAATGCATTACTGTCGTGTACTTGTGTCAGACCATGCCTAGCATAGATTATACAGTATAATACTGCTAATGCCTAGTATGCAGCTAGCCTGACTTCCGTAAATACCTAAAGATTAGCTTGTTGCCGCGCCTTAAAAGACTTCTGTATAGTAATCTTTGGTCCATAAATCTGGTGGTCAGACAAGCGGTGCGGGTCAATTTTCTCCAACATCTGAGCCCCGAACAGACAGACAACTTAGTCCGCCATTCTATATTATTGGTTTTAAATGTCAGTTATTGCTGCCTTTTATATTTTTCTCATGTTTTTATTAAACACTGCATTTGGAGAAAGAAACAAGAGCGAGTCAGCCTCGCGCTCCAAAGGTTCTGTACAATTTTGTGACATAAATGGCCATATCTTTTTAACAGCAAAAAAGGCCCAGAGACTAGAGTATATGGTTTTAATAAAATTAAAACCTTGTTTGAGAATTTAAGAATTTAATTTTTTGTTTTACTACAATCTAATTTATGAATTTATTTGAATATGGATGATTTTAATTTAATATTGTATTACGCATTGATGTAAATGTGATGATATGGACACCCATCAAAGGAAGTTACACAACTTACTTTAATAAAAATGATTTATTATTAACTAGCTGGCGCCCACGGCTTCGCCCGCGTGATGGTCGAAAAAAAGTATCCCATGTGTTATTCCAGGCTATAATCATTTGTGCCAAATTTCATCAAGATCCGTTCAGCCGTGTGGACGTGAAAGGATAAAAAACATCCATACATCCTCCCATCCATCCATCCTCACAAACATTCGCATTTATAATACTAAGTAGGATACTTCCACGCGTTTCTGAGATAAAGGGTCATGACAGACAGACGGACAACAAAATGATCCCAAAGTGAAAGTGATGTGGACAAGAAAGGGTTCCGTTTTTCCTTTTGAGGTACGAACCCTAAAAAGTATTTGTTTCGCGGCTAAGCCACTTTAAAGTTCTTTTGTACACTCTTCGAAATTGGTAGTTTGAAGAGTGAGCCTGTAGTTGGGAGCTCGTGAAAATGTATTAGTTGAAACGGAACTTTATTTTTTGTTGGGAATTCTTTTTGATGGTTTATATTGAAGTTTAGGAGTTTTTGGCTGAATTATAACAGCTGGTATTGTCAAAAATCAAAACCAAAATATTTTTATGCCTCATAGTCCTACATGGGCACTTATAAAACGTCAAGAAAAGGTGCACGGTTCGGGTTGGTCGTTTCCTATGGAAAAGAACCGGCATGAAAAGCCGTGCTTGCTCATGTTGGTCCGTTTTTACATGAATAAAGATTTCTATAATTTCGTTTACTCGTTTTACCAGATTTTTTATATTTTTAAATAATTTATAAAAAAAAGTAGAAATACATTAATCTACCAGCATCGGGAGCAGGCTCCAAGCCATCGGTGGGTGGTATTATTATTTTCTAAAAAATTGTCTTGTGGTGTTCAGAAATAATTATGTGGAGACTTTTTTTTTATAAAAACCTTGTCCCAAACTAGGAATTTCTCCTGTATCGTGGGTGTATTCTAGCCGCAGGTCATACAAATATTAGTTCCGTGCGGAAATCGAACCCGCGACAGGCAGCGTAGCAGTCGATCACTCAGCCACTGCACCAACCGTGTCGTAAAACTTTGTAAGACTTGAACACAGACTAATGTTCTGCTTCACCTACTGTAAGTGATGAAGGTGCTTGGATATCATTCTGTCGCCGCTTAGCCAACATTTAAAAATGTGATCTGCTGCCCTACCACGACGTGTTAAAGCAGAACTTATTCCGCTGAGGGAAAGGGACAGAGCTATACAGGGTGTCCAGCACAATCTCTTTCACTCAATGGAATAAGTTCTGCTTTAAGATGTCATAGTAGGCCTACTGTTGTGTTTGATATCACTTTTATTATAATATATTACTTTTTGTAAAAATGGTAAATTTCCACAAAATTATTTTTAAGTATTGAACATGTTTTTATAATAAAGGTCTCCTACCGTACGAGACAAATCCCGATGTTATATAAAAAAACAAACACATTTTACCCTTCCTGGCAGTTGGGTAAAAATCCTATAACTTAATGATACATTAGGTTAAAACGAGAGAAAAAAACCGATAAAAGAGGCTCTCAACTACTTTGTAAAGCAATAATACACAGTACTTTCATATAGCTATCTCATTTCTTCGAGTCGATGGCAAGCCGTTTCTTTAAGTGGACGATTACAACTGCGCAGTACAGGCTTATTGCTACAATGTTTTGTTTCTCACACTGTCTGTTTTTTTTTCTTCATCAAAAACTTCCCCCGCTCTGGGGCGGGGGGAGTGTCAGACTTGTACAGACTAAAACCCACCAATGTTCCTTCTATTGCTCTTTACGTTCCGGGGCTGCGGTATCTCTTTCAAACACCCGCAACCCAGGCAGACGGTGGCCCTGGCAGGCCCCTCTGCTTTGCTGTCTTCTCTTTGAGGCGCGCGTGGAACACTAAAAACAACTCTATGCATATGGAATAGGAGGTCAAGGCCATGGGGGTTTTCGTTACCCTCAGGGGCTTTCTGATTCAGTGTAGGTATTCACACATTTTAATTTTTTTTTATAACAATTTATCCTGAGCATTTTCCCATCTATTTTGGGGTCGGTTTCCAGTCTAACCGCATTTAGCTGCGTTGGGTAATGAAATATCCGTGTTAAGACTGGTGGTGAGACTTGAGCCGGGACCAACAGTATAACGTGCCTTCCGAGGCACGGAGGAAACTTGACGAAAAAAAAAATGTTTTTTTTTTAGATTATCTTGACGATCACAATCTTGTCCAAAAAACAGAGCCTTTTAACTCTTGACTTAAATCCTTGATCTTGATCCAGGTTATATACTAACTTTAGGTCACAGTGTAGTTCCACTCCTTGGTTGATCGCATAATAAAAGAAAACATTATTTTAAACAAAAAAACGTTGTGCAACGTTTTTTTTAAACACTACGAATTTCTCCTGTATCGTGGGTGCGTTTACGAACATTTAAACCCACATACACAAACAGCCAGACCCGGCGCAACTATCTGTAGGCCATACAAATATTTGTTCCGTCCTGGGATCAAACACGCGACACGCAGCGCAGCAGTCGATTGCTCAGCCACTGCGCCAAACGTATCGTCAAATCTAAGCGATATCTTCGTCCAAAACCCTGAAACACAGAATAAATAGTTACACAAATGAAATGCCACCCTACTTTGATCCCTCATAAACACTCACCTACATACCTACTAACATCACAGTAACTTTCAGTATATTACTGCTTTTCTAATAAAGCTTGCAGCATTTTATAGTCGCCGTGAATTCTCGTGTCTTGGCTAAGTGCAGTGGGTGATTGGAGCCGGTAAATTTATCGGCTCCTACTTACACCCGATACAGAAGTAAGGAGAGCGATAAATCTGGGTGACGTATTATAGTGGTGACAACGTACCGAGGGAAAAATTGGAAAGTATACCGGATTCTGGATTAATCTGGAAATGTATTGGAACGGAGATTTTTAGTTTTGCCGCCTCGTGTTTTATCGTAGGTCTACTTTTATAAAGTCTAGGTCTATTCTACGTCTACACCTGTCTGCATACAATGTGTCCGGTTGCGGACTAGCGATATTCTATGTAGGTACCTACTTACATAACAAACATTCTAGTACTACTCAAATTTATTGATTTTCAAAAAGAAACTATTATTTTTTCACAAAAGAGTTTACTAAACTTTCGTTGATATGCTTATTTTTTTGGACTTTAATTTTGTTTTCTAAATTAACGAAAAATGTAAAATCATCATTTCTTCATTTAAAAGATAGACAATATTGTTGCTCTCTAAATAAATCTAAAAGTTTGAGAGATATGATTATATTTTGTACACGCATAGAGAGTATCTCAAAATGGCTGCCAAAAAGTGGGGAAGTGAATTATACCCAAGTGTGTATCGTAATAGTATATTAAAACACTCGTTACATAAGTATCTAGAATATCGTTAGTCCATGACCAGACACATTGTTTAAGTAATGTGTGGGTTTTTGTATCACATCTGGTTTTAAAGGTTCCGTACTTCAAAAGTAAAAACCGGAACCCTTATAGGATCACTTTGTTGTGCGTCTGTCTGTTTGTCTGTCTGTATATCAAGACTCTTTATCTTGGGAATGCGTAGAGGTATCAAGTTGAAAATCTTACTAATATTATAAATGCGAATGTTTGTGAGGATGGATGGATGGATCACGTCAAAACGGTTGAACGGATCTTGATGAAATTTGGCTGAGAGGTAGATTATAGTCTGGAATAACACATAGGATACTTTTTTTTCGATATCGCGCGGGCAAAGCCGCGGGCGCCAGCTAGTAAATCAATATACTCAAGTCTGTGGTCCCTTGCAGCTGTGAAAACAACCGTCTAAGTTCATGCAGTCAAAAGATATGGCCGTTTATGTCGCAAAATTGTACTGAACTCTCGGTGCGCGAGTCCAACTCACACTTGCCGGTTTTTATAGGTTACTAGCTGTGCCCAGCGGTTTAACCCGCTGCTCAGTTAGGGGCATGAAAAATAGATGTTAGCCGATTCTCAGACCTACCCGATATGCACACAAAATTTCGTTCAAATCGGTCCAGCGGTTTTGGAAGAGTATGGGAACGAAAATTGTGACACGAGAATTTTATATATAGGTTATATTACTGCCTAAACCCATACTTTACTCAGGCCTTTCACTTAACTACGCAGATAAAGTAAGGTACATAGTTTTCTACGCGTGAGAATAAGGTGACAATACCTACCTACCAGTGTTTTGTTCACATACAAATGCGCCAGGGTCTTAAGTATAATTTATCTACATTTTTCGTTGAATAAAAATCACGGCAAATCAATCAGTCTACAAAAATAAAATATGATTCTGATCCTACTTAAATATTATATTATAAATGCGAATGTATGTGATAGTTGTTCCGGGTCTAGCTGTTTGTGTATGTGAGTTTAAATGTTTGTGAATAAAACACGATAGGAGAAATTCCTAGTGTGGGGCAAAGTTTAAAAAAAAACAAAGGGTGATTTTATATAGGCTCATCTTGTCGACAAATCGCCTATCATATCAATAATCGTCTAAGAAACAACAAATTAAAACCAATATTCGGTGCTGTCTTTTTATTCCAAAACTATTAACTGAAGAAAACTCTAGTGCGGATAAACAGGCTATTCCATTATGAGAATGGTCGGCAGTGGACACAGATGCGGGCCGTAGACTGTTCCGAGAAAATACTCCAATGAGCTACTAGTCTCGATCGCCCGCGGCTTGCTCAGTGCTTCGTTCTTTTGTCCGTTCAATATCAAATATTCTTTCCTTTTTCTTTTCTCGATTTTTAACACTATCAAAGAACTTTATTCTAATTGGAAAACTAGCTTTTAAACGCGGTTTCGCTCGTGTTTTATGATTCAGAAATGATACCGAACGTCCTATAATTATTTTAAGAGTTTGTAAAAATTTTCGAAATCGTATCAGTAGCGCAAAAGTTTACCCCCTACGTCTTAAGTTACTGGAGTAAACCTACTTTAAATGGTAACTTTTATTACGGTAGATATTTTTGGATTCATTTCTTAGTTTTAGCACTTGATTTTGCCCAGTTGATGGCAAAAGCCTCGCCTCCTTTTACATATATAACTGTCGAAATATACCTCTGCCTAACCCACCAGAGATTACGTTATGTTATTTATTTTCAGTTCAGACTTCATCTTTCCAAGCATTCAAGTCAATAGCCAGAGCTCGTCCTTTTTTTGCGGATTTCCCATCATCAAATAACTTCCCCCTTTCCAGGCAGTGCGGGGGGGAATGTGAGACTTTTAACAACAAACCACCCATGTTCCTTCTTTTGCCCTTTATGTTCCGGGGCTGCGGTATCTCGTTCGAACAACCCGCAACCCCGGTTGGAGCACGACCTTCAATGTTCGCCCGTCGTAAACCTTCATCTAATTTCGCACTGCAGAATTTCAGCCACTAATAAGTCTTCATGTTGTTCCAAGGCGGGGTGAATTTGCGTTAAATTATAAAGCTTATTAACCATTGTTCCCTAGTGTGTCGTAACCTGCCGCAATGAAATGCTCCACTGTAGGTATGTACGTTACTTCATCCAAGTTTCTTGACTTCACGTGAATTATGTATTTAGGTACCTAAGTATGGCGTGAGATTTTGATTAATTAAATTCTGAATGCGACATTTTTCTTTGTCTGCTCGTCTAGACGGGAGTTAGGAGACTCATTTCATTTTATTTGTATTAAATTCTCAGAGAGTCGCAAATTTGTTTGTCTAAAGAAAGGTGTAGCACCGGGCTGGTAGAACCTCTAAACTTTTTTTGCCTATTTAATTATGTTACGTAGGTACTTGTCCGGATTTGAACCTCAGGGCCATCACGACATATATATTTTTTTACATAAAATTATCATTTGATTTATGTACACACTGAATACAATAAAGAAGGCAGGATTAGAATATGGGTACAAAGGTAATGCTTATTATATTTATTTACATTTTTCATTTTATGAATACAAAAGAACACCGAACAATTATTATTATTATATCTGCCAATGGCTTAATTGCCAAGAGCCTCGACCAGACGAGCCAGTACCTAAGGAGGCTCTCTTTAAGCAGCTGAATAAAGTGTTTTATACAGAAAGCGGTACTCCTAGACACGGCTCGTTTTGTTAGGGAGGTTCCATTCTCTGGAGCCCTGACTGCCCCTGACCGATGGTAGCTTGGACGCTGTTCCAGATACCGGTGGGGTACTATTTTTTTGTAATTTAAACGTTATATTTTTAAATATATAATAATACGTATACTCATGTATAAATGAAATAATATCAATATAAAATAAACATACGTACGCAAATATATGAGCTGTGGTATCGAGAAGCTTCTAGATAAGACGCATTAAAAACTCATTTCTTAAGACTTTTTTAAGAATGGAGTGATCATTCTTAAAAAAGACGTTTGGAATGTCAAAATCCAATATTTCTCAACCCAGTTATACATGAGTATATTATATATTTTTTTAATAAATGCTTAAATTGCTTAATGGAAAAATTTAATAACGAGACAGAAAAACAAGGATCTAAAGATGAGGGTGAGAACCGAAGAGATGACCAGCCAACATCGTCAAGGGTAGAAAATCATCCCGAACAAAATTCGCACAACATGAATGATTTCAATGCATTGGATTTTAATTCTGCTGATGAAGTTAGGTGAGAAATTAGAGCATAACTGTGTATATGATGTATGAAATATATTGTAACAATTTTTTTTACTGACAAATGGCTGCTGCACTGTCTTCTACGGATTAGAATGTTGGGCCACAAAAAAAATAATGAAAGGCATTTGCACGTGGCTGAGATGAATATGCTAATGATTTGTGGTGCTAGGCGAATGGATAAAGTAAGAAACTATTACATAAGAGGAAGTCTGAAAGTAGCGTCGGTGACTGAAAAGTTGTGTGGTAATCGGTTGGCTTGATATGGGCCTGTGACGCGCAAGAATGAGGAAAATGTCTTGACAAAAGTTTTAAGTATGAATGTGGATTGTACAAAAGGGAGGCTAAAGAAACGATGGATGGACTATGTGTAGGATTATATGGAAAGAAAGGAGATGTCCGATGAAATGATGAATAATAAAGGAGCATGGAAGAAGAAAACATGCTGTGCTGACCCCAATTAGCTTGAGATAAGGGCAGCAATATGATGATATACATTTAGTCATTAAAATTTCAGGCAAGCAATGAAGGCTGTTCTATCAGGTCAAAAGCCACTACAAACATTTACGGAAGAAGCCGATAGGGTTAGACTACGCGAACCGCATAAACTAGAACCAGCCGGACATCACCAACTTTCAAGCAACTCGCGTACCTACGATTTTCGTAAAACTGCTCAAAGGCAAGTCTCTCAAAACTTGAACATCAAAATGATGACTACAGCCCAAACGTATACGGGTGATAGTTGTAAATCTTCGACGCTAAATAGACGGGGAAGATCAATGAAAGCAGGGCCTTCAAGGTCAGTTAGAAGACCACGAAAATCGATACTGTACATCGGGAAATTATCGAATGTTGTCCAGTTTAAGCGACGCCGATGGACCTCCGAGGCCGGGTCTGATGCAGACTCGATAATATATTACTAAACATTTTTGACAGATTTTTCGTTCAGTCTAGTATTTATTTCTACTGTATTGAACGTGAATGTAAAATAAAATTATCCTTTTGGATTGAAGCGTTAACTAGTGCTGATTATCTTGCGTCATCCCACCGCTGGACAATGTCTCCTCATGAGGACCAGCTTAGCCAGGATTAGAAGTCCAGTTCGGCCCGCCATCTTCTACGATTTGATTTAAATGTTTTGTTAATAAATTGTTGGATCAAAGATTTGTATTTATCAGCTTGACTGGAGATCGTTTATGTTCGTGTATCAGTGAGCGCTGCTATCGTCTTTCAGCAATCTCTTAGCGGATCGTATCATATCGGAAATTGAATTTCCGATTGGCCCTCGACTGCACAGCAGACAGTCTGTAATGGATGGTCCCGCGGTCCCTGTTTCGCGGAGTTCATGGGAATGATAGATAGAAATACTTGGAGGCGTATTTCAAACGACCCGATGTGGAAATTGAGGAATATTGATGTAGTCCCTTCTTCGTTTCTGTTTATTTTGCTTTTTTTGCGAATAAATGGTGTTTATTTAAGCGAGTTCAAAGCGGTTGTTGGTCTGGTTTGGTTTGGTACTGTTTATTGAATAAAGACGATGTCAAAACTGTTGAAAGGCCGTCAATTTCCACATCACTTGGTTCTTTAACGTTATCAAAGAATTATTTTGTTCACACAAAACTGCACGCTATTTTAAAATGTAATAAACGCTAAAGTGGCAAAACCAGATATAGTTGCGTTCAATTCACAACACGTTACAGCACGGGACGCGTTGTTTGTACATGTTTTGACAGGTAATGTAATATGTAGTGAGAGAAATTGGGTTTGAGCCTCGCAGTATTGACGCGGACGACGATATTGATGTTGACATGTTCCAAATAAAACGTGCTGCGTCCTCCAGATAAGCCATTATTTGAACATGTTTCACTGGAGCGTGGTTTAGAGGAGATATACCAGGATACTAGGGTTTCTGAAAACTGATAGCTTTTCTACAAAGCGGTTTTTCTATAGAAAACGTTTACAAGGTTTTGCGAATACTTAGTGACCCTTTACTATATTATTAGACTGATAAAATTTCCAACAGACTGACTGAGAGATTGGACTGCCTTGTTGGTATAGTGATATATATCTATCGCTTTTAGAATGCTGAGAATGGAGACCTGGGTTCGATTCTTAGGTCGGGCAGTGTTATTGGGTTTTTCCATCAGGAGTTTCTTAGTATCAACCACGGAGTCGAAGTTTGCGCCCGGTTCTAGGTTCGCCCCTTATTACTTAGGAACTTATAATAATTGGCTAAATGCGGGTGTACTATGAGGTACCTACACCTCTGATTAACCCCTCGGGGATTACAAGCGTGATGGTGTGTGTGTGTATGTGTTGGAATTTTAAATCACAGTATTTTTTTTAAGCTTTGCTCCACACTAAGAATTACGAAATTTACGAAGATTTAAACTCACATACACAAACAGCAAGACCCGGAACAACTATCTGTAGGCTATTCAAACATCTATTCTGTGTGGATCGAACCCGCGACACGCAGCGCAGTAGTCGATCGTACAGCCACTCCGCCAACTGTGTCAATTTTGTTTTAGTGAAGTTACAATCACGCGACATTAAGTCTAACAAACCCTGAAATTGAGAAAGTATAAGCAGATACATAACAAGATTGCTGTGTTCCCATACAATATGAAATTTGATAAATGACCTTTGTATTACATATTGTGTACAGCAAAGTATCCTTACTATAATATTATAAAAGCGAATGTGAGTTTGTTTGTTTATTTGCTTGTTTGTTTGTTACTCTCAGTCTATGTCCGTCTCCAGGGTTCCACCTATCTCTGTACCAAAATTCATCAAAATCGGTTTAGCCATGTAGGCGTGAAGACGTAACAAACAAACTCACTTTCGCTTTTATAATATTAGTAACGATTAAGTAAGGATTATGATTGTGCTTAGGCGGCCGACTTTAGACCCACTATTTTCAGGTTTTCAGTTATTACAAATATACCATGTACAGACTTTAACTTCAAATCTATGCAAAATATAGCGTTATCATTCCAAATAAATGTTACGTCGGGTACTTTCGACCCTTTGTACTCTTCCTAAGAACCCTACACAATCCTAACCCCAAATACTTCCGTTGACAAGCAGAACTTAACACAGCTTACTTAAATACACCTTCGTGCATACATTACAAGAGCTAAGTAAGTAACTTATCGGCCATCTTTCTGTCCCTTGAGACATTTAACAAGGAAAACTACATGCACCTGAAGAACTTGGTCAATGCTGTGGACCCTTAAAGAACCCACCACAATGCAAAGTCAACCTTAAGCCATTGTAGTTTTAGGTCATGTTTTGGTTTGACAGGATTGTTTTTTGACAACTGAACTGAATATTCTTCCCCAGAATTAAGTCCCTGTAGTGAAATGTCTCTAATAATGAACTATGACCCCTGGTCTTAATCTACGGACCCTGAACAAGTTTAAATTGCATCGTCCGACCTAATTGGCACACGTCACGAAATGGACAACGCGTGTTAATTGCTGCTGTTATTTATATCATCACGCTTTTGTCCCTTAAGAGGGGTGGTAGCGTGCTTTGATTAAGATAATTTGAATTTAGTAGAATTTGTTGTTTTCTTCTTTTAGAGACGTAGCATGAAGGCGCGGTGTGAATGTAACGAAAATGCGTTCATTTTCATATTTTTTTTTGTTGTAAATAAGTAATTTCTTTTATAGTTAAAAAATGTATAATTTTAACATTAGGGAGTCGCTAGCCTTGTATTCAGTTACATCTCATCATCATCATGTTGTTCTAATAATTCTTCCAAGGCAATGTGGGCTGTCATAAATAAAGAGAGAGGCAAGGGCAACTCTCCAAATTTAGATTTTACGGATATTGTAAGAAATTCGGACGGAACACCGTTTCTTACAAAAGAATCGGTTGTTGACGCGATGAACCAACGTTTCCTGAGTGCGGCCGCCACGTGCGGTGCGCCGTGCGCTGACGTGCAGCGCGCGCAGTACGAACTGTGCGCGGCGCGGCCACCGGCTGACCGCTCGCTTCGACTTACCGCTTTTAGTGCGTATGAAATCTATCAGATCATCACATCACGTATCCCACCTAAACCGTCGAAAGATGCATATGGCATATCGATGAAGCTTATCAAATTGGTAGCAGCGCCACTAGCCTCCGTCCTTTCCGAGTTTTTTAACGCCTGCATAAGGGAGGGTTCCTTTCCCACGCCATTAAAGTTCAGCAAAGTGTCACCTATTTACAAAGGGAAGGGTAAAAAAGACTGTATGGACAACTACAGACCAGTCTCTATTATACCCACCATCGCCAAAATTCTTGAGAACGGTTTGTGCTCCCGGCTGATTAAATTTCTTTCAGAGACAAACGCTCTTTCTGACCGCCAGTATGCGTACCGCGAAGGCCGCTCAACCACCTCTTTGGCTCGCGAACTCGTACATCGAGTCATGTGTGCACGTGAGCAAAAGATGCAAGTGGCTGTAATATGCTGCGACCTGTCCAAAGCGTTTGATGTCGCCGACCGCGCCGTATTAGCTAAAAAACTACAGCATTACGGAGTGGTGGAATCGTCGTATGCCTTGCTGACTGATTTACTTCGCGACAGGACTCAGGTGGTGGTGGGAAGCCAAGGGAAGGTAATGTCCGCGCCTCTGAAGTCGGAGATAGGAGTGGCTCAGGGTTCATCGGTGTCCAACATACTGTTCTCGCTACTGCTGAATGACTTGCCAGACGCTGTGACTGACGCAGTAGTATTAATGTACGCTGATGATGTGGCAGCGCTGGTGACATCAGAGTCAGTGGATCAGCTGGAACAGAAGTTGAATTACGCTGCGAACCAATTGGCACAATGGTTTCAGATAAATGGTCTCGCTCTGAACCTGAAAAAGACTCACTTCATGCGCTTTGTGCTGTCAGGACGGTCATCGCGACCACTGGCGGTATCTGCGGGTGGAGTGGCTTTAGTTCAGGTGAAGACATTAACCTTTCTGGGGTTCGAAATTGATGAATGCCTCAAGTGGGATCGGCAAATCGATAAAATGTGTGGTAAGTTGGGTAGTGCGTGTTATGCCCTTAACAGAATATCGCGCGTTTTACCAGAACGCGAAGTGCGGTCTTGTTATTTCGCGACGGTGCACTCGCAACTCCAATACGGCGCTGAGCTATGGGGACGTGCTGCCGACTGGCTACGCGCCTTCCGAATGCAGAAGCGAGCCGTGCGGGCCATCGTCGGGATACCGCAGGACAAGTCCGCTAGACCGCACTTTATTAGACTAGGCATCCTCACGCTACCTGCTATAATTATTTATCAGGTCGCTCTGTATACAAGGCTGAACCTGGATCTGTACCCTAAGGTGGGCAGCCGACATTCATACTGCACTAGAAGCAAGGGTCAGTTATCGTCGGTCTCGTGTAAACTTATAAAATCATCCAAGACGACTCATGTTATGGGTCCGACAGTTTATAACCAGCTGCCGACGACCATTTCTAGTGCCACGACCATTGGAACCTTCAAAGCTCGTTTAAAAAAATGGCTTGTCGAGCAAGCGTTTTACTGCTTTGATGATTTTTTTAATAGTTGAACTTTGACTTATAAATTAATGTGTTAGATTTTTGTGTTTTTGATTATTTATTTTTTTTATTTGCAATATTTCTACCTGTTTGACATTTGGATTTTTTTTTTATTGATTTTGATTTTTTTATTGATTTGGCATCTTTTATTGCTTTGACATTTTTATTGATTTGACATATTTTATTGCTTTGACATCTTTTATTGTTTTGACATTTTTTTTTTATTGATTTGAAATTTTTATTGCTTGTAACTTTAATGTAATGAATATTATGAATCTGTGACTTGTAAGAATCCCTTATCAATAAAATACTATGACTACTATGACTATGACCATCCGATTAGACTGTAAGCCTATTCCAATATGGTAGCAAGCCCAGCATAGCACTTCTTTGTTAAACAAGATTTTTTTCCAGATTATCGGCTTACATGCTAATGTTACGTGCAGGCACGTTCCCACATAACATGTTATCTAAAATCATGAAAAAAAACTGACTTACTGATCTCGAACAATTTATAAACCTACTAGTTTCCGCCCGTGACTTCGTCTCCGTGGCATAGTTACTTTGGGCTTTTTTTTTTTTTTTTTTTTTTCGGGTGGGAAGTCATCCAATGACTTCCCCCGCTCTGGGCGGAGCGGGAGGGCATGTCAGACTTGTACTGACTAAAACCCACCCATGTTTCTTCTTTTGCCCTTTACGTTCCGAGGCCGCGGTATCTCTTTCGAACAACCCGCAACCCCGGCAGGCAGAGGCTCTTGCAAGCCCCTCTGGTTACTTTGGGCTACCGCTAACTTTAACCCGCGTGATGATCGAAAAAAAATATCTTTCTCTCCCCTTTTCTTCCCTCTTTCTTCCCCTTTTATCAATTAAAAAAATAGCCTACGTCTGTCTTCAGGGTCCCAACTATCTCTGTACCAAAATTCATCAAAATCGGTTCGGCCATTTAGACGTGAAGACGTAACAAACAAACAAACTCACTTTCGATTTTATAATATTAGTAAGAATAAACTCTCAGTTTAAAGAAATATAAATAGAAAAAAACAAACATCGCCAGGATAATTTATGCAACGAACTAACAAAAGACTGTATTCAAAAATGTTCAAAACTCTCTATTTACCGTCTATAGAGCTAGTATTAATAATGAATTAATTAATGCATCGCTTCGCAAGTTCCGAGACGGGGCTGCGAACTTGGCTCCGTCGGGACTCTGTGCTGCGTTGTGTGTTCAGGGGCTCCGGTACATGTATACTGTGTACTTGTGTAGTGATGCTGTGTTGTGTGTTGTGTTTGTAGTTCTCGATGCATGCGTTATTACGGGAGAGCGTGTGTGGTTGAAAGAGTAGCATTTTGAAATATATTATATTATGGGAGTATTTCGCACTATATTTTCGTGTTGCAAAGTTTTGAGACTTAAAAACCAACTTCCAAAAAAAATAGTGGAAAATAACTTTACTTCCGAAAGTCGGTGACTTTTGTTGGTCACCGACTTCTGGAAATTGGAAACCGGTTTTTTTTTTTAAATATTTCATTTCAGATTTTTTAGATATGGTATAATGATATATCACATAATTTTTACCGAGTATTCATTTTCCATTGTTACTAAAAGATTAGCAGATCATTCATTTAGACATAGCGAAAAAAATATGTAATATAGACGATAACTCATAAACTACCTAAGCAATATAAATAAAATTAATATGGAATCACCTGAGAAGTATCCTATCAAACAAAAACGAAGATTTTGAAAATCGATCCAGGCTTCTTTGAGTAATCGGTAAATACATAATAAAAACTGACGAATTGAGAACAAAAAAACAAAATTATGATCTTGTAACCTTTAGTAAACCAAGCTGTAGTCATAGTTATTACTGTTAATTTTCTCCGTTTTTGTTTGGTATTTTTATAAATGTACTAGCTTTCGCCCGCGGCTTCGCTCGCGTTAAATTCGGTTTAACACACCAAGTAGAGCTGCAGTTTTTGCTCTTGCGCCTGATTGATTTGTAATAGCAACGCTAAGTTTTCCCTTATCTTCCCACGTTCTCCCTCATATCCCAATTTTTTTATATAAATATTAGCCTATGTCCGTCTCCTGGTTCCCAACTATCTCTGTACCAAAATTCAAAATCGGTTTAGCCATTAAAGCGTGAAGAGGTAACAAACAAACTCACTTTCGGTTTTATAATATTAGTAAGGATTTATTAGTCACTAGCTTCCACCCGCGGCTTCGTCCGCGTGGCATAGTTACTTTGGGCTAACGCTAACACTAACCCGCATGAAGATCGAAGAAAAGGTTCTAATTCTCTCCCCTTTTCTTCCCTCTTTTTCCACCTGTTGTCTTTTAAGTTACTTCTTTAAAAAAAATAGCTTTAGAACTATCTCTGAACCAAAATTCATTAATATCGGTTTGGCCAATAAGGCGTGAAGGCGTAACAAACAAACAAACGAACTCACTTTCGCTTTTATAATATTAGTAAAGATTTAATTGGTATAATGTGCATTAGCATCTGTATAAGTATTTACATTTTCGAAAACAAATAGTTGTATATACCTATATTTTTTATTTTTGTATCCTATCACAATGTTGTCGTATTTAACCCAAAGGTTGGTAAGTAATGCTTATGGCATTAAGTCCGCCTATGTACCATTACTGTACATGAGGCTTAAACATATACACCGTCTGAAACAGTGCCAAAGCAAGACGCAATAGTCTGGAGCGAATTTGCGAACTCAAACACTACACTACGCAATTACTCAGTATGTGTACGCAGCTATTGTCTTAGCAAATTAATTCAACACAAAATCAACTACCAACTCCCTTATGAGCCATGCAGGTGCTAAATTCCATTTGCTTGAAGTTTTGGTTAAATGGCTGAGCGATTTTCGCACAAAACACATTTGAATTACAGTCTAAAATGATTTTAGGTCTGGCAAAGTTGGACAAACATGAATGTTTGTTACTCTTTCACGCAAAACAACTGAACGGGTTTGGACGAAATTGGCACACAAATCCTACTAAAATTATAAATGCAAAAGATTGTGAATATGGATGTGTGTTTGATCCTCTTTGACGAAAAAACTACTGAACGGATCCTGATGAAATTTGGCACGGAGGTAGATAATAGTCTGGAATAACTCATACGATTTACTATCATCATGCGGGAGAAGCCGCGGGGCGCAGCTAGTAGTTCATAATCTGGACACATAGGCTATTTTTTATTCCGGTCTATGCCTGCCTTGGCGCACATCTAGTTACAACATTAGCTTTTAAAGAGCTGGTATGACTGAAAAAGTATTCACTCATTACGACGCAGAAGAAGGAGTGCACATACATGGACATTTCCACCAACTATACTCCCAAGTAATAGGGCTCAATTAATTGCACAAAACAAACTATCAACTTCGTAAAGAAAAGAACAGAGTATCACTTTGCCCTATCCGCGAATCCAAGACCACACTACCTTCACTTGCACCAGCCTATCAAGTCCGTCTGCTATTATAAATCATCCCAAGAAAAACCCAGTTCACAAACCCCTACTGTCCTATTTTCCTGTTCCAGAAAAAAAGATACAACCATTCTCTCTTTCCCTTCAAACTATATATTAAACGATCCGTCTGCACCAGGATTTACGTCTGATTGTCTTCCTTATTACGAAAAAAATACATCCCTCGCCTTACGTCAGGTAATCAGTTACCATGGGGTACCATAAAAAATATTCCATCATGCCAAATAAGGCGTATTTACTCAATATAGCCATAGTAGACTTTTTCACGGTATGAAAAATTGTTTACGGTGACGGCGACACGCTCGCGACTTAGGGTTCCGTTGTAAAAAACCCTAATTTCCGTGCACCCTTTCATTTATAACCCGGCAATCTGGAGGCCCCGTAGCTTATTTATAGGGGTCTCGGCCATTTGATGGGTCGGAGTCAGAATGTGTAATGATAAAGGTTGTAAAAAATTGGGTAGACTTGCGATTTTGCTGCGCGTTTTTTTATTTATCTTTTGTATCTGTAAGTTAAAAGTGAACCTGCCTGCAGGCTAGGCTGTTGGGTTCATTTGAAAGAGATACCGCAGCCCCAGAACACAAAAAGCAAAAGAAGGAACATGGATACAAGTCTGAAATTTCCTCCCGCTCCGCCCAGAACTGAAGAAGTCATTAGGTGATTAATTTCCCATCCAAAAAAAAGTTAAAAGTGCAAGTATGAGCTGTTTGATTGACTTCTTTTGTTCTCAATATGTTATTTGCTACTTTTTACGATTATCTAATTCAGAAAGAGAAGAGCTAGAAGCAGAAAATCACTACATAGTGTTAAACAAAGTCGCTTAGATCTTTACACGCTACGCAACGTATGTTTCATAGATAGAGTGATTCAAGAGGAAGATTTATATGTATAATATAAGTATAATATATATACTTAGCGAAGCCGGGGCTGGTCGCTTGTAGCTACTAAAACAGATCACTGCAATAAAAAAACTTGGATAGCATACACCTCCGTAACATTGTCGTTCATGAATTAAATCAGTGTCCACAAACCTCAACGTTCTAGTTCAATATTTTGTAAATGTAGCATTCGAATAAGAAGCCTAGTAGTATAATTTTCCCAATACGACAAAACATCACGACAAAACTGTCGCACGTCTACTCTCCCACAAAGCTCGTTGCATCTTCATGTAGAAGCAAGTTTACGAGTGTTAGTTTGGCTGTTTGGCCGTCTCAATGATATGTTATCATCGTTCGCTATTTTTGATGCGCCGTCCCTAAACCCGGCACCCCTATCTAACCCGGTATTGTGTCGCGACTCATAGATAACCCTGTAAGTGGTTCTTTTCGTCACGTCACAACGAAGATTTTGACGAAGAATAGTTTTTATGATTTTATGTTGAGACTTGAGAATAGTGTAGTCGTAAAAAGTGTGGTTGAAGAATGTGGTGAAGATATGTGTGTGCGGATTTTTTGCTTTCATGGGGCTTATAACATTATTCCCTGCATTTCACGAAGGGTTAGGTAGAGAAGTTCCTGAAAAGACAATGTTTTTTTTATCACACGTACCTTAAATAGCTCCCAACTAGTAATCTTGTCAAAGTAATTATTATAAGGTTTCCCTTTTACATGGTATTTTTTTAATATAATATTGCATATTATGCGTATTAAAATCTATGTAAGTTTTCGAAAACAAGTTGTTATTTTTTTTATATTATTTTTGTATCTTATCACAATGTTGTCTTTGCAACCCAAAGGTTGACTGGTATTGTACACGAGGTTTAAATAAATAAATTATACTTACCAATACACCAACATTTGACCAGTTATGTTTAAATCCCACGTAATATAGGGCAAGGTTGTTGACACAAATCCAGACTCCAGGCTGCCACTGAGAAGATCCTGGTGACTAAAACCAAATAACACCTAACCCAACCTGGGAATCAAACCAAGTATCTTATACTTAGTAGTAGCGCATATGAGTATAGATTTAACCCATATTCACTTGAACTTCAAGGCAATCAGGGTCCATGATAGATTGCGTCAATAAAATAAAGGAAGGGGGAACTAAAATCGTCATGAGTGGCTAGCCAATTGAGGATCTGTACCATATGATGTGTGAACACCTAGATTCATTCACACACTTTGCGAGCACGCATCCAACCAGACTCAGTGTTGTTGCTGAGGAGGACTGTAAACACGATGGACCCCCGGGGTTGCGGGTTGCTCGAAAGAGATACCGCGGCCACGGAACGTAAAGGGCAATAGAAGGAACATGGCTGGGTTTTAGTCAGTACAAGTCTGACACTCCCCCTCGCTCCCAGAGCGGGGGAAGTTATTTGATGATAACTCATCCCAAAAAAAACCCGATGGACCCAGTAACAGCTTACATGACCGGAGCATCAGACCCAGAACCCAATGCTTAGCAGTTGCGCTTACGAAAACTATGCTTAAGTGTCAGATTTTTTTTTATTTAGCCTTTTTCTGTGTCACTGCTGGACAAACAATTACATTTTCATTTTCATTTTCAACTCTCTCGGAGTTAAGCCTCCTCTGGCCAATCAGTCTGGAACGAGACAAATAGTCACGCCAGCGTTTTTTGGGGCTGCCTTTGTGACGACGACCGTCTTCAGGCAACCACTGTGTCATGGTTCCGGCCCATCGGTCCTGACTCATCCTGGAAATATGACCTGCCAGTCTCATTTTAACTTCGAAAACTTATCGGCGACATTACCATCATTAAAAATATTTCATCATAACCTATCTAAGCAATATCTATACTAATATTATAAAGCTGAAGAGTTTGTTTGTTTGTTTGTTTGTTTTAACGCGTTAATCTCAGGGACTACTGGTTGGAATTGGAAAATTCTTTCAGTGTTGGATAGTCCATTTCTTGAGGAAGGCTATAGGCTATAGGCTATATAACGTCACGCTACGACCAACAGGTGCTGAGCAGTTAATAATATGGGACCACCTGTGAAGTATACTCTATCAAACAAAAAAAGAATTTTGCAAATCGGTCCAATCGTCTTCGAGTAATCGATGAACATAAATAAAAATAAATCTGCTTTTTTTAAGTCAGTTAAAACCGTTATATGTAGATGCATTCTTAATTGCAGTTGGTAAACTGACATCTACCTATGTGAATGTATGGGGACAACAGTTTTCCAAGGGCAAGTTAAGTTGTGCGCGAATACGCCTCGCACTAGTCATTCCTTAAAAAACAAGTTTTACTCTCTTGAAGTCGATTAATAAAAATTAAATATTTTCCGATTCTTTCAGCAATTCCAAAAGTTTAAATCCTCGATGAATTTTCAAGCCATTCTTCACTATGGCTGAGCCTGGATTATTTAGTCAACTTTTTCTCCTTTTCGCAACAATATATTAAGTGAGACCTTTTCGCAAAATCCGTTCAAATTACTCGCACCCCGTATCCGGGGGTTGCTGGGAGAAGGGGGGGAGTAACCCGCGTATTAAAGAAGGGATTTTAATTATATTTGGACTTTAAAAAAGTGTTCCCTCAAAGTGATTGCAGCGGGTTTAAAGAACTTGCTGATATTTTAAATAAGGTCGTTTTTAGGGTTCCGTAGTCAACTAGGAACCCTTATAGTTTCGCCATGTCTGTCTGTCCGTCCGTCCGTCCGTCCGTCCGTCCGTCCTCGCTTAATCTCTGTGACCGTTAGCACTAGAAAGCTGAAATTTGGTACCAATATGTATATCAATCACGCCGACAAAGTGGTAAAATAAAAATTGGAAAAAAATGTTTTATTAGGGTAGCCACCCTATATGTAAAGTGGGAAGTGATTTTTTTTTTAATTTTAACCCTAACGTGTGATATATTGTTGGAAAGGTATTTAAAAATGAATAGGGGTTTACTAAGATCATTTTTTAATAACGTCAATAATTTCGGAAATAATCGCTCCAAAAGTAAAAAACAAAGTGTCCCCCCCCCTCTAACTTTTGAACCATAAGTTTAAAAACCGGCCAAGAGCGTGTCGGGACACGCTCAGTGTAGGGTTCCGTAGTTTCCCGTCCGTCACAATAAGTGTTCCCAGTTATGAGGCCAACCGAACAATTCGGTAATACCCGATCCAATGTAATGTACCTACAGCGCCATCTCTCGAGGAATAGGGTTACTAATTAATACAAAGACGTGCAATTTTGGTGGTAATTCAACAACAATTTTTTGTTTGAAAAAAGATACGTTTAGGATAATAAAATATGTAAACAAAGTTACAAAAAAAGCTTGCATATACGATTATACTACAAACTTAGTCCAGAAATTATTTGTACAACTTTTTGTCTTTTTTGTACAAAAACTGTTGTGTCAATCAAGTTCAAAATAATTTTCATAGAAAGTTCTTATAAAGTTCTACTTTTCAGATTTTTTTCATATTTTTTAGACTTATGGTTCAAAAGTTAGAGGGGGGGGGACACATTGTTTTTTACTTTTGGAGCGATTATTTCCGAAATTATTGACATTATCAAAAAATGATCTTAGTAAACCCCTATTCATTTTTAAATACCTTTCCAACAATATATCACACGTTAGGGTAGAAATTAAAAAAAAAATCACTTCCCACTTTACATATAGGGTGGCTACCCTAATAAAACATTTTTTTCTAATTTTTATTTTACCACTTTGTCGGCGTGATTGATATACATATTGGTACCAAATTTCAGCTTTCTAGTGCTAACGGTCACAGAGATTAAGCGAGGACGGACGGACGGACGGACGGACGGACGGACAGACAGACATGGCGAAACTATAAGGGTTCCTAGTTGACTACGGAACCCTAAAAAATATGAAAAAAATCTGAAAAGTAGAACTTTATAAGGACTTTCTATGAAAATTGTTTTGAACTTGATTGACACAACAGTTTTTGTACAAAAAAGACAAAAAGTTTTACAAAACAATTTCTGGACTAAGTTTGTAGTATAATCGTATATGCAAGCATTTTTTGTAACTTTATTTACATATTTTATTATCCTGAACGTATCTTTTTTCAAACAAAAAAAGAATTATTGAAATCGGTTCTCGCAATCCAAAATTACCACCGAAATTACACGTCTTTGTATTAATTAGTAACCCAATTCCCCGAGAGATGGCGCTGTAGGTACTTATTACATCGGATCGGGTATTACCCAATTGTTCGGTTGGCCTCATAACTGGGAACACTTATTGTGACGGACGGGAAACTACGGAACCCTACACTGAGCGTGGCCCGACACGCTCTTGGCCGGTTTTTTTTTTAATTGTGTTTGTGGAGTGTGTTAGGTAAATATGGTGTTGAAATTAATAGTATATTTATGCAAAAGTATTTTACTTTTATATAAACCCTAGTGCCTCGTTGCTTTAGTGGTTGCAATTGCTGAATAAGAGGTGGTTCGGTTCCCGGGTCCATTAAGAATTTCTCAGTAGCAGCCACTGAGTTTATTGACGGCACAGTTGGCGTTGCGTGCCGTGGGTTCTCGCACGGAAAACATATTTGTATGGCCTACAAATAGTTGTTTCGGGATTGGCTGTTTGTGCATGTGATTTTAAATGTGTGTAAATCAACCCACGATACAGGAGAAATATCTAGTGTGGGGCAAAGTTTAAAAAAATAATGTTTGTTTTTTCGTTTTTTGGAAGTCACACATTAAATAAATATGGGACCACCCTAATGATTATAAAAAGAATTTTGAAAATTGACGGAGAAATCGCGAAACAAACCTGTAAAAAAAACATAGAGTCGAATTGAGAACGCCCTCATTTTTCTTGAAGACGGTTAAAAATTTATGAATTTAAGTTTTTTCTATTTATTCTCGACAAAATGTTTTTATCATAGTCCTCATATATTTGCAAAATAAAACTATCTTTTTCTTCTTATTTTCCTTTGCCTTTCATGCAATGCTCCTACAAAACCTACACTATTTATCTACATCGCGAGGCATACAAAATGTCTTGTATAACGCCTCACTGTCAGAGGGTAAGCAGATATGACAGGTCAGATAAGAGTCGGACAGCCGGGGTTCAAGATAATGTCGGTTTGGTCCGGTTTTGTCTTTTGTTCATGCGTAGCCTCTAGTCTTAGAGGGACTTTTTGGGAGCATTTTGTTGTTATGTATATTTAGGTGATTCATAAAATGTGCTTATATTCATATCTTAATTTACAGTCCATTATGTGATCTAACACTAGGCTTAAAGCTAAGGTACGATAACGGACCCTGCAGGGCACAACATTGTTGTGAACATTTTTTTTTGTATTTTATAGAAAACGTTGTCGCTCTTTAGGAATTTCTTCGGTATCGTGGGTGCGTTTACAAACATTTAAACTCACATACACAAGTAGCCAGACCCGAAACAACTACCTGTAGGTCATACAAATATTTGTTCCGTGCGGGAATCGAACCGCAGCAAGGAAATCGCAGCAGTCGATCGCTCAAGCACTGCGCCAACCGTTTCGTCTAGATATGTTAACTATCTTCAATAATGCTATCCGGAACAATAAAAAACACCAGAATGTTAGTACTCCCTAATATTAAGCCGTTTGCAAAAAATACTGATTATTGCAATTCTTAATTTCTTGCATTAATGTGCAATTATTATCACTTTGGTGAAGGAAAACATCGGGGAGAAACTAAACCAGCATGCAGCGACAGTCTCCTTAACTGGACCTATTTGGCGCAGTCATGATACACAGCATTTTTTTTATTGGTTAGATTTTTTTCTTTTTTGTCGTGTGTACTTGTGGCATGTAGGTACCAAAAAAACATGTTTTCATTATTTCATTCATGCTTGTTAGATGTTTGCCGGCTTGTAAAGCCCATGGGCACGATAAGACTCCACCATGAAAAGGAACTTAAGGGAACTAATCAGGGAAGCGGTCACCTTCTTCTGAGAAACAGTCATGCTAGAAAAGAAGGTGGCCAGGCGTCTGAGGGAGAGAACCTAACTAATTTGATGATTTTACAACCCAAAAAAATACCCAGCCGCCGCGGGAGACGTCTCCCGGCCACCGTAGATGCGGGCCTGTGGACGGTGAGCAATGTGTAAACCACCGTCCGTCCGTCTATTGACGACACGCCGTGTCGACGACGCGTTAGCGTTTCACATCCGCCTCAAACAGATATCAGCAAAGCAGAGGGCCTGCCAGGGACACCGCCTCCCGGGGTTGCGGGTTATCCGAAAGAGATACCGCAGTCCCGGTCCATAAAGGGCAATTGAAGGAAAATGGGTAGGTTTTTAGTCAGTACAAGTCTGACACTTCCCCTCGCTCCACCCAGAGCGGGGGAAGTTATTTGATGACTTCCCGCCCGCAAAAACAATTAATCGCTCGAAAAAAAGGAAGAAGACTATTTTACGATTTACAACAGAGACAGTGCTCATAATATGCTAAACAATGCATTTTTCAACCTCACCTCTGACATATTTGCCGTAACTTTACGCACCACTACCCCATTCAAGTTTCCCTTACCACGTTCAAGTTTGCCTTTAAGCGCTAAATCATTATTCATAGAGTTACTTTTATCGCAACAACAAACTATGGCAGTTGTTCTTCAGGAACTTTGATCAGAAATACAAACTATTATGGCTAAGTTCATCGCCTCTAGTGTATCTTTCTGCCGAGTCGGTTTAAAGCTTGATAACTTGAACGAAAACTGGCTAAGTTGTTAGTAAGTTGCTTAGGTAAGTGCGGTTATTAATTGTTACGTCTGTTATGAAAATTGGTAGTTTATTTTTCTTTAAGATGTTTATATTATTTTTATTTTGTTGTAGTATATTCAGATATTTTGCTTATTACTGGCTGGTTGCTTTTATGTGCTGATTGTACATGTCAAGGTTATGTTATATATATATATATTTTAGACAGGCCTGTTGGTCTAGTGGTTAGTGGCCCTGACTGCTGAGCCGGAGGTCGTGGGTTCGATTCCCACCCAGGACAAACTTTGTGTGATGAGCATGATTGTTTGTTCTGTGTCTGGGTGTGATTTATCTATAATATGTATGTATTTATAAATGGATAGTATTTAAACGTACTTCAATTTATTCCCATTTCGTTTACCTAATTTTGCCTGTGTTGCACCAAATTTACTGAATGAGCACCAAAATATGTTAATTAAAATATGTCATAACGAGCATCAGGAAAGAGACAGCACTACAATAAAAAAGTGTTATATCTTTATCCATTTTCTATTAATGCAAGTCGTTACTGGCGTAGGGGGTCGCAGTTTTAACCTAACCTAACCTACGCATTTTTTTTGCAATCAGGAAAGAATATTTGGTGCACGATCAGTATATTTGGTGCACGATCAGTCTTTTTGGTGAACACAAAATTTTTTCCCTTTATAAATTATATAAGTATGTATATCAGTTGTCTGGTTACCATAACAAAAGCTCTGCTTAGCTTGGGATCAGATAGCCGTGTGTGAGTTGTCCCAAGATATTTATAAAAAAATAATATTTATTTATATTTTATATGTTGCTATAGAAAAAGATTAATTGTGTAGCTAAATTCCACTCTTGTTATCGTAGAGTGCAAATGTCACAAATAATAATCAATGAATTAGTGAAAGTCTGTCTGCTTCCCTTAGTGTAAATCAGGAAAGCATTACAGTACAAGCACAAAAGAGGTAGTTTTTTTGCGGATGGAAAATCATCAAATAACTTCCCCCTCTGGGCGAAGCGGTGGGGAGTGTCAGACTTTTACTGACTAAAACCCAGCTATGTTCCTTCTTTTGATCTTTAGATTCCGGGGCCGCGGTATCTTTTTTAAACGACTTGAAACCCCAGAAGAGAGGTAGCTCAGGATCTCGGTAATGTCACAGTACGCTACTTAACATGCAGACGACGAAATTATGAAATACAAAAACACGCAGTCGACAAATCCTACTTACCTTACCTTATAAATGCTAAAGTTTGTGAGAATGCACGCATGAACACATTTGGATGAAATTTGGCACACAGTACGATGACTTAGAACAATTACAAAACTCAATGCCGGAGCAGGAGCAAAGCCACGGGAATGAGCTAGTCAAATATATTTTTGCAAGATCCGCAACATAACGTTAAAAACGTTTCAATTTAATATAGCAAAATTGCAAGAAAGAATTCATAAGTTCCAATTAACTTGCTTTTTAATATCCTTTCCTATTTACTTTTTAGCCTTCGTAGGATTAAAAAGAGCTGCAACAAAATACTTTTAAACCGAAGAAATTTCTTGACTTGGTTTTTCACTACTGGGGAAGAACTATCAGAGAGAATATCTGAATATTAAGATGGCTAAAGAGAAAAGATAAAGTTAATGAAATCTCTTCAATGCAGCTATTAGATTTAAATCTATTCCTTTTAATAAGATTAAATGAGTATTTTCTTGGATGCATTTTAAATGGTGGAAGAATGTTTGGTGGAATTGATATTTTGTTCTTTCGGGCGAGAGATCTTGGTTTTGTTTTTGTTTGTGAACTTTAAGCTGTGTAATCTGTAGTTATCGAAAACGGAATGCCCATTTCTTGTAGACGCCATGGAACAAATATTCGTATAGATATTACAGGGCTGGCTGTTTGTTTATGTGATCATAAATGTTCGTAAACGCACCTACGGTACTGGGGAAATTCCTAGTGTAGAACGCTGAAAAAAAAAACTGCCAAACAGACAATTCAGGTTTGGTAGATAGAAGAGCAATGGGTAGCTCACCGTCCGCCCGTTTATTGACGACAGGCTGTGTCGTCGGCGCCTTCATGTCCCACGCGCAGCTCAAAGAGCAGCAAAGCAAAGGCCTGCCAGGGTTGCCTGCCGGGGTTGCGGGTTGCTCGAAACAGAAACCGCGACAATAAAGGGGAGGTAGGCAACATCTGTTCTCTAGGTAGAATCGCTGCTTCTTCTTAGCTTATCGATGGAAATAGTGTAAACATGTTTAGCCCAAAACTCAGCCACGCGTACTCCACTGACTGATGCAGTAAATAGATCTTCGGGTCCGTAAGTGATTGGCTATGCGGTATAAGATGGCCTTTGACTGGGAGATCCTATGTTATACTAATATTACGTGGGTTGAATGGTACTCGGTTGTAGACTCTCTAACAGCTACTAAGAAATTCCTGATGGAATCGTACGATAGTACTTTGTCTAGCCGTGTAAACGAACCAATGATGAAAATCATGATGGCGCGTTTGTGTTTCACGCGCGCCTCAAAGAGATGTCAGCAAAGCAGAGGGGCTTGCCAGGGCCTCCGCCTGCCAGGGTTGCGGGTTGTTCGGAAGAGATACCACGGCCCCGGAACGTAAAGCGCAATACAAGGAACATTGGTGGGTCTGTATAAACCTGACACTCAGCCCCGCTGCGCCGCGCGGCCCCGGAACGTAAAAGGCAATAAAAGGAACATTGGTGGGTTTTAGTCAGTACAAGTCTGACACTCCCTCCTCTCCGCCCAGAGTGGGGGAAGTTATTTGATGATTTCCCACTCAAAAAAAAGACGTCATGGTCAGCAGGCAAGACAAATTGCATCGTGCCACAAGTCCCATATCGTCTAGTTGCATTAGCTCAAGTCGGTCTGGTAAGTGAACAGACACAAAAGTGAAGGTATAAAAGAAAGTACGTAACAATGAAAGTTAGTTTTGTTCTCTCGAGGCGTGATTGTGTGTCCGGCGTCAATTAATTATAGTCTTGGACGCTTGTCGTGTGTTCACGACACGTTGGTAGTGGCTATTGTAGGTGACGGTGTTTGTTTTATAAAACGTGCTCTAAGGTTTTGTACGGACTTGAGTTGTGGTTCTCTTTTACTGTGACGTTTTTTTCTTAACGCCCATTGGTCGATTGGTCGGTTGTATGTTGCCTTCGCCCCAAAATAGCAGTTTAGATTTATAAAAAAAACTGGGAACTAATTAAATATTATTTGTTGCTTTTTCAAAAAAAAGATTAATTATTTCATGTACCTAATTGTGAAATATTTTCCAGAAACGTAATTAAATAAAAATACACATTTGTAATCGTAAGTTAGAGTAACATTCGTGATTAATTTAACGAGCCAACTAATTTATATCGAGTTTTGATTTCCAAAGATCCTCACCTCAGGTCATATGTTCAACTTTAATAAAATAATTTATCACGGTGTTCTTTCTAAAACTTGTAAATTCCCAGAGGTTTAAAAAAAAAACGTGAAACCTTGCCTTAAGACTAATAAACTTCTGATGTTCTATACAACAAGTGTTCGCTATTTTTGAACATTATGATTCTTTGTTAGTCAAATCGCACTGATTTGTACAGTGATGTTCCAATTCGGCAACCAATTTATAGGGTGATTAAGCGCCTTTTATATGTATCTTTTTTTGTAAACGTGTGGGCGCGTTTGTTGATACAAGAGAAATTCCTAGTGTGGAACAAAGCAAAAAAAATATTAACGCTAGAACGGGTCTCACTCATCTGTAACTTAGTCTGTAATTTAAGTATAACTTGAGACACACCAAAAAGTAGTTAAGTAAGTTTTAATGGCTTTCACTGTGTGTACGACAATATATTGCTCATCAGTATCTAATACATTAACAGATATCTCATTTGTTCGGCCCCGCTCGGCCGGCCACCGCATAGAGCATTAAGATAAGACAAGGCTAATTGATGAGATTCTATAGAAAACAATAACGCACCATATCTTGATTTACCGAGTATACTTACCGACGTAAGAGTATTAATAACACAAGCGCTATCGCTATTTGAAATCTTTTTAGTGTTCGAGTTTCGGTTAGAGAAAAACCCGGTCAAAAGCGAATCAGACTCGCGAAATGAGGGATCCGTACAAACTTCGGACATAAACGGCCATGTCTTTTGACTGCGTAGACTTAGAGGGTTGATTTTTTCATAGCACAAACGGTCTGTCTTTCGAGATAAAGGGTCTTGCCCTTTATCTCGGAGGTATTGAGTTGAAATTAAAACCATGTACCCAAGTCTACGGTCCACCTGCGGGTTCTTCGACAGAGATACCGTGGCCCCGGAACGTGAAGGGCAATAGAAGGAATATGGGTGGGTTTTAGCCAGTAAAAGTATTGACACGCACACCCCCCCGCTCCGCCCAGAGCGGGGGAAGTTATTTAATGATTTCCCACCCAAAAAAAAAACGTCTACGGTCCATTGAAGTTGAAAACTTATTTAGGACAATGTATCTTTTGTATTATTTTAAGCGAGCTCCATAGCTTGTCTAATAAATACTCGAAGGCAAGAATAGTAAACCACGCACAATCAATAGTAGGACGAGAGGTTATCAGCGCAGGAGCCGCGATTATCTAAACGATTTCACTGACTAATGTATCTGACGCTGCTGTGGTTCTACCCAATTTGTTTTCAAATTAGAAGATTAATGTTTTCTTTTAGCTTATTAGGCTCAGTAGCTCTTGTCCTGCTAAGCTAAAAGAAAACTAATAAAACTATATAGCATTGTAAATACAATACATATAATTAAAACTAAATAACTTCAACTTTCGGCTTTAGCTTATCGATAATTATGTTAAATAATATATCTCTGTAGAGGCTTGTTATTAGCAATTTTACAATTTTTTTCTTTTTGTAATTAGTCTGCAAGCCTTCTTAAAAGTAATAAAATAAAATAGTGAGACTTAGCTCGTAAAGTAAATAAAATAAAATAATGAAGACGACAGACTTAGTTTGGAAGTGCCAACATGAAAGAAAAGACGGTTCTTATTTCAAAAACATTAAAAGCAGCTGAGTCGATTTTTTCAATTTCATTTTGATTGACGATTGCATGTGTGTATTTAATTATGGACAAAGGATGTACATAGATCAATGAAACGTAAATTATGGACGACAGTAGTATCACGTTGGTCTCTCCTTCACTTACAGGAGACCACAGCATGCACAATAGACTTTACTCTAAGCTCACAAAATAAACATTTGTAAAAGAAAAAAACTTGAGAGGTGTCAAAGGACACCCGGATGGAACGGAATTATCATTTATTATGTACAAGAAACCCTGTATACACTCAACAAAAATAGCCATCGCGACACCACACTGTACAATGCGAATTAGAAATACGAAATGAAAATAACTGACTTGCTTTCTGTGAGAGAGAAAGAGAGAGACAGACAGAGAAACACGCGCACGCTGCACGGCTTACAACTATAGCAGAAAGTGTCGTTACAAACTTCGTTCCAAAAAAAAAGTTTAAAATAAAATTTGAATTTAATTTGAGAATTGTGTATTAGTATCATCAAAAAATTAGTCGCTAGGCCGTAGATAATCTAGAGTTTAGTGAATCCAGTTGTCTACGGGTTTATTCGTTGTAAAAGTGTCGTAAATAGCGGGTAGATAGATCCTGCTCAGAGATTTTATAAGCAGTCTCTTAACTTTAGTCTCTCGAAAACACTTAACCGGAGCTTAAAGTAGAAGGAAGTTGGGTGTCTGTGTTTGAGTGTGACGAGTAGTTTGGAGAGAAATTTTAATCCATTTAAGACGAGATTTATTGGCAGTCTGCAGCTTAATTTTATAAGTTTTTTACATAATTATTGATCAGATACCTTTTTTCGGATGGGAAATCAGCTAATGAGTCCTTCCACTCAGGACAGAGCGGAAGGGAGTGTCAGACTTACTGTTTAAAACCCATCCATAATCCTTCTTTCGCCCTTTGCGATCCGACGCTGCGGTATTTATTTCTAACTACCCGCAGCTCCGGCAGACAGTGGCCATGAGGGGCCCCTCAGATTTACTTAGATCTTCTTGAGGCGTGCGTGGAACACAAGTCCGGATTGATTCGTGTCTGTGATAAAATAGTCTTTCATGGAAATTCGGAAATACAATACAACACCACTTTTGAAATATGTAGTTTGTAATTCATATTTAATTGTTGATAGCATAGCAGAGTCCCAGATACTGTGAGTTGAACAAACAAAATTTGAGGACTGTTTAAGAAGGAATACAACATTATATGAGAGCACGTGGCATTCTGTGAATTCCATCTTAAACTTTGTGTCTGTCATGTGGCCTAAGTCTTCGTGCCTACTATTACGTTATGAGCCAGATGTGACCCACTGAAGGGCAACAGCCTCCCTACTTTCCTTCCATTTTGTCCTGTCGTTTGATATTTGAGTCCAATGCTTTGGTAAACGTCCAGCTCGTCACGCTTCTTTCTGTGTCTACCGCGTCGTCAGGTCTTGTTTGGAACCCAATTTACACAATGTTATTTTCTTCATAAAGTGCAGTAAATCTTTAACATTATGTGGAATATCTTAGGGCTTTTGCGGATGGTATATCATATTTTTCTCCCCTCTCTGGGCGGAGCGGGGGGTCAGGCCGCGGTAACTCTTTCGAATAACCTGCAACCACGGATCTTAACCTGAAATAACTTTAACAAAAATCAAACTTTGGACCATAGAATCTGCAACACCAATGCAAACAAACACAAATGTACGAACACTCTCATACATAACGTATATAAGCATGTGATCGCAGTGATTGTAGAGTAGACCACAATTGGCGAAGTTTTTATTGAAATGTCCTCCTAGTGCGTTACATGTGCACTTGATACGTCAGTGTTTAATCAGTGAAGAATGTATTGGTGAATAAAATGAACCATGAGTTTTTGGAAAAAGAGCGGTATTTGGCAGTGAAGAATATTGTGTATTTAATGTTTTTTTGTTCTAATTTAGTAAAATATTGTGTGTGTTATATGTTGAGTAAGTAGGTATATAACTTTTAAAATACTTCTGTAAGTGTTGATCACATAATTGGAACTGCATCGTTGGCCTAGTGATGAGTGACTTTGTGAGGTCCTGTATTCGAATCCCAGGTCCGGCAACGTTTTATACGGTTTTTCATCGACTGTCTCATCCATGAAGTATGCATTAGAGCCCGGTTAAAAAGGCCGGCTGTTATAAATGTGAAAGTTTATGAGGATCTATGTATGTTTGTTACTCTTTCATGCATAACCTTCTAAACGAATTTTTATCAAATTTAGCACAGATATAGAGTATAGAGAAATAAGTAGCACATAGGTTACTTTTTATTTCGGAAAAACACATCAAAATTTCCATGCAGACGACGTCACGGGATAAAGCTAGTCCTCCATAACCTTGAGCACAAAAGGCGTCAGTTTTTTGTCACTACATAGTTATCTACTTTTGTTTTGTTATAATATTGTACATTAGCAGTAATGACGTCATCGGGTCGTTCATCTGTATTGTCATTTGGTCTCATGACTCATCTTTCTATTATTGTCGTTGTCTAATAACGAGATTAAAGTTCAAGAGAGGTTACTGTAAATATTTGTCATGATTTGTCTGACAGATTTTGATTCGTTTAGTTTTAAATAAGCCCCACACTAGAAATAACTCCTGTATTGTGGGTGCGTACATACTAACACTTAAACTCACAAAAACAAACAGCCAATCCCGAAACAACTATTTGTAGGCCATACAAATATTTGTTCCGTGCGAGAATCGAACCCGCGGCTCGCAACGCCTACCGTGCCGTCAATAAACTCAGTGGCTGCTACTGAGAAATTTCTTATGGACCCGGGAACCGAACCACCTTTTATTCAGCAATTTCAACCACTAAAGCAACGAGACACTAGGGTTTATATAAAAACAAAACACTTTTGTATAAGTATACTATCATTTCAACACCATATTTAGAAGCGCAGCAGTCAATCGCTCAGCCATTGCGCCAAGCGTGACATCTTTCTGAAGAACCACCAACAAGGTAGGATATGTCCTAGTGCGTCCCCCGCCCGGGGTTAACACACAACTGCCTTGTAAATAAACATCGTTTAGTTTTGCGACCTCAAAAAGATACTGTACTCTGAAGGCACGGTTAGCGCAGTGGTTAAGCAAATGTCCAATTGTCTGCTATGTCGCGTGTCGCGGGTTCCATCCCCGCAGGAAACAAATATTTGTGTGACCGACAGGTAGTTGCTCCAGGTTTAGCTGTTTATGTTTAAATGTTTGTAACCACGATACAATAGAAATTCCTAGTGTTAGTTTTCTTTTTCTAGAAATAAAAACGGTTTTAAATTGATGTACTGCCAAGATTATAAATGAAAATCAACCCAGTCACCGTTTTGTGTATTATTGTGGACAAAAACCCGTCCGTCTCCTGACGATGCTTCAATGAGATGTCAGCAAAGCAGAGGGGCCTGCCAGGGCCACCGCCTGCTTGGGTTCCGGGTTGTTCGAAAGAGATACCGCGGCCTCGGAACATAAAGGGCAAAAAAAGGAACACAGATGGGTTTTAGTTGGTAAAAGTGTGACACTCCAACCGCTCCGCCCAAAGCGGAAGAAGTTATTTGATGATTTCCCATTCGTATAAAAAAGCATGTAATCCCTTTAAAAGTAATAGTAAATAGGGGAAAGAACTGATAATTCTTGAAAGAAAAACCAAATGTCACATTCAAAAGACATTTAAGATACAATCAGTGAACATTGATATGAAGTTTGAAACTGTACCCAAAGATGACGAGAATAAAACACTTAATACATTACTCCTTATGTAAGTACTTTTATTGGAAACACAAAATTAATTGAAAGTACCAGTATAAAATCAAACGGTAAAAAAATAACTTGAACGTATTATGGAACCAAAAGCAATATCAGAGAATACAGACTTTTTCATAATATAGGTAAAGAAACTGTTACTGCAAACTATTGAAAACTGTAGTTGTAATAATACAGTAATAATTCATTTCCCGCTGGTCCCACTAGTTTGTCCGCCGGCACTGCCTGAGTAACCTGCTCCACCTTAAACATCAATAAGAGCGCATAGTTATACATATTTGTTCAAACAAAATAAAAATATTGTTATTTCACGTAGCCCTGCATAGGCACTTTTAAAGCTTCGAGAAAGGGTGCACGGTTCACCTTAAACTTTTAGTTAGAAGAATTGCTCTACAGCAATTTGTAATGACATTACTACAAATGTCATTACAAATGGAAAACATCGTAAATACCCATAATGATTGTGTATGTTCGGGTTAATACTTCAAGGAATATTATACACTAGCTTTTGCCCGCGGCTTCGCTCGCGTAAAATTCGGTAGCGCCTTATTGATTTGTAATAGCAAAGTTATGTTTTCCCGTTTCGTCCCTCTTTCTCCCTCATATCCCACTCTTTTAAAAAAAAAATATAGCTAATGTCCGTCTCCTGGTTACCAACTATCTCTGTAACAAAATTCAAGAAATTGGTTTAGCCATTAAAGCGTGAAGAGAGAACAAACAAACAAACTCACTTTCGCTTTTATAATATTAGTCATCATCTGCCTAAGTAAGTTATATAATATGTATACTTAACTAACTAATATATGGTATATTAGTTAGTTATATTTATTGCCGAATAATGGCTTATTATACCAACTGGCTGTATTGGGCATCTCATTTGTTAAACATAAGTCAGTGTCGATTTTAAAATGTATTGTAATTAACTTATAAACGTTAACATTGCTAACAAACCTCCAGCTCCCGCATTAGCCCCCATGCTGGCACCGACTCCAAAACCTGAAAAAAGAGAAACAAGTTTGTAACTATTCTTCATCATCAGCTTGCAGCAGTCCATTGCAGCAGCATTTAGCAGTCATGGGGTTCTCTGCAACTCTCATCCAGTTGCTACTAGCCATTGATGTTGTCACCAAGCCTGAGGGCGTCGTCCCTTGGAACCTCAAACCAACCCAACCGAAGCGGAAGACGCCCCAGGCGTCAGGTGCCGCGAGACGAATACCGGCCACCGTAGATGCGGGCCTGTGGACGGTGAGCAATGGGTAGCTCCCCGTCCGTCAGTCTACTGAGGACAGGCTGTGTCGACGGCGCGTTACTGTTGTACGTGCACCTCAAAGAGATGTCAGCAAACCAAAGGGGCCTGACGGGCTACCGCCTGCAGGATTACGCGATATTCGAAAGACATACCGCGGCCCCGGAACGTAAAGGGCTATGGAAAGAATATGGATGGATTTTAGAAAGTACAAGTCAAGCACTCCCCCCGCTCCGCCCAGAGCGGGGGCAGTTATTAGATGATTTTCCATCCCCAAAAAGGCGACCCATCTGCCGCTTGCCGGTCTTGCTTGCTTGCAATAGACTGATTATGAAGAATTATAATAGTCTCCACACTGCATAAAATTCTCACCTGCTCCGGCACTACCGCCAGCACTTCCCCCCGTACTGCCGCTGGTGCCTGCACTTTGCTGCAAGCTCTGTTAATGAAAACAAGAAGAAATTAGTTACATGTTTTTGAGGATGGATGGATGGATGTAAGTATGGATGTTTGTTACTCTTTCACGTCAAAACGGCTAAACGAATCTTGATAAAATTTGATTTGATGAAATTTGGCACAGACGTAGATAATGGAATACTGGAATAACACTTAGAATAATACTTTTTTTATCATCTCGAGAACCAAGCCGCGTGCGCCAGCTAGTAATTGATAAGTTCTTTGCGAAGCACTGTTATTACTTTCACTTGTAATCTTAGCGGTAGAACTGGAAAGCACAGGGTTTCGTTGGGGCCACTGTAGGCCCGGGTTGAGTTGTACCTTCATGGATGGGGTTTAGTCAGTTAATGTCTGACATTCCCCCCCGTTCCGCCCAGAGCGGAAGAAGTTATTTGTTGATTTCCCATCCACAAAAAAAAGTGCAGGAGAGTGATGAGTGGTTATCTACTATCCTAAAAACTGTCTCTTTTTGGAAGTTGAAAAAATATGAGAAATACAGATACTACTTACATTACCAACCATCATCACAACAACGAAAATAATAAAGAAATTCTTGAACATTCTGATTTTAAATCTGTTAACCGTTTAGTTCAAAGGGTCACTCTGGATTGACCCACTGTCAGGAATGCACGCTTTTATATAAGCTTATCTCGACCATACTGAGATATTTTTGTTTGTAAATTGTGATGGCAAAATGATTGCTGTATTGTATAAGAATGGCTATAATATGTTGATACAAGGACAGTTTAATTTAACACTATGTTTTGGCCGCGACTCCACCTTTTGGGGAGCCATCTTCTGTTTTATTGACTCGATTTTTTTCCAAGAACATGTTTTATAGTAATTACTAATTCCATAGTTACAATGGCGGTCTTGTCGCTGATAGCTGATAGCGATATCTTCCAGACAACCTTTGGATGGCCTGTGAAAGCATAAGAATAGGAGAGGCATCAGCTGTCCTGCCGAGGTTGTGGGTTGTTCGAAAAAGATACCGCGGCCCCGGAACTTAAAGGGCAAAAGAAGGCTTTTAGTCTGTAAAAGTCTGACACTCACACCCCCCACTCCGCCCAGAGCAAGGGAAGTTATTTGATGATTACCCACCCGCAAAAAAATCAACAGTAGAAATATTATCTCTGTCATTTATATTCATCTGTGGAATTAAATCATTAAGTACCTACATGATGTCCTGGTTAACTATGGCACAAATTTGACGGGCCTGTTGGTCTAGTGGTTAGTGACCCTGACTGCTGAGCCGGAGGTCGTGGGTTCGATTCCCACCCAGGACAAAATGAATATGAGCATGATTGTTTGTTCTGTGTCTGGGTGTGATTTATCTATAATATATTTGCATTTATAAATTATATAAGTATGTATATCAGTTGTCTGGTTACCATAACACAAGCTCTGCTTAGCTTGGGATCAGATAGCCGTGTGTGAGTTGTCCCAAGATATTTATTTATTTATTTATGAATACATACATACAGACCAACTGTCTATTTTCTGTGTAGAGATTCTATTTATACTATTTTAACACCTAAACGATTGTCGCTTCCTCGCCGATCATATAATTTCAGCATACTCAAATAGTTTAAGCGTTATTTACGGATAAAAACAAATTATGGGTTAGTATCGCGTTGTATTTTTCCATACTCATTGAACACGTACAATAATGGGAGTTCATTTTAGTATCAGCTTACATGTAAAGTATATGTTTACAGCACATATCACTACATAGTATAAAACAAAGTCGCTTCCCGCTGTCTGTCTGTATGTATGCTTAGATCTTTAAAACTACGCAACGGGTTTTGATGCGGTTTTTTTAAAAATAAATAGTATTTATTTTGACGCGGAAGGTGTTTTTTTTTAAAAAAAAACGTTGCCTGGCACCAGGAATTTCTCCTGTGTCGTGGTCGCGTTTACAAACATTTAAACTCACATAGACAAACAGCCAGACCCGGAACCGTGCGGGGATCGAGCCTACGATACACGGTGCATCGTGTGTCGGTGTATAAATAATATCTACATTGCACCCGTGCGAAAGCGGGCGGGTCGCTGATTTAAAATATATTAGAATTTGTATGTTATTAAACAGGTAAATCCTTAGCGATTCCGCCATTTTTGGCTCAGCGTTATTTCGTGTACTGTGTTTGTATTTTGAGAAGCTAATATGTTTTTTTGCCACCCCAGTCAATCTTCAGGTTAGCCATTCTGCCTGGGTTGATCCGGGGATAGCGAAGCACGTTAAGCCGTTGCCGCGTTGATCTCGACTGTTCATTGTAGATCTTGTTGATCCGAAAGTCTGACAACCAGTCTTACTAAGGGGTATCGTATTACCCAGTACTAACGGGGTCGTGGCGGTCGTAATAAGCTGTCTCTCCATGAAAATACTGTTATTTAGCTGCATCCGGTTAGATTGGAAGCCAATCCTAACATACTTGGTATTAATCCTAAATAAATTGTTATTATACTTAAGTATGTAGTAAATAATTAGCACTATTTTAAGCTTACCGGGACACAGTCACGTGCTTGTCACACTATGGTCCACAGAGTACATTTTACATATAAGAGACGTCTTTCAACAATGCTACCGTACAGCGCCCTCTGATGGTCTAGGAATACAACAATGCGCTATAGCTAGTTTACCTACACAGCGCTTGTATGTATTATAATTATTATTTTTTTACTTTATTACTGTAGAATCATGTTTGGGAAAAGCTATTTTGCATGATACTTATGTTTTTCTTTTAATTAGAAATTATCTTTGCACCATGCATATTAAATTGAATGAAAAAAGTTTAATCAAATAAAACACTAGCATATATAAATTACAAACTTTGTATTTTGTTTTATTTGAATTTTGTCACCATAATCAATATCAGTACAGCACACAACACTTTTTCTCGTTCATGTTTACAAACACGATCAAGGAAACAACAACAGAACAGGGCAGAATCGTCGAAATCCAAAACTTAGCCAGGTTATAGTCGTTAAGCAGAATCGTCAAAAACCATGAAGCAAGCCAAGTCGTTGGTAAAAATCCACAAAACAATAAGAGCGCATTCATTAACTCGGAGAAAGAAAAACGGATTATTAAAAGTTTTGAACTTTTTCTTCTGTCATCCGTCCCAGACTTACAAATTACAAAAAAAAAACAATCAATCAATGTGGCGGCCATATTGGATCCCGGTATAAAACCTAATAAACGTCTAACCTAACCTAACCAACTGGCTTGGTCCGCGTCGATGGAAAGAGACCAGATGGTATGACCATAATGCCATGGAAATTGGGTAGATCTTTGGTGTGGGATGCAACTTGTGTCGACACCCTTGCACCATCCCATCTTCCTAGCACGGTGGGTTGCGCTGGAGCTGCTGCTGCAGGTGCTGAAAACCACAAACGGCGCAAATATCACAATTTGATTGGTAATTATGTTTTTGAGCCGATTGGGGTTGAAACACTAGGGCCATGGGGTCCGAGTGCCCATGTAGTATTTCGAGAAATCGCCAAGCGGTTGGTCGATTCTTCTCGTGACCAGAGGGCTGGCCTGTTTTTTGCACAAAAAATAAGCTTTGCCATCCAACGTGGTAATGCTGCCAGCCTTCTGGGCACTTTACCTGTTGACGGCGATACGGACGAATTTTTTGACGCCCTGTAATTTTCTATTTTTTACTTGTATATATTTTTATTATTAGTTTGTGTATATTTATAGGTTGTATATATTTAGTAATTAATTTAATTATAATATGGTAAATGAATAAATAACTGAAATGTTACTCATAAACGTGTTTAATAATTTCAAGTGTGTTTCTGTTGCACCAAACCCGCTAGTCCCTGCAGCATCAGCCTTAACACTTGGTAAATGGGTAGACGATGATGTATTTGTAGGGACAAGGCGATCGTCTACCAATTTATCTTCACACATAACTTCATACACTGATTGATAACAATATTAACTCTTAAAATGTAATCAAAACCATGCAATTTGAGTCGCTATATGCAATCTGCTTCTCTTCAAAGATGCTATCTTGTTGATTTAGATGGAAATGATAGACTAGTAAATTAGATATCTTTACATGAATATGCTTGATTGAGGGTATTCATGTTCATACTCAATTTTCTTCTATTCATATAAGGAGTATTTTGTTCATACTAGGAGCTCGTGGCTAAATAATAGCAGCCGCTCGGGTCGATCTTTAGGTTAAGCCGCGCCTACCTAGGTTGGTCTGTGGATGGGTGACCACCCGTTACACACTGAGTTTCCAGCGGTTTCACCCGCTGCTCACTTAGGGGTATGAAAAATAGATGTTGGCCGATTCTCAGACCTACCCGATATGTATCGACACAAAATTTCGTTTAAATCGGTCCAGCCGTTTCGGAGGAGTATGGGAACGAAAGCTGTGACACGAGAATTTTATATATTAGAAGAAGATGAAACTCTCTTACTTATGTGAATCAATAAGGAAATCGCACATAAAATAAACACCATTTTTTTAATCCTCTCTCAGAGGTTTTGTCTAGTCCGCTTTGCCACTCCTGACACATGTTTATGTATGAATTCTCTTCATATTTTATATTCTTACGAAAGTTTTGGCTCTCTCACCCGTTTGTCCTTTCTGTGAGAGCTATTAACTCCCACCAAAGGGCTCTATAATGGTCTTGGAGGGCATTAGTGACCCCGCTGTGCTAAGGACCTCTGGCGTTTTGGCCCTCCCGGAGTGCTTCCGGCGGAGGCACTATGACGTCATATCCGCCCTCTTAAATTGCTATTAATAATTTATTTGTTTTTGATGAAAAAGTTGTGGAGTATTGGACGATTGCGGGGCTAGTACAGATATAACGTTCTTCAGAGAAATTGTGGTTTTTCACTTTAAATGGATCTTACAGTGTCATTAATAAAAGACATTTTTTTTTAAGATTACAATTTGTCTATAAATATTAACTTTTAACTTTAGCCATCCTCGATTACCATAATAATTCATCACCCCAAAACTTTCAAACAATTCTTCAAAACCCGAAACACGCAACAAACCTTCCAGAAACTTCGAACGAAAAACTAAACGCGAATCCTCTTTCCATAACAAACCTCAAAAGGTCAAACTATCGAACAACTTATCACCATTCTATCCAAGAAATAAAATATACCATATTTACATCGACTATTGCTTTCACACGCTTTTCTTGGAATGCAATCCGTTTCCTGTAAAAAGTTTTTTATTTCCCGCGTATCCCTTTGGTCCATCGTTCGAAGGAAATAAGCGTATACAGAACCTAATATACAATTTAAATTGTGTGTCCCAAACTCGTAAATGGGGGGTCCCGGGGTTTACGTAAACCCTTTAGTTTTTACAACCCTCAATATTTTGGCTCTAAATAAGTTTCGCGATATGCTTTTGATGAGCGACTTACATTATTTTGTGGGTTATAGTGTGTTTGTGAACCTTTGGACGATACACTTTATTGTTGTTGTGGATACACTACTGTTTGTTTACATGCAAAACATGGCGCTTATGGTTACTGTAGTGATCTGAATTAGAATCATGTATTTGACATGTAAACAGGTGTTAATATTGATGGTTTAGCTACAGTCTATAATTTGCCTGTTTGGGCATGCAAATATATTGTACATTAGTAAAATAAAGCTTAATTAAGCAAAAAATACCATATTTAGAAAAAATAAAATCCTAAGGCTAATTTCAAGTAAAATAATTATTTAAAAAAAATATATACACTATATTGCACATACAACTAAAATGTTTAAGAGGTTGGTTTATACCTTCCTCTTGAGTCACTATCTATTTTTTTTTAAGCCGCATCAAAACCCATTGCGTAGTTTTAAAGATATAAGGATACATGGGGACAGACAAACCTATAAACGGCGGAAATCAACTTTATTTTATACTATTTAGTGAATTACTGTTTTCAAATACAATCCTCTTAGGAAAACTGGTGGTGGCTTTATATAACATCGTAGAAGGAGGAAAATAATGATGTGATCTATTACTATAATATATAATCTATACTAATATTTTAAGCTGAAGAGTTTGTTTGTTTGTTTGAACGCGCTAATCTCAGGGACTACTGGTTGGAATTGGAAAATTCTTTTAGTGTTGGATAGTCCATTTCTTGAGGAAGGCTATAGGCCATATAACATCACGCTACGACCAACAGGTGCTGAGCAGCGTGGATGAAACCGCGTGGAACAGCTAGTCATAAATAATTATGCTTTGGTTCCTGATTGATCTGCGTCTATGAAATATGTGGCTGATTGATCAATTGCCAATGGACCTTGTGTGAACTCTGTTTATGGGGTTCAAGGCTTTAGTTGTTAGTTTTGTGGCGATTCAATTAAATGTGGTATTTAATAATCATAATATTTGTCTTAATATATATAAATCACGTGTCACGTTGTTTGTCCGCGATGGACTCCTAAACTTTTTAACCGATTTTAAATTAAATTTGCACACCGTGTGCAGTTTGACCCAACTTGAAAGATAGGGTAGGTAGGGTAGAAAATTGCATTGCAACGCATGCCAGGGCACAGCTACAGTATGGCCAACGAGAAGCGATACCAAATGTAAACAAAACCCATGCTAAAACCTCATCTAAAATGGCCGCCCGAATGTTGGCGAACCCGTCTTAACGTTGTCATGTTTTTGCCGGGAGAACGAGACTTTACGACAAAGGCACAAGATGGAAAGAGCTAAATATTCGATTGTCAACGCCACAGTTGTTCTTTAGGTTAATGACCTTTCGTATCGCTTCTCGTTGGCCGTACTGTAGTTATTGTATAAAATCCGTTTCTTTAAGTGCTGGCGAGTTTGTTCAGTCACTTCTTCTTCCTAGCTAAAACACTAGGAATTGACGAAGGGTGGGCGTTTTTAGGGATTGTTTTACTATCTTATGACTTTCAAAAAGTGCTTGGTGAGTTGGTAAGACTGGTTGTCAGACTTTTGGCACACGAACTGTCTGTAACGACTGTCAATAATCTCAAAATGACAGCCGGGACCAAAAACTTAACGTGATTTTCTAGGCAAGGAGGAAACTTGGTATGTAGGCTATGTTACGCGGGACTCAAAGGAGCTGGTGTAACGCATGTGTGTAAATGATAAAAGATGTTTATTTTCCAAGTAGGTTTTTACAAACACTTTTACACGTCTGTTTTAAAAAACTAGATGAGGCCGGTGTTTCGTACCAACCATTCGTGACAACTCTGAGAAGAAACAGCCAAAAGAAACTCAGAGGTCATAGTCTCTTTTAAGGTCCAAACAAAAATCTTGGTAAACTGACATGAAGTCTATGCAGATAAGTGTCTGAAATGACCTTTTTAAGAATGCACCACAGAGATTTAGTGGACCTGCCAAGTCAGTGCAAGCATTTGTCTGTTATCGTGTAGCTTGACTAATAACTCAAGGAGCTCAACGACACGACGAACAATAGCAAAAAAAGGACATAGTGTGTACAGGAAAAACGGCTTTGAAGTTACATATATTCTTCCTCTTAATCTTGTAAATGCTTTCAAAGGCTTGGGGCATCTCGTCTGTCTCAAAACTTTTATGACACAATAAGAAACATGTTCTAACATTTACAAACCAGAAATAAATGTAAATACTGTATATCCGCCGGGCGTACGAGAACTTAATAATTACAGTAACAGCACAACTTCACCAATGTTAGTCTAGAATAATTAAAATATTGCACTTGTATATGAAGGGAAACACCGACTTCTTGCTCTGAATAATTGTGTGGTGCAAGTAATAAGCGACAACGGGCACTTCATTCAATCCAATCCAGCTGATTATTTTTTTCTTAAAAATCGTGGAATCACTCAAATTATTTCAAGTCCAAATATTTTGAATGCAATACCACCTTTTATTAACGTACCTTCCTGATTTTTTCCACGCTTTCTTCTATCAATTGGACCTCAACAGAAAGGGTAATCCTGGGCCCTTTCGCAAACTTTATCAACTGCTTCCCAGGGAGCGATAGCTGGAGTTTAGTAATTTTAACTAATGACACTTCGCGAACGCTCGCCAAAGCCTGGTTTAGGCCGAAATTTGGTGGCACAGGATAAAGGATTCCCTCGTCAGTCCCAGATTTGAGAAATTACTCTTTGTCGGGACTTGTGTGGCTGCAAGTCTTAATGAAATGTGTTGCTTTAGCGTTTTGCTTAATGACGAATGTTGTGTGAATTGCATGTTTAGCGAGTTAAGTCTACAAAGCTTCGACTTAATTTTGGCATGTTGTGTTTATTTTCTGTAGGAGTATTTCAATGTTGATGTGTGTTGTTATTTGAATATTCTCTTGAGTTTAGTTTAGTTCTTGTTCAGTCGAATGTGTTGTTTAATGACCTATGTTTTCTTAAACTCGAGTATTGTCCAGGACGTTTCTAAAAAACATCACGCCTGTACTTGCGAAAGGTTAGGCAGAAACTTATATTCATATAAGTGCGATATCCTGCTAATATTATTAATTGTGAATGTTTGTGAGAATGGATGTATAGATGTTTGTTACTCTTTCACGTCAAAACGGCTGAACGGATCTTGATGAAATTTGGCACAGAGTTAGATTATAGTCCGAAATAACACATAGGATACTTTTTTGCGGGCGAAGGCGCGGGCGCCAGTTAGTATTACAATATTAGGCGAGCCTATTGTCATCAACCGGGTGACAAGCCTTGGCTCTAGGCTGCCGATGTTTTTCTCAAATGAAAGTATAGAAGGTAAAAATTACTAATATCCTTGATTGTTCATTTCCATTTCCGTCATTTCTAAAGCAATTAAAACAGCGTGTCCCAACTTTGTGGATCACAAGAGGTCTCGTTATTCATCGGCCGACATCGACAATATGATAAACTTGTCTAATTTGCATGTAAATAATTGTAACAGATTGAGTCGTCCGTTCTAAGGTAAATTGTATTCATTTGTATAATTCGTCCTCTGAAACTCTGTTTGTTATGTAAAATGGTTCTAATTTCTAAATTGTTTCGTGTTTTTTGCGACACCTGCATAATAAAGGTCTCAATTTTGACGGGCCTGTTGGTCTAGTGGTTAGTGGCCCTGACTGCTGAGCCGGAGGTCGTGGGTTCGATTCCCACCCAGGACAAACTTTGTGTGATGAGCTTTGTTTGTTCTGTGTCTGGGTGTGATTTATCTATAATATGTATGTATTTATAAATTATATAAGTATGTATATCAGTTGTCTGGTTCCCATAACACAAGCTCTGCTTAGCTTGGGATCAGATAGCCGTGTGTGAGTTGTCCCAAGATATTTATTATTATTTATTAATTACCGGCTTCTCTTTGGAAATCGAAAAGCCTTGTACCGATACAATACATGCTGCTGCATAGGTTCCCCCCTACTTCATGGGACTTTAACATAACTGGCGAAATGTGGGTATACCATTAGGTACACCTTTACCTGACTCTTCGGTGATTATAGAGCTTCTTTTTTGCGGCTGAAAAATCATCAAATAACTTCCCCCGTAGGAGCCGAAGTGGGGGGGGGGGAGTTTCAGACTTTTGCTGATTAAAATCCACCCATGTTCCTTCTTTTTGCTCTTTCTGTTCCGAGGCCGCGGCAGGCAGTGGCCCTGGCAGGTCCTTCTGCTTTGCTGACATCTCTTTGGGGCGAGCGTTTTCCATCATCACGCGGGTTAAAGTTAGCGTTAGCCCAACGTAACTATGCCACGCGGACGAAGTCGTGGGTGGAAGCTAGTAATAAATAATATTTTATCTATCTAAGAACTCACATTTAACAGCCGACTTTCGTTATTGTGGGACAGTCTCATGTTGAAGAGTGCTATTTTTGTTTACCAAACATGCCCAAGAGTCCCTTCTTGTCGCAGAGTTCTCGCTTGCAAGCATGAAAGTGTTCTATTCATGCAACGAAAACCTCTTCCAGCGTCTCATCTTTCAACGTTGACCTTCAATTAGCATTCATTTTTAATTGTCACAAAGAATAAAAATAGTTTGTTTTGTTTACTAGACAGTAGAAGAAATAAAAATAAACTTGTAAAAAAAATTGTTGACGAAGTTTAAGATAACTATGATTAATTTTTTAAAGGGTGGTAAATGCAGAACAGGATTCCGAAATCACAAAAAAAATTACGTTGACGCGGTTTTTCTTAACCTGTCTGTATTGGTATTACCTAATAACAACTGGGTTGTGGAGGTAGTCGCTCCGTGTAAAATACTGTTTCACTCCTTCTTCGGTTCATTCACCTTCATTTGGTTAGACTGGAAGCTTGTTTTTTAGGTTTCCGTATCTAAGGGGTGAAACGGGACCCTATTACTATATTTTTTTCTGTTGTACCTACCACTGTTAGTCTCTGCATCACCCAAAGGTTGACTGGTAGAAAATGTTTATAGCATTAAGTCCGCCTCTATACTTTGTGCTTCAAGTGTTTTCGGATCTGGCTGTTTGTGAGTTTAAATGTTTGTAAACGCACCCACGATACAGGAGAAATTCCTAGTGTGGGACAAGTCTGGCACTAGCCTGAATTTCATGAACCGTGATAGTTATACGGTTGAAGTTTTCATAGACGATGTATTTCTGTTGCCACTTAAACAACAAATACAAAAAAAAAAACACAGAACTAAATAAATAATTAAGAGAACTCCCATACAACGACCAACCCTTCGTGTGCGTGTCCGACTCGCACTTGGCTGGGTTTTCTATTAAACGTTAAAAATGACTGACGCATACCACACCACCCAGAAAGACTTCTTGGTTATGTGGGGCTTGCACATACTAAAAAACACTGCGTTAGTGGATGAGGTGGTTTGACTTGAAACCTACCCAATATAGGAAAAAGGCTAAGCAGATGATGGTGATTTTAAAGATCTTGTCTGCTTGACTGCCCCAGTACTGTAGAGCTTCAGAGATTTTAGACAGAATCGTACTAAGGGCTTTCACACAATCTTGCGAAAGAAAATAGCGTCTGTAGCAACGAGAACTCGGCCAGGGGCAACAGCACTCTAAAACCAGTGACCGAGAGTGGGTTTTCCCTTTTTCTAAAGCATTTGCACTTGCGAAGTATGTTAAATCTTCTGTACAAAATGACTCAAATTCAAATTGTTTTTATTTATGTATGTACTAAAACCAGATAAAAGTTATGCTACTAATAATATAGGTTTCTGTGGTTATAGAAATAAATTATTATTCCGTTTATTATTTTTTTTACAAACATTTTATATATGGTTACATATTTCTTATAAAAGTATACATATATCATAATATAAATATATTATTACTGTGTTCCTAAAGTTGTGTATTTAGACCACATACTGTTTTCCCTTTGTGTAAACGAAACAAATAAAACTAACGTGCATTTTATTTCATTTCCAGATGGATGCCGTTGGTGCTTTATTTGTAAGTAATAAATACATAGACTGCTTTAAGTACGAGCAACTTCCTCCACTACAATTCCTTTGATGAAGCAACCTTTTCATTTTAAACTCTCATTTCCTACCTTTGTCTGCGTTCCGTGTTTCTACTTCGTTCGGTTTTTCAATTCTTCTGTTGTTTTTAATATTTTCTAATAAATGTTCCATTGTTCGCGTTTTCTGATTTTCTTTCTTTTGTTTGTTTGTACTTATTGTATCTAATTGGGATGAATTGTACGGATTTGTTTTTCCTTGGGGATTTTGTTTGGATTTATTATTTATTTTTTGAGCGTATTCTACCTAATTAGGAAAATGTAAAGGTTTTCCTTTTATTTTTAACTTATTAAATATCTCGGTCGTTGATACTAAAATCAATCTAACATTTCAACGAATTGAAATGTAATTTCGCTAAAATAGTGAAATTCCGCGATAAGTTTTGTCGTTATTGGAAATGGAAAACTTTTGACTAATGCTTTTCATTAGCGATATTCAATCAATTGAGGAGCAAGAGAAAGTGCTTTCATAAATCAAAATGGCGATTTGTCAAAACCATATAATTTCAAAGTTGAAGAAACTATAACAAAGAGACCCACTAAATATAACAAAAAACAGAAGCAACAAGAAAGCAATTAGCACAACCGGACACATCTTATAATTGTTTACAGTAGAAAATTGGCGAGAAATTTCAACCGGTGTAATGAAAAATGTTTCCGGGACTTTGTCCTCAGTTCTTTATGGGCCAAGTTTTGCGGGTAGGACTTAAATTATTTTAAGTGCGGCCATTTCTGCACGCCTTGCGGTTATCGTCTGTTCGCGGTGATTAATGCAGGCAACTTGGCTTTTGAGGGATTTACACTGGGATTCTTGTCTCACTCACTTCAATCAAGAGTGTTGGATGATCCAAGTTTTAGACATTTTGGATTCTCTTAATTGGTCGCTGTTTTTCATTTTGGAGGGGTTTGTATTATTGGGTGTCTCGCAGTCTTGTCATTTGTGTAATGCGGAAACCATCACTTAAACCATCTTGCTTATTATCCATATTTTGTGCTTTTAAACTAAGAAATTGACAGAATAGTCTATTTTTGATTTAGATTGAAGTCTGACCACGGATGTTATCTAAATTCCATATTTTAATTCTTCGGTAGACATCTTAGGGTCACTTCTTACTTCTTAGGTATTTTTCATGACCTAACATGTGAAAGACGTATTGAGAACAGCAATCAGTCTGTCTACTCATGTAAGTTCTCATGTAAGTTGACCAAGATTATTTTGTCTGGACTTTAAAAGAGACTATGACCTCTGAGTTTGTTTCGGCTGTTTCTTCTCAGAGTAGTCGGGTACGAAACACCGGCCTCATCTAGTTTTAAAAAAAGATGACGTGTAAAAGTGTTTGTGAAAACCTACTTGCAAAATAAACATCATTTATCATTTACTCATGGAAAAAGTTGTAGTTATGTGAGATTATTTCACAAAAGATAAGCTTTTAAAGTCATAACATGCCTGTAACATATCACACTGAACTTCAAAATATAAAGTAGGTTTCACAACAAACTTCACTCTTATGAAATTCAAGATAGTCTTATTATACCACGATCTTTAAATGACTCGCTTCAGTGACTTCTAATTAATGACAAAACAATCCGTTGTGTTGAGAACTTAAATTGTTTACGAGCCCATTTCGATTGTACACTTCGTTGTCTACTCCAGTAGACACTTTATTGTCTAAATAAACTTCAGGACCGTAATTCTCTTTATTAAAAGCACAAAATTAAAGGTCCTACAAAATATTCGTATCAGAAGATCTACTTAGCAAAGGGTACGTCATTAGAAAGGTTGTAAATCTTGTAGATATAAAACTGCAAACAAGTAATTACTCTGACCCAAAGATTTGGTACAAAGGGATCCCAGATTAAAAACAGTTTCGGCGGTGTCCATAGACGAGGAAGTAAATCGGGCAAAAAACAGATAAGCGGACGTCGGGAGAACTTAATTCGAAACGCTTTTTAAAGCCGACCATAATATTTTTCCCCCGAATCTGAGATTCGTTACGTTATCTAAAAGCGGGTTTTAATTAAATTTTTCAACTATCAGATGGGACAAGCGCTTACGGCGAAAAATACGACGAATAAACTCTGCTGTTTCGTTTATTCCAGTTGGAGCTCTGGCGTTGATTGGCGATTCGATAAAAATAGTCAATTTAATGAAAAATCGTAAAAATCCCTGTTCCCGAATGTAAAACGGATAGAATTAAAATTTTATTTTACGTTCCGCTTCGAACCATATAATGCTTGTATATTTTAATAAAACGGAATTGCTAAGGACGGTTGTAAAATTTGAAGACCTCTGAATTAATGGAGGGATTGTAATTGAGTCAGGATTTGCATTACTAAACATCATTTTATGTTTACTTCATTTGGGGAATTTTGAAGAGTTACTTGAGTCGAAATGCCTGTTGGAGCGGAAATAGTTGAAACCGTTTGTTCGAGAACATTCCTTTGTTCTTTATAGAAGAGTTTTGTGTCAGTCGCTGGTGTAGTTTGTTACTCTGTTTTATTTCATCCGTTGTATAATCAGATTTGTATTCGAAATATGAATTCATGTTCATTTAAATTGGAAAGCCTTTTTTTGTTATTTCAGGTCTCTGTGCTTTATTGCTCTGGGTTTGTTTTTAATGTTCGCAGTTTTTGATATTTGGTTTGTTATTTTATTCTTATATTGTCTAAAGGACTATTATGAAGCCATTTAAACTTTTTCATCTTTACTTGTGACCACAAGTTTCGAGGCGAAAGTAAAAAGTTTTTCTACGCAAGTATTTTTGTGGGTCTTCAATTTCAGTCAATATCTTTTCCTATATCACCCTAGATATAAAGACAAGCCTATCCGAAAAACAAAAGAAAACTAGCGGTAAATCTCTCAAACACTTGAACATTATTTACCGCCGCCAAAATTGGTGCGAAATAACAACAATTATTAGTTTTCTTGTTCTGTTTAGCGCGAAACTTTCATACATTGGATGTTGGTGGTAGTTCTTCTGATTTATAGAGTCGGCCATTACCCCCAGTCGGTGTGGCACGTGATGTGGTAATGTTAGTGGATGCTGGAGAGATGTTACACGATTGTTGCACTTTCGGTTTTGTTGGGATGTTGCGAGTTTAAGAGGGAATTAAATTTGGTATGGTAGTGGAGAGTATTTACTCACACATACACACACAAAGACTTTTACTCCGATACAAAAGAAGATGAAACCTACATTCCGATTAAAACGCACTCATCTAACCCATTTGTTACGTGTTGTTTAAAGAAAAATATGCTGTTTTTACAAATTATTTAATAAATTTGTAAAAACAAGTTAGGTTGCATGTTTAAAATGGGTCCTCTTCTATTTTTTTCTTTTGGTGTGCCGACAGGGTCCACGATTGTTAACAAAAATATCATTTACCACTTAAGCAAATTACATTGTGGAATGCAATAAATTAATTGAGTAATATATTTAGTACCTACAGTGCAAGCACTGGTAAAATAAACTAGTATGTCTTATTTTGATTGTTGAAAACGAGCGAGAGGAAGGCCTAAAAAAAGATGTATGGATTGTGTAAGGAATGATATGAAGGAGAAAGGAGTAAATGATGCCGTGACGTCTGATAGGGGAGAATGGAAGAAGAAAACGTGTTGTCCCGACCCCAAATAGAATGGGACAAGGGCAGGAAAATGATGATGATGAAAAAGACGGGAAATAAAATCACTGTCTTGAATCCGTTGCAGTTCAGTGAGGTTATTGATCACTACAAAAAACACAGCAGCAGTGACAGCCCAGTGGTGTTCTGCCGTCGGGCTGCCAAGTCGTTTGTCTTGAGTTCGAACCCAAGGCACGCATTTCGTGGGTAGCTCACCGTCCATCCGTCTATTGACGATAGGCCGTTCGTGTTCCACGCGTGCCTCAAAGAGATGTCAGCGAAGCAGAGGGGCTTGCCAGGGCCTCCGCCTGCCGGGGTTGCGGTTTGTTCGATAAAGATACCGCGGCCCCGGAACGTAAAGGGCAATAGAAGGAACATGGCTGAGTTTTAGTCAGTAAAAGTCTGACACGCCCCCCTGCTCCGCCCAGAGCGAGGGACGTTATTTGAGGATTTCCCACCCGAAAAAAAGGCACGCACTTCTATCTCTTTTTATTTACATATGTATTGTATAGTTATCACTTGCTTCTATCTCTCTCTCTCATAGAAAGCAAGCCAGTTTTTCGTTTCGCCTTTCGATTTCGCATTAAACAGTGTGGTGTTGCGACGATTATTTTTGTTGGGTGTATTATTTATGTTTTTTGTACATAATAAATAATAACTTTGTTCCATCCGGGTGTCCCTTGACACCTATTAAGTTTTTTTTCTGAACGGCATGTTAAGCCAAGATAATTCCCATAAGCGGCACTAAAACTCTGAAGAAAAAGGAGTAGACTTTTGAAGAAAGTTCACTGTATTTCTTTAATATCCAACTTTAAGCTCTTATGTGCTTACATAAACACTGTATTATGCAGCATTAATGCATACCAGAAGTGCGTGTTTAGTTTTAATTGCAGTACTATCCATATTCCTTTCTTCCTCAAGTGTTCCCTTGCCAACAATAACAGCTCTACTGTTTTCCATACATGTTTCTACTCCAGCCAAGTATTTATCATGCTCGGAAACTTCTTCAGAACTTTTAACTATACGTCTGCCCGCAACTTCGCCTGTGTTTTGTTTTTTATATAGGTATATATATTTTAAAGTTTGCCGTCCGCGTTCGCGTTTGTCTTCCGGGTTTTTATAGGTTTTTTGTTTTCATTTGAAAATTAATAAAACGAGTGTAAGATGGAGAAAGGAAAGATTTGTTTTGTTTTCGTTTTGAGAATCCTGATGAATTGGGGAAGTTTTTTAGTGTTTTTATATGGCTGCTGATTAGCATATTGCACTGGGATTTCTCTACTGTTTTTTTTTTGCGGGAAATTGTTGTTTTGGACTCCCAAATGGCAACCTTTTGTATATTTTTTTGGAAGTGGCTTTAGTCTAACTAAAAACCGGTCATGGGCGAGTCGGACCCTTGCATCGAGGGTCTAGTACAAACTTGCGACATAAACGGCCATATCTTTTGACTGCATAGAATTATAGATTTGATTTTTTTCCCAGTTCCATGAGACAGATTTGAGTGTAAGGTTTTAATTTCAACTCGCAGCCTCCGTGTGTCCCCGAGATGAAGGGTCTTGACAGACAGACAGACTGATAACAAAGTGATCGTTTTTTCCTTTTGAGGTACGGAAACCATAAAAGTGAGACAAATACTCACGGTAAAAGGACTAATGGTCAGTATCTGGCAAGGGTTTTATAGGAACTGCTTAAGCATAATAGAGAAATGTTCGAAATTCATCTGAGCTTCGTAGTGAAGTTTTTTTTATAAAGCAGCTATACAAAAGTATAACGCCCACTGAAATTCACGTTCAAATTGAAAGTTTCACAACCCATATTAACAGCCCTCATTAAATTAAACTTTATTTAACTACGACCAATAAAATGGACCAAATTCAAATTGAACGACAATATTCGACCAAAACGGTTCAAAATAAAATAAAGCAACGGGTTATTTTATCCGAGTCATACGTAATGGGGGTCATTAAGACCGGAAACGGATGCAAAGATAACGCCGACCAAAAATAATCGTTTCATTTGTTTGTTAGATAGGTTCGCTATTTTATGGGGTTGACTATGGTTTTTGCATGTTTTGTCGTTGACTTTTTGGTCTGTTATGTTTTTTTTAATTTTCGTGCAACACAAGCGGATGTTTTAGTGTCTTTCTCATGGTTTGCACAAATATATTGCAAGGTTCGTTTTGAGTATCGGTGGTACGATTTGTCAAATAAATAAGCGCTAGAAAGTCTCCAAGAATGCGGTTTAACAGACATGGCATAGAGGTAGCTTTAGACTTATCCAAACTAATGAGAGGAGGTAATACTGAAATTACCTCCTCTCATGTGCGGATTGCGGCCATCGGGGTGGATTTATTGTTCCCTACACCCCGGTTTCATCCCCAAAGATCGGTCGCCTTTAGAAGGTTTCTCCCGAAAAAATATAAACGTCCCGAAGTTGGCCATGACAATCATTGTGCGTATCACCAGTAGCGTTTAGAACGCAGGGACACTCATGGCAGTCCAGCAAGTTAGTGGTGGAATGAGTGAGTTGGTGACAATATCGATTGAATCTCAAGAAATAACAGTCATAAGCCAACAGGTTTTAGTATGTTTAGCTTAATAACAACAAGTTCGACTTTGAACGTAGACTTGCAGCTTGTGGTTTGGAGGATTTATGTGCTTATTAATATATAATTATTACAGTTTGCTTTGGTGAAGGAAAATATCGTGAGGGCACCAGCATGTCTGAGAGGTATTTTTTTAACCTTTCGTGTGTCTATGACGTGGATCCACGCGAGACACAATGCGTAATTAATTGTGTCTGTAATTCCGGCATACAAGCGGTTAAGGCATGTAAAGCCAAGTCTGGCAAGCAGAGGGCTGGCAGAGCCGCTGCCTGCTGGGGTTGCGGGTTGGTGATGAAAGAATACAAAGGGCAAAAGAATGAACAAGGATGGGGACCTGACTGGGGAAGGTATTTGATGATTTTGCATCCAAAAAATGGTGGCGGCAGGCTGAGGCCTTGAGGGGCCCCTTATATTAGCGTCTGAATTCCTTATTATGCAAAGCTATAAATATGAAATACAGAAATAAAATCAAAACATTTGTAGCGTATTTATAAAATTATCAACATACTTACATGTATACGAACTGGGTCAAGTGTTACAAACTTTATTACAGCAGACCAACAAAATATTTCGCAAGGGTGTAGACCCCAAATACCGTCCCACGTTCACACCATAAAAATGTAATTAAACAAAATATTCCACTAGCCCTGAGATAGCGAGGGATCGTCGTGATAACGCGTCTGCAGCGAACCATCCATCTTTGTCTCCCAAATCCTTATCGCTGACGACGACGGGACTTTCACCTTTCTTTTTTATTAGAGTCTGATAACATTTTTGTGTATTTTTTGTGACGAAGATACGGTGTCTGTACCCTAATATGTTTGAGCGTGAGTAGGTAAGGATTAAACTGTAGGTGAGATAGGTTGGCTCGTTTTTAGCACTTACTTTGATACATTTAAGGTTCTTTTTTGTCTAGTTCTAAGGTCCTGCGGTTAGAAAATTGTTTAATATTATATTATAATATTATATTGATATATATATATGTGTAATTAGTATTCGTATAAAATTATACGTTTTCGTAAACAAATAGTTTTATAGATATATATACATATTTTATATGGGCGGGCCTGTTGGTCTAGTGGTTAGTGGCCCTGACCGCTGAGCCGGAGGTCGTGGGTTCGATTCCCACCCAGGAAAAACTTTGTGTGATGAGCATGATTGTTTGTTCTGTGTCTGGGTGTGATTTATCTATAATATGTATGTATTTATAAATTATATAAGTATGTATATCAGTTGTCTGGTTACCATAACCCAAGCTCTGCTTAGCTTGGGATCAGATAGCCGTGTGTGAGTTGTCCCAAGATATTTATTATATTTATTATTATTATATTATTTTTGTACCCTATCACAATGTTGTCGTATTTTACACAAAGGTTGACTAGAGAATGCCATATGTGCTTAAGACCGCCTATGTACCACTATTGTACATGAAGTTTAAATAAATAAATATTTTTTGTGAGTCTTGCTAGACTATTGATTTGCCGCATTACTACCATTATATCGACATTTATCTAGATAAGTATTGAAGTTTCTTGCCGACAAAAGCAGAAAAGTCGTGAAATAGTACATTTTGATTGAAGTGAGGGAACATTGTCATTGCGGCCGAAGTGTATAAACGAATACATAAATGACAAACAAATTAAATACATTTAACACAAACAGACACTAAACATTATTAGTTGATAGATATATACTTTTATTGTAAAGTGTGCTTTAATCTAATTTGATAATTACGAATAAATTTTAATTTGAATCCTAACAATTGTTCCCATAACTGATCTCAATTTTTATTTTATTTTTTTTATATTTTATTAGAATAATTATAATTTAATTATTTTGTTGATTTCAATTTAAATAATTTATTTATAATTTGGTAATTTATATTAAGAATTCGTTTCCTGTGCCCTGCGCGATGAATGCGCTGTCTGTTTGCTTTTATCTTTTAAACTACTCAACGGATTTTAATGCAGTTTTCAGCAATAGATAGAGTGATTCAAGGAATGTGTATATGTATGGTATCCCAGTCTACGTGGGTAAACCCGGGGGATGCAGCTAGTATATTATAAATCAAAATTTTAGTAGTAATAACATCCTTTTTAATATCCAAAAGAAACCGTCAGTTACGCGATCTACGATATTAAAGCTCTGGAAGTATTTTCTAACATAAAGTGCATCGTAAAAACAGATGCAGTAGTAAATTATATGATTTGAATATTATACCGAGCATTTGAGGTTATGGTTACTATAAATAAGTGTTTCCTTTTTTATGTTTTTCTTTTAAATGTATATGAAATCTTAAGATTACACGACAATCGTAAACAACGTCATCATAATTTTCCTGCCCTTGTGGGCTTATGAGCTGTTTGGGGTCGAAACAACCATTTTACTTTCATTCATAGCTGTCAGGCGTCACGGCATCATTTACTCCTTTCTCCTTCATATCATTCCTTACACAATCCATCCATCTGTTCTTTGTCCTTCCTCTCGCTCTCCATCCATCAACATTCAGATCCATCACTCTTTTATTCACATGTGCTTCACCCGAGTCATGCAGACAGTCGTAAGCAACAATCTAAATTAATTGTTTTTGGTTTAGACAAGCCTTTCAAGGCTTCCTAGATAGATAGATATTTTATTTCACATAGGCCTACTTGGGCATTTACTAAACGTCAAGAAAAGGTGCACGGTTCGGGTTGGTCAGCTCCTATTGAGAAGAACCGGCACGAAACTCCATGGTTACTCCTTCAATGCAGCTCATGAAGCGACAACTAGAAAAACACCGAAATGACAAGCCCCGGAGAAAAGATTCTGTCGTCTTGGATCCTGAAATTAATGGGAAATTTTTTTATGGACTTGTTTTTGGCCTCAATCTTGTCTTAGGACATAGATGACTTAAATAAATCCAGGCTATATGAACTGGGGAACACAACCACAGGCAGGGAATTCCACTTCTTGGCAGTACGCATAATAAAAAATATGTATGGAAACACAACACCATCATTTTATGACTATTTAAAGATTGACAACACCATCATCGTCTGCCTACCGTTTTCACAACTATGAAGGTCAATATTTGTATGACCTACAGATAATTGTTCCGGAGGCATTTGTGTATGTGAGTTTAAATGTTTGTAAACGCACCCACGATACAGGACAAATTCCTAGTGTGGGGCATAGTTTAAAAAAAAATACAGAACTAACAATGTCACATTACTCCTAAATTTTAACATATCGCACAAAAACAACCCTCCGGTACCCAATCACAACCCTCAAAAAGCCACCTACAATAAATTCAAGTTCTCCAGACCCTATGCATGTCACGGGGTTATTAGCACAAAAACTATTACAGTAATTTGTGGGCTACATCTAGATATAAGCCAAGTTTATCGGTGATACCGGGGCATTGAAATAATTTATCAATTTTTTTCTTTGTGGCGTGTCCGTAATAGTACATGAAACCGCTTAATTTTTATTATTTGACTATTTTTGTTGATAAATAACGAAAGTGATAGTGTTAATGGTAAATTAATTGGATGGATTGTGATGCGTTTTGTATGGGTAACTAATAAAGTTTTATTTAATGATAACTTTGTTGTAGGTCTTCATAGGTGGGGTGACCTATGTGTAGTTGCCCCAGGGATGTGCCTTAACAGGCATTGCACAGAGGGGGCTCTGGACCGGTCTATTAAGAGGAAACGTGGCCTCCTCTCATGTGCAGATGGTGATCACCGGGGTGGTTTAGTGCGGTAAAAGTCCCACGCTGTCCGATCTTGTCCCCAAAACCGGTCGCCTTTTGAAGGTTTGCCTCACAAAAAAAAGAAAGGTTTTCATAGGTATTAATGTTATTTGTCTCAAATTAACTGTTCTCGAACTTTTAAGAATTCGAGTATTATCATTTTAATGTCGAAACAACATCAAATAGGTTCAACTAATCGGCCAAAGGTACTTGGTGCGTCGGACACACTATAACTATCTTTTTTTGTATTTAGATTTAGGTTTTTTTTTTAACTCAATGTCTTTTAGGCATGAAATTATATCTTTCAACTAAGTATGCCTTTTGGCAAAGGCCTCCTCTAACTCTTTCCACTGTTTCCTGTTTGTCGTGACTCTTCTCCAGTAAGGTCCTATTAGTTCTTTCTCATCTCCTCATCCGCAGCATGGTTTGCCTCTGCAGCGTTTTGCGTCTTGCGTTATGCAATAAAGTATATTCTATTCGATTTCTTATTCTTTAATCAATCTAAAGTAGAGCAACTAAAGCCTTTTAAACTTTTAAGATTCCAAACTTATCTTTATTTTCACTTTTCATCACGAAAACTTTACGAACAAACATAAATTAGAACTCAAAAACTTGTAAAAAGATAAGTCTTAAAGTGACTAATATAAATCACGTGAAAGGTTCGGTCATTTGCGGACAAATGGCGGACACGTCTCCGGACTTGAGAAGTCACTAACACACTCCTAAATATCTGTAATGTCCGGTGCCCCTAGCCAGTACATAAAAAAAATTAAAGCACGGTTGGCGCAGTGGTCGAGCGATTGACGGCTGCGCTGCGTGTCGCGGGTTCTGGCTTGTTTGTAAAAGCACGCTACAATAGTTTTTTATCTGCACTGCATAACATCAATTCTTCCAATAGCCGTTTGTTTATAGAAAATAATAAGTAGTCGACTTGGAGTTATTTCAAAATAAAAGTTATGTCGTATGTCAGTGTTTATGTGATTAATTGTTCGTGAACACTACAGACAAACATTATAGTAAACATGAGCCCATACAATTATTCTGATGCTTCGTACATATAGTATCTTAGTTACATATAGTATTTAAATTGAAATGATCGCAGTTACATCATTCATGTTGAGATTATACAAATATGTTAGAACGATCGATGTAGAAAAACGTGCTCAATAAGTGCGTTCTGATTTAAAGCAAAACATTTCAATGAAACAAAAAAAGAATAGCAGGTCGAGTAGCTAATTTCAAATCAACGATACTAGTGGTAATCATTTTTTAATATTTTCTAAGTTCAAGCCAAATTGAACAGTCAATAACAAGTTCTATAATTCTAGTGCTACCTACACTGAACCTCCAATTAAAAGATAAACACGCCTTGTACAGTCCCGTACATTACAAAGTGCAATAAACAGCAATGTTAAGAACAGTGCACACCACACGATCTACATCGTCGTAATCTACGTCTTAACTTGTAAGTACAATTGCACAGCGTGATAAGTTTCACCGCTATTTAGAGCGTGCTTACAGAATAATAAAATTCCCATTGTTCTGAAGCGGTTTAAAACTTTAAATTGAAATTCAAAATACTATAAAAGTGTTTCATAAAATGTCAAATTCAATAAACTTCAAATCACCATAGACACCAAATAATGAACAACGATCATTAACTATGAATTTAACTTAGACTAAACATCCGCAAAAAAGCCAATTGAGATATTGTCACGCTGCTTATAGTCAAGTACTATAAACACAGTTGTCTGAAACAATGCACACATCGTAACTTGTATGTGCAGTGTGATTAAACTTATAGTTATTCTGGTCGCGATCGCTTGTGTTTTCGTTGCACTTAAGATAACTGGACAGTAATTTGTCGCGTACTGAGACAACAAGAAGACTAGATAAAAGATTTTCGACTGCAAATATAAATATAATATAGTACTTTCCAGGGTAAAAGTAATTACATTCTATTTAGACCGTCTTTTAGATTATTCAAAAATAAGGGATACGTATTTTTTTAATTTGTAAATTAGACCAAAGTTACAAAGATATAGCCCATAAAAGTTACGTGTGACGTAATCGTTGCGAAAAAATGCAGCAACACGTTTCCGCGTTTTTTTTTAATTTAGCCTATTGTATGTGATCTCGTCGACTATAGTGAGCAACTTCCATTTCCTAGCCTACATCGTGGAAATGCCTAAATCGTCAACAACCCGAGAATTTAAAGAGACTATTGATATCTTTTTATTATTGACATAGTAATAACAGCTAATGACTTAATTGCTAAGAGCCTCAACAGCCGAGGAGGCTCTCGTTAGGAAGCTAGATCAAAGAATAGAGAAAGGGGTACTCTTGGACATGGCTCGTTTTGTTAGGAGGTTCCTTTCTCTGGAGCCCTCACTCCAGTTCTGTAGCTTGGATGGGAAAGTTCCCAATCCCGTTGGGCTTCTATTTAAAAAAAAAATGTTTATGAGACATATTTAAACATGTAAAATTTTATAGGTAGAAATCAATAAACGAAAATAATAGTGATTATGTACATCTCGATTTGATGTAACAAACGCGTTTCATAATAACACGATGAATATAACCACAAATGAATATACTATTTAACTAATATAATGTAAAACATATGGTTTTAATTTCAACTCGATACCATGACGTGTTATAAAGGGTATTGACAGACAGACGGACACCCGAAAAAGATAAAAAATAAGATAATAGCAATGTCTACATACAACCTTGGGTTATGAGTTGAGCTACACGATAACTGACAAATGCTTGCACTGACTGGACAGGTTCACTCAATCTGTGTGGTGCTTTCTTAAAAAGACCATTTCAGACACTATCTGCATAGTCCTCATGTAAGTTGACCAAGATTATTTTGTCTGGACTTTAAAAGAGACTATGACCTCTGAGTTTGTTTCGGCTGTTTCTTCTCAGAGTAGTCGAGTACGAAACACCGGCCTCATCTAGTTTTTAAAAAAATGACGTGTATAAGTGTTTGTGAAAACCTACTTGCAAAATAAACATCATTTATCATTTAACGTGATACCACTCCTACAGAACCATACAAGCACGCTGCGCATAGCCTACGATAGGATTACCCAGAGCAATAAACAGCAATGTTCACCGCATTGGTGCACTGCATATAATCTCCTTTCTCGTTACAATCTGTGTCTTGGCTTGTATGGCTAGTGCTGCGGTAATATTATAATTGTGTCTTAAGGGAATATTATCTCAGCAGTACGATGCACCGTACTTTTAGAGACTATTATTGCTTGTAGCTGGGGACTGGTTGACCTAGTAGTACTAATATAATTTGTAAGGTTACGCTTGCAATTAATACTCGAGGGAGCAAAGTGTCAGCGCATCCACTGTAATAATCGGATCTATTGAACATCCTAAAGCATCTAACTCCTAACAAGCCTTTGGAACTATTACTATAGAAACTAGAAGTGGTTGGGACCACTTAATAATTGGCTGTGAACAACTGTTATTTTCGAAGGTAAATTCCACTTTCGTATAATAGACACAAAATCAAGACCACTCGACAAAGCCTGCTGGGGCGTCCGCCTACTGTGGTTGCGGGTTGTTCGAAGGAAATACCGCGGCCCCGGAACATAAGAGGCAAAAGAAGGAACACGGGTGGGTTTTAGTCAGTAAAAGTCTGACACTTCCATCCGCTCCGCTCATAACGAGATGTGCCTTCAGCAAAAAAAAATACGAATATAGTCGAAATAAATAAAATGATTTTTCATTTATTTCTCGGTAACAATTAATTCTCTCATAAGTAAAACCATGATCCAAACCGACATACGGCATAACTTTTCACTCTAGAACTTTAAACTACGCTATTTAATCATACAACATTAAGCCGCACAACTTGCAAGGCGAGCCATTCACAGTAAGTCGGGAGGCGGTCGCAACTCGGCAAGTCGCAAGTCGCAAGCCTTTCATTGTTGGCCACAAACTCTAGTGGAACTCGAAAACTATAGACTTGTGGAGATGTTAGAACTGCGAGTGGCGTAGACTTTGTGATTTATGCGTGTTTGAACTTTGAATGGGACTATATTGCTTTTGTAATGTGTAAAAAGTTGAAAGTTCTAAGTGTAGGTTAAGTTGAGTTGCGCGCTGACGTTAGAATGCGATTCGGTTGCAGCGTTTCAAAGTTTAAATTGCGCAAAATGTTAATTTGGTTTCCTTCACTCTCTCCGTGCATTAAAATATCCTATGGGTACTTCAATTTAATTACATTAAACAGAATACTCATCACGAAATCTCAGAAAGTACAAGTTTAAGGAGTCTCCAATTTTGCATAGGGGAATCTTTTAAAACAAAAGTGTCCACTGAGATAGGATTTTGCAAAAATCAGCTCCAAAAGGGATGAAACACCCAGGGTCGCGGGTTGTTTGAAAACGATACCGCGGTCCCGGAACGTTAAGGGCAATTAGAAGGATCATGGGTGAGTTTTAGTCCGAAGCGGGGGAAGTTATTTCATGAGACCCATGTGTGAAAAAAAAGTCTGGCATTTCCCACAGGGATAAGTCTCGTCCCCTTAAAATAACTAGGTATCAATGAAAGCATTCGTATCTATATCTATATTAATATTATAAAGCTGAAGAGTTTGTTTGTTTGAACGCGCTAATCTCAGGGACTACTGGTTGGAATTGGAAAATTCTTTTAGTGTTGGATAGTCCATTTCATGAGGAAGGCTATAGGCTATATAACATCACGCTACGACCAACAGGTGCTGAGCAGCGTGGGTGAAACCGCGTGGAGCAGCTAGTATCGAATATATGCGTACGTACGTATACTCAACAATACAAACAACCAAAGTACCAACCCTCCCAAGTTACTCGACGCTGAGTGAGGACCGTATTGACTGAAATGTGGGTATTCTCAAAGCCTAGTCTTAAACTTTAGTAGTTGCAGCGTAGCATAAGGCTTGGCCGAAACTATTTCAGTATTAGAAAACAATGAAGCAGTTTGGTTCAATTGCATTTCAAACGTCACTGCTTTGAAACAAGTGAACTCGGCTATGTCAGTTTAAGATGATATTTTTATACAAAGACAATAGTTTAAACATAACGCCTGCAATGGGTTAGGCAGATATCTGTCTAATAATTCACCCACAGTTGTCCCCCAGTTATTTTTAAGTACCATTTAATAAGGGGCGTAAAACAATCGTTGGTAGATTTTGTTTTTATAATCAAGCTAATGATCAAGTTTAATGAATCTATAAGATTTTCTGTAAATACCATACTACTGGTACTGTAAATACCATTGACCTTTAATGTAAATACCATAAATGGAAGCTTCATATGCACTGAACTTGTACTTAACTTAATTTGTATGAAATCAATATATTAACATCTAACAACTAAATGGTAGACATTATTATTAAAACTTGAAACGGGATATTTGCCATGTTTGTTATATATTTCGAGTTTCCGATATTTTGGCGATATTACAAACGCGGATACATCACGGATTAACTGAAGTTATTGAGGGTGGATGTTTATGAGCAGAAAAAACAATCTACCCTCTTTCTTATTCGTTTTTTTTTTGCGTTCGTAATTACTAACACCGTCACTCACAACTCGTTTTTGTTGTAAATAATAAACGCTGGCTTAGGATGATAGATAATTTTAGTAACATATATTGAAAAATGCATTAAATATTGTTCATCTTTTTGGCGGATTGGAAATTATCAAATAACTTCCCACTCTCTGGGCCCTTTTATTGACTTACAAAAAGGGCAAAAAAAAGGAACATGCGTGGGATACCCATGTTCCTGCTTTTACCCTTTTGTTCCGGGGTCGCAGAATCTCTCTCGAACAACCCGCAACCCCGGCAAGAAATATTGTACAATTTAAAGGTAAATTATAGCGAGCTTATTTGTTATAATCATAAGAACTAATATTTCATTTGTGACAAACAATACATGAATTTGAATATAAACCAATATGTATGTTAAAACTAAGTATTGTGCGAGCTCCCGAACGAATTGTCGCAAAACTTAATCCAACTTAAGAGCATTATTTACTTAAAACTCACTTTTTCATACTTAGCACAAAGTTGTAAAGTTCTCTATAAAACGGTGACTTTAATTCAAAATTGCATTTAAATATTCAACAGAAAGGATTATCTAATTGAATAGCAAACGGGTTTCATGCAGATTTCGTTGTGTTAGAATTTAATTCTTTTAACGCGAATACAATTATTTCGGAAAATAAAACGAAATACTTTGGTTTTGTTCAAACAAAGGGTTGGAACAGTCACCTTTTATCTTTTGGAATGGACACTGGACTTCTGAAAATGTTTGTGATGATATCAATATAGTTAATGGTTAAACCCGAGGACTTAAAAAGGCGAGGGTTTCGTAAAAACTTACGACACAAACGTCCATTATCTTTTAACTGCGTAGACTTATAGGTTCACAAAATTTCCATAAGCAAAGTATAGATATTTATTTGGTATTCGGTTTCCAGATACTTTTGTTTTACGTTTTACTCCACACTAGCAATTTCACCTGTATCGTGGGTGCGTTTATAAACATTTAAACTCACATACACAAACAGCCAGACCAGAAACAACTACCTGTAGATCACACAAATATTTGTTCCGTGCGGGGATTGAACCGGCGCCACGCAGCGCAGCAATCGAATGCTCAGCCACTGCGCCAACCATGCCGACTAAATCTAAGTGCCGTATTTAAAGTTGTTTATTTTCATATGTGTTTCCTCAATCTTTATTATTGTTACACCATATATACAATTAACCTTAATATATAATGTGAAACAATCGTAAGAGATTAAACATTTGAATGGGTTTTAGTAAAGTAAGGCAAAGTTTAGAGTTCTGTCTGTTAAGACAATGTTTAATATGCACTTATCAAGGTGTTTTAAGGGGGTAATTTGAACTATTATCACGTAAGTAACAATGTTTGTAGAGAGAAAATCTAAAATGTGTTGTTAATTGAGCGTTGAGACTTTTAAATACCGGCTTGGTATTTACAACCAAAGACAAGCTATGCCCAGCGGTTTCATCTGTTCACCCGCTGCTCAGCTCCTTTAAGTCACATCGTGAAATAAGTGGTCTAAAATAAACTTTGCAGTATTGCTATGTACAGACGCCAGCAGGTCAAACTACCTGAAACTGTAATTTTTTCCCAATGAGCCTTGAACCTAATACTTTAGAAATAAAGTCGAAAATCTATCAAAGAAATCTGACAGATTGTAGTAGCTTTATGTGCAGGCGTCTTTACATTGGTTAGGCGGTTCCAAAATGTATTACGGACGGCTGGCGGTGATTTTTTTAAGAGCAAGGAGGCGCATGTTTTTCTGGCATAGATATCTTATTTTTTTAAAAATGATCTATATGAGTTCTAGATTTAAAAATATTTGAATTGCTGATTTTTAATATAGGCTGTTTAACGATGTCATACCTTTGTTTCTTCTTCAGTATGAGGAGACAAAATACGAAGAAAAAAGAAATTAAATCATAAATAATTAAATAATGATTAATAACAAAAGTACATTTTGTTCAGTTATTTAATTGCTCCATAAGTATATTTAAAAACGTCATTTGATTCACATGAGAATTTGCCACTACTGTTCTCGGCTCTATAACAAAATTGTATATTCATATCTTTATAGCATTCCATAATGTCTGAAGATCTTAAATAATTATATGCCTATTTACGAAGAAAAAGGACTGGGTTAACAACGATAATGCTTGCTTAATTTAATGGTTTTTTTTTACGTTTTCCCACACTATAAATTTCTCCTGTATCGTGGGTGCGTTTACAAACATTTAAACTTAAACAATTATCTGTAGGTCATACAAATATTTGTTCCGTGCGGGGATCGAACCCGCGACACGCAGCGCAGCAGTTAAACGCTTAGTCACTGCACCGACCGTGTCGTCAAAATGTAAAGTCTAAGTTTTCCAACTACATAAGAGGTGCAAACAAACCCTTCACGGTTCAGCTTACAGTCAAACAAAATGCAGCTGAAGAAACTATGACATATCAACATATACAAAACCAGTTTATGCGGATCTCTCATCGTACAGGACATCTACGAGGTACGATCCGTAGTTTAGAGATCTGCATAAAATGGTTTTGTATGTGCTTTTGTGTACCAATATTTTACCGATACATTTATCTATAGTAAGTAATCGTTAGGATGTTTTTATGATATTTTTACTTGCATCATACCACAGGGAAAACCAATCTGAAGTGTCTCAGTTTGCAGAGGGGCGTGCCAGGGCCACCGCTTGCCGGGGTTGCGGATTGTTCGAAAGAGATATGCGACCTCGGAACATAAAGGGCAATAGAAGGAACATGGGTGGGTTTTAGCCAATACAAGTCTGACACACGCAGTAACTAAAGTTATTGTCAAGACAGGCCTGTTGGTCTAGTGGTTAGTGGCCCTAACTGCTGAGCCGGAGGTCGTGGGTTCGATTCCCACCCAGGACAAACTTTGTGTGATGAGCATGATTGTTTGTTCTGTGTCTGGGTGTGATTTATCTATAATATGTATGTAAGTATAAATTATATAAGTATGTATATCAGTTGTCTAGTTACCATAACACAAGCTCTGCTTAGCTTGGGATCAGATAGCCGTGTGTGAGTTGTCCCAAGATATTATTATTATATTTGATGATTTCCCATCCGCAAAGAAAATTTATCTCACTTTGTTCAAATGCACCGGCTGAAGATATTTTTCTACATTTTAAGTTTATTTAATTTCTACATTAGCATCAGCTAGTTTCCCACCTTTACAATAGTACCCACACGATTTATAGCAACAGGCTCTCTCCCCTAATGGAACTGCGCAAATGCACGACATATAACCCTTCTACTTACCCCCTTAGGGACAGGAGTCGTGACGTTTATAATAACAAAGACTTAAATTAAAACAACTTTAATAACTTAGTTCAATGTGCTACTAAAATAATAATACAGAGGATAGTTCCTAGAATTTATTTACTCTGTTATTTGCTCTAACAATTCTCTTGAGAATCTTCAGATTTATTATGAGACCAAATACTCAGGGACTCGGAGAGATTCGCACAGAAAGATGGAGTGAAAAGTTTACTTGAAAAATATGGGAATTAAGCATTAGCTGTTGTCGTTTGGTCCCTTGCCACCTATTTTAAGGAAGGAAGAAATTCTTGAAGACTGAATCCAAGATTATCGCTTGCAATAAGAGTCAGTACACACTTATGGACCGTGCGGTAGGAGATTTGAAGCCCGTGTAGTCTTGCAATATCGTAAAATCTTTGTACAAATTAGCCTCAAATGGCGTGAAATTGTGTTACCTAGCCGGCCGGTAGCCTTGACCGGTTTCTTCACCATGCTTTCTTCAAGATGATGCGCTAAAATAGAATGATTTTTTGTCACTTGACTTTTTTGCAATTTTCTGACACTGGCCTGCAAATCGCAAAAAAAAAAACAAAAGAAAATTGAAAATTTCGCGGTCTACCCTACTTCCTCCTTATGGATTAACTACGCTAATAAACTGATATTTTCTACGCACAAAAGCAAGCTGAATAAGTGCAGTTAGTCTTATAACCGTTTGAAATGTAACTAGTCAAAATTTTATTGTTTCAATGAGCTTGATGAAATGGTCCTGAAAACAACTCCAAAACAAGAAAAGCGAAACCAAACCAAAATATGAAGCACACAAAGACAGCCAGATTCATAAGCACCGCCATTTCAACTTAATACATTTTACATTACCACATTTAAATAATTCTCTTAACCCTCTCACTGCCACTGGTACTCCGGCGTGGTTCTCGGCGAAAATCCTGAAATCGTGGATGGTATTGTGCGTTGATATTTCAATTCGTTCTGAGTCCCTGGAGTGAGGTTGAATGCTCCTTTTGTTTCTTTTTAAAGGAGGATGAAATGGAGGAAACGTATGGATGTGGTAGAGATTGTGGAGCTAATTATGGTGGGATGTTGGTTGGTTTTGTTGATTGGTCATAATTTTATTGAACTCTTTCGCTGCCCAGAACTCTAATAATAATTTTATAATATTAAACTGTTTTATAGGATCAAACACGGTCCTTAAAAAAATTTTTTTTGAAGTGTAATTACATTTATAATTAATTATTTAAATGGGAAATTTAAGCAAAGTAAATATTTATTTTGAGAAGTTAATGTAAATCTTTAGTTGCAATTGTAAAATATGTTACACGTGCCCCATAAGACAATCGTATGATTAGGGCGCATTTAAGTTTATTGGCATTGAACGCTGTCCTTAGCGTTTGTTTCCAATGTAGAAAAACGGGTCGTTCTGTTTGTTCCCTTTGCACACATTTCGGAACGCAAATAAAGATTACACTTACAATAAATAGGCTTAAAGCTAAGGTATAATCAATCAAGGTCCTAGTTTTGCCCTTTAAGTTCTCGGGCTGCGGTATCTATTTCGAAGAACCCGCAACCCCACAGTGCTTTGCTGCATCTCTTTGAGTAGCGCGAGGAATTCGAAGGCGTCGTCGACACGTCCTGTCGTCACTAGACACACAACGTTGAGTTACCTTGCTCATCGTTCACAGACCCTTGTCTACGGTGGCCAGTACCCGACGTCCGGAGAGTGTAATTCCTAATTGCCATCTCCATTCTTTAGCAACTGAATGTATTTCCTATTTGGAAGCACAGTCTGCGTCTGACTGGTGATTAGATACGCGCCATTCTAATGAATCTCTGATGTTTTGTTGTTTAAACCTTTGTTCTTTTCATTTAATTGCCTGAATGGGATCCACCGCATTTTCTTACTTTAATTTATAGACTATTTTAATGTCGTGGTTTATTGGTTTTTTTTTATGCCCTATTGTAATATACAAAGAAAGACAGAAAGAAAAACACGACAAAATTAATTTTAAAAAAAGAACAACAAAAACTAAAAAACTATTTAAAGAAGACAATTAATTAAATTAGTCCTGTACGAAGCCAAAAGGCCTCTATCTCAACATGGTGTTGAAGTAACGGTCAGATACGATAAAACCCATTACAAGAATAAATAAATTGAGGGACAAATAAATAAAAACTAATATTATAAAAATATGAAAAAAACACACAATTGATTTTGAAAAAGAGAACACAAATGATGTTTTTTTTTAATTTTTAGTCTATTCCAATGTCAAATCAAACTTTTTTTTTAGCTATGTAGCAGCCAAATAATATTTCAGCTTTTCGCCTAATGTTATTTTGTTTGTACTTAGACGAATTGAGGTTAGGTTTAGATGGCGGATTACACAAGTACTATAAATACTAACAATCTTAATTGACCGCGACTGCAATTACCAGAATGTATATCCTTTCTTTTCTTCATTATTTAATGGCCAATTATGCGGTCACATTCTTAAGTTTTTGTGTATTCGATATAATTATGGTCTAGAAATAATTTATTATCCTATCCCAGTAATATTTGTATCAGTGGGTGTACATTTTTTTTGGCATATTCGCCTCTAGCATGAACTCAGCTTGTGTACTTAAGGAAAAAAAAAAACGAGCCAAATGCGAGTCGGTCTAAAAGTTTGACACTCTCCCCGCACTCCGTCCAGGGCGGGGGAAGTTATTTGATGATTTCCGACTCCAAAAAATTAAAAACTTGGTTGATTGAACACAGCTGCAAGGAACCACAAATTTGAGTATATGGTTTTAATTCTAATTCGATACCTCCACGCGTTCTCGAGATAAAAGGTCTTGACAAACAGACAGACAGACAGACGGACAACAAAGTGATCCTGTAAGGGTTCCGTTTTTTTCCTTTTGAGGTACGGAACCCTACAAAAGAATGGAAATACACGGCAAAACTATCGTGTTAAAAGTTAACACAGTTATCTGTGCAGAATTGGGTATAGGACAGGCCCTAATCCTTACTAATATTATATAAGCGAAAGTGAGTTTGTTTGTTACCTCTTGACGCTTTAATGGCTAAACCGATTTTGATGAATTTGGTACAGAACCTGGTACAGAGGTAGTTGGGAACCAGGAGACGGACATAGGCTAATATTTATTTTAAAAAAGTAGGATGTGAGGGAGAAAAGGGAAAACTTAGCGTTGCTATTACAAAACAATAAGGCGAAGCCGCGGGCGAAAGCTAGTACTTTATATAATTGTTTCAAGTAATTTTGGATTTTGGATACGCATTACTGAATTCGTCACGGTTCATTATTGTTCTGAAAATATCTATCATAATTAATCATTTTGTCAAAATAAAACTAAACAACTACGTGTGCATTTTTTCAAATAAACCATTTTAAATTGCTGCTGGTTTAATACTTAGTGCTTCAAATTTATCCCTAAGGTAATATGTAATAATTTCTCTCGCAGACTCTTAGGAAATTGCCTGCAATTCATGTTGCACCTGACACCGCTATTGTTCATAGCACAAACAACTGCGTTAGAAATGTTTTCTTTTTAAATTGTTTATGTTATTATAAAACGTGACTTGACTTGTGTCATCGGAATGTGTGACAATCCTATTAAAGATAATCGCTTTAATCGCTTTTACTTTTTAGCACAATAGTCAGCTGAGGAAAATTACGACTCGACTTTTGAAAACCTAGTAATTTGGCGGTTTTAAATTCTCATGAAACACTTTTCTTTTTCTCCAATACCAGTGAAAACTATTTCCCCAAGGGAAACAGAAATTGGTATGTAATCAAGAAGATTGGTCACATTTAACGTAACTTTAATTTACTCGTAGTTTCTAACTTCCAAGTCGTGCTCAAAAATACATAATTTAAACATTAAAATACCTCGTTACGGCTTCACAATTAAATTTTATTGACACTATAAACAAGCCTAGAGCTTATCTGGACAAAAAATACCAACACACTGGGGGTCGGAATGACCAATTTAATAGAGTTGATCGCGCGAGCCGCGAATGTCGTAATGTAGGTAATTCCGTGCGCGGCGCGGCGGGCGGCGGGTTAGCAAACGCAGACGAAACAAATGCCGTGCATTCGTCAGGCGCGCGCTCATTTGCACGGGACTAGCGGGCCTTAGGGTTACCATCTTAACATTTGAAAACATAATTATATAAGTATACACATTTTTGAAAATCTTCTGAAATCTGAAATCGTGGATGGTATTGTGCGTTGATATTTCAATTCGTTCTGAGTCCCTGGAGTGAGGTTGAATGCTCCTTTTGTTTCTTTTTAAAGGAGGATGAAATGGAGGAAACGTATGGATGTGGTAGAGATTGTGGAGCTAATTATGGTGGGATGTTGGTTCGTTCTTTTTAGTTTATGGACAGGTTATCATTTTGTAAAAAAGACAAAAATTGAAACTGTGATGAGGGATTTAAAAAAAGGGATTTAAAAAATTTAAGTAAATATTTATTTTGATGGTTAATCTTTCGTTGTAATAGTAAATACGTTACGTGTGTTATTGTTCCCCATAACAAAATAGTTATATTTTTTCAGGCTGGGACGCATTTTTTTTTGGAATTTACCGTTGTCCTTAGCGTAAGATTCCAACGCAGCAAAGCAAATCGTTCTGTTCCCTTTGAAAAAACGTGTTAGTTTATGTGTTTGTATAACCCGCAACCCCACAGTGACACTGGCGGGCTCTGCTTTGCTGACATCTCTTTGAATAGCGCTTGGAATTCGAAAGCGTCGTCGGTACGGCCTGTCACCACTAGACACACAACGTTGAGTTACCTTGCTCACCGTTCACAGACCCTTGTCTACGGTGGCCGGTACCCGACGTCCGGAGAGTGTAACTCCTACTTGCCATATCCATTCCTTAGCAACTGAATGTATTTCCTATTTGGAAGCACAGTCTGCGTCTGACTGGTGATTAGATACGCGCCATTCTAATGAATCTCTGATGTTTTGTTGTTTAAACCATTGTTCTTTTCATTTAATTGCCTGAATGGGATCCACCGCATTTTCTTACTTTAATTTATGGTGTACTAGCTTCCGCTCGCGACTTTGTCTGCGTTGGCAGCGTGGTGATCGAAAAAAAAATATCTTTTTCTCTCCTTTTCTTCCCTCTTTCTTCCCCTTTTCTCTGTACAAATATTTATCAAAATCGGTTTGGCCGTTGGTAAGGCGTGAAGAGGTAACAAACAAACAAACTCACTTTCGCTTTTATAATATTACTAAGGATTTAAATGTCGTGGTCTATTGGTTTTTTTGATGCCCTATTTCAATGAATGACAGAAAGAAATTTATTAAGTAGACTCGCACAGGACAAGACAATAATTTTTTTTTTTATAAAAAAGGAACAACAAAAAGTAAAAAAACAATATAAAAGAAGACGACTAATTTAAATTAGTCCAATAAGAAAACAAAATTATATAACAATAATAAATTGAGGGACGAATAAATAAAAACAGAAATTATAAAAAAAAAATTAAAAGACACACTTTTGTTTTTTTTAAAGTTTCGGTCTATTCGAATGTCGAATCAAACGCTAGTTTTAGTTATGTTGTTGTATGCAGTAGCCGAATAATATTTAAGCTTTTCGAATAATGTTATTTTGTTTGTACTTAGACGAATTGAGGTTAGGTTTAGATGGCGGATAACGCAAGTAGGTACTATAAATACTAACAATCTTAATTACAAACCAGAATGTATATCCTTTCTTTTCTTCGTTATTTAGTGGCCAATTATGCGGTCACATTCTTAAGTTTTTGTAGATTCAATATGATTATGGTCTAGAAATAAATTATTATCTTATCCTAGTAATAATTCTATCAGTGGGTGTACATTTTTTTAGCATATTTGCCTCTAAGGCAGCTTGTGTACTTGAAGAAAAAAAAAACAAGCCAAGTGCGAATCGGTCTAAAAGTTTGACACTTTCCTCCCGCTCCGTCCAGGGCGGGGGAAGTTATTTGATGGTATCCCACCCAAAAAAAAATTAAAATGGTTAACGAGTACTTATATGGTTTTAATTTCAACTCGATACGTCCTCGCGTTCTCGAGGTAAAGGGTCTTGACAGACAGACAGGCGGACAGCAAAGTCAGTGATCCTGTAGGGGTTCCGTTTTTTCCTTTTGAGGTACGAAACCCTACAAAAGAATGGAAATACCCGGCAAAACCATCGCGTCAAAAATGAACACAGTTTATATTTGTGCAGAATAGAGTATATAGGACAAGCACTAATCCTTACTAATATTATAAAAGCGGAAGTGAGTTTGTTTGTTTGTTACCTCTTCACGCTTTAATGGCTAAACCGATTTTGATGAATTTTGGTACAGAGATAGTTGGGAACCAGGAGGCAGACATAGGCTAATTAAAAAAAAAAGTGGGATATGAGGGAGAATGAGGGAAGAAAAGGAAAAACTTAGTGTTGCTATTATTATGCTATACAAATCATTAAGGCGCTTGGACAAAAACTGCAGGTAGCAGGTTCTGTGTTATACCGAATTTATCGCGAGCGAAGCCGCGGGCAAAAGCCAGTACTTTATATAATTGTTTCAAGTAATTTTGGATTTTGGATACGCATTACAAAATTCGTCACGGTTCATTATTTTTCTGAAAATATCTATCATAATTAATCATGTTGTCAAAATAAAACTAAACCACTACGTGTGCATTTTTTCAAATAAACCATTTTAAATTGCTGCTGGTTTAATACTTAGTGCTTCAAATTTATCCCTAAGGTAATATGTAATAATTTCTCTCGCAGACTCTTAGGAAATTGCCTGCAATTCATGTTGCACCTGACACCGCTATTGTTCATAGCACAAACAACTGCGTTAGAAATGTTTTCTTTTTAAACTGTTTATGTTATTATGAAACGTGACTTGACTTGTGTCATCGGAATGTGTGACAATCCTATTAAAGATAATCCCCTTAATCGCTTTTACTTTTTAGCACAATAGTCAGCTGAGGAAAATTACGACTCGATTTTTGAAAAACCTAGTAATTTTGCGGTTTTAAATTTTCATGAAACACTTTTCTTTTTCTCCAATCACTGGTATTGAACTGGTATTAAAACAATTTCCCCAAGGGAACAGAAATTGGTATGTAATCAAGAAGATTGGTCACTTTTAACGTAACTTTAATTTACTCGTAGTTTCTAACTTCCAAGTCGTGCTCAAAAATACATAATTTAAACATTAAAATACCTCGTTACGGCTTCACAATAAAATTTTATTGACACTATAAACAAGCCTAGAGCTTATCTGGACAAAAAATACCAACACACTGGGGGTCGGAATGACCAATTTAATAGAGTTGATCGCGCGAGCCGCGAATGTCGTAATGTAGGTAATTTCGTGCGCGGTGCGGCGGGCGGCGGGTTAGCAAACGCAGACGAAACAAATGTCGTGCATTCGTCAGGCGCGCGCTCATTTGCACGGGACTAGCGGGCCTTAGGGTTACCGTCTTAACATTTGAAAACATAATTATATAAGTATACGCATTTTTCCCGCAACAGGAATCATTCATTATTGCAAACTGGTCATACACGCATGCGGAATGCGAAGAAAAGACGCATTTGAACAACTCTTACACTAGGACCGGAAGTTTTTCTTGTTTATATTTTTTCCAGTTTTTTTAAATTACTTTTTCATTTAAGTCATATCATATAGTCGTACGAGAAAAAGCGGGGCATTTTGCCGTCCAACTTTGGATGTATTGTAACCCTGGGTGGGTCTCGTAGACCACACCTCCGTTCTAGTGTTAGAATATAGGTGAGTTTGCGTACAGAGATTGAATAGCGCATAATTTTACTATCAGGCTTTAGACATTGGAAGGTCAGTCTGGCTATTTGTTTCACCTATGCAAATTGGGTGTTTGGCAAATTGGGCTTGGTTAACGTTGATTTATTGAGAGGATTGTTATGGCTGGTTAGGAATGGGTGTTATTTTGATTAAAAATACAATTCGAGCGCAATACGCGCTATACTATATTTGATGGTTTTACTTTTGGTCACGCGCCGAAATATTCTTGTCCATCATCATTATTTTCTTGCCCTTGTCCCATTTTATTTGGGGTCGGTGCAACACGTTTTCATTTTCCATTCTCCCCTCTCAGACGTCATGTCATCATTTACTCCTTTCTCCTTCATATCCTTACACAATCCATCCATCTTTTCTTTGGCCTTCCTCTTGCTCTCCGTCCATCAATATTCAGATCCATCACTCTTTTAGTCACATGTGCTTCGTTCCTCCTCATTACACGTCCTCAGACAAATGACTCTCTTTAAATTTTTCTGTAACAGTCGCAACTTTCAAACTTCCTCTAATATACTCATTCCTTACTTTATCCATTCTTGTCGCTCCACAAATCCATCTCAACATCCCCATCTCAGCTATATATTATACGAGTATGTCCACGTCGTTTCTGCTCTACTCTATGGCCTCTCATAATAAGCGTCCACGATGAATGACCGCTCATGACGCTATTATTTTTCATATTGTTCGCTACGTCACCGTTGACGGGTTACCCAGCCTTTATTTCGCGATTTTCATGGATCGTGTCAATAAAGTTTATTTTCCGTCGAGTTAATGCACCGGTGACATAATATTTTTGTATGGTGATTTAATCTTGGTTTTAAATTGAAATAAAGATGGGTGTCTGTGTTTTATTTTCTGATGTATTTTTATCAGGTTTTGAGTTTAATCTAAATATCTATACTAATATTATAAAGCTGAAGAGTTTGTTTGTTTGTTTGTTTGAACGCGCTAATCTCAGGGACTACTGGTTGGAATTGGAAAATTCTTTTAGTGTTGGATAGTCCATTTCTTGAGGAAGGCTCTAGGCTATATAACATCACGCTACGACCAACAGGTGCTGAGCAGCGTGGGTGAAACCGCGTGGAACAGCTAGTGTATGTAAATTAGCCGTGCCCTCCAAAAGAGAATTGAAAAAAAAACTTAGAAACTACAAGTGTAAAGAGTTTCAAATTTTGCATGGGGTATCCTTATAGGTGACTAATACGGATTTTTCTAAATTCAACACTTAAGGGGATGAAATAGGGGCGGCAAGCTTTTTGTGATAACATAAACACGATTTCTTGACCGGATTGATTTGAAATTTTGCATAGGTATTCTTTCACGAAATTAGTAGACTATAATTATAATATCACGCTACATAACTAAGGAGTTCAGCAGCGGTAGACCAGCTGGCCACAGCTAGTATATTATGTATCTGAGTATATCAGGCAATGTACTTTTTTACATTTTAGTGATTTTGAATCTAACAATCATAACACATGTTCAAAAACCAACGTCCACAAAGGACATACGCAAAATAATGAGCATCTAATAGATTAAACCCTCCACTCGAAAACTCCCGAAAAATTAACTTACAATCACTCTAAATGCAAATTCATTCACAAGCACAGTCTGCTTGAAACTCCTTCATTTTAATCCGCTTTGAATATTACTCTTCCCTTTTTTAATTGCCCGTAAAAACCGTAGTGCATTTTTCTCCTCGTATGAAAGGCTTCCTAATTAAAATTCTCGCCCCCCTCCGCTTGGGGGTGAAGTAGTGGGGGGTGAAAGGGGGTGAAGGGGTCGAAGGAAACTATTTTCCAGGTTGGCGTCGTATTTTCACTTGATAAGATCTGGACATGATTATTTATGTGAACATTAGGGGAGCTAACCCCATCGATATGCCTCTTTATATGCGGTCGCTGTACTGTTGACCGCAGCAGTGGTATGTTTTATTTCTTGAAATGGGTCTAGATTTGCGTTGACAATACTATAAAAGATGTGTGTTTTACCACAAGTAACCACAGCATTAAAAAAATCTTAATACTACAAAAATAAAAACTTAAATCTTAACACCGCAAAGAAAATAAAAGAGTAAGTCTTGTAAAGAAAAAAATGCGAAGTTAATATTGTGTGTCTCAGGGCTGCACCAAATAGGCCCAGTTCAGCAAACTCTATATTAATAATCACGTGGAAACCTTATGTATTTTCCCCTGTTTAATTTGAAAGTCGGTTCTTTATTGGCAAAAACGTTTCTTTACTTAATATTTCCAGATAGATTTTAGTAGTCAACCTTCAGGTTTAGTTGTACTTGCCTAAGTTGTGGCCCGTAGGTGAGTGGCCATTGTATCCATTTTTTGTTCTCTTTTCAAGTTTTAAATTCAGCCAGGTTCGGATACAATCTCGATAATCACTTTCGCACAAAACAGTACCAGCCTATTCCAGAGTTAGATAAGTTTTTCAGTTCATTCGTTAAGTGGGTTGTGAAACAGTTATTTATTACGTCTTAACTGTTCGCTTGATAGTTAGAGCCGTTTAAAAGGGAAACCGAATGGTTTACTAAACAAATGTATATAGATTTTGTAAGTTATTACCATTTTTGGGTGGAGATTGGGGTTTGTGTTTTGGACCTGCCTAAATTAGTTGCGTATATTTGTTTTTCTTTAAAAAAAACTACTTAGAATGTTTTGGAGGAGCTCGTGGCTAAATAATAGCAGCCGCTCAGGTCGATCTTTAGGTTAAGCCGCGCTTGCCTAGGTTGGTCTGTGGATGGGTGACCACCCGTTACATACCCAGTTTTCTTCGTGCCTCGGAAAGCACGTTAAGCTGTTGGTCCTGCCTGTCATTTGTAGATCTTTATCAGTTGTTACAGCTAGTCAGTTTTACCCAGGGGTATCGTATTACCCAGTACTAACTGGGTTATGGAGATCAGATAGGCAGTCGTTCCATGTAAAATACTGATATTCAGCTGCATCCGGTAAGACTGGAAGCCGACCCCAACATAGTTGGGAAAAGGCTAGGCAGATGATGATGAGAATGTTTTGGAAATAACTTACATTTTTAACTGCATACCATAAACACAGGCACAAACGGATAAATTTCGCCACAAGCTTTTATTTTATTATATAGTTTAAAACTTTTTTTTAGGGTTCCATTTGTCAGAAGGAAAACGGAAACCTTATAAGATCACTAGCTGTGCCCAGCGGTTTCACCCGCTGTTCATTTAGGGGTCTGAAAAATAGATGTTGGCCGATTCTCAGACCTACCCGATATGTACACAAAATTTCGTTTAAATCCGTCCGTTTCGGAGGAGTATGGCAACGAAAACTGTGACACGAGAATTTTAAATATTAGACTAGCTGTGCCCAGCGGTTTCACCCGCTGCTCACTTAGGGGTATGAAAAATAGATGTTGGCCGATTCTCAAACCTACCCGATATGTACCTACACAAAATTTCTTTTCAATCGGTCCAGCCGTTTCGGAGGAGTGTGGGAACGAAAACTGTGACACGAGAATTTTATATATTAGATTTTGTTGTCCGCCCATCTGTCGAGACCCTTAATAAATAACTTAAGTACATTTTTAACAGCTTGCCAAAGATTTTTGAGACATACAGAAACAAACCGGTGGCAAAACGAAACAAACAAAAGTCACCGATTTTTACCGTTTTTATTATTTTCGGAAGGAAAGTTATTTCCACTTTTTAGATTTTTGCTTTGGAAGTCGGTATTTTTTTTTTTTTTGCGAAATTAATTCAATTGTATAATGTAATAAATTCATGAGCTTGATTTGAAAGATTAGTTTCTTCTTTTTTTAGCAAGTAAAAAAAAAATTCAGTGGATACAAATAATGATTAAGACGTAAAGCATTAATTAATATTTTACAACGACTCCTGACGGTCGCGTTGTTATTGGTTTTGCACGAATTTCAAAACCGATTAATATTAAATACAACATCAAAAGCATAGTTTCAGGAAATTGCTTTGTCAAATTAAATAGGTTTAACTAAATTGTTGTTTCAATCTATACCCTGATTAAAACCTTTGACATTCGACCTCCATTCAAAGGAAGTAATTAATGACAAAATTGAATAGTTAACGAGTCGCTTATGAAAGGAAAATAACATATTTCTTGTCATTTGTGGAAAGGCAAAGCCCGATCCTTTGTCTTTTGAAAAAAAAAAGATACTTATTATTTATGTAGTTTAAATAAACTTGATATAAATTGGCTTTAAGCAGCAGGCGATCTGTACCAATCATCAGCTGTAGGCACTTTCTCTTAATAATCCCTAAATAACATGTTCTGCTGTTATCTCTAGGGAAAATAGCGTAATAATACATGTCATATAGGTCAGGATGTAACAAAAACTCACAATAACTTCAGCTCTGGGGCTCTCACCTTGTTAGCTTTGAGATGACACTAATTAATGGGATGGCAGTATGCGAGAGAGTGACAAAATATAAGGGAAAAAGTTCGCATGTGGCTTTTTTGGTGTGTTTTTTTTTTATTTGTGTATTATGAACGCGTATTCCTGATAGTCAGCCAACATTATGATAAAAATAAATTTTCATACACCCTTATTTTTTTGACGTCATAATTCCGCTGTGAGGTTATTCTACCCATGAAAACAAACAAATTTGATTGTGGAATTTTTGGAACAAACAGCTGATATAGTTTTCGGGATTTTATTCTAGCTACAACAATTTTTGTAGTCATAGTGTGTGTCCAGTACTGGTATTTAGTAAAACAAAAAATAAAAATAAAACTAAATATAATATTTTAAAAGTACTTTCAATAAAAAGGAAGTTGCAAAAAGAAAAAAGCAAAAACCTGATCTTTACACGCTGATAGAACATTGGAAACGAGAATTGAAATAACTGACCGTATTCATCATGAAAGTGTTAGGTTTTTTTCGTTACGGAATTTCTTGGTTCGGTCGCCGCGATCAAAGCCTGCGATAAAAGCTATGCAATAGCTTAAAAATAACACAAAATACACATGAAAAGAAAATGCAAAAAAGAACACGCAATCAGCGATTACATCCTTCTGCATAACCTCATCCTACGTTGCGCAATATCTCCTAAAAGCCGTTTTACGAGCCCCGTTTATACCCCTCCCCACCTTAATAAATTAAACGGAACACCCCTAAATAGACATGCTAATTTCTATTGTTTGAATTTTTTTTGTCCTGTGTTTTGAAGATGATTTATATAAGAAATTATTGTTTATGTGATAAGGGGACGTTATCTGGTGTCATCAGTGAGTGTTATCGTAATACATAAATCGGTTTTACTTATGAGCTTTCAATAAATGCCACGAATAACATTTTTCAGTAGAAATTTTGCTACCCGCAATCGATGCAACATTTTTTTTTAAAAACGGTGCCCTACACTAGAATTTTTCCTGTATTGTGGGTGCGCTTACAAAAAAAAAACTCACATACACACAGACCCGGAACTACCACCTGTAGGCCATACAAATATTCCGTGCGGGGATCGAAGCCGTGACACGCAGCGCAGCAGTTGATCGCTCAGCCACTGCGCCAACCGTGTCGTCAAACACATTGTTCTCGACCTCGTAGGGATGTTTTACACTGTAGTGACACGTGTGCTCCAAACGGTACTTTTTAGGCTCACTGTGTATGCTATGTTCTCCTCCTGTGTTCCTTCGCTCCGCCCAGAGGAAGGAACGCCCGGGGGAAGTTATTTGATGATCTACCACCTAAAAAAAAGTGTCTGTATTTACAGGTTTTCTATGAATTGATTGGACCATAGGTTTTTTAGGTTTCCGTACCTCAACAGGAAAAAATTTAACCCTTATTGGATCACTTTTTTGTCCGTCTGTCTGTCTCTCAATGCGTTTAGGTATCGAGTTGATATTAAAACCTAGGATTCCTCATAGCAGAGATGATTATCTTCTGAATATGGGATACATCACATTTTTTTTTACCGTAGAATGTCATAATTATGTGCTCAGTCTCTCCCGACGTGTCTATATCTTACTATGTCTATGCCTTTAACGTCAAATGTAAATTTATTAAAAACATATCCATTCAACAGCGTGTTAACTAATCACATCCATACTAGATCGCAATAAAAATGAGATACACTGTGTACCATTTAAAACGGTAGAGCAGTAATCCCGTCTGAGTGGGGCTTAACTGTCAGCCAGTGTAATTACTTAGCAGACGTTTGTTCTGCACTGTACCTGTGCACCTGCAGTGTACTGTGCAATGTATTGATGAATCGATACGACTGTCTGAAATGTCATTTTGCGGTTTGTGTTTTTTTAAATAACAAAACATTCGTGACGTAACTATTGGTTAATTTTTAGGTTTCCGTATCTCAAAAGGCAAAAAACTGTCAAGATCTTTTTAGCGGATGCTGGTTGTTCGAAAGGGATACCGCTCCAGAACGTAAAGGGCAATAGAAGGAACATGGGTGGGTTTTAGTCAGTAAAGGTCAGACACTCCCCCCCGCTCCGCCCAGAGCGGGGGAAGTTATTTGATGACTTCCCACCCCAAAAAAAAAGATCTTTTTATCTTGGGAGCGCGTGGAAGTATCGAGTTAAAATTGAAACCATATACTCAAGTCTGTGTTCCCTTGGAGCTGTCTAGAAACGTACACGACTCGTTTTGCTTACGGGTAGTTGTATTTTGACAAAAGTCTCATATAACTTATGTCAAAACACAACGTAAGCAAAACGAGTCGTTTTTGTTTATTGGAACGGGGCATAAGTTGACGCAGTCAAAGATATGGCCGTTTATGTCACAAGTTTGTACGGAACCCTCGGTGCGAGAGTGTAACTCGCTCTTGGCCGGATTTTTCATCAATCATCTAGTTTACAGGAATAGGAAAAATCTATGGCAGCCGTTTGCATAACACTGTTCTGGAAGCCTTTGTCAATGAAATCAATTTTCAAATCTCATGTCTGCTTTGACAAATTGTCATTTAAATCAAATAAACCAATAATAAATCTATTAATAGCAAATTTTCGGACTAAACTCTAGAGGGGATCAGACATAGTAAAAAGAAACATCGAGATTATTTATTCGAGATAATTTTCTCAAAATTAGAAAACGAAACCAGCACACAGCCCAAAAAGTAATAAAAAAGCGTTTAGACCTAAAAATATAGAGAAAAATCCTACCTAATTGAATCAACTTAAAGTAACTTAAGTTTTAAGTCAAGCTCAGACAGAATTTAAAGTGTTTAACTTTCAATTTTAAGCGATCAATCGAATGGATACTTCACTTAAGACATACATTATTTATATCTTACTTACTTAGTTTAGCTTAGCTTTTAGAATTGAGGACTTATCTGCATTTTGATGAAACCTTATCTTATTTATTCATGTTGAATATTTAAGTGATTGAACCACGTAAAAGACCTAAATATACTTTACATAATGTTGATATATCTTGGGTTAAATATAGATTAGGTTATGTGTTGTAAGCTCATGTTCAGGAGATCAATTATATTGGCAATACTGACCTGGGGGCTAATGCTGTCAAGGAGAAATGTTTTCACATTAAACAACTTTTAACAGGTGACACATTTTTCAGTGGATTAAATGTGTAATGTATTACCATTAATACATGGGTAAATATGTAATGTGTGGGTAAATATCTAATGTATGGTGTTGGCGACCAGCTACCAAACTTTTTAATAATTTCATATTTCTTCTTTTTGATTGTCATTGTTTTATGTTTTGTTTTAAGAAAAAGTCAGTCTGTGAAAAAACATGTGCTGCAATACATGAAAAGCTGAACTTGTGGTTTCATTGCTCTCTAAAATTATCCTGTTCTCAACATTGGTGTCAGAAGTGAACGGTTAAATGCCCACCACAAGATCGCAGACAAAGGCAGCAATGGCGGAGACTGGTACAGAAGGAATCGTTTCAACAGGTGCTCTTCAAGAGGGTGGTGCTTCCACATTCGGTGCCATCGCGCCGGCGCCGCCCTGTACCAACCCTAACGAGACCTTACCACCCGCCAGCAGGACCTCGTCAAGCATCGTACCTCAGAGTGCACGGTCAGGTCATTCTAGCAGCACATTAAAAGCACAAATCCTGACTGCAAAGGCGGAGCACGCTCGTCGGCTTGCGAACCTGCAAGCGGAACGTGACCGCAGCCAAGCGGAACGTGACCGCAGCCAAGCGGAACGTGACCGCAGCCAAGCGGAACGTGAAACCGCCGTTGCGGAGTTGGAACTGCAGGCGAAGCTGGCCGTTATCCAGGCCAACTCTATAAGTGCAGGATCCCGCCATTCCGACAAGTCCCACTACACGAGACCACAGCGCAGAGTCGAAGATTGGTTAGCTGAATCAATTTCGATGTTTCCGAAGCGAGGTAACAAAGCGCATTCATTTGTTGACAGGACAGACAAGCCGAAGTTTTCTAACGTTGTACCGCAGGACCGTCCGCGTTCGACGCCCGCCACAGCCTACGGAAATGGTCCAGTGACAGTGACACATCCTCCCTTTGATGTACTGGACCGTACCCACGAGACACGCCCTGTCCTCACCTGCGCGCCACCTCGTCAGGCCTCCGCTCACCCGCCATCGCATCCGGCCCCAGCCGGCACGTTGACGCACCCGTTTCCCTGTGTCTGTACGCTCCCTGTGGGCGCGTACTCATCAGTTGAGCCAGCTGAACGTACACAACATGCACTAGGTTTAGGCACACTTACTAATGATGAAAATTGTTGCTACAAAAATAAAAATCATTGCCAAGATCTAAGTACATCATTTAATCAGCTGGTCGACGCAATTAGAGGCACAGGGAAGAGGACAACAAAGGTTTGTGATATAACTAAGTTTGATGGTCACGTCTCGGATTGGTTTCACTTCAAGAAGTCCTATGAACAATCCAAGGCGCACTTTTCTCCTAGTGACAACATCACACGACTTGGCGCGGCGCTGCACGGTGCTGCTAAAGAGGCAGTCTCCATAAGATTAATAGCAGCTGATGACCCAGAGCAGATCGTTGAAGCGCTCGAGACCAGGTTCGCTCAACCGGAAGTCATCGTACTCCACCAGATCTCTGAGGTCAAAACCCTCTCTAAAATAAGTGTTTACGAGTCTGCGAGAGAGCTTAACATCTTTGCCTGTCGCGTCCGTAATTGCGTCGAAGTCATCCGCTTGCTGGATCTGCCCGAGCACCTTGCTTCACCGGACCTTCTCAACATCATCCTAGGTAAGTTGACCCCACTCCTCAGATCTAAATGGAGAGATTTTGCATCATCGAGAGTTGGCTCCGGTAAGTTTAAATTGGAGATTTTGGCCGATTTTCTTGAAATCGAGGCAAAATTACAAATTAAATTTGATGTCATAGTGTCAGAGCCGAATCTTGTCAAAGGTCAATGTCATCCCATCAAAACCACAAGAGACAAAACTTACGCAATTGCGACAGTGTCAAACGTCACGTCAAAGTCGAAAAGTTTTTATTCATGCCATTACTGCCATAACGGTAAGCACGAGGTTAGCGACTGTGAAGGTTTTAAGTCTCTGCCTCTGGACGATCGGTGGCAATGGGTGATGGAGAACAAGGTTTGCCGTAGATGTCTTATAAAGGGTTCGCACCAATATCGCCACTGCAAGAAGAAGTGTGAGTTCGAAGGCTGCCCGGCTGAGAGGCGGCACCACACCCTCTTGCATAGACCCCAACCTGTGACGACAGCCCATGTCGAGATACACTCAGCCGCGGAAATCCTCAGCCTCAACGCGCAGAAACCAAGCACGTCGAAGGAAGAGCAGCGATCGGTCACCGTGGCCCACAACTCTTCTCCACTGAAGTCATCCTGCCTTAAGCCACTCTTAAAGGTTGTAGCAGTCACTATTTCTGGACCCCTTGGAAGCGTTAATACATATGCCCTTCTTGACGACGGGAGCTCCGTGACTTTATTGGATCAGTCTGTGGCGGATTCAGTGGGAGCTGAGGGCCCTATGTGTAGGCTGAATATTGACTGCATTGGTGGATTGAGTACGCAGGCCGACGTGAGATATGTTAATATCCTAGTAAAGGGTCGATATGGTACGGACAGTTTTGACATCAGAGCACGCACCATTCCCAACTTGGGCATCAAAAGGCAGACAGCACGCTTAGACGATGTAGCCAGGTACGATTACTTATCTGATCTAGTGGACGTCGTCTGTTATGATGATGCGAAGCCCATGTTGTTGATAGGTGCGGACAATTGGCACATGTCGCTTCCTTCAGAGGTTCGTCACGGCACTCGTAAACAACCTGCAGCCGCTCGCACCGCGCTTGGTTGGGTCCTCTACGGTTATATTTCTAGTAGACCTTACGCCGCCACTTCTGTTAATCATATTTCAGTCGCCGTCGACAATGACTTACTGGACAACCTCATCAAGGAATACTTTCGACTGGACTCTATAGGGATAACCAAGGCAGACCATCGTAGCGCTAGCGAACAACGTGCGTTAAACATTTTAGAGGAGTCTACCAAGCGCTTAAATTCTGGTAGGTACGAAGCGGGCCTATTATGGCGCGATGATATCTCTACCGTCCCTAAAAGCCGCGACCTAGCCTTATCTAGATTTGTTAGCCTCGAGCGTAAAATGGCTAAGGATAGTGCTTATGCCGATGCCTACAAGCAAAATATTCAAGAAATGATAAGCAAAGGGTACGCTGAATTATGTTCGGGTCCACCGTCCGGCCAGGTCCCGTGGTATCTTCCACATTTTGGAGTTACCCACCCACATAAGAAGAAGCTGCGCGTTGTCCACGATGCAGCAGCAAAGTGTGCAGGTGTCAGCCTCAATTCGCTTCTTCTGACTGGACCGGACCTATTGCAGCCGCTTCTTAGCATCGTGATGAGGTTTAGGGAAGGCCCGGTTGCCTTGTCGGGAGATATAAAAGAGATGTTCCCGCAAATTAAAATTAGACCGGAGGATAGGGACTCCCAACGTTTTTTATGGAGAGATAGCCCCGGTTTGCCGCTCCAGGAATTCCGTATGTCCTCTATGATATTCGGCGCCGCATCTAGCCCGTGTACCGCGCTTTGGGTGAAAAATAAAAATGCTAGTCAATTCCAGTCACGATACCCGGACGCCGTGCGGTCCATCGTCGAGGACCATTACATGGACGATTTCTTAGGGAGTTTTGACAGCATCAGTGAGGCGGCTCAGCGAGCATTTGAAATATGGTCTATACATAAAGCGGCTTGCTTCGAGATGCGTTCTTGGGTTTCGAATTGTAAGGAAGCCCTAGCGATAATCCCTGCAGACTTACATGCAACAGACGCTTCACATACGGTGAGCTTAGGTCCGACTTCTCCCTCACAAATTCGGGTATTAGGTCTTACGTGGAACACCAGTGAGGACAATCTTTGTTTCGCCAAGAACCTTCCAAAGGCCCCTACTAAGTATACAAAACGTTCAGCATTGTCTCTATTGATGTCTATCTACGATCCCTTAGGTTTTTTAACTCCCGTTATTATGAAAGGCCGTGCACTATTCCAGAAAACCTGGAAGCTGGGCATCGACTGGGATCATTCACTGCCGGCTGATTTGATTGAAGATTGGAAAAGATGGTTGCTCGAAATTCAAAAATTAAGCAACAGTTCTGTTCCCCGATGCTACTTTCGCGACACCGGGCGCATTAAGAATGCCCAACTTCATGTTTTTGCCGACGCTAGTGAACGCGCGTACGCCTGTGTGGTCTACTGGCGCTTCACAGACGAAGCTGACAACGTAAGCTTATCCCTGGTAGGGGGAAAGGGTAGGCTGGCGCCACTGAAACCCGTTTCAATCCCAAGATTGGAGCTCCAAGCTGCCCTGATCGCTTCGCGTTTCAGCGCGTACGTCACTGAAGCTCACAGACGACCACCCAATGAAGTTTATTTTTGGACGGATTCTCTAACCGTTTTAAAGTGGCTTCGTAGCGACGTTTGCACGTTTAAAGCCTTTGTTTCGTTTCGATTGGGAGAGATAGCTGAAACAACAAACATCCACAGTTGGAGATACGTCCCCACGGCTTTAAATGTCGCAGACGACGCTACGCGAGACATTCACAATTTCACGACTTCTTCACGTTGGTTCACAGGACCCGCATTTCTCTTGTCTCCACCCTCTGACTGGCCATGTGAACCGACGTGTGCCATCCCTCCGGTAACCGAAGAACTTAAACGAGCTTCGGAATCGGTGGGACTGATAGTTGCCTCACCGCGACAACTACCTTCACCGGTAGTAGCGGATCACCAACGCTTTAGCAGTTGGACCCGGTTACTTCGTGCCACAGCGCGAACCCATCAGTGTATTGACAAGTTTCGATCAATTTTGCACCCAAATTCCAAATTCACTCAAGAAGCACTTCGAGATGCTCGTAACCTTTTTGCCCTTTCCGTTGTAGACCTCAACGTTGCGGAGGTTCACTTATTTCGTAAAGTCCAAATAGATTCTTTTCACGAAGATTTGATGCACGTTCAAACAGCACGTCCCGTTTCGAATGATAGTAGGCTTCGGAACCTGTCGCTTTTGTTCGGTGAAGATGGGCTCCTACGCCTTTCTGGCCGCACTGCCGTCGCAGAGTATGTAGAGCCACGCCCGATTGTCCTGGATGGCCGACATCCTATCGTCAAGCTACTGATACACTCCTATCATGCCAGATACGCCCACGGACATAACGAGCTAGTGGTTAATGAACTGCGCCAGAGGTTCTACGTTCTAAGCCTCAGACCAGCCGTCAGAGGAACTTCACAAAGATGCCAGTTTTGCCGCAACCGGAAGGCTAAGCCGGAATCACCACCAGAGGGAGACTTGCCAAAAGCCAGATTAGCACATCACCAGCGCCCCTTCACATACGTAGGGCTGGATTATTTTGGCCCTCTGAACGTTGCTATTGGCAGACGCACTGCCAAGAGATGGATTGCCCTTTTTACATGTTTGACAGTGCGAGCTCTGCATTTAGAGATAGTGGAGACATTATCATCGGACTCCGCCCTGATGGCACTCAGGCGGTTTATTGCGAGAAGGGGATGCCCGACTAGGATATACTCTGACAACGGAACGTCATTCATTGGCGCAGCAAAAATGCTGCCAGAGCTGTTCAACTTCTGCGCCAATAAAAGAATCGAATGGCGATTCATACCCCCGTCCGCGCCATTTATGGGGGGCTGTTGGGAGCGGCTAGTCCGCTCGGTGAAAAATGCTATCGCAGTCACATTGAAGCAGCGGACTCCAAAGGAAGATGTGTTAAACACCCTGCTCTTAGAGGCCGAGTGTACTATCAACTCAAGACCACTGACGCACGTCTCTGTGGATGCAGACGCAGAGTACGCCCTGACTCCATTCACTTTTTTAATCGGAAGCCCAAGCAGCGAGCCAGACATTAATGTCTTCGACGACGCCGACTTGTTTCGACGTGCTAACTGGAGGAAAGCGCAGAGGCTGGCAGACCACTTCTGGCAGCGCTTCGTGCTCGAGTACCTACCCACGCTCACACCTAGAAGGCGGTTGCAGGAGACTCGTCCGTTAAGGGTGGGCGATCTAGTCCTCATTGCAGATGGCACGCTACCCAGGAACCAATGGCCCCGAGGGCGAATCGCGGCAGTGCACCCGGGGAAAGATGGCATCGTCAGAGTTGTGGACGTCACCACGAAGGGGGGCGTGCTGCGACGACCCACTCGAAAGGTGGTATTGTTGGTCGCCGGCCAGTAAATTGGTGCTTCACACCGTCGGGGGCCATGTTGGCGACCAGCTACCAAACTTTTTAATAATTTTATATTTCTTCTTTTTGACTGTCATTGTTTTATGTTTTGTTTTAAGAAAAAGTCAGTCTGTGAAAAAACATGTGCTGCAATATATGAAAAGCTGAACTTGTGGTTTCATTGCTCTCTAAAATTATCCTGTTCTCAACATCAATGTTGAGAACAGGATAATTTTAGAGAGCAATCATCATCATCTTTCCCCGGGTGCACTGCCGCGATTCGCCCTCGGGGCCATTGGTTCCTGGGTAGCGTGCCATCTGCAATGAGGACTAGATCGCCCACCCTTAACGGACGAGTCTCCTGCAACCGCCTTCTAGGTGTGAGCGTGGGTAGGTACTCGAGCACGAAGCGCTGCCAGAAGTGGTCTGCCAGCCTCTGCGCTTTCCTCCAGTTAGCACGTCGAAACAAGTCGGCGTCGTCGAAGACATTAATGTCTGGCTCGCTGCTTGGGCTTCCGATTAAAAAAGTGAATGGAGTCAGGGCGTACTCTGCGTCTGCATCCACAGAGACGTGCGTCAGTGGTCTTGAGTTGATAGTACACTCGGCCTCTAAGAGCAGGGTGTTTAACACATCTTCCTTTGGAGTCCGCTGCTTCAATGTGACTGCGATAGCATTTTTCACCGAGCGGACTAGCCGCTCCCAACAGCCCCCCATAAATGGCGCGGACGGGGGTATGAATCGCCATTCGATTCTTTTATTGGCGCAGAAGTTGAACAGCTCTGGCAGCATTTTTGCTGCGCCAATGAATGACGTTCCGTTGTCAGAGTATATCCTAGTCGGGCATCCCCTTCTCGCAATAAACCGCCTGAGTGCCATCAGGGCGGAGTCCGATGATAATGTCTCCACTATCTCTAAATGCAGAGCTCGCACTGTCAAACATGTAAAAAGGGCAATCCATCTCTTGGCAGTGCGTCTGCCAATAGCAACGTTCAGAGGGCCAAAATAATCCAGCCCTACGTATGTGAAGGGGCGCTGGTGATGTGCTAATCTGGCTTTTGGCAAGTCTCCCTCTGGTGGTGATTCCGGCTTAGCCTTCCGGTTGCGGCAAAACTGGCATCTTTGTGAAGTTCCTCTGACGGCTGGTCTGAGGCTTAGAACGTAGAACCTCTGGCGCAGTTCATTAACCACTAGCTCGTTATGTCCGTGGGCGTATCTGGCATGATAGGAGTGTATCAGTAGCTTGACGATAGGATGTCGGCCATCCAGGACAATCGGGCGTGGCTCTACATACTCTGCGACGGCAGTGCGGCCAGAAAGGCGTAGGAGCCCATCTTCACCGAACAAAAGCGACAGGTTCCGAAGCCTACTATCATTCGAAACGGGACGTGCTGTTTGAACGTGCATCAAATCTTCGTGAAAAGAATCTATTTGGACTTTACGAAATAAGTGAACCTCCGCAACGTTGAGGTCTACAACGGAAAGGGCAAAAAGGTTACGAGCATCTCGAAGTGCTTCTTGAGTGAATTTGGAATTTGGGTGCAAAATTGATCGAAACTTGTCAATACACTGATGGGTTCGCGCTGTGGCACGAAGTAACCGGGTCCAACTGCTAAAGCGTTGGTGATCCGCTACTACCGGTGAAGGTAGTTGTCGCGGTGAGGCAACTATCAGTCCCACCGATTCCGAAGCTCGTTTAAGTTCTTCGGTTACCGGAGGGATGGCACACGTCGGTTCACATGGCCATTCAGAGGGTGGAGACAAGAGAAATGCGGGTCCTGTGAACCAACGTGAAGAAGTCGTGAAATTGTGAATGTCTCGCGTAGCGTCGTCTGCGACATTTAAAGCCGTGGGGACGTATCTCCAACTATGGATGTTTGTTGTTTCAGCTATCTCTCCCAATCGAAACGAAACAAAGGCTTTAAACGTGCAAACGTCGCTACGAAGCCACTTTAGAACGGTTAGAGAATCCGTCCAAAAATAAACTTCATTTGGTGGTCGTCTGTGAGCTTCAGTGACGTACGCACTGAAACGCGAAGCGATCAGGGCAGCTTGGAGCTCCAATCTTGGGATTGAAACGGGTTTCAGTGGCGCCAGCCTACCGGGATCCCAGACGTGACCATCAAACTTAGTTATATTACAAACCTTTGTTGTCTTCTTCCCTGTGCCTCTAATAGCGTCGACCAGCTGATTAAATGATGTACTTAGATCTTGGCAATGATTTTTATTTTTGTAGCAACAATTGTCATCATTAGTAAGTGTGCCTAAACCTAGTGCATGTTGTGTATGTTCAGCTGGCTCAACTGATGAGTACGCGCCCACAGGGAGCGTACAGACACAGGGAAACGGGTGCGTCAACGTGCCGGCTGGGGCCGGATGCGATGGCGGGTGAGCGGGGGCCTGACGAGGTGGCGCGCAGGTGAGGACAGGGCGTGTCTCGTGGGTACGGTCCAGTACATCAAAGGGAGGATGTGTCACTGTCACTGGACCATCTCCGTAGGCTGTGGCGGGCGTCGAACGAGGACGGTCCTGCGGTACAACGTTAGAAAACTTCGGCTTGTCTGTCCTGTCAACAAATGAATGCGCTTTGTTACCTCGCTTCGGAAACATAGAAAGTGATTCAGCTAACCAATCTTCGACTCTGCGCTGTGGTCTCGTGTAGTGGGACTTGTCGAAATGGCGGGATCCTGCTCTTAAAGAGTTGGCCTGGATAACGGCCAGCTTCGCCTGCAATTCCAACTCCGCAACGGCGGTTTCACGTTCCGCTTGGCTGCGGTCACGTTCCGCTTGGCTGCGGTCACGTTCCGCTTGGCTGCGGTCACGTTCCGCTTGTAGGTTCGCGAGCCGACGAGCGTGCTCCGCCTTTGCAGTCAGGATTTGTGCTTTTAATGTGCTGCTAGAATGACCTGACCGTGCACTCTGAGGTACGATGCTTGACGAGGTCCTGCTGGCGGGTGGTAAGGTCTCGTTAGGGTTGGTACAGGGCGGCGCCGGCGCGATGGCACCGAATGTGGAAGCAACTTCTGCGCCAATAAAAGAATCGAATGGCGATTCATACCCCCATCCGCGCCTTTTATGGGGGGCTGTTGGGAGCGGCTAGTCCGCTCGGTGAAAAATGCTATCGCAGTCACATTGAAGCAGCGGACTCCAAAGGAAGATGTGTTAAACACCCTGCTCTTAGAGGCCGAGTGCACTATCAACTCAAGACCACTGACGCACGTCTCTGTGGATGCAGACGCAGAGTACGCCCTGACTCCATTCACTTTTTTGATCGGAAGCCCAAGCAGCGAGCCAGACATTAATGTCTTCGACGACGCCGACTTGTTTCGACGTGCTAACTGGAGGAAAGCGCAGAGGCTGGCAGACCACTTCTGGCAGCGCTTCGTGCTCGAGTACCTACCCACGCTCACACCTAGAAAGCGGTTGCAGGAGACTCGTCCGTTAAGGGTGGGCGATCTAGTCCTCATTGCAGATGGCACGCTACCCAGGAATCAATGGCCCCGAGGGCGAATCGCGGCAGTGCACCCGGGGAACGCGGCATCGTCAGAGTTGTGGACGTCACCACGAAGGGGGGCGTGCTGCGACGACCCACTCGAAAGGTGGTATTGTTGGTCGCCGGCCAGTAAATTGGTGCTTCACACCGTCGGGGGCCATGTTGGCGACCAGCTACCAAACTTTTTAATAATTTCATATTTCTTCTTTTTGATTGTCATTGTTTTATGTTTTGTTTTAAGAAAAAGTCAGTCTGTGAAAAAACATGTGCTGCAATACATGAAAAGCTGAACTTGTGGTTTCATTGCTCTCTAAAATTATCCTGTTCTCAACATATGGGAAAGCGTGGTTAAATGTGTAATGTACACATGATGTGTGAATTTTTTTATCATTCATTACATACTTAGTCACATATTCCCATGAGTATGTGACTAAGTATGTAATGAATGATAAAAAAATTCGGGGTAACACAGTTCCCCTTTCCTGATTTGCAGGTACCTGCTACCTGTAGTCTTTGCGCCTTATTGATTGTAGAAGCAAAGCTAAGTTTTCCCTTTTCTTCCCTCTTTCTCCCTCATTACCCACTTTAAAAAAATAGCCTATGTCCATCTCCAGGGTCCCAACTATCTCTGTGCCAAAATTCTTCAAAATCAGTTTAGGCATTAAGGCGTGAAGACGTAACAAACAAACAAACTCATTTTCGCTTTTATAATAGTAGTAATGACTTTAAGATTGCCAACGAGTTACATTACGAATTATCCTTTACAAAATTAAAATTGCACATTTTCGAGTAGGTACAGACGCCTGCACATCAAGCTACTACAATCTGTCAGATTTCTTTGATAGATTTTCGACTTTATTTCTAAAGTATTAGGTTCAAGGTTCATTGGGAAAAATTTACACATGCACATAATAATATGCTATAAATGTACAATTGTATGTATGCACAATTGTACATATGCTATAAATACATTATTTAATAAAAGGGATACAATTATACAATCATGTTTTTTTTTTAAGGATTAAAATATCACGAATGCAGTCAGATTTAATTTGATTTTTAATTTGCTATTTCAATAATATTATGTCAGAATGAATACTAATTGATGGCAACATTCTCGATAGGACTTAAAATATAACTAAATGGCGAAATGTAGGTGAACTGTTAGGTACACTTCTGCCTAACTCTTCCAGGATTACAGGCCTGATGTTAAATATGACTATTAACCATGCAAGTGAGTGAAAGTTTAAGCGCATAAATCATGGATTAACACACGCGCTGTTGTAAAATTGCTACGAAAAAAAGAACTGATATTTTTTCAATCTGCTTAAATTAATCACAGCACAGAACCACCCTATAAATGTGTGTATTTTTCAAATACGTCCAAATATCAATGGAAAAAAATACAACACATATTTCATGACACAAAAGAATTTTTGTAACAGTGAAATCGTACAAATACGGCGAACAATCAAAACCAGTTCATGCGGATCTCTCATTATATAGGAAATCTGAACAAAACGAGGCCATGTTATACAGGAAATGTATAGTTTCATGTGTTACCGTGTGTATCTGATATAAAATATACAAAAATAACCCTGAGGGTGTATTGAATGAAAATATTGATTTAAAACGAGTAGGTTTTTAACATGGACAACGATGGGCCGTCGAAAGAAATAAAATCGTTAAATTTTTCACACAGACCCGATATGGTGTGGTTAGATGGGCAAATTTTGTACAAGCTATTACCCTAGCATGTCCTGTGTTTTAATATTATAAAACTAGGTTGATGAAAATTGAGGAAACGGATCGAAATGATCGCTTGCTAGCTAATTCGTTTTTTGGCTGACACCTAAATATTCTCAGATGACGAGGTTATTTGTTTTCTTATAGCAAATCTTACTAATATTGTAAATGCGAATGTTTGAGGATGTATGGATGTTTGTTACTCTTTTACGCCAAAACGGATGTTGAAGAAATTTGGCACAGAGATAGATAATAGTCTGGAATAACACCTAGGATACTTTTTTTTTCGATATTACTCGGACGAAGCCGCGGTTTCAGCTAGTATTTTGTATAAAATTAATATGATTAATATGGTCACCATTCAGCATGAACTTGTATGGTAAACTCAACTTCGTTACCGCACTGGAGCATTTCGACTCGGTTTTTCAGAAAAAAAAGCATTGTTTTTTCCAGCCTACCCGTGAAAGTTGGAGACAATTTAAAAGTAACAAAAACATCATCATAAACTTGGTCAATTATTCCATCAAAATTATCCACCATTAAGCGATTATGAGTTGACAAGTAAGTACCATTATTAGCCATAAATTTTGTTTTACAAAACAACCCGCAATTTCTCTCGAGATGCGGTTCTTTATAGCATCTTCAAGTTTATTATACCCATGAGATATTTGCTGAAGTGTCTGCATTCAGAAAACACCTATCTTAGTTTATTGTTATTATTTATAGAGTTTTGTTGTATCTGTCTTTATAGCCAATAACAGACGTCAAGTTAGAAATATAACGAAAAGTTTTACATAAAATATTCAGAGTATTTAGTTTTGGTATTGTGAGAGAACTGTAGGGTAGGGTTACCATGACATCTTATAGCAGTTCTTATTCCTGTGTGAGAAAGAGATGGCGCTAGACACCCTGTATAGCTCTGTCTCTTTCCCTCAGTGGAATAAGTTCTGCTTTAAGACGTAATGGTAGGGTAGCTGTGCAAGTTCCTAATTATTTTCTGTACATTTGCTTTTGAATTATTTATTCGAGGTTGGTGTCTGCGTTGTAAACGAATAAATATGAGTTAAAGCGTAATTTATGTACTTATTTATGGATATATATTTAAGCATGATGTATTTATCAATATTTTCTTATATGTGTAAGTTTATAATACGCAAAATACGCGCCTCAGACGTGGAGTTGCGGACACCAACCCGTTATACAATACAATACAATACAAGTTTATAATAGGTTAAGGAACAGCGCGGGATATATTATAATGCATAAGCGTATGCGCCGGTACAGGTGCACTCTATTCCTTCACTCTCATATTTCGATGTGATGGGAATCCGACACGACCGGAGAGAAATCAGGCGCAGGACTACGGCTTAACGTTTCCGAGGCACGGGAGTATCTTACCGCCAACTTCCTCACCCCGGGCAGCTATTGTGAAATGACCCAATAACACATTTTACCCGACAGTAAACGAACTCAGGACCCCGTCAAACCAGTGTTCATATCAATCCTTACTAATATTATAAAAGCGAAAGTGAATTTGTTTGTTTGTTACGTCCTCACGCCTAAAAAGCTACACCAATTTTGATGAATTTTGGTATAGAGATAATTGGGACCCTAGAGACGGACAAAGCATTTTTTTTAAACGTGAGATATGAGGGAGAAAGAGAGAAGGAAAGGGAAAACTTAGCTTTGCTATTACAATAAATAAGGCGCAAGAGCAAAAACAACAGGTAGCAGATACTTGCAAATGAGGAATGGGGAACTGTATTAACCCGAATTTAACGCGAGCGAAACCGCGGGCAAAAGCTAGTTCTTTATAAGAAAGGAAAAAAAGGTGTCTACCTAAAAGATAAGTACAACTTTTCCGTCCCGTAACAGTGAGGGTTATTACACACTTTCCCGAATCTTTTCATTTCGTGTAACCTAAATTAAGACCATCATCTCCAATTTTACTATCTACAGCTGAATCCCTAATAAAACACCCATTTATTGCGCAACCCAGCCACAATAAAGTGTGGCAACACCAGTACGTCTGCGAGACGTATTCAATCAAACGTCGCGAATTTTGTTTATATGATCGTACGTCTGGCGTACACTGCCTGTCAAATGTTGATGTCGTAAAGTTTAACGTGAGCGTTTATTGCCCGTTTTAGATCGAGGCCATGAAACCAACGGGATTTCTTGTAGCTAATTTATTGCGAGATTTTGGGAGAGTTAATATAACTTTCTTGGCCTACCATGTTCGTTTCGACTTGGATTGAAGGAAATATTAATTGCTAGCTTTTGCCCGCGGCTTCGCTCGTGTAAAATTCGGGGTAACACAAATCCCCTTTCCTGATTTGCAGGTACCTGCTATCTGCAGCTTTTGACCTTGCGCCTTATTGATTTGTAATAGCAAAGTAGTTTTCCCTTTTCTTCCCTCTTTCTCCCTCATATCCCACTTCTTTATAAAAAATATAGCCTATGTCCGTCTCCTGAGTTCCGACTATCTCTGTACCAAAATCGGTTTAGCCATTAAGGCGTGAAGAGGTAACAAACAAACAAACTCACTTTCGCTGTTATAATATTAGTAAGGATGTGATTTATTTCGCTTTAGATCAGCTTGATAATGCTAGTTTCTACTGACCTTCATGAAAATTAAAATCAAAAGTCATTTATTGAAACTAGGCTGCTCAGCACCTTTTGAACGTCGATCACACAAGACAGTCTGCCAAATTGGCCACCCTTCGCCAGTTGCTAGTAATTTAGTTGGGAAGGAAGCAGGTACAAACTCTCCAAAAAGGATCGTAACAATTATTAATGGAACTTTTCTATAGAATTTACCACTGCCTCATCATCTGCCTGGCCTATTTCCAACTGTGTTGCGGTCGACTTCCAGTCTTACCGGATGCAGCTGAATTGCAGCATTTTACCTCCATAACCCAGTTAGTACTGGGAAATATGATACCTCTTGTTAGGACTGATTGTCAGGCTTTCGGGACACTGACTATCTGTAACGACTGTCAAAGATCTACAAAAGACAGCCGGGAACAACAGCTTAACGTGCTTTCCGAGGCACGGAGGAAACTCGGTATGTAACGGGTGGTCACCCATTCACAGACTAACCTTGGCAAGCGCAACTTAACCTAAAGATCGACCTGAGCGGCTGCTATTATTTAGCCACGAGCTCCTCCTCCTTCACAGCCACTGCCTATCACCCAAAATACTTATTTTACACACTTATGTGATACTGAAAATGACAGGATTGGTGCAGCTAGTTTTTCCAGAAAGTTCGTCTTAACATAATTATCACTCTCATTTTAATGTAATTCCTCGCTTGTTTCAGTGCCCCACACTGTCACGCACCGTAATAAATCATGGCGCCACGGACATTGTAAACGGTGCTTAATTCCTCTCCTCTCCAAATTAACTTTTACTCAGCGTTTCGAGGAAATGTGTACCCGTCTTAATAACTTCTATTGAGCTCTTTAAAAATATAATTTCGGTATGAATATAAATTAGATGTGGGAGTTGACATTACCTAAATTATGTTTAAGAAGAAAATATTGTTCTAAGAAAATGTTACCTTATGCTTAGAAAGAAATTCGATAGTTGGTTTGAATGCTTGATGTAATGAATATTTTAATCATTTATAGGCGGTGACCTTATTACGGGTCTTTTTTTAGACAATCCTGTGGGAGGTTCACTTTGTTCATAATTTTAAACTGGGAAAAGTTTGTGAAACATCTCATGGGAACTTAATACCCGGGTAGGGGATTATATTATGTTCTAAGTCAGATCATGTACTACATTTCGTTTTTGTTTTTTTTTTTCATCAAATAGTGCTTGCCTTCTAGAGACGGGGAATTTAGACTTAAGGTTAAAACACCAAAGAATTATAGGCTCATAATTTATTCCAAAGGTTTTGTTCAAACCTATAACACGGTTATAGGTTTATATATATATATATATTATAACTTTAAAAAATATATATATATATATATTTTTAAAGTTGCCCCACTCTAGGTTTTCTCCTGTATCGTGGGTGCCTTTACAATTAAAACAACAAACTTACTACACCAACAGCCAGACCCGAAACAACTATCTGGAGGTCTTACAAATATGTGTTCCGTGCGGGAATCGAACCCGCGACACGCAGCGCAGCAGTCGATCGCTCAGCCACTGCGCCGAACGTGTAGTCAATAATATAGTTTCCTTATTATGATATTCTTGATGAGTAGTTCCTTACTATTGTATAAACCATTTTCTGGGTGTGTTGGGGAGTTTGTTCCGCTACCTCTTCCAAGGTGAAACACTAGGAAGTGGTGAAGCCAAAGAAATTAAAATTTCATTACGTTTTTCGGGTCCCGTACTCAAATGGTAAAACAGTAGGCCTACTATGACATCTTAAAGCAGAACTTATTCCACTGAGTGAAAGAGATGGTGCTAGACACCTTGTATAGCTCTGTCCCTTTCCCTCAGCGGAATAAGTTCTGCTTTAGCACGTCATGGTAGGGTAGCTGGACCCTGTTACTACTTTCCCACTGTCCGTCCGTCACCAGGCCGTATCTCATGAAGTGTAATAGATAGACAGTTGAAATTTTAACAGATGATGCATTCTTGTTGCCGCCAACTTAGCACTCCATTCGAATTGTAATTTTCAGAAGCACTCGTCAACATGCTCCCAGTAGTGGGTTCTGAATTGAGTATTATTATTCCCTTTATTCATTTTTCATACCTATTAATACATTCTTTAAAAAAATTAAAGAAAAACGTTTAGAAATATAAAAATAGGTATTCGCCGGTATCGGGAGTAAGGGTCCAAGCTACCGTTGGGTAGGGCTCCAGAGAGAGGAACCTCCTTACAGTGCTGGCCGTATCGAGGAGTACTTCCTTGTGAATCAGGCCCTTAATCCAACCGCCTAAGGAGAGGTTTGAGAGATGGTCGATCGCTCAGACACTGCGCCAATCATGTCGTCAAAAATAAATAGTTTTATTTATTTCAGCTCGACTGACACATAGGCACCTTTTGTATATTCGTACCTTGTGTAAATAAGTATTACAAACCATGTAAATCCCATCAATAAGTGAAAATCAAACACTCAATTTACATGAAGCACAGACAAATAGAAACGTCTGCGTTGTTCCGCGCAAATGAAAGTTAAATACAAGCGCAATTAAAACGCTCTGCCGCCAGGGGGCGCTGCATGCTGTGGAGTCTGTGGTGACAACCACTATACAACTGGCTGGTGTATAGTGTACTGGGTTTTGTAACTATTTGTTTTGTTTTCAGTGTATGTGTGTTGTGTGCGAATTGGGAATTCACGAGCATGGATTGAATGTGTTTTAAAAAAGAGGTTTTTTACGAAAATTAATTGAAGGAACACCTGTAAGCAGAAACAATATGAATACAATCTCCCTGAACAATGTGTATAAGGTTTACAAAAGACGTTTTCGTTTTGTGTGTCAGTTACCTACTACTTAATTAAAAGAAACATAACACTTTTGAAAACTATATTTTAGTTTATGATTTCACCAATGCATGTCACATCATTACCAAGCAATTTTTTTATTTATTTTTTCTGTTCTTTATTTAAACAACCTGAGCATTCGAACGTTTTTGCAAACCAGCCAGCACTCAATAAGGTTTGATTAATATTATTAAACCTTCACAGTACTTACACTGGTTTGAATATCGCAAAACAGGTATGGATAGCTCAAAAAGAAAAAAAGGGAACCCTTATTCGATCACTTTGTCGTCCGTCTGTCTGTCTGTCAAGACCCTTTATCTCGAAAACGCGTGGAAGTATTAAGTTGCACTTAAAACCATGGACTGTAAACATGGAATTCTGTGGTCCCTTCGTCCCTAAGGTTTAATTAATGTTATTAATCATACACAGTACTTACACTGGTTTGGATATCGGCAAAACCATCACAAGAGACATAGTTTTAAAAGCGACGTTGTCCGAATCCTTACTAATATTATTGACTTACCGATTTTGATGAATTTTGGTACAGAGATAGTTGGGACCCTGGACGTTTTTTTTAAACTAAGAAAAGGGGGAGAAAAAGGGGAGAGAAAAACAATAGATCATCACGCGGGTTTAAGTTGGCGTTAGCCCAAAATAACTATGCCACGCGGACGAAGTCGCGGGCGGAAGCTAGTAATTCTGATATTTATTGTAATAAAAATCTACATCAAATATAACCATACATCAATTAGTCCTTCTCATATGGTTTCCTGTAGTTATTTATCATCGGTATTTTGCGAATAGTTCCGAATAAAAGCTTGTGACAAAATAATTGTTGGCCCTGTCATTTTGTACGCATTGTTCTGTGTGGGGGAAAGTCCTGTTATTAGTGCGTGTCCTGTCTGACAGGACGATAAAACAATAATAACTACATTTTTTTACAATTTTATAGATCCGGTCGCGTGTTTTGCAATGTTTTGCTTGCGGGGTTTTAGCATGGAATTAATTAAAAACTATTTTAAACTAGCATTTGCCCGCAGTTTCGCTCCCGATAAATTCGGGATTCCCAAATTTAAAATTGCCTGTAATCTTACCTTATAATTTTATCTGCTACCTGTAGTTTTTGCCCTTGCGCCTTATGTATTGTAATAGCAAAGCTAAGTTTTCCTTTTTCTTCTTTTTTCGCCCTCATTTCTCACTCTTTTTTTTTAAAGTAGCCTATGTCCGTCTCCAGGGTTACAACTATCTCCGTACCAAAATAGGTTTGCCATTTAGGCGTGAAGACGTAACAAACAAACAAACAAACTCACTTTCGCTTTTATAATATTAGTAAGGATTGAAGCTATCAGATTATTAAATTTCATTTACATCACATATGACTTAAAACCTACAACATCTAAGCCTAAATACAGTTACCACAAATTCGGTAGTGTGCAAACGAAATCCAGTTGTTTCGCCACAAACACGAGAGATAGGGCCTCACGAACAGTCGCACACGGCACAAAGGCACAATGGGACTTCAAAAGCCGGAGGCAGTTCCCGTAATTAAAATCTGCCTTTTGGGTTTTGAAGCTGGTTGGGTTTTCGTATACTGATGCAGTATACACTGTGGCATGTTGTTTTTAAAAATGTGTGCTGGTTATTTAGGTACTTAATTTTAGGCGGGTTAAGTTTTAGTGTTCTGCTACCTTACCATGACGTGTTAAAGCAGAACTTATTCCGCTGAGGGAAAGGGACAGAGCTATACAGGGTGTCTAGCACCACCTCCTTCACTCAGTGGCATAAGTTCTGCTTATGTCATAGTAGGCCTACTGTACCTCAAAAGGATCTCTTATAGGATCACTAGTTGGCCGTCTGTCTGTCTGTCTGTGAAGGCACTTTATATCGAGAACGCGTGGAAGTATCGAGTTAAAATTTAAACTATATACTCAAGTCTGTGGTCCCTTAAAGCTTCACGCAATGGCACTAAGGAGCTGAATAGCGGGTAAAACCACTGGGATCGGCTCCTAAAACTATATTCTTATAAGATACCAGCCCATATCAGATTAAAACCAACCTCGTACGTTCATACGATATCTAAAAAGATACAGATCTACAAATGTAAGTAAGTAAGCAAGATATTCTCGTTTGCACCTTCGCTTGCATATACTTGCATAAACTAGGTCGCGTTCCGATGCATTATTACCGGTAATTAATATTTCAATACGACCTTAACCTACTTTCGAGCTATTTATTACCACTGCAACAAAATCATGTAAGTAATGATATACTTTAAAATGTATGTTGTGTCGAAGATTCTGCAGATAATGTTTCAGAAAGATGAGCTCTGTGAGTTTTTATTGGAAGTTATGGTTTTAAAATAATCTGAGCTGTCTTGGTATGGACATGTCAAAGATCTACAAATGACACCAACTGGCACCAACGGCTTAAAGTGCTTTCCGAGGCACGGAGGAAACCCAGTATGTAACGGGTGGTAAGTGTGGTCACCCATTTATAAAGGTTGATCTGAGCCGCTGCTATTATTTAGCCACGGGCCAACTGAGAACAGTTATAATATCTAAACATTAAATAAAATACCAAACTACCCAGTAGTGGGCGACCGTTATATATGTACGATGTGTTTAAAAAGTCCAGTCATTTTAGGCATTTAAACCCCAATTTGGTGAAATAAATTGTCTATGGGTCAATCTAACTTTTCTACCTTACTTTTTTTTAATCTATTTCTCATTTGATTTTTTTTTTTGCGTTATGTAATCCTGTATTGTATCTTTTGTTGCATCAAATAAATGATTTAACTATCTATCTCCCCAATATTTAATCTCCTAACGTCAAATATTGTCCAAAACTTAATATTCATTTCGTCCTAGTTACCAGGGTATAAGATTACTGAAAGTAAGTGCCTAAGTGTTGTATCTCGGGCACTGAGCCAAATCGATCGCTTCACGCCACACTAAGTGTCGGTGCTTGGCTTCAGATTTTGATGAGACACGCTAAATTATAGAAGCTACTGTTAATTACGTTACAAAATTAATTTAGAATCATGTTACACTAGACTTGCTTGATGTAGCAGTTTGAGACTGGATTTTATGCAACTTCATATCGTAAACATATGCATGCAATGCATAACAAAGGCTCGCAGTTTTTTTTTTGCGGATGGGTAATTGTCACGTACCTTCCCCTCTCCTTCTTTTCTGGGGGAAGTGTCAGACTTGTACTGACGAAAACCCACCCATGGTTCTTCTTTTGCTCTTTATGTTCCGGGGCAGTGGTATCTCTTTCGAACAACCCGCAACTCCGGCAGGCAATGCTCGCATTATGCAACAAAAGAGCCTAATTATGCGTAAAAATGTTATCTACAAAATATTGTGTCGTTATCTATGCCTTAACGTGGTAATTTTTTTCTTGAAAATCGAATACTGTTCCAAATTATTAGTAGTACGATTGAGTCTTTCATTAAAGTTTTTTTGTTGTTTTATACTTGAAAACGTAAGTTCTATATCCACTAATGGACACTATTGTGATATTGGTTTTTGCGAGTGTCACCTTAGGCACATTTTTTTCTAGATAGAACTAAAGAAAATGGTTTAAAAGTTAGTGAATTAGCAAGAAATGGCGATTTTAGTTAACTTATGCGCGCCGTTAGAACATCACACCGCAAAAAAAATTCCGGGGCTCACCCCTCCTCCGCGCGCGATGCGTTACAATCCTCACACATCACTACCAATTCTTTGATTCATTACCTATCAAGTGGTATAATTTTATTTTGGATATACATAGGTAATAGATAAGTAGCTACAACACCAAACTGTATCCCACGATTTTGTCATCAGTTTTTTAATTGCCTCCCTCTATGTAAGCGAATTTAAAGACGCATTCACGTCAAAATATCTTAGCCTTATAAAAATATTGATATATGAAAACGAAATCACTTAATACCAGAAACATTACTACCAAAGCCATACCACACGGCTCCCTCCTTGCGGTTCAAAATCCACATATTCACTTATGTTTAATTCACCTAACATTCTGACCCTTACAAATATTTAATTAAGGGTCAAACAAAGAAAGATTCTTGCTTGACCCCTGTTATTTGCTTTAGGCCACCGTCAGATTTGTTACATATTATACATTCCAACATTGCTACAGGTACGTTTTTCCAGGAGTTTTCCTTTAATTAAGAAAAGGTTGTTTACTTCAAATCAAATCATTTGTTTGCATAACATAGGTTGGAGAGACAATGTTACAAAAAGGTTCATTCATATTTTTTAGGGTTCCGTAACTCAAAACGAAAATACGGAACCCTTGTCACTTTGTTGTCCGCTTCTCTGTCTCTTTGTCTTTCTGTATGCCTGTCAAGACAATTACCCGTCAGTAATTGGCTGTATTTTTTGTGCCGCTTGATGGCTTTAGGCTCGTCTCTATTTACATGAGTAAAAAAAGACATCACGTAAAATGACATTGAACTATTGTGATAATATGTAATAATGTGTAATAGTTATAATATGTTACTGTTTAATATGTTGTAAAAAAAAAGATGTTTCGGGTTGCGAAAACAACTGAGTATAACAAAATTATGATAATCTGTTATAGTATACACGTTAGAGTTTTTATATGTCCGAAAGTGATTCCCCGTCATTAAACGATTTGTTTATTATTCAGTCACACCCAACACTCGAATTAGAATCGATTTTTCACCCCTTGACGTAACTCGATTGAGTTTAAACTTTGGCACAGCCTTGATCGGTTCTGCTGGAAAAAAATACCATGAAATATTTGTAAATTATCAAGATTTGCAACGCTCCATGTATACTACTAGTATTCAGCAGTATCCGGTTAGACTGGAAACCGATCTCAACTTGACCGGGAAAAGGCTAGTAATTTGCCCGAAGCATGGGCAAATTAATTCTTGATACCTTAGCCTACACACACTAACATCAACACGTCTTAAAAGAATCTGCCATCTATCTATAAGGTCAATCACGTTATCGTGCACATACTTAAAGCTAAATGAGCCCCAGGGGTGGCAGCAGAGATACGGCCGAATAAATAGGCTAACCGTATCGCGAGATATTTAGGCACCCCTAAAATTAGGGTAATCGATCCTTGGTGGGGTAAATGAGGAACAATATTAAGGGAGCGCTGATAGCTTTATCGGGGCTTTTTAAGCCGTTCCAAGTGGTTCTAATGGTACACCACCTTGGCGTAAGTACGGAATCAAGGATTTTTTCATAGAAATAAAATGAGGTTAGATATGGCTTGGGGAGAAAATAATAATCTATTATTATGGAGCTTAATCGTCTTAATGTTATAAGGGTTGTAACTCGTTTATTAATTCTGTTGTTTTTCTTAAGAAGTAATTTACATTTTTTCCATGTAAAATATTGTCATATAATTTAAGTGTGTATAGTTGGCGCAGTATTACGTTTGTTATTTCGTGCCTTGCACGGGCAAGGAAAGTATCACGCAAAAAATAAAATTTATTGAAATGTATTAGACTATTTGTGCCTTGCTAAGCTCAAAGGCAATAACTTAAAAATATACTAAGTTGATTTTAATGGCGTTGGATAACTTAAATCTCTGTCTAGTAGTCTGAGGGGCCTGTTGGTCTAGTGGTTATTGGCCCTGACTGCTGAGCCGGAGGTCGTGGGTTCGATTCCCACCCAGGACAAACTTTGTGTGATGAGCATGATTGTTTGTTCTGTGTCTGGGTGTGATTTATCTATAATATGTATGTATTTATAAATTATATAAGTATGTATATCAGTTGTCTGGTTACCATAACACAAGCTCTGCTTAGCTTGGGATCAGATAGCCGTGTGTGAGTTGTCCCAAGATATTTATTTATTTAAATATATAGCAATAGGTATCTATTTTGTAAAATTAAACAACCTTATAAACAACTTTCCTTAAAGTAAAAGCAAACTATATTTACAAAACTTTTTTTTACTCGAAATTGCCTTTCCTTCAAATATCGCTTTTCGTTTAGCACGGCAGATTTCTACTTGACCGTTTCGTCACCAACCACCATCATTGCGTGCCAAACACGTATCATATTAGAACCGGAAAATATTCTTAGTTATGTGGTACTGTGTAGTGCCCAGGATCACTCACGGGTTGACCACTGAAAACCAGCGCTGTGCTGTGGGCTCTTATAGCGTGGCACTATACTGAATAGTGTGCTATTTATTTACCATGCTATTTGTTGCAGTCACGATGGCTTCCACGTCGTGACTGCAAAAAAAACACACATAAAATATAGCTTGCATATTTCTTATTTTTGTTCCATATGTATGGTTTTTTTTGTGTTATTTTGTGACTAAAAAATATTTTTTCTTTCAAATTGACTCTCTTTTCTGTAAAATTCAGTACTTAGCTGGTGCTCATATACTACATGCACAGTGAGTTTCACACTTTTCAATATATTTTTTCCCAGACACGTGCATAGCACGATCATGGTATGGTACGGTGTTGCAGGTAGAATACTGAAAAATGTATACCCTATATTAAATTTTGTCGCCATCATACTGCTCTTCCAAAGAACGCCACCTTAAATAATGTCTTCTCTAATTGTCCAACGCCTGAAATATAATTCCTTCAACTAACAAAAAAAATACATTACATTTGCTTTAAAACACAACAAAAACAATCACTTAGATAAGAAATAAGAGAACAACACAAAATCGTTTAGAAAAAAAAGGGGGAAATGAAAATACCGAAACAAGATTGACGAGTTCCCGACGTCTGGAGCTGACGTAAGCAATTTAAACGATTCCGTATCGGGAAACGGCAAAAACGGCTATCATTCAAACAATAAACACGATAAATCCAAGGTTTTTTTTTGTATTGAACGATGTTGGGTAAGGGTACAAAAGAAAAAAATCAGCAAAGTGCGAGTTGGACTCGCGCACCGAGGGTTCCGTACAAACTTGCGATATAAACCAGATTTTGACGACACGGTTGGCGCAGTGGCTGAGCGAACGACTACTGCGTTGCGCGTCGTGAGTTCGATTCCTGCACGGAACAAATATTTGTATGGCCTGCAGATAGTTGTTCCGGGTCTGGCTGTTTGTGTATGTGACTTAAAATATTCGTAAAAAAACGCTGTTCCTCACTAAGAATCTCTCCAGTATCGTGAGAGCTTTTGCAAACATTTAAATTCACATACCTACACAAACAGCCAGACCCGAAACAACTATCTGTAGGTCATACAAATATTTGATTCGTGCGTCGATCGCTCAGCCAATGCACCAACGGGAGTTTTTAAAACCTACTAACTCGACATAACAACTACTATTGTCGCTGTAGCATTGTGCGCGATACATTAGATAAAAATATATATTTAGTGATGGGATGTTTTGCTATGATAGATAGTCCTCTACAATTATGATATTCAGGGTTAAAGCCTATATTCCAGAGGGGTCTGCCAGGGCCAGCGCCTGCCGGGGTACGGGTTCTTCGAAAGAGATACCGCGGCCCCGGAACGTAAAGGGCAATAGGAGGAACATAGGTGGGTTTTAAACAGTACAAGTCTGACACTCCCTTACTTGATGATTTCCCACCCGAAAAAAATGCCCATATTCAGTTACGGTCGTAAATCGCAGAACCTTCCAGATTGAAGAGTAGCGGTACATCTAAATAATGCCACCCGTAGCATGCTACAGTGAAAACAGGATAATGAAGTGACATTAATATGGCAGAGAAAGCTGAAATATGATGGACTGAAATGAGACCTGATCTTGCGAATTGATAGGCGTTCTAATTTGCGCTTTTTGGCGTAGTGCCAAGGTTCTCATTTGAGTCCTGATTGCTTGAAAGGACTTTAGCACCTATTAAAAATCATTTCTGTCACTATTATCTCTGAAGCAGACATTCAAACTGTCCGTTATTTTTTAAAACAATAGTTTTCTTATAATGACACCATTTTGTAATAACGAATAAACATGGATAAAATACTAAAAATAACTTATGTAACATCGCCAAACACGGAAAGAAAACAAAAACACATCTCCATATCAAAATCACGTCACTTCAGCACAAATCCCCCAAAAAAAGAAACACATTTCCTAAAAATAGCCGCGAATTTTCTCGAACAAAACGTTACAAATTCCCCTTGCTACCTGAACAATCCATCTCTAACAGTTTGTGCATAAAAAGCGTTCGTCCGCCATTACGGACACAAAGACAGTAATGACGGCCAGCATTCAAGCGTTCTAATGAGCGCTGTTAACGTCGACAAAAAGTGCCAGGACACAATGGTGTTATAGACGTGTTGTGTGTCACTTCTATTTTTTAAATCTCTATGGTAGCTTGTCTTGATTGTGTGTTATTAGCTGCTACTGCACTTTTGTCGTTTGTCTTTTGTCTAGGATGGAACGTTAGCATTGTTTCAATTAAGTAAGGTCGTGTAATTTTGACTATCTGGTGATTTGAATCTCAATTTGTTTTAGAGCAGTCTCTATGGCATGTCTATAGTTTTATGGAGAATCTAAGATTATCGAGGGCAGTATTCAAAAGCTGTAATGAGCGCTGTTAACAAAATAGCGTAGTTTGTCTTGAATATGTCTTTTTAGCTGCTTCTTCAGTTTTGTCTAGGATACATAGTACAATCGTGTTATGTTTCACTTCTATAATCAGATTAGTCAGTTTGACATCCTTATGGGTCTTAAACTGATGTATCTGTTTCTGTCCGTAGGTCTAGGAATCATGTAACCGTGGCGTCGATTCGTTGTTCGTCTTATGGTGTTGCAATTTTGACTTTCTGGTGTTTTTTTTTTTTCAAATAGTATAAGAGCGATATTTCTACTAATGGGAACAATTGCGAGTATGCAGTGTGTCTTGTATCTTTTGAAATGGCTGTGGTACTGAATCTGTGTGGTGGTCAAGGCTAACATTCAGACAGACTAATGAGCGCAATTATCGTCAACAAAAAGTGTCACTTACGTAATGGTTATACCGACGTGCCATTTCTGTTTTTGGCTCATCTATGGTAAGTCCCACTTTAGTGTTATTAGTAGCTATTATGGCGGATCCGGTGAGCTTTTGTCTGCGTTTCCTGTCTGTAGGTTTGAATAATAGAACCTGCATTTAGATATTAGTGTTGTCTTTTTGGTCAGATTTGTATTTATAAAAGCGTAGTTCTGAATTCTGATATTTGAGTTCTTTTTTGCCCAGTTTGAGGAATTTCTCCTGTATCATGGGTGCATTTACAAAAACTCGGGACCTGTATCTGTATGCTAAATAATGGAGATAAACTTGCGTCGTCAATTGGTATTTGAGTGTTATGAATGAACACCCAAAAGTTAGATTCCCAGTAAAATGACACAACTTATTTGTTTTTATTGTGTGAGCTTTTTTAACACGTACGGAACATAACGCCTCTTATCACAGAAAAGTTAAGCAAAGATAGCCTGTATATACAGGTAGTATATAGAACACTTATTCAGTTATTTTAAATCGCTAACTATTTTAACTCCCATGTAATAGAAGGCGAAACTATTGCCATCAACTGGGCACAAATCGTGGCTGCTACAGAGAAATTTCTTATGGAAAAACCTAATATAAATTGGCTCAACCCGGGAATCGAACCCAGGACTTCGTACTCGCCAGCTGGCGCCCACTACACCAACGACCTAATCTGGATTTACCCATGTATGTAATGCTCCTTCTTTTGCAAATCGTCACACCAGCCATCTTGAAAATGCAACAGAAGTCATCTCATCAAGTACCAAAGCTTCAGTAAACATTCCTCCACGTTTTCCCCAACAAAGCGCCGTAAAGTGTGCCACTAATGAGACGTCGCCCGCCCATCACTCATTAGTACTGTTGCACGCGACTGTACTATTTTATGTAGCTTTGTTCGCGACTGTACTGCCAAGATGTCAACGTTTTGGGAGATAGACGAATGATAAAGGTTATCTTATCCAACATCATTAGTTATGATCACATTTTTGCTTTGGGAAATCATCAAATAGGTTCCGACAGGTTGTTATTAAGGCACGGTAAGGAGCTAATCTTTAGGTATTCGCGGAGGTGAGTCTAGCTGCAGACTGAGTGTGGACTGTTACAAGTAAACGACAGTAGTGCATCGAAAGAATTGAAATAGGTAAAGTCGAAAATATTTCGGCGTTTGATTTTATTTGAATATCATGTCCACCAAAATGTAAGGGATAGCATTTTAATTGAATATAAAAAAATAACTTTAATCTATGAAATTCCCTTTGTTATAGATATCAAATATGATGGTTGTCGCTGAAAAAAATGATAATTTCGAGACAAAAAAATTTTTTTTTTTCATAGTACTAGATATACCACTTTTGTAAACTGTTTTTTTTAAGTCTTTTCTGAATGTATTTGACTATACACAGTATTTGTTTTTTGGCTTGTCTCTGGTATGTACAGATACGGCTAACTTTGCGACGAAAATCTAGACGTTTTACGAAGTGTTTGCTTTGTACAGCGCCTTAAGCCTCGAGCTCCTCTCGCTATAGTATAGCGACATTACAGAACAAAAATTTCAGAAATCACAAAGCAATCACTACTACCTACCTACAAAAAAGTATATTTACTTTAAGCCAAGCGCTTTCGGCTTTACTACCCACGCCCCTGGAGCACAAAATTAATTATAACAAATATGCACAATGCATGTTTCGTAAGTCAAACAAGCTGCAGCAGGCTACACGACAAATCCGATGTAATTTGCCATGCTGCCATAAGCCACGCCGCCGGTTGGCATTGGCATTTGTTGGCAAAGTACATCGAACGTCTTAGCTCTGGCTTGACAAGTAGATCGGTAGGGTTTGCAGGAGAATTAATGTGGACGAATTTGATATGGGAAATTTTGTCTTGGTATTTTGGAGGAAACGGTGAATTTATTTTGAATTGAATAGAGAACAGCATCAGCATTCTCACTATTGTCTTGCCCTTATGTTCTGCTTCTTCTAAAAACTTTTTTTTTCTTAAAAAAACTTTGCCCCTCACTAGGAATTTCTCCGGTATCGTAGGTGCGTTTACAAACATTTAAATTCACATACACAAACAGCCAGATCCGAAACAACTACCTGTAGGCCATACAAATATTTGGTCCGTACGGGAATCGAACCCGCGACACGCAGCACAGCAGTCAATCGCTTAACCGCTGCGCCAACCGTGCCGTCAAACTTTTACTCTCTTATTCTTCATTTCAGCACTCACATCCTTTCTTGGCTAGAAAGGATGTGACTGCTATGTATCATCCTTCACACAGTCCAGTTGCTTTGGTCTTTCTTTATTCTTATAGCCATCTATACTTATTCATATCCAATATTTTCCTCATCCCTCCACTTTATCATCCTCATCTCATAGAGGAATAGAGGATGGGACAATGTTCGACCTTTTAATAATTAAAACAAAGATTTGTGATAAATATATATATATAAATCTGTGATTTTAAAATGTTTTTTATTTAAAATTCAGAAATTTTTTCATCAACGGAAAGGAATATCAAAATTATCAACTTGTTAGTGAGGAGGATCTTTCGGGCTTAAATCGGAAGCAACGTGTTTTTTTAGGGTTCCGTAGTCAACTAGGAACCCTTATAGTTTCGCCATGTCTGTCTGTCCGTCCGTCCGTCCGTCCGTCCGTCCGTCCGTCCTCGCTTAATCTCTGTGACCGTTAGCACTAGAAAGCTGAAATTTGGTGCCAATATGTATATCAATCACGCCGACAAAGTGATAAAATAAAAATTTGAAAAAAAAATGGTTTATTAGGGTAGCCACCCTATATGTAAAGTGGGAAGTGTTTTTTTTTTTTAATTTCAACCCTAACGTGTGATATATTGTTGGAAAGGTATTTAAAAATGAATAGGGGTTTACTTAGATCATTTTTTGATAATGTCAATAATTTCGGAAATAATCGCTCCAAAAGTAAAAAACAATGTGTCCCCCCCCTCTAACTTTTGAACCATAAGTTTAGAAAATATGAAAAAAATCTGAAAAGTAGAACTTTATAAGGACTTTTTTGAACTTGATTGACACAACAGTTTTTGTACAAAAAAGACAAAAAGTTGTACAAAATAATTTCTGGACTAAGTTTGTAGTATAATCGTATATGCAAGCATTTTTTGTAACTTTGTTTACATATTTTATTATCCTGAACGTTTCTTTTTTCAACCAAAAAAAAGAATTATTGAAATCGGTTCCCGCAATCCAAAATTACCACCGAAATTGCACGTCTTTGTATATTAATTAGTAACCCAATTCCCCGAGAGATGGCGCTGTAGGTACTTATTACATTGGATCGGGTATTACCGAATTGTTTTGTTGGCCTCATAACTGGGAACACTTATTGTGACGGACAGGAAACTACGGAACCCTACACTGAGCGTGGCCCGACACGCTCTTGGCCGGTTTTTTTTTCAATTTAAATACGCAAACAGCGCTCCTGACATTTGAGCACCAAAAAAGTTAGCATCGTATATTACCGCGAAATACTAAAACCTTTTTGAAAACTTTATTGAATCTGTTTCTGTCGTATTATGTAAATTGTTTCTCACTGTAATAAACTATTTTAATATCTGTTTTGTAACTAAAGTAATAACTCTAGTAAAGTCTTTGTTATCTAGGCCATAAGTCTGAAAAGTTTGACAACCTGGGATTTGACTGACACGTTTCAAAATGGGAGACTAATTGGATTTGAGGATTGTGCTTTTTGATGTGTCAAACTAAAATTTATCATGAAATTGTTACCTACTATAGAACTATGATTTATTTTCAAACCCTTTGAGAAATATACAGAATAATTCTAATCAAAAGATACTGTCGACGTTCTTTATTGATCCAAAAAGTATCTATAAGCCAATGAGGTTTTGTTTTTTATACTAAATAGGATTGAATTTTTACAGGCACTTTTGAATGTCCAGAAACAAAATGATGAAACTACAGTCCCGGTCACAAGGCATAATAACTTGTGAAGTAGAAGTACTGTAGTTGCCCATTCCAAAGCGTTGATCTCTATGGAGAATGGGCAACAAACTCCATGGACACTCTTTTAAATTACAATATTATTCCAAAATCGTATTGACATCATTCATGTTAAGATTATATAAATATGTGAGAACGATGTGGAAAGACGTGCACGCACAGTAAGAGAATCCAGAGAAAATAAATAATAAAAAATAAAATTCTATTAATAATCTAAATAATTTTATAATGTACCGTGGCAACTAAAAGACGAACAGTCCCGTTCACGAACATGACGTATGGATCAGACCCGTTCAGCTCAACCATTTTTTATTCAGTTCCACTAGCTAAGTTGAGCCAATACGAGCATTCCCGTGACGCATTCTTAGTTCCTCTTTGTGGGAACGTAAAGGGCAATAGAAGGAACATGGGTGAGTTTTAGTCAGTAAAAGTCTGACACTCCCCCTCACTCCGCCCAGGGCGGCAGGAAGGTATTTGATGATTTCCCACCCCAAAAAAAAGAAAAACAGGTATGCACATAGTGACTATTTTGCCTACAAATCATTGGGCATACAAGAGACGTGGCGATGTGTCTTTTTGTCTTTTTTACCAAGCACAATAAACTTTTAATGTCTAGTCGCGGGCTAGCAACCCTAGACGCAAGCTAATAAATTAATCTACACATCCTGAACCGGTGTTAGTTTCAAGCCGAAACACTTGCAGTAGTCATGAATCGGAGCTTAGATGTGTTTCTTGTAGTTTGGATCCTGGAGTTAGACAAAAAGATGTGGTTTGGTCCAAAGACGTTGACTGGAAAGTTAGGGTAGCTTTAGTATAACTAGTTACTGCCGACTTGTCTATAGCTCAATGCACTCGTACGGACCACTTTTTTTGTATTACAGATATAGTGTTTACTAATTGAACCGTTTAAAGACCGTCGATTCGTCGAATAAAGATCAACTGTTGTGTGGTCCACGCGCGCCTCAAACAGATGTCAGCAAAACAAAGGGACCAGGGCCACCGCCTGCTGGGATTGGGGGTTGTTTGAATGAGATACCGCGGCCTCGGAACATAAAGTGCAAAAGAAGGAACATTGGTGGGTTTTGCTTTTTGAGTCAGTAAAAGTCTGAAACTACTCCCCGCTTCGCCCAGAGCCGGGGTGTGAATGATTCCAATCCGAAAAAAATAAGAACTAATTAAACTTTAAGAACAGTAATATGAAGTTCCTCAAAATTCGTCTCTCCAATCCACATAATCAACACGAAAACAAATAACTTTCAGGACATAATTAACAAAGAACAGTTTTCAACTTCCTCAAAACAAAATTCTAAACAAAACATTCCGAAATAAAATTAAAACAATCGTTAGACCGGAATAACTCTATAGATAAAAATTTCCGCGAATACCCCCCAAAAAAGGGTTGACCCCAATTTAAAGGGTGTCCCCAGATAACCGCCTCGATAACATTAATCAAAGGACATAACTGTAGAGTTTTGGGGTTCCGTCGTCAATTTTCTGGTCAGTGCCCTTGTAATTTCAGTTTCCTTGGCAATTTTTCAGGTCAGCTGTTGATAAACATTATCGAGTTTCTTGTGAGCATAGGGCAGGTGGCAAATAAATCTTTTCGTGGCTTGTGGAGATTGTGAAATGCAATTCAGAGGTTTTGGTGCAGATGTGGCATTGTGAAGAATCTTTTTGTGAGTTATTGTCCAAGAAAAGCGTTTTTCTTTTACTTGTTTCTTGCATGTAAACGAATATTTTCCTTTTATTATATTAACTATTGATTATTTTGACTAACTAAGCTAATAGAGGTACTATATCATAAGTCAAACTCAAATCATTTATTACAATTAGACCATTACAGGCACTTTTGAATGTCAAGAAACAGAAGAATGAAGCTAGTCCTAGACACAATCCTTACTATTCCTTATCCTTACTATCCTTACTAATAATATAAAAGCGAAAGTGACGTTGTTTGTTTGTTTGTTTATTTGTTTGTTACCTCTTCACGCTTTAATGGCTAAACCGATTTTGATGAATTTTGGTACAGAGATAGTTGGGAACCAGGAGACGGACATAGGCTAATATTTTTTTGAAAAAGTGGGATGTGAGGGAGAAAGAGGGAAGAAACGGGAAAACTTAGCGTTGCTATTACAATTCAATAAGGCGCAAGGGGAACTGTATTACGCCAAATTTAGCGAAACCTAGTGCTGCTAGCTTTGGCGAAAACTAGTGCATAATAACTTGCGAAAGAGATCAATGCTTTGGAATAGGCTAGTAGTAATACTAGCCCATAACTTTCTTCCCATGAATTTTGTTTCTTATTCATTTTGAACAGCAGTGTGTAATGGTTCCTATAGACAGTCTATTTTATTGTGAAACTAGCTTTTGCCCGCGGCTTCACTCGCTTTAAATTCGGGGTTACACAGTTCCCTTAGCGCCTTATTGATTTGTAATAACAACGCTAAGTTTTCCCTTTTCTTCCCTCTTTCTCCCTCACACCCCACTTAAAAAAAAAGCCTATGTCCGTCTCCTGGTTTCCAAATATCTCTGTACCAAAATTCATCAACATCGGTGTAGCCATTAAAGCGTGAAGAGGTAACAAACAAACAAACTCACTTTCGCTTTTATATTATTAAAAAGGATTCAAGATCTCGCAGAAAAAAATCAAATCAGTCCAAAATAACTGGAATTAACCCGTCTACTTAATATTAGGCCAGTATTCAAGTACAGACGCCTGCACATCAAGCTACTACAATCTGTCAGATTTCTTTGAAAGATTTTCGACTTTATTTCTAAAGTTTTAAGGTTCAAGGTTCATTGGGAAAAGTTGACAGTTTCGGGTAGCTTGACCTGCAGGCGTCTGTACCATGTTCTTTGAGTTGTGTCAAGGCCAAAGATTCTTTTAAATCACCCTAACCGACCTTATCTGGACTCAATTTAAATTCAAAATTGCCATCTAAAAATACCAAGGACGATAACAGTCTTTCATAAATAGTAGACGATAAAAATAAGATGAAAAGAACCCCAGTAATAATTCACCATAGAGGTGTAACGTTACATAAATAAAAATCTTTTGTAAGATTTCTATACACATTTGGTAGTTGTATGGGTGTGACAAAATGTAACTTTACTTGTATACGGGGTAAAGGAACATGAATTAAAAAAAATATATAAAAAATGTTTATGTTTTTACAAAAAAGTATTTAGTTCAGCATTTTTAGTTATGGTATAATGAGATCACATATTTTTTTATCGAGTATTGATTTTCCATTGTTACTAACAGATTAGCAGATCATCCTTATAGACATAGTGAAAAAAATATGTATTATAGATGATAACTCATTAACTACCGAAGCAATAAAATTGATTTGGGACTACAATACATTAAAAAAAAAGATTTAGTCGTATTTAGAACCTCCTCCTTTATTGAAGTCGGTTAAAAAGAAGGAACATGGGTTTAAGTCAGTAAAAGTTTGACACTTCCTCCTACTCCGCCTAGAGCGGGACAAGTTATTTGAAGATTTTCCATTCGAAAAACAAAGGGTGGATAGAAACATTGATACAACCAGTATACCATATTATTATAATCACATCATTCCAGACCTCCATTAAGGTTTTCCATTGGTACTTGGATACTTCCTTTATTTACGGATGGGAAATCATCAAATAACTACGGATGGGAAGTGTCAGATTTTTACTGACGAAAACCCAACTATGTTCCTTGTTTTGCCCCTATATGTTCCGCGATATATCGATCGAACAACTCGCAACTCCGGCAGGCGGTGGCCCTTGCAGCCCTTCTGCTTTGCTGACATCTCTTTGAGGCGCACGTAGAGCACGAACTGAGTCGTCACTAGTCTCTGTCCTAGTTCCGAGTTATTTCAGATTGCCTCAACACGTTTTTGGCAATTGTCCTGTCAATCGTCTCTATCATTTACTACTTCTTCTTGCAAACCGTCCCCTCAATCAATCCATCCATCTTTTCTTTGGTGTTTCTCTCCCTCTCCATCCATCAATATCCATTCATCACCCTTTTAGGTTATCGTCATCAACTGGACAAATGATTACTACATTCCAAACAGCCTGTATAGAAAGTATGTATGCAGTTTCATTCAAATGAGTTCGTAGTAGTTAAGTCGACGGCTAGTGCAGAGTTTCCCAAAGCGTTTACACTTCAGAATAAAATATGTATGTTTTAGTGAATGGAGTGTGAAATTAAAGCAGTGTTTGAGTGGCTTACACGTTATCCGAGTAGATTTTGTGAAAGGGAAAATGTAAAACTGTTGCACTGTTTCAAAGAAGATTTATTGAAGTAGTTTTTCGACTATTTGACATTGGAATTATTTGGTTTGAAGGTTGCAGTTACGTAACTATACGTCTGAATTTATAGCTATTGCCCGCGGCTTCGCTCGCGTCAAATTCGGAGTAACACCCCCCCTCCCCTTATATGATTTGCTTCAAGGACATCTTAATTTTAGAAATGGTAACCCTGATTGCGTTTCGTTTACCGAGCCGTCGTGAATTGCATTTTTTCTGTCTGCTCAATCCTGCTGCTAACTGAAAATAGCTTTCCCCATATATTTTTAGTATTGCATAATTTAATTATTTACAGACTTCATGAACCAGGACACTACATAAAAAAATAATGAGTATTTAAAAATAATACAGATAGAAAAAAAATACTTTTGACTGTGAAGTTCGGATTCCAACCAATGAAACAAACCTATTTAGCAGGCATCGGATACTGCAATTAATGAAATGAGCACTGCTTGTGCATGATTATTTAATTCAGTTGCAAATTAATGAATTAATCATCATTTAAACAACAGTGTTCGTTAAAGTGTGACAAATCAATTACGTTACAATTACCTCAGCCTACCTACAACTGACCGAGTTGTTGCTGAATGATTTACTTATTGATGTTTTTTTTTTAAATGTCATCCAGCTAATGTCACGTTTTGGCAGTAGAGTCTTTTAATGTTCTTGAAACAATAGTTCTAAGTTATTAGCCTTATCATTCCCAGTCTTGGGCAAAGGTCTCCATTCATTCCTTCCACTTTACGAGATGTTGCGTCTCTTACCGCCATTTCACAAGAAAGGCATCGAACCAGTCTCCCTAATCCCCAGTCCCCGCAATCTCCTCCTCGGCTTAAAGAAGCTAAACTTACCGATAGAATGAGGAGTACCTCACTACGCAGAAATCAAATTGCGTAGCTCATTAAGTTAGTTTTTAGACGGTACGGTCGGTGAGCGCCAACTGTACCCACGATACAGGAGGAATTCCTAGTGTGGGGCAACGCTTTTTATAAAGAAGAAAATGTTTTAAAACAAAAAAAGGAGGTTGCAAAATTATGAAACATGCATACGTAGTTAGTTTCACGAATAAAAAAAAGAAGTATGTGTGGAAGAAAAAACTAAAAAAGAATTATTTCGATTCCAGTGTGGGCCATTCCAATTTTAAAAAATTCTCGGTGAACTTATTTAGTTTGTTTGACCCTATCTACTTACATTTTTTTTTTCTCAAATGTCTATTTTTTGTAAAGATATGGGTACTTCTTAACTAACTTAAACAAATATGAAAGTAATACGTATACAAGGTGTAAACGGAAATCTATAAAAAAAGTTGCTGCGAAACCGATATCTTCATAAATAGGGTTGCCAGGTAAGGTCTCTAGAACGAAACAAATATCGTAATGATGTGTGACAAACACGTGCTCTTCGGCTTTGTTAAAAGTATTCTTACACCCATTATTCTTTGGATATTAATTGAGAATCACTGTTCTGCAAAACTGAGACGAACTAATTTTGAATATCAAAGAGTTGTTGCGTTATTCAGCTGTTTATTCATTGGTTAGTCTACGGCCGCGTCTGGGATGAATAACACGACTTTGTGCAAAGTTCACAGTTTTGAATAACACCAGGTATTATACTTTGTGCAAAGTTCATTTCTGTTTACGAGTCCCGCAAATATGTTTGTGAATATTTAATATCAATTTTAGTTTAGTATTCATAGTTTTGTTTGAGAGTAAATTAAAAATCTGTGGGTGGTTTATTTTTGTGATTTACGTGTTGTGGTTTGATTAAGTTCAATGAATAAGTGAGTGTTGTTTATTTGCCTGTTAACGTACTTGCCAGATAAAATTAACATATTTTAAGTGTTCTGTAATTTGTGGGTTATTAGAAAGAGATATCGAGATATATCGATAGAGGTTTTAGTCAGTACAAGTCTGACACAGGGGAAGTTATTTGATGTTTTCCCACCCAAAAAAAAGGGTTCCGTTATTCAAAGACGAAAAAATTTAACCCTTATTGGATCACTCGTTGTCTGTCTGTCTGTCAAGACTTTTAATCTCGGGTACGCGAAAAGGTATCGAGTTGGAAATTAAACCATATACTCAAGTCTGTGACCCCTTAGATTTGTGGGAATTTAATCCTCTAAATCTACGCAATCAAAAGATATGACTGTTTATGTCGCAAGTTTGTACGGAAACATCGGTGCGCGAGTTCGACGCGAACTTTCGAACCCAGTTTTTTTTTTTAATTTGACTCTTATTTTCGTTTGGATACGCGTATTGTATATGAATGCAACAGTATAATTAAGTTAAATCAATAGGTAACAATAATAAATACAAAGTTCGCTAATCTTCTATATGGATGGCTAAATGTGTTGCTAAGCACAAAACTTGAAAGCGGCTTGACTGATTCGGATAATTTTTTTTTTATAATATTCCTTGAAATACGAGGATGGTTCTTACGGAGAAAAAAAATAAAAAAATGCCTGGAAAAGTCTAAAAACAGAAAAGGAAGGCAAAACAATTGAGTGAGGTTAGTTATAGGCGGTACGAAGTTTGCCGGGCCAACTAGTAATCAAAGAAAAAATTAGAGGCACGACTGATAATGATAGAATTCTGGTAAAATACTATTTAGTAGACCGTTAAATATCGTCATGCGTAACGGAATTAAAGTACCAACATATTAATATTTCACTACGTCGCCGTATTTCCTCTCATGAAAGCGATTTACCGAATCAACATATCAAAGGTTTTCCTGTCCACGACCTATTCAAAGAAATCTTATGTTTTCATAATTACGTAACGTTAGCTTAGGATTATAATTTACGAGAATACATTAAAAAGAAAAATAAATAAAATATAACCAAAAGGTATCATTTGTACGGTTTTATGCGATACTGTTAATGGACTCTGAAATAGTTTTATAGGAATCGTTAAATCCGGTCAACTGTGATTAAAACAGTTTTTTTTTATTTTCTTTTTTATTGGGCTGTGGTAGTGGGACGTGCAAATGGCGGATATGTTACAGCATCTTTGATTCTTACTTTTGAGAATGAAACGTTGTGGCTCTTGTTTTCGGATTTGGTTTCCATAATGATAAATGTTGTTTATTTTGCAAGTAGGTTTTCACAAACACTTTTACACGTCATTTTTTTTTTAAACTAGATGAGGCCGATGTTTCGTACCCGACTACTCTGAGAAGAAACAGCCGAAACAAACTCAGAGGTCATAGTCTCTTTTAAAGTCCAGACAAAATAAACTTGGTCAACTTACATGAGGACCATGCAGATAGTGTCTGAAATGGTCTTTTTAAGAAAGCACTACCCAGATGTAAAAATATACTTTATCTTTCAACGTGTTCTAATAAACCGCGTAATTCGAAGCACGACAAATTGAGTGTCGAAAACAAACTCGAATACAACTCGTTTAGTTAACGACAACCTGTCGACTTTATTTTGTCACGGCTCCAAAATGTCGCCCAGAACCAATCCCTAATTGCATTGGCTTCCCTAATAACCGTCTAACCACTTAACGATGACACGTCACCTGATACTTATTATTTATTTTCCAGCGTTCTAAATACGGCGGCGGCGCAAAGGCAAATTAAACTGTGAAAAAGATCAGACGGACAACATGGCGGCGGGGATTGCGCGCCAAAACCCGCGTCACCGGCAGCGCCATCTGCCAGCGCCTGGCGGCAACCATTTCCGCAGTTTGAATCATTCGAACCGTTCGAAATAGTCATTTGTGATTGAACTGTGACAGACGACAGTGCGGGGTCGTAATGTGATGTAATAGTTTATAATATATTTAGTGTTGTGTTGTGTTTGTGTGTTTACGATGTCTGAGGAGAGGTCGCGGCGGTTGTCGCAGATCTTCGACCCTCTGGCCCGGTTTACGGACCTCAGTGGAGCTGGCCACTCGGCCAGTACTCCGAACAGTCCCCGACTGATGCCGAGGAGGTCGCGAGATCCGCCGCCTCCGCCACCTAGGTGAGTTCAAATTGTTTAACAGCATTTTATCACACACACCGATATCACCTATTCACACCTATGTGCAGTTGTCCTTTCTCCAACTTTATGTAGCTTGACGTAATTTGAAGTTGATAGTTCTCACCTTTGGTGCATAATTGGCAGTACCTAGTATTTCCTCCAAATAGATGAATAGTTGATTAACAAAACTATCGATTTCATTAAAACTGTCAGTTAACTCGCTAATGACTCACTTTTTAACTAATTCCTTTGTATCTTCAAAAATGCAGGTCACAATAGGGGCAACCCTTTTATCGGTGTCGCTGTCATGACTAATATTTATTTTCTGTCATCCGATTACGTTTGTAACCGTAACATTCTATTTCTCTGTCGTACACTCGTGCGCAGATTGGTGATACAAAAGGCTTTGTGCGTGTAATTGTAACTGGAGTAGGTGTTGCTCTATTTCATGCCTTGTTACATTCTTTTAAGGTTTTTATTACCGTGACCTTGAGTTTAATTTATGATGTTTTTTTTTTCATATTGAGCGAATTTTCACGGTGTTTTGTAGAAATAGATACATTGGGACATTGGCGTTTTATTTGTGCTCAGACGTTCTATTAGCTGTGTATTATTAGATGGCGTCTTGAAAAATATTGTTATTTTCATATTTCTTTACGGTCAATTTCATTTCCTGGCAGTCTCTACGGAGTAATCTTTTTATATTTGGTTAATGTTTTTGTCATAATCATTTCATTATGCCACGAAATGTAAGCGTCAGGACCCTTGAACCAATACAGATATTTGGTGTTTAGAAAATACCAAAATTTACTACCTTTTCAGAAAAAATCTACGCATGAAATTTCATGCGTAGAATTTTGTGGAATGTCAAAATATTTAAAAAAAATATATGTCGAGGTACTAAAAAGGTTGTAAATATTTACAAACAGATAAATTAGTTATGTTAGAACTATAAAAAAAAATGGTCCAGACGTCTGAATGTCTGACCAATTTCTTTACGTGTTTTTTCGCTGTCAGTCGAGGTACTAAATATTTGAAGATAGGTATCAAATAGTAGTAAAAAGGTAGTAAATTTTGGTATTTTCTAAACACCAAATACCTCTATTGGTCCAGGGGTCCTGACGCTTACCAGGAAATTAATCAAGTTAAATTTGTGGGTTAACTAGGTATGCTAACTCGAGTTAAGACATTATACATTGTAAAGCTAATAACTTAACAATCCACAATTTTATCTGATTGGATAAATCTTTAAGTTTGTTACACACTATCATTACAAAATAACTTAAGCTTTTTTTTGCGGATTGGAAATTATCAAATAACTTCCCCAGTTCTGGGCGAAACGGGGGTAGTGTCAGACTTTTGCTGATTAAAACCACCCACGTTCTTTCTAGTGCCCTTTATGTTCCAGGGTCGCGGTATCTCTTAAATTCCTCAAAAAAGGCCTTATTAGACCACTTCATCACCGAGGCATTCAACCACGATGGTCTAAGTCTAGCCTATCCAAGATGGCCGCTAATAATAACACTAAAGCTAGGAATAATGCCCTTATCAATTCCACATTAATTAGTGTCTCAATCAACCATTCTCTGTAGTAATTACCATATTGGAATCAGATAACTTGCAGATATAAAGCCCTCAAGGCAATTGTAGGCGTTTTGTACTAAAACTGGATTTGTAAACATGACTGGTTAATATTCCATTAGTTCTAAATTGTCTTGTTTTGAGATAGGTGTTTGTTTAGCTAAAAGTTCTTTGATTTTAATAACTTTTATGATAATAACCGACTTGCACAAAAAAGGGGAAAATAACTTTACTTTCAGAAGTCGGTAAATTTTGTATTTTTTAACCGATTTCAAAGACGCCTGGACTGATTTGCAAAATTCTTTTTTTGGCACAAAAGTCAACGAAACCAACTAAAATCACCGATTTTCTTAAGTAAAATTATTTACCACTTTTACTTTTGTGAGTCAGTTTTATTTTTTACATAAAAGTTTTTTTCTGAACTACCCAAGCAATGTTAATCCAATTTATATATAGAACTACCTCGCATGTTTTTTCTATCACATGAAAAGTCACGCAAATTAAAACAGTAATTACGGAGTGATTAGGTTATATCTAATTATCTTCATCATCATGATTCTCCTGACGAGATCCTAGATTATTTTGGGGTCAGTGCAGCATGTTTTCTCGTTCCATACTCCTTGATTATTCGTGATTAACCGACTAAAAAAGGAGGTTATCAATTTGACTGTATTTTTTGTATGTTTGTCACGTGTTTTCTCCTTTCTCCTTTAAAAAAAATAATAATCGAAACACGTATGTATGCTCCTGAAAGGGCTCCATACAATTTTTATACATTGATTGGTTAATTTATGAGTTATCTTCTATATAATTATATATTTTTTTCTAATATTTATGGACGATATGCTAATATCTCTTATTAGTAACAAAAAAATAATATTCGATAAGAATTTGAGTGAGATACCATCATACCACAACTAAAAAGGTTAAAATGAATTTTTTTTTTTTTGGTAAAAAATCGACTTCCAAATAACACTAAAAAGACGGAAAATATATTGTAATCCGAAAGTCGCTGGCAAAAAATCTCCTAATCAAACAAAAGTCACGTATGGTTTTTGAAAGTCGTTTTTTATCCTTGGTGACTTGGAAGAAAAATTTATTATTGAGTTTTCCAAAATCCAATAACACCTTGTCCGACCAGGGAATCGAAGCTAGGACATCATGCTCAGTGTACCCAATATAAACACGCTTTTAAACGACAGCTTAAAGTGTTTTCCCTTAAACAACCAATTTCACACTAACTTCGAACATAGCTTCATAAAAAGTTATGCGTGGTAATACATAAAAAAAATATATACGTGTTGAATTGAGAACCTTCTCCTTTTTTTTCGTTGGTTAAAAAGTACCTCAAAAAGAGTGCTGTATGCATTTTTCTACTTGTACAATTTTTATTATTTGTTAAGGTCTATTTATAGTTTGTAAATAACAGTCTCAAGTTTATTTCAATAAATAACACAAACGCTATCAATTAAACTTAAAAAAAAAACAACATGACAGAACTGAGTTGAAAGTTGGTTATCAATTCCATTAAGTGAATTCCATCAATTCCGTTGATCTCGTCAGATAATCCGGCTCGTTTCGACCCTTGCTAATTAATCATTTAATATTAATAATACCTCATTTGTTCGTATTAATCCTATGGAGCTTCCAACCTCGTTCAAGTATTTATAGTGAGGCGAAATATTGTGCATTTAAATTAATGAGTAGTCTGGAATATTTATGATATGTTCTGCATGTTTTTGAGTGAGAATTGCCAGTACGTATGATGAATATTCTACTATTGATGGTAGTTCTGTTCTGGGTTTATTTGCGAGCATTTGGTAGCTCACCGGCCGTCCATCGATGGACGACATGCCGAAGGCGCGCCTCAAAGAAATGTCAGCAAAGCAGAGGGGCCAGCCAGGGCCACCGCCTGCCGGGGTTGCGGGTTGTTCGAAAGAGATACCGCGGTCCTGGAACATAAATGGGCATAAGAAGGAATATGGGTCTGTAAAAGTGTGACACCATCTGGGGAAGTCTTTGATGATTTCCTATCCGCAAAAAAGCCCTCTATTTTGTGACATCATCTTCCTAGCTTTTTCCCAGTAAACCTTAACCGGTAACTTTACTGGAGAGAGAATCCAATGAGTGTATACACTCATTGGAATCTCATTATATTCACTCATGTTATACACTGGTATACATACCAGTGTATAACATGGAGCGACTGCTTATTCAACCTCCAGAATGGGTTCTGTTTAGAACTGGGTAACACGATTCTCCTTGGTAAGACTGGTTGTCAGACTTTCGAGCACAGACTATCTGTAACGACTGTCAAAGATCTACAAGTGCTAGCCAGGACCAACGGTTTAACGTGCTTTACGAGGCACAGAGACAACTCGGTATGTAATGGATAGTCACCCATCACCAGTACTAACATAGACAAGCGCGGCTTAACCTCAAGATTGACCCAAGCGAGTATTATTATTTAACTACGATACTCCTAAATAGTGTTTTGATAGATTTTGCATGAGCGAAAAGTAAATTCGAATCAGTAGGTTTAAATTAATTCTGAACTTAATATATTTCTGATAGGCTAAAAGGGTGCTTAAGATATAAGATAATTATGTAGTTTGTGAGCTGCACCCATAGATTACGACATAGTTAAGAACTAGCATGTGCCTCTGTGCCACGGGGCGCAGCTAGTACTTTATAATTTGCCTACTAAATCCAACATGCAAATTTTGCGATGTGCCGTGTTTCATATTGATTGAATGACACTTATATTAATTTGCCCAAAATTGATAGAAAATGTAAATGAAACAAAATATCAAAATAAGTCGCGTCGCCCACACAGTTCACAGTCGAGGTGCAGTTGAGGCACGCCGCAGCAAGATTTTCTTTACGAATGAATGGAAGTGTGCTCATATACAAGAGTTGCGGCGCGGGCGAGGTAAAAGCGGGGCGGAGGCGAGGTGCAGGCGCAGAAAGGGCGCTCATGTGTGCCCAAGCCTATTTTATTGACTATTGACTCCACCGCAATTTTGTCATTTGGTTCCCAAAAAACCCAAATCCCAACCCAAAATCTTCTTCTATTTAAATTAAGAACTTGTATCAGTGCGAGTACGTCTTCGTCTTTTGACGACGACATGGTGAATGAATTAATAAGGTGAAGGAAGCATAGCCGCCTGCGCCTCGACTCCTACGCAGAGACCTATCCTCGCCCGTGCTGCGGCGCCGCACCGCCCGCCGCTGACGCGACATCGCCTCGACTTACCAGTGAGCGACGCGCCTAAGAATACAGGCATATAATATAATATGGATGACGACACGATTGGCGCAGTGGCTGAGCGATCGACTGATGCGCTGCGTGTCGCGGGTTCGATCTTCGCAAGGAACAAATATTTGTATAGTACGGCCAACGAGAAGCGATACCAAATGTAAACAAAACCCATGCTAAAACCCCATCGAAAATGGCCGCCCGAATGTTGGCGAACCCGTCTTAACGTTGTCATGTTTTTGCCGGGAGAACGAGACATTACGACAAAGACACAAGATGGAAAGAGCTAAATATTAGATTGTCAACGCCACAGTTGTTCTTTAGGTTAATGACTTTTCGTATCGCTTCTCGTTGGTCGTACTATAGTTGTTTCGGGTCTGTCGGTTTGTGTATGTGAGTTTAAATGGAAATTCGTGTGTAGGGCAAAGCTTTTTTAAAATGTTACTCACCCATTTTTCTTTCAAATCTTTTATTTTCATTGTTGTTTTCTCATTTAATATTATAATATTATTTGACCGTTCTGCGAAAATGTCTAATCCTCACATCGACACTTCTGTCAACATAAAACTTGTTATCAATATTCATAACGATGTTAGATTTAAAAAGATGTTGTAACTATGGTTTAAGAAATTTATTCTTATTGTCATTTTACTTACCTTCAGTAATCGAGCCCTTAACCCTACAGGCCGATCGCACACACCTCTCGCCTGGACCCCTTGGAGTACGAACTAGCAGCAGCGGAGGTGGGGTCCATCAACTGGCAGGAGAGGTGCCTGGAGCTGCAACTAGAGCTGCACCGCAGCAGGCATCAGGCGACGAGAGTCCGGGATATGCTGCGAGATAAGGTAAGATTAGATTTTAAGACAAAATTAATTTATTTGAAACAGTAATACAATTTACATGTAATTAAATTAATTACTATATACAACTTATAAATAGACACAACCTAATAATAAAAATATTTACAAAAAAAAGGAAAATTACAAGTCGTCAAAAAATTCGATTTTAAGTATATTTGAAAGAAAGAAAAAACATTTAACTTTAACAAAGTACGACGAGCACACAAAATAACAAAAAAATAAATAAACATTAAACATGCAAAGCATCACAATCATTTACAAATAAAGTATTACTTATGTATTATAGATATCTTCTGTAATTTGAATTCCCGATATTTCAACGCTGTTGTATTACCGGTAAATGAAGTTGTACGGGTGTTTATAAGCAGTCAAAACGGTGTAACAACTTCCTGACAGCTTTTTTGTGCTCAGTACCTCTACCACTTTCACTCACAACTCGACTCTCGACACAAAAATCTCACTGTTCGGTCGTACGTTAATACTTTTCACCAAACAACCCATTATCAACCACAAAGACCACCAATTAGGTCTAAATCAGCTTCTCCACCCCAATCAAGGCTATCAACTACAAACCGGTGATACGACCAATATATCCTAATTATCGCTCTATAATTAATATCGAGTTAACAAGGAGATATCGGTGACGTCATCGCGGTGACGTCGACTCGTGTCACCATACGTCACAATTACGCGGGACATGATAGTGTTGGTATTGATGTATAGGTAGGTTGTGGACGTACGTTTGTCGATTAGCGATTAGTAGAGAGATACATATAATATTGACATTGATAAGTGTTATGCAATGTACGGAGTAGCTAACTGCCCCCCCGACTTCACCCGCGTGATATCGAAAAAAAAACCCTATGTGTTATTCCAGACCATAATCTACCTCTGTGCCAAATTACATCAAGATACAAACATCCATCCATCCTTACAAACATCCGCTTTATAATAAGTTTCTTGCCCCAGCATCTTACCTTGCAGTAGTAGATAGTCGGAACACATTCGAAGTACATTTTAAAATAAAACTTTATTTTATTTATTACTAGCTGTTCCTCGCGGTTTCACCCACGCTGCTCAGCACCTGTTGGTCGTAGCGTGATGTTATACAGCCTATTAAGCCTTCCTCAAGAAATGGACTATCCAACACTAAAAGAATTTTTCAATTCCTACCGGTAGTCCCTGAGATTAGCGCGTTCAAACAAACAAACAAACAAACTCTTCAGCTTTATAATATTAGTATAGATATAGATAACATAATCAATACAGTTTCTTTAAGGGTCGGTATAACCCCAAGGTAGTCCTAGATAATTGATTAAATTTAAAATTATAGCTGGCTAATTAAATGTATTGTTTATGGTTATTTTGATTTCATTGATTATTTTTTTGTGTGATATAAACAAAAAAACAAACTGTTTATTTAGTCTCTTACATTTACTTAACAAATGTGAATGAAACAGCCCCAGTAAGTGGTTATTAACATTTGTGTCGCGGTTGTCTCGATCCACCACTAAAATTAGATGACACTATTGAGACAGATTAAGATCAATATTTAAATTATAAAATTAAGTTCCAAACATAATAAAGAATTATCAAAACAAATTCTATATTAGAAATGAATAAAATTGTAAGTAAGTATTAAAAAAAAAAACAAATTCTAAAAAAGTACTTAATATAAAAATCTTATTTAAAACTCAAAACAACAAAATTACAATTCTATTCAGATTACAAAGAAATCGAATCGAAATGGAAAATAATATGGGTATTGGTACCTGAATTAAATGTTTTTTTTTTATTCAAGTGATAAGGGTTCCGTTTGTAAGAAAAGATACGGTATCCTGAAAACTACGACAGTCTATTTAAGCATGTCCCTACCTACTATACGTGCTGTAGGCAAAAGAAGTTAGCCGCCCGTCATCTGTTCTTTATAGCCTACAGATTTCATTTGGCGCGACGTTACTCATGAACCCCAGAGTTTTTCTGTTCTGCTGACTATACGACGAGGAGTTTATGATAGATGGCTGATACATTTTTCATGGGTCCAAGGGATATTTTGTGGGACTCGAATGTGTTTTTTAGACTGGTATGCGTAGAGGATGGTATTTTATGTGTTTTGGAAATTGTGGAATAAGGTGCACGTTTCTGTAGTTTGTTTTTGTAATATTTGTTATTATGGAGTTTTTTTATTTAAAATTCATGAACAATAAGTGCTACATAGGCGGAGTTAATGTTATAAGGCATTCTCTACCAGTCAACCTTTGGAGGAAATACGATAACATTGTGATAGATTACAAAAAATATATTAAAAAAACTATTTGTTTTTCGAAAACTTATATTCTTATACAGGTGCAATACACATATACATATAAATATGAAATAAACTGAATAAATGCATTTTAGAAAAATACGAGAGACTTACCTTACAGTAATTACTATGACTTTTATTTGGTTGACGGACCTAAATAGTGGTTACGACTTTTTCTTTTAAAAGTAAATTGGCTATGGTTATATACAACGGACGAACGGTTGGCCACTATTTCACGGGAGTTTTCTATCAACGGGGCAATTATTTATATAATTGAGCAGTAATATGTAATCTTCTTATATGTAAAATTCTCGTGTCACAGTTTTAGTTGCCATACTCCTCCGAAACGGCTTGACCAATTTTTATGTACTTTTTAACCGACTTCAAAAAAAGGAGGAGGTTCTCAATTCGTCTGTACGTTTTTTTTTTTTTTTTTTTTGTGTTTGTTACCTCATTACTCAGGTCTGAGTGAACCGATTTTGATGATTCTTTTTTTATTCGAAAGCTGGTGGTTGTCGTTTGGTCCCATAAAAAAAATATCTAGTAGTTTTTGAGTTAACTTTAATAATACGTATTAGATTGACTTCGTGTACGTTGATGATATACTCATTCGTCGATTATATTTTAGAATTTGTCGAAGACAAATGATCAAAAAATGAAAAATTGTATCTAAGACGGGACTAAAGCTAAAAAGTCAACGAAACCAACAAAAGCCACCGACTTCAAAAGCTACCGGAAGTCGGTGGCTTTTGTTGGTTTCGTTGACTTTATTGGCCACCGACTTCCGGAAATAAAGTTATTTTCCAGTTTTTAGTTTTTTTTAGAAGTCGGTTTTATTTTTTTACTAAAAAGTTTTTATTTCAACATTTTTAGTTATAGTATTATGATATAATACGCAAACACGGTTAAAAAGTTTTTCTTTTTAGCTTAGTCCCGTCTTAGATACAATTTTTAGTTCCACATCAAGCTATAGATTAAATACTAAGTATCTATATTATGCTTTAGTATTAAACCAATTCAGAAATCATATGCATCATCCCCTAGGGGTTACAGCTGATACTTGATCTGATGTTTATGTTCCTTAATGACTAGGTGAGGGGTGGGGAGGGGATACGGTCACCCTGCTCCCACTCGCCTGCCTACCCTGGCAAAACCCATACTTATACATGTGATAACAGCAATCACGGCAAATTTGCTGTCATTTATTAAAGAGTGCCGTTGTATATCACTGAAGATCTATCACCAAATTACTGCGATGACCTTCCAAACCATAGTAGTACCTACATACCATTTTTTGATCATTTGTCTTCGACAAATTCTAAAATATAATCGACGAATGAGTATATCATCAACGTACACGAAGTCAATCTAATACGTATTATTAAAGTTAACTCAAAAACTACTAGATATTTTTTTTATGGGACCAAACGACAACCACCAGCTTTCGAATAAAAAAAGAATCATCAAAATCGGTTCACTCAGACCTGAGTAATGAGGTAACAAACACAAAAAAAAAAAACATACAGACGAATTGAGAACCTCCTCCTTTTTTTGAAGTCGGTTATATGTTCGGTAGACCTGTCTGAATCCGTCGTAAATATATTATATTTATATACCCGTCAGTAAAACCGCTGGGCATAGCTAGTTTTCTATAAAATGTAACACAAGACGTGTTTATTTTTGCTTAATAAAAATGAACCTTATACATGACGACACGACAAGACACAAAACAATACTAAAGGACAGGTTTCAAGGTTCCAATATTTCAGAAACGTTACTAAACACAAACAGTGAATTATTACGTGTCTCATGGCTGTGATTACTGCTTGTCTGTTATTGAGAAATTCCTTATAGAAAAACCCGTTAACACTTTGCTCGACCCGGGAATACTGAACAGAACCTATGCTCAGAAGTCGCGTTTGCTATCCGTATCAGCTACCCTACCATGACGTCTTAAAGCAGAACTTATTCCACTGAGGAAAAGAGACAGAACTAAACAGGGTGTCTAGCACCATCTCTTTCTCACACAGGAATAAGAACTGCTATAAGATGTAATGGTAACCCTACTGAATTTCCTTCGACACATAACGTTTACCTTTTCAGACGACCGTATCTTCTATAGCTGTATACCAACGTAAACTCCCCCATAATGCCTGGTTCACACCAGCCCACTGACTTGTAAACAGTCCTTCATACGTCACTGCCCGTGGTATGAAATGCCATAAAATCAGTCGGCTATGAGAGCCGATATGGACGTGGAACAAGGGGGATTTACACCGACGTCTATAGCCGTACGTATCAGTGTGAACCTTGCTTAGGACTCGTTCAGACGAGACGAAAATAAAAATAGTTGCTTTTTTTCTGTGGTTAGTAAATATTAAAAAGAAATGTAACAGAGTTGTTTTTTTTTTAAGAATAACGTATACTTTTAGTTTCTAATCTGTTTTTGTTGTTTTTGACTGTATTATTTTCACAACAAAAAAATAAGTACCTCAAATAAATGAACTTAACCATGTGCGTGGTTGGATAGCGGTTTCCACACAAGTGTGGTAATGTCAAAACGAATTTAAACTCCCTCGAAAGTGGTGTTGACGTTTCATGACATGCTGGTGGCTGTACTGTGGTTACTACACTGCTGTCTATGGAGTATGGAGTTCGGATAGTCATAAAGTACAACTATTCGGTAAACTGTTAAAAAAAACAAAAATAATAATTAAGAGCGTCATCTAGGAACGTTTCTAGTCTCATGGAATTAGGTGCGTCTTTTGAACAATTGTTATTATATTAAACACTTAACATTAAGCTCATAAAACATTTTGTAATCAAATTGAGCCTTAGCAAAAGTACGTCTAGCATTACCTCGTTAGTGCTGGCTTTATTTGAAATCGTATGTCTGTACGTGCCCTTATATTGTTGGTACACTGCGCCATTTATGAAATCACTAAGCCTGGATACAAAGCGCCGATACCCTGGATTTTTGTCATAACTCCCGGGTAAATTAGTTTTTTACCGGGATATTGTTGGAGAAGTAACGTATGGCCGTTCTGACAGGCTTTGTTTTTGCTCGGTTTAAAGTCGTTTTAAATACAGAAAGTTGTGTTAAATATCTTCACAGACATATTGTTTGCAATAATTTAACTAATTTAATAAATTATTTAATCATCATTTCCAAAACTCGTTTTCAAAGTTTGCCCAAATTTTTAGTAACAGATGTCGCAAAGAACCAATTTGCATTTAGTTCAGTTCCCCGGAACAAACAAAACAAACAATTATTTGCTACAAAATGACAATCAAACAATTCGAATTTGTTAGGCGACTTGCAAACTTATGGACTCCAGACTGTAAACTTTTAATTAAGTAAAGGGAATTTCAGTAAACGACGTTTCAGCCAATTTGTGAAAGTTTTAACGACTGTCAACATTGAACGGCGCGGGACCGATTTAAGTCGACGGTGATCGATTTAGAAGTGGCAACATTGAAAAAATGGCGCCGGGAGCCACTGTGACGCAAGAGGAAATGGTTTTCGATTAAAAATATTGGACTGCGTAAGTACCAAGTGGGATGAAGGAAATTGTTAATCTTTGGGCAGTATCTTTGATGTTATAATATTGTTTTGGTAGATTATAAATTAACAGGAAATTACAAAATATTGTAATTTTATTTTGGCGAAGTTTAATTCCGTAGAAGTTACGGTAGAAAGAAAGAAAATAAGTTTTTTGGTGCAGAGATAGTAGGGACCTTGCAGACAGACATAGGCTAAATAATGATATACTTTTTTCGATCATCACCCGAGTAAAAGTTAGCGTTAGCCTAAAGTAACTATGCCACGCGGACGAAATCGCGGGCGGAAGCTAGTTAATAATAACTTGCATGCAAAGAAACGAAACAAACAAACAATTGCGCCAAACAATACACAAACGTCCCAACATCGATGTCTCCCAAAACACCTCCACCTCCATTTCAAACCAAACTTGTACCGAACTTGCTCTCCAGCGTCAGATAAGTTCTCTCACCTAGCAAAACCTATCCTTCACTTTAAATCTGATACTGGTTGTAAGATTCCGGGAACACGGTGCATAGTTGTCGGCAAATCCCGGGAGGTTTCGCAGCAAGAAACTGCCATACATCTTGTGGTGCATAGTTTACAGCGAAGGTACTTAGTGCAGGGAACTGTTTCCTCGTACGTTTTTGGAATGGCGTTGGTTTAAATTGTTTGGTAAAGTTTTCGGGAAGTGGTGTGTTGAGGCATTTTTTGTTGCGTATTAGAGAAATTTTGGAGAACCAATAATCGGAAACAGAACCTCCGAATCCAGGTTCCTGGCCACCGTAGACGTGGTCTGTTAAAAATGGGGAAAAAAATGAAATCTGTTAAAAATTAATAAAGTAGAGATGTCCTTCAGATCCACCCCGGTAGGCGGCGGCCGCTTGCTGGTTGTTCGAAAGAGATACCGCGGCCCTGAAACATAAAGTGCTACATAAAGAAGGAACATGGATGGGTTTTAGTCAGTAAAAGTATGACACTCATTCCCTTTCTGCCGAGTAGAGAAGTTATTCGATTATTTCCCATCCGAAAAAAAAACCAAGGTGTATTGTGTTACTCAGAAGCAATTGGCGACCTGAACTTTGTAAACCAGCTAAGAATGGGGATCATGTAAAATACTAGCATTAGACTGGAAGCCTGTATATGTAAACCTGAAAAAAGACATAATAATTAACACTTGAAACGGGATATTTACTATGTTTATTATTTAAATTGAATTTCCGATATTTCGTTTATCCGTGATCATGGCGTTTGCAACATCGCCGAAATATCGGAAACTCAATATAAATACTAAACATGGTAAATATCCCGTTTCAAGTGTTAATTATAATATTAGTAACCATGTCAGTTTAAAGACTTTATCTGAAAAACGATGATGCTTTTTCAAGTTCGTCCAAGTAACGGTTTAAAGTGTAATCAGATTCGCATTAAACTTTTTCCAAAGCATAAATACCTAATACCATACAATGTATGTTTGTAAACAATAGTTGTCTCTCATGTGAGCATTTCGCGAGGCGCTGCAATGTTTTACAAATCGTATGCGCGCCTATGCACGTACGGCGAATGGCGTAGAGTAGTGAACGACAGATACTACAGCGTTAGGAAATTAGAAAATAAAGAATCAAAATTAAAATCAAAGTATTTTTATTTCACATAGGCCTACATGGGCACTTATAAAACGTCGAGAAAAGATGCACGGTTCGGGTTGGTCGTTTCCTATGGAGAAGAACCGGCAAGAAACTCCATGCTCCACTCCAATGCTAACGCTGCTACGTTTTAGCATGGTAATAGGTTAAAGCCCTTTTCTTAATAATTCTTTGCAAAACCCAAAATATGTTAAGAAACACGATTGACGATGTCAATTCAGAACTAACAGGCTATATTTTCGTTTTTGAAAAAAGAACGCCATAAAATGTAGTTAGGGTCAGTCACTGCTGTACCTTAATCATTTTTTATCTAAAACAGTGCCAGTCAAGTTATTAAATAAATGAAAAAGCCTTTTATTTCTTGCTTTCTATTAATTTGTGATACAATGACAATATAATTATTAATGTAAATTATTTAAATCAGTCGAGTTTTAAGCGAACCGCAAGAAGAATATGAAACAAATGCCAAACATTGAATTGATAATAATGGACTCTGTCAGATTTATTAATATGTTAAATTATTATTAAAAGAGAACTTGTTAAAATAAAAATATATAGCTTTTTTATATAATTGTAATTATTGTGTTCCCAATGTATAAACTAAAAACCCAAAAATTACGTAACAACCGAAAAAAACCGAACCGCATTTGATTTACGAACTTCCCGCCTCTGTACCCAAATTGCTCTGTGCAAATCTCCACAGAGTAATTCATCAAGTCTCTCTCAGGTCGCGATAAATCAATCGACTAACTGTTGCCGAGTGAAACAGATATTTTACGTAAAAGACGATGACCATATCCCTATGCATTGCTTGTCTTGTATGATTTATTTGAAACTGTATGAAGAATGGCTGATAGGATGTTTTTGTTGGATAAACAGGGTGGTAGATTTTTTTTGGATTTTTGTAAGATTGGCTTTATTTTTGTCGGAGTTTTTGTGAAAAGTTGTGGTCTCTACTTAGTATGTAAATATTTCTGTCTATAGGTACTCCGTTTTGTTTCTGGTTTATTTTCACAAAACAATTCCATTTGATACTGCCAACTTTGGGAGTGCGCCATATTGGATTGTGGGGGGGCAACGTTTTTTAATTTTTTTAATACCAGTTTTTCAAATTGTGCCATCCTCAAATCACCAGTCACAACATACCCGTCTTACAAACCATATCAACTAAGACAAGTACTAGGGCACCATAACCCGACAGTAGTCTAACAGCCGTAGTCATGTGTGTGTTTTTTATTGTGAGTGTGAGGACCATATCGATCATAACTTTTATTTAATTTGTTTGTTTTGACCATTATCTAGTAGTTTGTGTTTTTTTTAGCTCAATGACACGAAGAACATTTTTTTCGTGTCGTTGAGCTCCTTTAGTTATGAGTCGAGCTACACGATAGCTGACAAATGCTTGACTAGACAGGTCCACTCAATCTGTGTGGTGCTTTCTTAAAAAGACACATTTGAGACACTATTCTGCATAGTCCTCATGTAAGTTGACCAAGATTTTTGACTGGACCTAAGAAGCTGTTTTATGTCAGAGCACAGAAGGTACGAAACACCCCGGCTCATCGAGTTTTTTTTTCAAGCCGCTACGCATAATTGAAAAACATCATTTATGCATAGCAAGTATTTCATTTCACGGATTCAATCAAAAACCAAGTTAATTGATGATTTCCTATCCACAAAAAAAAACCTATTTAAACTGTTCCCATCTTCCAAACATACCTATAGTATCTACCACGACAAGTACTAGGAAGCTATAACACGGCAGTAGTCTAACGGTCATAGCACGGACTCACAGACTGCACTACGGTGCTCACTCAAACCCACCTCGGCAGGACTATCAAATCTCCGCCAATATACTGAAGATACTGCAAATGGAATAGATATCGCACCAATAGCGTTCTACGGAGCTGAGGTGACCAAACGAGCGGGTTAAAGCATCTTGTTTGTAAGGGATAGATTGAAATAGACTCGTTTTAGACTCTGTTAAGACGATATGTACAAACAATTTATGTATAAAGATTTACTACGAAATTTGTTGAGGAATGTCTGTTAGAATATTTTTTTGGAGTTCTTTACCTGAAAAGGAAAAACGCAGGACCCTTTTTTTTTGTTTTTCGGGTGGGAAATCATCCAATGACTTCCCCCGCTCGGGGCGGAGCAGGAGGGCATGTCAGACTTGTACTGACTAAAACCCACCCATGTTTCTTCTTTTGCCCTTTACGTTCCGAGGCCGCGGTATCTCTTTCGAACAACCCGCAACCCCGGCAGGCAGAGGCTCTGGCAAGCCCCTCTGCTTTGCTGACTCTCTTTGAGGCGCGCGTGAAACACGAACGCGCCGTCGACATGGCCTGTCGTCAATAACGCAGGACCCTTGTAGGATCATTTTGGTGTCCGTCTGTCTGTCTATCAAGACCCATTATCTCGGAAAGTGCATGGAGGTTTACTCGTTTTCGAGATAAAAGGTCGATCGAGTTGAAATTATATAACAGAAGTCTACGGTTCCATAGGGATTTCAAAATCTTAACCCTCCAAGTCTACTCAATCAATAGATATGGCTGTTTATGTCGCATTGGTCGGAATCAAAACCTATAGAGGCATATAATCGTGAAATTTGGTAAGAAGTAAAGGGAAAAATCCTAAAAGCGTCAATTTATAGATGCATCACAAGACATTGTGATTAAACTTAATTGCAGTTGGTAAACTAACCGCGACCTATGTCAATGTATGGGGACAATAGTTTTCCAACGGCATGGTTAAGTTTTTTCATTAATTCGAGTAAGTCCGACTCGCAGCTTGTACTTTTTTTTTTTATTATTGTCGTTTTTCAGTATTCGATTTTTTATAAGAGTTGACCCAGTCCTTACCTTTGGGTGATTTTACTTCTGCTGGTGTGTTCTCGACAACGAAATTCGTTTATCAACGTTTTCTTAGACCAATAAGAACTAGACGTAAAAAAGTGGAACTACACTGAGTTTGCAACTCGCACATTTTCTGACTTATTCACATTTCATTTGACTAGTCTTTTTTAATAATGATGGAGTAGGCTTCTATTTTAATCGGATGCAGTTAAACATCAGTTAAGGAATTAAATATGCTCCCCACTTTTCTCCTAAATTCATATTTGTCCCAACAACGACTAAACTCATGGCCACCACAACAGTAGTGTCGCACAGTGTAGCAACCGACACGTCCCTCGAACGTCTGGACCCGATATTATTTTCACATTACCCACAAAGATAATTTTGTGTCTCTTCTTGAAAGTTTTAGTACTTTTCAAATGTGGGGGGATTTAATCCATTATTGTATTGAAGACGCCGGTCATGTTTTATGTTAGGGACGATTGTCAGTTCGGTTTTTCGTTATACAGAATTTATAGGGTGTTGGAAATAATGGATAATATTATTTTATGACACGTCGATATCAGCTAAAGAAAAGAAGAGAAATGTAATACATTAAAGCAATTAAACGATTTCTCTGATGCTATCGAGTAGTTCGTGAGTGTGAAAAATGTTTTTGTTTCTGGACAAAAATTAAATTCAAATTAGACGGCACTTTTTGAACGTCAATATTACAAGACACAGTACTCCAAAACGCCTGCACTTCGCTACTTCCTATTGTTTTAGCTGGGGAAAAGTAGCGAAACAAACTTCCCAGCAACACAACTGTATGTTTGCGCATGGATACTTCTTTCAAATCCTGGGAGCCTAGTAACTGAGCATAGTAAGCTAGTCAGTTATTTATATAAAAATAAAGTTAAATAGAGAACATATACTATTTATAGTGATCAGATGATTCTGACACGACTGGCAAAAACCCAAGTAAAAAGCTGCAATTTCATTGCTGAAATCAACATTTACTGCTTTAAAATAACTGGTATATCTACCTATTTTTTCCTCTAGAAATCCTTTTTAAGATACCTATGGGTGACCAGGAAGAGTAAGTGGATTCTCTTTAGATCCCCTGAATATATTTTAGTGTTAAATCCTTACATTTTCCTGTGCTTTTAGTACGTATAAAATATGCCAAATATGGTTGTAAGTAAATACTATGTGTGTGGTCCAAGTCACAAAAAAGTAGCGATCTTTGTTAATTGTTTTGAAACACAAGTTATTTGTAAAAATATTTTTTTTCCTAACGTCATTCTTAAATTGTTTGGATAACTAAATTACGCGGTGAAATTGCGAGCTACTGTTTTCGGACACACGAGGACGCATTTCGATTGTGCAATGGAAGAATTGCTTTCATAATAATCGCAGACTCGGGTATTCATATAATCAGAGGGAGCCTGCCAGGGCTGCCGCCTGCCGAAGTCTGAAACCGCTCCGCTCAAAGCCGGGGAAGTTATTTGATGATTTCCCATCTCAAAAAGTTTACATACATAACACCTTAAAAACGAACGAAAAAAAACAACAAGATGTTAGTTTTACATTTGCCGATGGAATGTGCTAGGAACAGTGATGAAAGGGAATTGAAAACGAATTGAAACGAAATTCAGCGCAGACGGGAAATTTTTTAAACCAAAAAAGCCAAGTTTGTAACCCCGCTATTTCTTGTAATATGTACCAATACCATGAGTGCAGACTGCTCCGTTGACCGCAGGCACGCAAATTTATACGCTGAGCATGCTCTGTTAATTACAATGGATAATCATTTTATTTAAGCGCAATCCTTTACCGCCGCATATGTCTGTAAGCATTTACCTTGCCTGGGAAAGTTTTAATTCTTAACATTTATTACAGTCATATTTTTTTAATCCTTCTCCTTACTAATATTATAAAAGCGAAAGGGAGTTTGTTTGTGATTGATTTGAATGAATTTGGCACAGAGATAGTTGGGAACCAGAAGACGGGCATAGGGTAATGTAAAAAAAAAGTGGGATATGAGGGAGAAAGGGGAAAACTCAGCGTTGCTATTAAAAACCAATAAGGTGCAAGGGCAAAAAATGCATGTAGCAGGTACTGTGTTATACCGCATTTAACGCGAGCGAAGAGGCGGGCAAAAGCTAGTCTCTTATAACTCACACTACACCTTGTCCCAGGCTGACCGCAAGCCATGTAAATTTATCCGTGGAGCTCGCATGCTCTCTTAATTACTCTCCTAATGCTTTTTCGATTACAGCTAACGTCTAATTGAAACCCCGGTGTTTCGGGTTTGCGTTTGGGTTTAACCTATTACGGTGTTTTCGTCGTCTTTCAAGGTGATTAAGGAATTTGGGTCGGTAGGGTGAGGATGGGGGATAAGGAAACGTGTAAGTTCGTTATGCAATCTTGTCTTGGTTAAGGTTTTGTTTTTTTTAAGAACGTTGTTCCACACTTGGAATTTCTCGTTTATATAGGCGAGTAAGTGCTAACTTTGGGTCTTAAAATCTTGTGTCATGTAGATTGTAGGTTATTCTAAAAAAAAAACTAACTAATGTCATCTTAAGTACTTTTGCGTACACTATATTTTTAGTTTTGTTTTCTTCCAGCAAAAGTAGATATTGTATATACAATTTATGCCAATAAAGATTATACTTAATCACCAACACTAAGCAACACTTTCTCCAATGCCTAGAGCCGCGTTTCACCAACACTAAGCGACACATAAACCAATGCCTAGAGCCGGCTTCCAGCAATGCTAAGTGACACTTAAACCCATGGCTAGAGCCTGGTTTCACCAACACTAAGCGACACATAAATCAATGCCTAGAAACGGTTTTCATCAACACTAAGCGACACTGAAACCAATGCTTAGAGCCGGTTTTCATCAATACTAAGCGACATAAACCAATGCCAATATTCAGTAGTGATTTTTGTCTCTGCGCGCTGTGTCTCTGTTGCCCAGCGCTAGGAAAATTCTGTTCCTCTCACTTACCTAGCAGTAGCATGCAGTGCTCTCAGCCAGTAGGTATCCTGTCTCTGGGCAAGCTTTGCTCACCGATGAGGAGGAGCGATGCCCAGCAATTCGACGATACACGATACTTCGACATCGTGCATATATAGTATAGGTACCGTGAATTCATGCAAGCCTAGTACTTGTATCATAATTCATTCAATTTGATCCAGCATTAGCTGCAATGTAGGATTGAAACGTTCTTCATTGTAGCTCCGTTCCTATTGGTCTTAGCGTGATAATATATATGTATAACCTATTCGATTAATGGGTTATTTAACACTGTTTTTGTTTTTCAAATCGGACCAGTAGTTTCTACGATTAGCGGGTTCAAGCAAACAAATAAACAAACTCTTCAGCTTTATATATTAGTATAGAATCTATCACCACGCGAGTGACACCGCTTGGCGCAGCTAGTGGTTTATAAATTCAACCCGATACCTCCAAGCGTTCCCGAGATCAAGGGTCTTGTCAGACATACTCCTTTAAGGGTTCCATTATTTCTCTTTTAGGTACAGAACCCTAATAACCACGTAAGCTTTGTGTATCCGTTTGTGGTACACTGTCGGCCACAATAAATTGTTGCCACGTGTCACCGATAAAGCTAATTTACTCGTAAGTGGTATTTTTGTAATTAATGTTACACTATCCGACCGTTACACTGTGCGTTATTATACATTCCACGATTAGATTGTTTTATTATGTTAATTTTCTATTTGAGCTGTTATTGTGGGTTACAGTGTACAGGTGAGAAGTTTAGTAAAATTGTAACTAAGTTAGAAATAGTGAAGTATTGTGAATTACGTGGGTAAATTCCTTTTTCCTAGCAAACTTAGTAAGACCTCCGCGGTGCAGAGGGGCCTGCCAGGGCTACCGCCTGCCGGGGTTGCGGGTTGTTCGAAAGAGGTACTGCGGCCCCGGAACATAAAGGGCAGTACAAGAAACATGGGTGGGTTTTAATCAGTACAAGTCTGACACTCTCCCCCCCCGCGCGCCCAGAGCGGGGGAGTTGAGGTATTTGATGCCCAAAAAAAAAGCCTTATCCGTAAAAATAAAACCTTTTACATTGAAATTCAGCATTGTCTCAGTATTTTTTATAATAACTTTTAGAAATAAAAGAAAAAAACAGCATTCATTTTCCTGCCCTTGTACCATTCTAATCGGGGTCGGCGCAACACATTTTCATTTTCGAAGTTCGAAAGTTCATTTCTTCCAAAAAAACCATTGCACACACAAGCCCTTATGTAACGTCATCGACAAAAACTCCCCTACAAGCGATACGAGCGAATTTAAGAACTCTTCCTGAACTCAAAGAGTGAACTGATCAAAGAAAACAAGGAGTGAACTAGATGAACGAGTAGGTCATCGGTTTACACCGAGGCGTCTCATTCACTACGAAGCAATTACGCCCAGAGGGATTATGTTCCAATCGGGATTCTAGGCTTAGACGCTTTTCGTGTGAATTGGAGATCTAATACTTAGTGTGTTTTGGTCTATTTATATCTACTATTGTCCTAAATGGTTTTTTTTTTGTTTATAATTTTAAAAGTGAAGAGTAATAGTTTTAACGCCGGCCTACGCTGTCCTCTCAAACGCTGTAACAACAACATTGTTAAACTAAATGACTTTTAGAGTAACTATGGAGTTTCCTGCCGGTTCTTCTCCATAGGAAACGATCAACCTGAATCGTGCACATTTTCTAGACATTTCATAAGGGCATTTGACAGTGTGTAGCTGGGCTGTTTTTAATGAAAGTGAGACCCAAATAGTAATTTTTTTTAGTTTAGTAGGCCCTTAATTTATTGAGGTCACTTCAGGAAATACCATAGACAGGTTAAGCAATAGAATAGAGTTGAACTGCGAGTGGCCCTACCTAAAAAAAGCTCAAGTATTTTTAGAAAACATATTATTGGACGAAGGCAACATTTTAATTCTAAGGCAATTCTAAAACTTGGTTTGGGAATATTACTACAAAGGTTCATTGAATCGGAGAGCAACATAGTTCTTAACTACCTCGTGTTATTGTCAAAATGGCTGCCAACAGTAATTCTAGCGCTTAAACTCGACCCATAAAAACTTTATTAAAAATTCACTTACAACAGCTGTTCCGACGAAAAAAACATGTTGCAAAAGTGAAATAACAAGGAGTTTTAACTGTTCTAATGTCGGTCGTGGTCGGGCGCAGTCGTGTCGGAATCGTGTCGTGCTGTCATGTCGTGTCGTGTTACATAATCACGTAATGATTACGATTTTGTACACACTGCTGTGAAATATGGCATGTACAGTACGGCCAACGAGAAGCGATACCAAATGTAAACAAAACCCATGCTAAAACCCCATCTAAGATGGCCGCCCGAATGTTGGCGAACCTGTCTTAACGTTGTCATGTTTTTTCCGAAAGAACGAGACATTATGACAAAGGCACAAGATGGAAATAGCTAAATATTAGATTGTCAACGCCACAGTTGTTCTTTAGATTAATGACCTTTCGTATCGCTTCTCGTTGGCCGTACTGTAGATTTCTACACATTACTAGACTTCTTAAATAAGGTTTTTCTGGTCTGCTTATTCGCCTTTACTTATATTTGACCAGTTTTCGCCCGCTTTTGCATAAAAAGTATTCTGTTTATACGTCCCATAACTTCCTGGCTGAATTTTTGGCCCGATTAATTCGTGGCCCAATGACTTAAAAGGTGAAATATGCTGAACACCAAATATTCTTTGCTACTCTGAAAAGTTACAATAATAAATGTATGCAAAACTACTGAAAATCCTGCATGATAGCAGACCTGGAACTGTCATAAACTATTTTCCGTTTGAACGTGTGCACGACAAGCTATGCAAAACCAGTATACGCTGATCTTTCAAAGTACGGGAAGCTGATACAAAGCGAGCACAGTTTGGACTGGATATGTATAGCTTGATGTGTCGCCGTATGTACTTGCATGTCGCCATGTCATGTCCACGTCACGTTGAGTTATCGCCACCTGAAATCCTAAACATTGCGGACAAATATCATTTTACTGCAGATTGCTGCGAACATCAAAGCTTTGAAATTAATGCTTTATTTCATGCATCACTGAAATTAAATTGAAAATGTTTGTATTTTATTAGAAACTAGCTTCCGACCGCGACTTCGTCCGTGTGTCATAGTTAATTTGGGGGTTTTTTTTTTTCGGGTGGGAAATCATCCAATGACTTCCCCCGCTCTGGGCGGAGCGGGGGGGGGGCATGTCAGACTTGTACTGACTAAAACCTACCCATGTTCCTTCTATTGCCCTTTACGTTCCGAGGCCGCGGTATCTCTTTCGAACAACCCGCAACCCCGGCAGGCGGAGCCTCTGGCAAGCCCCTCTGCTTTGCTGACTCTCTTTGAGGCGCGCGTGAAACACGAACGCGCCGTCGACACGGCCTGTCGTCAATCGACGGACGGACGGTGAACTACCCATTGCTCACCGCCCACAGGCCCGCATCTACGGTGGGCGGGAGTCGTCTCGCGGCGCCCGGCGCCATGGGCTTTTCCCGCGGCGGCTGGGTTGGGCAGATGTTCTCTCCACTTACTTTGGGGTAACGCTTACTTTAACCCGTATGATGATCGGAAAAAAATATCTTTCTCTGCTCTTTTCTTCCCTCTTTCTCCCCGTTTTCGTTAGCCTATGTCCGTCTCCAGGGTCTCTGTACTAAAATTCATCAAAATCGGTTTGGCCATTTAGGCGTGAAGACGTAACAAACTAACAAACAAACTCACTTTCGCTTTTATAATATTAGTAAGGATTCAGTTGCATCCTATTAGACATAGCTAGTTGACGAATACTTTTCATCATCAAATAAATTTTCTCGTTCTTGGCGGAGCGGGGCAGTCTTTTGCCCTATATGTTCTCTTTCGAACAACTCACAACTCAATAAATCACATCAAAAACTCGAACTCACTTCCTTGAAATATTTGTTGTTCATTATTTCAGCCTGTAAATCACGCACACAGGGTTGCACGAGTTTCAAACATGACATCCATTTCATATTCGATAGCAGGCCCTTGAATACTAATTATTATTTAACTTATATTCTCTGCCTACGCCTCTAAATCATTAGCGTGATAGCGTGGAAGTTCACAGTTAGACTTAACTTATAATTTATTGGGTTGACTAAATTATGTTGTTCCAACTATTTTTATTGCTTTCTGTTTTATTTATTGGTAGGAATTAGAATAGTTTGTATTTATGAGGAAGTGGAAATCAGGGGTAGTTAATCTGAAAGTCATAATCCTTACTGATATTATAAAAGCGAAATTGAGTTTGTTTGTTTGTTTTTTACATCTTCACGCTTTAATGGCTAAACCGATTTTGGTGAATTTTGGTGCAGAGATAGTTGGGAACCGTGAGACGGACATAGGCTAATTTTTATTTTAAAAAAGTGGGATATGAGGGAGAACGAGGGAAAAACTTAGCGTTGCTATTACAAATCAATCAGGCGCTAGAGCAAAAACTGCAGGTCTGCTTGGTGTGTTATACCGAATTTAACGCGAGCGAAGCCGCGGGCGAAAGCTAGTTCCAAAAATAAAGAAGAAGAAGTTTTAGAAGGTACTTTGTTTGTGAAAATAACATAATTTGTCTCCAGGCAGAGTTATGCTTAAAATGCCAGGTAAGTTCCGGAACCAAATCAATTGAAATACCTATCCTGCTGACATCTCTTTGAGGCGCGCGTGGAGCACTAACGCGCCGTCGACACGGTGTGTCATCAAAAGACGGACGAACGGTGCAATGGGTAGCTCACTACCCATTGCTCATCGCCCACAGGCCCGCTGCTACGGTGACTGGGAGTCGTCTCGCGGCAAAAAAAGTGGTGTACAACACTCACATAAATCAACAAATCAGCTTCCGACTAGAGACCTACTAAGAAGTCTTGCCGTCACAGCCCTAGTCGCTAAGCTATCACTGCATCATTAAATACCATAAACAAAAAATATATCACATTAACAAAAATAAAATATCGTTTTAATATTAGCAACCTTCACAATATTGACCGCATTTAAAATGCGAAGTTATTTTTTTTTATTTCGGCCTTCTTCGAAGTAGGACACAAGTATCGTTATATTTTTATGTGTCTGAAACATCTTTATTCCATTTCTGAACTTATCGGAACATGGAATTTCGCAACTTGTGCCAAGATCTTGTTGCCGAAACCATGTCCCGATACAAATGTGCGAACAAAGCTTTAAATGGGTCACAATGTAGGTATTGTTTTGCATGAAGGGTATTGCCAGAGGAGTAGGTATTCGTATGTTACGAGAAGGGATGTTTCTATTGTCATTAAAACGCGTTCATCCGGACTTATCGTTATATACCTACGTATGCTTGTAAGAAATACCTGAAAAATGATAGTAAATCTATTTTTTTGATTAGTATTAGATAACGGCCTAACGTGCTTTCCGTGGGTCACCCATGAATCCAGATCCATAACAATCAGGGAAAGCAAGTTGGTCCAGCTCTCATTTTTAAATCTTTGACAGTCGGTACAGTACAGCTAGTGAAACTAATTGGTTTTAAGAATTGTGCTACTTGACGTGTCAGTCTAAATTAGGTCATGAAATTGTTTATTTATCTATGATTTACAATAGTATTATATTGGTAACTATATTTTTGAGCCGTTTGGGTTTGAAATTCTGGGACCGTAGGCTTCTTGTGCTCAGCCTTTTTAAGGATATTTCAAAATGTTTGGTTGACACTTTTCCGTGACCCAAGGGCTGGCTTTTATTTTGGCCAGCGGCTTAGCTTTGCCATACAATATGGCAATGCGACCAGTCGCATTGGGACATTGCCAACGAATTTTTTGACGTAATTTTTTAATTTATTTGTAAGTTAGTTAATTCTTTTCCTTAAACAGCATTCAAATAAATATTTTCCTTTTATTTTCCACAACAATAGTAAAAGAAAACAATGCTTCTCAAAAAGATTCATCTAACATAGATATCCCTCCCTTCCACCATTTTTGACAAAAACATTCATTTATTTAAAAAAAATCTTTTAACTTTTGATGTGCAAATTAACCATTGAAAGTCTATGGGACTTTTAAAAACGTATATTACCATGGTGTTTACTTTGAGGGTGGGCAGGACACAATGGAGGCTAATCAGCATTTTTCTTTATTGTGTCGGCTAAGGCTCTGGTGATGGTGTCCCAAAATCATTAAAAGTTTAATTAGAAATTAGATGAAAAAAGTCACGTAGGTAGGTATTGTTTTGTTTTTAATTTTAGCTTCTTTTTTTTAAAGTTGATTATTATTTACCAAAATACTAGCTGCGTCCAGCGGTTTTACCTGCTCCATAGTGTCGTAACATGATGTTGTATAGTCTACTAGCTTTTTCCCGCGACTTCGCTCGCGTCCAAATTTTAGGGAAGTAAGGGATTAGAAAGAGTCAAAAAGTAGCCTATGTATTATTAGTATATACACACACACACCCATATACAGGGTGGCCAGTTGATAGGCGTCCAAAGAAAAAAATTAGGTGCCTTATGCTAAGGGGTACCCGAATTACCCCCATGTATGTTCCGCGATTATTTGTAGTTTAGGAGCTAGAATTTTTTTAAGTACTTTTATCAAAATATTCACCTAGCATTGGTTTTTATTTTTTATGTCTTTATTTCTATCATTTTTAGACATTCTTTTTTGTGGAATCTATTAGCGATAACAATAGCTACCATGCAAAAAAAATCCGTTTGCCTAGGCATTGTAAAACTTACCACAAAATTAGTCCAAAGTTCAAAATTACCATTAGAGTTCGATAATCAAAAATGTTCAGAGCTCAAAAAAAAAATAAGTGAGGCGTGCCAGAGGTTTCTAAATGATCTTAAAAACTTCTATGGACCTTCAACAGACAAAATCGGTAAAAAAATATAGAGCTTGATCGGGGATTATTTCCTGTAATTAGCGTTGATAGCAATAAAGGTATTTTTACAGTTATTGTTATAATTTGGGATTTCTTTATTTTTGCCACTTTTATGATAAAAAAATACGGTAGATAGTTTACAAATTTTATTAAAACACGTTACAAAAGGTTTTCAAAGTGCCGCCTTACCACAGAAATGCACAATCTACATCTACGGAGGAAATTGTCTTTTAGTTGTAAACCATGTCTCGTCTCAGTGTTAAGTTAACGTCTGACAGCAAAATTGGTAATTCTTCAAGAACTCTTTATAGATGGCTCCATCGAGCTTGGACAGCGGTCTGGCTATGGATTCTCCATAGTCCGCTATCGAGAATCCTCATTCCGTAAGACCATCAAATTTTCAACACCGCTTCAGTGTGAAAATGTGGTCCGGCGTTCTCAACGGTAAACTACCAATTAGTTTACCACCACCATTCAAGCTGCCGTCCAGACTCGTGATGGTACGCACGGGACACTAACAATGAGGAAGAGCTAAAACGGAAAATTGAAGAAACGGGAAATGTTGTAAGAAGTAACAGAGAAGCCTTTAGACAACTATAAGACACTTTCCTCCATAGATGTAGATTGTGCATTTCTGTGGTAAGGCGGCACTTTGAAAACCTTTTGCAACGAAGCGGTGTTGAAAATTTAATGGTCTTACGGAATGAGGATTCTCGATAGCAGACTATGGAGAATCCATAGCCAGACCGCTGTCCAAGCTCGATGGAGCTACCTACAAAGAGTTCTTGAAGAATTACCAATTTTGCTGTCAGACGTTAACTTAACACTGAGACGAGACATGGTTTACAACTAAAAGACAATTTCCTCCGTAGATGTAGATTGTGCATTTCTGTGGTAAGGTGGCACTTTGAAAACCTTTTGTAACGTGTTTTAATAAAATTTGTAAACTATCTACCGTGTTTTTTTATCATAAAAGTGGCAAAAATAAAGAAATCCCAAATTATAACAATAACTGTAAAAATACCTTTATTGCTATCAACGCTAATTACAGGAAATAATCCCCGATCAAGCTCTATATTTTTTTACCGATTTTGTCTGTTGAAGGTCCATAGAAGTTTTTAAGATCATTTAGAAACCTCTGGCACCCCTCACTTATTTTTTTTTTAAGCTCTGAACATTTTCGATTATTGAACTCTAATAGTAATTTTGAACTTTGGACTAATTTTGTGGTAAGTTCTACAATGCCTAGGCAAACGGATTTTTTTTGCATGGTAGCTATTGTTATCGCTAATAGATTCCACAAAAAAGAATATCTAAAAATGATAGGAATAAAGACATAAAAAATAAAAACCAATGCTAGGTGAATATTTTGATAAAAGTACTTAAAAAAATTCTAGCTCCTAAACTACAAATAATCGCGGAACATACATGGGGGTAATTCGGGTACCCCTTAGCATAAGGCACCTAATTTTTTTCTTTGGACGCCTATCAACTGGCCACCCTGTATAATATTAGTATGGATAGCCTCTCTTGATAAATGAGCTATTTAACACTAACACATTTTTTTCAATTTGCAACAGTAGTTCCTGAGTTTTTGGATCGTACACAAACCAAATTAACGTTTTTGTTGTATTTTATTGTAGAACAAGTGTTGCCTATTTCAGTCTTTCTAATAATAAAAAAAAATAAAGACAGTCAATAAATAAATAATGTTTATTTGATTCTCACAGGACAAACCACTAAAAATGAAAAACAAAAAAAAAAAAGTAATTAATGATATTTCTGGTACCAGAAATTTTTGTATTTTTTAATTTCATTGGCTCCAAAAAATCATTACCATCTCTTCAATTGAATCCAACCGATTACGTCCCCAAAGATTCCATCGAGAATCAAATTTGCCCGCAAAACCTTTCGTTGCGGGGAAATTAAAAAAAAATACCGCGTTAAGATGATTTCCCTTCATCAAATTTGAGCCAACCAGGGCGTTTGATTGAATTAACATGGAACTTTCTGGCCTCGTCTGACAAATTTATAGCCATAGGATTTCTGCGACCAGCGAACTCGTAAAAAAGGCAAGTTTAACTTTGAAATTACGTTTTTATTTTATTGGGATTCTGGGCGGTTTTTATGTTTTTCGATTTGGTTGTTTTCTTTTTTGCCAGATTGCTTGGACTATGATTATTGCTGAAAAATTTAGGGGGAAAGTTTACAATTTTTTTGTATGTTTAGGGTTCCGTGGCTCAAAAGGAAAAGCGGAACTCTTATTGGATCATTTTGTTGTCCGTCTGTCTGTCTGGTTGTCTCTCTGTCAAGACTCTTTATCTGAAGAACGCGTGGAGGTATCGAGTTAAATTAAAACTATATGCTCAAGTCTGTGGTTCTTTGGAGCTGTGAAAAAGTCATCCGTCTAAGTTTACACAGTCAAAAGATATGGCTAAACAGCCATGACAGACATGAGATACAGACAGACATGACATAACAGACATGAGATGACGCAGTCAAAAGATATGGCTGTTTAGCCATATCTTTTGACTGCGTCATCTCATGTCTTATGTCGTAACTAGCTGTTCCCCACGGTTTCACCCGCGCTGCTCAGCACCTGTTGGTCGTAGCGTGATGTTATATAGCCTATAGCCTTCCTCAAGAAATGGACTATCCAACGCTAAAAGAATTTTCCAATTCCAACCAGTAGTCCCTGAGATTAGCGCGTTCAAACAAACAAACAAACAAACAAACTCTTCAGCTTTATAATATTAGTATAGATTTAGTACGGAACTCTCGGTGCCCCAGTTTGACTCGCTCTTGTACTGTTGTTTTTGTTAACTTTGGGGTGAATTCTTGAATAAAAAACATGGCTGTTTTTTGATAGGTTTATCTTCTTCTTTTTGTTGACGTTACCATTCCTTATGTAACGAAGCGCGGCTTCGGTTAGTAGTTACGTAGGTGGACGGACACCTGGAACACTCCAGCAGGAGGGACATAGTCCGATCTGGGGCGATACACTCGCACTTGGTGTCGGAATAATCGATAATACCCCATTTAGCTAGATTATGTTTGCAGTGGCAAACTTGGGTGCATATTCAGTGCTTTCCAAATTGTGTGTGCCTAGGGTTCACGTATTCGTGAGGTGAGAGATACTTCTTTTTCTGTAACCTATCCCATTTAGGTTAGCTCTTTATCTTTAATGTTGCACCCGCATCTTTAGTTGCTGACCCGCTCTCGTGGGCTTTGTAACTTCCTGATAATATAGTGAAAAAATAATATTAATATATTAGTGAATAAATTGTAAAAATCGGTCTAGTAGTTTTGGAGCCTATTAGATACAAAAAAACAAACAAATCTATTCTCTTTATAATTTAATCATATATAAAAGTATATATAATCGCTGCAGTCATCATACAAACAAAAACCGACTTCTAAAAAAAACTAAAAACTGGAAAATAACTTTATTTCCGGAAGTCGGTGGCTTTTGTTGGTTTCGTTGACTTTATTGGCCACCGACTTCCGGAAATAAAGTTATTTTCCAGTTTTTAGTTTTTTTTAGAAGTCGGTTTTATTTTTTTACTAAAAAGTTTTTATTTCAACATTTTTAGTTATAGTATTATGATATAATACGCAAACACGGTTAAAAAGTTTTTATTTTTAGCTTTAGTCCCGTCTTAGATACAATTTTTAGTTCCACATCAAGCTATAGATTAAATACTAAGTATCTATATTATGCTTTAGTATTAAACCAATTCAGAAATCATATGCATCATCCCCTAGGGCAGAGATGGCGAACCAATGGCACGCGTGCCAAATACGGCACGCGACAAAACGAATTGGGCACGCAAACAATTTTAATCATATTTTTATCTTACTATCATTTTTTAACTCGCCGGAGCGATTCATTATTTTCAGAGATGAATAAAATTAATTCGCTTACAAACCGTTTGGCGATGACTCTACTAGTCAGTAAAAAAAGTTTCGAATTGATAGTAATTATTTTCCTAATACAATCACTTAGTCAAAATTATTTGATGGCACGTCTGTGGCGTCATTCAACATTTATTTAGGAAAAATGGCACGTTGGTTCATCAAGGTTCGCCACCCCTGCCCTAGGGGATACAGCTGATACTTGATCTGATGTTTATGTTTCTTAATGACTAGGTGAAGGGTGGGGAGGGGATACGGTCACCCTGCTCCCACTCGCCTACCCTGGCGAAACCGATACTTATACATGTGATTGCAGCAATCACGGCAGATTTGCTGTCATTTATTAAAGAGTGCCGTTGTATATCACTGAAGATCTATCACCAAATTACTGCGATGACCTTCCAAACCATAGTAGTACATACCATTTTTTGATCATTTGTCTTCGACAACTTCTAAAATATAATCGACGAATGAGTATATCATCAACGTACACGAAGTCAATCTAATACGTATTATTAAAGATAACTCAAAAACTACTTGTCGGATCTTGATATTTTTTTTTATGGGACCAAACGACAACCACCAGCTTTCGAATAAAAAAAGAATCATCAAAATCGGTTCACTCAGACCTGAGTTATGAGGTAACAAACACAAAAAAAAAACATACAGTCGAATTGAGAACCTCCTCCTTTTTTTGAAGTCGGTTAAAAATATAATATTCATTTTAAAGTTTCTTACGTTAATCTTTTTCTTATTGTTTGTCTTTATTTATTTACTTTTTGATATATTTTTATAAATGTATAGTGTTTTGATTTATATATCCGTGTATTTTATGTTCGTTTCTACACCACCCGAAGGTTGTAATGTGTTGGTTGTGTTGTGTAGTAGAAAATGCCTGTGGTATTAAGTCCGCTTCTGTACTTTCTGCTCGAACTGTTAAATAAATAAATAATTTAGTCGTAAACTGAAAGACTGATCAAGTCGGGTCAGCTTTTCTTTTCATTGTTATACATACATGTGATTCACAAAAGATTTAAATGCAGATGAAAAAGGAATCAAGTTGACAAAAGATTCGCCGAGAATAACAGCCTGTCAGGATTCGTAGCAAAACATTGAACTTTAAAACGTTTTCTTTCTTTCCTTTTCCGCGTCATCCGAGAGATTTCCCAAAAGAGGTGGGCTCACCGAATATCTCCGCGTAAACAATTATGAAAATTTATCAATCTTTCCAAGACATTAAAACGTGGAATCACAATTTTTTCATTTAGGAAAAGAAGAAAAAAAAAAGAAAATGTTCGGTCGAATGGAGGGGCAAAAACGTTCTTGGCTATAAGAAGACGGCCATTAAACATGATCGCTATCATAATTGAATTAAAAATTCCGACACGGCCGGCCCCAAGTGTAGGAGGGGGACGTGGCAGTTAATGCTATTGCAGTTGCCAGTTCGTGCTAAACTTGACATCATATCATTTGGTTCTTCGATGAAATTGGTGTTCAGTTTTTGTGTTACATCTTCTTTTAGGGTTCTGTACCTTAAAAGCAACAAACCGAACCCTTATAGGATCACTTTGTTGTCCGTCTGACTGTCAAGACTCTTTATCTCAGGAAGGTTGGAGTTATCAAGTTGAAATTTAAAGAGTATGTTGATATTTTCCTTTTACCGATGCAACTGGAAATTGTACAATTCGCACATGAAATTATATCTGTTGTATATTGGTCCACTATAGACGAAAGATATGAATGAATTCTGAATTCCACGACACAGAGTATACCAGTGTGGAGTTCAGTGTAATTTAAATTATGTATGTACTTTTTGTAGAAGAATAAATAAATGAATCCGAAATATGAGAGGCCTCATCGAATTTGGACGTTTTAGTGGGAGACCGACAGTTACACCACTAAGCTATCGTATCCCTAATACAAAGAGGAGACCTGACCTGATTATAGACCGACAATGATTTGAATGAAAACATTTTTATTTAGCACCTACCTTTCGCCCGCGGCTTCGCTCTCGTTAAATTCGGGGTAACACAGTTCCTCTTTTCTGATTTGCAGCTTACCTGATACCCGTGGCGTTTGTTCTTGTGCCTTATTTATTGTAATAGCAAAGCTAAGTTTTTCCTCTTTTTCCCTCTGTGTCCATCATTTCACACTGTTTTTTTTTAAATAGCCTATGTCCGTCTCCAAGGTTCGAACTATTTGTGTACCAAAATTCATCGAAATCGGTTTGGAAATATAGGCGTGAAGGCGTAACAAACAAAGAAACTCACTTTCGCTTTTATAATATTAGTAAGGATAGTAAGGATAGCCACAAATAAAAAAAAACCTTACTTCTCAACACTATAAAAAAAAATTAAAGCTAATATTGTGTTTCTCACGGCTGCGCCAAATACAACCAGTTCAGAAAACTGCGCCGAGCAGCTAGTGCCCGATGTTAGTTTTCAACTAGACCTTCTCTCAGATTTCTTCTATGAAGAAAATTATCGGCTGCCATGTCTCTTATTAATAACAGAAGGGCTACTATGATATCTTATAGCAATTCTTATTCCACTGAGTGAAAGAGATGGTGCTAGACACCCTGTATAGCTCTGTCTCTTTCCCTCAGAGGAATAAGAATTGCTTTAAGAGGTCATAGTAGGGCTACAGTTCCTACTTCTACCCAGCGCTACTTATACCTTCAAACTTATCTCAGTCGCTTATATACCTAAATATTCCTGCGTACCCCAAAACGCATCTTGATTATTCTCTCCCCTCTTTAGTTTGAACTATTTGAATAGAAGTTTCGGTTATCTCAGTTGCCGCGGGGTGTCTGTCAACTTGACAGACGGACTCTGAATGCAAAGATTGCTGGCATTCACTGAACTTCAGCTTTGTTTAGGAATGATTGTTTGTTTGAAGTGTGGTTTTGAACTGACTTGGATTGTTCTGTCATCCTTTTTGTCATTTGTAGATGGTTGACAGTCATTACAGAGGTAGTCAGTGGTAAAGTCTTACAAGTTACAACCAATAAGTTACCAAGGGGTGTCGTATAACCTAGTACTAACTGACGACACGGTTGGCGCAGTGGCTGAGCGATCGACTGCTGCGCTGGTTAGCTGTCGCGGGTTAGTGTATGTGAGATTAAATGTTTGTAAGCCCACCCAAGATGCAGGAGAAATTCCTAGTGAGAGACAGAGATTAAAAAAAAAATACTTTACGTCATATAGACAGACGCTTCATATGAAATTCTGTTATTAAGCTTAGACTGGTAGCTGACCCCAACCCCCAACATGATTGGGAAAAGACTATGCAGATGACTGACGATGATGTATCGTTATGAATTTAACTATACAGGTAGCAAGTGTGTTAACTTAACAAAGAGAGAATTACCTAGAAGTAACTCAACGAACAAGAATAGAATACGTAATTGTCGCAATAAAGAATATAGGTAACGTTTTAATTATTTCTGCGGTCTCAAATGCCACTGTTGTGTAAAACGTTTATAAATAAAACAGAAACCAATATTAATTGTTACTGTGTTTTATTTCGATAATCATCTACGTGTAAAACCTTCCAATTCATTGCCCACCTGTAGAACAATTTATTACGCGTTTGACGTCTAAGTACGTATTTCTCATCATAAATGTTCCCTCCATTATGCCAGTCACTGTACTACATTTCGCCGTGTGTACAGTCGTTAGTATCTAAGTGCCTGGGGCTGCTCTGTGCTTTGACAAGATGACATGCTTACAAGAACTTGGAAGACTGAATGAACATTTTTGAACTTATGTTTTGTTTAATTATGCCTGTTTGGAACATAAGGTGCGATTTGATAACGGCCCGGAAAATACTATTATCCTACTAATATTATAAATGCGAATGTTTGTGATAATGGTTGCATGTATTTGTTACTCTTGCATTTCTAAACGGCTGAACTGAAATTGAAATTTGGCACAGAGGTAAGTAGATTATAGTCTGGAATAACATAGGATACTTTTTTTCACGATATCATCCGGGCGAAGCCGCGGGCGCCAGCTATTTGGTTCATGAGCGTAATGATGGGAATTGATTACGTTTTTATTAAAAGAGCCGTGGCCAGTAATGGCGGCTGGAAAAAAGAAATATTAAACCTTTTGAAATGTTTAATTCTGTAAATTTAATTTACCTATTAATGTTCAACAATTTTGGAGTTAGCCAAGTTGTCTGTAATCTCTCTAGCCGCGGGGCTTGTCTCCGAGGTTTGACAACTTGACAGACGTCTGCTTCGGCTGCATTGTTGGAGTTGTTTGTTGTTGAGCAAGAATGCCGTCTAAGGGCAACCACACACTCCTATGATTAACAGGGTTTCATACTGCACGATGTTATTAATCTTGTATATGTTTAGCGGTGGCGACGATTGGATATTTTCAGAACGGAAGTTATGAAAATGTTTCAAAAAACCATCTCTAAGTTTAATTTTTTTTCGTTGCCCCACACTTGGATTCTCTCTGTATCTTGGGTGCGTTTACAAACATCAAAACTCACATACACAAACAGCCAGATCCGAAACAACTACCTGAACGTCATACAAATCCGGGGTTGCGGGTTGTTCGAAAGACATACCGCGGTCCCGGAACGTAAAAGGCAATAGAAGGAACATGGATAGGTTTTAGTCCGTACAAGTCTGACACTCCCCCCTGCTCCGCTCAGAGCGGGGGAATTTATTTGCTGCTTTGCCGTCCGCAAAAAAAGGGAACTCCGTATATAATGGGTGGTCATCTATATACCTAGACAAGCGCGGCCAAACCTAAAGATCGACTCGTCCATACGACCCTTATTTGTCGACTTACTACAGTTATTTTAAACTCTATTCCAATGTGTATAGATCTGAAGCTAGAGACTCCACATTTTATTTTATGCGCTACTTTTATATTAGTACCTCTTTGGCGCTGACGCATATACTATCGGCTTAAACGAAATTATTTTCAGGAAACATTTAGAGAAGAAATTGTGCGATTTTACGGGCTTTGAGTTTAATTTTCAATTAGGATTAGGTTCTATCAGGATAGAGGATTCATTCATTTGTAGGAACTGAATTCTTTAGCCATCACGATTTTTAGAAATGAGCCAACATTTCGCGAGAACTAATAAGTGTGCAATTTTAATTATTGCGACTCGAAGGTAATTGATTGTGGGCAAAAATACGCATGTGTAGCTTCGAAATAACAATCGGTTGCAAAGCTGTAATATAGACTTTTCAAATCAACTTCACAAAAAAATTCTCCGGTATCGTGGGTGCATTTACAAACATATTAACTGACATACACAAACAGCCAGATCCAGAACAACTGTCTGTAGGTCATACAAATATTGGTTCTGTGAGGGAATCGAACCCGCGACACGCAGCGCAGCAGTCGATCGTTGAGCCACTGCGCCAACTATGCCGTTAACAATTAGGATGTATCTGCCCAAAGAATAAAAAAAAAACTATACTAAAAATGTATAGAGTACTTGTAGCTAGACAACCTAAATCTAATCAAAAATGCCACAAACGTCAAAAATGTCCACCAATTCGCACGTGTCTAAACTTTAGTTCGAATTTCAAAAAAGGTTTATCTTTTTTTATAGAATCCAATGCAGCTTGCTGCGTTTTCATTTCACCCAGTGGAATACAAATCGGTATTGCATTGTATTCATTCAATGCTTCGATAGAATTCAATGTGTTTAGCCACAGGCGGTACTGTTTTATTAAAATTTTATCAAGATTCAACGATTGTTAAGTGTTATTTTATTGTTATTGTGTTTTTTTATTATTAAATAATACTAGGGGCTAAGTGTTCGGAGTAACACGTGGTCAGAATTTATTGAGGATTTTAGTACGTACCTGCTAAGGAGGTTTTAGATGTTCAACTTTGTCTTTGGTCAGCAATGTCCTTGTTGCAGATATCCATAGATTACGGCAAACATTTTATATGGGAAGACCAAGAGGTTTATAATGGCCGCTTAAGCAGAATCATACTAGGTTAATAATATGAACTACGTTGAAATTATCAAAATGTTTACTGGCACAGTTAATATTGTGAATTATTGTCACCACAATTATACGAATGGCAATGTTATTCATATTATTAATCTATTATGATAAGACCCCTTGTTCTTAGGGCCCGTTATAGCTACAGATACCTATAATAATCTGTCGCTCAGAAAACAAAACATTAATGATAAAAGTTTGTGCAAAAAAAGTGTTGTTTGTTAGTTTTAACTGTTTTTTTGCCACCAATAAGGCAATTCCCGAACTCGGGATGTCTGTGGGCAAATCAGCGGATATGAGCACTAGCTCATGTTCATCTCATCTCAAGCGTAAGGACTACCTTACGCTGGCAAAAGCACCCACATAAAATTCCAAAAAAACACAAGGCAACTAAATTCCAGTGAAATTTCATAACCTATTTTTTTTTAAATCCTCCAATTTCATGATTTCGTTTCTGTGCCTTTGCCTCATGCAATATTTCTACGTTTCAAATGACTGAATGCTAACAAATTCGCAGAATTACAATTCGAAGGAAATGTGAAAATATTCAGGTTTCGCAGCATCGAAATAGACATGTATCGTTTCCAAGTAGTTGAAAGGTTCAATTTACAGAGGCATCCCAAGTTTCAGATGCTGGTTTTCTTGGATATAGAATATAACTTTGTGAAAAGTGTCTATTTTTATTTTGGGTTTCAATTTCTTTTCATTTCATCTGCTGTGCTGTGTTTAGTTCTTTTTCGATTGCACTTTATTGCAAAGCTACCAACTTCCAATGAAACGTACTATTAAGATTTTAGTAAATATTTTGATTATAGTTGGTAACATAACTAAACTAGTTTTTGCTCGTGGCTTCGCTCTCGTTATGATGAAAATATCACAACATCATGCTGAGCGGTGACCTATATGTCGCAGTTACGTAGTCCTTATATATTTCTAAATAATTGTGATGCCTTGTATAATAATTGTTTTTTAGAGTACCGTACCTAAAAAGGAAATACCGGAACCCTTATCAAACTGTTGTCTATCTGTCTGTCTGTCAAGACCATCTAGGAAACGCGCGTCTGTGGTCCTTCGGAGCTGTGAAAAAAATCATCAAAACCCTTTAAGTCGCATGTCGCAAGTTTGTACGTAACCTTTGATGCACGATTCCGTCTCGCGCTCTGCCGGGTTTTCCAAAATGACATGAAAACGGAACCGTCCTTTGTGCCAATTAGAGCTAAATACGTGGCATTACCGGATTTCATCTGTGTCATAACAATTTGACGTCACTACCGGAATACCTGTATCAGCTTAACGTTTAGATTTCGAATACTATTCCGGGATGAGGTAAACATTTTAGCTTTGGAATATGTACAATCATTTGTTAGTATTGTTTAAGTTAACGTGAATGCAGGGTTTAAGGGGATTTCGAGTTTGTTATTGTACATGAGTGGTTTGATCTGGTTTTGTAAGCAAAATAGGCAAGTTAGTTAAACATAAAATAGAATGGAATTATTATAAATTATTCTTTGCTGCCACTGTTTACCTTAATTATTTAAAAAAAAATGCGTTGCCCCACTCTAGGAATTTCTCTTGTATCATGGGTGTGTTTACAAACATGTAGCTCACATACACAAACAGCCAGACCCGAAACAACTATCTGCAGATCATAAAAATTTTGTTTCGCGCGGTAATCGAACCCGCGACTGATTCATCAATTAATTCTTTTTTTTTTGCTTTTATTCTGGACGCTTGTTTTTTTACATTGTTCTTACATATATGTATAACCTCAACATGAATGATGAAACCCTGATTTTGTAAAAATATTATGACTTAAAGTTTCTTGCCCATTCTTCCATAGAGATCTACGCTTTAAAATGGGCAACTACAGTACATTCATAAGTTATGTGTATATATATCTTGTGACTGGGACTATAATGATAAATCTTGTTCATATTGTACCTACTTTCGATCCTTTGACTACCCATAAGGAGGCAATATGAAATAAAATTTACACGAGGGAAAAAAACCTTTAAGTGGTTGATCTCAGAGTTGTTTACGCATCTGCAAGCTCTCACCTTGCAAGTATAAATATGTACAAGCTGTCAAGTTTATCCTTACTAAAATTTTCAAAGCAAAAGTGAGTTTGTTTGTTACGTCTTCACGCCTAAATGGCTGAACCGAAATTTTGGTACAGAGATATGCAAACTTATTTTTTTTTAAAGTGAGAAATGAGGGCGAAAGAGGAAGGAAAAGAGAAAACTTAGCTTTTCTATTACAATAAATAAGGCGCAAGAGCAAAAACTACAGGTAGCGGGTTTCTGCAAACAGGAAAGAGGAACTGTGTTACCCCGAAATTAACGCGAGCTAAGTCGCGGGCAAAACCCAGTCTTTTCTTAAACTTAAGAACAGTTATTGCTGAATTGTTTAGTCAGTCTTATAGTTGCTGACTGTAGTATCTAACAACGTTAATAACAGTGCCAAGCTAAAATAACCTTTGATAACTGCACCTTATAACACCAACTACTAAGATCAACAATATGCACATAATCACAGACACAGAGCTTTCACAAACAACGTACATTGAATAAAATTATCACCTCAATGCGCAGCGATTTAATCAATGCAATTACAATGACATAAAGGCTGTTACACACAGACGGTGCGGCGCGCTCATTACCATTTCAAAACGCGCGTGTCATTATTACCGTGCCGGCCGTATACGCGATCTTTGCATAACCATCCCGTCTTGTGGGATAGTTTACGCCCTGAACGTTGCGGGGAATTCAATTTTGTAAGCTAAGCGCCCCGAGGGTGAAGGGTGTGAACTCAGCTTAAGGTGGGTAGGTGTTTTTATAGATTTTGTGGTTATGTTTTTTTAAGTTGTTATGGGGAAAAGATTCGATGAGTTTGTCTAGAGTGGTTTTAGCATAGCATTTTTGATAGGTAACGTTTTTCGTGAAGTATAAATTGCCTCTGGCAAAATAGTCAGTTGTGTTCTATCAATTGGCGAATCTGTCCTATCAATCATCTTTTCTTCAAGAGACTAAAGTAAATAATTAGGTAATCAATATCAATCATCGATAAGACACATTTTTTCCTTTATTCATTTTTTATCTTATTATATACATTTTATTTTTTCTTAATAATAAATTAAAAATATTAAAGTATTTGTCCGCCAGTATCGAGAGCAGGGTCTAAACTACCAGTGGTTAGGTTTGAGACATGAACCTCTTCACCACATTGTGAGGAGGCCGTACCCAGGAGTACTGCCCTCTGAATCAAGCTCTTGATCAAACCTGATAATGGCTTCGACAGCTGGGTAGCGGGTGGAACTGCTAGGCTTAGCTAGTTAATCAATTAATTTTACGTACGCGGTATAACGAAACTCCTTCTAAAATGTTGTTGAAACAGCCGTAAGCTTCAGATTTTCCTAACACTTTAACTCGCTATCCGAATTGGTTGAAAAGTTATGGAGTTTGAAAATTGTTGTGTATTTTTGAACGATGCAATCGATAATGGTAAGTGGATGTCTATTTGTAATTCGTGTTTTCCTCTCTGAACGACTTGGCAAAAAGTTTTTGCATCTTAGGCAAGAGGAGCATCCCGTTAGTTATTGAAATTATTTATTTATATATTAAAACTTCATGCACATGTAAAAAAGAAATTGTACAAAGGCGGACTTAACGCCTTGGGCATTTTCCACCAGTTGACCTTAGAGCAATGCAGAGACAAAAACATTTTGCCATTGCCTATAAAAAATACAGGATATTACAGAGCTGGCTAAAAAAAAGAGAAAAAAAATAAGCACCTACTTAAACACATCCGTAAGATTGTTAGACCACCAGGCTAAGTCATAAAAACTATGCTAAGACCTATTGTTTCAACGTGTACAGTTCTGCTAAATAATAGTCATTACCATCGTATTGTTAAGGGGAAGGACAATCCACGAGTATTGTCTACTGATATAGCGCGCCAAAATAAGGCGACGTTGCCCGCTCTCACCATCCCTCGCCTCCCGCCAACCCTTCCGCCGTGTCGCCGCTCGGCTAGGATCGCCGCGCGCGCTGGCAACGTGGATGTCCCACCTTGCCCGCACGCGCCGGTTAGTTCGCGTTGAGCCTCCGTAGCGTAACCGCATGTTATCCGTGGCGGCGCCGCGGCGTACCTACTTGTTATTTGTATCGTTTACGTGTGTTAAAAGTATCTTGTTATATGTGTGTCTGTTATTGGAGTTAATTATATCGGTCGTATGTCATATGGTGCCGTTTAATTCCAACCACCCCTATAAATGGCAGCCTAACGTGGTGCAGAACATTGAAAGAACATTATAGACTAGACGTACTTGTAGGTTCGTGAAGTATATTCGTCACTAGCCTCGTGTCCCGCGGGTGCATTTTCGGTTGTTGCTATGCACATGCGTAGGTTTTCGCGCGGTTTATTAGTGAATAGACGCGTTGTAAGTAACTAGGTTTCGCCTCAGGTTCCAAATACCTGAACCTAGCTTACCGAGTGGACCTATGTGTGTTGTGCTTCGGACAGTGTAAAATAAATACGCGTTCTCGGACAATTTATTGTAAAATAATTACGCGTTCTTCGAACTATTTGTTGTGAAATAAATACCTACGGTTGGTAACTGTTGTTAGTAACTAGGTTTCGTTCCAGGTTCGAAGAACCTGAACCTAGGTTACTAAGTGGACCTGTGTGAGTGTGTGTTTCGCATTGGACATTATTTATCGCGAAATAAATACGCGTTTGCGATGGTGTTAACAAGATCGCGCGCCGCCAGCCCGGCGTCCGCCGGCGCTTCGTCGGACGGCGTGGCGCCGCTGCCCCACGCGCCCGCGCCGGACTCTGTTCCGCGCGGCGCCGACACCGATACCGCAGGGACGGTTACGGTGGATCCGCAGCCCGTGTCTACTGGTGCTCTGCCGACGTCTGTCACGATGTCGACGGACCAGCTATTGTTGCTGATAGAAAGGTTAAGTCGCAGCGATCCTGTGAGTACAGCATTACCAATTTATACAGGCCATTTTGCCAAATGTACGGCGCGTTTCGACGGGGAAAAGTCGAGCAACGTGCTAGCTTTTATTGATTCAATAGAAACGTATAAGGAATGTGTCCGCGTCGACGATATTAATGCGCTCCGCGGACTTCCAATGTTATTGACGGGACTTGCAGCCACGTGGTGGCAAGGCGTAAAGGATACTACCTTGTCCTGGCAAGCCGCCGTCGAATCACTCAAACAAACGTTTGGACCACGATTACCGCCGCATAAAGTATATATAGGAAAATATTCGAACGTGAACAAAAGGTTAATGAACCTACTGACTTGTTCGTATGTCACATTAGAGCGATAATCGCACAACTTCCACCTTTCTCTCTTACTGAGGTGGTTCAGCTAGATATGGCGTATGGGTTGTTGCACCGACAGATCCGTGAGAAGATTCCGCGCTCCTCTTTTTGTACCTTCGCGGAACTTCTCTCCCAAGCTCGCCGCGTCGAAGAGATTTTGGACGAAACTCGTCCACGGGCCACAGCTGATATTAAACCAGCGACATCCTCTGCTGTGCCGACTTCGCAGTCGCCGACCGCGCCTGGTTCCAATAAGTCTCGGCCCCAGTGCAATTACTGTAAACAGTATGGCCACTTAAAGGAGGCTTGTCAGCGACTTGCCAAGCAGAAGACGACCAAGGACAAAGACAAGGCAAAGGAGGGAGAGCCGTTTGCGCCTGCAGTCACGTGCTTCGGGTGCGGAGCGCCCGGGGTAATTCGCTCCAACTGTCCCACGTGCAAAGAAAAGATTAGTGTTGTGTCGTCCGCGTCAGTGTTCCAATCAGTGTCCGCGAGTGCCGATAAAATTGATTCGCGTGTGCGTCCCGTAATTAGTGTAGAGATTTACAGTGTAGTAGGTAGTTTATTGTTAGACACCGGAGCTAAACATTGTATTGGTAGCGTATCTTTGAGGTCTCATTTAGTCAATAATGGTCATACTTTTGATAATGTATTTATTGAATTAAAATATGCGGATGGTCGAATTTGTGCGCAAAATGTCGAATTAGCGCACGTTATTGTAACAGTACTAGGGATGGCGTTAGCTGTTACTTTTATTATGTTGCCCGGAGCAACTGAAAGTTTATTAGGTATGAATTTTGTTCAGGACGTTGGCATGGTATTAGACTTTGACCGTGGTACATGGTCTGTGAGGCATGATAGGGCGCCCCTGCCGATTATTTTCGAATCTAGGTCAATAAAGCCTCTCGCTTGCTCGTCCGTGAGTCTTCGTGAGGACGAAGGATCTTACCTCGTCTCAGACGAACGAGAGAGACTGTCTGACCTTTTGAATGTCCACCGGGACATATTCGCTCCAGGGGGAGGACCTACCCAGTTCGCTGTTCATCGCATAGATACTGGAGATGCCGCACCAATAGCAAGTCCACCTTATAGGTATCCTTCTGCCAAAAAGGATATAATCAAAAAAGAGATAGAGAAGATGCTTGAGGATGACCTAATTGAAGATGCTGAGTCGGAGTGGGCGTCACCTGTTGTGTTGATACCGAAGAAAAACGGTGAGATTAGGTTCTGTGTTGACTACAGAAAACTCAACAGCGTTACTCGGAATGATAAATACCCACTACCGGTCATCGACGAGCTGCTGCAGAGCACTAAGCCCAATTGTGTTATGTCTACGATTGATTTGAAGGCGGGATACTGGCAGACGATTGTAGCTCCAGAGGATCGGCACAAAACTGCTTTTACGACCCCATTTGGAACTTTCCAGTTCCGTCGTATGCCGTTCGGTCTGAAGAATGCCCCGGCCACTTTTCAACGTCTCATGGATCGGATGAGATCTGGCCTCAAGGACGTTTGCGTCCTAGGATATCTTGATGATATTCTTTTGATATCCCCAAATGTAGATCAGCACCTGAAAGACCTTCAGCTGGTTTTCGACAGGCTTCGTTTGTTCAACCTGAGGGCAAATCGAGATAAGTGTGTCTTTGCTAGAGATAAAGTTATTTACTTGGGACACATTGTTTCATCTCGGGGTATTGAACCCGACCCCTTGAAGGTTAAAGCGGTATTAAGTATGAAACCGCCGACAAATTTAAAGGAACTTAAGACGTTTCTTCAAACCTGTTCTTGGTTTAGGAAATTCATTCCGCAATTTTCGGATGTTGCGCGTCCTCTTACCAATCTGATGAAGAAAGATCGTCGTTGGCAATGGGGGGAGGGTGAGAAAGGAGCCTTTGAAGAACTCAAGTTGCGGCTTGCAACTAGCCCCATTCTCCGCCAACCCGATTTTAATGAACCATTTGTTTTGCGCACGGACGCCAGTGCGTATGCCCTTGGAGCTGTGTTACTCCAAGGCGAGACTTATACTGAAGAGAGGCCTATAGAGTACGCTAGTAGGTTATTAACACCTGCCGAGCGTAACTATCACACCACAGAGCGAGAGGCTCTTGCAGTTGTTTGGGCTCTTGATAAATTCAGAGGTTATATTGAAGTAGCACAGGTTCGTGTGTCTACTGATCATCAGCCCTTAAGATGGCTCTTGTCTTTAAAAACTCCTAGTGGTCGTTTAGCCCGTTGGGCAATGAAAATTCAGGCATACAACTTGGTCATAGAATATACACCGGGGAAAGTCAACTTAGTTGCGGATACACTTAGCCGCCCAGTGACTACAGAATCGGAACTTGATTCAAATGCTTGCAGCATCTGCCCGATCGTAGTTGACTTACCTCAAAAATCACCTGAAGACATTCGCAATTCCCAACTTAACGACCTGGATGTAAGCAAAATAATAATTGATTTTGAAGATACCAACAATCCAGAAGCAGCTATGCGCTGGACTGACAGAGGATATTACCTTTCGCAAGGTGTTTTGTACCGCTGTGATCTGGATGGAGATTCCGATGAACCTCAGTTAGTAGTCCCGGAGAGTTTAAAGGCAGAACTCCTCAAAGAGTTTCATGACGCGCCTACTGCCGGACACTTAGGTTTAGAGCGGACCTTGAGGAAGATTAAAGAAAAATACTATTTTAAAAATATGAAAACATATGTGGCACAGTACTTAAAGTCCTGTGATATTTGTCAGAAATACAAAGCTACCAACTTAAAGCCTGCTGGTTTGCTTCAAACCCCAATACATCAGCAAAGATTTCAGGTTCTCGCAATGGACCTATTTGGACCATTACCCGAAGGGGATAAGGGGGAGAAGTGGATTCTCCTAGTCGAGGACACCTCCAGCCGATGGATCGAACTTTTTGCACTTTGTGACGCGACTGCTGAGTCATGTGCAAAAGTACTGATTGAGGAAGTTTTCTTGCGGTACGGTTTGCCTCGTCGCGTTATCTCTGATAACGGAAGCCAGTTTGTTTCGGCCGTAATGCAAAAGGCTATGTTTGTGCTTGGGATTCATCAATCATTGATACCAGTATACCATCCCGAAGCTAATCCTGCGGAACGCAAAAACCGTGAATTGAAAAAACATCTTGCCATTCTAGTTGGACCCGAGCATCGCCGATGGCCGTTCGCTCTTCCGATGGTACGATTTGCCTTGAATAGCGCTTACAATCAGGGTACGGGTCAATCTGCAGCGTTTCTTACTTTTGCCCGAGAATTGCGTTCTCCTCTGGCTGTACAGACGGATCTTCGAGCTATTGTCTCTCAGCAGAACTTTGTGCCCCAATTTACACCGTATTTGAAAGAGTTTGCACGCGTCCTACATGACGTGAAGCACCGAGTAGAGGAACAGCAAGATGCTAGGAAGTCGACGGGTGATCAACGTCGTAGGGACGTTCCTTCTTATAAGGAGGGAGATTTGGTCCTTGTGGAGACCCATTTGGCGAGCAGTGCAGCCAAAGGTTTTACCAGTAAGTTTGCGCCAAGACGGGAAGGCCCGTATCGTGTCTCGCAGGTCATCAGTCCTACATCTTTTTTAGTTGTTGATAACAGCGGGATTGTAAAGGGAAGGTACCATGCTAGCGCTCTGACCCCTTATAGGGGATCAACCCCAGTGGTGGTTCACCAACGTCGGCGTGGCCGACCAGCCAAGTCACTGCCGGGCCGTTCTTGTGACTTGGAGGGGGAGGATATAGCGCGCCAAAATAAGGCGACGTTGCCCGCTCTCACCATCCCTCGCCTCCCGCCAACCCTTCCGCCGTGTCGCCGCTCGGCTAGGATCGCCGCGCGCGCTGGCAACGTGGATGTCCCACCTTGCCCGCACGCGCCGGTTAGTTCGCGTTGAGCCTCCGTAGCGTAACCGCATGTTATCCGTGGCGGCGCCGCGGCGTACCTACTTGTTATTTGTATCGTTTACGTGTGTTAAAAGTATCTTGTTATATGTGTGTCTGTTATTGGAGTTAATTATATCGGTCGTATGTCATATGGTGCCGTTTAATTCCAACCACCCCTATACTGAATAGTTTTCTTGAAAGTTAAAACCAATTGAATAATTAGCTCTGTGTCACAGTATAAGAAAATCAATTTAATACTTGAAAAAGGTAACCCAAAATATAAACTAACTGTCTAATAGCCAGTTTAAAACAAAACTGTCATATTAGATGTCTGCTGAATAAAAGTTCTACATCAATTAATACGATATGTAGCACCTTAATCATCCCATTAAAATTCATCGCCAGTACAAACGGACGACTATTTTAAGTCTATTAAATACGACAGCCAAATTCAAATGTCATTACAGATACACAAATGTGCATACCAACACGATTCACGCGTATCGTTCGCCGCGCAATGTTTAATCGCTCGTGTGTGACCGCGCATTAATGAGGCGACTGGTGCACGTGTGAGAGAGCCCTTATGTCGGATTATGAATTATAATTATTTGAATTGTATGGTGATGGGTTCGGAGTGTGAGTTTTAAGGAAGTTCAGTTCAAGTTGCTCTAGGTTTAGTTTTGAGTTTAACTTTTTACTCTACACTAGCTTTTGACCGCGGCTTCGCCCGCGTCATATAGAAAATAAATTTCCTATGTGTTATTTCAGACTATAATCTACCTCTTTGCCATATTTCATCAAGATCCGTTCAACCTTTTCTGGTACCCATAACACAAGTTAAATCTTACCTTGGGTGCCAGGGTTCATTTCACTACTTACCAATATGATGCATGTTAAAATTTAAAGACATTGTTAGTTTGTACTTAAGTGGTTTTGTACAAATCTCTTTCTGGCAATTTTTTTGTTTTACCTTTGCGACGGGAATGAGTAGCAAACATCCATACATTCATCCATACATCCTCCCAAACATTCGCATTTATAATATTAGTAAGATATTGCTTCTGTTAGGGTTCCGTACCTCAGAAGAAAAAAAACAGAACCCTTATATGATCACTTTGTTGTCCGTCTGTCAATACCTTTTATCTCGGGAACGCGTAGAGACTTCGAGTTGAAATTAAAACCATATACTCAAGTCTGCGGTCTTAGAGTTGTAAAAAAATCGCACACGACCACTCTGGCGCATCCCTCTTTATTTTTGGGTGGTAAATCTTCAAATAACTTCTCCTGCTCTGGGAGGAGACCCCCGCCCCACTCCGCGCAGAGCGGGGGAAGCTATTAGACACTTAGTTTATATTTTGAGTAACGTTTAAGTTTCCAGAATACTATTCGGTAGACAGTACTCGTGTGTGAGTGTCCTTCCCCTTAACAAATAACTTCCCCCGTTCTGGGTGGAGTGCGGGGAGTGTCAGACTTGCACTGACTAAAACGCGCCCATGTTCCTTCTATTGCCTTTTACGTTCCGGGCCGCGGTATCTAGGCGCGGCCCGGAACGTATGGTAGTAACCTTAAGGTATTACTTTTACAGATAGGCTTTTCGGTATACATTCACTAGATAGTTTTAAAAACCGCTTCATAATCCTCTACCTGGATCAAAAAGACTCAGCTGCCACAAATAGTCGAGAAAAATCAATTTTGTTTATTAGTTTACATTTACAAATATAGAAGTAGGTACATTTACTTATCCTCCCTACATTTCCTACCCGTTCAATATCACACTTGGCAATATAGCCAAAGTATTAGCGTGCAATGCTGCAATAGTTGGAACTCCTGGAGTCCTGGGCAATACAGGGTCCGGTTCGAAGGCGGCGCATACCACGGCCAGACGACCGGAATTCAATAAAGAAAGGATTATAGACGCCGTACTTCTGAATGCTCGCTGTTTGTTTCTTCGTTTGGATAAATATTGAAAAGAAGTAAATGATACTACGCTAAGAGAGCTTATTGCCACTGTATTGACAAAGTGAAGAATTTATTTTCACACTAGCTTTTGCCCGCGGCTTCGCTCGCGTTAAATTCGGGGTAACACAGTTCTCGTTGCGCCTTATTGATTTGTAATAGCAACGCTAAGTTTTCTCTTTTCTTCCCTCACATCCCACTTTTTTTAAATTAACCTATGTCCGTCGCCTGGTTCCCAACTATCTCTGTACCAAAATTCATCAAAATCGGCGTAGCCATTAAAGCGTGAAGAGGTAACAAACAAACTCACTTTCGCTTTTATAATATTAGTAAGGAAGGATTATTCATACGTCCCATTGCTTGCACTTGTTATAGATAGTCAATGTCCCGAAAGTCTGACAACCAGTTCTACTAAGGTTTATTGTAGATGTTTCAGTGCTAAAAAGAGACAACTCCACTCCAAACAAACGAAACACCCAACACCCTACACATCAACACACCCCCACAAATATATCTCAATCATTCCCTACTATAATCTCACTTGTAACACTTTATAAAACAGTGCATCCGTATTCCGGAGTGCAATCGAAAGTCCCAGACGATTTACGCGGCACACAGTGACTGATCGCCCCTATTAACGGAATCCATCTCTCCGGAGCTGAATTATTTATTGGCAAAGATGCATTTTAAGTGCAGCGTTCGACTTGCGAACTTCGATAGAATAGAGGTGTTTTTCATTATTGGACGTAACGTAGTTTGAAATTGGAATGTTTGTCTTTTTTTTATATAATTTGAAAGTTTCTTTGAAGGAGTAAAATGGTTTGGAATTTAGCACCAATAGTTGTTAGTTTGAAGATAAATCGCACATTTTGTGAAATCCTTACTAATATTATTTTATTATAAAAGCGAAAGTGAGTTTGTTGCGTCTTCACGCCTAAATGGCTAAACCGATTTTGAAATTTTAGTACAGAGATAATTGGGACCTTGGAGACGGATATAGGCTATTTTTTTAAAAAAGATTGAGATATGAGGGAGAAAGAGGGAAGAAAAGGGAAAACTTAGCATTGCCATTACAATAAATAAGGCGCAAGGGCAAAAACTACAGGTAGCAGGTACCTGTAAATCAGGAAAGGGGAACTGTGTTAGCCCGAATTTAACGCGAGCGAAGCCGCGGGTAAATGCTAGTAAGTTGATAATTTACGTCAAGTTCATGAAATTAAAAAAAAAAAAACTGATATTTTTGAGTAAAACCCGACTACATTTTCCTCATATCCCAATAAAAAAAGGGAAAAAAAATTGTGTTCACCAAAAATACTGATCATGCACCAAATATTCTTTCCTAAAATGCGTAGGTTAGGTTAGGTTAAAACTGCGACCCCCTACGCATCTGAACAAAACGAGGCCATGTTATTCAGGAAATGTATAGTTTCATGTGTTGCCGTGTGTATCTGATATAAAATAAACAAAAATATGCCTGAGGGGTGTATTGAATGAAAATATTGATTTAAAACGAGTAGGTTTTTAACATGGACAGCGATGGGCCGTCGAAAGAAATAAAATCGTTTAATTTTTCACACAGACACGATTTGGTGTGGTTGGATGGGTAAATTTTGTACAAGCTATTACCCTAGCATGTCCTGTGTTTTAATATTTTAAAACGGGAAAAAAAATTGTGTTCACCAAAAATACTGATCGTGCACCAAATATTCTTTCCTGAATGTTAAAAAAATGCGTAGTTTAGGTTAGGTTAAAACTGCGACCCCCTAGTAACGACTTGCATTAATAGAAAATGGATAAAGATATAACACTTTTTTATTGTAGTGCTGTCTTTTTCCTGATGCTCGTTATGACATATTTTAATTAACATATTTTGGTGCACATTCAGTATATTTGGTGCAACACAGGCAAAATTAGGTAAACGAAATGGGAATAAATTGAAGTACTTTTAAATACCATCCATAAAATAACATACGTAAGCACATTACTCTAAAAGAACAGAAAAAAAACTCCCAATGCATAAATAAATGAACCTCATTTGTGGTTAATTCAGAGTTAGCAAACGTAGAACGTTTTATTTATCATGAATTGATCCCTAAATGGAGCTGAAACAAGTACCCTAGTTAGCACCCTATTGCTAGAACCCTAACCACTTCGAATAAGGAGCTTCCCTAATTGAATAACACAACGTGGTCTGCCGGTATTTAGTGCTGGATTGTGACTGGAGGGTGCTAGAGGCGTAAAAAAGGTGGAATTACTAAGTGCCTTTCACGTTGATAGCTTCGTATTTTGAGCATTAATTTAAAAAAAAAAACGTTGTTTTTTTAAATATTCCTGAACATTATATGTGATTGCAATGATTGTTTGGTATTACTGACGAAATCATATTGGTATTATACGTATATTTGCCTATATTTTTTGAAATCACAGACATGTTTTAATGTTATGTTTGGTTTTATTAGTTTTTAGGTACCTTAAAAAGAAAAAAGGGAACCCTTATTGATCACTTTGTTATCCGTATGTTTGTCTGTCAAGACCCTTTACCTCGGGAACGTGCGTAGAGGTATCGAATAGGTATTGAAAATAAACCATATACTTAACTCTGTAGTCCCTTTGTGCTGTGGAAAAATAAACCCTCTAAGTCTACGCAGCCAAAAGATATGGCTGCTTATGTCGCAAGTTTGTACGGAACACTCGGCGCGCGGGTCTGACTCGCTTGTAGCCGGTTTTGTTCTCTATATTGTTCTGTCCCAATCCTGGGAGTCCTACTTCCAGTTCCAGACGAAATTTGCGAAATTCGTCGATTATATCTTTGAAAAAATTACGAAAATTTGCGGTTGTTTAATTTTTTTTTCAATCGCCATCGCCAAGACTACGCCTTTCTTCTGCTTTCAATACTAACAATAAATTGAAAAACTTTCATAATAGGCTTACTCACAAAACAATATCCAAATTTTTGAAACACTTTAATACCACGAATATTAATTACAGTCATCAATCCGCCCTTAGCACAACAACCGCAACCCTCACAGAGACCTCTCAATCTAGAAACAATATCTGTAAAGTATTCATGACAAATCGCTGTCTAACGAAGAGAAATAACTGTGTAAATACTACGTGTCTTTAGTATGGGGGAGTGGCGGAGTGGGGTGCCAGTGTAAGCGATCAAACAGCACTTGTCTGTTTGCGGGCGGTATATCCTCATATAACTTCCCCCGCTCTACTGGGTGTCAGACTTGTACTGATTAAAACCCACCCATGTTCCTTTATTTGCCCTTTATGTTCCGGGGCCGCGGTACCTCTTTCGAACAACCCGTAACCCCGGCGGGCTTCTCTGCTTTGCTGACATCTCTTTGGGATGGGCGTGGAACTCAAACGCGCCGTCGCTAGACGGGCTAAAACTGTGAATACATGACCAAGTCTGAAAGTTTACTGATATACGTACATACGTACACATTCTGAAATATCACGCTTGTGATCTCCGAAGGGGTAAGCAGTAAGATGTACTCACATTTTGAAAATCTCATATTCATTCAATGCAATTCAATAACTCTTAATGTTTCCGCTCCCCGCTACCACTAAACCCATGCCCACATCCCGACAGTGGGGCCCCTAACTACATAACACCGTTTAGATGGATAGCTGACGCAATTTGCGACCGACTTGGATTTATTGGTACTGATAAAAGTACATTGCTGTTTACTGATAATGTCTGTATGATTCCCGTCATTGTTTTGAATGAGGTGGAGGAATTCGTGAGGGAAATAAGGAGGTATGCACTTTAATGCTTTGGTTCGATTTGTTAAAGTGGTGTAGCAGTTTCTGTCTATAGATCCTGCCTGTCTAAGAAACATATGCGGTTCATAATGTCGTTTCCAATAATTTTGATTTATTTCTTACTAACTGGCGCCCGCGGCTTCGCCCACTTGATATCACGATTATCATATGTGTTATTTCAGACTATAATCTAGCTTTGTGCCAAATTTCATTACGATCCGTTCAGCCGTTTTGACATGAAAGAGTAACAAACATCTGTCATCGAGAATTAACATGGGGGGGGGGCAGTAATAGTTTGATCCTCCATTCGTCTGTTTATACGTAGCTACTGATATATACTGATTCCTGAACTAATTAAGTAAAAAGATAATACATTAATAGCTACAATTTTACCTTAACGCTATGCAATTAGTTAGTGACAACTAGGATTCATTGACATTGATAAAACTCTTGCGGCGTCCTATTTTGATAATACCCGCGTGTTTGGAAGTCATTTGTTATAAGACTCAGGAAAAATAGAACTTCACGCTTGTATAACCCCGAAAGGTGAGACAGAGTTCTAAATAAGTATAATTCAACCCCATATTTTAGCCATTATTAAAAATAAAACTTGAGAGGTGTCAAGGCACATGAATGAAACGAAGTTATTATGTACAAAAAACTTGTATGCACTCAACAAAAATAATCGTCGCGACACCACACTGTTCAATGCGAAAAAGAAAGACGAAACTAAAATAACTGGCTCGCTTTCTATGAGAGAGAGAAACAGACAGAGAAACACAACAATTAAGCAAAAAGTGTCGTTCCAACTTTTGGTCTTAATTTTTTCCGTCCAACCCCTCTTTCGCAACGCGCGATAAGGAACTTCGTTCCAAAAACAAGAGCGAGTCGGACTCTAGCAACGCGAGTTCCGCACAAACTTGTGACATAAACGGCCGTATCTTTTGATTGCGTAGACTTACAGGGTTTTAATGATTTTTCACAGCTCTAAGGGAAATTTAAAACAATATACCAAACTTGTGTATATTGTTTTAAATTTCAACTCGATACTACCACGCGTTCCCGAGATAAATGACAGACAAACATACGGACAACAAAGTGATCCTATAAGGGTTCTGTGTTTTTGCTATGTCGACTAGCTTTTGCCCACGGCATAAATTTACTTAATTACTAAGAAAAAATCAACTAAATCTGTCGAGCCAGCCAACTGCAAGGGAAATAAGTACCTAATACTTATTTCCTTTGCAGTTGATTGTACAGAAATCTCTCTAAATCCTATAAAAACTGACTAACCACATACATCACTCTTCCCTTACTACAAAACCGATCAATCTAATTTCCTAATGCACGTCTAACCGTCGGCCTCCGTTACCTTAAGACTGCAGGACAATTTCTTAATCGTCGGGAGGGTAGACAAATCACCGGGTACGCTGCACTGAGTTGCGGTTCGAATCCCGAGGGAGATACGGCCCTACACTGCAATTGAAGCGGTGTAAGGGACAGGAGTGGAGCGGGTCATTAAAGATTTATTCTGAGAAATAGAAAAAAAAATTAGAGGTGTCAAGGGACACCCGGATAGAACGAAGTTCCTATAGAAATGAAAATATCTGGCTTGCTTTCTATAAGAGAGAGAGAGACAGACAGACAGACAGAGAAACATGCGACGCCGCACAGCTTACAATAGCTTACTATAGCAAAAAGTATCGTGACAACTTTTCGTAAGAATTTTTTCTGTCTAGCCCCCTTTCACAACGCGCGATAAGGAACTTCGTTCCAAAAACAAAACTTAGAGAGATGTTCAAAGAGATTTGATAAACCAGAGACTCTGAGATAAGTTGCTAGTTAGTTTGTTCTGCAGCTCTCTTGCAGGTTGACCATGACGTGTTAAAGCAGAACTTATTCCGCTGAGGGAAAGGGACAGGGCTATACAGGGTGTCTAGCAACATCTCTTTCACTCAGTGGAATAAGTTCTGCTTTAACACGTCATGGTTCGCCATTTGTTATGAAATCTTATCTACTATATAAAATTCTCATGTCACAGTTTTAGTTGCCATACTCCTCCGAAACGGCTCGACCTATTCTCATGAAATTTTGTATTTAGATTCTGTATTTTTTAAAATAAAGTCGAAATCATTTTTTTTTTAATTTATCTGGGCAGTGGGTGAAACCTCTAGGCACAGCTAATATTTGTAAATTTTTGTAACATTTTAACTTGTACCCAAAGAAGATAAGACTATGTTTAGATGTAGCTAAATGTTTTTTACCATTCTCATTTAAATAACCTCAGTTATTAATTACATCAATACTTTGAATTAGTGGCAGCAATATCTCAAGCATAAAATATTCTCCAGCCTTCAACCCGCTTCCGCTCCCTACTTGCACCATCACAATAAGGGGACAACTGCAAATTGCGGTAAAATGGGTTGTAACCCTCCCGCTGCAGCGACTTTGACGGATGTACGGGCGCTTGCGCACCTAATAAACTAATGTAATACGGCTGTTTATTTTACACGAATGAGCAGTGAGTTGTCAGCTGTGACTGAGAAAGGGAATTTTGGGGGAAATAGACTTTATTGACATACGTTTGTGAATGTCAATTTTGTTTGATGGGATTTAGTTGGTGTTGGGACTTTAATGAGTTTGATGTCTGCTATCGTGATTTATCTTTACTAGCTGAATATAGAAAGGAGAAAGCTAAGCATTTGCTCTGAATTAGAACAAACTGACTGAAATTACTTAAAGGTCTGACTTATCAAATTTTGTTTTTTTTTTAGTTATTTGTGTAAATGCAAAGAGGTATTTTCTTCTGAGTATTTCATCGAAAACTTCCTTTTCTTTGGGTACTGTAGCGCTATTCTTCAAGAATACAGCCTTGGGCGCAGTGACGACCCCAGACGATACTCTATGAAACTTGACGCTGCGACAGCGCTAATTCTTATAGGATAGCTCAACTCATCCACATATAATAGTAATTTCAATTATAACTGTATAGTGTGGATGAAAAACGTTTGCATGTAGCGGAGATGAGAATGTTAAGATGGATGTGTGGAATGACAAGAATGGATAAAGTACGGAATGAGTATATTAGAGGAAGTTTGAAAGTTGCGCCTGTTACAAAAAAATTAAAGGGAGTCGTTTGTCTTGGTATGGACATGTAATGAGGAGGGACAAAGCACATGTGACTTAAAGAGAAATGGATCTGAATGTTGATGGACGGAAAGCAAGAGGAAGACCAAAGAAAAGATGGATGGATTGGGTAAGGAATGATATGAAGGAGAAAGGAGTAAAAGATGCCGTGACTTCTGCAAGGGGAGAATGCAAGAAGAAAACGTGTTGCGCCGACCTTAAATAGACTGGGACAAGGGCAGGAAAATGATGATGAACTTGGTATACTTTTTTTTTTGGGATAAATCATCGAATAACTTCCCCCGCTCTGGGAGGAGCGGGGGGGGCATGTCAGACTCTTACTGACTAAAACCCACCCTTGATTCTTCTATTGCCCTTTACGTTCCGGGGCCGCGATATCTCTTTCGAACCACCCGCAAATTTGGCAGGCAGTGGCTCTGGCAAGCCCGTCTGAACTTAGTATACTTAAGTTTAAATGTAGATACAGTGTGCTTTATTCGGAGTTCCACGGCGACAAAAGACTCGTACAACGCGGCCGTTGCTTGTGGAATATTTGCGTTAAATAGCAAAGCATTTTGATAATGATGTGTCAATTTCAGTGCTCTCAAAATTAATACTACATTTTGCCGGTGGGCACATTCAAATGATGACGTCACCGTGAAATTCGTGTTATTGGACGTAGCAAAATAGAACTCATAACACAGTCATGTTCGGTATCACCTCATTACCTTTTTTGTTTCGATGGTGTTATGGTGCAAATTAGCATGCATTACAGTATGAAGTTCCATAGAAAAAATTGTGAATTACTAGAGCTGTTTTACGGTTGGGAAAATATGAGCGGGAGGGGGGGGGGGGCGAGTGTTTATCATGTTCACGCCTAAATGGCTAAACCGATTATGATGAATTTTTCTACAAAGTTAGTTGAGACTCTGGAAACGTACATAGGCTAATTTAAAAAAAAAAAAGAGAAATGAGGGACAAAGTGGGAAGAAGTGTCCCGAAAGTTTGACAACCAGTCTTACCAAGAGGTATCGTATTAATCAGTACTAGCTGGGTTATGGAGGTCAGATAGGCAGTGCTCCATGTAAAATAGTAGTATTCAGCTGCATCCGGTAAGACTAGAAGCCGACCCCAACATAGTTGGGAAAAGGCTAGGATGATGGTATATGCTATTAAAAGTTACACCCTTAAACAAGTGACAAATGACACCCACTTATTTTCCCATACTACAGCAATCTATAGAGATGTACCACTGAGGGGTGAGAATCAGGTACCCTTACGAACCTATTGATGGCACTTGTAATTGTGAGAAACGTTGATGTATAGTGTGTTTTGGAATACATGAGTAGGTGAGGGTTAAGGTGATGGATGACGGGCTTCTAAGGTGAATTGATTGTGGGTAGTTGTCATAAAAATGAGGGTTTAAATTGTTGTGACAGTAATGGTGATTATAGAGTCGTTAATGTTAATGTTTAAACAATAAAGAAAGTATTTATTTGACTCGCACAGGACAAAACAGTAAATCGAAATATTAAATAAAAAAAACAAAAGAAGACCTATTCGAAAACTAGCGGGGCCGCGGTTTCGCCCGCGTCATATCGAAAAAAAGTATCATAGGTGTTATTCCAGACCATTATCATCAAGATCCGTTCAGCCGTTTTGACGTGAAAGAGTAATAAACATCCATCATACATATAATATCAGTATGATGATATTGACGTACAACAATAAAATAAATACGTGAAAAGTTTTTAGCTGGTATTAAGGTATCGAATCTTGCTTAGAATTCATTCTTCATTCCTTTAAAGCAAAAACGGTGCGACACCAGGAATTTCTTCTCCATCGCGGGAGCGTTTACAAACATTTAAACTCACATACATACACAAACAACTAGACCCGGAACAACTATCTGTAGGTCATACAAATATTTGTTCCGTGGGGAGATCGAACCCGCGACACGCAGCGCAGCAGTCGATCGCTCAGCCACTGCGCCAACCGTGTCGTTTATACACTGTATACAAACACGCAGTATACAACTTATTGATAAGCACTATAGAAGAACTGTAAACATTAAGATTTTCTCCAGATTCTCAACAAATCTATTAAAACTTTACACAATTTACAAATTATTATCTGCTTAGCCTTTTCCCAACTATGTTGGGGTCGGCTTCCAGTCTAACCGAATGCAGCTGAGTATCAGTATTTTACATGGACCGACTGCCTATCTGACGTCCTCAACCCAGTTACTACTGGGTAATACCCCTTGGTGTTGGTAAGACTGGTTGTCAGACTTTCGGAGCACTGACTACCTGTAACGACTGTCAAAGATCTACAAATGACAGCCGGAACCAACAGCTTAACGTGCTTTCCGAGGCACGGAGGAAACTCGGTATGTAATGGGTCACCTATCCACAGACCAACTTAGGCAAGCGCGGCTTAACCTAAAGATCGACCCGAGCGGCTGCTATTATTTAGCATATATATATATATTCGGTAACGCCTTAAGGATTTTTAATAGCAACGCTAAGTTTTCCCGTTTCTTTCCTCTTTCTCCCTCATATCCCACTCTTTTAAAAAAAAAGCCTATATCCGTCTCCTGGTTCTCAACTATCTCTGTACCAAAATTCATCAAAATCGGTTTAGCCATTAAAGCGTGAAGAGGTAACAAACTCACTTTCGCTTTTATAATATTAGTAAGGATAAAGCAAAGGAAAAATATTCCACCACTTAGTTCAACTCGAAACCCCGTCATGAAATACCATGCATCTTGGACCATGAAATATAGCCCAATATAGGGGCTGCAGGTACCTTTTAAACCGGTTGATGGTTGAAATCGTTCACTACTGATATATGACGGGTGGTGTCGGAAAAATGCGATGTTGGTGTAGCCGGCGGGGTTTATAAATAGATGGAGTGAAGGAAAACAAAGATTGGAGTATGAGGAGATATAGTTTTTTTTTTTAATTAAAAAAGTTGTCCCACACTAGACATTTCTCCTGTATCGTGGGTTCGTTTACAAACATTTAAACTTACATTCTAGTCCGGTCAATTTAGACATTCGAAGGTACCTAAATTCCCGCCTAGCTGAAAATCGGTAAGAAGGTTAAAATTAATTCACAAAAAAAAAGACCGGACTAATTCACAAAAATCCAGTCCAGAAACAACTATCTGCCGGACATAAAAAAAATTGTACCGTGTGGGAATTGAACCCATGACAAGCAGCGCAGCAGTCGATCGCTTAGCCACTGCGCCTGCTGTGCATCCATATCCAATCCATACTGAAGGGTTTTGTTAAATAAACTCTGTTTATATTAACACTTGAATGTTCATGACGATTGCAACATCACAGAAATATCATCATAGACGGGCCTGTTGGTCTAGTGGTAAGTGGCCCTGACTGCTGAGCCGGAGGTCGTGGGTTCGATTCCCACCCAGGACAAACTTTGTCTGTCTGGGTGTGATTTATCTAAAATATGTATGTATTTATAAATTATATAAGTATGTATATCAGTGGTCTGGTTACCATAACACAAGCTCTGCTTAGCTTGGGATCAGATAGTCGTGTGTGATTTGTCCCAAGATATTTATTTATTATTTATTATCAGTCACCCGGAATAAATAACAAACATGGTAAATATCCCGTTTCAAGTGTTAGAAATCATATCAGTTTATAGACTTATAAAATCTGGTTTTTTTTTGCATCGTTGGTTGAGGTTCTTGGTTCGATTCCTAAATAAAGCAAAGTGTTATTGGGATCTGTGGATGTATTGTAGATGCTGCTGTGACATAAACGCATTGCAAGCAAAGCACACTCCAACACAGACCGACGCTAAATGAATCATTGTGAGGCGACACTGAAACATCGTTGATATACATTGACGCTTATGTATCACCATACATAAGCGTCAATGTATATCAACGATGTTTCAGTCTGCGGCATGTATCCGGGGTACCGCGTAAAGGAATGATTTCACTCAGATATAGCCTGTTTCTATGCTGTCCTCCCCCAGCGACGCTGTTTTTTTGCGGATGGTAAATCATCAAATTTGATGATTGTGTCAGACTTGTAACTGACCAGAACCCACCCATGTTACTTCTATCTTCCGGGGCCGCGGTATCTCTTTCGAACAACCCGCAACTCCGGCAGGCGGTGGCCCTCACAGGCCCCTCTGCCCCCAGTGATGCCCTAAGCCGAGGCTGTGGGTGACCTTTTATTGCCGTACCTCCAACGGATTGCGCGGTTAAGCAGACGACAACCTCATAGGTTGAACAACGATATGCCATAAACAAAATGAAGTAAATGAAAACCAGTTGATGCCCGCGACCTTCGTTCGTAAGAAGTTCGATTTACTTAATAAGTTTTTTAGTCAAGAAATTCTTCGAAAGGAGTTGTCAAACGGTTGAGGAATATCGATATAATGCAACATTGCTCGACCCCCTAAAGTAATTAACGTGATAACGTTAAAATTGATCTTCGTACCAAATTTAATTACGATTCGATCAGCTTTTTAGTCGTGAAAAGGAACATAGTGATGAATGGGTGACGTATATTAAAAAAAAAAGACTTGCTTCATTTCTTAAGTCTTTAAAAAAACACTCAAAAGAAAAAATATGTTTTTAAAATTATAATTTAGCCTGGATTCATTTGTCGAACCTAAACACTTATCCCAACACAACAAGTACGTGGGCGACACACCAATGCAGCAATGTCATTCATATCTGTATAACCTACATAAGCTGGTTTCTTTCGTTTCTGCTCCCCTAGTACCCAAGACCAAAGCATGCGCGCAAAATTGAAAAAAAAAAATTACGACTTGGTTAGCGCAGTGGCTGAGCGATCGACTGCTTTTCTGCGTGTCGCGCATTCGATCTCCGTTCGTAACAAATATAGTTACACTACAGATAGTTGCTATGGATCTGGTTATTTATGTATGTGATTTTTAAATGTTTGTAAACGCGGTTACGATACAGGAGACATTCTTAGTGTAGGGCAACGTTTTCTTAAGAAAAGATAAATGACGACATCCCCCGCAAGAAAACCTATACGTACTCCCATCATTTTGGTAATCATAATTTTCTTATTTACTACCAACTTAAATGATTACCAAAAATAGCTCCTCTAATTTGAAACATACAACTCCACAACCTCACAAATTGATCCGGCAAATTCATTTCGTCACATAGAAATTCACGCAAGCGAAAGAATATCTTTAACCTACTTTAGTTCTTCCCAATCCTGCTCCCCTAGTACGCACTACATCATGCCCGAAATGTCGTCATCTCGCGCAAGAACACCTGCATCCATTCCAATCGAGTCGTTTTTCTCAACAACTCGCGTCGTTGAGGTAATCGTTATGGTAAAGCTCACCTGGTTCTTCAGAGATACGATTTTGAGGTGAAATATTGTTGATATATTTTTTTGGGTTCCGTACCTCAAAGGAAATAAATGGAACTCTTATTGGATCATTTCGTCCGTCTATCTGTTAAGATCCTTTATCTCGGGAAGTAGAGGTCGAGGAAATTCGGATCGGAGAACTAATCAAGTGTTTTGGAGATTCGGCATCTAGTTAGCAATAACCAAAGCGAACTCTAGCAAAAGCTTTCTTAAATGTTTCTCTTTTTTTTTCAAATAATTTCGCGGTTGGAGTGTCAGACTTTTACTGATCAAAACCCATCCATGTCCCTGCTTTTGCCCTTTATGTTCCGGGGCCACGGTACCTCATTCTCGAACAACCCTTAACCCTGGGCGAACGCTGTCTGGATTTATCTTTTTGAAAACGGAATGACCTTGTGGATCTGTATAATAGCTGGTTTTATGATAGAACAGTTATCTCAGTATATTCTCCACTTTTAACCATATCAACGTCAAAAAATCGATTAGATTGATTACATTGATCGTTTCCTTGGTTCGAAGTAACGCTTGTGAGAGTTGGGATATTCGGACCCATATTTACCTAAACTTGAGATGTTGGCTATTATGGAAACTACTTTTAATAGGGAAGTTAAGTAAGTCCCTGTATTTTTTTTTAAATTACTAAAATGAAAAGTACAAGCCGCTTCCATACAAATTCCAAAAAAGAACTTTACGTAAATATGCATCCGATTATCTATACTTATAGGGCACCAATCAAAGACTTAGGCCAAATTTATTCGAATCCACTAAGAAAATCAAAGCTAAAACAATCTACAAATCGAATGTAACCAGCTACTCCCCCACGTGCACAATAATATCAGGAGTCAGAGATTGTAAGTACAGACGGCTCGTTCCCAACGTGCGAGCGTCTCGACAAATCGCATTTACGTCAGTTGCTATCAAAGAGGCGCTGTGGAAACATTAGGACGTTAGTGCCGGGAATTTTGTTACGAGAAACATTCTGATTTGTCGGCAAAGCAGATTATCTTATAGTTTGTTTTTGGTCTAAAAATGCGCATATGACCAAAATAATGATGGATCTGAATGTTGAGGGATGAAGAGGGAGAGGAAGGCCAAAAAAATAGATGTAAAAAGAATGATATGTAGGAGAAAGGAGTAAATGATGCCGTTACGAGAAATCGTGTTGCGCCGACCCCAAATAGAATGGGACAAGGACAGTATTGGTCTGGAAATGTTTGAGGTTTCTGTTTTTGTATTTCGTTACAGGGGCCAGAATTTAAAAAGGTCATGTCTTGTGAATCAATTAATCAACTTAACCTGTTGAAATTTACCCATTTACATCTTATACCCCGGTCTCCTCACCCCGTCCTTTCTAGATACCTTTTTAAAATTCTTGTTTTATAACAGAGATGCATAACACCAACAGAACAACCAGGTATTCATTCATACTCAATTGTGCTACTGGGAAAAGTTTCAATGGAATGATACAGGACCACTCTGCTGGTCACGCCAATTCCCAGAATGAAACCAAGAAGGTCATCACGTTCAGCACACTTTGAATATTTTTAAAGGTGCCGTTTATCGAAAGGAAAAAAGCAGATCTCTTTTAGGATCAATTTGTTGTCTGTCTGTCAGTCAAGACCCTTTATCTCTAAAACGCGCGAACGTGAAATAAAAACTATATACTCAAGTCTAAAGTCCCTTGGAGCTGTTAAAAAAATAACCCTCTAAGTCTACGCAGTTAAAATAAATGGCCAATTTTTGCCCCACTCTAGGAATTTCTCCTGTATCGTGGGTGCGTTTACAAACATTAAACTCAGGTACACAAACAGCCTCACCCAGACCCGGAACAACTTACTGCAGGTCATACAAATATATGTTCCGTGCGGGGATCGAACCCGCAACACGTATCGCGGCAGTCAAACGCTGAGCCACTGCGCCAACCGTGTCGTCAAAGACATTTATATCGCAAGTTTGTACGAAAGCCTTGGTTAACTCCCACTTGGCTGTTTTTAGGGTTCCGTACCTCAAAAGGAAAAAACGGAACCCTTATAGGATCACTTTGTTGTCCGTCTGTCCGTCCGTCTGTCAAGACCCTTTTTCTCAGGAACGCGTGGAGGTATGAAGCTGAAATTTATATCAATTACTCAGGTCTACTGTCTCTTGAAGCTGTGAAAAAATCAGACTTCTAAGCCAACGCAATCAAAAGATACAGCCGTTTATGCCGCAAATTTTCGACACTTGCAAGGGAATCAAAACCTACAGGGTGCTTCCCGTGAACTCAGAATCTTGAAATTTGGTACGAAGCAACGTCTTATAGCATAGATAAAGGAAAAATTACGAAAACCATAAATTTTTAGTTACATCACATAATATATATTTTTTTAATAATTTTAAACTTACTACCCATTTCCTCATAAACGCGTAAAGGTATTAAATTGAAATTCATACCAAATACTCAGGTCTGTAATACCTTTAAGCTGTAACAAAATCAAACTTCTATGTCAACGCAATCAAAAGAAACAGCAATTTAAGCTGCATATTTTGAAACTCGCAAGTACTCGCAAGGGAATCAAAACCTAAAGGGTACTTCCAGTCGACCTAGAATCTTGAAATTTGGCATGAAGCAACGTTTTATAGCACACATAAAGGAAAAATTCCGAAAACCTTAAATTTTTAGTTACATTACAAAATATATATTTATTTTTTATTTAATAAATATAAACTTATTACTTTTTTCCTCATGAACGCGTAGAGCTATCAAGTTGAAATTCATATCAAATACTTAGATCTAATTGCCTTTAACCCGTGAAAAAAAAAAATCTAAGTCAACGCAAAAACGCAAAACGCAAAAGTACAACCATTGCTACCGCATATTTTGAAACTCGGAACTACACGCAAGGGAATTAAAACCTAAAGACCACTTCCCGTTGACATAGAATCTCGAAATTTGGTAAGAAGCAATAGCTTACAGCACAGGTAACAGAAAAACCGGCCAAGTGCGAAGGTTGTGTTATGAATTTCATTTTGCAATAAAAATACCATAGTTATGACTCGATTGTCGTAATGAACGAACTTTGTAAACCTTGCAGGTTTGTACGGAACCCTCGGTGCGCGAGTCCGACTCGCACTTGGCCGGTTTTTTTTTTTGTAAAATAATCAACGTTGTGTTATGATCATCCGTTCACAGTAGACCCAGTACATAGTTTGTTGATATAGGTCATGTTCAATGGTGCAATTGCATATTGATGACGATAACGCTAAATTAGACCGCCTGTCACCGCTTGCGGTCTCGGTCAGGCTGTAACCACAGTCTGCAGCTGGCAAACGAGTATCTAGCATCAGTTTGTGGACCAATATGGAGTAGTACGACCGCAAATAAATGACCTAGTGGTTACGGCAGTAATTTAGCAATTTCAATTCTTCAATTTATTGAATCACTAGCTTTTGCCCGCGGCTTCGCTCTCGTTAAATTCGGTTAACAGTTCCCCTTTCTTGATTTACAGATAGCTGTTACTTATTTATTGTATTATGCTAAGTTTTCCCTTTTCTTCCTTTTTTCTCCCTCATATTTCAATCTTTTTTTTTTTTAAGTAGCCTATGTCCGTCTCCAGGGTCCCAACTATATCTATGCCAAAACTCATCAAAATCGGTTTAGAAGACGTAACAAAGATATAAACAAACAAACTCACTTTCGCTTTTATAATATTAGTAAGGATTGTAATCCAATCTGGTTACTCAGTCTACTGTCGCACATATGTCTCTCACAAAAAAACGATAAAAATCCTCAATATTTTAATCCAATTTCCACAATTTATTTATCTTCAGTTATTTGTTTTTATTCCAATATTAGCTTTGACAACAAAACAGCACAGCAAATCCGAAAGCCAAACAAAAATATCGCTTATTTCTCTTCTCTTCACATAATTCCACTTTGTTCTATCAAGCTGGCTTGAAAACCAATAACCACGCGAAAAGGCTAAAAGCCACCGAATTGAATCCGGAACGGTTCAAAGGAGGTTTATGTTCCGGAAGGCGCGCAGGCGTCGCTAGCATGCTTTGAAATTGCAATAAAGCTGCAATCACATGTGCCTTCAAAGCAGCCAAAGTGTGTTTTTATAAGAGACGACAGTGTTGACGGGGATGTCAGAAAGGATTGGATGTGGTATCTATAGATGCTGCTAGTTTTCATTTGAGATTTCAAATAGGTGTGTTTATCTTACCCTATATAGAGGTAGATCCAAATACAAGAGCATAAAAACCTGTGAGTTGCAAGTAAGTCATTGAATTCCTACTTATATTATAAACACGAAAGTTTGTATGGATGGATGGATGTATGTTACTGTTTCACGCAAAAACTACCGAATGGATTTTAATGGAACCTTACAATTATATAGCTTATAAATCAAAATAACACATAGGCTACAATTCATAAAGATATGGGTATTCTAGCAACACGCGGGTGAGACAACGGGCGCAGCTAGTTTGTTATAATTAGATACAATTAAAATAAATAAAAAGCAATTGCCTTTACGTATGATAAGGTAACTAGACCCGCAGCAAATACAACGGAAACGTCATGCATTGAAATAGATTATGACAAATTATTAAAAAAAAAAACATTTTTTAAATTCTAAGTATCCTTTTCAGATGTACCTATATGGAACCAGAAATATGAAGTTTACACTTCCAAAACCCGACAATAACTTAAGGCATCCATTCCAGTCTACAAACTCCAGATGGAGCTAGTCTCACAAAACTTTTCCTCTACCAAAGAGATTTCAGGAACATTATCAATAACTTTATCCAACAAACAAACTGTGATCCTAACTTCATAATCCCACAAATTATGAAGAACTAGGTCACCCAACTTACTTTGCCGCATCCAAAGTTCTATCTAGATTTTAAGAGCGGCCCGAACCTTTTGCTATGGAAATGCAGTGAAGAACGAAGTGCATGCTGGAACCGTGCATAGTAGATTGGATGTAAAATTTTGATTCAGCATATCCTTTGTGCTTCGGAGTGGTGGCAGACTTTGTAGATTTATTACTGTCCTCGGTTGTGTAGGAGGTTAATTGAAAATTTTATATTTTTAGGAACGTCTTTTTCAGTTTTTGGTTGAGTTTATGTCCAAAAGTGTATTGTTGGATTTTTATTTTCATGTTTTTTTGGACGTTGCAATTTTTGCTGCTTAATTTCTATTAGAACTCAGTATTGTGTGGAAAAGGAAAATGTAGGCACATGCTTAAATCAAATCGTTTGTTTTTGTAAACATGGGTAATTGTTACATTGATGTTTTCGTATATAATAAGGTCCTCCATATTCTACCATGGTATGAGCATTCAAATAATATTCAATTCCAAAATTAAAAGATAATATTATTGTCGTATTCATAAGTTTTTTTAAGGGAAGTAATGTGTACAAAATTCAACAAATACTAATGTTGGATGACCAAGAAAATTGTTTCTCAAAACCATGAATGTAAATTTTCTGGATAAATGAAAATATTGTTTGAAACCTTCACGGTTTCTAACAATATTTAAACTGTCACCAATGGGATAAGTATCTCGGGAGCAGTAATATCAAATCACGGAAGATATCCCAAAGTAAATAAATAATAAATAAATAAATATCTTGGGACAACTCACACACGGCTATCTGATCCCAAGCTAAGCAGAGCTTGTGTTATGGTAACCAGACAACTGATATACATACTTATATAATTTATAAATACATACATATTATAGATAAATCACACCCAGACACAGACCAAACAATCATGCTCATCACACAAAGTTTGTCCTGGGCGGGAATCGAACCCACGACCTCCGGCTCAGCAGTCAGGGCCACTAACCACTAGACCAACAGGCCTGTCAAAGTGACAGTTCAACTATTATACTTGATTTGCCACTTCGGGATGTTACCATTAATCCAGAAAATGGTAATTACCCCTTCGGTCGCATACTTGACTCACCGGTTGAATCCAATCCTGCAACACCTTGAACAAATTCGCGATCCTATTTAAATTAAACCATCAAACGCACATTAGTCACAATTAAACTTGAAACTATACCAGGTGGGGAGCTAAATGCTACCAAAGTGCGAGGGCTGCAAATTTCCAAATCCTTGGGGCCCTATAACTCTGCCCTTCGGCAATTTCGATTTAAACTCAGCAAAGGCTAATAATTCGTAAAGTTCGGAACATATTTGTTTCGCTTGACGTTTCGACGTGATTTCCAACTTGATTAATTTGCCTTCTTATTATTAGTTAAGTTGTTATTTGAGTTTTGGTACGGTTCGATTATTAAATTGTGTTTTCCGGGCTGGTGATGAAGGATTCTTTTAAAGACCTTAAAAGTGAAAAAAAACGGAGCCCTTTTTTCCCTGGGTGGAACGGGGGGGGGGGGGGAGTGTGAGACTTATACCGACTAAAACCCACCCATGTTCCTTCTATTGCCCTTTACGTTCCGGGGCTGCGGTATCTCTTTCGAACAACCCGCAACCCGGGAAACGGAGCCCTTATAGGATCACTTTGTAGTCCATCAGTCTGTCTTTCTGCCAAGACCCTATAATCTCGGGAACGTGTGAAGGTATCGAGTTGAATTTAAAACCATGTACTAAAATCTGTGGTACCTTGGAGCTATGAAAAATCAACCCTCTAACTAAGTCTACGCAGATAAAACATATGGCCGTTTATGTCCCAAGTTTGTATAAAACCTTCATTGAGTGAGTCCTAATGGCACTTGCCCGGTTTTTCTGTTTTTGTTGGTTTATCCACTGTTACTTATCAAAATGTTAACATTTTAAGAACGTCACCATTCAACTTTCGAACTAAATACTAATTTAAATAAATGTTAGGCCACATTACTGTTTCTCCTTCTTTAATTCCATCCAAAGGTTGTCTTGAAAAGATCGCTTTTAGCGATAAGACCGTCCATTGTGTCACCCTATTTATAAGTTGTTTAATGTTGTTCTTGTTTTTGTATAGTTTACATAATAAAGAATATTCTATTTATCTATCAAACCCTGTTTTCTCAAATTAATTAATAACACTTGTATGTCGATTCGCTAGCTCTAATGACAAACTAGTTTCTCTATTTGCAAAGCACATTTGTGTTCCATTTTGTAATAATTCGATACGCGGCCATATGCGCTCCAAAAACAAAGGAAGATATGAAATAACAAGCTAGTGCGGTGAAATGTCCCGGGATTCACACGGGAACCGGGATTGCTTTCATTCAGTCTTATGTTAGGCGTATTATTATAGTAACATGTTTGGCAGCTGCTGCGAATTTCAATCAGACTTTAATTAACATTTCAAATATGAGAAACCGCTGGTTGAAATAGGTTTGTTATGGAGCTCTGAAAATATGTTAAAGTTCTAGTTACTCGAACACTATCCTGCCAAAAGAATCGCCTGTGATCATCCCTGGAGTCTAAAAAAGATAAAATAGCTAATTAGAATTGTGCCTGCCGGTGTGCGGGTCGTCATGCCGGGGTTGCGGGTTGTCGTGCCGGGGTCGCGGGTTGCTCGAATGAGATACCGCGGCTTCGTGTGTTACTGATTAAAAAACATATGTTTTAGTTAGTAAAAGTCTGACACTCCCCCCTGCTCCACTTAGAGTGGGAAAGTTATATGATGAGTTCTCATCTGCGAAAAAAAGACCCTTCGGTGCCATGTTTTAGTGGCTCACATATTTCAAAGCCCGCCTTGATGAGAATTTAATGACAGTCCTACCATGTGTTTGTCCACAACAAATCTAGAAACTGTTCGTTACTCCACCACCGCTAAAATTTATATCATTCTCTGTCCTTCCGTCCCTGTCTAAAATCATCGAGAGATTATTAAATCAACGTTTAACGAATTATCTAAATAAGAATAATATTCTCTCACCCTCACAGTTCGGTTTTAGGCAGGGAATGAGCACCGAGGATGCAGTCCTGGCGCTTGCCTCCACTGTCACTGAAAAGGTGGACGGTGGTGGCAAGTGCCTGGCTGTTTTCCTCGACCTCAAAAAAGCCTTCGACACAGTCTCCGTCCCCACGCTTCTGCACAGACTCGAAGCCATCGGCGTCAGAGGGACCCCCCTCAAACTATTCGAAAATTATCTGAGTGAGCGCAAGTATGTGGTGAAAATAGGGGAAGCCATCAGGTCTGAGATATCTGTCACATACGGGGTCGGGCAGGGTGGTGTGCTCGGGCCAACGCTGTTCCTCATTTACATTAATAACCTCTGCAGTATGAAGATCGACGGGGCTCAATTTTTCTCATACGCTGACGATACTGCTATTGTCTTCTCAGGTGAAACCTGGGACAGCGTTGGCCGAACCGCTGAGCATGCCTTGACTTTAGTTGCTGCCTGGCTAGACCATCACCTTCTAACATTGAACATTTCAAAGACAAATTTCATTTGCTTTACCAAGTCCAATCGTACCCAGCCGCCACAGGATTTCCGGATCAAAATCCATAACTGCCTCAACCCTTCTTGCCCTGATTGCTCTTGTCTAACAATAAATAAAGTAACTCACACCAAATACTTGGGAGTAATGTTGGACCAAAGACTTTCATGGCACCTCCACGTAGAGCTTATAATGAATAGAGTTCGGAAATTGATCTGGACTTTCAAAACACTACGGCACGTTGCGACAAAAAAACTGATCGACCTAATTTACTTATCTCTGGGTCAATCAATCCTAATGTATTGTTTACCAGTCTGGGGTGGAGCGACCAAGACCAAATTTCTCGAACTTGAAAGAGCACAAAGGGCCCTTCTTAAAGTCATGTTTTTCAAGCCACTCAGATACCCCACAGAAAGTCTCTATTTAAACTCAAACCTCCTATCAGTCCGGAAATTATACATCCTTCAGAAAGCCCTGAAAAAGCACAAGTCACTCTCTTTCGTTTCTTCCAAGACAGTGGCTAGGAGGAAGAACAGAGTAGCTCCACTTACACCTGTTAACACCAAATTCGCTGCTAGACAATATAATAGACAGTCGACCCACATATATAACTTTCTAAACAAAGAATTAGGCATTTACCCAATGAATTACCGTGACTGTCGAAAGACCCTCACACAGTGGTTAGCAACCAAAAGCTACACAGAAATTGAATTAATATTACATACTGCTACGTGACTGGTCACTAGAGACCTCTACAGTCAGTGGAAGATACTGATTACAGTGTCTTCCGACCCCAAGACATAGTCGTAGGGCTGACCCCAAAACAGACAAAGCACAAATGACTCACACACCCCTGAAATCCTCACACACCAACTCACACACACTCACACACATAAACACACTCACACGCACACACGCAGACACACGCACACAAGCAGACACACGCACACACGCAGATACACCTCACACTTATTACATCGCGCGCGTTGTTATTTCGCCCATCGTCCACTGCATGCTTATTTTAGATTATTTTAGATTATCTTTGTTTGTCTCACAGCATTTATACTTAGTTATTGCAAAATGGAAGAGCGGAACCACCTAACACAAGCATATCATTGCTTAAAAGGTGCTTCCACACACATATTATGTAAGACGTATAAGTTGATGAAATAAACATTTTTATTTTTATTATTTATTTTTATTCTGCGTCTTAATATTTCGTACAGGTTTATCATTTTCTTTTGGTCCTTATAATATTTAATATTTTTCAAGATCCCGTCTCCGACTTATGATAAGGTAGCAGCACTACTCGTCGGCGGTGCAGTTTCCCACGGGCCGCAAACATGGCGCCCTTATTGAAAGTAAACACCATTAAACAGGAGCTTCGGGCGTTATTCTTTAGCTTACTTTTCTTTGTAGAGGGGCGTTAAGTTCGCGAGTTTGTGAATCTTGGGTGAAAGGTTTGAGATCTGCATCATTGATAGTACACATTGATAGTATAGAATGTGTGGGAAAAGTTTTTTAAATATACATACAGTTTTTTTAATATATGGGGGTTATTTTTTGAAGATAATAAACAAAATTCCCCACCGATCTTTTGCTCGTGCCAGCCAGCGAAGATGAGCCAGTAAATTGAAATCAGCATCAGAGATATTTCTCGACGGAACCTCGAAAATGTTTTTTTTTGCGGATGGGAAATAAACCAATAATGTCCCACTAAATCCCACCCATGTTCCTTCTACTGCCTTTTATGTTCCGGGCCGCGGTACCTCTTTCGAACAACCCGCAACCCTGGTACATGGGTTCTTATTTGGAAAATCTTTTAATGTCTTTACTTAGTACTAAATGGGTAGTGGAGGTCAAATTCTCATCAGACTCTCAATTAAAAATTCCGAGTAGACTAAAAGCCGACCACGACTTAGTTGAAAGGCGAGATGTGTTATGTGGTTTTAGAAAAATCTGTATTATGTGTTTAAACGCTCTTAAAATAAAAACTATTATCAAGATACAAAGAAAATCCTTACTAAAATTTAGTGTAGATCCCGCATTTTTCCTGGCCCCAACAAAAAACGGGATGTTGATTTTGCAAGACGTGTGTACGTGATTTTTTAAGGAAACCATGTTTTTTCCCGGTTATGTTGTTTTTATCTTCAGTAGTAAGTTTTCTAAACTTATTTTCTCGAAGTGTTCTGAAGGATTTAAAAAAACTGAAAAGACAAAAAATTGGACCAAAACGCAATCATTCTTGTATATTTCTAATCATCTCCTAAGCTGTCACATTCTATCACAAAAGAAAATTTCAGCCATTCAATTGCCATGTTATCCTTACTATAATATTATAAAAGCGAAAGTGAGTTTGTTTGTTACCTCTTTACGCTTTAATGGCTAAACCAATTTTGATGAATTTTGGTACAGGGATAGTTGGAAACTAGGAGACGAACATAGGCTAACTTTAAAAAAAATGGATATAAGGGAGAACGAGGGAAGAAAAGGAAAACCTTAGCGTTGCTATTACAAATCAATAAAGAGCAAGAGCAAAAACTGCAGGTAGCAGGTACTGTGTTATACCTACGGAATTTAACGCGAGCGAAGCCGCGGGCGAAAGCTAGTATACCATAATGATGAGTGGACATATTGGGCCTTGCTGATTCATAGACGCTTGTTAACTTTTGTTACCTTCTTATCCAAACAATACATTTTGTAGAGGAGCTCGTGGCTAAATAACAGCAGCCGCTCAGTTCGATCTTTAGGTTAAGCCGCGCTTACCTAGGTTGGTCAGTGGACGGGTGTCCACCCGTTACATACCGAGTTTCCTCCGTGCCTCGGAAAGCACGTAAAGCTGTTGGTCCCGGCTGTCATTTGTAGATCTTTGACAGTTGTTACAGTAGTCAGTGTCCCGAAAGTCTGACAACCAGTCTTAACAAGGGGTATCGTATTAACTGGGTTATGGAGGTCAGATAGGCAGTCGCTCCAAGTAAAATACTGGTATTCAACTGCATCCGGGAAGCCGACGCCAACATAGTTGGGAAAAGGCTAGGCAGATGATGTAGAGTATGCAATGTATGAAATTAAAACCATACACTCAAGTATATAGTCCCTTTGTGCTGTGAAAAAAACAACCCTCTAAGTCTACGCAGTCAAAAGATATGGCTGTTTATGTCGCAAGTTTGTACGGGAACACTCGGTATCGAGTCTAACAAGCTCTTGACCGGGTTTTTCTTGTAAGGACTATTCAGCATTCTCACGACCTTCCATGATCTGTATTTCTGCCTATCCTTCTAACCGACCCTGAAGACTACAAACAAAAGGAGCAGTCATGACTGACATCACTGCGACATAGCTAACGTCACCCCCAACACTCATTAGTAAGACGGCTACATATTTGATAAAGCGCGCGTTTTTACAACGGCTCCTTTGGGACTGAGGACAATGGGACGCGTCTGCGCAGTATTAATGACGTGATTCAAGTAATAGGTGCGTATTACTAGCTATTACAAAGAGTGGGTTTTTGTTTTGTAGTAATTAAAGGCAAAGACAAAAGGCGATGTTGCGGGTTGTTCAAAAGAGATACCGCGGACCCGGAACGTAAAGGGCAATAGAAGGAACATGGGTGGGTTTTAGTCAGTACAAGTATGACACTCCCCCCCGCTCCGCCCAGGGCGAGGGAAGTTATTTAATGATTTCTCAACCGAAAAAAAAGCCACAAGGTAATTCGTGCGCTCACAAAGAAGAGGTAAATTATCGATGTAGAATCGATTGCAGGCTCAGGTTGGTCGCTGTAGACATAATTTGGGTATGATTGCTCCCGCGGAAGCTGTGTTGGCTTGAGGAACACATTTCCAATGGCTTGTAGGATTTACACGTAGCCAATGTTGGAGCTGTGCAAATGGCTACATACTGGTCTGACGATGAGATGAGAAAGACACAGAATCGACTTCAATCAACTCGTTTTGCTTCGGACGTTGCGACGTCGAACACATCGCTTTTATTGCATAGAATATCAGTTAAGATCCTTCAGACTGGCCCAAGTCAACTCCACGTCGATTAATTTGCTCCTTTTATACCCTTCTGTTACAATTCTTACCAGAAAAAAGTTATGTTAAAATGGCTGCACTCCACGGTTTCACCCGCGTAGTACCTACTACCGGTGAAACCGGCTATTTGTAAATCCATCTTATAACTTATTAACATACCAAATTTCATCCCAATCAGTCCAGGCGTTTAAGCATAAAAAAGCAACAAATATACACACCCACATACAAGCTGTCCCTTTTAAGTGTGATAATTGAAAGGGTGAATAATATTAAGTATTCTTAACATTATTCTCCCTTTATTATCTATAATTATTATATACATTATCATCTATAATGTTTTTCATCTATCTATGTATATATATATATATATATCTATCTATTCATCCTATCCAATATTATAAGGGTTTATTCAACTTTATCAAGACAAAATCTCAAGAGTATTTTGTTTCTAACTTGAGAAACATCTTTTACAGAGTACGTTTTAATCATAATAAAGAATAGAAATTGTTTATTAGAAAATTAGAATACTACATTCTATTGAGCATTCGTCTAAGCTAATCCTTTTAACTGAAATGATCTAAGCAATCCAAGTTTGAACTAAATTCAGCTAAAAAAACTATCTAAATTTAATTTAAATTTAGCTTTTACGTCCAAATTCTAATTTAGTCAAGTAAAATTCTCTAGGTAATGTTAGGACCTAAACATTCAGAAGGAGTATTTAAGGACCTAGATGAACATAAAAGATAGTGAAATAAAAAAAAGTCAGGTGATTATTTATGGTACCAATCTCTTTACTAGAAGGTCGCAGTTACTTTTTGGGCTCGCAAAATTTTAAAATACTTAGGCGCACGGTTCAAGTGGGCCATAGGTATCCTATGGAGAAGAACCGGCAGGAAACTCCCTGGTTACTCTTTTAAAATAATTTGGTTTAACAATGTTGTTGTTACAGCGTTCGTACTAAAATATAAAAGGACAGCGTATTCCTGAAAATAAGTCATTGCATACTCTACATCATCTGCCTAGCCTTTTCCCAACTATGTTGGCGTCGGCTTCCCGGATGCAGTTGAATACCAGTATTTTACTTGGAGCGACTGCCTATCTGACCTCCATAACCCAGTTAATACGATACCCCTTGTTAAGACTGGTTGTCAGACTTTCGGGACACTGACTACTGTAACAACTGTCAAAGATCTACAAATGACAGCCGGGACCAACAGCTTTACGTGCCGTATAATAAGGGTTTCGTTTTTTTCTTTTGAGGTACGGAACCCTAAAAATATTAAACATGTTTTGTGTTACTTCTGGGCCTCCCTCCATTTTGGTTTGCCTCAGTGTCCTCCGTCCTTCTGTCTCAGAGCACCAGCTCTTAGTTACTTATGGCCCACAGTTTGTCCTAATATGAATTAACACTATCCACTTACATCGGTATAGTATGTGTTGTACTTATATCTTATTCATGACATGTATTATGACGCTACAAAGTGGTTCTGGGTTTATGACTTCGTTAAAAGGGAGTTGGATTAATTTATAAGGCATAATCGTAAAGTTACATAGTCTATTATGTTAGAACAAGACAGTGTTGCGTTATCGTGAAAATGGAAATACTATAAGATAAATAAGAGAGAACACTTTTAAAAAAAATTTGCTCGTTTTATAATAAACTAGCTTTTGCCCGCGGCTTCGCTCGCGTTAAATTCGGGGTAGCACAGTTCCCCTTTCCTGATTTGCAGGTACCTACTACCTGTAGTTTTTGCCCTTGCGCCTTATTTATTGTAATAGCAAAGTTAAGTTTTCCCTTTTCTTCCCCGTTTCTCCCACATTTCTCACTTAAAAAAAATAGCCTATGTCCGTCTCCAGGGTCACAACTATCTCTGAAACAAAATTCATCAAAATCAGTGAAGACGTAACAAACAAACTCACTTTCGCTTTTATAATATTAGTAAGGAGGTCCCACAAAAACGCATACTACTGTGTAATGCATGGCTCGAAAGTTGAAAATCCAACAGTGCAAAACATTTTTGACAATAACTTAAATAGTGATTAAAGATGATTGTGCTTTAAAGAAATACTGTGAAATGTGGTTTCACACTATTTCTTTAAGGCATTTTTAGTAACAAATATCTTTGCTTTCAGTTGTACGTAGAATAAAGTGGTCCTTCGAGCCGGATACCAAACAAAAATTAAAAATAACTACTCAACTGTATGCACACCGGTAAAAATTAGTAATACTAAACGCATGTTACTATCAACAAGTCTATGTCCACTAACATCACCCTTGGGGCTCATACGTCGCCATGTTTGTAGTAGGTAGGTTAATATTATAGTTATACAAGTCCCCTTGACATTTGACATGGTTGTTTTGGGGAATATTTCTTTTAACGTGTGTTAATTGTATGGAGTAGTCGGCTATTGTTAGAATGATGTTGTAGGTAAAGATATCGTTAGATAATTTTTGGGTAGGACTTCAGAGGTAATGGAGGATCCGTTGTGCACCTATGAATTGAACCAGACAGCCGTTTTTTATTATTAAATTTATTTTATTATCACTCATCTTCATTGTCCTGCCCTCCTACTAATTTATCTGTCTGTTACTGATATTGATTTTATCATCACTGTAAATTGGCATTTACAAAACATTTTTCAACCCGTACTGGCCCCTGTGGCTCATTCTGTCTCAAAAAGATATATCTTCTCTTTACGTAACGTTTAGTCCAGTTTATTTATTTTAACTTTCAATTACTATGGTGGTACATGGGCGGTCCTACTGCCATAAGGCACGTTCTTACCTTTGGATATAATAAGACAACATTGTGATAGGGTGCCAAAATTATATTTAAAAAAATATGTGTATAATAATCTATGTATTTAATTTTTGTTTTCGAGAAATAATATTCTCATATTTATTAGTTTTTGTATTAGTGAACACAAAAAAAATACATTAATAAATACATTTCTACATAGTTTATGTTTTAAATTAATGATTGTGTTTTATGGTAATGAATATACATTGCAAGATTTAAAAAATAATGGCTTAACTTAAAAAAAAATGTTTTACTGAAATTTCCAAAAACAAACAGTGGCCTAGGACTGTCTTGCTAGCTTTGTTTGAATCAAATATGAATTGTGGATTCAAATATTGAATTTAAAAAAATAAGAAAATGCGTTACGTAGTTATTGTTGGCAACCCCTATATCATCACGGCAGTATTTCCCAAACTGTCGTCTCCCCGAATATTTAAACACACACTTTATTTCACTTAGCGCCTCAGAGTTATAGCTATAATAATTCGAACATAAACTGGGGTGATGTGGAAATCTACAATTTTCACCCTAGGGCATGTGTGCCACCGTCGGCGGGGAAACGGGTAGCAGAAACTGTGCTCGCTTAAGAAACGTTCCCTAGAATAGAGACCTCGTGGCCTGTAAAATAAATACATGTGTTAATAGTTGACCATACGTCATGTTCGTGAAGGGGCGCTGTCAGTCTGTTGGGATTGGTCATTTTTAGCTGCCACGGTTCATTTTTAATTTATTTAGATTTTTATATTGAACTTTATTTTTACTCTGGACGCTCTTACTGTGCACTTCTAAAGCTACATCGTTCACACATATTTGTATAATCTCAACACGAATGATGTAAATATGATTTTGTAATAATATTCTAATTTAAAAGAGTGTCCATGGAGTTTCTAACTACAGTACTTTCACAAGTTATTATGTCTTGTGACCGGGACTGTAGCTTAACATTTTGTTTTTTTTTTGACATTTAAAAGTGCCTGTAATGGTCTAATTGAAATAAATGGTTTTGATTGACCACTGATTTGACAGTCACACCGGTGTGGACATTTTCAACTTAATAAGGTAGTGTTTGGCCACATTTGTATGAAGTGATGTTCAAAAAAAATACCGCGACCCCGGAACACAAAGGGTAAAACAAGGATCGTGGATGGGTTTCAGTCAATAAAAGTCTGCCACTTTCGACCACTCCGCCCAGAGCGGGGGAAGTTTTTTTAATGATTGTCTGTGAAAATATTTTATGTTCTGGTTATTTTGATTGTTCTGTTTGTCACTTAATATGAATTAATAAACTAGACAGATAACTTTACTTTACTTCTTTAATTCTCACATTGTGCAAAACAAGCATAGATACAGACTATAGAAACTAACATTAGTGTTGCCAATCTACAATATAAATGTAGTGATACCAACAGTCTGAAACACTCTACTTCTTTCGCACCCAGTTTGACCTAGCTACCGCTTTAAGGTCGGATACTCGTTCCTTACTTCATTACTTCTGCATCGATCAGATCTGCAGGCTACTCTACTCTATACGCTTCTCGCTGGTCGGTGGAACAGATGCCGTACATCGCCCTTACACCGCGCGGACGGCGTTATGCAACACAATTGTGAATTATGAAGGCTGTCGCGTTCAACACACGTCACGACACGACGGCCATTCTGTCGTTTTCGTCGGCGAATTTGTATAATTGCTGCCTATTAAATTTTAGGGAGTATTTTGGATTTCTATGGTCCTGATTTTGAGGATGCAGATTAATTGTTCAGTAGTAGTGTTATTCTTGGATAATTTTACATAAGAAATGACTAAACGAACTCATATCATATATAGCATATAGCTCATAGCATATCTGGGTATATTATAAAGAGTTGTTTTAGAGTTTTGTTTTGCTTTGGGTGATTTGTTCTTTTGACGCAAGGATGCAACTAATATTGTCACATCATTAATGAGAGGTTGGAAAACGAATAACTTTGACATCAATTATTTATACATAATTTATCATATAATATACCTAATCAATAAAATCGTCTCAATTGTCATGTTAACTTTTATTATAAGAATATTGTATAACTATAAATAAAAATTAACTCTAATGTTTGTATGTCACATTATTATGACTAAGTGTTATGGATTTCTAATTATTCATATGTTAAGACCGAAATTGTAGAATTGGAGAATTGATTGAAAATAAACCAAAATATTAGTTCCGACAATAGGTACGCGCCAAAAACTTTAACACAGACGAGAGTATAAATGAGTCCATTTATTAAATATCACTTTTAAAAGACACGCATTTTATCAAAAACTCTTCTACGCTCAATAATTTAGGCAAGCGAATGCAGTCCTCCACAATTTAGAACAATGAGACCAGCTGTCTCGTTTAACATATTACCTAACTCCCGGGACACAATTCTATTTCGGTTTTAACACGTTGAGTGGCTAATTTATGCAATTGCTAAAACGTATGTATATTAGACAGGCTGAATATACTGCATACTATTTAGTTGCGTCGCTTTGTTTCAAGAAAATTTCAAGTGTATTATAAAATAAAAAAAAAAAAGCTTTTTATCTCCTACAACGTTACCATTCGTTTTAAGTAAGTAGATTACTAATAATATAATATAACATCCTAACTTACAACAATTAGTATTAACAGTGCAACAGTCAAGTGCATTATTGTGTTTTATACTTGGTGCATCAAAAGAGTTTTTCTTTTTTAATAAATGCATTTTATTCAACAATAGAAAAAAACCTTTTTTTACAAACTGTTTTCTAATTGAAAAATCATAAAAAAAAAATTCAAGAAGTTTTCAATTGCTTTTGAATCACGCTACGCATGTAAAACGAACTTAACCAGTTCATTAATAACTCTAAGCGCCATATTTGCAACTAATTTCCTAAAGGCATGTACACACAAGCCTAACTAATACCGGGAATACCTCATACCACATCGCGCAGAATAACATACCTAACCGAACACCCGAACCACGAACCACTCGCCCGCTGTTGCTCGTAAAACCGAATTGACAATTTAAATTTAATCTACTTTATGGAGCCGGTGGAGGAACGCCTTACATGCACTATTACACTGTTAAGCCATTATATTATACTTTTATTTTGATTATGTGGATATGTGAGTGAGGTATAAAGTGGCGCGGTTTGCAGTTGTCTCGTCTGTGTGTCCTTAGCTTAAGGCGTCTTAATTTTGGTGTTTATGTCAGGATCTTTGTTTCCTGCCGGGGTTGTTTGAAAGAGATATCTCGGCCCCGGAACGCAAAGGGCAATAGATGGAACATGGATAGGTTTTTAATTTCCCATCCTTATTAAAAAAGGTTTCAATTTTCATTCCAGATACTACGGAATACAAACCCTTTGTGTTCCGTAGTATCTCTTCCGAACAACCCCAACCCCGCCAAACCGTGGTCCTGGCGTTCCCCTTTAGTTTAAAATGAAAACCTTAAGTTTATTTAATGAAACTTATGATTTAAATTGTCCTCTAAACAGAAATAAGAACAGCAGAACTTATTCCACTGAGGGAAAGAGACAGAGCTATACAGGGTGTCTAGCACCATCTCTTTCTCAAACAGCTGCTATAAGATGTCATGGTAACCCGTCAGTTCTTGTAAGTACCTAAATAGAAACATGGTTCTCATTCTAAGGAAGTTTCAACAAGTTTTTAGATTATTTGTTTTGTATGACTTGTTAACTCATTAAGGAGTTTCAAGTAGACAATTCTATCAGAGTTATCAAATGAAGTTAACAAAAGGAGATGGAGTGTTTATATGTTGAAGGGGAATGTTTAAAATGTTTGTTTATGTTGTTCGAAATTCATTTACAAGTTTGTTTATTTGTTTCAGGTACGTAGTGACTGCTCGGTATCACATAATTAATAAATACATTAATACTTGATGACAATAGTAGGTAAGTGAAAATGTAAATAAGTCTTTCTTAATTAATTTAAATCTATATAATTATATTTATATTAATATTATAAAGCTGAAGAGTTTGTTTGTTTGTTTGAACGCGCTAATCTCAGGGACTACTGGTTGGAATTGGAAAATTCTTTTAGCGTTGGATAGTCCATTTCTTGAGGAAGGCTATAGGCTATATAACATCACGCTACAACCAACAGGTGGTGAGCAGCGTGGGTGAAACCGCGTGGAACAGCTAGTTTAAAAATAAATAGGGTACACACGACGGCAGGTCAACCTATTCGGAACTATTATAACCTGATCTCTCTACTACGGATCGCATACCGTAATAGAGAGATCAGATTAAAATGGTTTTGTGTAGCTTGATGTGCCGTCGTGTGTACATACGTGAAAAGGTTTTCTAAAAGGTTTGGGCTCAGCACTAATACAGAAACATGTAGGTATTGTTATTATGAACCTCAAATGAACCCAGCCGCCGCGAGATGACTCCTGGCCAAAGTAGATGGGTCTGTTGGCGGTGAGCGATGTTTAGATCACCGTTTGTCCATCTATTGACGGCGCGTTCGTGCTGTAGGCGTGCCTCGAAGAGATGTCGGCAAAGTAGGTGGGCCCGCAAGGGCAGTGGCCGATGGCTATTTCAGGTTGTGTTGTTACAGTTTGTTCGAAATAAATACCGCGACCCCGGAACACAAAGGGCAAAAAAGGAACATGTTAGAGTTTTTGTCAGTAAAAGTCTGACCCCCCCCCCGCCAAGAGCAAGAAATCTCGCCCTTTATTACATGGGACTACAACATTACTGACGAGATGTGAGTGTATTAATAGATAAGTAGGTACAAGTTATGTTTAAAAAACAATGATGTTCCACCTCGTTTGGGGTGTCACAGCAGGCTGTTTTGACAAAAACCGGGCAAGTGAGAGTCGGACTCGCACACCGAGGGTTCCGTACAAACTTATAACATAAATGGCCATAACTTCTGATTCCGTAGACTTAGAGATATGATTTTTTCACAACACCAAGGAATCACAGACTTGAGTATATGGCTTAAATTTAAAATCAATACTTGTACGCGTTCCCAATATATAGGGTCTAGACTTCTGTATTTTTCTTTTTCGGGTAAGGAACCCCAATTAACTAATATTAGACCAATTTATGAACACAATATTTCAAGCTTATCAACTAAATCATCTTAAATAAAGTACCAAAATAGTTTATCTGTCATTCCCAGACTATGTCTAGGTTTCAGTCTTAAGTCTGTCTGTGACAAATGTGGCGCCAGCGTCTTGACTCACCATACTTGTCTGTATTTGCTAACGTTTTGATACTAAATCACAAAGGATATTACAATAATAAATGTCTGTACTTCATTTTGTTATGAAGAAAAGTCTTGGAAGGTTATTTTTTTATCAATGGAGTCGAAATACGTTGATCGATAGTCTTTTAAGTTTATCAGTCATAAAAACACCCCTTTTTTAGAATAAACGTTGCCTCCACACTAAAACTTAACTTGGCGGATCAATTTGTAAGGTCATTAAAGTTGGTAGTAACTAAGAAAATTGAGATTACCAAAATGACGACCAGCTACCCAACTATGACCTCTTAAAGCAATTCTTATTCCACTGAGGGAAAGAGACAGAGCTATACAGGGTGTCTAGCACCATCTCTTTCCCTCAGTGGAATAAGAATTGCTATAAGATGTCATAGTAGCCCTTCTGGTTTTCTTGCCCACACTAATAATGTCTCCTGTATCATGGGTGCGTTTACAAACATTAAAACTCACATACCTACACAAGGAGCCAGACCCGTAACGTGTAGGTCATACAAATTGTTGTTCTGTGCAGGGATCGAACCTGCGACACGCAGCGCAAAAGTCGATTGCTCTGCTGACGCCAATAGTACCGTCAAAATAAAGATTTTTCGATTTTTGTAATAAATCAATATGTTATAGGTGCAAATACGATACCCGATATTTTTAGGCCACTTTTTGTAACGATTTTCAAAGATCCACAAATGACAGCTGGGAACACCGACTTCAAATGCTTTCGAAGGCACGGAAGAAACCCGGCATGTGGTTGGGTGATCACTGATTACCTATTCTCGGACCAATGTAAGCGAGCACGACCAATCTAGGTAACCTAAAGACTGATCTGAGTGGTTGTTAATTACCCAGTGGCCTCATCACTCAACATGTGAGAAAATATCTTCTTCTCTTATCAAACATCAATTTTCTATATCGGGTTATCACATAAAACTGACCAAGTGCGAGTCGGACTAACGCAATGAAGACTACGTACAAATTTGCGACTCAATCAGCCATATTTTTTTACTTTTAGGCGCGTCGCCCACGCGACTAAGGGTCGAGGCGCAGTCGCGGCGCGGGCGTGTTAGGCGCTTCGCCCACACGACATTTGTAAAGAAAATCTCACATCAGAGTCACGCCGCAACGAGGGTTGATTACACAGCTCTAAAAGACAACAGACAAACATACATAAAGACATACAGACAAACAGACGGACAACAAAGTGATCTTATAAGAGTTCCGTTTTGACCTTTTAAGCAACCCACGGAACCCTAAAAATAAGCGTCTCAAACGAATTCCACTTAAATAGACAGTAGCAATATAAAGGCGACATCTCACAAAACATTTCAGCACTTAAGGCGCAGTGAATAGGTTATCTGCAAGTAACGGGCTGTGCACTGCGTTTTATGGCCTATATTTTACTGCAGAATGCTGAGTCGTGAACTATAACCTTATCTTTGCTTGATTAACTTATGCGAGTTGTTTGTTGAAAGGGTTTTTTTGTAAGAAAGACTGTTTTTTCCAGCCATTTCAAAGAATAAGGTACTTTTATTTAAGTTTAAGGATCTTTATTCTTAACTAGCTGGTCCTCGCGGTTTCACCCACGCTGCTCAGCACCTGTTGGTCGTAGCGTGATGTTATATAGCCTATAGCCTTCCTCAAGAAATGGACTATCCAAAACTAAAAGAATTATTCAATTCGAACCAGTACTTCCTGAGATTAGCGCGTTCAAACAAACAAACAAACAAACTCTTCAGCTTTATAATATTAGTATAGATAAAAATATAATATGTCACTTACTTGAGAACAATCATTATTATTTAAATACTACTGGGTTTGACAACGTAAAATCTAACTGAAACTTTACCACCCAACGCATTCATTTCTCGAGTTATGTCCGGTATGCGATTAAATACAAGCTAAGCTGGGTTTTGAATTCATTGAATAAATAAATAAAAATAAATAAATATCTTGGGGCAACCCACACACGGCTATCTGATCCCAAGCTAAGTAGAGCTTGTGTTATGGTAACCAGACCACTGATATACATACTTATATAATTTATAAATACATACATATTATAGATAAATCACACCCAGATACAGAACAAACAATCATGCTCATCACACAAAGTTTGTCCTGGGTGGGAATCGAACCAACGAATGAGCGTAGGTTTATTAATATGAATACTGGCTTCCGCCTGCGACTTCGTCCGCGTGGCATAGTTACGCTAACATTAACCCGCGTGATGATCACAATTTTTTTAAGTGAGATAAAGTAGAGAAAGAGGGAAGAAAAGGGGAGAGAAAGATTTTTATTTCGATCATTATTTAAAGTTTAGCGTAAGCCCAAAATAACTATGCCACGCGGACGAAGACGCGGGCGGACGGTAGTAATTAAAAAACCCTACTATTTTTTTTCACGTTTCTATCGTTTATCAGATATTTACTTAAATCATATTTCTAAGAAAACTAAATATCACAGTCAAGTTGTATTAGATGACAGCTCCGTTTATCCGAAAATAAGGACCAATTTTCTTTCAACAAAAACATCGACGTTCCCATTATTAAAGAGACATTTACAAGCCGATATATAAATTGACAGCCAAAAGAATTTATCTCTAAATGACATGACGTAGAAGGAATGTCATCAAAGGAATCTTTAGAAATGTCGAAAGTTACAACCTCTGCCCATAGATCAAATTAATTCACTCGGTGTTGCCATCATTTTTTCTAGTTGACATTTGAACAATCTTGACACATCCTTAGTTTCCTTTCTAATATTATAAAAGCGAAAGTGAGTTTGTTTGTTTGTTACGTCTTCACGCCTTAATGGCTAAACCGATTTTGATGAATTTTGCTACAGAGATAGTGGGGACCCTGGAGGCAGACATAGGCAATTTTTTTTCTTTAAAGAGTGGGAAGTGAGGAAGTAAAAGGGAAAACTTAGCTTTACTATTAAAATCAATAACGCGCAAGGGTAAAAACTAACTGCAAATCAGGAAAGGGGAACTGTGTTGCCCCGGATTTAACGCGAGCGAAGCCGCGGGAAAAAGCTAGTAAATAAAGAATGATTTTGAATGAATGAAAACAAATATTATTTTAGACAGTATAATTAAGCTCCTCTGAAAGTAAATGTCATTTTGCTTAGCTTATTTATAGTAACTGGATCATTTTACTTCGCTTCATCCTCAGGGGAATATAAGCATTTACTAAGATGCTTTTCTTGTCCTTTATTTTATTTTAAGATATTTATAAAAACACTCCTGGCCTACTTTCGAAGGGATGCCATTTCAAAATCCCATTAGGTTGACATCAAAGTGGTCTATGTACATCACTAGCAATCAGAGTCCTGTACATTCGACGTGGATCAATATGACTTGACCTAGAAGTGGCTTTGTCCAGGGCAAGCCACAATAGTGGCGGTAAGTCCCCTCTTTGAGGAGTGGCTGGAGAGGCGCCATGGTGTCCTCACCTACCGCCTGACGTAGGTCCTCACCGGACACGAAAGCTTCGGGAGGTTCCTGCACATCATCGGGTCATCATTGTGACGATCGGGAAGTTATTTGATGATTTACCACACCAAAAAAAGTGCTTTTTCAAATCTGTCTTTTGGATATCAGAAACCCTATAGGAACTGTCCTAAATGCGAAATACAGTGGTCCCACCTAGATCTATTACCTATCTTTGAACAAAACCTTGGATGCTTGTCTTTTGAATGCCAAAGTATTATAAACGTATCTAGAAACTCATTTAATCTACATTTTTGTCACATTTTGTGTTGTTTTAGCGTCCAGGGAACGCGCTTGCATGTCACATATATGTGGCATAGCGTTCAAAAGGTTAACTGGAAGATTATCACGAGTTGCACTATCCTTACTAATAATATTATAAAAGCGATAGTGAGTTTGTTTATTTGTTTGTTACCTCTTCAGGCTTTAATGGCTAAGCCAATTTTGATGAATTTTGGTAAAGAGATAGTTGGGAACCAGGAGACGAACATATGCATATATTTTTTTTTAAAGTAGGATATGAGGGAGAGCGAGGGAAGAAAAGGGAAAACTTAGCATTGCTATTACAAATCCATAAGGCGCAAGGGTACTGTGTTATACCGAATTTAACGCGAGCGAAGCCGCGAGCAAAAGCTAGTTAAAAATAGTTTTAGCAATTACTTCGACGATATCTTAAACAATTCAATCAACTTTCTTTAAGATGCAAAAATGTCTTATTTTTTCACTCCCAAGACCCCGCGTATTTTCCTCATCTTTTAATTCCGTGTAGCGCGATCCTGTTTTATAGCATCGGACTCCATTATGGTAATAGGGGTTCGATTTCATCCGCCCCTCGTCTGTCACTGATCACTACTGATTTTTGACTATACCCAGCGTTTTTTTTTTTTAATAAATGGCTTCTCGCAGTTCAACCAAGGAGGTTGTCGTCTGCTTAACGGGGCGAATCCTGTGGGTGCCTTAAAAATTAAGACCTCCAGCCAGGGTAAAAACTAAGCGACTACGTGCTAAGGGCACCCCCTGTGGGGTACGAGGCTCGGCTTGTGAGTCCCTGAGGGACAGCAAAGGACAGGTTGGATCTGAGATCAATATACCCAGCGTTTCGGGGGCTGACTTATAAGTAACTAGCTTTTGGCCGCGGCTTCGCTCGCGTTCAATTTGGGGTAACGCAGTTCTCCTTTCCTGATTTGGAGGTACCTGCTGCCTGTAGGTTTTGCCGTTGCGCCTTATTTATTGTATGTAAATTTATGTAATAGATATGCAATTGTTGTTTTAATTTTTATTTAATATGTTTTAAAAATTATGTTTAATTAACAAATATTTGCACGCCCCCAGTGACAGAATATGATAAGACTTTTGTTTATATAAAAGACCATACAAATCTGCCATATATTAAAAGAATTTGAATTTGGGAACAGAAAAGTCCGATAATGAACATATCATCTTTGTTGAATCCAATGAACATTTTACAATCACAAAGCGACCGTAGTGGTTGAGCGATTGACTGCTGCGCTGCGTGTCGCAGGTATGATTCCCGCACGGAACAAATATTGTATGAGCTACAGGTAGTTGTTTCGGGTCTGGCTGTTTGTGTATGTGAGTTTAAATGTTTGTAAACGCACTTACGATACAGGAGAAACTTCTAGTGGGGTAACGTTCCTTTAAATAAACATAGTTATAGTTGAAGTTAAGAACCACTCACCACCACTACCACTCTTGTGACAAATTAATAAAATAATCGTAATATTTTATGTCCAGACTTTCAGACTTAATCATTATTTATTTCGGTGTTGTGCTCATAATTATTTTTACTAATAACTTACTATGTAAATATTCTTCACACTTTATTGTTTGATCCCCTTCCGACATTTCCCTTTCCCTTCCCAGCCCTTCCCAGTTTTCGAGTTTCCATATTTCGAAATTGTAACCCTACGTATACTTACTTAACTTAGTTTTTAGGGTTAAGGAAAAACGGAACACTTATAGGAACGCTTTGTTGTTCGTCCGTCTGTCTGTCAGTCGAGACCCTCTAACTCAGGAACGCGTTAAGGAATCAAGTTAAACACAAACTGTAACCAACATAAAACAAAAAACCATATACTCAAAACTGTGGTCCCTCAGATCCGTGAAAAAATTATCCCTCTTAAGTCTACGCATTCAAAAGAAATGGTCGTATATGTCACTTGTATGTACGGAACTCTCGTCGCGGGAGTCCGACACGCTCTTGTCCAGACTTTGGGCTATATTAATACAACCTACCGACAATTTTTTCATCGAGTTTATAGTGTATTCACACGCATTGGTGTGATTCAGTACTGTTTGTCATTTTTGGGTTGAACCGCGGCGGGTACAAGTTGTCCAATAATGTCTAATTTCGTTGTTGAATTTAGTGCGATTGTAACTTACACGCTTTTTTAATTTTTGGGACACGCATGCGTATTTGGAATGTTAGGAATTTAGAACGCCCAGTGGGATGGGAGGGTTTTTAGCTTATACAGAGCTGTTTGTAAAATAGTTAGTTCTGGAAAATGAAGTAATTATTACTGTGCAATCATACTGGAGAATCTTTCACATAAAAACTGGTTATATCCTTCTATCCTACCAACATAATAAATGCGAATGTTTTTGAAGATGTATGTATGGATGTTTGTTACTCTTTCACGTCAAAACGGCTGAACGGATCTTGATGAAATCTGGCACAGAGGTAGATTATAGTCTGGAATAACACATAGGATTATTCCAGACTATAATCAGCAATTTATTCTCGATCAGCACGCGGGCAATGCCGCGGGTGCTTTTCAAACAGGCACAAGAAGTGCTACTAAGTGGACCATGCAACCAGGAGACCAACGACAGTCGACATGCCTACGCATTAGGAAGTTCTTACAACACCATGTAATTCATGTATATATAATGGTGTAACAGTGCCTACATAAAGTACACGGCATAGCTTTTTGACTACATTGGTTAATTTACTCGCAGGCGTTGTTGCTTTCAGAACACTGAAATATTACATTAAAGGGCTCAGAAACATCATACAAGGGCTGGGCATTAAACATACATGAGATCACAGTTTGACATCTTTATCATCATCTAAAATTGCTGAACTTCCTGGGGGTTAAAAATGGCTGCTTAAGCAGAATCATAATAGGTTAATAATATGATTTAACTATTCATATTTCTATGAATTAACTATTAATGTGCAGATTGTATTCAATTGAAAAATAGTTCGTGTTTTAGAAGTTTTTGATACTCTTGAAATTAGAGTATCTTTTTGTTCTACATCCGGGGTTATAATAACTTCGTTTGTAATTAACAGAAAATAACGATCGAAGACATGGGATAGTTTAAAGCAGTTTTTCGTCCTCGTTCTCACTAATATGATTAAACTAAACGTAATTGATGTTACCAATATTTTGTAACAATATTCTGATTTAAAAGATCTTTGTCATGGATACCCATGCAGATTCTTGCCTTTTTTCCACAGAGATTTTGATATAGGCAACAACAGTACTTCCATAAGTTATGCCTTGAACAGGAGTGCAACTGTATTATATTGTTTTTTTTTTCAATTATTTAATTGCCAATGAATTAATAATTTAAAAGATGCTTTGAGACCAAGTTCGAAGCCGTAGGCTATAAATATTTTCTGACAATTCCATATGCGAGATAAAGTGATCACAAATTCCCCCAAAATGTTGGCAACGACAATCCTTCAGAAAAACTCACCCCAACAATCACGTGACACAACCAGACACAGCTTTTTTCATCAAACAGGATTAAAATATCTTCTATCTCTGTCACTCAATCCTGTCTCAAATCCTTCCACTTGGTGTGCTGCCTCCTTCGTCTATTAATAAAGATTTTCTTAGCAGAAGCCCTTGTAATGCCCCGAGCTTGAGGCCAGCTTCCTTCACAGTGGCATAAATATTGGTGGGATTGCGGGTAGTTGCAAGTTTTAGAAGCTTTTGGTGAAGGTAGTGGCTTTTGGAATGAAAAGCTCTTTTGGAGTACTTGGACTGTGTTTGTCTGCAACATTGGAGACAAAAGGACGTGATAAGATTTTGGATCTGATATTCTAAATTATAGTTTTGATTGCTTTAATGTCTACTATTAGGTGCGCCCCGCTGTGTTTATATCTAAGTTATTTGATCAGCCCACGGAAATATCAAAAGCAGGCTATGTATTAATCCTGGGTATAAGCTAAAGCTAGCTACAACCAAATCAGCCCAGATGTTCGAGCGTGACGGAGTTTCAAACATTTATATACACATACAAACTTTTTCCTAGAATATTAGTGTGATTGAAATCTAGGGATTGAAAACAGTACATGTTATTGAAAATAAATACAAATCTTATAAGAGGATCCACAAATTCTGGTTAACGCTTTCCAAGTTCTTCATAATATTAAGTTCCACAACTTTGATGGCTGATTAGATGATTTAGTGTTGCTGAGGATGTAATTGGTAAGTAGGTACTTGCCGGCTTTGTTTTCTGTAGGACTGAATCACGCTTTTTTTTTCTTTTACCTTTAGTCCGCGGACATTGGTGTGAGATGCACGTTTACTTAGTTTTAAAAATATACTGTCATAACTTATTGTATTGTAGTAACTGATAAATGTCCCAATAAAGCAAAAAAAAACGAAACTACAAGATTGATACAAGATCTTCGGTAACGTACTTTATCATCGTTAACAACGATTAACCATTACTTTGCCTGGATCTCCGTACAGTCTACTTTTAATTGACTTAAAAAGTAGCGATGTAGTCTCCGGAAATTGTCAGACTCGTGATTCTATTCGTTATAATCAACCAATCAACTTTCTTCTTTAAAAAGTTGTTTTGAATGATGATTAGAATAATCCCTTTGAGGGCTACGTAACACTTTAAAAACTAAACTTTCGAAATAACCACAACTTTACTGAATTAAAATTAAACTGTATATCGTAAAAATAATTTTAATAATTCTTTATCCCAAATTTAATACTGTATACCGTAAAAATACCGTTCCAAAATATAACATCATCCATTCGACCCACAGTCACTATATCCTGATGTCAATTACGTCTCACTCCAAATATACCGGCACATAAAGCATGTTCCACATCATTGGCCATACAATTGGCGATACAAATGCCTCCGTGTGTCCTGGCCGTAAGCCGGGCCCACTTATCTGATTGTGACAGCGTTATGGTTATTTACTTTATGGTATGGGGTTGCCTTGGTGGACAGTGGCTGGTTATGTATATGGGGAGCCATCTATCTAAACCTACGCACTTATAATATTTTGTTTGTGTGTGGTTGTTAATTTTGTTTTACATTTGCAGTGGAAAGATGGTTTAATGTGACGTGCTGCAGTTTCTGAAAACATTAACAAGCATGTTAGGTATGTAATTAAATAGCTGTTACCTGTATAACTTCGTATGCGTAAGGTTTGCAATTTTTTTTTTTGTATTCTACACTTGACGTCTCTAGTTATTTATACTCTAGGATCGGCCTTTCATTACCTGACGCCTCCAGTTTTAATGCTCTATGATCGACCTTAAATGTAAGTATACACCTAGCTGGAGAGAGAGACCCGGTGATATAATGCATTTTCAGCAAAGATATCACGCTGATATATCAGATATATCAGAGTCTAACATAACTGGCAAGTTTCATATCTGTGTTAAATAGACACGTAATCATTAGCGATCAAACACTTGGGTGCAGTTTGATGTCTAATTTTCTCGGCTCCCACCCTTTAATGTATATTTCCAAGGATTATAAATAAAACTTGTCTCTAAAAATATTAAGAATGACAAGCAACAATAACTTTGTCATACCTCACGTTGGTATTAAAAATATGCATTATGTATGGTAAATACATATATTTTTACATTAGATCGTGCAGTTTTCCGATCTGCGCATCTTAAAACAAAATAACCACAGGTACCAATAACAAAAACCTAAATAAATGCCCCCCCCCCTTCCTCCACACATCGGAACATGCACTCAGTCGTTCCCAATTTTCCAGCTCATCGCTCGCCACTCCACTAGAACTTTTCATTAACATTTTGCATTTACTCCATCACACCATTAAGGTGTCCATAAAGAGAGACACTCTACTGTGAGTACTGGAGGAGGTAATACCTATCTTCTTAAATCTCGACCGAAGTGAGCGCAGGGTTGGATTTGGTGACTAAAGTTTTGTGGGATTAAAGTGTTTTTTGAACATCAAATAAAAAGAGCGTGTTAAAATATACTTAAAATATTATAATGTAATATAAAGAAATGAGATTGATTGAATAATTACTAAAATTAAATTAATAAGAATATTTAAATTAAAGAATTTGAGAAAAGTAAAATCATAGTTTTATTAGTGTATAAACCGATTTACAAAGAAGAAAAGTTCGTGGCACAAATTGATAACAGATGAGAATGCTGCCCAAAACTGTAATACCAGATAAAATAATATGTAAGTGCCCGTTTGTGCGTAGATATTCCTTACAACTTTTTCTACAAAAATCATTTAAGTTTCATCCCAGGCAAATAAAACTAGTGGTCGCAAGTTCGGCTACTGAGTATAAACTCCTGGGGTCTATTCCCGGGGTCGGGCAAACTATTATTGGCACTGACAGTAAATTTGTGCCTGGTTTGATGTTATGTGTATTCATATGTATTCAAAAATAAGATTTACAAAACCACAGTCGTTTTACAGTTATTAACACTCAACTTACCGAATATACAATACAAACCCCAGATGAAGAAACTACATCCCACCGCAGCCTCTCAGTCCATTCCTGTCTAGCGTTCCCTCAAGACGCTTTACTGTTATTGCCGCTCAGTGAAAGCTTAAATATATGGTCAGAGGTAGATTTCTTTTCCTCACGTGATGTCGGCAAATCTCACAGGAAGAAATTCGCTTTAATTAAATTGTCTTGTTCAATGCTCTTGTGACAAGAGAGAAAATATCTGAGGATTTAAAGAGATTACAAAATTAGGTTTTGACAAAATGCTATGACAGAGATATTTCATTAATGAAATGTTTTAAGATTTTATTTTGTTGTACGCTAGTTGGCGAGTTTGGCGACTGAAGATTTTAAATTAGGCGTAACCTAATTTTAACTTTTTATTTTTATAACCTAATCCCTACCTAAATCTCCAAAATTATTTAGTAATCTTTTGAGCTTATCTCAGACCAATTAGAATTAGGTCTCAGATATTTAGGCTACAGATAAAAGTTTCGTACAAAATATTTAGGCAAAAATGCGACTTATTCGTTGACTGCAAAATCATCTTGTTTTGTTTTGGTCTCAATCAGGAATTGACCCTTTTTTATTATAAGCCAACTATATTCAATCAAAGCTAATACAGTAAAGCTCCCAAAATCAGGAATCACTGTACTATGAGACAGAAATTCTCAAATCGCCGTTACATATTGACAGGGTGATCGAAAATCTATATTAATGGAGGATTCGGAATCCGGACCTGCCCAATCCAAGTTGGTCCCTCTTTGTTCAAATGTTGGGGTAATCTGGGGTTCGAAGTTTCTGGTGGTTGGTCACTGTTCATATAGCTGACGATGCATTCAGAAGATTATTGTCCTGGACGAAATTTCGTTGGTAAATTTACCGGGACGAAATCTGGAGGTAGTTCGCTCGAGGAGGTTAATTTAGGTATAAACGGTATTTTGGTAATGGAATGGAATTATTGGCTATCTCAGTATTTAGTGAGGCTTTCGTATTGGTTTAGTTGCTTTGATTTTGAGGGAATTTCGTTAAAAGATGTTTATTTTGCAAGTAGTTTTTTACAAACACTTTGACACGTCGTTTTTTTTAATTTAGATGAAACCGGTGTTTTGAACATAGAGAAGAGTTCATAGTGTTTTAAGGTCCAGATTTTTTTTTGAGTTTTTTTTTATTATTTTGTGTAAGATTGAGAACTGAGTACATACTTAAATTGTGTCATGGGTGGCATTCAAACTGACTCCACGTTAAGTATCTACATGAAAAAAAGTTTATATCTTAGTTAAATGTTTATAATGAAAAAAGATTCGAAATTAAGACAAGAAACTATTCTAAGTGATAAATCTTTGTTGCCAAATCCTAGTCCTAAATAGCAAGATTACATAAATACCATTTATAAACCCTTAATTAACTGACTCCCATTGTAATTTACTAACCCACTTTCCCTTTACATTCCTAATCAAAAACCATTCTTACCTTCTATCCAATAAAACACATAATTGCATAATGCATGACCACATTGAATCTTAAGTATTCTATAATATTAAGATCCTCGAGATTTTCTAAGGAATCAGGAAGACCATTTAAAGTTGACCTTCCCTGTCCCTCAAAACGGTCAATATTGAAGATGTTTCCGGGGTGTTTACAGATTGGTTGAAGGGCCATGTTTCGTAGGTGATAATGTACATCGGTAGTGAATCCCTATAGGACATTTAACACGGTATTTCGGCCTTAACACTTAACCCTAGTAATTGTAGGGGCAGTGTGTTGATGTGTGCTCCGATGTACACAAATACGTTGGCTTAGGACCGGGTCGGGAATTATTTAGATAGTGATCGTTAAGAGTTACAGGCTACGAAGGTTTTGTTGCGATCAGGGTGGGTAGAGGCGTAGCTGGAATTGTTTTAAAACATGGAAAGCATTATTTTATTTTTTGTTTACTTTACGCGTTGTTCCCGTGTTCAGGGGGCCTAGTCTGCTATTACAACAGTGTCACAATGATCGATCACTGATCGCATAATTGTTGATTTTGACATGTTTAGTATATAGTAGATTACCAAAATTATCAAAATCAACCATTATGCGATCAGTGATCGACCATTCTGACACTATTGTCTGACTTAGGCCCCTGAATAGTAACATCTGTGTGACTCGTCTCATAGTTATTATTTTTCTTTTTGCAATATTTTATTTTTTTATTATTGTATAGATTCTTTTCTACCAATTCGTTGTGAATGAGTGGACATGGTTGGCTATGTAGATTCTTAGACGCTTGTTAAGTTTTGTTAACGTATTATTTTATTTTACTTTCTGTAAAGTAAGCAATGACTTATTGTCGGGCCTACGCTGTCCTCTCATTCTTAAGTACTAAAGCTGTAACAACAACATTGTAAAACCCAATGATTTTAAAACAGTAACCATGGAGTTTCTTGCCGGTTCTTCTCCATAGGAAACGACCAACCCGAACCGTACATCTTTTCTCATTGCCCATGCAGGCCTATCTGAAATATTTTTTTTTTATTGGTTTTGTTGACATTCTTATTGTAATATAGAGTGCGGCTTATTCTGAGCTTTATGCTCATATGAACATAAGGCTCAGTATAGGTTATATAGCCTAAATCTATTTAAGTTGCGAGTAAGTATGCTTGAGTTATCTCATTCCATTTACGATCATATCACTGTTTTCAGCAAAATATAGAGTAGGCTCTGTTAATAAATCAAGTGGTGGTAAATGTTTATAATTAATTAAATCAAATAATGTTTAAATTAAGACGGCGCGGTTGGCGCAGTGGCTGAGCGATTGATTACTGCGCTTCGTTTTGCGGGTTCGATTCTCGATCGGAATAAATATTGTAATGGTCTACAAATAGTTGTTTCGGGTCTGGCTGTTTGTGTATGTGAGTTTAAATGTGTGTAAACGTACCCACGATACAGGAGAAATTCCTAGTATGGGGCAACGTTTTTTTCTAAAAAAAAAGTGCGTGTTGGATATTTTCCATCAATATACATTATCTTTTTCTCTGTTTTTTTTTTTTTAAAAAAAACGTTGCCACACTTTTAGCAGAGCTTTTGTCCTCAAGTTTTATGTTTTTGTCCTGTCTTGTCTACGGTGCGTACATAAATGATTAAATAAAATTAATACGTCCATTATTAAGTAAGACAATTAAAGTGTGTTCAGCGGTATCTGCTGGATTACGAAAGCTTTCATCTCTTGAAGACAATGACGTAAGACTTCGAATTGGACACAAACTTATAATTTGTAAGCTGTTTTGTGAGAGCTCACTTATTTCTGTAGAAGTATTAGGATAGGCTTGGAACACACCGGGGGGAGATAATTTTGCTAATACTTGTTAAATAAGAATTGGGTTTTCTTACAGCAAACCTAAAACAATCAAACTAATTCTGCGTAACATAAAATTCTTCCGTCTATTGTTTTTTACACATATTTTTATACATATTTCTTATTAAAATATACATATAATAAAAAATAAAAACATTTAAAAATAGTAGCCCACCGGTATCGGGAACAGGGTCGAAGATACCGGCGGTCCGGGCTCCAGAAAAAGGAACCTCCTGACAATACGAGTCGTGTCCAGGAGTACCGCTTTCTGTGTCAAGCCCTTAAACCAGCTGCCTAACGAGAACCTTCTTAGGTATGGGTCTCTTGGCAACTTAGCTATAGGCTGATCGCTGAGTCCTGTCCCGCTTGTCGACAACCTCGCGAGCCAAGTCGATATATACCTAACATTATTATTACAAGGCACGGAAAATTTTGAAGCGCATCATAAATAAGTTGGGAAACCCCTGCACTAAACCAACGAGATAGTCAACTAATGCCCCGTTCCAATAAACAAAAACGACTCGTTTTGCTTACGGATAGTTATATTTTGACATAAGTTCTATGAGACTTATGTCAAAATACAACTATCTACTATGACGGGCCTGTTGGTCTAGTGGTTAGTGGCCCTGACTGCTGAGCCGGAGGTCGTGGGTTCGATTCCCACCCAGGACAAACTTTGTGTGATGAGCATGAATGTTTGTTCTGTGTCTGGTTGTGATTTATCTATAATATGTATGTATTTATAAATTATATAAGTATGTATATCAGTTGTCTGGTTACCATAACACAAGCTCTGCTTAGCTTGGGATCAGATAACCGTGTGTGAGTTGTCCCAAGATATTTATTTATTTTTATTTATCCGTAAGTAAAACGAGTCGTTTTTGTTTATTGGAACGGGGCATAAGAGAACAGTTCCCATTAAACACTTACTACTAACTTTCCTATCCTTTTAATGTACAACCACTCATTGTACCTCGGACAGTACTAAGCGGATTGCAAGCTTAGTGGATGTTTATTGTTTTCACAACAATCGTCCGGAGATTACAGGGTAATCCTATTTTTGTTAAATACGCTTCTTCTCCCTCTGACAGTCTTCTTTTGTTTCCCTATTTAATTTATTGAATGATTCAACATGAATTTGGTTCGTGAACTGGTTCAATGTTTTTGACGATTGAATTATTTATACCTAAATATATTTTGTATATTTACATCTAATATATAAAATTCTCGCGTCACAGTTTTCGTTCCCATACTCCTCCGAAACGGCTGGACCGATTTAAACGAAAATTTGTGTACATATCGGGTTGGTCTGAGAATCGGCCAACATCTATTTTTCATACCCCTAAGTGAGCAACGGGTGAAACCGCTGGGCACAGCTAGTCTAATATATAAAATTCTCGTGTCACAGTTTTCGTTCCCATACTCCTCCGAAACGGCTGGACCGACTTAAACGAAATTTTATGTACATATCGGGTAGGTCTGAGAATCGGCCAACATCTATTTTTCATGCCCCTAACTGAGCAGCGGGTGAAACCGCTGGGCACAGCGTATATTTTGTATATTTACATTTTCTATATTAAAAAAAACTGCGTTTTTCAATTTTTTGCATTTTGTTTCCTGGAATGACATGAAAGAAGATTAATACAATTCCATCGAAATATGAAGGACATATGTTTTTTTTTTAAGATTTAATATTAAATTCAACATATCGAAAAAGAAGTTGTTGTTGTTAACTTAGGTTCGACTCTCACGTCGGTCTAAAGTGTTATTAAGTGATTTTTATCAGGAATTTCTCAGTATCAGCCACGGGGTGTGGATTTGTGACCGGTGGATGGCAATAGGCTCGCCCCCTATTACATAGGACATATATGTATGTAACTGGGGAAATGTGGATACTAATACCATTGGGTACCCTTCAGCCTAATCCTTCGGGGATTAATAGCGTGATGTTATATTATATTATTAGCTTTTGTTCGCATTATATTCGGGGTAACACAGTTCCCCTTTCCTGATTTACAGGTACCTGCTACCTGTAGTTTTTGCCCTTGCGCCTTATTTATTGTAATTAAATAGCAATGCTAAGTTTTCCCTTTTCTTCCCTCGTTCTCCCTCATATCTTAATCTTTTTTTTAATTAGTCTATGTCCGTCTCCAGGGTCCCAACTATCTCTGTACCAAAATTCATCAAAATCGGTTTAGCCATTTAGGCGTGAAGACAAACTCACTTCCGCTTTTATAATATTAGTGAAGATTAAGCTTCTGAATTCAAAACTAAGATAAAAATATATTTCGCCACTGATATAGAAAAAAAACATACAATTTGGCACAGAGGTAGATTACAGTCTGGAATAACACATAGGATATTTTTTTTCGATCAATACTCGGGCGTTGCCGCGGGCGTCAGCTAGTTAAAAATATATTTCGCCACTGATATTAAAAAAAAACATACAACATCTTATCAGCCAGTGAAGCCCATCTAGTTACCATCATAAAACCGTTAAATATTGTTCTATGCAAATATGATAATGTCCAAGGCAAAGATAAAGCAAATCTCTGCCAAAAGTACATCTCTATCTACCCCCATTCACTGTTAATCATTTGCAGTCGACGCTTACTGGGAAGTTATTCGAATTTTATACGGAACATCCCAGCTTCCTTGTTTTAAGGGATCTTTTGCTTTTTTATGTCGTGTATGTTTTTTTTTTTGTTAAACGATGTTGTTTTGGTAATAACATTTTGTAAATGACAGTGTTTTGTTTTTTGCGATATTGTTCACGTTTATTACTGTCTGTTCTAGTTTTGGTTAACGTAGATCACTAATTCATAAAAAATGTGTTTAACTAGCTTCTACCCGCGCCGCGTCCTCGTTCGCTTTTTTTTCGGATGTGAAATCATCAAATAACTTCTCCCGTTCTGAAAGGAGCGATTGGGAGTGACAAACTTTTTCTATTGCCCTTTGTGTTCCGGGGTCGCGGTATTTCTTTCGGTTAACCCACAACCCCAGCAGGCAGTAGCTCTAGTAGACCCCTCTGTTGACATCTCTTGGAGGCGCGCGTGGAACACGAACGCGCCCTCGATACGGCTTGTCGTCACTAGACCGACAAACGGTAAGCTACCCATTGCTCATCGTACATAGGATCGAAACCCATTGAGTTGAAAACTCGTCAAATAACAGAGTGCCTTTTATTTATCGTGATCTTCAATTTATAATATTATCGGAAGTACGTTTGTCTCAGCTGTCAATTGTCTTTGAGATTCGTGAAGTAGTCAGTGAAATGAAAATCTGACAACCATTCTTACCAAGGCGTATCGTATCACGAAGGTCTAGTTTGTGGAAGTCAGCTTGGCAGACGCTCCATGAAAAATGCTAGATAGTATTGTAAGAGGTTTTATATAACCTAAGCAATGCTGGCTGATAGAGCATAACGTTCTAATACTCATGTCGTTTTTAAAAAGAGAATAGGATAATGGCTCTGAAGTAAGACATATACATTTGATTGATTTAAAATATAATCCTTTAACTATTATTTGCGCTTATTTAACTAGATAAAAACGTAGTTATCACAGTATTCAGCTGCATCCGATTAGATTGGAGGCCGATTCCAACATAATTGGGAAAGGTTAAGGCAGACGATAATCATTTTTAATATTAGAAAGGTGACATCAAATATAGTGTTCAGAATTATACATACAGGTCAATGGTATGGTAACCGGTGCCATAGGAAACATTCCCTCACTAAAGAAATCCAGAAATAGGTATCAATGTAAACACAGATACTGTTCGAAACCTCAATATAAACACGGCCGTAAGCAACTTAGTGCCCACTTCCACGACACTAGAACAACCCTAGTATCCTATCGTAAGTGCCCCTCCGAAATCCTTAGCAAGTAGTTAAATTAAAATACCTTGTGACCCTTTTTCATTAATAAGAGATCTTCGCCCCCACACTGAATATTTATGTTTAGTGTGTGGTGCAAAAACAATGGAAGGGGAGTCGTTTGTCTTGGTATGGACATGTAATGAGGAGGTACGAAGCACATGTGACTAAAAGAATGATGGATCTGAATGTTGATGGAAGGAGAGCGAGAGGAAGGCCAAAGAAAAGATGTCTGGATTGTGCAAGGAATGATATGAAGGAGAAAGGAGTAAATGATGCCGTGACGTCTGACAGAAGAGAATGGAAGAAGAAAATTTGTTGCGCTGACCCTAAGTAGAATGGGACAAGGGCAGGAAAATATAGAATTTGTGATGCGGACATGCTTTTAAATAAATCTAGTAAATATACGTGTGTAAATGGATTTTACTTCATTTAGCGTTTAGCCAGTTTTACTAAACGCCAAAGAAAATATAGTAATATTGTTTTCTCACAAGTGCCCACTGGCGTAAGATGTTTTTAAGGTGCGTGTTATAACAAGCCAAAGAAACTGTTGCGCTGCGTTCGCGGGTTCGATCCCCGCACGGAACAAATATTTTTAAGGCCTACAGATAGTTGTTCCGGGTCTGGCTGTTTGTGTATATGACATTGAATATTTGTAATCGCACCCACGATACAGGAGAAAATTCCTAGTGTGGAGCAAAGTTAAAAAAAAGAAAAAATAGAGTTATTTTGTTGTCTTACAAGCGTGGCCGGCTAGCTATTATACTAACAGTCCTGCGCGATTCATCCGCATCCTTGGTTACTGATAGTAGCGTAATGTTATTTAGCTTATGTTACTCAGTAATAATCTAGCTTTCTAATGGTGAAACAATTTTTCAAATCGGTTGAGTAGTTTTTGAGTTAAATCGTAGTAAACTAACAAACTAATTTAACCCTACTTATATAATATTTATTAAGTTCCGATGGCGTGGTTACCTAGGTTCCTCCAACTTCGGCCTAAATAGACGTGATATCATGTTGTTTTAGTTTTTGTCTCAACTGAGTTAAGTTTTGTTATATGAAGATGACATGGCGTATCTCAAATTAAAACTATGTGCCGCAAAGCTAACACACTTTGGAAGTTATTTAAAAGCTTGTAAAAATGGCTGTTTCTTAATATTATTCTAGTTAATATAGAAAGACTAAACCACTTCCTAATTTTTTTGGTGGCAAATCTCTGCTTGTTTGTTTAAGGGTTTAAATTACAAATAAAGAAATTAATAGTTTCCTTCATTTTTAGGGTTCTGTACCTCAAAAGGAAAAAATGGAACCCCTATTTACTTTATTGTCCGTCTGTTTTTTATTATTTGTTGGTGTCTGTTCCCTTTATCTCGGGAACGCGAGAAGGCATCAAGTTGAAATTAAAACCATCCATAATTATACTCAAGTCTGTAGTCTCTTAGAGTTTTGAGAAAAACCCTCTAAATTTTCGCAGTCAAAAGATATGACTGTTTATGTCGGAAGTTAGTACCTGTATTTTTATTAACATATAATTCGAGCAATCTTGTAGACATTTAAAACAAGCCAATCTCTCTCATATTACACCACACACCACGTGGAAGCGGTTACTTGATTTTTCTGATACATTTTCATGAGGTTACTCCCTCACCCGGGTAAGGTGGTCCTCTGGCCGTGATTGGGACCCCAAACGGATTAACTCTGTCTTAGCTAGTGTCAATATTGTCCGCTCCTTATCTTGTCTCAAAGGGAAAATCCGTCAAATGTTTCTTACTTGTTGATTTGGTAGGTATGTGTGTGTGTGTGTGTGTGTGTAAACGTTTACTTGAGTATATGAAGCTTCTCTTTATGTGAGTTTTTGTCATCCACTCTTGTCTTTAATTGGGAATTATCATTGATAAATGAACAAATTTGTGAATAAATGATGGTACGAACTTTTTCGTAACTCGATATATAAAAAAAATCCTTCTTTGGAATAGTACATTTTGATTCAAGTAAGGAATCTTTGTTATTGCGTTTGAATTTAACGCCTGAAGGCTGACAAAGAGCCATACCCAGAACAACCATCTGTAGGCCACACGAGTATTTGTTCCGTGCGGTGTTCGAACCCGCGACACGCAGCGCAGCAGTCAATCGCTCAGCCACTGCGCCAATGACAAAAAGACAAGACTGTTCTATATATCCAGCATGGCTGTGGCATACATGCCGCTGTTCCAATTCTTGTGAGAAAGTTATGACTGACTGATTACTTATATATATATTTTTTTAACGAAATTAAATTGAATTTTAGTTTTATGCAATTTCAATGTGCTGATTTTTTACGTAATGTAATTTATTTGAGATGTACAGACGCCTGCACATCAAGCTCTACAATCTGTCAGATTTCTTTGATAGATTTTCGACTTTATTTCTAAAGCATTAGGTTCAAGGTTCATTGCGAAAAAATGATAGTTTCGGGTAGCTTAACCTGCAGGCGTCTGTACCTTATTTTATTTTATTTAACTAACATTATTTTATTTTATTGAAATTAGAATGCATGTGTTTGATGTAAATAACTAAAATGAGTCTTTTATTACTTGAAATAAATGAATAAATAAATGAAACAACTTATGCCCAAAACGATCCTTCAACGTAAGTGGAAGCTCTCACAAGCCCGTCTAATAAAAACTAAGTAAAGACGTTTATTTTGTCTTATATAACTTACCCACATAAGTTATACGATAAAATAATGTTTACCTTTTTAACAATGCGTGTTACTTAAGGCTAACCTTTGAGTATGAATTAGAGGAACTCCAGATCGTCTTTACAATACAAAAACAGAACAGCAGTGCTACTACCACCCACAGAATACTTAAAAGCACATAACGTTAAGATATGGGCACAAAGGTAACGCTTATTTCAGTGAACTTTGTTGCCAGCAGACCTGCAAGTGGAAAGTGGGATAATATATGTAGACACAGTGTGTAGAAGAGACAAAAAGGAAAATTTAAAAATATCAAACTTACATACACATATAAAAATAAATATATAAAATATTACAGAATATTACAGTATAGTTTTTTTAAACACAATTTCTGAGATAAAAAATATTGCAAGGAATTAAACATAAACTTCAAAAAATCGTAGCAATACTTAACTCTAAATAAGCTGTGTAAGTTGCAATCATAATATTTCGTTTTAGATACAAAAATCAATACCTACAGAATGTTGCATTTTATGAACCCGCGGAATGTCACTTGTTATAAAAAACCACCGCTCTTGGCTCTATTTCCAATACGCTTTTAGTCCTCAGGAAGTCTATAAGTATCCATACCTTGTCACATCAATACCCTAACAGAAAGCAGTAATAACAACAGTCTTAGGCAGTCTCGTTCAAATTGCTGGAATTATTGTCCAATTAAAGGCAAGAATCCTAGAGTTTTGGCAGACGAAAGGAAGCCTTTATTTTTCTTTTTTGTCTGGACTAGACGAAATCGTCTGTTGTTAAGATGTCGAGAGGGCTAAGTAGTAAATAGTTTTTTGTAGGAATGTTAAGTCTAGATGTTATGTCGGTAGGCAGTGTCAGTTTGTATGTGTTTGTGGAGTCGTTGTAGATAGGAGTTTTCTACTTATAAGAAAATGTTTTGTTAAGATGTAATCTACTTAGTTACATTATTTTTATGCGTATTGATTTGCATAGTCAAATGCGATTAAAGAAACTCTCGTCTATATAATAATGTGTTATTAAATTATTAGTTTCAGTTAAATTGCAGGAGCTCGTGGCTAAATAACAGCAGACTCTCGGGTCGATCTTTAGGTTAAGCCGCGCTTGCCTAGTTAGGTCTGTGGATGGGTGACCACCCGTTACATACCGAGTTTCTTCCTTGCCTTGGAAAGCACGTTAAGCTGTTGGTCCCGGCCGTCTTTTGTAGATCTTTGACAGTCGTTACAGTAGTCAGTGTCCCGATAGTCTGACCAGTCTTAACAAGGGGTATCGTATTACTCAGAATTAACTGGTTTGTGGAGGTCAGTTAGGCAGTCGCTCCATGTAGGTACAATACTGATATTCAGCAGTTCACTGTAAGCCGATTTTTTTTTAAAAAAAAACCTAATCTGGGTTTTGAATGCTTTAAATGAGTGTATTCTTATACGTGAGGATATTTTATAGCTGTGCTCCTTCAAATGTTAGTATTTTTTTTGCCATAGTTTTTCGGAGATTTTGTTGAAACTAATAAGCTTGCTCGTCGTGGACGTCGTTGGCTAACTTGTCTATTATAGATACCTAAATGTGATACTTGTGTGAATGTTTTTGTTTAGAACTTTTTTGATAAAGATACATACAATGTCTTAATAGATAAATATCTTGCTTGTGGTTATTTTTTTACAACCATATCCAATACATATCTACATCTACAGCAGCAAATGTTAAATTTAAATTTACAACACAAATATATCGTAAAATCGGTATCGAAAGTAAGCAGGGCACGAAAATAAATAGGTAACTGGCAACACAGTTAGCAGTTCAAATAGTTCGCAAGTTCGCACCGGTAACACTATTACTTTATGTGTAGGTACTCCATGCATGCTCCAATTTGCCGGGTTATTGCAAAACTAGAATGTAGTGTAGTACGTTCCCTGACTTTACAGAAATAGGTACTCTAAAGCGTACTCAGAAAGTTGGATTTGGTTTTTCCTTCTGGGTGGGAATATCTCCACATCTCTCACGTTTGAGCTTTTCGAAATTGTAAAAAGTAAATATCATTGCTTCAGTCGAAATCGTCAATTGCAATACAAAAACGATGAATTACAGACAATATACGTTAATCGATTACAAGGTTCTAGAATACCAAGATCGTATTTTGTACAAATCAGGCAAAAAACATCCTTCCTTACTAATATTATAAAAGCGAAACTGAGTTTGTTTGTTACCTCTTCACGCTTTAATGGCTGAACCGATTTTGATGAATTTTGGTACAGAGATAGTTGGGAACCAGGATACGGACATAGACTATTTAAAAAAAAAGTGGGATGTGAGGGAGAAAGAGGGAAGAAAAGGGCAAACTTAGCGTTGCTATTACAAATCAATAAGGCGCAAGGGGAACTGTGTTACCCCGAATATAACGCGAGCGAAGCCGCGGGCAAAAGCTAGTTTAAAATAATATTGAATAGAGCAATAGAACGCAATATAACATGTGTAAAATTGACGGACTGTGTTCGAAACGCAATACTGCAATACAATACAATATAGCTGACATGGCCCAAATGGCTGTCCAACTTAAAGGCTGTTTGTGTATATGAGTTTAAATTTTTGTAAACGCACCCACGATACAGGAAAAAATCCTAATGTGGGGCAAAGTTTAAAAACAAAAAAGAAATGGGAATGGGCGGCACGTGTGATTTTGATTTTGCTATGCCTAGATGTTCCAACCTACCAACATCATAGCGAGCCATGCACGGTAGCACATCGGAATCGGATTAATATTCTTGTCATGAGTTGTTGAAGCTCCGTGCATTGCACGTCACGGTGACGGAACGGTCTATTAGGCATAGTATCATAAAATATCACAATAATAAAAAAAATAACCGCGTATGATGAACATTTCAATTAGTGGTCCACCTAGGTTCGGGACCCTACCCAGGGGGGGTTATGACCCCATGACCCTCCCTCTGGATCCGCTCTTGGTATGACGGCCATTATCAAACCCTTTATATAACTTCATAAACAGGTATGATACGGTCTAACGGGCAGAGTAGCCCGTGTCATGTGTTCCGTACCTGATACGTTCGTAGCACGGTCATGGTACGGTACGATTTAGTGGGTATACTCCTTAAAGCCCTTGCTGCAAAGTCCAAGCTTTAAACAAATGACGATCGCAATAGAAAATCTATCCATATTGAAATACACAGCCTAGATACGTAATCTCAAGACTGAAGAAGGACAAACTCTGAAAGTGGCACTGAAAGGACCATTAATATTCCATTTCAGGCTTACAAGTTTCACAATAACAACTTCTTCTATTCAAGGCACACTTTTCACACTTACTTTGAGTATGATAGCGGGGTGCGTAATGTTATGTTTTACATATCATTTGTTAGGATAAATCTTTGAAGTGTGACCTGCATTTATATACAAGCGCTGGATAATCTTGGGTTAAAATACTAAAAATCTACGAACCAACCTAGGCAAGCGGGGCTTGACAAAAAGATCTATTAAGCGGCTGATATTTTTGCGGGTTGTTTGAAAGAGAAACCGCGGCCCCGGAACATAAAAGGCAAAAAATGAAACATGGGTGAGTTTTAGTCAGTAAAAATTTGACACTCCCCCCGCTCCACCCAGAGCTAGTTATTTGATAAATCCCATCCTTAAAAAAAATTACTCAGCTATAAAACGAAAATACTATACATAAATGTTCACACATCGATCATAACCTTAAAACTCCGAAATGAATATAAAACGTTAACCAAGATATATATGTAGGTCTATATCATATGGATTTGATGCCATATTAGTTTCCGCCAAACTTCTCATATTACTTAAAGTACGCTAACGTAACATAGATAAAATTCTCGGCTACGTTTGAAACTAAGCTAGGTTATACCGTATGTTCTCATATGATTTTCACACGATTTTATAATACTGGCATTGTTCTTAGAAATCATTTCTTCTTCTTCTTTTAATACAGTACGATGGTAAAAAAAAAACAATTTACTTTTTAATAACATAGAAATGTAGGTAGTGTTCGTTGGCAGAGGAGTTTTTTTTTAGTTCCGTAGTAAAACGTAAAACGGGACCCAATTACTAAGGCCCGGCTGTCCGTCCGTCTGTTCGTCTATCCCCAGGCTATCTCATGAACCGTGATAGTGAGACAGTTGAATTTTGCACAGATGATGTGTTATGTTGCCGATATAGTAACAAATTCTAAACAGGAAAACGGCAAAACGAAACGGTTTTTTACCGTTCTTATAGATAATAATAACAACGCTAAGTTTTCCCTTTTCTTTCCTCTTTCTCCCTCATTTCTCACTTATTTTAAAATAAGCTTGTCTGTCTCCAGAGTCCCAACTATCTCTGTACCAAAATTTATCAAAATCGGTTTAGCCATTAAAGCGTGAAGAGGTAACAAACAAACAAACTTACTTTCGCTTTTATTATATTAGTAGGGATGGTACGGAACCCTTCGTGCGGGGGTCATACTCGGACTTGGCCGTTTTTTTTACCCTGTAGAAATACAGTGTGTTAGGAATTTTGACTTTATAAGTTTAGCTCTTGTATGAAATTTGATTGATTTTATTTAAATAACTAGCTGGTCCCAGTGTTTTCACCCGCTGCTCACCTTTTACGAGTCGTAGTTTGCTGTTAAACCTTCCTCGCTAAATGAGCTATCCAACACAAAAACATTTTTCAATTCGAACCAGTAATTCTTGAGATTTGCGCGTTTAACCAAACAAACTCTTCAGTTTCATAAAAATTATGATAGGTTTAGAATTTGTTATGAATTTGTGGAATAAACCAAATGGAATGGCGGGGTTCCCGCCATCTTTTATAAAATAGAATCAAAACATGATCCCTAACAAAGAAAAAATAATTGCGTCCAAGAATTATATTACTCAAAACAGTACATTGTGTTTCGAGTATCTAATGCTTTTAGTGAAAACCCATCCAACTTACTTTCCTTGACAACAAACGTTAAAACGTTGAACAAATAACATTCAGACGTTTTCCTCAAAAGATCAGTTTTATCAAAAACATTCCCCATAAAAGGCTCGACTCGAATTTCACTATTTTATTCACCGGTCGTTACAAGGGACGGCATTTCTTTGTTCAGTAAGAGGAATGACAATGTCTCCTTTTCGTAAGATACGAAAGTCTTGGCGAGCCAAGTCTCGAAAAGCACGTCTGTCCAGTGAAAATCTAGTGTCCAGATTTCAAGGAGACTTCTTTGTTAAAAAGTCTTATTTCCTCAGCATTCATGGTCCTTGAACAAGCTTGAAAAGTTAACGTAGGAATGGTAGAATTTGAAGGAGTTTTGCTAAATGTGTATAAATGTAGATTGCAGATGGTTAAATAATTATTTATTTTATTTGTTTATTGTGAATGTGAGAAGTCATGTGGGTTTACTTTATTACTTATTTTTGTTTTTAACGATTGTCTGGCAGTTTGATGCCAGACAATCGTTATGCTGTAAATAAAAACGACATTTGTGTAGACACTAAACCTACTACAGTACTTTCACAAGTTATATTGCCTTGTAACCGGGACTGTAGATTTATTTTGTTTCTTGACATTCAAGTGACTGTAATGGTCTAATTGAAATAAGTGATTTGATTTGACAAATGTCCTTTTTAGGGTCCCGTACATCAATAGAAAAAAACAGAACCCTTTTTGGATCACCCTTTGTTGTCCGTCTGTTTATCTGTCAAGAATTTTAACACGCATGGTGGTATCGTATTGAAATTAAAACCATATTCTTAACTCTGTGGTCTCTCTGTGTTGTGAAAATCAAGCTTAGATTGTACAGAACCCTCCGTGCCCGAATTTGACTCACTCTTATACGGTATCTTTGGTAATGTTCTTCGTGTCGTTGAGCTCGTTGAGATATGAGTCGAGCTACACGATAACTGACAAATGCGAGCAATGACTGGACAGGCCCACTCAAATATGTGAGTTGCTTTCTTTAACCGACTATTTCAGACACTAATCTGCATAGTCCTCATGTAAGTTTACCAAGATTTTTGCTTGAACCTTAAAATAGACCTCCGAGTTTGTTTGGCTGTTTGTTATCAGAATAGTCGGGTACGAGTCACCAGCCTCATCCAGTTTAAAAAAAAACAGTAAAAGTGTTTCTTAAAACCTACTTGCAAAATAAACATCATATCAACTTCAGTGTAACATATCATATATGTATAAGTGCCCCCCCCCTCCCCCCGCTCCGCCCAGAACGGAGTTAGTTATTTGATGATTACCCATTCGCAAAAAAAAATAATGACATTGTAATATTGTTTCGAATAATATTTTGATACACTGCTAACACGTTATACAATGTAGACCAGGTATTATTTTATTACTGGCAACACTAATTGGTACGTTGGTTAAGCGCAGCCAGTTCGCAATCTCGGTTAAGTTATACGTACTAATTGTAGTATCAATTATTTTGGAAAGAGGACATTCTGTCGTTTTTTTATGATCTGTGGCTGATACACATGACATTTCAAGATTATAAGGGCCAGAGCCACCGTCTGCCGGGGTTGTGGGTTGTTCGAAAGAGATACCGCGGACCCGGAACATAAAGGTAAAAGAAGAAAAGTGGGTGGTTTCAGTCAGTGAAAGTCTGACACTCCTCCCGCAGCGCCCAGAGTTATTTTATGGATCCGCAAAAGAAAAAGATTTTTAGGGTCGAATGTCTCATTTCGTTATAATTTTTGTACCACCATTTGAAATGAAGTGCTTTAAAATAATACTACCAGAAGAATATTGCAACTTCTATTTCACTGGTATTTTTTTATTACCAGTTAAATCATCTTCTACCTCCACAACCCAGATAGTACTGGGTAATACGATACCTGTTGGTAAGACTGGTTGTCAGACTTTCGGAACACTGACTATCTGTAACGACGCGCGACGGTCAAAGATCTACAAAAGACAGCCGGGACCAACAGCTTAACGTACTTTCCTAGGCACGGAGGAAACTCGGTATGTAACGGGTGGTCACCCATCCACAGACCAACCTAGGCAAGCGCGGCTTAACCTAAAGATCGACCCGAGCGGCTGCTATTATTTAGCCACGAGCTCCTTACCAGTTAAATATAGTTAAAAATTATAGTTAAATGCTACTCTTGTATTGCCTCGCGGCTAGTGACTAGCATTTTTAAGGTTATCATCAACATCAGATCTCTTATTTATAACATTTCCTGTATACTCGAAAACTCGTTTCAAAACTCATTTCGAGTGAATAAGTCATGGGTTCTCCAATCAAGGCCGCATCATTGCTTCACGTAAAAAGAAAACCAGTTTAGTTAAAAAAAAAATACTCATGCACTCAAAACCATAGTAAGACCAACCAAAGCCTACATTTCGGTCGCATATCGCTTTTTACTGCGCTACACCTACCCAATGCTCTAGACTTCTCCTTGAAAACTAGAATACGACTGTACTGAGGGACCGTTCAAACTGGGCCAACCACGCAGCCACGCTAAGTCTGAATGCTACTCCAGTTGATTGTACGCGCCTTTCTTTGCATTTGGGTCAGGCTTTTTAGAAGGTGGTTTCAAGACAATGACTTTTTCTTGGAGAAGGCGTCTTTGGTTTAAAGCTAATGTCGAATGGGGTGTTTTGGTGTTATTTTGGGACGTGTATGTTTGTTTTTAGGTTATTACGTTATCTTAGCGAGTTTAAGGCGTCAGTATGGTAAAAATAGCATAGTAAATCTAATTCTATCCAAAGTTGCAGCTTGTAATCAATATCTAGCTGTGGATTGTGACCCGCTATCTTTATTAACTAAATAACTACCACTACTTACCACCTGGTAAAATAGTAATTCTTCTCCTTTTTCTCGAATCGATGTCTCAGATTTTGTCCGACCAGTACGTAGCCCGAACTTGGACAGCTTTATCGTTTGCTTCATTCACATACAGGCGGCGGCGGGCAATCAGATGTGCACGACAAGTGTGTAGAGGGGTGTGCAGTAGGACAGAAGGTGTGGCATATCCCGTGGTGGGGTTCCAACATTGCATCTTAAAAAAAAAAACGTTGCCTCACACTAGGATTATTTCCTGTGTGTGCGTTTACTAACATTTAAATACAAATACACAAACAGCCAGATCCGGAACAACTTCATGTTGGTCATACAAATTCTTATTTCGTGCGTGGATCGAACCCGCGACACGCAGTGTGGCAGTCAATCGCTCAGCCACTGCCCCAACCGTGTCCTCAAATTAAAGTAAAAAACGAAAGATCATTATCATTTGCCCTTTCTCAAGCATTTTGGAGTCGGCGTCCAGTATAACTGGATGCAGCTGTTGACCGCTCAAACACTGCGCCAAGCGTGCGGTCATTGTTTCCGAGATATTTTGTCGATTATACCCCATTTTGCAAAATTTCATTTGCAGCAGCCAACTTGAAGCGGCAGTGGGTTGAAAGTTTTCATATCGGCTTCTGTAATTCATGACCAGGGGGTAGTTTTTCTGCCGGTGCGATGAAATGAGATGAAGAGATCTCCACCTCCAAAAATTGTCATTTACTTAGACACGATATTAGTTTCAAAATAGTTATTTAGCAAGATAATTAGGGTTCTGACTGTTTCAAATTTGTTTCGGGTTTTAGTACGTTATTTTAATTTGCTCAATTTCCCTTTACCTCTAGTTATAGTAACAGATCATTATCTAAGGGTTGGCACAAAATCTCTAGCTTGAAATTTAAGCATCCTTTCGGGACGAGACTAGAACTAACAGGAAATTCTATACGCTTGCGGAAATAATGGAGTTTGCTTATTATTTCAGCACGTTGACCTTTTGCGGGAACTAAAATTATACTATCCTTGCTAAAATACTGGCGGAAAGATTTTTGCTTAGTTATTTTTCAGAGGATTTTTTTTAAAACGAGCTGTATTAAGGCGCTGTACATAGCAAACACTTTGTACAACTTCTAGATTTTCCTCGCAAAGTTAGCCGTATCTGTATATACCACAAGCCAAAAAGAGCAAGTTCATTATGAGTAGACAATTTTCAATCACTGAATATTAAGTTAATTTATGTACACAAGGTTCTAAACACCATATTTCCTGTGCACGTTGTGACTCATACATTAAACATAGGACAAACCTCATCACTTTTACTTATATACAAAAACAGCGTAATATAGTCCGTAAAAACACAACTATACATATTCAAGACCCACATTAGCTTGTAATGAAAAAGCGGCGGTTAATTCAAATTCAAGGAAGGTATAAGGACGTATGACACAACGTTGTAATGAGGAGAGGTAATGAAGTATGAGATTGTTTGAGACATGTCTTCGTGCGTTTAGTAAGAAAAAAAGTAAGGTCACGTGTGTAACCCATGATGAGATCAGGGTCTGTAGTCTATTCTTGTCTTCTATCTTTACTAATATTATTAAAGTGAAAGTGAGTTTGTTTGTTACGTCTTAACGCATAAATGGCCATACCGATTTTGATGAATTTTGGTACAGAGATAGTAGGGACCCTGGAGACGGACATAGGCTAGGAGAAAGAGGGAAGAAAAGGGGAGAGAAAGATATTTTTTTTTCGATCATCACGCGGGTTAGAGTTAGCGCTAGCCCAAAGTAACTATGCCACGCAGATGAAGTCGCGGGCGGAAGCTAGTAAGTCAATAAAGTGTGTTAAAAACCCTAAATAGTAGTATTCGTACGTAATTTAATTTGACAGCGAGGACTTACAATATGGTGCATTTAAACGTACAAGTCATGGGCTTTTTTTCTACAAACCCGGTAAAGAAACATTAAGGCCCATTGGCAGCATAAATTAAAGCTGTTTAGTGTTATATATTTTTAGAAAACTGTGAAAAAGGAGGGTAATGAGTGGGTTTTTATTTCAGTTAAAAAGTACCATTCATCAAACGCACATTTTGCGCTGTAAAAAGTATTCTAATTACAAGTATGGCTGTTATGACTACCTCACTACAATTACTCAAAAAACGCAAATCAGTTACTGATATAACTAGATGGCGCCACGTACCCAATATGGCGGCCGTTTCCCATGTATCGCAGTGCGCGACACTTCCTCTGCACCAGTTTCCGGTGGCGCAAAAGTTGATAGTACAATAATTAAATTTAAACCAGCCAGCAGGCGGTAAACTGTGTTTTGAGAGGGTTTTATTTAATCCTTACTATATAATATTACAGGAGCTCGAGGCTTTAGGTTAAGCCGCGCTTGCCTAGGTTGGTCTGTGGATGGGTTACCACCCGTTACATACCGAGTTTCCGCCGTGCCTCGGAAAGTACGTTAAGCCGTTGGCCCCGGCTGTCATTTGTAGATCTTTGACAGTCGTTACAGGTAGTCATTGTTCCGAAAGTCTGACAACCAGTCTTACCAAGGGGTATTGTATTTCCCAGTAGTAAATAGGTTGTGGATGTCAGATAGGCAGTCGGTCCATATAAAATATTGATATTCAGCTGCATCCGGTTAGACTGGAAGCCGACCCCAACATAGTTGGGAAAAGGCTAGGCAAATGATGAGTGATGACTTAATAATATTATAAAACCAAAAGTGACTTTGTTTTTTACGTCTTCACGCCTAAAGTGCTAAACTGCTTTTGATGAATTTTGGTAAAGAGACAGAAAAAAATCAACACCTCCATCGCCAAATATTGACCACGGCTTCTCTCGCGTTAAATTCGGTAGTGCCTTATTGATTTGTAATAGCAACGCTAAGTTTTCCCGTTTCCTTCCTCTTTCTCCCTCATATACCACTCTTTTATAAAAAAAAGCCTATGTCCGTCTCCTGGTTCCCAATTATCTCTGTACCAAAATTCATCAAAATCTTTTTGGCAATTAAAGCGTGAAGAGGTAACAAACAAAAAAACTCACTTTCGTTTTTAAAATATTACTAGCTGTTTTCCGCGGTTTGACCCACGCTGCGCAGCACCTGTTGGTCGTAGCGTGATGTTATATAGCCTATAGCCTTCATCAAGAAATGGACTATCCAACACTAAAAGAATTTTTCAATTCTAACCAGTAGTCCCTGAGATTAGCGCGTTCAAACAAACAAACAAACTCTTCAGCTTTATAATATTAGTATAGATGTAGTAAGGATATCAAATGCGAATATTTAGCACACACACTAAATATACAGTATAAACACTTCATAGAAACGTACCAATAGCAGGTGCTCACGAAGAACGTGTGATTCGTATATTAACTCCCGCATTTTTTTCCTATAAGTAATAAAAATATTTTTCATACAGACACCTTGTTGAACCGTTAACAGCGAGCGATATGTTGAACACGCTAACATATTTAACGAGCGAACTTACTCCAAGTTTTGTTGAATATTTTTGCTCGCAAAACATGTTCGATGCTTCAATATTTTGTAACACGAAAGTGGGTGATGAAATCCATAATATTTGGCTGGTTTTATTTATTTAATAGCTGTGCCCCGCGGTCAATCGCGTGGTGATAGAATCTTAGTCTTAGTTGTAAATGCGAATGTTTGTGAGGACGGATGTATGGATGTTTGTTACCCTTTCACGTCAAAACAGCTGCACACTTTTTAAACCACACCAGGTTTTTGCGGTGAATAATCACGTTTTTTGGTATAACTCAATGTTTCGAAGTAAAAAAATATTAAGCTGATGAATGCGGTGAATAAAACAGGGGTTGGGAAAGTATTCAAAGTCCTACCCCTACTAATATAATAAATGTAAATGTTTTTGAAGATGGATGTATGGATGTTTGTTACTCTTTGACGTCAAAACGGCTGAACGGATCTTGATGAAATTTGGCACAGAGGTAGATTAACACGTAGGATACATTTTCATCACGCGGCTGAAGCCGCGGGCGCCAGCTAGGTAAGTTATAACTTGTCAAATAGTTGGAACATTGACCCCAAACATCTTGGTAACAATAAGGTTTCCACACATGATATAGAACACAAAAAATATCACAACGATGGGGAACAAGTGCCTTTTGGTGTCCCTTAAGGTATTTTTTTACCTTTTATTTAGCCCCAGTGGTAGAAAGACTATTCAATTCTTCTTCTTTTTTTTCTTGAAGGATCTCGTGGCTAATGTTAACAGCCTTTCCGGATAAAATCAACCTCTAGATTAAGCCTCACTTGCGTTGGTCCGTGGATTTAGGCGTGACCACCCATGACATGCCAAATTTTCTACGTGCTATGGATAGCCTGTTAATCCGTTGACTCCAGCTGTCATTCATAGATCTCCTCTTTGACAGTCGTTAATGGTAGTCAGCAATGCGCCCTTACTCGGTCATCCTGATATCAATAACAGTCATTGACATAAGTAATTTTTTTTATTTTTTGTAGAAATCTCTCGAAATATGAACCCATACAAACCACATTTAGAAAAAAACAAATATTGTTCTCATCTGCAGAACTAGCTACATTCTCAACAGCTTTGTTACTAGCACCCAATATAAAAACAAATTAATTTTCTTCATTACAAAGTTCCCATGTAATAACAACCGCGATGCTCGAATGAAAGAACATCATCGATGCATTCAATTAACTGGCGTCTGTACTTCTAAGAGACGGAACTTTTACTTGGAATCAACAAAGTTGGATAAGAAATGATTTGTTGGAGATGAATCGAACGATAAAATATTTTATTTTAGGTATAGTAAATGATTTGGTAGTATTTCCATTTTGGAACAAAATACCTAATTTTATTTAGCGAGGAAAGCTTTGAATATATATGTGGTGAGGGGAAGACCAAATAAACGATGGATACACAATGCTAAAGATAATAAATATAGCTGGGATGTAATTGATTTATGAGGTAACGGGTTACAGGAGAGTATGAAAGAAGATAACATGCATGTTTTTGTTAAATTTTCTGTGACAAGCGAAGTACCAGTATGTGTAGGTGTACCTTTAGCTACACCTTATAATCGCCAATAGTGTTCTGGCATGTCCGCATTGTGCTCGGAGTTTTTCGGATAAAAGTTGGATATATTTAATTAGCCACTTGAGAGAACATGAAAGAGCTACACACCGAAGCTGTCGACAACCACCCAATAAAGTCATCGAGTGCAGTCGCTGGGGCCGAAATGAGCTAGATGGCATAGTCATCATGGGTGTTCGTAACCTAGAATAATATGTAAAAATAAGAGCTGTTCCCTTGTAGTTAAAACATCCAATAAATATATTACATAGGTCGATAGATAATGATAGTAACTAATATTTCTGTGGATTGCTGTATAAATACTAGTAATGTAAAATACATAAAACAAACGCTATCGACCTCATTACCATCATAAATAACAATTTTCATTAAGAGTATGCCAACATCAAAATAATAATTAATTTTAACGTATTTATTTTACCGTTAATAACCGAAGTATGTAATAACGTACCGCATGCAGTGAATAATTTAATTAACTCGCTTAAACTAGCGTTTCATTACACTGTTGTTTGTTTTAAATTTAATTATATTTAACCGTCTATTTTGTTTGAGCTCTTTGGTTGTTAATTTAACTATAAATAGTTCATAAGAATGCATTGCGCTAGAGTGAATTTTATTGAGTTAACTAGCTCTTACATACGCCTGAATGATGGATCTTTCAGTGTTTGTTTTAAAGAATATTTGATAATTTGGTCTATTGTGGAATTTGAACTATTTTGATTAATTATCACGATAAACAATTTCAGTCTTATTTAGATGATCTGCCAATTTGCCTGTTAATTTATAGCCACCAACGTATTTTTGTTACCAATAGCAAGACTTCTTGGACGGTCCAGCTCAACATGTTCTAAGAGAAAACCAATTATCTGGGAGAGCTCGCCTCAGTTGGACCACAGTTCTTTCACAAGTTGTGCTATTAACGCTTGACATTTGTTATGAATTGCTTGCAAGGTGCAACAATAGTCGGCTTAATTAAGAATCATTGAGGGTAGATAGGGGAAGTTCGGTATTGGGTGGCGTGTTTTCTTATCATAATTTTTGTATTCTTTGGAAGTTTATTTATCTATGGTACTGCCAGTGCCATTAATTTGAGTATTGTGGCGTGATAATGGAGTAATATTTTATTATTTTAGGGTGTTGTTTGTTCTTAAGTGGTCACTTTGTAAATGGTGTGAATTATATCCTATGTTGTTTGTTGACGTAGTCTTATCGTAGTTTCTTGAATACTTGTGTGATAATGTTTTAATTCCAGTCGTTTGCGTACTCAAAGTACCTCAATGAAAAAGAATTAGAATTCGCAAATCGAGGGGCGACATAAATGTCCTTATCTTTTGACTGCGTATAGACTTAGAGGTATAATTTTTCCACAACTCCAAGGAACTACGTACTTGAGTAGGTATATGGCTTATATTTCAACTCGACACACTGTGTGACGGACAACAAAGTGATTCAATAAGGGTTCCGTACTCCAAAGGAAAATACAAAACCCTAAAAACAACACCGTATTGCTGCAAAAATAACGACAAACTGATAATCTGGAGCATGTGTTTCAATAGACGATCTGAAAAAGAAAAGTCACAAAGTAAAAAAAATATCGCATACAAAGTCAACTCTAAGTTTATTTAAGCTGTGCCTACGCAGACAATGAGCCCGAAAAAAGAATAGACGTACTTATTTTTTTTAAGTTTCTAGACTTCCAGTGTCTATTCAACCTCCTTCCTTTTATAAAACTTTATTTTGTTTTAGAAACTTTTTCTTTAACAATTGTGTAATCAGTACATTTTTTCTGTTTCAGGTAAAAAACAAAACATTTTCTACGCTAAACTGTAAGTATGTTAAAAAACGTGTTTAGTATTCTCTTACTTTTGTAGATAACTATATTTTTGCGCAATTCTATTGTAAAACAAAGCTCTTTTGTGCCAAGTTTTTCAAAGAATATTCTAGATAGAATAGAGCTCGTTTTTTTAATATTTTTAATGTAATAAAAAAATAAAATAAATATTTTTGGATTATTTTAAGCAAATGAATTCAGTTGCGTGCCATAGGTACGAGATAACGTAAAGTAAAATATTTCTTACAGTACGTATAACGACTTTATAAAAAAAAAATGTGTTGTCTATGATCTATTTTGAGCATGGACATTTTATCTTTCGCAAAACATAAAAATTATGATTTAACATGAACTGATTTTGGCAGTACGAAAAGATAGTGTATTTTTATCTCTGGATTTATTTTTATACGTGTTCTACTATAAATGGGGAAAAATGTAAACCCTCCTTTTTGTTAAGCTGTAGACGGGTAAACAATAACGTGTTGTTAACCGGAACCAGTAGCTTCTGTTTTTTGGCATAGATAGTGCTAGCCCGAATTTGCACTTCTGGTTTATTAACCAGAAACTCACATGATAGATCTTGGGAGTAAGGCTAAGGGCCAACCAGCTAGGTGTTAGTTTACCTCTTTCGGAAGTCAGGTGGTCAGTATATATTTTTAATCAAGCTCTTTTTTTAAATTTATCTATCTCATTTTACTAGCTTCCGTATAGTTACTTTGGGCTAACGCGCTCACTTTAACCCGCGTGATAATCGAAAAAAAATCTTTCTCTCCCCTTTTCTTCCCTCTTTTTCTCTCTCATTTATCTCTTTAAAAAAAAATGCCTGTCCGTCTCCAAGGTCCCAACTATCTCCGTACCAAAATTCAACAAAATAGGTTTGGCCATTTAGGCGTGAAGACGCAACAAATTAATTCACTTTCGCTTTTATAATACACTCATGTATTATAAATAGTAACGATGTAACTTTAAATTTTCAAATACTTTTACGAGACATAAGTTCTCAAAAGACACGTTTGAAATCGTAAGTAAGTGTTACATTTTCGTTTTTTTTATGGTTCCTTAGATTTTTAAAATATTTGAATTGAGAATTGGTAAACCCTCGCCGGGTTTAACTTATGCGAAATTCGACATCTTCACAACTAGCCTTGCCACAAAACACAATTTTCGATACAAAGCGTGGAAACCAGCACAGTACACAAACAACGCTTCAAATACGTCTCCTTTGAAAGGACACGGTTCCTCGCCCCGTCCGTTGCTAGGCAACGCAGTCTTGCCTTTAATTTCGTTCAACAAAGGCTCGCCATGCCTGTTATTATACATCATGTTCCAATTATTGTCGTCTCGCAAGAATAGAGCAGCCTGGAGCTTGGTGTGCGCTGTAGTTTTGTTTGCTGTGATTTTTTGCACTTGTTTTTTATAGAGAAGAAATAGTCAGGTGATTTTGGTTTCCAAGTTAGGTTTAAAACATAAAAAAAATAAAATTTAATAAATTTATTCGAGATATTTATTTAACCCATATTATTGTTTGTATGACTTAAAAGCTATTTTAGGGACATTTACACATACATTTAATTTAAGTAGTGGTATAAAAAAGTACTCAATATTTTTAAACTATGAAAACTAGTTTTTAGTTTAATACTTATTAGTTTTCAGGATGATCTAACCATTTTAAATTGGGTAATATTTTTGATTATAATTGATAAGGTGTTTAGTAATAAGCTCATTATATGTATCTGTTCCGGAGTGCGCTGGATTGACATTTAATTTAACTGTTGTCAACCTGTATCTTGTAACATGTCGAAAGTTTAGGATATGCGAAACTAATTACTTGATAATAAGTAAATACGACTATTCAGATTATCTGTTATGATATAGAAATGGCTATTTTATCACATAATTTAGACTTATTTTGACAGAAATAATGTTATCAAGAATTGATGTTTCATCCAAGAATAAATACAGTTTCTATCGTAGTTTTATATAGTCTGTAATACTCATAAATAAGACGATAATTTTTGTGATAACAATTGTTTATGAACTATTAATGTTCTATGGCAGACAATTTGGCAGCTCTCTGATATATTTTTTGTGTATATAGTGTACTGTCTTATAAACATTTAGATACGAAGATACCATCATAAGATATGGCAAAAACATTATTTTGTTTTTTTATGTCGACCAATTTATTTTTAACACGCTTTAATCAACTTTAAAAAAAACTTAGAGTTTAAATTGCGCTAAGATTTTGCTAACATGATTTGAACTTCAACTCTTCATTATTGTTTTTGGACGAGAGATATCACAATTTTGCCAACATAACATACGAACAGTTAATAAACCATCAATCGCTGGAGAACATTTAGCAAGAATAAATATTAATTTAAAAAAATATATATACAGAGATAATAATAGTATTTCTTTGCAGATTGTTTCTCTTCGATCTTTGTTGATTGACAAATCATGACAGGAACAGAGCAGATTTTCCAAGTACAGACAAAAAGATAGAGTAAAAATCAAAACGATTCAAAAGGTAAACATGTTAATTTGTTACGACAGTGTACGTTAGCAAGGTCCAGTCATTCTAACCTTGTAATGTTTAAAAAATATAGGTATAAACCTCTTTGCGTACACAAGAAGTGCTGGCACAAAATAAAACACATTCAAATAGGGTTACCAGTATAATAAAAATCATTATCCTTGCTTGAGCGTGACTTTCAGTAGTTTTTAGGGTTCCGTAGTCAACTAGGAACCCTTATAGTTTCGCCATGTCTGTCTGTCCGTCCGTCCGTCCGTCCGTCCACGCTTAATCTCTGTGACCGTTAGCACTAGAAAGCTGAAATTTGGTACCAATATGTAAATCAATCACGCCAACAAAGTGGTAAAATAAAAAACTCAAAAAAATGTTTTATTAGGGTAGCCACCCTATATGTAAAGTGGGAATTGTTTTTTTTTTAATTTCAACCCCAACGTGTGATATATTGTTGGAAAGGTATTTAAAAATGAATAGGGGTTTACTAAAATCATTTTTTGATAATGTCAATAATTTCGAAGATAATCGCTCCTAAAGTAAAAAACAATGTGTCCCCCCCTCTAACTTTTGAACCATAAGTTCAAAAAATATGAAAAAAATCTGAAAAGTAGAACTTTATAAGGACTTTCTATGAAAACTATTTTGAACTTGATTGACACAGCAGTTTTTGGACAAAAAAGACAAAAAGTTGTACAAAATAATTTCTGGACTAAGTTTGTAGTATAATCGTATATGCAAGCATTTTTTTAACTTCGTTTACATATTTTATTATCCTGAACGTATTTTTTTCCGTGACGGACGGGAAACTACGGAACCCTACACTGAGCGTGGCCCGACACGCTCTTGGCCGGTTTTTTAATAAACTATAATATGTTTTGTTGAATATTACTTAACACATTCCGAAGTCACTTCTTAAAAAAGAGGGAGTTACCTTTTTATCATCATCGTGGTTGAAACAATAAAGCACAATAGCTCAACGGTTAAGTCACTAAATAGCGGCAGAGTTTGAAGTTTTTGTTTTTTATAAATCGTTGCCAAATACTGGGAATTTCTCCTGTATCGTGGGTGCGTTTACAAACATTTAAACTCACATACACTATCAGCCAGACCCGAAACAACTACCTGTGTTGGTCATACAAATATTTGTTCCGTAGGTAGGGGATTGAACTCGCAACTGCTACTGCGTCAACCATGCCGTCTAACTCAATTCGATTTCCACATATTACACGATTGATTTTAACTCACTTTTAGCAAGATTTTACCTCACCAGAAATATCAGCGACATTTCCTAATCTACAAAAGATTTGTCTATTAGTTAGTCGTTTTTTCCTCCCATTAAAAATGTCCAAGTTACACGGTGGCCCATAAAAATTAAGAAATTACGATGTAAACAACGCTGACCATTAAATTAGTTTACAGAAGTGGCGTGTTGCATGCAAACTTTGTGCAAGGGAATGTTGAAAAACGTCTAAAATAAAACTGCAGACGATTTATTTAGACGTCGTGCAAAATGTCGTTTTGAAAGAACAACAAAACTTTAAACGTTTTGCTTTGACTCGAAATATTGTTTTTATTTATTAGTGGTTGTTATGACAATGTTACTTTTATGGGAGTATTTTTATTGTATTATTAGGTTCTTAATTTTATTTGTTTTTATTCTTGTCTAGTTTTAAAGACTTTGGAAAAGAAAGTTAATACTCGATTTTGATGAATTATATATTTATATATTCTTGTTGTTCCGTACTTTAAAAGGAATATACAGAACCCTTATAGAACCATATAATCATGTCTGTGGTCTCTTAGGGCTATGAATCCTCTAAGTTTACGCAGTCAAAACGTCTTTGCCATGACCGTATATGTCGCAAGTTTGTATGGAATAGACAATGCGCCAGTTCGACTCGCACTTGGCCGTTTTTTTTTTTAAATTCTACCTTGTTCCACGTAATATCACCCTGTTTACTAATCAAACTTTCGCTTCTTTCTTTCTTCACCGTGTGGTTAACCAGGTGTCAGAGGTTTTCAAATTCAAATCACATTCATTCATTTTGTGTAAAATATTATGATATTGCGTAAAAAAAAATATCCATACAATGTCCTGTCAAAACCCGGTACATTCAGGTTACAATAGTTAAAAAAATAAAAATATTATATACAAATACTCATGAAAAATGTTATGTCTAAATTAAAACTAAATGTCAATAAGTTGTGTAAGAGTCAGTTTCCTGAGGCCTGCCAGGTTCGTTTTCTATTGCGTTTTATGCCATCCATGAACCTCATGAAGCTCTCGGCAACTAGTGACGCCAGTTTTCAATTGGAACTCTGAAACATATGCTACGTCATCTCTTGGGCTACGCCGTAGCAACGTAGCAACGTCCCTTGAGAGAGGAAAATACCACCTCGCATCCTTCCAACTACAACTTACAAAACTTCCTTCTTGTCCATTATCAGCTCAATATCAGTAAAACGTAGCACTAAAACACTTTATTAATACACAATACAATTTGGAAGCCACAAGCACGTCTGCAGTATAAAATTACAGAGAACTGCGGGGCAATATGGCGTCGTTTACAAGTCGTTCCCGTAAGGTATTCCGATGCAGTATTATAAGAGTGGTATTATTGTTTCTAGTATATCTACATGAGATGGAAAGATAATGTTGTCTATTGAGGAAGCTCGTTGGGAATAAATAGTAGTCGCCATGTTTTCTTAATTCGGTAGTGAATTCATTTTATTTGTAACTAGCTGTTCCCCACGGTTTCACCCGCGCTGATCAGCACCTGTTGGTCGTAGCGTGATGTTATATAGCCTATAGCCTTCCTCAAGAAATGGACTATTCAACACTAAAAGAATTTTCCAATTCTAACCAGAAGTTCTTGAGATTAGCGCGTTCACACAAACAAACAAACAAACTCTTCAGCTTTATAATATTAGTATAGATGAGATGGGACGCAGCACATGTGGCTAAAAGAGTGATGTATCTGTATGTTCATAGATAGAAAGGGAGAGGAAGGCCAAAGAAGAAATAAATGGATTGTGTACGGAATGACATAAAGAAGAAAGAAGTAAATGAGGCCGCTACGTCTGACAGGGGAGAATGGAAGAAGAAAACGTGTTGCGCTGACCCCACATAGAAAGGGACAAGGGTAGGAAAATGATGATTGAAAGGAACAGCCAACAGTTACATAATACAAGCTTACTTTTAGTTTTACAAAATTGCATTGTGTCTATAGTGTAACCCACAAAGCTGTCCACAGGCAGACATAGAAGTTAAAAAAAGTGTGTATGTCCGACGCACGACTGGAGTTTACTCCTTAAGTACGAGTATCTAACCATACGCAAAAAGAATTTATTCAACTGAAAAAATATTAATATCATATGAAAGGGTAAATACACAAATTAATGAAAAAAAAATAGCAATATAAATACATCGACACTGATAGAAACAAAAAAGCCCAATAACATTTTGTTTAAAGGTATAGCTTAGTCGCCTATACAGCATACCAAATGTACGTCTTAATACACTCACAGCCAAATTAGAAAGTTGCGCACTAAAGGTGCGCACCAAAAACGTGACACATTTTCGTTACTTTAGTAGGTTTTACCCCTCGGATTTTTCTCATACCGGGCGCCTTATATATGAAAATCGATTCTTAAGGAGTAAACTCCAAAAAGTCTAATCTAGGTAGGAACAGTAATAGCAGTACGTGCGGTTCTTATAATCGTAATGTAACTTCACGTCATGGCAATCGAAACAAAATTACAAAATTATTCGAAAAAACCAAAACTGTAGCGTAAGTGTGTCTAGAAAATTTCAACTCACACACACAAACAGCCAGAACCGAAACAACTACCTGCAGGCCATAGGCCACACAAATCTGGCTCATAGTTTTAAGCCTCCCTTCCTTCCTTCCATTTTTCCTGTCGTTTAGTATTTAAGGTCAATCGTTTTTTGTAAAAATCCAGCTGTTCATACCATCTCCTTCTGGGCCTATCGCGTCGCTGGTTACTGCTGTTTAGAACCCAAACAGTTGCTACTTTGGCCCAGAAGGGCTACTATGACATCTTATAGCAATTCTTATTCCACTGAGTGAAAGAGATGGTGCTAGACACCCTGTATAGCTCTGTAAACAAAACTGTAGCCCTACTATGAGGGCTACAGTTTTGTTGACACATGCGGCAGATGTCGCAAGCATAGCCCAACTTAAAAAAACAAAAAGCAATCTGGAACTAAAACTATTTGAATCCTACTCTCTATTACAAACTGCCATAGTATCAACAGTGCCAGTTTGAAACCATAAAAATAATAAAAGTTATGCTTCTGTATTCAAATTGTATTCGTTTTTCGTTATGACGATTTGATGTGGTTTTGAAAGTTTTTAGTTCTGTATAATGGCTTTTATTTTTTTTGCGGATGCGAATCTGAAACTTCACCCGCTCTGAGCGGAGCGGGGAGAGTATCAGATTTTACTGACTTAAACTACCCATGTTCCTTCTTTTGCCTTTCTGGAGCCGCGGTATTTCTTTCAAACAACTCTCTTTTGAGTATTAAACGTAATCGCTTCCCGTTATCTGTCTGTCTCTTTAAAACTACAACTGATTTTAATGCAGTTTTTTAACAGATAGTATTATTCAAATACTAGTATCTATATTGCAGCCGTGAGGAGCCGGAGCAGGTTGCTAGTCCTTACTAATATTATAAAAGCGATAGTGAGTTTGTTTGTTTGTTCCGTCTTCACGCCTAAATGGTTAAACCGATTTTAATAAATTTTGGTACAGAGATAGTTGGAACCTTGGAGACGGACATGGATAATTTTGTCTCTTTCTAACCCACCTACTTCCCTAAAATATGGGGTGGGAGTTTGTATGGAACATTCCACAATTTTCAAGGTATGAAGCTAAAAATTGTACTCGGAATAATTGTCACTGACAAAAACATCGTGCATCATTTTTCTGGGAATCTGCCCCCGACCCATTAAAAGAGGGTATGAAATTTTATATAGAACTTTTCGCAGTTTTCAAGGTAGGAAGCTAAAAATCAGTACACACACTCTTTGTTACCAACGAAAAATACCTGCAAATCAGGAAAAGGGAACTGTGTTACCCCGAAATAACGCGATGCGAAGATAAAGATATATTTATTTTGTAAAACATGAGTGTGTATAAAGATGATAAAATTTGCAAAGTTGCTACATGTTTTGCCATCCTGGAATGGGCGAAGCCGCGGGCAAAAGCAAGTGTTCTATAAAACTAATTCCGCAACTCCATAACATTCGTACATGAAATGTCCGGTAAGCAAATCAACAAGCAAGAACAACTTTAATGCAGTAGTCACACTCGTACTCACATCGTAAACATGTTATGTCCAGCCAATGTTATTCCAACGTGTTCCAAGTTCATTACGATTGGAACTCGGGAGCAATGCAATTTTGATGGAATAATTCCATTTGTTACTGGGAATTGGGAATTGAAGAAATGAAACGGTAAATTCATAACTTAAGTTTACATTTATTTTTTTCTTAATATGAAATCTTATATCTGTTTCTATAATTTAGTTTTATTATTTGACGGCGCACGGAACAAACATTTGTATGGCCTACAAATAGTTGTTTCGAGTCTGGCTGTTTCTGTATGTGAGTTTAAATGTTTATAAACGCACCCACGATACTGGAGAAATTCCTAGTGTGGGCATCGTTTTTTTTTAATATTTTTGTTTTATGTATTTATACAGGTAGGTATGTATTATTATACCTATATGTGTACTAATATTTTCATTAAGTCATTCATATTTTTAGTAACTATTCTCTTTCTGTTCTCCCACACGCTAACGTTTACATTTCTTTCTTCATATTTCCTCTCGCAGGCGTGCTGGTAGAAATTTCTTTAGAAATATGCTGTGCCTTTGTATTCTATGTTTTTTAAGATGTATCCTGGTGTGTACATAAATTATTAAATCAATAAATAAATTTAAATAACCTAAGGAAACCAAAAAAAAACAACTTATAAATAAAATAAAAATTGCGTCAAGAAATTCGTCCTCAACGCTGTCAATTGGTGATAGCATAGGAAATAGGAAATCTAATAATTTCCCCGCTCTTTGTGGAGCGGGTAAGAATGTCAGTCTTTTAATGACTAAATAAATAAATAATAAAATGGTTTATTTTCTCTACATAAGTTAATTAATGCTAGTTTAACAGATGTTCAAAAATATAACTTTGTGAGCGACTGGTGCCTGAAGTAGGTTTCAGTGAAAAACCTGTATAACGGGTTACTAGGGCCCTCTCGCGGCTTAACAATTCGATTCTAGTACAGGGAGTGAACTAAATACATGTTCCTTCTTTTAAACTTTGCGTTCCGGGCCGCGGTATTTCTTTCAAATAATCCGGAACTCCAGTTTGGACGGATGAAACATGTCCTTGTGGATAAAAAACAGGCCTAATGTTATATTCAAAAACAAAACATTCAGAAACAGGCAAAAACGATCTTACCATCGTCCATTACATTCAATTTTAAACACTATACTAAACATCATCTGCCTAGCCTTATCCCAACTATGTTGGGGTCGGCTTTAAGTCTAACCGGATGCAGCTGAATATCAGTATTTTACATAGAGCGACTGCCTATCTGACCTCCACAACCCAGTTAGTAATACCCCTTGGTAAGACTGTTTGTCAGACTTTCGGAACACTGACTACATGTAACGACTGTCAAAGATCTACAAATGACAGTCGGGACCAACGGTTTAACGTGCTTTCCGAGGCACGGAGGAAACTCGGTATGTAACGGGTGGACACCCATCCACAGACCAACCTAGGCAAGCGCGGCTTAATCTAAAGATCGACCCGAGCGGCTGCTATTATTTAGCCACGAGCTTCTCTATACTAAACAAACAAAATTAAAAATTAACAAAGAATATAATACAAAGTAAAAACGCTTAAACCTTTTAATATCTTCGTTACTCCAGCCTCTGTGAGGCAGACTGCACCATTACACAAAATGGCACGTAATGAACAACTTAACCTGTCAAAGGGCGAAGAGAATATCCAATTACAAAGTGGCAAATGTAAAGTGCCGCTCTAAGGTGTTTCGAGTTATGTCTACAAGATTATTTTAGAGAAATAGTTTTGAATATGTTGAGGGTTATTGTGTTATTAAAAGACTTTATTTGTGTTTTGTTTGATAGAAATATTTTGAGTGGACCGTTCTTTTTCGTTTTGTATTAATACCAATCTAGATGTTATCGACGATAATTAAATAATGTCACAAAAACAGACATTGTCTTATTTATTGCATTTAAAGTACTAGAAATGCAACAAATTGAATAAAATTTTCACAGCAACCACCATTTATAACCCGATTATAGACGTAAAGGCAGAAAGTTACTAAGATTTAATTTAGGAAATAAAATAGCCTTATGCAGTCTAGTACTTTTAGATTTTTTCTTTCGGATTATGAATCATCAAACACTCCCCCCAGAGATACCCGGGGGAGTGTCAGACTTTTCCCATCTATGATCCTTCGTTTGCCCTTTGTGTTCCGGATCCGTGGTATCTCTTTCGAACAAATCGCAACCCCAGCAGGCAGTGGTCCTCACAGACCCCTCTACTTTGCTGACATCTCGTTGAGGCGCGCATGGAACACGAAAGCGCCGTAGACACGACCTGTCGTCACTTGACAGACGGACGGTGAGCTATCCATTGCTCACCATCCACAGACCCGCGTGTCTTCGGTGGCCGAAAGTCGTTTCTTGTCGTCCGACGCCCAAGACTTGCCCCGCAGCGGCTGGATTGGTTTGAGGTTCACTCCGTCAAAAATCCAGCCACCTCCATCCATGACTGCTTCGCAAAGGTGACCGTTTTCCATTCCCTATCGGCCCGGATCATGGACCTACAGTTAACTTAGTAATTAGATACCTACCGTTATCATGCTTTTACTTAAACAGCTTATCCAGAATAGTTTTCGTGTAGGAAATAACACAAAGTTTTCACATTGCATAAAATGCCCGTTAAGTGCAGTTGTTTTGGAACATGTTTTTCCTCTGAAGTTGGGTAGCCTTTTAGTTCATTATAACTAAAACAAGTTTGAACATACACGGAAGTTATTTCATTTAAATACTAATTAACTATGAGAATTAATTACAGTAAATTAAAGTAGTTTTACTCATTCATTACCAATAATTAATGTTTACAGTAACAGAAGACATTTTTATAAAACTACGTTATGTCAAATGATATGATTATGATTTATTTGTTCAAGCATGCAAACAAAATTAATGTTAATTAACCCCATTGGATTACACTATGTGTACAACCGTTGACAGTATGTCAAATGAGGCTATTTTTTATAGTCTTTTAAAGAGCTTAAGTCAAAAGCCTAAAACCTTTTCATAAATGAAACAAAGAACTGTTATGGATACTTTGAAACTATTGCCTCAGAATGCGTGCGAATTTAAGCTAGTCAATCTTGAAAGTTTAGGCTAGTCAATTTACTCATTGGTGTTTAGGCTAAAGAATCAAGATTAAGGCCCGCTTGCATTGCATATCATAAAGAGCGTTAAACGATTAGCAAAATTAAACCGCGGTTTGTTACACTCTATTGCCAAAATGTTAGTGACAAAAGTGAAATATCATCTAAAATAGATGATATCTAGGTCAGTAGTTACTATAGGTATATCTAAGTGGATATAAGTAGGTCATCTAGTTTCGGGACAAGCCCACCACACTATTCCCAAACCATTGCAACTCTAGAAAGCCAGAATTGAATAGTGGCGACCACCAGAAGAGCGCCGTGCTAATGAAGCTCAACAAAAACCTGCAGAAAAAAATATAACTGTCTTGGATTCCATAATGAGAAGAAAAGAATTGGGGAGTATTAGGATAAAACATCATTTCCACCACATCAGTAGGAAATAGAACAAAACAAGGCAATTAGGTACAAAGCCACGTTTACAACAATCCAGGTAAAGTTAAACGTTTTTAGTGACTTGTGATGCATGTCAAAATTAAAAACAAAATATTTTTATTTCTCACACATAGGTATTTATAAAATATCGAGAAAAGGCGCACGGTTCGGGTTGGTCGTTCCTATGGAGAAGAACTGGCAAGAAACTCCATGGTTCATCATCATTTTCCTGCCCTTGTCCCATTTTATTTGGGGTCGGCGCAACACGTTTTCTTCTTCCATTCTCCCCTATCAGACGTCATGGCATCATTTACTCCTTTCTTCTTCATATCACTCCTTACACAATCCATCCATCTTTTCTTTGGCCTTCCTCTCGCTCTCCGTCCATCAACATTCAGATCCATCACTCTTTTAGTCAATCTCCTTCATACCTCCTCATCACAAGAAACTCCATGGTTACTCTTTTAAAAATATGCGTCTTAACGTTTATTATTATTAGATTATCTTGTTTGCAATGCTGGAGAAGGCCGCCCCCCTTTCTACGTACAAACATCTCTATCTTGCGCGATAACTGACCATTATCCTAAATGTTTAACATATTGAAAAGGAAAATAGGTCAAACTCATGTCAAATAAAGTAGATATCAAAGAAATTTCGCTATGTCAAAACCGTTTACAAGATCGTCGATATTTCAGTAATGTCCGCACAAACACGTGCTTCGGATCATTTATCATCGCACAAATATCAATAACTTGGTCGGCGACGAGGCCGACAGTAACTAATGGCGGACGTAGGTACCTACTGTTCGCGTAGAGTAGGCGCAGTGTTAGGCAGAATACTTGACATGTTTTTGCAAAATTTTTCCTCAAAAGTTAATTTGTAATAAAAGAATATTTATCCGTTTTTCGTTGTAAACAGTAGCGTTATTTTTTATTTCTGTAATTTGTTCAATATTGTTTTGTGTAAGAAATATATTAATCTAATTCTAATGATATCATTCGCGGCCAGTCATTATGTATGACTTCAATCACCACTAGCCGCGGGAAACGCTCCGAGCGTCGGGAGCCGATCGAGGCGACGAAAGACTCCCGGCCACCGTAGACGGTGGGCAATTGGTAAAACCTAGAGAGAAAATCCCCGTCTATAATTAACATAATCATTGTACCACCGCGTTACCGTTATCTCTACGATATGGATGTGGGAGTTTTGTTTCGACACTTCTTCAGATGAAACTTTGAATGATTTACGAGTACAAACTTTAACTAGGCGAAGATCTGCTGAAGATTGTCGGAATTAGGTTAGCAGGATTTTGCTGTATTTAATCGTATTTTAGGCGTTATTAATATGTCAAGAAGTTGTCGGAAAACCGGCAAAGAGGTACCCATCTACTCTTATTATAAAAAGTCTTGATAGAGAACCTCCTCAAAATTGGTGTTTTTAAATATCAATATCCTTTCTGTTTGAAAGATGCCTTTGTAAGAGGCCTTTGCCCAGCCGTGGGACAGTTATGGGCTGATATTATTATGTATTAAAGATATCGGCGTTTTCTAAAATGTATTCAAATCAGCTGATCTGTTGTAGAGTATAATACTGTCGGTGACGGGTATAATTATAAATTTATTACTTAAAAGCAATAGTTGATCCGGCAACACATCAAACTAAACATATCCAGCATAACATAGCCTCGCTCAGCATAGGTTTCCCATGCAATGAGAGATCCGCATAAATTGGTTTTGTATAATTGGTCGTCTGCGTACAAGTAATTACTGCAAAAAAAGTTTAAATTCAATAATTTGATTTCTTTTTTTTACTGCTTCGTTGGTGTAGTGTTTCCAATAGCCACGGCTAAGCATGAGGGCCTTTGTTTCGATTCCCGGGTCGCGAAAATTTTAATTAAGTTTTTTCCATCAGGAGTATCTTTGTAGCAGCTGCTTCGGAGTCTGGTTTTGAACTCGGTGGATAGTAATAAGCTCGCCTATTAAGTACTTGGGACTGATACATGATTGACATAGTTGACGACACGGTTGGCGCAGAGGCTAAGCAATCGACTACTGCGCTGCGTGTTGTGGCTTCGATCCCCGCATGGAACAAATATTTGTATGACCTGCAGATAGTTGTTTCGGGTCTAGCTATTTGTGTATGTGAGTTTGAATCTTTGTAAATGCACCCACGATACAGGAGAAATTCTTAGTGTGGGGCAACGTTTTATTTAATAATAATAAACAGCGAAACGTGGGTGTACTGTCTGTCCCCTTCGGGAATTACAAGCGCAATGTTTTGTGTTTATTGTTTTCCAAAACGATATTGTTCTATAGAACACGTATACGTTCATCGACATAAGCAAGTCGTCAGTAAACTCTTAAAGCTTCCCCTCGCTCTAATGCTTCTTCAGAAATACCTACTTAATCAGAACAGAGATTTACCTCAAGTAGGGGACCGTATACAGCCTGTTTCCTTTGTGATTGGTTTCTATAAAGGTTTGTGAAGATGGACGGATGTATGAATGTTGGTTACTCTTTCTCTTTAAAACGGCTGAACGGATCTTGATGAAATTTGGCACTGAGGTAGATTATGGGCTGGAATAACACATATGATACCTACTTTTCTTTTTTTTGGGTGAAGCTGCGGGGGTCAGCTATCTTAATAATATTATGTTACTCTTTAACGTCAAAACCGCTGAACGGATCTTGATGACATTTGGCACAGAGGTAGATTATGGTCTGGAATTACGCATAGTATACTTTTTTTTCGATAACAAGCGGGTGAAGCCGCGGGGGCCAGCTAGCCATGTATAATTTATTACGTGCACGAAGCTTACAAGTAACAACACAAACACCGAGTGCAATACAAACCTCATTGAAAATTCAATAAATGTATAATTCTGTGTAATTAGGACTAAATAGGATTTGATGCTAACTATGCAGGAAAGCATTTGTTTGAACTGGTACTGTAATTTGGTTTTAAATTGATGTTAGTTTTGAATGCATTTGAAAATGGTCATTATGTGTTGTTTCTAGTTCAGGATAAATAAATAAATAATAATAATAAATATCTTGGGACGGCTCACACACGGCTATCTGATCCCAAGCTAAGCAGAACTTGTGTTATGGTAACCAGACAACTTATATACATTCTTATATAATTTATAAATACATACATATTATACTTAGATAAATCACATCCAAATACAGAACAAACAATCATGCTCATCACACAAAGTTTGTCCTGGGTGGGAATCGAACCCACGACCTCCGGCTCAGCAGTCAGGGCCACTAATCACTAGACCAACAGGCCCGTCATGTTATCGATGTATGGGATGAAGTCTGATTGCATCTTTAAAATTATAGATGAATAATTTAAGTACGTTTCTCTAGATGTTGCGGGTTGTTCATGAACATGGAGGAAAGAAGGAACATGGGTGGGTTTTAGTCAGTACAAATCTGACATTCCCCCCCGCTCCGCCCTGAATGGGGGAAGTTATTTGATGATTTCCCACCCCCAAAAAAAGGACGTTTTTCAGCTTATCTCTAGATTTGGATAGTATACCACTCAATTTAGGCAAGGGTCAAACTCAGGATGAGAAATAATAAGCTGGTAACTTATACTTAAAAAACCTTATTTTGGCATTATAATGGTTGTTTCAAAAGTCTAGCAAATCAAATGTCTCGGTTTTAACGGCTCTAACGATATTGGCATTTGCGAAATATTGGCGATTGCTAAAAAGGAAGAGCGTACAATGTTTTCCTGTTGTTTTACAATAAAGGAGTTAACATAAAAACATCAGACTGAGCAAAAAGAACCTGGATTAAAAATATAAAAGACAACAGTAGACTACTTTGAGTTGAGTAATTATAACCCCTGTAATAATATTGTGTGCCCGCATGTGATAATTCAACAAGAATAAGAAATAATGAGTATGTGTATTTTTAAAGATGCTACTCGATTTCTCCTGTATCGTGGGTGCATTTACAAACTATTTTGAGGTTTGAAAGCACTAATTATGCTATTTAAATCGAAATAATCGTCTTAGACGGTGTCTTGGTAGCTTAGTGGTCAAAGCATTCTCCCTGTAAGAGAAAGATCGCGGGTTCAAGTCCCGCCTGAGACATTTCACTTTTTCTAATTTATTTTGCATTTACAAACATTTAAACTCACATACACACACAGCCAGACCCGAAAAATCTATTTGCAGGTCATACAAAATATTTGTTTCGTACGGGAATCGAACCCGCGACACGCAGCGTAGCAATCTTGTAAAGAGAATGAAAGAGCTGCAACTCTTTTGACATTAACTAATGACCCACACATTTCCGTTTCCCTAAATCATTTTGCTTAAAAACTCACCAATTATATCCTACCGAGTGTAGCAAGCAAAACAGCAGCAAATCCTAGTATCAAAATAACTCATTACCGACCACATCCACACACGTACCTCTAAATCACACCTACTCAATATCTCCCTCTATACGTCGAAGAGTTTATTTACAAACAGCGGGCAGTAAATCCCTTGCTTCGGGGTATATCTCATTACCGAACTTTTGTTAGTCCGGCCAGTTAAGGAGTTGCCGTTACCCGCTTGTTATAACTTTACTTATTTACTTTCGTTGTTTTACTGTTACTTGTGAGACTACATATTTTCGTGTGTTACTTCTCGATTGTTGTACGCTAAACAGCACCTTATTGCTGTTTTGTTTAAAAGTGATATTGCATGTCAACTTGGGGCTTAAGATAGCCTGGCCACTTTACAAGAATCATAAATTGATAATAACCGCGCGAACCCGTGACTCGCAGCGTAGCAGCCGATCACTCAGCCACTACGCCAACTGTGCCGTACGCTGGATTGTTTCTAGAAATATCCCACTATCCTTACTAATATGAACGTGAAAGTTTGTATGGATGTTTGTTACTCTTTCACGGAAAAACTACTGAATGAATTTAATTAAACTACAATAATGTAGCTTACATATCGGGATAACACATAGGGTACAATGCATAAAGATATGTTGTATATTCTATCACCACGCGAGTGAAGCCGTGGCGCGCAGCTAGTACTTTTACTATGCTCAAACAACTATTAACTACATCAGTAGTACCTAGTAGCTCAAACTCAAAATTTCACAATGGCATAACGGGTTAATATTCTACAAACACGGCTCCATGAAACATACTTCCTACAGAAATCCAATACAACAAAGAACTCCACATCCGGAGCTCTCATCACAAAACTAATAGTTAGAAACAATACCAATTGACTAGAACGCATAGCAGTTAACGAATGGCAACAGGTACAAACCAAAGGTTTTATATAACCTGAACCGTTTTCATTAAGCACTGAAACTACACAAGCCATTGAAAACTGACCGTAGGCTGCTAAACTGACGTTGATAATAGACCTTAAAATTGTATTACTACCAATCGAATTAAAACTCTATCTTGTAGAGGATAAGGTTGAGAATGTCTTTTGTGATATTGGAATAAAGCTTTATACAAAACGTTTCAGTAATGTATTGTTGGTTATGAGTTTGTCTCATGCTTGTATGAACTTTTGTTGCGTACAAACGTTTATATTTTTGCGTTCTGTGCACTTTTCGTCTGTTTTCCCTTTGTTATAGGTTTATTTTGTATTGTCGATTGGGGAAATGAAGGTATACATATCGATATATGGCAGGAATTGTAATCAAAATGGTTGCCATAGAAACTGAGCCGAAAACAACTGCACCTGAAATGATTTTAGGTGGGAATTTCGTAGGAGTTTGCAAAATTTATCTGAACTCAACTTTATTTAGATGTGTTAATACAATTTAAAAAATAATTCAAACTATAACTCAGCGATTATCGAGTACCTGAACTATTACTGTTAAAATTTAAACTTGTCTTGGTATGCCTTTGTTTCCGTGGAAGGTGGGTGGGAGTTTTGTGTGGGACGCAACATGTGTCGATACTCTTGTGCCATCCCATCTTCCAAGCTCTTCGTGCAGCACTGGCGCTGCTGCTGCGGCTGCAGAAGACCTCAAGTTGCCACTTGGGGTTGAAACTGTGGGACCGTGGCAACGCGGACAGTCTCTTGAGGACATTACCAACTGACAGTGTTGAGGATGAACTTTTTGACGCATCTTTTAAAGTTATTTTAATCAAGTTTTGTTTAACATTATCGAATAAATTAATTTAAATTTTGAACCATTTGTTGAAAGCTAACAATGCATTTTATTTCGGCACTAGCTGTTCCTTGCGGTTTCACCCTCGCTGCTCAGCACTTGTTGGTTGTAGCGTGATGTTATATAGCCTATAGCCTTCCTCAAGAAATGGACTATCCAACACTAAAAGAATTTTTCAATATTTATTTCATAGTAATATATTGTGATGAGATTGGAAAAGACCTAGGTAGTTTGTTAAAAGATGAATATCCAGGGCACTCAGTTATAAACAACTGTATGCCAGGGTGTTCATTATATTATATAATGAAGGAAATAATTAAATGCAAATTTGATAAGGACACTGTATTAGTCATTTTGATAGGTAATAGAGGAAATGTCAACAAAGGGGAATTGCTCCAATACCATAATACCTTATCCAGCTTGAATTTAAGACAAATTGTATTGTTTACATTTCCATATAGTACAAGTTTGCCACAGGAAGAAAATTACATTCGATATAATATGAATAAGACATTACATAATTTGACATTTCATAGTAATGTTTTCCATTTGATTGACACAAATAACTTTATTGGTAACAATTTTTATTTGACAAAAGATAGATTTTTTGTGGATCGGTACTATCTTGCAAACTATTGTAGAAGACAAATAGCTGTATCGCTATCATATTTTTTTACAATTACAGCCAAGAATTTGGCTAAGCGAGTTGCCTCTATTGAACATTGCAATACTCAGTCAAGTTACTCAGCCAATAGTTTGCTCACAATTAATGAATCAGATCATCATTTAAATTAGAGATTGAGACAATAGAGGCAACCTCTTGCAATCTTGTAAGGAAGCCAGATAGTAAATCAGTTGAAAGTATTGGGAATTTTGATTGTATCAACCTGGTGCATCAAAATATTCAAGGGTTTTTGAACAAAGAATTAGAAGTAGGGCTTTTCCTGAATTGTAACAACATAGATATTCTTTGTGTCACAGAGCATTGGCTCAAAAGTCACCAATTAATTTTTAATTTTAGTAATCACCAGGTTGGTAGTTCATTCAGTAGAGTAAATGCTATACATGGCGGCGCATTAATCTTAGTAAATAATCAGCTCAAATTTAAAGAACGCAAGGATATTGTAAACCTGTCTGTTGAGAGAACAATTGAAATAGCCTGTATAGAATTGGAGCAGTTTATCATATTAAGTGTGTATAGACCCCCTTCAGGTTCGTATGATTGTTTTGAAAAGATAATGGATGAAGTGTTGCATAAAATCTGTAGTAGCTCAAAGAAATCTATAATCACTTGTGGTGATTTTAATATTAATTTGCTAGAAAAATCTGTGTTAAGTACTAAAATTACAAACCTGTTTCAGTCATACAACCTTGAAAACAAATTTTTGGAGCCCACTAGAATAACCCAGACTAGTGCCACTTGCCTAGATAATATTTATACTGATGTTATACCAATCCACAAAGTAATTATTAACTTATTAGATTCAGATCATTGCGGGCAACTGATTACAATTCCAAATGTAATAAAAAAAAGTAGCTAAGATGGATATCACTGACAACCCAAAAACTAAAAGTCGCCTAGAAACTTTTAAAAATAAACTTTCAACTAAATTACCACTTTTGTCAACTAGTGATGACCCCAATCAAAAATATAACAATTTTTTTAGTATGTATTGCACACAGTTTAAGACCACGTTTGTTCCTAAGACTATCTCGGTTAATAATAACGCTTCTTTCAATGACTGGGCCACCTTTGGTATTCATAAAAGTAGAAAACGGCTTTATGAGCTGTATGAAGAGCGAATTTGTATTAATACTGTAGAATTTAATTTGTATGTTAAGAATTATTCTAAAGTTTTTAAAAAAGTTTGTGCTATAGCTAAGTCACATTATTTGAGTTCAAAAATTAAAAATAGTAGTAACGTAATTAAAACGACTTGGAACATTATTAATAGCGAAGCAGGAAGGTCTTGCAAGCGAAATAGTGACTACAGTCTTGCTATCGGCGATAATATCATAAAATCAGATACTCAAGTTGCTACAGCGTTCGAAAATTTCTTTGCGGATATTCCTGTATCGACTACTAAATCGCTAGACTCGTCACCTGCTGCTGCAGATGCTTTACTAAAGGAAAATGTTCCATTCCATGATTCCGAATTTAATTTTCAATATGTCAATTGTAATGATGTAATTAAAACTTTTCATATGTTAAATGTTAAGAAGACCGCTGATCTATGGGGTCATTCTGTGGACGTTGCCAAGTCCATTATAACCATTGTAGCTCCTTCATTAGTTGTTATATTTAATGATTGTATTGACCGTGGTGAGTTTCCTGATCTAATGAAAAATAGTAAAATAATACCATTGTTTAAATCGGGTAGTACATCAGACCCTACTAACTATAGACCAATTTCAGTGCTACCAACATTTAGTAAAATTTTTGAAAAAATAATTTTAGATCAAATGCAAAGATTTTTCAATAAACATAAGTTATTGCATAATAAACAGTTCGGTTTTACAAAGGGTCGTTCAACTACTGATGCCGGTGTTGAACTTCTAGGACACATTTATAATGCCTGGGAAGATAAATGTGATGCTTTGGGGATTTTTTGCGATTTGTCCAAGGCTTTCGATTGCGTTCTCCATAAAACATTAATCAGAAAACTACACCACTACGGAATCCGGAACGCCTCTCTGAATCTTCTTACGTCATATTTGAGTGGTAGGATTCAGAGAGTTGATGTAAACGGGAAAAGATCTCCCGGATCTGTAGTAAGCATGGGAGTACCACAAGGGTCCATCCTTTTTTATTTCTTATTTATATTAATGACTTGCCTTACCTCATAAAGGATAATCATGATGTAGTGTTGTTTGCAGACGACACTTCTCTTTTATTTAAACTAAAACGTCAGCAGCTAGCTACTGACGATGTTAATAGCGCTCTGGCAAAGGTCGTTAATTGGTTTAACGTTAATAATTTACTTCTAAATGAAAAAAAGACCAAATGCATTAAGTTTACGTTACCTCATGTTAGACAAGTGGAAACTAGTGTACTAATCAAAGATGAAGAGTTGAAACCGGAAGATAATACAGTGTTCCTAGGCTTAACTTTGGATGCTAAGCTTCAGTGGGGCCCTCATATAGATAAGTTGTCAAAAAAGCTTAGCTCAGCTTTAGAGACCGCCCGTTTAGTTTATTTTAGTTATTTCCACAGTGTGATGTCCTATGGTATTCTCTTGTGGGGCCATGCCGCCGATATTCAGACAATTTTTATTTTGCAAAAGAGGGCAATTCGTTCAATGTATAAATTAAGTCCTAGACACTCCCTCAGAGAAAAATTTAAAGAGATTAACATACTTACTGTGCCCTCTCAGTTTATTTACGAAAACCTTTTGTACGCGCATAAAAATATAAAATTGTTTAAAAACTACAGTGATATCCACGACATAAATACAAGGAACAAACACAAATTTGTTGTTCCTGCAACGAGGCTCAAAAAAATAGGAGGTACTTTCACATGCCAATGTATACGTTATTATAATAAACTGCCAAGCGATATTCAAACACTAAGCCTCAATAAATTTAAATCTTTCATAAAACATAAACTATGTCTCAAAGCTTACTATAACATGAATCATTACCTTGAAGATAAAAAGGCTTGGGATTAAGCTGCTCCAATTTAATTTACTCAGTGAGTGTCAAAATTTGCCTTTGTTTCATTTATTTATTGTCTATTCCTTTGTTTTATATACTTTGACATTAATATTTACTTTATTTTTACATTCTTTTTATTATTATGATTAGTGACATTTTATTTTCTTATTATTTTCATTTATGACATTTTATGATTTCATTATGATCTCATTAATTATTTATTTTTTATTTGTTTATTGTAAATGTGAGGACCATGTGGATCATTTCTTTCATTTACTTTGTTTTTTGACGAAGGTCTGGCAGTTTGAGTGCTATAAGCGACCTACACAAATGTCCTTTTTTTGGTATTGTTCGTCGTGTCGTTGAGCTTCTTAGGTTATGAGTTGAGCTACACGATAACTGACAAATGCTTGCACTGACTGGACAGGTCCACTCAATCTGTGTGGTGCTTTCTTAAAAAGACCATTTCAGACACTATCTGCATAGTCCTCATGTAAGTTGACCAAGATTATTTTGTCTGGACTTTAAAAGAGACTATGACCTCTGAGTTTGTTTCGGCTGTTTCTTCTCAGAGTAGTCGGGTACGAAACACCGGCCTCATCTAGTTTTAAAAAAAAATTACGTGTAAAAGTGTTTGTGAAAACCTACTTGCAAAATAAACATCATTTATCATTTATCAATTCGAACCAGTACTTTCTGAGATTAGCGCGTTCAAACAAACAAACAAACTCTTCAGCTTTATAATATTAGTATAGATTATCGAATAATTTAATTTAAATTTTGAACCATTTGTTGAAAGCTAACAGTGCATTTATATTTCGGCATTAATTTATGTTTATATATTTTTAATTGTTATTCTTTATTGTACACATAGATGAACAGTGTTACACTGTTATGTATAAATACTTTTTTAATTACGTAAGTTTGAAAACAGAATAACTTGACTATTTTTTTCTAAAATGGCTTCTAAAAAGTGTTAAATGAAGTCTCATGTTTTTTTTTTCTAAAACGAGGGCATTTTTTATTTTAAACTTTCTCTTATCCGTCAAGTGTCAACCGAGTCCAAAAAAACGTTCTAGATTATACCTCAGAAACTTTTTAACCGTTTACTCTCTTTTAACTTGTAAGATATTTTGCATAAAAATGTTATTTAACAACTGTGTTGTTCTAAGTTATAATGTCGTCAAATGCGCTGCCGTTTTCTTGCTAAACGTTCTGGACGAGGTTTATGTTAATCTTGGAGAAAATTAAACACTTAGCTCTGGAGTTGAAGTTTTGTTTCAGTTTTTTTTTAGATGTTTTTAGGGTAGGTACCCTAAAAACAAAAGGAAATACGGGTTTTCCTTTAGAGGTAGGTACAAAACCTTTTTTTTTGCGGACGGGAAATTATCAAATAACTTCCTCCGCTCTGGGCGGGAGTGGGGGGGGGGGAGTGTTAGACTTTTACTGACTAAAACCGTCCACCATGTTCCTTCTTTTGCCCTCTTTGTTCTGGGGTCACGAAATTTCTTTTGCACAACCTGCTGCCCCGACAGGCGTTGACCCTGACAAGCCCCTCTGCTTTACTGGCATTTCTTTGAGGCGCGCGTGGCATACGAACGCTCGTCGAGATGGCCTGTCATCTCTAAACGGACGTACGGTGAGCTACCCATTGCTCACCGTCCATAGACCAGGAACCCTTCGTAGTAGCTGTTCTATAACTGTTGATTTGAATTAACAAATCCATCCATTTTAAGAGGAAACATTTTTGTTTGCTTGTACCAAATAGACTCCGAAACTACTGGGCCGATTTAAACCTTGTTTTCACCAATAGTAAGTTAAATTATCAAAAAATTACATAGGGTCCACGATATCACGCTACAATACTACGGAGCTGAGCAGCGGGTCAAGGTGCTGGGCATAGCTAGTATTACTATTACTACTACTATTACACTACTACAAACGCTTTTCTTTGCAGTTTTTTAATTTCAGGAAATTTTAAATGCCTCTCCAATGTAGCTAAAACGTTGTAAAATATATCTCCTTTGCCCCGAAATCCAGAACCTACCTAGGTGATACTAGAATATCTAGAACGTTAGAACTGAGACCGGACTAGCTTCAACGTCCGGTGCTAATAGGGGTCGGTCGGATTATTTCATGCAATCCCGCCATCCCGCTATCCCGCTTTCCGAAAACACCCTGTAGTTACCAAGAAGCTTTCAGCTTTTCATAATGAAACTTTTAGAAAACCGGACACTGGTCATTGTTAGATATAGGTAACTAGAACATACTACATACTAACATCCGAGGGGTTAGGTTCCACGCGCGCCTCAAAGAAATGTAAACAAAGCAGAGGGGCCTGTCAGGGCCAACCAACCCAGCAGCCGCGGGAGACGCCCCGGGCGCCGGGCGCCGCGAGACGACTCCCGGCCACCGTTAGCAATGGGTAGCTCACCGTCCGTTCGTCTATTGACGACAGGCCGTGTCGACGGCGCACCGTTTCACACGCGCCTCAAGGAGATGTCAGCAAAGCACCTCTGCCTTACTGACATATCCTTGAGGCGCAAGCCCCTCCCTCGGCTTGCCAGAACCTCCGCCTGCCGGTGTTGCGGGTTGTTCCAAAGAAATACCGCTTCCCCGGAACATAAAGGGCAATAGACGAAACATGGGTGGGTTTAGTCAGTACAAGTCTGACACTCCCCCCGCCCTCCCGCTCTACCCAGAGCGGGGGAAGTTATTTGATGATTTCGCCACTTTCCCATCTGCAAAAAAGGGGTAAGGCAGAGCTTTACCTAACAATGCCTAAACATACTCTTAGCCTGTTATGTTTTAAGTAAATACAAGGATATTTTCATAAAAACTATTTGATCGTTTTGCTATCGCATTATTGACTGCAGAATTGTTTTTAATTTCGTTGAATAGTTTGCTAAAATGCTAGCCCGATCTACATTAGGTATTTATGTAGTATTTTGTGTGATATAAGTTTGTTCCATCGTGTACAGTAAGCAAATGAAATAAGTAACCATGCCCGTCAGATAGAGTTGATTTTTTCTTAGCAAGTGATGGTTGTAATTAAACTCAGATTAATTTATTAAGCAAACACTTTGTTTTTTTTTTAAATGAATTTAACTTTATTTGAAAACATTTATGAATATATGAGAAAACTAGCTGGCACCCGCGCCTTTGCCCGCGTGATATCGAAAAATTCTATGTGTTATTCCAGACTATAATCTACCTCTATACCAAGTTTCATCAAGATCTGTTCAGTAGATTTTTCGTGAAACAGTATCAAACATACATCCACACTCACAAACTTTCGCATTTATAATATTAGTAGGATTTCAATTTTATCTGACTCGCCTACTTTGCTAACTGTACAACATAACCTTATTTGTGCAATCGATAAATAACACCTGTCAAGGCCAATTTTAGAATTACTCACTTCGTTTTACTCCGTTCAAAACTTACTTTATTCCAATTCCCTTTGACCCCAAATTCGAACAAGACTCAAAAGAAGT